>OY979697.1:109498797-110953993 GCA_963855945.1 Thereva nobilitata
CTTAATATGTCTGTGGTTTTTTTCACTTTCTGATAACTTACTACTTTCTGATAACTTTAAAAACTTATTCTGAGAAAGTAATTGTGTTACACTGTCTCGTCTATGCGGCGTCCCTTCCCAGTTGGGAAAAGAAGAACCCATTCCAGAAGAATTGATTCAGAATGCATTCCGAAGGAACCAATTGGTTCCTTTTCTGATTCTGGTTCTGAAGAATGCAGAAGGGAATCGAACGTATTCCCAGTTCGTTGCTAAGCGTAAAAAAATTTCCAATCAATTCTAAGGAATCAATTCCGAACCGATTCTAGGGAATGCAGAGAGGAATGAATTGGTTCCGTCCTATGACATCCCAATGCAAAAAGAATCGGTTCTTTACATGTCTTTGAATCAGAAGTGGAATCACTTCAAATGTACTGGAATCAATTCTGAATCCATTCTGAATGCATTCTGTTCCCAACTGGGTTACACCGCCTCAAGCATATGGAAAGTAAGTGGAAAAGAGATTACCTATGTGTAACAAAAGATAGGAATCACTTTATCTTTGCGGCCAATACAGTACCAATCACCAAAATTGTTTTAAGTAAAATTGTTTTAAGTAAATGTGTAATTGTCGTAGTTTTTTCCAGTATCCGAGGCATGTTGCTCGTTCCGTAATATTTGTTTCCATTTGTTTTCAAGTGTTTTCACCAACCTTACTTAAAAAGGACTAGCCCGATTTTTTTAGCCTATCCTCTCTCATAGGATAGTTACCTGTGGCCATCGCTAGAAGGTTATGATCGCACTTTCATCAGTCCGAAATAGGTGCGGCACATGCATGTTTTAAGGTACTGCATGTTATTCCCCCTGTTCCACTGATACTGACCATAAGTTTAAAGTATACTCTTGCAAAAGTGCATTCTTATTCAAAAGTCGCTAGTATTGGGCACGGCCAAATCCCGTGGTTTTGATTAAAATAACACAAAATATTGGTGGCAGCGAAGGGATAGCAACTTGCACTTTGTTTTTGGCGCTGGTTAATGGCATCGGTAATGCGACGGTAGTTTAAGATTAAAAGACGAAAAGAGCACGTCTGTTTCCATATACATTTAATGTTAATTGTAGCACACATTCGATCTAATCTAATCTAAATAATGGCACAACTTACTCAAATATTAACAAAATTGCAAGAAGTATGAACGAAGAAGAAACTTTAAGGAAAATTTTAACCGTAGTGTTGGGTAGGACATGATTATAAAATGAATTTTTAAGAGGTGCCTCTTTTTCTGTTAAGCCAGTACAATGTCATACTTAAAATGAGGCGAAATGCTATTGTAATGCTAATATGACAAAAACAATCAAATCAAAAAAAGAAAAAAAATAAATACCAATAAAGAGCTTCTTTTCGACTTTGATTCTAATAAGCATTAAACTGCTTGAAGCTAGGTTATATTGGTATGATTCCATAATGTATATTTATATTTTATCATCTCACCTCGCCTAATTTCAAGTTGGAAATTTTGCTGCCGCAAAAGAAATAAGAAGTGTCTCTCCATTACGAAATTTCACTCCCCCAAAAAAAGTAAGAAAAGTCTCTTCGTATTTACAATCTCACCTCGTCTCGGTTGTAAAGCGTAGCATGTGTCCAATAACAGGAGCAAAAGAATTAAGAAATGTCTCTTCAGTACGTATTTGCAATCACATCTCGCCTCATTTTTCTCGATACACAGTCATATACCAGTAGGACATTATTTTTGAACCGGTTCATTTCCAAAAATTGAGGTCTCAGTACAATTTACCATCGTGTAAGGGACAAATGTACTGCCTCATGTAAGTCTGGCTCAACTCCAGTAAACTCTTACAAAAATGCATTCTTATCCACAATCTCTGGTATTGTGCATGTCCAAGTTCCGTGGTTTTGATAAAAATTACACATAACGCTGGTGGCAGCGGTGTGATTCGAACCGACCGCTTGTTTTTGGCAAACATACGATATTGCAAACTTTAGAAAACTAAGAGGGCTCTATTGTGCATACGTATATATGTATATTTAATGTTAATTGTAAGTTGTAGCATAAATTCTATCTAATCTAATCTAATGAATTGCTACTGAAATATTAACAATTTGGAACGAAGTATGAACGAAGAAGCGGCTTCAAGGAATATTTTAAAGTATACTTTTACAAAAATCTATTCACTATAATTAGGAATGGCCAAGACTCGTATTTTTGATAAAAAAAACACAAAAAAATTCTGGTGGCAGCGGTGGGATTTAAACCCACAACTCCAAGGAGGGTGTTGACTTAGAGAGGACTTGGTAGCAATTCTTGCTGCACTATTCATATTATTTTTTCTCCAATATTATCACGTCACTAAACTGCTAAAACATTCCTTACAGATAATCAAAAACTAAATACAATTTAAATTCCCAATAAAGGATCAATACATTTCAACTTAATAAATAAATGTCAAAATGATTTTGCAACCAAATATCAAAAACTGTCAATAGTCAAAATTCATGTTACCAATTCGATTATTAAAACATTTTATGAAACTGTAACAAAATCGAATGCAAAAATCGACCTCTTTTTCCATACTCAAAAGTGCAAAAACTGGCAAAAAGGGTCAAATTAAAATTCAGTTACACAAAATTCGAGTAAAGTTAATTTTGAAATTATGTAAAAGCAATTTCCTGTAGTCCTTCGAAAGGCTCTGCCATCACCATATACATACAGGAGATGCTACCATAGCCGCAGGGTCTATAAGCAATAGCACACAAGGTGGCAAGCATGGGTGTGCCAAATATTTTCAACTTTTACTACTATGGGGAAAATGTTATATGCAATTCGATATATGTATGTACTTCACCATAGTTGCTGCATTCAGTGAAAAGTTCACCACCAGAAAGTTGCACAGTATAACGGAAGAAAGGAAGGAACAAATGCTCGTCATGAGAGAGTTGATAGACATCAAAATACACACCTTTCCACACTAATTCTGCAGTTTCTTCATAGTCAAGTCGACCTCACCATGTTCCCAACTTTCGAGAGGAAATTAAGATTTGAGGGGCGATGAAATTGGATATAGTCCCTTAAATGCAAAAATTAAAATTCCTTTGGGTACTTTCTGAGTGGCGGGGAATATGCAACAACAGCATAATATTAAAAATTTGCAATGGGTGGGGAGGGGTGGGGTGAAGAGGGGCTTTTAAAGTTGAGCACCTCTCTCTCAGCTCTTGCTGTCTTTATGCATCAGTGCACTTCACACCACCCCCAAAAGGGCTCGAGTTAAAAGCTGCTTTTCGAATTCACATGCAGTGCACGTATACAAACAGTAGAGCTACCCAAACAGTGTACACGGGGAAAAGTAGAGAAAATTTTGTGTAAATGGAAGAATTTCCATTTAATTTCCACCGTTTTGATTGCTTCCTTTATGTAAAAAGTTATTCTGTCTTGAAAATCTTGTTCTTTCACTTGAAAATTTCACTACCCCTCCACCGCCGCCCCCCTCCAGTTCTGTTCGTTCTTCCTATCAAAGGATGTTACGGAATTCCGAAATATGCATGTCCTCTCCCTACAAGGACCGAATTATGATGAAGAACTAGTTAAAGGGTTTGGGGAAACGGGCGAAACGGATGTTACTGAAATGCATCAAAATGTTTTAAGGTGTCCCAGTTTTTCGATGCATTCAGCAGAGAGGTATTTTACAACAAGATGAAGAACTTTCTTAAATTCATGCAATTTCAAGCCAAGACTTCGAATTCTGCCGAGTAAATAGTTTTCTTGGTCCATCCTCCTCCCTACACCACCCATCATGGAGTCGAATAGCTGCGGATGCTCCATTTCTTCAATTTCAACAGCAAAACTTCTAAAGATGACGACGAATGTCTTATTTTCGTCGTTTCGTTTCGTTTTTTTTTAGTATATTTTGGAAAAATTTTCATTTTCTTGCAATGCATACAGGACTGCATCTGCTCGTTTTTTTATGCAGCCGAGATAAAAGCCAGCGCCAGAAAAGTCATGTTGTGGGCTCCCGGGGAAAATTGTCATTGACCAAATGGATTTTGGATACCACATACTCTATATAGATAAAATGGGCCAAAGCCAGTAAAAGTTGAATTGAAGATTAGACTTCTTCGGAGTCATATTCCATTCTCAAAGATGAAAAAGGGGAAGTTTCCCTTTTTTAATGAGAAAATTCCATTAGCAAAATTTAGGTTTCATGTACTGAATGGGTTTGTTAGCCGCTATAGTATTTGTTTAAAGGCCGAATTGGGTTTTTATATTCGGCTGTGGATGCATTCTCCTTAAATAAAAATTTTCATTCTGATCAGACGATGCAAAAATTCAGTTTTGTGGCATACTTTTGAGTACTGAAAATGTTGTTGCAGGAAATTATTACATAAAAGCTGCAAAAAGGATGTTATATGGATTTTTTAAAGTTTTATTCAAGGCGTGATAAGGAAGGACTTTAAAACAGCCATGATTCCTCGAATGTTATTCTAGAAAAGTTTGTGGAAAATATTTTTATCAATTTTGAAACTTGAATACTATTGTAATGTTACTGCTTGAAATTTCGTTTGATTAGATAAATTCGGATTAGTTCGACAGTTATTCAAATCGTAACATTACTGAAAGAGCTATCACGAATTCGGATTTATACCGCACAGAGATCTGTGTACTGTGATCTTCAGTTATCATCTTATGATATTCTAGTGATCTTCAATTATATTTTTTATGTGAAAGTCTCGCGCTCAAAAATTAGGTCCATTTGTATCGTTGTACGTTCAATAATTAAGTCAGACAGGAGAGTAGGTATGGGGTCGGTTGCGCCTGGGAAAAACTCTTGAAGCGAGTTTTTTCTACTCAGCAAGTTCAAGTTGGAAAGATAATAGAGAGAAAAAGAGTGAAAGAACTGATAAAACAAGAATAACGCCGTTCTAATACAACAGCGACAGAACCTTGGCTTTTTGATCGAACATGAAATGGTTTGCTCGCTTATAATGCCTACAGGTGATAGCAGGGAATTTTTTATGCAGGGAAAATTATATTTTTTATGTCAAACTCTCGTGCTCAAAAAATAAATCCATTTCTACTGATGTTCTTTCTATAATTGAGTGCAATGTCGGACTGAAGAGTAGGTATGGGGTCGGTTGCGCCTGAAAAAAATCGGGTGGGGGCGAATTTTTTTTTTGAAGTAAATTCGAAACACGAACTTCTAATAGTGTCATCAATGGATAGTGTAAATAGTGGATGAGGACTAAAGTGGTCTAAACTCACATGGAAAACTCCACTTTTTTGTTCTTATCATCAACGTCAAAAAAATGTATCCCATACACTTAAGTCGATCTTTAATTCCTTCTGAAAAGATAAAGTACAAATAAACCCCCAAATTTATGTTTAAAAATAATTTTTTTAATGTAAACCATTTATAATATTACCGAAATCTTTTATTAAACTGAGTAAACTTTGTAAAATATCATTTTCAATTATAATTTATGAAATTTCTGTTAAAATACCACGCAGAAGACTAAAAATAATCCAGTTACTTGCTATTAAGCCCATTTAAGCCCTTGAAACGAAGTTGTTAAATAATCATTAGGTAATCACTAAAGTAAGGGACAAGAATAGAAAAAAGCGGGGAAAAAATATAAAATGTAAAATAAACCAAGCGAACTGTGCGCTTCGTTTTTTCGTTTGACGTTCCATAGATTAACAACAAACTTTGGTAAGAAGAATATTCAAATATTTTTGAGCTTTTCCTCCTGTATAATATAATCTATCCCCTCTATTCAGGGATATCTTCTCAAATTAAAATGCAAATGGAAGCCACATTTCCTGCTTCTCATGCCCATCGTCATCTCTAAAAGCCTACGGAAAATCCACCCCCGCACACATTTCTCTGACCCCACTCCAAAAACATTTTTCGGCATCTCTTTAACATGATAATCTGAGAGAATCTAAAAGCTCTGGTCCTTTGGTGTGTGCTTAAGCATAAATAACAAAATTTACATTAACATAAAAGACAGAAAAATGGCACCAGTAGAAAAAAATATATAAAGAAGAGGAAAAACACTGAAATGAAATCGCGTTAAAAAGAAGAACACACTAGGCTGCACATAACCTTAAAACAAAGTGTTTCCAAGGAGGGAACTGCGAGCACTCTAAAAGCTCATATGACGTGCCCCATTACACTTTGGCAATAAAAGTATTATTGCCAGCCCCCAAATGTAGAGTGCTGGCTCTGCTTAGAGCTGCTGTTCGACTTCAAAGCTTCCAGAGCCATCCCCCATCCCTGTATTACAACTGCCACCCCGGCCACCTTGCCGCCCCCAACTTACAACATTGGTTCGACTACTTTCAGTGCGGAACGGTGTTATGTTTGTTTAAGTACCACGAATAGATGACAACTACACAAAAGGGAGATGATACTTCTCTCGCACCCTCTCCCCCCGTCCGTCGGACTCTCTAGGGAATTGATACTTGTCACAAAAATAAAAGCAGAGCTGTGCTAGACAGAGAGAGAGAGAATCGAGAATGGTGGCTGACTCAGGACTGAGTGGAACTGGCGAGCTATATTTGTTTTTACGTTATTTTTTCCCGGTTATTACACCGTTATAGTAGAACTACCATCCCTCCACAAAAACCTCCCACCAACATATATATATCGAATGGGTGTAAGTTTTGTGTGGTAGTTCGGGAAAGTGGGATATTGGTATGGAATAAAATTGTTAAAGCTATTCAACGTAATCGAGCTGAACTAACTCACTGACTGGCATGAATTGAACCCTGACGGATCATCGATGGGGACTTGATGGCGACAACTCTCTATTTAATGACGAGTTCGTCTTTTGTATTCGAGAAGCCTGACGAATGCTTTGTTCGTTCAAAACGATAACGCTAATGATGATGCCCTGCAAAATACTGAAGTATATTTAGTATAGTTATGATAATGGTTATGATGGCTCGGAATGGAGAGGATAAAGTATATTTAAAATATGAAAAAGAAATATATCTAATTAGAGGAATGTGCTATTGTCATCAACAACGTTTATTTATTAAGGCAGCGTTCTTCTATAATTGGTTATATTGTTAGTAACGTCCAAGATTCTCCATCAAATATTAACGAGGCTCTCTAGATGATGTGAAGTCATAGTCATGGCATTCATGGTGCTTGGAAAATCGAAAAACTGTGCCAAAAATAGAGCATTGAACTACTGAAGTCGGAAGGAACAACCTATATCAACGAGAATACGGAGATATATGTGTGAATTTTTCATCATTGTAAGAGTTCTTAAATATTTCATTTATCGAATTCCATACGTACCTGTATAAATTTGTGAGGACTCGCTGCATACTTGTTTTTGTTCTATAACTTTATGGCATTTAATAACTCAGATTAACAACTAATACTAAAACAAATAACCTGAAATGGAAACAGCCAATAAATTTACAGTCGTGTTGTTGATGATCACTGTTAAAATATAAAAGGACGAAGAGCTTTCGAGCACTTAACCTCCAATTTCCGGGCCAAAATACACACCCACATATGCTGTAGACCCAAAAAAAGTTATATCAAACACGAAATTCTCCACCTTTTCCAAATACCCACGCTTATTTGGCAAAAAAAACTTTTTTTCGGAAGCATGCATCATCGTGTATTTCTAACATTATAAGCGACGTCGAATGCATCCAGGCGCAAAAGCTTTTCTGAAAGCTTATTCAAAACTCTTCGGGAGCAAGCTTTACATGACACCAAAAGAGCTTTTGTGTAGACATACGATTCTCAAATTATTATTTTTTCTTTATTTAACAAACTTCAGAGCATTAATTCCTTAAGTTTCCAGTTCTCACGACAAAAGCAAAGGTGTCTTCACTGCAGCACGAAGCTTTAGACTTTTTTCATTTTCCCAAGCTTATCGTTCCAAAAGAGATCTTCTCCTTCCGAAACATGCTTCCCGTGTTTTTAAGATCATTGGCGTTATATGTGCTTTCATTCACCCAGGATGAAAGTGAACGTAAAAAATTCTCCACTAACACACGAGAGTCTATCCATTTTTTCTAGCTCCGGGCGCCTCCCTTGCCAGAAAGAGCTTTTACCTCTGAACCTGGTCTCAAACTCATCTATAATGGAACTTTAGGCTCAATGGAGTTGCTGAAGAACTATTAGGCAAAAAAGATGTGTCTAGAGCTATCAAATGAAAGAAGGTTTACAATATCACCTTGGAGTAAAAAAGAAGGAGATTTTGTTCAACTAATGAATTGCATAACTTAACGAAATTAACGAAATTGAACGAAATAAGGACGAAGAAGAAGCTTCGAGGAATATTTTAATGTACAGTCTTATAAAAATGCATTCTTATTTAAAATCACTAGTATTGCTCATTGCCAACTCCCGTGGTTTTGATAAAAAATACCAGATAGTTCTGGTGGCAGCGGTAGGATTCGAACCAACACCTACTATTGTTTTTGGCAAACATTCGACACACAAGCGCTTGTGATTGGCATCGGTAATGGAACGTAGCGTGGTTTGGATAAAAAAAATACCACAATATTGGTGGCAGCGGTGGGATTCGAACTCACGACTCCGAGGAGGCTGGTGATTTGTAGAGGACTTGGTAGCAATTCTTGGTGCTGTGCTCATGTTATTTTTTTCCCAGTATTAGCACGTGCGCAACAAATTACGGGAAAAGAAAATTGCATAAATTTTGCGCCTGTGTGATCCCATATTCGAGTACGCGAACAAACGTGTTGTAAAAGTATCAAAAAGTAGAGTGCGCAATCTTTATTGACTCAGAGTACGTTAGTAAAAGTTTATAAGCAGTCGTATCTCGACTTTCTTAGACAGAAATAGTCTGCACTCTGATTTGGGGGACAAGGACCGAAATATCCGGATCCCTATCATGCGACAGGCGGATCCAAATCAGCCGCTCTACCTCACTTCGGTAACATTTCCAGGCAGAACTTTTGGGAATCTTGCAAGCCTCCCTAACAGTACAGTCATACCCAAGGCTGGGAGCCACGGTAATTCTGTTACCATATAGTCAAGCGCCCATCAAGGCACTACGTTCGGCCCGTATAACTTCCAAGCTGGTCGAAAACTGCCAAAAGTAGGTCTCTTTCCTAGCTAGAAGGTACAGAGTCACTTTTGAGTGGGCACCGGATCGCAAGAATGTCGAGGGCAACGAAAAGGCAGATTAATTGCCCAACTGGGTCTAACTCTCGCAGCCACACCGGTGGAGAATTTACAGAGGCTGCTGTGCGTGCTAAAAAGAAACATCTCTAAGTACCTTCTCTCAGTAGCTGGCTCCGTGTGGTGTGGAGCCTATCATTATGCGTCAAGGCATTCGAAGCTCAAAATAGGATATTTGCCTCGATACCTAAATATGAAGGGCTTGATTTAAAATCTCTCCCAGTTTACTGCCTTTTTTCAAGCAAACGTTTTTCACAAATGGGGTTACAGAATGGCGCACGTCAGCGCCAATTATGACATAGCCTCCAGCTTAGATGGAACTGTCTATCTACCCACCTCCCATAATGCTGGTGGCAGCGGTGGGATTCGAACTCACAACTCTGAGGTTGCAGGGACTATCTTAAGGTTTGTAGACCATAATTCAAACGAACCGAAATTCGACCCGTTTTGATCCAAATTTCGAGAGTACGTAGATGTCTCCCTTAGATAGGCTTAAGAAGAGTACATCCTTCTCACTGGTTCCATGCTTATCAACTTCATTTCCCACAACTCAACATTTTCACTAGTCCAGTACCCCAAAATTCGACCAAATGTTGTACTCCTTCTTAATAGGTCATATTACCTTGCTATTACGTTTGTAGGAACAAATCCTAAGGCAAATATAGATGTGAATTGTAGTTGTTTGTTTTCTTTTATATTCACAAGGACCGTATGCACAAGTCACAGCATCTGTTATATCGTTAAAGCGCCAAACCAAATTAAAGCTCCTCTCCTAAACGTTAAATGTTAAACGAAAAACATTCCCACATCCGCACCCAGTTTTCGTTGGTATTTTAACTTCAAATATTTGTGAATGACATTTCTGTATTTGATTAGTTACGTAAAGCTCTGTGCATGAAAGTTACGTAAAAAAATATTTCATAACAAAATTCGCTCTCGTAAACCGCACCAAAACCTGCATAAGTCACCATCAGCATGTGGGGGGGCCGTGTTTTTTTTTCATGAAAAAGGACTTGATTTTGGATTGTGCTTCTGTTGTGACAATTTTTCATTATTTTGTTTATTCGAAGGAAAACCAAATACCTTCATTTACATATGAGCTCGATTCTAACGCATACAGACACTCACACACACATATATAAGAAATAAAAACCATAGAAAAATAGGGAATTTTCTGTGCTTTTTTTGTTATAATAAAAAAAAAGAACAATAAAAATCCTTTTGCTAACCAAAAGTCCTTTTCACAACATGCAAAGAGGTTTTATGTTGAAAATTTTTATTTTCGCTGTTTTGTTTTCTAGGACAAGTGGATCAGGGAAGCGGAAGTTCTTCATCAGTACCTAGACCAGAAAGGCTTATGTTACCCTCTATCACCTTAAGGTTCTCTCTCGCTCTCTGTGAATATATACAACACATTCAAGTAGCATCAACCTCGCTGTGGCATGGCTGTGTGTAGTGGAATATTGTTTGTGGGTACATTATGGGCATATTTGTCATTTCTGGCATATTCACCCCTTATGGCTCTGCATAGCATTTTCTATGACGATAAAAGGATTGTTGTGCGACGACCCCCTCATTCCCCCGCGCTGCCATTTTAAGTGGCAATTTTTACCTAGGTCACTGCTACATAGTTGTACATTTGGGACGAATATATTTTAAATTTTTATGCAGATTTTTCTAAAATGCTGTTTTATTGCACTTTCGAGGTGAACTTAAATTTTCTAAAAATTGAAATCTTGAAAGTTTAGAAAAGTTTTCAAACTTTTTCTAAGAAATTTGATGATAAATGTTTGAAATAAAATAGTTAGAAAGTTATTTTCCATTGTTACGATTGTTTTAAGATTCGAGCATGGCTTTACACATATTGATAATCCTTCCCAAGCAAATCTATTTACATTAATATAATGAAATCTCCTCAAGTGATATGTATTGTACCAGGATTGTGCATATGTGGTTTAACTTTAGTCTAGCTGCACTAAGGCGGCCGACTACCATAACATAGACTGGGGTTCGATTCCTCGCAGCGACATGGTCCTTCGGGTTTTCCCTTTTTTTATAGGAAAGACTCTAAGTTCAGGTGTCAACCAGTCCGTCAAGTCGTTGTCGTCATAGTACAATGTCTAGTAGTAAGCTTAGCTCGAAAATAGAGAAAGGATATAATAGGTTAATGGCATAGTCTGGAGGATGCATGAGGAGGAGGCAGTAGATAACATTTCTTCTTACTTGCCTTCTCCTTTTGCAGAAATATCCACTGAATTTCGAGGAAACCAATCATACTTCGTTCAATTTTGTTAAATCAATCACCGAAGTCGGCGTTCTATCGCGGGTAGTATTGTATCATGATCATCATCAATAGCTCCACTGCCTTGTATTGGTTTTGGCTTCCTGCAACATCCTCCTCCAAAACTGTCGGTTCCTGGCTTCAAGACTCCAATTTCTTATATCTAGGGCTCGTAGATTTTCTTCTACGCTATCTGTATATCTTTTGATTAATGGCATCGGTAATGGGACGTCGCATGGTATTGATAAAAAAACCACAACACTGGTGGCAGCGGTGGGATTCGAACTCACGACTCCGCGGAGGCTGGTGATTTGGAGAGGACTTGGTAACAATTCTTGCTGCTCTGTTCATGTTATTTTTTTACCAGCATTAGCACGACACCAAACAGCTAAAAATCTCCGTAGGATAATCTACGCTATCGGTATATCTTTTTTGATCGTCCATATCATTAGCCAGATCCACCATCATACCATCGATATAAGGGGTCATCAAAAAACTCGCCCAAATTTTTTTTTAATACAAACTGACCACTGACACGAACTGTTCATAATTTTTTCAAGCTGTTTTTTTATTGAAAGTATGATCCATTACAATTTATTATATGTACGTGGAAGAGAACATCACTCAAATTTCCACCTCGACTGCGCCTGTCAATTCGAATATCGAAATTTTCAATGACTTTTTCACATGTTGCTGTAGTTATTTCACGAATTATAACTTGAATTTTTCCTTTTTAGATCATTAATTGTTTGTGGCTTGTTTGGATACGGACAAATGACGTAGATACTTCTACAATATCCTGAAAGAAATCGTTTTATTTTTTTTGGTATCAAAAAGGTAGGAAATAAACAATAAAAAACAAATTGAAAAAACCGTGTTGATCAATTCTGATCCTAGGATGTGGAGATTTTCAGATTTACAAATTCTTGAACAACCTACATAGAGCTGAACGGGAAATTATACTTATTTGGCAAAATTCGTCCGCCATATTGGCCCCGCACTTTTGAATTTATAAGTTGTGATCATAGATTCGTTATTTGCTACCTTAAAAACCCCCATATACCGATTTTCATTGGAATCGGAATGCAATTGGAGCACTAGTCGGCCATATTGGCGCGGCCATTTTGAATTTATAAGTTTTGACCACAAATTCGTTATTTACGACCTTAAAAACTCACTTTCATTAAAATCGGAACACAATTGGCAAATTCAACCATATTTGGGCTGCCATTTTGAATTTTGGTCACAATTTGGCGGCCATTTTGAATTTCATTTTGAAAATAAACAATATAATTCTTTGATTCATCATCTACGTTATGGTATATTTCTTTTTTCGATATAAACTGTATGCCTTAATTTCGTTATCATCACTTTTTTGTCATGGAAGCAAACTTACATACCTTGTTTATGCGCAAGACGGTTTTAAGCTTAAAATCAGCTTAAGACGAATTGCCTGTATAAACAGATTTGGATTCTCTCTCAGACAATTGAAAATTTACGTCCTATATTATGCATTAACATAACTTTAATCACTAACGGGAATAGAGTGAGATTATTCTTTTAATGTAAGACCAAAATCAGCCATTTTGAGAACTCCTCACACATACACACAATAATTCGTTTTAAGCTGAAATAAATTAAGCTTGAGACGAGTTTCGACTTAAGACTGTTTATACGGAGCCGGATTCTGTCTTAAGCCGAAATTCGACTTACGCATAAACAAGGTAACAGACAAATTCACGTCAAAAAACCCACAAAAAAACGAATGGTGTTAGATCACATGATCTTTGAGGACAATTTAAATCTGCACTTCATGAAGCTACACGATAAGGACAAATAGATCGAGAATAGTATTTTTCAAAAAACATCCATTATCATAATAAATTTGTATAATGTAAATGCGTTGCTGCAATGTATACACCAGTCCATCGTTGAAATTGTACTAACAAAATTGCTTATGTCATTTGGAAAGACGTCACGCGTAAACATTGTACAGTGCTGACATCTAGGTGTCACATTTGTTTGATCGTTTATTAAAACCACTTAATTTCTCTCTGACTGTTCAACATTGGAATCTATGGTATGATAATGAAAAACTCTTCTAAGGATATTTATAATATCTCTAATTAATTTTTAAAAAAAATCGCAGCAACTAACATCAACTTCTTTTTACTATATTTATTCCTAATTGACACGGATTATAAACTATTAACTGTTAATATTGTTTTTTTACAATATTTTAGCTTGACCTTAATAACTGGTTGTAATAATTCATTTTGAATTAATTTTCTTAAGATTACAAATAATTAACTGAAGTAATATCTGGGGACTGCAATCAAAGTAGGAGTAATCGTCGAATAATAAGAATATCCTTTATAAAAAATAAAAACCCTATAATTTTTTATGTATCTCATTATACTTTGTCCTGTATAGTTTTGATGTTGTTCCAAAAAAAACTACAAGGAACAACAATAAAACTATTGATTTGAATTATGTCTTGAGGTTTTGTTAATAATTATAGTTTTCCTTACTGAAGCAACCAACCTTCAAGTTCGTCAATAGCATAACCGCAGCTTTAATATTTAATAAGGGAATTGATAAAGTTGGTTTAAATTGGGTGTTTTCATCACTAAAAAGTAACAGATGCATTTTTACTTCAGAGGGGCGATCTAGTTAAAATGCCTCAACATAGTAGTAGTTTTCTATCTACTTACACTTTTAAAATATTGTACAATATAATTAATTTTAGTAATACAAGAATTCTGCCCTTGGTCCAAATTGTCGCAAATGTTCTAAAATTAGTTTTGTTTTTTAAGAAAATTTGATTTTCAAAAACAAAAATTATTTGCATGAATATGGATTAGGTCACTTAGGTCACTTGTAGTAGTGCTTCAGCGACACTCAAAAACGTTAAAACCAACTCACTGTTTTTATTTGAAAGACTAGAGCTCAGAAATAAATCCTTTGTGATGTCGACATTTCTACCATATCATAGAGTGCAATGTCGAATGGAATGCGTTTGTCTCTATTCGGCAAGGAATGATGTGATCACCATCACTCCGTTTTATTATATCGGCTCCTATCCAGTACTACGACAGCATACGCTTACGTCGACAAGATGGCTTTTTCTCCTATGCTTACAGGCACAAGCAGAAGAGTGAGTGGGGAATTGCTCTCAAAGTAGAAGTTTGTTATTTCGGTTATAAAAGGGAAAATACAAAGGAATCCTAAATCCTGGAATGGTTAGTCAGACGTCTTAATCACTTGGTTATTGAGTCCAACGAATAAGGATAGCTATAAGAACGTATACATCTTAACTTTAGTTCAGAAATTCATTTTTTTGTAACTAAGCTTCTGAAACAATTAGTTACAGTATCAGAAAAATATTTGTTTTCTTATATGTAATTTGAAAACCGTAGATTACAGCAAAAGGCATAACTGGGCGGAAACCCAGTATTAAAAGATGTCCTCCTAAAACATATCAGCTATAGTCCAGGCGCTGGAGCATTTCCAGTGGTTTTAGCGTGATGTAACTGACTTTTTTGTGGAATTGGTCAAAAATGACATCCCAACGTATGCGCAAACATACCTGGAAAATTTATGCGATCCCAAAAACTGAAAAATTCAGGAAATTTTCGCTGTTTTTTGACTTTTCTTGATAAATAGCTCTTAACGAACGCTTCTAGGCCAAAACTTGGACTTGTTTCGTTCGTCCTTGAATTTGCTAAAACTAAGCGTAATTTTGATTTTTGAAATTTGAATTTTTGCATTGCAAAAATAGCCGAAAACTGCGAAAACCGTATCCTCACTTTAAAGCTATGCCAACCAAAGAAAATACCATTATTTTTCAATGTAATGTAGGTATGTTTAACTTATATCCAAAACCCGATCCCTGGCGGTCAAAGAGTTTTTGCATAATGTATTTTGCAATTAAGTGAATTTAAAAAATTAAATTTGTTGCAGCGCGAAAAAAAACACCCATGTTGACCCTGATTTTTTACGTATGCTCTAAGACTCACTTTACAATATCCAATCATAAAATTGCTGTTTTTTTAATTTTTTATATGGTTTTTAATTTTTTGAAAAAAAAGCCCTTAGTTGCAAAATATCATTGCTCGGCGCGTTTCAAATTCGCTCGAGAAAGGCCTCAGCTTCTATTGCACCAATTTAGCCATTATTTTTAATTGGGGTAGCGAATCGGGAAAAGCACAACTTACAATAAAATATTGTCAACAACAATTTCTTAAACAAATAGGAAAAATTACGGAATTTTGGTTGAAAAACAAATTTATTTTTTATTTTTGTCTTTTTAAAAAACAACTGGCCTTTTTCGAACGAATTTGAAACGCGCCGAGCATTTCTGGTGGTATTTTGCAACTGGTTTTTTTTCAAGTGAATCCGAGAAATATTCAGCTCGACACCCAATTGATCGGCTAGATTTTTTGTAGGTTGCCATACGTTGTAAAAACTAGCGTCCATATTTTCCCGAAGACTACTCCTGAAATAATCTACTGAACCTATAGATATAGAACACAAATTACATATACAGTGGCTCTCAAAATTATTGACACAACAATGAAATTTTGGGATTTTCCAAAAATTCTGAACTACCCCTTTTTTGGATGGGAAATTGCTAGGCATCTTCCAGGGAGTCTATAAATTAATTTTTTAAACAAGGAAATTTTAATCAATAAAATTTGGTAACATAGTCTAGTTTTTAATACCATCCTTCCTTGTAAAATTTCTTTTGTGTGCCAATAATTTTGAGAGCCACTGTACGTCATAAATTCGTTCCATCATTCGTTTGTTGGCGTGTGGCCTGGAGCTCAGTTTTTGTATTGCTCAGTCAAACTTCGCGATGTTCTTTTTATCAGTAATTTCACACTTTTTCGAACGATGTCATCTATTTAGGTAGTGATGAGTTCATAACAATTTTTGTAAACTGGTGGTGATCGCTTATGACGATTTAAAAATTTTGAAATTGGACAAAAAAATGCTTCGGTCTTGAGTAGGTAGGGGGCGACAATTGCACACATACCCCCTCTATCCGCGTCTGCAATCTACAAGACCTACATCCGACCCGAGTACAGGTTACACTTCACAAAACATCTTAACGTGGCTTGTCAAAGTTTCAACCCGCGACGTAAAATTAATCGATGATAGCACCTTTTACGTTTCCATTGACTTATTGAGCCACCGTAGGAATATATCAGCCTTAATAAAATTTTATCGTTTTTACCAAAGTGAATGTTGCACTGAAATAAATAGAAAAACTCGATCGATCGATTGTAGAATAATCTTCCGCGGTCAGTATTTCCGAACTCGCAAAAAATTTCAGTAGAGTTCAAACATAAAGGTCCATAGACATCTACTCGAACACCATCCAAGGCCTCTTCTATTCTCTTCTATCCTTCAAACTTAGCTTAATACTACACATTCCACCATGACCTGAACGACATGACAGTACAGGTAGTATAAAGCGGGATCCCTAAGCTTGGGTTTTCCATATAAAAAAACTGCATTTCCTACAACCAATCAGCGAACGTACGGCGTTCGTCATACTTTTTTGACGGATTTCTTTGTATGACAGCTGGGCTTTATAACTAAGTAAACTAAGATCCTTGTACAATAGATGTAGACTGGTTTAAGATATGCCAAATTCCTGTTAAAACGTCTTGGAATCGACAAAAAAGTGCTTTTAGCAATACTTCCTCCTTCTATCTTTTAAACTAAGCTTACTACTAGTTATTGCACCAGTTATTGGTCTAGAAGTAGGCTGATTCCTAAGCTTAGTTTTACATATAAAAACTCACCTACGGCATTAGTATTTTCACGTGATCTTACTGCCCGAAAACGGGTTGGAATATTCATATCACTGACATGACCCACTGACACAAATTTAATAACAAACAAAAGTATTACGATTTTCACCATTTTTATAGTAAATTCCTATTTATATTTTTTAATTAGTTATTTATTTGCCAAACAAGGTACACTTAAAACTAGTTACAGAAAATTGCGAGCGTGTATCGTTACATTTTCGTAATTAGTTAAGTTTTTACTTAATTGCTCAAACAATGACAGTTTAACCACTGATAGAAGTTTTTACTTAACGTTGCTCGCACAATGACAGTTCAACTACTGACACAAAAAACAAAATGGCGCTAAACTTGTGAAGAAACCTCTTAATGGAAAGCCTGATTATATATTAATATATTTTGTCCAAGAATTATTTTTTAAAAAAGCCATTAAAACTTTTTGTAATAATACAGTAGCTGATTGGAAGGACGAACTGATCCAGTTGTGCAGCTTAAAATGTAAAAGACAGAAATATTTACCTTGTAATTTCGAAGATAGTTTTTACGATGCTGATACAATACAAACACTATTTTACGTTACCAGAAGTGTTAGAGAATTAAAAGATAATATAGAAATTTTTGAAAGATAATTATTATTCTAAAAAAAATTTTTTTTAATTTTAAAGAAATATTTGCAAGGAAACGTTGAGAATTTTTTTTTTAATTTTTACTTTAAACGAAAAATTTTAACTTTAGCTCTAATGTTAGGTATATATTATAAAATATCAATAAAATGCACCAGTAAATATTTTTAATAAAATAAATTTTCAAAAAAAAAAGTGAAATAAAAATTTGTACAAAAAATTCTTGGGATTTATATGTAATTGGGAAATTTGGAATTTTTAAATATGCAAATTTTTATTACATTTTCAAAACCAATTTTATTAAATTTAAAATTTTGCATGCAATTGTTAAATATAAATATTCTTAAAATTTTTATAATTATAATTTTAATTGTTTTTTTTTATTTTTGTTTGGTTTTAGACCAAAAGCATTAAAGTTGATAAGTGGTTTTTTTTATTATAATTCATTTTCAACATATTTCTAACAATGAATGTGAAATGGAAAGAGAAAAAAAGAAATAAAAAATTTACATTCTAGCTTGATCCAACTGCGAAAGGAAATATTAACATATAAAATAGGGGATACTTGGCCCCCGCTGAAGGGGCGCATAGCTTTCACAGTTCGCGCTATGCTATTGGGGCGCTCTGTAGGAAACATTAAAAATAAGAGTAAAATGGAGCGATTAACACTTTACAGATATAACGACATGTTCTGATGGCGGAAAACATGAAAAGCTTTTAAGAATTTTCTTCTGTAGAAATACAATTTTTTTTTTGCCCATAGAAATGATAGCGGGGTGGTGGCAAGCACCAAAAGTTAGTACCAAAATTTATTGATCAAAAGCCAACAAGAGAACATGGCTGATGGGTATTGAAAGAACAGTGGCAGAAAAAAAATACCCCCTTCTTTTTGTGCCCCCATTATTCGAGCGGATGGTGGGGGCAGATAACATTACTTTGTTGGCGCCATTACATTTTCGCGTAAGTGGACATAAAATAAAAGTTTTATGGAGTATTTTCTCCTTCGTTATATATATTTTTTTTTTTTTGAATAGCAGTCAATGATGGGTCATTATAGGCACTTCCCACTTTACATACTCGCCCCGTATTTTATTCGCCACATCAAGAAAACGGCGAAATATTTATGAGTCGATTTTCTGATAGCGGTTAAGGATCTAAGGACACTTTTGTTCAGTTGATGTTTAACACTCTATTTGCTGTTTATGTGTGTGCATTCTATATAAAGAGGGGTGGTGGGTGTTATGCTTTTGTTATAAACAATTTTTATAGAAATTTTTTTTTTCATACGATCCTTAAAGAGAGGGTGTGTATTTACGTGAGTTTTTGTATGGAAGCGATTTGTATTTTGCGAGTTAGTTATGGGATTATTCGATTGTAAATAAGGTTTTTTTAACGGAGGATATTGGATGGTAAACGGATTTATTTGTACTTTATGTAAAGTGTTTATGGGTGCATTATTATAAAATTTTGAAAGGAGTTAACGAAATAAATTGTATTTTATCGGAATTGTGAAGTGTATAAATACAATTTTGCTGATTTAATAGGATTAAAGAAGGAAGGATTTTGTAAGTGAACGTTTGAACAAAAAATAATTCTAATTTACGAAACTGAGAGAAAAATTGAAGGGCAAACTTGACCTGATTGAGGCAAAACTTGCAGACTGGATCCCCTACAAATCCGATCCTCCAATGGTGGTAATTTAGGAGGCAGTGTCGGATGACCAATTCAATTAGTTTTCTTCTTTTTCCTGCGTCCTAGTAGTTCTCTGTCATGGCCACTTAAGGCCGTAAACATCATCGAGGACTACGTTTAACCGAGAATCAAAGATTACGAATGCTTTAACACCAAATCCTGTAAAACATGAGAATTTTGAAGTTCGACAATTCTGTTCTAATATTTTCGAAAAACACTGAAATTTTATATCATGACTTTTGCTCACGTTTTCGGATACGCACTTCTCGCTCCTACTTCAATTTCCATCGAAAGCTCAATCTCAGAGTAAAGCTCACTCCAACATTGTTAACGCTTGTGAGCCACATACGACCACCATCACCTCACATCTCCAACCACAGCATTGTTGTAATTTAACAAAAAAAAGCTTTCACATTACGCTTTCGAAGTATCTGGGATTTTACACGTGACGAAAGCGGTGTAAAGTTATCAAATTACCACAAATCATGGATTTGGTGCGGAATTAACTACTTTGATATTTATGATAAAACTAGAATTAAGGGTTAACTTCCCACACCAGTTCTATATGTTTTTTTTTAAATTGAATGTCCGTTTTTTTTAAATTGAAAAGGAGAGTACTCCTTTTAATGATCTTTCAGGCTAGTCCTACACGAGGGACCATGGTTCTGAAGCAAAAGCTTTTTTTGAGCAAAGGAGGCGTGCGGAGGCAGCTTAACAAGATCCCAAAACAAAGCTTTTGCTCCAGAACCATGGTCCCTCGTGTAGGAATGACCTTAGAAACCGTTTTGAAGCAGTCACAAAAGTACAAAAAAGCTTTTTAATAAAGAATTCATGTCGGCCTATGGATAAACTCCGGTGTCAAAAAGGTTTTATTTTTGTTCACGATTTCCAATTGCCTTTTTGTTCTTCCAAAAGCGAATTTCGACAGCGATTTTACCAAGCGGTCCCCAACTAAATACTAACCACGTTCAAAACTGCTTGACCTCCGTAATCGAACGAGAATCGGTCTTTTGAGTATGCTAAGGGTACCCTTTATGGTTACAAAAATAATTGACCGTTTTTTCGTCTTATACAATTTCTTAAAGATCCAATTTTGCTCCCTTAAGAGCATATTGACAGCGTTTCAAATTCAACTCACTTAGTAACACTCCAAATTTTTCCCGCTGGGTAAGTTCTCATATCAGTGCCTATCAGAATAGCGTGCGTCTTCTTAAAACACCGTAGCTAGGCTGCCCAAGCAGAACGCTCTACTAAATTTGTGGCTTTTACCTAAGATTTCGGCACCAACACCTGCTTCTGTCTTCCATCGATATACAATACAACTCCACCCCGTGGTACCTAATGGAAAAACCCAGAATAGCCGCACTTATGTTTTCACAGAAGGGTGTTTCAACTTTTAAATCTTCGCTGGCCTGCAATCTTATAGCATTCTCGCTTTAGGAATCTCTTCCATAATCCTTACAATTGTAGAATGTCTTCGCTGCAGACCATAGCCCAGGTGATCAATCGATCTTAGCCTCACTGTATCGTTTATAGCCAATTTCTTAACGTTAATACCCTCGATACACGGCAATGCCGTTATGACGCCATTTTAGGAAATGACACACGGTAAATTTCGTCTTTATCGGTAAAATTCGTCATTATGTTTTGACAATTGTAATAAGTGGATGTGTAGTGAAAAATGCCAGTGAAGGAAATTACAGAAAAAAACAATGTTGTCCGCCCGCCGATCTCTCAATTGGCGAATGTGGAAACAAGTAATGTTTGATCCTAATTTTCAAATAAAATTAAAATCAAATCAGCTAATACCTCATGACATTGCAAAAACGCCTGAAAGCAAGTTTTTTTAATAATAATCTATCGACCGACAGACAGCCCTCTATTTGAGTTTTCGTCGTAACGACGTAAAAGTTGCTTGGTTGGTTTTCGTCGTCACGATGTTGTATATTCGTCTTAACGATGAATTATCGTTATTATAAGTACGTCCGTGTGTCGAAGGTATAAGACGGAGCAGTACCAAATTAAATCGTCACCTTTGCCGTCATTGATGTGCTAATATCCCCGATAATAGGAAGTTAAAAGGTTTTTTTTAAGTGATAAAGTTAACTTTATAAAAATACTATCCAGGGTTTGATAGAAAATTATTTGTTTAAGTTCTCTATATCAAGCGTTAATTGTTAGTCATATTCTTGACTTATTTTATATTCAGCAGTTCTTCTTCTTTTTTTTGGTGAGGTATTGCGTCCAAAAGTAGCACGTCCACACCCTATACCCCCTATTTGTGGGCCAGACCGCTGGAACAGTTTCAGCAGTCTGTCTAGTGCCTTAGACTAGTTCGTTCGAGAAGAGTCTCGTTTCACAACATACCAATGCGATGGTGATCCCCGTCAACTGGGGCTTCTCTGACCGTAGTCTTGCCTTCGGTGTGTTGGAAAATTGCACTCCGAGCTTCCTTGCCTTGGCTTTCAGGTGAGTCCAGAAACTTAGGCAGAACGGCGGCTGTGTTTGAGTCTGCTTGTTGGCTCTGCATAAAATTGTCCCCACACGGATGATATGAGAACTGATGCTGCTAATTTTCTGGTGGGTCCAGAAACTTTTGGGCAGAGCGACAGCGGTCTGGGTCTGTTTTCTGGCTTCCTGGGTTCCTGACCGCCGTCCAGCCTTCAGTCTATTGGGAAGAAGTTGCGTTAGCGGTTCTTGCTTAACATTGCTTGGACATACCAGCCTCAAAAAATTCAAAATTAAATAAAAGAAACCAAACTAACATTGACATATGTTGAAACTTGCTTGATTATTCCCCTAAAATCATTATACTAAATCATGGAAACTTAAAAACCCCTTATCAACTTTAAAAAATGTTGTAAATATTAAAAAAAAATTTAGATTTTAAAAATCGGTCTTTTTAGTAATCTCTTATATACAAAACAAAACTCCATTTCTGTAAATAAAACTTATATCCACTATGGATACATATTTCGTATATATTTTTTAAAAATATTTTTTGAATGTAGTTATTGCATCAAATTTTTACAACACAAAATAAAATATATCAAAAAAAATAAAATTCTTCATTCTATTATAGTCAAATATTATTATTATGATTTTTTTTTCAAAATTTAAAGCATCCAAAAATAACTACATTAATTCACAAAATCTTAGTTAAAGTTTACAAAAAAAAATACTTTAGAATCTACAAGTATTTAGAAAATTTAATTTTTTTTGTTTTTATTAAAAAACATTTATATTTTTATCACACATTTTTTTCATTCAAAATAGCATTTTTGATTTATTGTTAAGAAAAAAAAAATATAAATTTAATCTTATTGTACAAACGTTATTCTATTTATGTTTATGTATACTTTATTATTTTGTTTAATTCTGGAAAATTAGTGAATAAGAATTTATTTTTCGTAAAAAAAAAATTTGTGAAATATTTTAACTTATTTATAAAAAAAACACTATTAATTTTTATAGCCGCGTTTCTGTTATGCGGGGGCAGGTGATAACTCCACAAGGACTTGGAATTGTTGGTATTCGTGTTTCTGTTGATCGAGATTCTAGATTTGGTTTTACTCTTACGAGACAAGGAGGATGGTGAGTAAAGAAAATTGTTTTTTTTTATTAATTTTTTAGAGGTGTAAATAATTTTGCAGCATTAAGTGACATTTTGTAAAATTACATAAAAATTACTCAACAGCAACGCAAGAAGTTTATCCTTAAACCAATATAGAAGAATGTTCAAAGTTTTTGGAGAAATATTTGTAACAGTTTTTTACGTATATTTATTTTATTACTGTGGAAAGATTCTTTAAAATTATAAAAAATTGGGGTTTTTTGGGAAAACAAAAATTAATTAATAATTATTAATTTCAATAATTTTAAAGAATATTTTTATAAAATTTTAATTTACTTACAAAATGTCTTAGAATATAGAACTACAGGAAAGGCCCTCGCGTATAAAATCCATGTATGGGAGCGTAGTGAAATCGCTGTCAACTGTCAACTGTCAAATTGGTATAATTTCTTGTTAGTTAACTGTCAAATTTTCCCGCGGCACTTTCTTTAAAACGAGTTTTTCTATAAAATTTATTTACAGTTTTTCGCAAAACTGATTAAAAAGAAGAAAGAAAGTTTAAAGAATTTGTTTTTAGTGTTATTGAAGTTGTTACGAGTGAATTTTCAGTGAAAAAAAGAGCAATAAAGTGTGCAGTTTGAATTTCACTACGCTAAAATTCTCCGAGGACCCTTCCTGTAGTTTTATATTCTAAGCAAAATGTATGTCCGCCATATTGGATTAGCTATCTTTAATTTCGAAATTTCAAAATTCCGGCCCGATACAATTAAAGGTAATTTTATAACGATTAGTTTAAAAAAAAAAAATTAATTGTGTATTAAAGAACACAAAGCAGAAGTGAAACTTCGCGTACATATTTATGTCTATATGATCTTTATTATTGTATTTTTTTCTTCACTTGCTCGTGGCTTGTGTTATAATCTAAAATATGAATGAAGCAGGGAATTGGAAGTAAGAACCATAATATTTTAACTCAATTAATAAATCATAGTATAATGAATATTTTGAAAGTAATGCAGTACAGTGTATAAAATCAAAAACATTTCGCTACTATTACAAAAACTTTATCTTTAATAAACAATATTAATTTTTTAAATAACCGACTCCTCATTTTTACTTTACCGATGCCTGCGCCATCTATGTACGAATTTAAATAAATTGTAAATATTTTCCTGCTGGTTTGGTAGAATTTGTTTATATGGCATCACTTAATGCTATCATGGCTGTCACTGTCACCTACTTGGTGATCTTCGCGAAATTCATCAGTTTAAGTTATTAAAAACCAAAATGTTAAACGAGATAGAGTGAAAACTAAATTGTTAGTTTAGTTGTGCAGTCATTGAATTGTGAAATTTGTTTGTGTTTTGTTGTTTGCTGCTCTTTTGGCGGTGATATTCGCGAAATTCATCAGCTTGGTTGTTTAAATCCAAAATGTTTAACGAAATACAGTGGAAACTAAATATTTAGTATGTATACTTGTGCATTCATTGTGTTTGTGTTTTGTTGTACATATTTAATTTGTTTCAAGATTTTTGTTTTTTCTCGTTATTTTGTAAACGAGTGAGAAGGCAACTTCCGTTTCATACGGCAGTCCTTGTTTTTGTTGCCGATTCTGAATTGTGACAGTTGTAAATGAGTGAGAAGGCAACTTCCGTTTCGTACAACTGTACTTGTTTTCGTTTCTGTTTTCTGAATTCACTCGTACTTGCTCGAATCACTTCAAAATCTCCGGAACGAGAGCAAGGAAGTTTCACTTCAAAAATTTTAAGTTTCATTGATTCTAGGCTTGGGAATTATCGTTTGTCCAAAAAATGAGCTATTTGCCGGCCCCACTGTGCGTCGGGTCAAATATGGAACATGGTACACGGATGCTGTCGCAGATTGGTGGCCGTCTGGTTTCCACACTGAAATACATGTCGTTGAGGCCTACGAAGGGCTCAACTTTGAGAAAGGTTTTAACAAAGCCAATATTAGAATCTTTATGGGCAGTCAGGCTGCTATCGAGGCCCTTTCAACGTGTAAGTTTTCTTCCAAAACAGTTGCAGGTTGCTTTAGACGTACTCCAGGGCCTGGCTAGAAAAAATAATGTCTCGCTCTGCTGGGTCCCCGGACCTTGGGTATCGAGGGCAAAGACGCTGCTCGCGAGGGAGTGGTCTGAGAAGCTGGTCCATTGCTTCGATCTCATCTGTTGCACCTCATGGTCCATCGGCAGCTCGCTCGCTGGTAGAGGACTCGGTTAAGGGACTGAACCTATGATATTGGTGATCAGGCCTATGTCAGGTTGGATAGGCTAAAGGACTAATAAAACCCTTAGCCTTTTGGGCCGTTATCCCTTTAAACACGGCGGACCTTAGACTGTTGGTGGTATATCTTACTGGTCATGGAGGACTGCGGTATCACCTCACAACTTAAGGCTGTCCCAATAGACGGAATGCCGACTCTGAATGGAAAGCGACCAGACTTCAAAACATTATTCTTTGTGAATGTCCTTCTCTGATCTGACTAAGAAGAAGAAGAATAAGTCCATAATAGACCTATATTGGAATGTATGCTGTGCACAATAGGCCTAACTTGGCCGTGGTGTTCACCATATCAGTTGACCAATATTCAAACAATACATACACAATAAAAAGTATTCTGGAAACACATAAGCTAGTGAAGCTTTAAGCAATGGGTCACCGAGGAACTCCAGAAGCAGTGGGACGCTGTAATCGCGTGTAGGCAGTTGGGCAGAGTTTGGGGCTGGCGAGGAAGAAGGTTGCTAACGCGGTACTCAGATTGGTTGAAGGATATGAGGTCGGTGCCCTTCAAACAGCTTTTCATAACCAATGGGCAATTCATCGCACTCTCACTGAGTTGAGTCTAGGCAAAGGGACAAAAGGGACCTGCAGAAATTGCCTAGAATCGGCATTCGAGCAATAACAAAAGATTGCGCCCTTTCAAGTTCATTGGTGTACTAGGATTGCTAAAGAATAAGAGAAACAAGGTCTTTGCTTTAATTAAATTAACAATAACGCAATTTGATTGGTCAGTTATAAATACACTAAGTAAGAATTTACACCTGCAACTTTTATAATTATAAACTAATTTCTTAAAACATTTCCACAAAAAACCAAAAACCAAAAAACAATTCCCTGAAAATAACTCTTTTTTACCTTTAGGTCACGTAATATTTTAAGTTAGAACTACTGGGAATTCTTCACCTAGCGTTCCCCCAAAAAATGTCTGCCCTCCGAAAGTTGTTGAAAGCTCCCTAAACAATATAAATAAACTTTACTTTTATCCTTGTGAACAGGACCTTCTGAGAAATTTTAGCATTTTATGACCATAAAAACTCTAGAGATTTTCCATTTATCTGCATGAAATCTCACTCTGACCTTGATGAAGGTTAAGAGCCCTTGTCACACGTCTATTCGCATCCCTTTTTACCCAGTATTAACCCAACATCGTAAGTACATCGATGGGAAAAGCAATTTTCTCAATTTTGTATCGCATTTTATATCCGCGCCGCACCCCTGCCGCCCGCGCCGCCCGTCGCCACTTGTGCCCAGCGAGCGCACACCCCTTCCGTTTTTTTTTGGGGATTATTTCATTTTTTATGTTGAAAGAAGTGAGGAAGGAGAAAAGGGTACATTTGTTTCGGGGTTCGTGCAGCTGTGAAGGAGCACCATAACGAAAGGCGAATCCATTCGCAATTTCCATTTCAGTTCCAGCGTTCGTTAATGTTATGTAAACAGAAAGCTCCCGCACCTCTAATTAAATTAACATCGCCAGCAAACAGCCCTCCATAAAATCAATAGACGAGTATAAATTTCAATTAGCAAAATTTATATCCCTTTTGTTTATATCTGGGTCCCCCATAGTCAATCCTTGCGCTCCGAGCTCCACTAACTTCCTTGCCGCGCGCTTATAAAGGACCAAACAAGGACCGAGGACCAAAAAATGTGGAGTTTTGTCCCGCTTTTCGTTCATGCTCCTGTAAATAGGCTACAACGGCGCGGACAAAAGCGAAAATAGCGCGCTCACGGAACACAGAGAATATTACAGAACGGAAAGAGTATCGGACCCAGAAGGCTTGACTGCAGCACCCCAGCCCTAGCACACTAAGGATATATAATTACTTGTAGCATAGGAGTCGGCTCTGTTTTTTTGGTGGAGGTTTATTTTTAGGGGACACGCAGGCACACAGGATCCTTTGATCTTGAGCCGGGAGAAATGGCCCAAAAATTGTCGAGGCGTGCAGAGTTAATTGCTGGAGAGGATTTTCGGTAGACGACGACGGTGGGGTTATTTATGTACCTGGCATAAGGGATAATTAGTATTATTATTGGATTTTTATTCGTTCATAAAAAATGAGGACAGATATTCCTCGGGTCGTTATTGTTTTTAATTATTGAAGTGTGTACACCATCATGTCTGAAATGCGGTAGCGGCGGCAGTGCCGGGGGTTAATTATATATAAAAGTTGTGTAATGAATGAATGTATACATGTATTGTATGTAAGTGTATGTAATAAAAACTTTCCTGCGGGGTGAAATAAATGACGAAATTTTGAAGTATTATACATGGTATTGTGACATAATTTAAGTACTTTAATTGCTCCTCTTGTTTCTCGTTAATTATTTTCTTGAAGATAAATTTTACAAAAGTCTTCGTAATTTCAACTGAAATTTATTTCGAAACTCTTGGAATTGTTGTTTGTTGTAGAAAAATTTCTTCTTAAGGGTTTAATCATATTTATGGAAATGGTTTTGTTTTTGTCTTTTTTTGTGCATTTTAAGGATTCTTTTGTTTTATTTCTCTTTTCTCCATTGTTTATTTAGAAAATTTTATTGCCCTTTTTTTGGAAATTGTATTTTGGGACTTCGTATACTTTAACTTTAACCTGAATGATATAAATTAAAATTTAATATAATTTTTCTTCGTAATTGGCATAAAAGTACATTATAAATTGTTAATTTAAGCATTAACCAATTAATTGCTTTTAACATGAATTACTTTGTCAATGGAAAACTTGATTTTGTTGTTGGCGTAGAGTACTCGTCGTGTAAAGTAAACATTATCATTTACTACAAAAACTCAAAATAGAAGGGAAGTGTAATAAAAATGTCATTTTGTGGGTTATTTCCTTATAATAAAACTGTTTTCTGTATTTAATAAATAAAGGTTTGACTAGTCTCTTTGGTATATTGCTTTTTTATATAATCAGAGTAAATTATTTTCCCCAAATGTATCGTGTATTCCCTAAATTGTATGGTGTACTTTACGATTTGTTATATTATATGTGTCAGTAGTATTTCTGTGTGCGGTCAAGGGGGTCATAACCCCCCCCCCCCCTAAAAGCGCTCGCTGTTTAAAAAACAAAATTGACCCAACTTAAAAACAAAAACAAAAAATAACCAAACGACCAAAACCGACCCAACTTTTTTCCAAATTAAAAAAAACCACCGAAAAAAAATTACCTTTAAGGACAACAACAGATTGATCTATACTCTTTCTATATGTTTTGATTTGCAAACTCTGAAGTTAGCTGCACTCACAAAAAGGGGCGCGTCTTCATCAAAAACACATTAGTCACGTAGGTCACGTTTGTTTATAACCCACCAGAAAATTCGGTTAGTTTTGTTCGTTTGGTTAATTTTGTTTTTGTTTTCTTAGGAGTAGAAATTGTTTTCCGCCACTTTTAGTTCCGTGACCCCCCCCCCCAAAACAAAATTCTAGATCCGCGCCTGGCTGAAGCTATTACAAAAGTCCCACTTCCCATACCGGGGGTTTATTCCGGGAGAGTTCGGCAGTCAGACTGCCCTCACAGCTCACCAGCAGATAGGTACTCACCAGCAGACTAGTTTTCCTCTGTCATTCTCATATAGAACGTATAGAGTGGAACTTGAACATCTTGCTTCAAATACAGACAGAGCTCTTTAACGTTCAATTTACGCTAATCATCGTTAACTGGCCTATGTGTCACCCTTAATTGTTAGTTAACCAATTTTTTGATGATAACATCATTTCTTATCATGAGTTAAACTGGTTCGTTACAGCGGTTCTCTTAGTTTTTTTCATTTTCTCATAGATGGCGTATTCTGTATTATTTTTTTCTTGAACTGTCAAAATTGTCACTGTCAAAAAACATATGTTAATCACAATGTTGTATATGTCATACAGATGCTGTAATGTCACCTTCTTTTTAAATCACATTAAGCGCTTAATGTCCGGTAATGTAATGCCCATTAAGAGCGCTGTCTGTCCAGGGTATAAGCCTTTGATTTTACTTTGGAAAACCCTTGGTTTTTGAATGAGAGGAATATCTTTCTTCATCTCACCAAACTCTCGTGTCATTATTGCCTATGCCGCCTTGCAAATAAAATGTTTCACATAATGCTTCTTTTTTTTCTTGTTGTTGTTCGTTACTTTTTATTGAATTTTTTAAAATCTCAAAGTTGTCACTGTCAAAAAACATATGTGTGTTAATTAAAATGTCCTAATGTCATACAGACAGTGTTCATTTAACAAATGCACGTTAATACCCAGGACAGACAGCGCTCTTAAATTCTCAATTAACGCTAATCATTGTCAACTGCAGTGTCTGTCGCCCTGAGTTGTTAGTTAATACCCAATTTTTTGATGATTAACATCAAGCTAAATCATCAAAATATTTTGATGATTAGTGAGTTAATCGAGCTCGTTACAGCGGTTCACTTAGTTTTTCATTTTCTCATAGATGGCGAACCATGCAGATGTTTAATGTATATGTTTAATAATATACATTTTTTGTCTCCTTTAATGCGAAACTTTTTAAAATAAAATGTTTTATAAATACTTCTTTGCATATTGCGTATTTTTTCTTCTTGTTGTTCTGTACTGCTATGTTTATTGCATTTTTAAAATTTCAAAGTTTTTACTGTCAAAAAACATATGCTCATCAAAGAGCTCCAATGTCATACAGAAAGTGTCTGTCCATCTGTTTTTTGATGCACATTAAGCGCCTAATGTTCATTTAACAAATGCACATTAAGACTGCTGTCTGTTCTGGTTATAAGCCTTTATTTGCCGGAACAGAACCGCCTTCCACTCAACCGACGACAATTTCTATACTGTGGTCATCCTTAGGCAAATATTTTTTCCGGCAAATGTCGCACCTGTCCTTATGGAATCGTACATAGCCATCTTGCAATTTTCTCTGATTGCATACTTTTAGGTGTTTTGAAAAATTAAAACAAAATAATTAAACAATTAAAATTAAAGGTAAACACGCCACAAATAAATTAATTAAATTTGTTAAAATTTTATTTTCTATATATAAAAAAAAATTCTCCTAAATCAAACAATGCTGTTACCGCAACTTCTTCCAATAACTGAAATCCAATTTGAAAATTGAAAACCACTTAATTCCGAAGCCGTATTGTAATTAAACAACACAAAACCCGATCAATCTATAAACAATACGTTATTCATCTGGTTTATATTTTTCCAGGAACCAAAACAACCCCCGTCCAAACACAGTAACACAACGCAACGACGGAAATCGCATTTAAACTCGCAATTCAATTCATGGGGTATTATGGTGTTTTAATTATTGAATACCGATCGGACTCTATTCCGATATACTGTGCTGCAGGCGAAGTAGAGAAAATGGCCACAACACACAGGGTGGGGGTAATCAATAATGCTCATTTATTCGATAACCAGCAAGGATGTGCACCAAGCCAGAAGGACATATAAGTGTGTGAATGCTTAATGGGAGGTGGTATTTTTTTTTATATATCAGTAACGTCTTAAATAAACATCATCGTGGCAAGGGATGTTATGTGCACAATAATTTGGAGAAGCGCGAAACTCCCCCCTCGGTGGCACATAAATTCAAAATAGTTAAGAATGAAATTGTAAAACACGCGAAAACGCCGCTATCGGAAGGAATCAGCAATTCGATAGGTTTATAGTCTGCTATTGGGGGAGCTGCAAGCCCTATTAAAAATTATGATCACATATTTTACGCCATTTATCGATTTTAATTAAGATAAAAACAAAAGAGCACCATAGCAGAAAACAAGGGCGGCTGATTCTGAAAGCTTGAAAGTAACGAGGCGGGCCCCGGCTCCTTTTCCAATTGGGGTGCTTCAGCTCTGATAAAAGTTTTATCACCCTAGCCCCCTACCCCCGCCCCGGCTGACTTTCGCTATTCAATTGTTTGGTGCACAGAGGCAGTTTGAGATCTCTCTTTCCACTCCCGGCATTTTTTATCCGTTTTTGGGCCTCTTTTTTTCTCCTTTTTTACAACAACTTGACTACATACGAACCGATTCGTCTTTTGTTCGGGGTTGGGAATCTTCTTATGCCTATTATCGTCCCTTTTTTCGGGCTACATACAATCTTGAAATTGTGCTACCCCCATCCCGCCCTTCATGATGAATCAACTTCGCAAACTGGAAAAAAGTTTTCCTTATAATTAAATTGCTTTTAGGGGAAAAATTAATTTCACTTTGCTAAGAAAATCAATTAAATTCCCCGTCATCGATTTTTTCTGAGATAGATAAATGGCGATGCTGTACATCTCGGCAACGACTGTCCTACTTACAACTTGGAATAGTTTTCCAGCTCCCCGAGGAAACTTTCAGTCCTTCAGTCTTCAGTCGAATGTTCAGTCCTCCACCCTTCGAGCCCTTATCGACTCTAGATATAAGAGAACTTCTCGTACTGAATCGAATTTCGTGGCAAAGATACCGTCGTCGATGAAGGTAGAGCAGCAATGGCGGGGTGGGATTGTTTTATGTGTTTTGTTTGAGGAATGGTTTCTTGTTTTGATTTTTCTGTTTACCGAATTGAAGCCAGTCGAATTTTGCACAAACTATTTGCACAAGATTTAGAAGAGAGCCTAAGGTACCCACTACTGACTGCGAGACGACGCTAAACAAACAGAACGGAGCTTACCTCATAGACACAACTAAGAAACGGCTTAAGATGGATGGGCCGTTAGGTGACTCGACCGATGTTACGAAAAAATAAACTTCTAGCTATAGTGACTTTCTGTTAGGGCGGGGGGGGGGTATGGGTAGACACAGCTAAACACTACCCGTAACTCTGGGGCCTCTGATGCTGGTATTTATAACCGTCCTTGGTTATCTATATACTCAGACCACAGCCCAATTGAATACGAAAATGCGAATAAACTGGAGTTATTGAAACTTTTCCTGTTTTGTAGCCTTCGTTGGCTCGCATAAAAAGAGCTCAACGGAAAAAATATCGAAAATTAAGATCGATATCGAAAGTTTTCCGTATATATATTGATGCTGTGGATTTTTAGCCTCATACTCTCACTCTGGTCTATATTTACCGTGGCCCCGCTGAACGCATCAATAGCGAGAAAGGGATGCACTGCTCTTTTATATTGAACTGATACAAGTGGAAGGGGTTTTGAATCAGAAAACTTTTTTGCCCCCCCCCTGATTCGACGCCAGCGAAGGCATACACACAGTTTCCCTGATAAATTGGTTGGTTTTTAGCAATTTAGAATGCCAATAGTTGCTTTATGAATGCATTTTCAATTGAAATCCTTTTTTTTTGTTGAGTTGTAAGTTATTAGGAAGGAAAGAGCCTTTATTGTTGTTTTAAAGTACTATACTGTTGTGCAGCCAATTTCTTTGGTAGGATAAAAAACTTTTGGGATAATTTTATGTTTACAAGTAGCTTTCGTACTTGTTTGTGTATATTGAATTTGAAAAGGAAAGCAAATGAATGTATATTTTACTGCGCTTTTCCTTTATATTAAATAATACGTAAGACACTGAACACGGAGAAAATTTGTTAGCCTTTAATACGAGAGAATGATTTAAAAAAAAACAAAAACAAAAGAAAAAAACATTTTACCAAGCCGTCCCCCAACTAAGTACTAATCACATTCAATACTGCTTGACCTCCGCGATCGAACGAAAACCGGTGTATTGAGTACGCTAAATGACAACTTTCACGGTCACAAATATAACTGCATAAATATGAAGCAAGCCAACAACAAAAACTAAAGCTTTTTACGAATAAAACTTTTTAAAGCTTTTCAAAAAGCTTTCCGAGTACGTAAAACAGATGTAGGGATTGCTCCGCATTTAATTTGCAATGAAGTGGTAGTTTTTTTAGAGGGAGTGGTGAGAAATCTTACTTTGGTGCACCAAGGAATATGTCCAAACGTCTGCCTAAGGCCGTAAAGGCATTACCTTAGCCTGGTGTCATCACCATGACCCTTAAAAAAGTAGCACTCAAAGGTGCTTACTAGAGCCGGAACAGTGTAGACGTCTAGCTATCTAGCTGGTATCTCTCCTTGCATTTCTTGCCTTTCTCTGTTTCTTTGTAGTTCGTAATGCTTAAGCTTCTGGTTGATGGCCTTTAGCACCATTTCCATCGTTCTCCACGTATACTCGGACCTTATCATATGGTCCAGGATGTTCTCAGGGGGTGTACCTCAGCGACTGCACAGTACAGTCCACAGTCCTGTACTCGACAAACCTCAGGCGTTTAAAGAGGAAATGATCCGCGTCCTCTTTATCATCTGGGTATTCTGGGCAAAACGGTGAATCCTCCAACGTGAAGCGGTGAAGGCATGCGGTATGCGCTATAACCTCCATGCCCACTCAGGAACTATGTAATGTAGTAGCTCACTTCCCCATGTTCCCTTATGACCCACTTATTCTCATTTGGTATGAGGCTATGGCTCCATCGGCCCTTACCAGACTCGTCCCACGTCCTCGGCCATGCTGCTATGGTCTGGCTGCGCGCCAGAGTCCGTCGCATTTTCTTGGACTCCCTATTGCATTCGTGTGGGGCCCGTGAGGAATCTAAGGGGAAAGCCCTCTTTATACAAGCCCTTAATTTGCCACATGGGGTTCTCATAGGGAACCTACAGGGAAATTTCTCTTTTGACATGCCCTCATTTGCCACATGGGGACCACACGCTACATGAGGCATGGCCCCTTTAAATGCTAGTCAGGTGTTTTTTATTTACAATCAATACGTATTCGTAAGAATCGGCCGTGTACGGAAACCTTTCGAACCTCCAGACGAAGGCAAGTACCATACCAAGTAATCAAACGATTTGGGAAACACTTCGTCATCAAACTAAACGGCACAAACAAGCCAATATCTATTGACAGGTTAAAGTCAGCTATCGAATCTGACGCGACGACGAGGCCGAGCCTAAACGATCGGTTACCTTCTAAAAAACCAATGATGGGCAATAGCAGCTTTTGGGAACCAAGGTACAATAATTACAAGGTAAGCTCATTAAGGTCCCGTGACGTCACTCAGAGCTTAGCTCACAAGTGACAAAAGCTTTCCCGTGATGTCACTCAAATCTTTTCAAATGTAAGGAGGTTAAAAGCTTTTCAGGGTGGAAACAGAGCTTTTCCTTATGAGCCTACCTAGTATTATTGTACCATGAGTCCTCCTATCCTGCTTGTGAGTTTGGGTGAGAGAAGTAAAAACAAAAGCTTTGAGGTTGCATGAGAAAGGTAAAAACAAAAGCTTTGTGTTAGCTTTAAGTTCGAATGACAGAGGTATAAACCAAAGCTTTTAAAGCTTTTTTGGTGCTCTGGAAAAGTCGACGGTTGCCAACCACTGCAATAAGCGTTACGAGGGCTTTTGCTGCAGAAGCATGGTCCTCGTGTATGAACGGCCAATCATATATCTATATTGCAGAATCTTTTCAAATAAATCGTGTTTCATTAAATTGGTATTCCTATTTATAGTACCCTACCACGTTCGCGATGTCTAAATGGAACGACCTAAAGCAAAATTGTTACACACCAAGAGCAAATACCAAAAGCAGATGCTTCTATTAATCTCTTAACAAATTCCTACCCCACTCCTTCTCTAACCCAGTATATTTTTCTGCCGCGTTGTTATCCTTGCCGCGAACGACCAGCACCCAACAAAAAAATAAATCAAATTTCTGATTTTCTAATTTTCATAAAATATTTTATATATAAATTTCCCTTTATTAACTTTTATGGCTAGGGTGGGGTAAATATAAAAAAAATTTATTTATATAAAAGGCAGAATACAACTCACATTCGCAGATCTTTTAATTCCGTCATATTTCTTCTGGAATCTCCACCGAAATCCCATCGCCTTAAACAATTTCCCGAAGCAGAAAAAGTTCAAAAATGTAAACACGACCGCGAATACACGCGAATGCCGGGAAAACTTTATTACCATTAAACGCTTTCCATTTTGGGAGAGCACGGGAAAAGCGTAGAGCTCTATCCGCAATTTGCCGTGTATCGAACGACGGACCGGGGAGCGCCCCGGGAACCCGGCATCTGGTGAACATGAGCGCGCAACCCGTTTGCCGTTTTCGTATTTTTTTTTTCTTTTTTGGTAAATCTCCTTAAATACTCATCTTCAGTAGATTTAAGGTATGGAGTGTTCCAGTCCAAAGGGTCGATTTAACAGGATTTGTATGATTCGATGATATACAATAACAAAACTCGACCCGAGACCCTTTTCTCGTGTCGGTCTTATATCCCCTTCAGACAACCCTGGACATATTTTGTTTGGCTTATATTTCGGGTTAAGGATATCGTCCTGTTCACGTTGAAAGTCGCCGCTTAAGTAAACGAAACGATTTAAGCGAGAGATGCAAGGATACAGTTATCCTGGGAAGATTTGATCAGCTACACCAAATTGGCTTATCATGATTTCTGAACGGGTGACCCGGTTACCATTTGGAGGTGCCACTGGGAACATTCAGGATCCAATTCTGAAGCAAAAGGGTGTGATTCTAGCGAAATCGATTTATAATATCCTTCGGCTTCCTTTACTATAGGTTCATATGTATATATGCCTTTTCCAAAACACACTCCGTCGGATATCAGGATATATGTACCCGGCAAGGCGGACGGGCTAGTCCTTCAGAATACATATATATATATATATATATATATATATATACGTATCCGTCGCTCTTCCCTGTTATTGTGTTCTTTGTCCTTAGCCTGGACCCATCCCCAGAAATTGAGCCATTTCTTATTCTTAGTTGGACTTCCTTTCGGGATCAGATAAATTGAGGGATTTGTAAGAATGAAAAATAAAGGCCCGAACCGCCCCCCCAAGCCTCATTCCAGCCTATTGTCCTTACATCCCTCGTCCTGACGTCCTTCTAAGTGATGTGAATAAAAAATTATGATGGACCTTTATGTGCGGGTCTGTATTCCGGACGTTTTATTGTGGACTTTCGCTTGAGCCCGGGGTTGGGACAATATAAAAAGCTGTTAAGGAAAGATAACGATATAAAATGCAACCCGGCTTACTCCCGCTTGCAGAGAGACAGAGAGAGCAAGGACCTAGGCGAGGTATTTAATATTGGATCAAATTATGAGCTGCCATAAAGTCAGCTGTAATAACACGTTTACCCTCGGCTCGGACTCGGGGTTGTGTTTTTTTTTTTATTTTCTTCTACTGTAACTAAGTTTTTGGATTTGGAGGGCGATTATTTGATAACGTTTACAGGGATCGTGCTTGGCTAGTCTTTAATTTAGATTTTATTTACTAGGGAAATGGTTAATAAACATTGGCGAAGTTCGGTTGCAATAAAATAATTACATGAAATTTTTTTAAGGCTAGGGTGAATATGGTAATAAAAATTTATTTTTTACGCAATAAAATTATAATAAATTTTAGGCCATTGGAAATTGAAATGAGCAATGTTTTGTAGTAACATAATTTGTAAATGTTAAAAATTTCTGAGTTTTATCAAAGTTTTTAAAGAAGAAAATAATAAATTACCATTAATTTTCAATCACCCAGACTACATTATACCCAAGCAAGAAGTTCAAAGTCAATATTCGAACAACACGAGAGATATGGACACAGTAATCTATACAGAAGGTTCAAAGATGAACTATAGAGTATGTGCCGGGGTCTTCTCTGAATTCTGCAATATAGCGAAAAAATTCCGGCTCGCGAAAGGATCCAGTAACTTCCAAGCAAAATGTTAGCAATTTGGAAAGCGTGTCAAGGCAGTACCAGAGCCCTCCTATCCTGCTTGTAAGTTCCAGTGAGAAAGACATAAGTAAAAGCTTTGAGATAGCTTTTAGTTCGAATGAGTGAGATATAAGCAAAAACTTTGGGTAAGCTTTGAGATCGAGTGATGTAAACAAAAGCTTTCAAAGCTTTTTTAGTAGGTACTCTAGAAAAGTCAAATGTTGCTACCCACTAAAATAAGCGGTGCATTGGGGGTATGTGGGGAATGCGCCCAACTTAATTTCGAAGTAACACAGCCCACAGAATTAAAATCCCCGAAAGCTCCGACCGCACCCGTCACGATCCTATGAACGGATCTAGAAAACACAGAAGAAACGAAAGAAGGTAACTTTACAAGAGATAGAATGGCGGTGGTAACTGACACCCAAGTTGCCATCTTGACTCTCAACTCCAACATGATCTCATCAAAACTAGTTAAGAAATGCGCAGATGAGCTCGAAAGCAAAAGCAGAAATGTAAACGTCACCCTACTGTGGGTTCCAATCCATAGTAATATACGAGAGAACTGATGAATTAGCAAACATGGATGTCTACTCAGCGGAGAGATAGACCCCCCCCCCCGTATTCTAAATCGCCAAACAAGCTTGGCCAGTGCTTGAAAATTCTTAATAGGTGCAAGTTCCTCCTCCAGCCACCACCACCACCATTCGAATGTGGCAGCACTGGCAAATTTGTATCGTTACTATCATAGCGAGGACGGTTCGCCTGACTAAAAATGAGACTCGCCCGTTCTTAGCGAGAAACAGGCACGCACGGCATCAAAACGCCCAAAAATAGGCACGGTACTGTCTGAGCACCCAAAACAGACACGGTGCGGTCTGAAAAAAATAAGACACGTCCGTTTTAGCTTGCAACGGTCGCGCACAGCGTCAAAACGCTTGTATGTCACCCAAAACAGGCACGGTACGTCTGAGTAAAAATTCTACTTTTTCAAATGCAGCCCGCTACAGGCACATACCAATAAAAGACGCACGAAATACTCCAAACGAGTCCCGCGCGGTAACACTTTTTTATACTAAAGGGAGTAAAATTTGAGCTTTAAGATGCAATTTCAAGTCGAAGAAAACGGCCAATTATCTTGGTGATCATAGAGGATGCCATTAGCACCCTCAATAGACCGGTTCTCGTTCGATTGCGTAGGTCAAGCAGCATTGCACGTGACTAGTACTTAGTTGGGGGACCGCTTGGTAAAACGATACTCGCGTTTGGAATGGTCGATGGTGGGCGCGGCAGGCATATTGGTTCACTATGCGTGCTAGTTGCGGGCGCGTACAGGGACTTGAGATTCTCATTGCGCATGGAAACAGCGATTTTGAGAGTCCCTTATTTTATAGTGCAGCCCATACCTCACACGTGAGCAAATGAGTTGTCTAATTCCATCTTAACAGAAGTTTTTAGCTTGCCTATTTTTATCTATTGTATATTTTTCTATGATATTAATTTATTGACATATTATTGACTACACAAATGTCCTTTTAAACACTCATAGAACACGAATAAAATTTTTTTCACTTAGCCAAAACTCTCAATTCAGCCTTTTCCATAAGATTCCCATTGGAACCTTTCAACTAAAAAAAACGAGTCGACCCAGTCATTATTGATTAAATCACATTACAGGAAAACTCCTAACGTCACTGATTATGGCAAGTTTACAGTTTGTTGTCAATCAATGACGAACTTACTTTCTCATAATATGAAACTCACATCTGCCAGAGACAAGCACAAAACTCCCATAAAAGCTATCTTCTAATGCAATGACAATTGCCCGAAGTGGTAACAACTGTTGGCTCACCATGCCAGTCCCGGACTCTTGACATCCAGTTTACCCCCATAGAATCCATTCGAGTGTCAATAACATGATAGGGTTTAAAAATATCTGTCACATTCATCAGATCGAGTTCCACTCAATTAAAATTGATTTCATATTTGCAGCGCCATAACGTTGCCGGGATATGCTCGTAAAACACTGCAAGTACGAGTGCCACTCAAAAGAGAGAGCTTCTGTGTTAGAGCCAACTGCTATGCTCCTTCCTGTCTGCTTGTGGGGAATCGAAGAAATAAAAGGATTGTAATCCTGCAATAATCCCCCTTCGCATCGAAACGAAAACCTTCTTCCGCCGTGTGATCGATTTCGCCATATTCTATCTATACGATGGGTTCGGTCCAGATATGACGTTGAACACTTCATGGCCAGGCCAGCCCCCCGCGGAGAATATCATGAAGTATACGTACATCCCCGAAAAATGGAGATGCTCCAAAGAAGATTGCGTTATCTCATTTTTGGTTTATCTCGAAGGGCTAATCCGGTTGCTTGCTGGCCAAGGCTGCCCTTTCTGCTTTTTTGCTATTCCTTTGGGTGCGAGTCAATTGAATCACTCGGGTCTGTCTAGGAAGCCTGCTGCAACAACAACAACAACAATAACAACAAAAAAAATCGCCTACCAACTCCCGGAGGTCCTGGAAGCCCCCGAACACCACGTGAATCAGTCATATTTGAAGCAGGTCTGTGCAGGTCCTAAAGATCCTGTTTTGCCAGGACGCCTACAACTCCGCTGCGAGAGAGAAGTCCATAAAACTGAAATTAATTTAGTTGAAGTGATTTATCTCGGACATTAATGAAAACATTTTTTATGGACGCCAAGGGAGCCTTCATAATATTTCGTCCTGGCCTCCCTCGGGTTTGGTTGTAGTCATGGTCCTTCGTGGTTCCCCGATTATGTTCATCGGGAATCTGGCTTAGAAATGGATCCTGTGGGTAAGTGGAAAATACTGAGATCTTGGAGATTATGTTTATGACTTTGGTGCGCGCCTTTTTATGTTCAGAACGTTTTAAACTACTCCAAAAACCGACACAAAATTATTTTCTGCCACAGCATAGAGAGCACTTATCATTCTTGAATCAAGCAGGATTTAATTTGGCTGTTTGTGTAGTCATGTCCCGAGAGATTTCTATTTTTTTTTAAAGATTGTTAAGGGATCGTCTTTATTTTTTTTTTAATTTTTTATTTCCTTGTATCGTTACAGGTTTGATGTCTTAGTCAATGGAGGTGGTGCAGTAACATTACAATTTCAACGGTCTCCCTTCCGGCCACTTACTAGAACAGTGTTTGTTCCATGGAATAGGATAGTCGTACTACCGCCAGTACAAATGCAATTGAGTGATGATGACGAGCATATACGAACACAAATAAAGTAAAGGACTTTACGACGTTTAAGATTAAAAAATTCATAATAATTAAATTTTTTTTGTATTTTCAGACTAGCGCCACAAAATCCAGCACTGACATTCCTTAACTCAATCGCGTATCACTTTTCTGATGAAAAAGTCGATCCGGGAATTGTGTGCATAGATCATGACCACGAGGAACTAAAACCACAATTAATTAGCACATGGATGCCAAATGGCGTTGGCGCAATGCCCGGGAAACGGGTTGTTTTTGCAGAAACCCAGGTAAGTAACCTGCCATTAAATTTAATCATTAAAGTCAAAAGAGAAACGAAGAAAATAGAATTAAGAAAAAAAATTAAGTGTATATGTATGTGTGTATGTATATGTATAACCCTCCCGTATTTTATGAACAAAACGAGGCAAGCAGCCAGCCAGGATGTTTGTGTATCTATAAATAATATCCTTTATCTCTCTTAAATTTCTCCTCCTTAACATTAAATTGTCTCCCGAACCTAATAAAATTATCCAAACATACAAACTCCAGCAAAAATAATGACCCAATAAAAAAAATCTCCAACTGCAGACGCCTTACGGAGAATTATGATGACCGGAACAGAAAGAACAAAAACGCACCCCTCTCACCTGCCCTAGTTTCGAGAAACAGCCCCCCCTCCTGCTGCTGTAGCCCAAAACTCCCTAACATACTTAAACCGTTTTCTCAACGATTCACCTGCAATTTAAGGACGACAAGAATTTCTCTTTATCCTGCACCAACATCCCATTGTTTACTGGCTTTATTCCATTATTTCATCCCTAAAAAAAGTTCACTTTACCTGAGAGTGGGAGTTTGTGGGCGGACGGGGGGGGGTGCGAATCCTGAATTCGTTATTTTAGTCCTGGGTTTTCTTTTCCTTCTGTGTTCCTTTTGTAAGCTGTCAGGAAAGCAATTCTCTTCCTTTTGTTTCAGTCCCAGCCCAACGATATTTGATATGAACATAAGACGCTCGGCTCTATGTTCTTTCTGTTGGGGCTCCTGAATAGCAGTAGAAGTGGGCATGTCCTTCCCTTATACAGCAAATTGCATTTTGTCCAAGGATATCGCTGCCGGGATATCGCAAACAATTCTGTACGGAATTTATTATTCAGGAAAAAAAAACACGAAAAGAAGAAATTGCATAAGTAAAAGGACGAAATTATTGTAAGCGGATTTCAATGAAGAGATTATTTCATTTCTGAGACACAATCCCTTCGCCCCGCGTCTCACCGCTGGCGAAAAAGCCGTCCTCGGTGCACTTGTTCTACATCATCAACATCTTACGGGGATGCCTGCAATTTTTTTTTATTATATTTTTTTTTTCTGTTCAAAGTGAAATCCTCCCCAGTTAACTGTTCACCCGATCCCGTTTATATTCCATTGAGACATGTCTTTATCTTCTTGCTTACTACAGCGCTACAGTCGTGCTATAAGAAATGCAAGGAATTATTCAGAATTTGCAACAATAACAAAAGCGCTCTAATCTAAAATCAAGGTGCATTCACAAGGAAAGAGAATGAGGGCGGGGGGAAAAAACAAAAAATATTTATACATAATGGAAAAACCGACTTTTGTGCCACCACCCCAACAGAATACTACTGTTACACTACTGCTGCTGCTGCTGCACTGAGAACTCTCTTGAATCCCGCTTCTGTGAGAATTCTGGAAAAAGGATGGAATAATAAAATCTCATCTCCCAACGGTACGTGAATACCATGACAATGCACTTTTCTATTAAAGGCTGCTGAAATGCATTCAAAATCTCCACAATTTTGGCTCTGATTCCCGAGGGTCACTCTGCTCACGATATGCAACTGGAAATTTAAGCAATTTATATCGTGGCAACAAAAAAAATCCTGGTGATGACGATGGGGCATGAGGGTAGTTACCGGGGAAAAAACGCCCGGAACGATTCCTTTATGCAGCAGGAATATTTAGTGCAATTTAGAAGAAAGAAAATCTGTTATGCACAGTGGTGTTAAGCAGATTGAAAATCAAAACTCTTGGCGATTCTTCAAAAAGGATCAGAACAGATTTTTGGATGAGTATTTTCTTTGTCGTGTTCAAATTTTAATAAAAATTCTTTTTTTTTTGCTGCGGCAAATTGTTTTTTCAAGAACACTTTCAAAGGTTTGATATTCAAATTGCAGTTTAACTTGCCAAAGTTGTGGGTCGTGTTTTTCTGCTTTGTTGCGGAAGCCTACCAAATATAAAGCGGTATGAGAGAACAAAGCTATTTAGGCGCTGAAGTAGAAACCGACAAAACTTCCTTCCTTCCTATGTTGCTACAGCCCATATCGAGCCTTGGCCTCCTCTAAATATTTCCTCCAGTTTGTGCGATTTGTACCGGTTTCCATCTCTTTCTCGGTCTACCTACTGGCCTATCACCTAGTATATCCCTAAACACTATTTTTTTGGTATCCTTGTCTCGTTACTTTTGCAATGTGCCCTGCATACCATTGTATATACTTCTCCATATACCACTTTCGTTAACAAGACCTAATATGTATCTTAAAGCCCGGCTTCACCGGCCGAACTGCGCAAGTTCGAGCAAATTGGTCAAATGAACTTTAAAATAATCTCAGTTCGCATGCACTTTCCACATATTAAATGAGGAAAAAACAGACCTCAGTTCACCCAATTCAAACTCGAACTTAAGTAAAACGTAAACTTAAGTAAAAAATTATTAGGAATTTTCTCTTATGCCCCGCCTTCCACCGGCCTTAGTTCAATAATATTCAATTCAATCCACCTAAGTGACTTCACCGACTCAAGTCGAGTTCAGTGCTTGAAATTGTTGTTGCTTTTTCGCCAGAAGTTAGAAAAGCAAAAGCTCCCTGGAATGGCATTCCAATATTCAAGTGGATTACTCTCTTTTGAGCTTTTACATTCAAGCTTTGATTTCATGTTCTGTTGGGCGAAATCAGTCTTTATTTTTCCTGAGCTCAAAATGTGAAAATGTATGGGAAATCAGGCAAAAATTTAAGCTCAGTAGACTAATTTCCTCGAACTTGCGCAGTTTGGCCGGTGAATCCGGGGTATAAGACTGCTTCATGGAACCAAATTTGTTATACCAATGAAACTTTGCATGGTTTTGGTTTCAATATCCAGGGCTTGGTGGGAGTTTAGTTTGCAGTTTCCCAGGACGCCCGTTGACAGCGACATGAATGAACTCAAGTTTGGAAACGGGGGATGGTCATTGAACCATGAATCTTACCTCAATCTCATGAATCTCCCTTTTGTGGTGATACCAAGTAATCAATGTCTCCATCAGCTCTCCACTTGCAAAAACGACTCCAGCGAACTCCTCCAGTGATGTACAGATGGCGTTGCCTCTCGAATCAATGAACTTTTTCGTCAGGGAAACTCAATATGGTTTCCCTAACGAAAAAGCTCATTGATTCGAGAGGCACCGCCATCTGTACGTCACTGGAGGAGTTCGTTGGAGTCGTTTTTGCAAGTGAAGTACTGCACCCACAAAGAAGCAGTAGGCCCGTTCTTCTTGAGGGATTCTAGATGATTCTGGAATTTCGTGAAAGTTGACACCAAGGAAGCATTTTCTTCAACTTTGTCTGGAGTAAGTTCTTCCATCTTGGTCAACATAGTCAAGATCCCTCCCTTCTCTTCCTCTGAGACATTGGCTCTCTCCAGAACAATTCGACCTATAATAAACTGATCGAGCAAATAGCTTCGAAGAGCTCGGCTGTAGGCGTGGCCTGCTAACATCTTTTCAGCTGAATTTACAGCGAACACTTGGCATAGCACATCTTTCAGTCCAGATCCATTCATTGTGTGACCAATGCACCCCAAGAAGGACATTAGGTTGTGAAATCCACCAATTCTCACGACAATGGTTCCAAACGTGGTTTCTCTAGCTTTTAGGTGCAAAGGCTGGTCGAATGTTACCAAGCAAACTGTGGACCCTATCTTCTCACTTATAAGTTTTCGTCAGTAGTATAGCTATGAAGGTATGAGGGCAGTGACGTAATCGGTTGTAGGCTCGAGTTTAACTTTATCTTAGACAAGAACCTGTTTGGTGCGCTTTTTTGTGGCGAGCTTTGAGCGTGAGTGCCACCTGTGTGAAACTAGATGAACTTCGCTGGGGTAGGTTAGTGTGCCTCTAGGTGGGCTTTTTTGCTGGCAGAGTCTTGATGAGCCTAAACTCAACTTAGCACTTCCACTCTCTGGCCCCTGTGCTGAAGCTCGTAATTCGACTGAAATGTCACTTTCTTCAACTCAAACGACTCGCCACGCCACACGACTCGACTTTCAGCACAGAGGCCAACACCTCCACTATTTTCAACAAACTTGTGGTACCAGTAGAAACGAAAGCAACGTTTAATCCTAATTGGGAATATATGACTAATGTAACTAGTGCATTTAAGTAAAGCCCCACTTAAAGTAAACCAAGCTTGATGTAAAGAAACTCCACTTTGGTTCGAAGATGTTTTTTTCCTAAGTTCACATTCACAATTTACAAAACAAAAAATTTCAAATTAAAGCAAGGTTTTGTGCTCGATTAAATACTTTCCAAGCTAAAACTAAATGAAGTGAAATTCTCCAAGTAATATAAATAGACGAAAATTAGTTGTTACTGTCACATACCACTATTCCTTAGATGAAAATTAATTAGTAACACCCTCTGATTTAGACCCATAGAAAATTATACAAACTTCCAGGACATTTGATGGCACCCTACTCATCAAGGCAGGCATGACTAGTTGTGCAATGTTGTTGCAAGCTCCCATATTTGTCAACTCTGGCCTAGGTTCGTGAAGGGTCCTAACCCTTAGGCATAAGAATGACATTAGGTTAAACATAAGGACAACACACAAAGTCGTCCCAACATCCTTAGACACATGGGCATACCCCGAACCTATCATCCTCGTGGTCATTAAGACAAATTGCTCCAGCGCACCAAAACCCAGCAGAACTGATAGAATAATCAAGCGCTTTAGAAGTCCTTCCTGCTGCTGCTGCTGCTGCTTTTGCTGCTGCTATCCCCATATCCTTATGTATACTTAATTTACCCAGGGACGAGTGTCCGCTACCGAATCCCTGAATTCTCAGGACCCCGGACGTAAATTTCTGTTTGTGTTGTAAAATCAATTAATCGGTAATTGTCTTGTGGTAATTGCTCAAACTTTGTGCAGGCGATGGTTGGACGTGCTCGTGCTTAGTTGAGTAAACATATAGAGACCAGTACTGGTCCTAAAATAAAGATAAGGACACGTATGTGAACCATTTTCAAGCTCGGACTGTAAAGCAAAGACTAAAGAATCCTGCAAAGAATCGAGATTTGCTGTTGTTTAGATCACAATTCACTGGGGGGAAGAGAGCCGGGAGGTGGTTCTTGGGTATTTCGAGCTGACGTTAACGCTAAACTGCATTGTCATGAGGTCCACGTAACAGAACAAATCCTAAGAACCAAAGCAAAAATTCGTCCTTTTTTTTATTTTTCTCATTTTCTAGTCCAGCACAACTTGTTTGCTGAGCTGTCCAAGTTTTCCTTTTCCTTGTTGGAAGTCGATTTTCAATTTTTTATTGGCTTTTTTTCCTTCCATTTTGTTTCCAGGTATCCTAGTACCTTGATTTTTATAGATAAAATCTTTGCCTTCCAGTTTTTAGTAAAGCATTGTTGGCTCTGTGTAAGTATTCTACAAAAATCTTGTGCATCTGGCAGAAAATCCATCTTCTCTTGTTTGAAAAGGATTCAATCAAAACAGTTATTTAGATGCTCTGGAAGCATGCTTATTTGCTATACTAAAATATGTAAAGTGTTTTTGTTTTGTTAGAAAAGATTCCGGAATATTCTTGATGGAAAATCTTCTTGCGTTTTTCTTATGTATTTTTTTTTGTTGATGGTAATATGCATGAGCGTGTGCAGCATCACGTCCTTGTGGCAAATATTTCAAATAAATAAATTTTGAATTGGAAGGAAAATTCATGAGACCAATAGATATAACCTTCCGAAGAAAATAATGTATAATTGCCTTATTTGTAACACAAATCCAAGAAAATATTAAAATTTCTTTAGAATCCGTTTTGTTATTATAAACCGATATATTTCACAATTCTGCCGTTTTTAGTGGCAGTTCTAATGGCAAAGTCGATGAAAAGCCATTATGGCAGTCCGTTAAATTGCCCGGGAATGAATTTGACGTTTGTTCAAATAAATATGGCGGAAAGTATAAAACTTATCTTAAAGTGTTTACAACTGCGATTGTGTACTGTCAATTACTACAAATTTGTGTCTTTATTAAAAATTGATTAACCAACATTTTTGTTTCTTCCTTTTTATTTTCCTTTTCTGTTTTCTGTAAATTGTCTATCATTTCCAAACTTGCAAAAGCGCACACATAGGCCCCTAGTCCGATTCTCGTGAAACAGTCGAACGAATGTTAGATCGAAAAAGTAGTAGTCCCATTCTCGATAGTAGTGAACCGATTCGATTGCAGTCGATGATAGTTCACCATTGCATTTAGATGGTCGAATGCGTGTGTTGTGTTCATTTAATTTAAACACCAACAACTTTACATTGCCTTTAAATTTCCTTCGAAAAATTCATCAAAATGACAGAAAATTCTCAGGTACAATGGCGGTACTTTTTGTTCGATTCGACTGAGTTACGGACTACCAATCTTTTTCACAATCGAATCAGATTTCGATTCTCGATCGATTGACGAATCGAATTTCGTACTAGGGGTCATGGTTCTGCTTTCTTCAACGCCATTTTTTCATATGAAATCTCATGCCATAAATTTACCACATCCATAACGTTTGACAGTTCATGCCATAAAATATGGCGATGGCGATAACTATGAAATTTGTAAACGCAGTGTAATGATCCGTCAATGCCGCACTCTTTTGTTGCGCACTCTTTTTTCTCATAGAATTTTATGCAATTTTGATAGTGCAATCATTTTTGCGCAACCAAAAACCGGTGCTAAAAGGGTGGAATGTAGCGGAGTGTTTGTATGAAATACATGAAATTTGTACAAAAGAGGGGGCAACCAAAGAGAGTATCGTGTGGACGGGCCTTAAGAATGGGAAATTGAAAACGAAGAATTTTTTAAAATTCTACGTCGATTTCCAATTTACACTTTTCGCTCAATATCAAAACAATCTTATGTTTACTAACTCACAATTTTATAAAAAAAATCCTGAAGCGAAATTAAATAAGATTTTGATTAATAATAATTGAAATTTATTCAATTCAATTTTGTGTTCCTTCAATTTTTTATGTGAAAATTAGCTTAAAACTCCCATATTATATCCCCCCCCCCCCCCCCCCAAAAAAAACCTCCGAATAAATGATACACAATAAACGATATCCGCTCCAATAAACCTCGATGTTCATCCAATCAAAAATATCTCAAGTTACAATAATTTTTCCTCAATTTCTTCTCGATTTTCATTCTTGATTTTTCTCTCTTCTTATTTTTTCAGATCGTCCAAGAATCGATACAAATCCCTGGCTCTAGGCTCCATCTAACATATCAATCATCTCAGGCATCTGGTTATCTCAGTATCGTTCGTATGCGGTTAACTGGAGAAAAGATACCACCAACATTGACCCATGTTCACGTCGGGGTCGAAATTGAAGGATCGCTACATGTTAAAACTTATGAAGCGGATCCCAATTTGACTCATACATTTGCGTGGAACAAAAGGAACGTGTATCGTCAGAAAGTCTATGGAATAACGATAGCAAGAATTTCGGTCGGATATCAGCATTCCACTTGCAAGGAACCTGTATGGAATACACAAACAGCTAAATTGCAGGGATATGACGTTGATATATCAGACATCGGAGGCTGGGGTCTGGACATTCATCATCACTACAACTTTCATGAAGGCATCCTGCAGAAGGGCGACGGCAGTACACTACATATGAAGGAGTATCCACGAACGGTTAAAGTTGTTATGGGTACTGGTCTTCAGCGTCCTTTGAACTGTCCGGATCATTGCAATGGAATTGCAAAGGATGCTAAGCTACTTACTCCGATAGCTTTGGCATCAGGTCCTGATGGCAGTTTGTATGTTGGTGATTTCAATTTAGTCCGTCGGATAACTCCAGATGGAAAAGTTTTCACAATACTTCAATTGAGTGCAACTCAAGTGTCCTACCAGTACTACCTGGCGGTGTCACCTGCAGATGGACATTTGTATATTTCGGATCCAGAACGTCATCAAATTCTTCGTTTATTGAAATTGGAAAAAGTAAAAGACCCAAGCATCAACTGGGAACCGGTTGTTGGAAGTGGTCAACGGTGTATACCGGGCGATGAGGGTAATTGCGGGGATGGTGGACCAGCCCGACAGGCACGATTATCACATCCAAAAGGACTTGCCATTGCTGCCGATCGGACCATGTACATTGCGGACGGAACCAATATTAGAGCCGTGGATCCCAAGGGTGTCATTCATACCCTCATCGGTCATCACGGGCACAACAATCACTGGAGCCCAGCCCCATGTTCGGGAACTTTAATGGCTAACCAAGCACAGCTACAATGGCCCACCGGGCTAGCACTCAGCCCACTGGACGGATCCTTACACTTCATCGATGATAGGCTCGTCCTTCGTTTAACATCAGATATGAAAATCCGTGTTGTTGCTGGAACCCCACTTCACTGTAATAGCGGACCCGATAAGAACAAGACTTCGGAAAATGTGCTAGGAACCGTTTTGGCCATGGCCTTCTCTCCGTTTGGTGACCTCTACATTGCTGATAGCGATTCCCGTCGTGTCAACTCCATCCGCGTTGTCGACACATCCGGAAATATGAGGTACTTTGCTGGAAAACAGGAAAATTCTGGGTAAGTAAAGTTCAGCCCTTATCGCCCCATTTACACTAATCCACTTGAGAAGAAGGCACGGGGCTTTAACTGCCTGCCACACGGCCACCCTTTATCCCTTACCCGGAAAAGCCGGCGATTTATGTATTTGTTGGTGAGTGGCCGATTTTTCCTTCTTGCAGTGGTGGCGGGAGGGATATCTGGTGGATCTCTCGACTCCACTTTTCATCGAGCTCCCTTTTTATCCATCTCACATTATCCTTCAGGCGGTTATGGTTGTTGTTGCCACATTATCCCTCTCAAATCCTGAAACAACACACAAAAACCCGAACCCACCATCAACAGAACTACATGGAGCCCCAGGAACCACATCAACTACAAAAGGCAGAGGCAGCAGCAACGATAGCAACAAAAAGCGTTTTCTGATAGTAGTGAAAAGATAAAAAAGGACTTGCGCCACATATTTGTAGCGGCTTTTACTGCTCCTTTTTGTTACAGTTTTGCCTTCTCAGAGTCGTTTACCGACTGCTTTTTTATCCTTTTTTCAAGTCCTTCTTTTGTTATTTTTCAGCGAGTGTATCCTGTCCTGAGGTATTCTCTAGGCCCTATCTTTTCATTCTGGGAAGTGTATATACCCATTTTATCCGTTCCATCCTTTAACCTTACCACCATTTTTACTACTACTACTACTACTACCCATGAACACACTAATGATAACGATAATTACAGGTCGCTGGCATGCGATTGTAGCGCAAACAGCAATAATAGTGGAGCGGCAACGACGTTCGCGACTACAGTTAATCCAACTAGAAACAGCGGAAGTACAGGAAATCCCAGTGGAACGACTCCATCTATGCTGATGACTATGATGTCGGGCTCTGGGGCTGGTTGCTCCTGCAATAATCTCGTGGCGACCACTATGTCGGCTGGAGTCTCTGGCAGTGGAGGAAACCCTGCTGGTTCCAGCGGGAGCAATTTGGGCGGAACAAGTGCTACACTTTCTGTTAATGGCGGCGGAACTGGACAAAATTCAAATACTGATGATGCAACAACAAGTAATGCTGAGACTTTACTGTCGTCTAATGCTAGATTCCAGGCAATTTCGGCAATTGCTGTGGCCCAGGATGGAGTTATTAATGTCGCTGATCAAGGTAATTTTTTCGCTTTTTTATTAAATTAAGTTGTTGCAGATTTTTAAAGAATTGGTTGGGACGTAGTTAAATAAGGAAACGCATGTTAAGTTACAGTCCTTTTCAGAAGTTCAACGTGATAGCATAGGAATATCGTTATTGAATAATTGATTTCAAGTTTTGGCCTTTAGTTTTTTTTTAATTTAACCAAAGCCAATCATATTCTAGTTTGGAATAAAGATTAAGTTTAGTTAAAGCTAGATTTGGGATAATGCACGCCTAACGGGGAACGTGATAGAGACTAAAATGGCCAATCAATTCCAAATTTAGTATAAAGATATAAGCCGTGTTTTTTTAATGAACTATATAGTTCTTCGCCATACAAATCTGAAACCCCAGGTTTTATCGAGGTTTTTATCCAGGTTTTGGGAAATTTCAAAATTTCCCTTTCTTTTCGGAATGTAGCATACTTACCGGCTGTCGGAAAAACGTCATTTAAAATAAAAACAACAGGGAAGTGACGAGAGCAAATTTGAAGGCATGAGGAAACATATAATTTATTTTTTAGAAACTTATTTATTATTTTCTAGAGGGGAATTCGTGTAACAGTTGTTTACTGACACGCAACTTCGGATTAATTTTAATATATTCAAAGCACTGAAGATGGCGCTTAGTGAAATTTCCCTTGTCGTTTTTTTAATGAACTGGATCGAAGACCTATATAGTTCATTAAAAAAACACGGCTATAGTTTCGCGCATGCTAGACTTTAGACCGCACAGGCATTGCTGACAATGTGATAATTGTGTGAAAATTCACTTTTCCTGTTTTAACTAATATATCAAAGTATATAGAGTTATACATCATATTCGAAGCCTTTAAATCTGCCAAATATCTCTAGAAATGCTGATCGCTTCTAAACACATTACCGTACCTAAACGTTTGTCTTCAAACCTTATCGTCACGAATATAAAATTTTCTTATAATTTTCACTGAATAAAAGTTGTACTTTATCTCTAGCTTTCAGAATTTACAAAATCCCCTCCTCCATTCATAAGGTCTAATCCTAAGCATACTCTTTTATCTATTCAAAATCTGTCAACCTAAACAGAAGCGTAGAATAGCATAGGAAATCTATGACCTGACATCGATAGCAAGACATTTACAAGAACTCCTCTCATTAATCACAAATCGTCCTTTATACTACCTCAAGATGTTGTTTGTACCATCTCGACGACACAACACAGCGAGAGAGTGTCCGGTACTCAGAATCCGTAATCCGGCTGTATGGATTTCTCTACCAGCAGCCTCAAAGAGAGGTTCACCCCCTTATCCTTTTTACTCCTTGATACTTGGGTTGAGCATGTTCCTGTCACTGGATGTTGATTTCCTTTCTGGATGAGATTAAATCACGGGGGATGATGTTTATGGCAAGAAAAATGATTCTAGCCATCATACACGGGTGAAGAGAGTTTCATGACACTAAACACTGCTTGTACGTACTATAAAGAGCCCGAAAAAGTCAGAAAATTTCGGTGAAATGACGGCATTAGGATGAAATCCTTGTGAACAGGGAATAACTGACATATCGAGGGGTGGTAACGGTGAGATTACGGGCTATATAGCGTATAGCGGAAGGATGTCTGACGATCAAACTTATTGTGCAGAAGAACTTGACTTAATGACCGTAAGAAGAGCCGCTTTATGTGATGTCTCATAAGGCTACAATCAGCTTAAAGGTATGAAGAGATGAGATTCTTGGTCCTTTTCGTCCTTTGACATCCATTCATTTCTGGTATTGACAGTGAATTGCTGCCTCATCGAATTAATAATAATCACGGGATTATCCTCCTTTCGTCTGATCCAGCACTTTTTGAGCTATAGTAGTAATTTTTTGCGACTTGTATAACAAAAGGTTTTTTTTCTTTGTGGCCCATTCTATTCCAGTGGCAGAAATAAATCGTTTTGATGGCTTCTTTCTTTATAATCATCAGGCGTTGTTGGTTGCATTTTTCTATACTAGAGAAAAATTAGAGTTGTTTATGTTACTTACTAGTTGTTGAAATAAAATTAAAGCTATTCTAAAGCTAGGTTTCCACTTGTACACTTTTCGAGTGGAAATGTAACATTCCACTAAGTGTAGGCAAGTTTATGAGTGTAAACACCAAAATGTAGGTTTACATTTAGTGTAACGTTACATTTTTATACTCCACTTCCACTCATAAGTGTATATATGTAAACAAGGCATACCACTTAATGGAAGCGAGTGTATTCAAAGTTGTCTCCACTTAAAAGTTAACAAACCTATTTTGATAATTTCTGAGTGGACCTGTACACTTTTTGACAACTGTTTAGTTCTTTCCATGAAGTATTTATATATGAAAGTATATTGTAAAGCGAGTTCAGAAAAGGGTTTGTGCTGCGTAATTTATTCATTAATAAATTTCTTCTTGATAATTTGTTCAACAGAATAACCGAAATGAGTAAAATTGTGTGGACAAATTGTGGTGTGAATTTAACACACTACACACTTCATAAGCGTGTAAATTCGGCTAATCGTGTTAAAATAAAGCGTTTTAGGAATAAACTGTGTTAAAATAATGCGGATTACACGCTAAAGAAATTTTAAAGTTTTATCGTTTTACGTCTTAAATGTGTGAAAATCACACATTATGTGTCATTTCACACACTTCACTAAATTAACACGCATGAGAGGATAAATTAAAGGAAAGTTAGACAGTTTCTTTATTTAAATACTCAATGACCAGAGAGCTCTACGACCTCTCTTTACAGTCAGTCGGTAACAAAAGGGCATCGAGACAAGTCGTTGCAGCTTTACATTAAACATTTTAAGTTAACTGTGACGATTTTTCTAAGTTTACTCCCCGCAAAGCGACGCTCAAAAAGCTTCACTCAAAAACTTCAAAGCATTACATATTTGGCGTGTTTCAAACACAGGCATTAAGTGTGTTAAATTTACACACTTTTCGTGTATTAAAAATTAACGCATTTTAAACGCGTAAAAAGTGACTACATGATTTTACACGCGAAATGCGTTTTAAAATCACACACTTGGGTTTGCAGTGAAGAGATATGACGTTGTCTCTAATAGAATCATTAGAAGAATCCACTGTCCTTTGGGATGTTACATGTAAAGAATACAAAAATAAAATAAAAAGAGATGAAGCATTAAGATTATTAATTGGAGAAAAATTAAATATGCCACCCGGAAAATAAAATCAAAAATCACGAAGTTAAGAACCCAGTAATCTAATGAGAAAAATAAAATGAAAAAATATAAAAGTGGCGCTGGAATATTTTTGTTATGTGTAAACAGTACTTCCATTTTTGTATTTACACTGAAAAAAGTGGAAGGAACAAAGTGTTTTTCTGCACTTTTATTCGAGTGTAATGCTAAACAAGTTTACAAATGTAAACGTTTTCTACACTTTTGTGGACTTCCATTTTTCTTTTGCTCCATTTAAGTGTGCAAGTGGAAACCTAGCTTAATACAAGGTGGGGCAAAACTAATGTCATAATGTGAATTGGCCACCATTTTGTTAGAAATGAACAAAATTGAGCTCTGTTCGTTTGAAGTTTACACCATTGATGACATTTAATTTAACCCTAGAAAGATAACCATATTTTATAGTACATTAAAGATAACCATACGTCATTTCGACGTGTATATGTTTGAGTTCACATATTTTGCATTGTGTACATAATGCATTTGCGTCAGTGGTAATGTCTCACTACAAATAGCCTTGTGTTATGAATAAATTAAAAACATTAAAATTTATTTATATTTTATTAGGCAAAAACTTAAAAAAACAAAAAATGACATTTCTCATTTTACGAAGTTAAAAAAAAATAAAAATCTGTTCTTCATTACTTATATTTATTACTATAAACTTGTAATTTTTTTTTTATTCTTTATGATATTAGGATCGTTAGTAACAACAATTGCATGTTTTTTTACCTCAAACACACTTAGGGCAAGCGCTCGATTTATGCTCTCCACAAACGGGATTTTTGCATTTGTCGCACATCGTTTTGGTCATCCTTCTAATTTTGGATGGACAAAAAGCACAATATTTCCTTTTATTTGGCTCACGAAGATTTTCACTTTGTGTAGGAGGTTCAAGTTGTCTTTTTGGTAAAATATCAGAAATTTTTTCTTTTAGATTCGCCGGCAAAGTAAGCATTTGCTGCCTAGTCAACATCCAAGGAGCCGTTAAGCTATTGCTGAGTTTTTTCATAAAAGCACGCCGATGTAGCGGTTTTTCTTGCTTCGATATTACATTGTGACAATAAATAATGTATGCATTTATAAAAGCCATATTCAGCATACCATAAAACATAGCCATGGGCCATCTGTTCGTTTTGCGGCTGCAAGACATCGAGGAACACATTTGGTCAAACGTATCGACTCCGCCTTTAGTTTCGTTATAAAACTGAATCATATTTGGCTTTGATGTCGTAGGATCAATCGTGCCATCTTCATCACAGGAAGATAGAACAAAAACTATTTTGCTTGGCTTTGGTTTATATGACACTAAAGTTAAGGGCCCATCATAACAGAACATGGATGTTCCAATAGGCCTAGAACGCATATTTTTCAGTTCTTCTGGTATTTCCCGTTTATTTGACCTTAAAGTGCCAACTAAGGTCAAATTATACGGCTGTCTTAGTAAGCTCTTTGCTAGAGGAACTGAGGTGAACCAGTTGTCACATGTTACATTTCTATTAGTACCATGAATAGTTTTTGTAATTTCCTTTACATAAAATTCACCGAGAGGTAATCCGTTGGTTTGAGTACATTTTCCCAGATATGGCATGGCATCTATCATATATCGTGTAGCGCTGTCGCATGCCACTACTATTTTTATTCCGTATTTACTGGGTTTGTTCGGAATATACATGCGAAAAGGGCATCGACCTCGAAAACCTAAAAGCTGTTCATCTATTGTCAAATACATTCCGGGGGTGTAATTCGATCTACAGTGACCGATGAAGATCTCCCATATTTTTCTGATTGGTAAAAATGTATCAGTAGCCCTGATTTCTGGTCGCAAAGTTTTATCATCCATACGGAAGCACCTTACCAGAAAGTCAAATCTGTCTCTACTCATGGCAGCAACATATCTGTTTCCTGAATATGTACAATCAAATATTTCATCCGTCGTCAAGTGGTTATCTTTCATAGCTGCTGTAAGTGTCAATATGCCGATTAGAGCTCGAATTTCGTCGCAAGTTGTAGCTTTGAAAGTTGCTTTTACATCAGGCCTTCCAATCTTTAGCTGGATTTCTGCATTGGTCCACTTTGTTATCTCCTCTACAATGTCGTCAGTTATAAAAATATTAAAGCATTCTAGAGGATCATAAAGGCTTCTATTCAATCGAGTGGGACCCCTAGATGTTCGTACAATATTAATAATCGATGTCCTGCCACTTGTTCTGCCTTTAGTAGCCGTCCAACGATGATCGTTTTTGCCTCTAAGTGTTTGATGTTGCGGCATAACAATAGAATTCGACATACTAGACGAGGTACCTTCAAGGCTGCCAGAAACAACGTGGGACACATTTGCAGTATCCAAGAGGTTTTCCACTAGTGGCGGGCTTACCTCGCAATCTTCGAAATCACTTTGTACTTCATCTTCGAATAAATTATCTTCAATTTCGCTATCCGATCCCTCGATATCTTCATCACACAATTCTTGAAATAACTGGTCAATTTCTTCATCTCGTAAACGGGATTGTGACGTCATTTTGTTGTAATAATATAACCTAAAGAAATCAAGTAATAAATGTAAAATACGAATATATTTATCTCACAAAAACAATTTAATTTGATTACAAAAAACTAATGAGAAAGATAACCATACGTCACTTCGGCGTACGGTAGATACATATTTACGAAAGATGGGCACTTACGTGAACGCCACAAGTGTCTCCTGCAAGCTCTATGGGTTAACTGAGTTGGCAGGAACAGCGAGAGCTGTGGCGTCATATATGAGCAAATTAAATCGTTTTTGAGAAATCGGTTACGTCGATTCGACGTAGGTTATCTATCTAGGGTTAAAAAAAAATATATATCGCTTAAATAACGCCCTCCTGAGTTGATGTACGTTTTAGCTCGTTTTACGGCATTTTGAATTGTTTCGCGCTCTAAATTGGTGATGCCGCACCAAACAGTCACTTTGAGGCGATGCAATGGCTCTTGGTGCATTTTTTGTGAATTCTCCGTGACCCAGGAACGCAAATTTTGCTTATTCACATAACCACTTAAGCCTAGTATGCGAATGGAATTCTGTTCAGCATTTTTGCTCTTTATTTCTACACGGAAAAATTCCGTGTAGCATACTGTGGAGAAAAGGAAAACAGCTGTGGAAAAGTGAACAAAAGTGACTATTAAAAAACCACAAATAAAACAACGTACTTGACGCCAACAGCTATTTTTCTTTCGTCCTGTCAAAATTACATAACAGGACAACATGAAATAATTGCCTAATTATTTATTCCGTTCCAACGTTGGAGAGTTGCACTACCAATATATTACCACAAGTATTCCGTTCAAACTGCATACTCACAATACAAAAAGTACACGAAAAAATTAGGTGTGTGGAATTCTGTGCATCTTGTTACGTGTATTTTATATTGGAAACGGAATTTCGAACTCCATACTAGGCTTAAAACATAGTACTGTTAAAGCCTAATACTGAGTTCAAGTGAAATGAAAACCTTTCACAAGCTTGAAAAGTGGTTGATTAAAAAAGCGTGAGCAAGTAGCCGTGGAGATTTTGTAGACTTCATGTCTGACGTTTGTCAGAATGAATATGTACCTTATGTGTAACTTTTGTCAGAGAGCAGAGTGGTTTTTAACTAAATTTACTAGTTTACTTTTTTCTTCGTCAGTTCAGTCTTCATCGTTTTCTTTTTTTCGGATTATTATTTATTTTTGCCTCCATTTTAAAAACATCACTTCTTTTTGGTTTCACACTACACTTGCTAATGTCAAAGTTCATAGTCAATTAAATTACCACGGTCAGTAAAACGTCAGTGAAAACAATGAAAAGTTATGCTAGCGCCATCTCTTATGACTGGAAAACAACGTTTTTCATCTCTCCATTCACAACCGAACTCACTACTGGGATGGTGAAATTTCGATATAGAAAATTTCATGGGCATGAAATCCTGAGGCCAAAATGTATGGAATTTAACAGTTCACGACCATTTCACTGGAACTCAATACTAGGTTTAAAGCAAAATGAAAATTCCCTGTTCAAATTATATGTAAAAACGCACCGAATAACATGTTTTAATATTTATTTCTGTGCGAAATTTTGACAGTACTCAAGTGTGAAGTGAAATAAATGTCAAGTGTGATTTGAATAAAAGTAGATTGAAAAAGGTAACAGGATTTTTGGAATATATTGAAAGGAAATAACAATTTGTTAACGTAAACTCTCAATTCTTTTTTGGGTGTAGAGATACATAACCAACATTTCGCTTGCACAGCATACTAGGCTTTAAGAGGAAAACGACGACTAAATTCACACTGTGTTAAAACAACAGATCACGAAATTGGTCAAATAAGCAGTAACAATAATTCCGCGTTCTTTAGGCGTGTATCGCTCCATTGCTTGTTGTCAACTAATTCTCTATCTGCCTAAAACATAAATGTCAAAGCACAATGACATTTGACGCCATTTTGCAAAATCACTTATGACATTACTTTTGCTCCACCTTGCATCTCTCTAGTATTTAGAATTTATTCATATATGTTTTTTATTTATAAATATTTAATTCCATATTTGTTGTGAGATTCCGTTTTGGTCCAATATTACTAAGCAACTCTTCTCTAAGAAAAGTATTTTAACTATGTTTATTTACCACGTAATTTCTAAGGTAACACAATAATATTGACAAGGACTACTTCAAGGCTAGATGCCGGTAATTAAATTACACGCAGTTAAAAATCAGTTCAAAAATAAAAAAAAAATGCGTGTACAAATTTTGCAATTTTTTTTCTCGAGAAGTTGACATTTAAATTCAGTTTTTTACACCCAATTTGGCAAATTCCCGTCTGTAACAAAATCCGGGCAGTTATTCCATCCGTTACTCGTTCATGAAATAAAGGAACTCCGCATCATTTCAGCTCTGAATTTATCTGTAATAAATGAAATTTCCTTCTTTTTAACTCAATAATTTGCAACAGACTTGAAGTTTTCCCCAAAACATTTCCTTCCATTTCCATTATTCCTTCTTCTTCTCCGTTAACAATTTCCACTTGAACGACGTTCCCAAGCTCCTAGTTGAATTGAATTGAATTAACGTCCTTTAAGTTCCTTTTGTTCTGATGGTGTAAAAACATGTTTCCAAGTGGGTCCTTTATCCAAGCTATATAGCAACTCCCCATAGCTGACAAGAAAACCGCAACAAAACTTTTTTTTTCCACCCCAAGTTGTGGTGAAAATTTCAACCAAAAAGGAAAAGTCGAAGAATAGGAGTAAAAAAAACAGAAAATCCTTAAAGAATTTCACAATTTTTCTCTTGAATATTTTGGTTTTTTTTTACAATGACCGAAAGTCTGTTGCTGTTTAGTAGTGTGGTTGGTGGCTGTCCTTTTCTGCAGACTCCTACTTGGCCTGGCCCTTGACTTGTCGCAATTATCGTTATTATGCACTTAAGGCTCAACAAAAGGCAAAAGTCAACTTCAGCGCTTCGATTTTAAGTGCAGCTTGTGCAAAACTCGCGAAATTTTCCTTTCGTCCTTTTAATTCTCGGGAATCTTAGAAGACCTCGTAATGAATTGAGGTGGGTGTTTACAGGAGTAAAAGTCACCAGATGCCATTTACGATGACGGGGAAAAGCTCTTCGACGTCAATGGTTAAGTGCCATCGTAACAAAGAAAATATTTCAGAAGAAATTGTGAGATTTCTTTTTATTTAAGATAAGTTTCTTGCTGAGGCTTAAATAGAAAAGGATTAAAACTAGACAATTTTGATATTTCCGCCAAGATGTCGTTTTGAAAAATTCGTATTTTCTGTCTAAGTTTGTAGCATTGCAGCTGGAAATGAATTTCAATTTTCCTAAATTAGTAAAACAAACATTGGAAACATGAATAATCCTCATGAGTTCTGGCGAAGGACGTTCTTTGAAGTTTATGTCTACGAGTAACGTCCGTACTTTTATTTTATTATACTTTTCCCAAAGAAAGTTTCCATTCTAAAATAGTAAAGACTCAACTCAGGTGTGTCTTATTAAGAACACGGTTAACATCTAAAATTTTAATCTCTTAATAAAATTTTTTAAGACAGAAAATCACGTCATAGCTTGTATGTTAGAACTATTTACTCTTTCCACGTTTATGAAGTTCATATAACTAGAACAGTACAAGTCCCGTTATTTAATTCAATTTTCGTACAAAAGCAACCCAAAATTTTGCCTTGAGAATTTCTTGTTGTTTTGCAAAAGGAATGAAAATACTCTCCGTACCCAAAGTTTCGCCTTCTTAAGGGAAATAGCAAAAGTTTGTCAAGAAAATTTGTTTGACAAGGAGGCGTGCTATCCTGCTAAGCCAGCGACGTGTAAATTCGCCCGTTTATAGCATTACACTAACTGTCACACATAAACAAAGGCTAGTGTAACTTACTGCAGCATTACGTAGGCTTTTACCTAGCTTCTCTTGAAAGGGCACACGTCCTACGGTGAAAAGGGATGATCAGCGGTGGGCCGAGAAACGTATATACCGAATACCTTGAGGACAGGACATAACAAGGACGAGGGAAAAAACACTTTGCTGCTCCCCTGGTGAAAATTTGTGGGTACACATTCCCTTTGTCTCCACTTTGAAGCCCGAAATGTGTCAGTAGGGAGGAATACGTTCACATCACCATTTTCAAAGTGGTTAGAGATTTTCCAACGGGGGTACCAGAAATACCCTCATTGGGTGGGCCCTTAGGGGAGAGGGCCGGGCATTATCCTGGAAAATATGGGTCATGCAAAATAACGTTGTAAAAGGGGGGCTGCTATAGGGAGGCCCTAAGACATTGGTGGTATGGGAGGCGAAAACACTGGAGATTTGTTGGGCGAAAACCTTTTGTGATTTTGGCATTGTATGTAAATCTGGTCCTGCTACCACCAAAATAAAAGAAGCAGATAAAAAGCGCATAAACGGACCGCCATAAATCATTTTCCAACACTGGTAAAAAAAAATATGAAAAAATCAAGTCTTGCGGAAAACATAAAAAGATTCGACATAATGGGAGCAGATTTAACATTTCCGTTTGCACTTCTCCAGAAATTGGCTCATAGGCAAAGTTACACTTCGTTGCGATTAAGGCCTTGATTCCGTTTTATAAATAGGTTGTGTAAAACAACGTTCGGTGTTCAATGAATCACGCGCAGCGTTTCTAGTTTCAATATAGTTCTAATAAAGTTCCTTATTGATTTGGCTGTATTTTTTATTTGTTGAAAATATTTCGAGAGACAAGGTGCGGAGCAAAAGTAATGTCATAATGTGAATGTGCCATCATTTATGATATTTTTTTTGTTTTTTTTTATGCGTCAAATGTCATTGTGGTTTGACATTTATGTTGCAGACTGACAGATAGAGAATTAGTCGACTGACAACAAGCAATGGTGCGATACACACCTGAAGTGAACGTGGAATTATTGTTACTGCTTATTTGACCAATTTCCGGTCTGTTGTTTACATTTTGAAACACTAATTTCCAGACCATGTGATCTCCTGTTTTAGGGATTTGAACTGGCCGGCCTGATCGCCAGATATTTTGCGAGGAACAATTCAAAATGGCGGAAAACAAGCACAAATGTGCATCAACTCAAAAAGACGTCATTTGACCCAATTTGTTCATTTCTAACAAAATGGCAACCAATTCATATTATGACATTATTTTTGCCGCACGTTTGGTTCCTTTTTTTAATCTGTTCTGGTCTGTTCTGTTCTGGAACATTAAAAAAATGGCAAGGGAAATTTTCATTTTCATTTGCATAAATTACGGCTTTGGGCGTTTTAATTTCTTCTAATATTGCGTCAATTTTGGTCTTATTTATTTCTCCTTTAATTTTTCACGTTTTTCATTCAGTAAACAAAGCAATTAATTGTATTTGGCAACTGTCAACTTAAAAAACGTATGCGATATAAGGGAAATTTAAAATTTCCCTTTGTGCTAGATACTGTTCTCGATCATTATCGGGGACAAGAGTTTGTATGGAAACTGTTCCAGAACAGAACAGATTAAAAAAAACGCAGAACTGGTAGTATGTAGATCTATTGTATAGCTATAATTCCGTCATTAAAACTAAATTAAAATGTTAAAAGAACAAAGAAATCAAATGAACTAATTTTTAGGCACTTGTAATGTAACTAAAACAGCTATAAGCATTTTCAAAAATCCCTTATGAAGAAACATTTTAATTGTATTATTTTTCATTTCAGGATCACTACACATACTTGCACTGGAGCACTATTTACCAAGTCATGATGAAAATGGAGAGTTCCATATCCCATATCCGCCATCGAGTGAAATATATGTGTTCAATAGATATGGACAACATGTTGCAACTAAGGATCTTACATCTGGGAAGACACGTTATTCTTTCTTATACTCTAAAAATACAAGCTTTGGTCGATTATCTACTGTTACCGATAGTTCAGGCAATAAGATCCAATTCCTCCGAGATTATAGTAGTATTGTTAGTTCTATTGAAAACACACAAGATCACAAATCTGAGCTTCAGATCAATGGAATGGGAATTTTGACGAAATTAACTGAAAAAGGAAAATTCGAAATTGAATTGGATTATGACAGCAACACTGGACTTTTGAATAGTCGATCCAGTGGTGGAGAAACTTATATCTATCAATATGATGAATTTGGACGAGTTACAGGAATGATTCTTCCAAGTGGTGAGATAGTAAGAATTACATCGAATCTAGCTGAAGAAAAAGGACTTTCAGTGCATGTTCATGCATCAGTAGAATCATTGTTCTCGCAAGCAAGAAGTGAAACAAATGAACTTTTAATTATTGGTGGAGTAAGTTCAACGTTCATGAAAAGAGGCAAAGAATATGCTGAAGCCGAAATCAAACCAAATAATACATTAATGATCCACGATGCTAATGGAGTTGTTGTAGAATCGTCAGCCATTGCTCGACATCCACTTCTCGAAGCTGCATTACCTGTCGAAGCTGAAATGTTAGCCATGTGGTCACATCAAGCAATTACAATGGGAGATGGAATCACGAATAATATGTACTCTGTATATAATTTGGTTGGTGATGTAAGAAATCCCCAACAAACCTTGAATAGAGAAATTTGGGTAAATAACAGTAAAGTAATTGGAGTAGAGTTCGATCAATTTACAAGTCGCCAAACATTCTATGATATAAATCGAACACCAATTTTGATTGTAGCATTTGATCCGTCAGGGCTTCCCAAATCGTATTATCCAACCAATGGTTATCCAGTTAATATATCGTATGATCGATTCAATAGGATCGACGGTTGGAGTTGGGGACCAGCTGAATTAAAATACACTTACGATCGCCATGGATTGTTATCTGAAATCACTAGTCAACAAGATGGAATTGTTTCGTACATCTACAATGATTGGAATTTAGTATCTGAAATAGGATTAGCTAGCCAAAGAAAGTTCGTCTTAACGTACGATGAGTCTGGTGGTTTAAGGCATGTAACTCTGCCAAGTGGAACGAAGCATTCATTTAGTATGCAAACTTCGATCGGATTCATTCGATCGACATATACTCCTCCGGGTAGTACTAAGCCTTACCTGCAGCACTATTCACATTCAGGTGCTTTGCTTCAGACTATATTCCCAGGCGATGGCGCCAGAATTATTTATCGCTACAACTCAGCTGGACAAATTACAGAAGTTGTTCATGGAGATGGAAAGAGTGAATTTACTTACAATGAAGTAACCGGAATGCCAAGCACTGTATCGCATTCTGAACGAGAGCTAGAATATCGCTGGGATTTTGAATATACCGGTGGACTTTTGACTGAAGAGCGAATAGACTATACTGCCAAAACAGGACTAAGCAATGCCAAATTTAGTTACGAATATGATTCAAATTTCAGGGTTGTTTCCCTACAAGGAAGAATCGGTGGGCAAAATTTGCCACCTCAAATATACACCTATAATCCAAGAACAGGAAATCCCAGCCAAATTGGTCAATTCAAGCTGATGAATCCAAAATTGAATCAAACTCAAGTATATGATGGAACAGCTAGCTTTACAAGAACTGCCGATGGGAGGTTTTTAGAAACTCAATTGTCCCTGTCTATCCATAGAATGGAAGTATTTAGAATGGAATTTTCTTATGGAATGCATGGACGAATAACTCAAACTAGAACATATACTAGAAATGTTGGTGTTAACACATACATGAATGTTAAAAACTATACATGGGATTGTGATGGACAGTTGATCGGCGTAGAAGCACAAGAACCATGGGGATTCAGATACGATGATAACGGCAATTTACTATCATTGACTTATAGAGGCAACACTATTCCAATGGAATACAATACTTTAGACAGAATTGTAAAATTCGGTGAAGGCCAATACAAATACGACACTAGAGGATTGGTGGCGCAAAATGCAAGAGAAGAACGTTTCCATTATAACACACAGGGACTGCTCGTACGGGCAACTAAAAGAGGACGGTTTGATGTACGATATTACTACGATCATTTGAAGCGGTTAACAACTAGAAAAGATAATTTTGGTAATGTTACGCAATTCTTCTACAATAATCAACAGCGTCCACACGAAGTAAGTCAAATCTATTCCCCGCGTGATGGAAAGCTAATGTCACTTACTTATGATGATCGAGGACATTTAATATTCGCTCAAGTATATAGGCATAAATATTACATTGCAACAGATCAAAGTGGCACACCTGTTATGATATTTAATCAATATGGTGAAGGTATCAGAGAAATTATGAGATCACCATTTGGACATATTGTTTATGATTCAAATCCATATCTTTACCTTCCTATAGATTTTTGTGGTGGTATTCTAGATCAAGTTACAACTCTTGTTCATATGGCTGATGGTAGGGTGTATGATCCTTTAATCGGACAATGGATGTCACCAAATTGGGAGAATGTAGAAGAACGTGTTATTACACCCACTAAAATGCATCTATATAGATTCAATGGTAATGATCCGATTAATATCGGACACAATCGTAACTATCCATCAAGCTTCTCATCTTGGATGGACAAACTTGGAGTAAATATCAAAAATCTTGTTCCGCAAATTACTAGAAATCTGTGGAAACAGCCATCACTTTGGGGTAGGACCCTAATGAACCCAGTTGCCTTAGATCTAAAGCGTCCAATTGATAACATTCCAACAATGGCAGTTGAATCCGGATTCTTGTCTCATCTGTCAATTAGAAGAATATCAAATTTTGAAGATTTATCAGCACCACCAAGATCCTCATTGAAGTTTGACGTTATGAATCCGAAACCACAAAAAATTGGATCAGATTCAGATCCACCATTTGGCAAAGGTATTGTGGTATCAAGGACCACAGATGGTCAAGCTATTGTATCCAGTGTGCCTGCTGCTAATGCTATATACAGGGATGTCTACACATCTGTTTTCAACCGGTCCAAATTATTGCCATTTACTTTTGTAGTACATAATGCTCAACAAGACGCCTTCTTCTTTGTCAAGGAAGATTCATGGCGAGCTAGTGAAGATCGCCAACAACTGAAAAGACTGCAAGGACAAGTTAATACAACATTCCATGAGATAACACGAGAAAACGGTAGTGGAGCTAATTATCTAGATGTTAAAATTCACGGAGCACATGCCATTATAAATCTTAGATATGGAACAACAGTTGATAAAGAAAAACAACGTCTAATGCATCATGCAAAGCTTACAGCCGTACGAAAAGCATGGCATAGAGAAAAGGAAGCCTTAAAAAGCGGATTAATCACAACAACAGAATGGACACAGCCAGAAATTGATGAAATTCTTAAAACAGGCTATGTGAACCTCTACGAAGGTGAATACATTCACGATGTGAATTTATATCCAGAACTAGCTGAAGATCCATTCAATATTCGTTTTGTAAAAAAGAAAACAACACCAATACGAAAAAGACGACGTCGGGACACTAATGAACCTGATAATGAATCAAAAAGCGTGCCAGTAGCGCATGAGCCCTTATCAACATCGTCAGTATCATCCCAAATAAAATGCATAGGTGATAACGCTTGTTAGCTTACTGTTAAGTATTATAATTAATTAATTATTTAATTTATGTTAAGAAACAACAAAAATATACAAAAAAAAATTTAAAAAAAAAACTTCTAAATGGTGACTCGAGCTTTTTGAGACTGGCGTAGGATTTAATTAAATTAATTGAGAATATATTAAAAAAAAACCTATGGACAAAAAAAAACTAAAAAAAAAATGAATAATAATTATTGTGAGACCAATTTGTAAAAAAAAAATAAAAAAAAACGCTGAAATATTGATAATTTTGTACATTTGTCTAACGTATCCTTGTTTCGGTTTCAAAATGATATTCGATAAATTTTTAAAAGCCCGTGATTATTGTAAAACTCTTTGTTAAGCTTATATTGAAAAAAAATTGTATTTATTCAAAGATTTCATTAATTTTTTTGCTAAGGTGTTGTTAAATATATTTTGTAATAAACTCTTTAGTTTGTAAGGGTTTTTTGTGTATAAAAAAAACAAAGGCAACTTTTAAATAATTATACATAAAGTACTACTGTGTATTCTGATCGTTTTAGGCAGTATACTTTTATTTTATTTTAAAAATATTAAATGCTCTGACTTCTGTAAAATTTCATAGGAATATAAGTTGAATTTTCATATTGTAGATTTATATTTGCAATGATGCCTGTGAGTCTCTAATTCAACAAAAAAAATACATGTTATTGCCATTACTGTGTGCGTATAACAATAAAATTTTCATCTAATTTTATAGGGCAATGTTACCCTATCATCCCTGGAGCTTATAAACTGTCTCATACACGGTCAAATGTGCTGTCTAAATGTTAAACAATTTCAATTTAAAAAGTACTAAGACAACTAATTCATTTCGAAGTTCTTGGAGAACTAATTCATTTTGAACTACTTGGAGAACTAATTCATTTCGAAGTTCTTGGAGAACTAATTCATTTGGAACTAACTGAAGAACTAATTCATTTTGAAGTACTTCGAGAACTAATTTATTTCGATGTTCTTGGAGAACTAATTCATTTTGAACTAGCAAAACTACTAACTAAAAAACAAATTATTTACAAAACTTGTGGGTTTACTACTGATATCGTGATTTGAACTAGCTCTCCCCAGGATTACTTTGGCACCAGTGCTGGAATTAATCTAGTAATCAGTTTAATCAGTTTATTGCGACTGGGCGACTAGCTTAGTCGGCCCAAAAATTGAAGTGATCAAATTGACTTGACCATGACTATCTACTCCTTGAACTTGACAATTTTACAAAAGGACTACCTTAACGTTGGAGCTGAACAGCCGAAATTAGGTTTTAGTTGATCTTCACATTCAAACGTCTTCTTTTGCCCCGCCATTTTCGGTAATATCGAGGTAACAAAATTGATCTAGCAATCCACGTCATGATTATTCAGCGAGCGCCTGTGCGTTCCTTTATTTTCCGGATTCCTTTAGTTTTGATGTTGAGTTGAGTTGAGTTGTTGAGGTGGATGTACGGGATTAAAATAGAATTTTCATGTGGGACCCTACAGTCTTGTATCATATAACATTTTGGTATGTTTTTCCAGAATTTTTTACTATTAACTCCAAACTTTTAAAAATTTAAATAATTTCGCCTATGTACGCCCTATGGTCCTTTAAGGCAGATGCTATTCTATAAACTTTCATGTTTATGAAGTCTAATACCGGTTCTACACGTTCAACTTTTCGTTCAACTGCAACATTTTTTTCTCTTTCGTTCGTTCGCATGCAACTTGCGAAAGGGATAATTTTACCCCTTTCACAACTGCATTCGAGCGAAAGAGAAAAAAGTGTTGAAGTTGAACGTGTAAAACCGGCCTAAGAATTTGATTTCTAAGTGAAATGAGTAGGTATGGCGGCACCTTGGAGTAAGAATATTTTTGGGACCGTGGGAACTAGGAAATGAGAAAAAAGTTTTAATAAGTTGTAATGACATAAATATTATTCTCATGTTATATGTTGGAGCTACGTTGAAAGTTTTAGACGACTTCTTAAATATTTAGAGTTTTTGAATATTAGGAAACACTCAAAATATCAATATCTATTTTATTTAGCGCAAGAGAATTTAAGGCAGAAATATCAGAGCATTTATATATTATCAAAAACATTCATAATCAATCAAATGAAAATGCTTATAAATTTCATAAACGGAAAGTAAAACAAATAATGATAATGAAAATTTTTACTTAATAATAATTGGTACATACACGCATTTATAAAAAAAATCAATCATTTACGTTTAAACTTTTAACAAAACAGATACTGCCATTATATTTATATTTGTGTAAATTAAATAATCTAAAATCTACTGCCCTAAAACATTTATCATTTTAAAAAATATATATATATATGTATGTATTTCCTGAATAAATCACAAATTATCAAAAAATCATTAAAGAATCAAAATCAAATACAGCGTATTTACACACACATTGATATATAATTTTTTTTTTAAATATTCATTTTTTATTTTCATAAAAGCAAAAACAAAATTAAAAAAACGTTTTTTATTTTATAATTGTTGCCAAATATTATGAATTTAAGTGTAAATGTGACTAAGTAGGAAAAAAAACAAAAAACAAATAAATTACCTAAACAAACAAAAAATTATAAACAAAATTGCTGGATTAAAAACACAGAATAGTTGCATAAACAAAAAAATGAAAATTTTAGGTGTAGATTTATAAAAATTACAAGAGATAAATTTACTTTATAAAAAAACAAAATATATTAAAGAAAAAGAGCAACCTAAAAAAAACCAGGAAAACACGCACGGTCTCTCCTATAAATGGGTAAAAATACTGTTATATGTACACATAGATTACATACAAAAAAAAATTATGAGAAAAGAAAAACAATATTAATTACCACTAAGGAAACAAAATCTAATTAATACGATAATTTCCTTTTGTAAATAAAAAAAACAAACAAAAAAAACATGATTGAGGTAGGAAACAATGAATCTTTAATTTTAATTATTGTAAATTTTTTAAGTTTTTTATTTATATTTTTAAATTTTTTATTTTAATAGAAACAAAAAAAAATGTTTACTATCTTATATTTTTTTAGAAATCACATTTCAAACAATTATTACAAAAAGAAGGGGTATAATATTTTCTTTTAACAAAAAAAAAATTTAACTACTAAAACAAGAACTAAAAATAAATTTTTACTTTTATTTTAACTAAATTTGGTTTAAATATTTATTATTGCTACTGATGATGGTAAACAAATTTTAATTTATATGAAAAACAAAAAAATTATGTAAAAACTAATTAAAATAAAAAAAAAGAAGGAAAAAAATATAAATATAATTATAATTATTACTATTAAAACAAAAAAAACTGAATCTGTAAATATATTTGAATATAACATAAAAAAATTATTAAACTATAAGAAAAAAAAGGAGAAATTTATTAATAAACGGAATATTAAAAACCTAAAAATCGAATTTTCAAATGTAAGCAAAAACCACAAAAACTACATTTTCTGAAACAAAAGAAAAAAGCTAAATATAAAAGATGGAGGTAATAAAAACAAACAAACAAAAAAAAAGAACACAGTCGTTACCTTCTCAATGTTTGGTTAGTTCAGTGTGGTGGTGTAAAGAACATAGAGAACTAAACAAAATATTTAAAAAAAAAAGGCAAAACATAAAGAATTTATAGAATCTATCAATTACTATTTAGATAACAAGAAAAAACTTTAAGAAAAAAAACAAAAAAAAAATTAACAAAAAAAGCCCAAATACACTTTAATACAGGAGTCAGATACCTTTTTTGCTATATTGTTGCTGCTACTGCTGTTACTTCTATCAAAAGGAAATCGAAGTAAAATTTTAAAAATCAATTTTTCTGATACAAAACAAAAAAATTGTTTTTAAAATTTTTCTTTGTTTTTTATTCATTAGAATTTATAATAAAAAAAAACATTTTTGCAAAGCAAATCAAATTTACTATAACAAATAATATTTAAAGAAAATAATAATACAAAAAAAAAATGAGGATATCAAGGGTCTTTAAAAGTATATAGTACTAGAATTATTATTATTATATCCGTTTTGCGTTATTCATCAATACTAGTAAGTTACTACCCCTAACATTATTTAAACTTTCCTTTTAGTTTTTTTTTTATTTTTATGTTTATTATTCGTTGGAAAAGGTGCATTTTTGATGAAGAAGAACAGAAGAATGATTTCAACAACAAGGAAACTATTTTCAGAAAGACGAGATACATATATACTAAACGGTCGTAATTCACTGAAGGTCAATCCTTTAAAATTATGTACTTACATACTCATAAGCGTCTCTGTTTTTAGGGCCCTTTGAAATTATGCAATTAATATGGTTAGTTTTGTCGAAATATAAAAGAAACACAATGTGTTGAAAATATAATGAAAACATTACTGTTTACGACAGAATCGATAAAAAGTATAGAAGTAAAATATCGATTTACTTTTAGTTTTATATTTTTCATTAGTACCAAATCGACAGAAAATTATTGCGTTGCAAAATCATTAAATTTTTACTATAAATCATTGATTAATACCACTGAGCATATGACACATAGAGGAGTTACTTGAACAAAATTGTTTGCACGGCATTTATCTTCTTCTTCTCTCATCGCTGGGTCCCATTGCTCCCATATTACCAAAATCTACTTCCAAGTGCTAAATTGGTAGCAGATTATTGTTCATGAAGTTGATGGGGCGTATTCGGTGAGGAGAGAGAATTTTGGGGAAGGTTTGCTCTAGGTTCCATTCGTCTTCTATGCGTGGATTAAGTATTTTTTCCTTTTATGCGCATTCGAGAATTTTTGTGTATGCTTTTTTCTTTTGCAAAGTCAAACTTTTGTGGACATGAAAACAGATGAAAATCGGGGGAACCTTTTCGATATCGTGTTATCGAATGTCAATCGAAGTGGAATCGAAATCAAATAAAGCCCATGATCAGTGAACAGTCGGAGTTATCGATCTATCTTCCCAAATAACTCTTCGAGTAAAGAGAAACAGAATTCTAGCGAAATTGCATTAAGGGCCTGTGCCAACATACAATTCAAATGTCAATTTGTATGGAAAACGCACTTCTGTTTTACAATTCAATTTTCGGAGGTTTGGGTCTTTGGAATTGTAAGGACATTTTTGAATTGTAGGGAAATATTAGCCAAACATTCATTTGACAGTTTGCTGGATTTGCTTTTTGGTGGTTGAATCTACATATTTTCAATTATTGGAGAACAATATCGCGAATTCTCTCAATTTTCAGTGCATGATTGTCCCCACCGTATAATATGACACATTAAAATCTGATCATTCTACACGTTTGCAGGCGTAAACAAAATTAAAAACATGAACAGAATAAATTCCGAATAAAATTTCAATCATTTTTTAAAACTCTTTCAAATATGTACAATGCTTCTTGCATTCCACCCCCACTGGATGATGCTCGTGAAGCAATTCCATTTCCATTATTTTAAAGACAAACATAGCCCTGGGCTATCTTCAATCCTGTATTTATGGGAACAGTGGCAATAAACTAGAATATCAATATGGTTAAACAAATCGACCCATTGGTAATTTTTTGACAAGCATTTTAAATTTATTCGAAAGCTGATCTTTAAATATCACCTGAAGGGATAAAAATTAGACTAACAGAAGAGAGGGCCATACAAATTTGATTTACGTTGCAGAGAACATATAAAAATATTTCTCTACTTGAAAAATTTAATATAAAAAGTTACAGTATTAATACTTTTCTAATTACACCTAAGATGATTAATCAAAATAAAATTAGATCTTATAACGACACCATCTGCCTTGATAGGAATTTCAGTAGTAGCAGCAATTATTACTCGTATTGTAATTGTAAAGAATAAAAATAGTAATTGGCTTGATTAATACTAATTAATTGCTCCTTAAATTCCTCATGGGACATAGGGCTGAAACAGTTGCCCTCCAGCGGACTCTGTTTTGCGCGACAGCCCTCAGCTCTGTCCTCTGCTAATAGGGTTCTCCTCCACGTTGTTCTAGGTCTTCCGACTCGACGGGATCCTTGCGGATTCCAATCAAGGGCCTATAATCCTACTGTTTTGGCGGAGATTATACATATCTTTCTTTCGTTTTTATAAATAACAACCAAGCAGACATTAATTGTTAGATAGCTACAACTTTATAAAACAGTCAGAGAGGCTTATAATATTCATGATGGCTTAAATTATTGCTAATGGTCTGTATTAATACTTCCAAATTCTCCGTGTTGATCATTTCGAAAATCAAAAAATCAACTTTTGTCGAGGTTGAGGTTAAAAATTGTAATAAAACAAAAAAGGTAATTACATTTTGAAGTATTAGATAAAATATGAATTTTATTATGTAAGTATGATAAAAGGCTGCTACTAAGAACTCAGAAATTCATCGAGTGCAGCTATCGATATTGCTCGATATAATATCGAAAAATGGGGTCCCGGAAATACAATTCTTCAAACAAATTAGTCTTTTTAGTTGCAATTTCGTTGTATATATTCGGTCCGATATGGGTATTCCGTAAGCAGTTGACGTGCATATGTCTTGTATCTCGAATATCTTCAATGAACTTGATCATATCCGAGAAACTGAACTTTAAAGTTGCTGTTAAGGACTTCCAAGGCTTGTAGGCTTTGGTAGTCACACGGGTCGTGCAGATTTCCCAGAGAAAAAAGAAGAAATTTCTTCTGAATTGTTTCAATCCTGTAGTTACTTACCAGCAATATAGGAATCCAGATAGGACACGCTAATTCCAGGATGGAGCTGCCTAGAGAACAGAACAGGATTTTTGTAACCCACATATTGTCGAATTCTTTATCTCTTCTCTTTATAAAGCCAAGAATGATGGTGGTCTATTTTATTACACGCCTTACGTCTATTTGATGGCCGCTCTCCATACCATAGAGCAGTTCGAAATTAGGACCATGAGGTTTGTAGTCGAAGTCGAACGCTATTATCTGAAGCTTTGTTGTTGTTCATTTAGTATAGGTCAATTAGAGGGGAAATCTTATCCTAGACGAGTTTTCCAAATAGTTTGGGCATTGATGATATGATGGCAATACCTCTGTAGTTATTCACTAAATGCTTATCAAACGCCTTATGAATTGGTGTGAGATGGGATTTCTCCACAACATAGGAAACATTCCTAAATTTTAAAGAACCTTTTGAATAAATTTTAATTTGCTTACAAAATATATGTCCGCCATATTGGATTAGCCATCTTTAATTTTGAAATTTCAAAATTCGGGATCGATAGAATTAAAGGCAATTTTGTAACGAATAGTTTAAAAAAAGATTTAAGTTTCATTAATTCCATGGTTGGGAATTATCGTTTGTCCAAAACATGAGCTATTTGCCCCCACTGTGCGCCGGTTCTAAAGGATAATTATTACTTATTGTCACGGACAATTTTTAGGTGATGCGACCACTGTTTTAAATAAAAAGCGACAAAGGATTGGAAAAATGTTTTTTAAAATATTTTTGGTGATTTAAAATTATTCTTATATTCTCGTGTTTAAATAACAAGCAGGAGACAATTTGTTGATCTTGTTGCCTTTATGGAGAAAAACAAAGAGATATCGAAGGGCGTAAAATGTAGCCAGCCTGTTAGATTGTCAGCTGTTAAACTGAGTTGCCATATTTCAACACGTTTTGTCACATTTTGTCTCACTCACGTTTAGTCTTGTCGCTCGACTTAAAGAATACCATTTTAAAAGTGGCGTGACAAAAATTGTGAGGTGAGAAAAAATGCGGTGACTATGGGAATAGGGGAATGGGAACATCGCTGTAAAAAACTAGGAGACAGATTGTCAGGGGCATGACCTTTTTCCATGTCTAGGTTGTTTAACGGTCATTATATCGCCAACCGACAGGGAGAGATTACTAATAAAAGCTAAGGGGTCAGTTTGTGTATCAGTTTGCTCAGTGAGCATTGCACTAGACTCGGGGAAGAAAATTTCGCTGAACCTGTTCACAACTGGTTAATTTAGATACCAGTAAAAGGTAAGTATCTACTGTTGAATACTTTTAATATAACTAAATTCTCTTGAAATACGTAATTTTATATCGAAAAATGATTCTTCAATGGCCGAATTAACAACTATGGCATGCACTTTTTCCCATTGAATTAAAATAAAATACTTTGGTGAAGAAATTAGTTCATATGCGAGCTTTACTCTAAAACAAAATCTTCCTGGCAAATGCGCCTTTTCCAATTATTTTAAATCTTCCAGAGTAATTAATTAAAAAAAACAATTTTCTGTTTATTATAATTTTATTCACCGGTAATTAACTCAAAATAAAATATTATTTCTTTTTTTAAAATGCATAAATAAAAAGCTTTACTAAAAATAGAATTCATTTGTAGAAGACACAAGACTAGAAAAAAGTATAAAACTAAGTGTCCAAAAAAGAAAATTAAGATAAACGTAAAATTTGTCCAAATTTTATTAAATTATTTAATTTTTTGTTTTAAATTTTTTTAGTAAATTAGTAATTAAAAAAACTAATATTAGGATAAGAAAATGTTTTAAGATTTGTGTTTTATAACACAGAATATAAAAATAAAATTTGCCTCTGGAAAAAATTGGATAAAAAAAAACATAAATTTAATTAGAATTAACAAAAAAAAATAAGAATATATCATTTATTTTTTATATGAAGAGGGATAAGATATAAAAAGTAGAATAACATAATTTTTAAAAATTAAAATAAATGTGAAACAAAATATAACAAAAAAACACACACACAAACACAAAAAACAGTTATATAATTTTGATTACAAAAAAAACAATTTTTTTTGTTCTAATATATTTTTTATTTAAACATATAAATTTCATTTTAGTTTTTAGCTTCAACGTAACTATTTAAGAATTAAAAAACAAAACAAAATGGCGTAAAAAAATGATTAATGATGAATTGTGTAAAAAAAACTAAATAGGGATATAAAAATATATAAAAAAAAAGAAACAAAAAACATGAAACAGGTAAAATATAACTATTTTGTATTTGTATGTATTATAGAAATAAATATTTTACTAGTAGTGTGATGTTGTTGTTATGAAAAAAAAAACTGTTTTGTAATACTGTTTGTATTTTTTTTAGTTAATTTATTGCTAAATCAGAATTTTCGTTCGAGTAATTTTAACTTTGCCAAATTTTAGAGATAATTTAAACACAGTATGTAAAAAAATAATACATTCTTAATAATCCACCTCCGTTACGAATTTTTGAGTAGATTGATAGATAGATTTTGAAAAAAATATATGATATGAACAAATTCTATAAAAAGTAATTTTTTTTTAAATTCTTTACAGTGTTATTTATCCAGTTAGTCTTTGCTTACTTGTTCGAATAGGTTGTTTTAAAATCAAAGAGAATTGATTGTTATACCTTTTTATATGTTAACGTTGAATTCTTCGTGGATTACAAAACCTACTTCAACGATGAACGCCTTTGTCAGAATGTCACTTTATTACGTTACTCAGTGAGGTGAAAAAAATCAGTTCAGCCTTCTTGCGGTTGTCACTTTCGGTGACGTTTAACAATTTATTTAGGAAAGGATGTGATATTTCTTGTAATTGAGTATAAACAAAAACTTCGACATTTTAAACACTTTGCCACAAAAGGATATTGCAACATGAAATCTAGCATGATCTCGAATTATTTTCTAGACGTTATTTTTACAATTCGTCGTTTCTCGATATCAGTGACAACCGCAATTTGCCACTTCGTCGAGAACCACAATAGCATTTTTATCTCAATTCGCCATTTCTCACCATAAGTGACAACCACAATAAGGCTGCGAGCGAATTCAAAAATTCTATTGGATAATTAACCGCTTCAATTCTTCTTTTAACGTCACTAAATTGCAGAAGTTATAAGGCAATGAAATTCATCCTGAGGTCAGATCAACTCGCACCTTTCCGTCCCCCATTTTCCAGCAATTTATATGAGAATATCTCAGTTGATCGATCGTTTTGCAGTTGGACACGTATTGTAGTTAATTTCAACGTCTCTACGTGTCGCCACAAAGTAGAGTATTTCCGGCAATTATTTATTTCGTCTGCTGGTGTCGCTCGAGGAATTACAGGTAGCCTGATATCACCTGCAAAGAATATTAATGAGTTGACGAATGGTCTGATGTTTCCACACAAATCTGCAATGATCGATCAAGATCCTCGAACGGTTTTTTGTGTGCCATTATGCATTCATCCCAAACAATAAGTTTACATTTCTGCAATACAATAAATGACACAGCTCAATTCCAATGCAATGCCACACGTAATCAAAATGAAAATAAAACTAAATCTATAAAAATTCAATTTAACAATGCAATCGGAAATATTGAAAATTCTAAGTGACAGCAGCTGTCAAGAAGCACGCTGTCCGGCATGAATAATTTTTGGTATTGCGTGTGTTGCTGTTACGTTTAACAGATGGCGCTCCCATTGCCGTAAAATAATAAGTGTTGCTTTAACACCTAACAGATGACGCCGTTTTGGCCGGGTACAGGTAATAGGTCAGTCTCTATGTGTTTTGGGCTGAATATCGGCCATTTCCTGTCGGATATTCTTTTTCAAGGGATTTTTGGTGTAAATACCTGGTGGTGTGATCTGAAGACGCTTTCCTCACCCGATAATTTGCGCGATACGCACGTTGCGTTTTCACAATTGATAACATGTTTTAAATGTTAAGCTACGATAACAGTTGTAGTGGGGTGTACTGTTCCATGGCACAAATTCGCTTGCACTGACGCTGCTAACGCGGGCTGCCATAAGACCATCTGAAAACAAAGGTCAAAGTTTAAGAGTTAGCGGATGCTGAAGGTTTAAATGGGCCACCCGTATTATACTTTGAATCCACTATCTTGAAATAATATAACTTTTAACATTTCAATAACGTTCTCATTGAATTCTCATAAAATCAAATAAAAAGAACAACTCGAAGTAAGCAAAGGCACCTATATTATTTATCGGATTTATCTAAACTCCAACTGAACATGCGTTCTTCAACATAATTTCTGTTAGTTTATTATTCCGTTAAAAATCTTTTGTTAAAATCTTCAACTAATTATATATTTTATGAACACAGTTACACACACAATTTACCCAAAATTTATGTTATTTAAAAAAATATATAATTTTAACCAAACCAAGCGTCAATAAGAAATAAGTATAGATGTAAGTAGGAAAAAAAATTATATTATAAAAAAAATTAAACAAAGAATTTATGAAACTTAAAAAAAATATAAAATTAACTTTGCAACAAAACAAAACAACAAAAAAAATTGTACATTAACACAAGAAAGCAACCGTCAAGAGACCAAAGAGGACTCAAAGGCCTCTACAAACACTAATAAATGACTATTAATATGTCTGTAATTTTTTGTAATTTGTAGTGATTTTCGTTGTTATAATAAATTATTGTTAAAAGCATATCTCATGACAGGAGAAAATGGTGAAACAGTATTTAATTTAAAATAAAATAAATAAAAATAAAAATTAAATTGTACTTCGCAATTTATTTATAAATATGTTCATAACACAAAAGCGAAGATCTAATTTTTATGTACTATAATTAAAAATAATAATAATAAACAAAATAAATGTTTGTAAGCTACAAATGCAAACAACCGGAAGATAAATGATGAATCGTTGATGGCAGAAGCAACATATACTTAAAAGAAAACTATGTTCGTAGTTTATCTTAACTAAATGTATTTAGGTGAAAAAGAATATTATATATATATATAAATATATAAATAAATATCAATAAGAATAAAAAATAAAACAATAAGAAGAAAACATACTAAAATACTAAGAAAACGTAAAAAATAGATCTACTATCAAAAATATTTATGGAAGAGAAAAGAAAAAAAACTATTTTAGATCAGCAGAAAAAAAAATAAGAATTTTTAAGATATAGATTAATTATAAAGAAAATTGCTATTAAGAGAAAACTATCTCAAATTTGGTCAAATTTGAATACTTCTATATATTTATCTTCTGTTATGTACATACATTGACAACATAAATACAAATAATGTATTAAAATTATTATTATTATTATTATATACACCTAAGCATAAAATATGGATATATGAGGACGTGAAGGAGCGAAACTATTAGAATGATTTATAAATGAAAAATAAAGAAAAAATAATAATTTCAAATCAAATGTTTTATTTCTCAAATTCTCAAAATGCATCACTGCAGAATTCAGGACTGCAGTCATTCTGCAAAATTCAGCAATTGGAAGTCTGTAGCTGAATTCTGCAGAATGACTCCAGTCCTGGGTTTACGAACTCGCACGTCTGTAGCTGAACTCTGCAGGGATACCGCACTGATACATTTTGGAACTTACCCGAAATGTGTGGAATCCGTTCAATTTGACTTTTCCCCTGGCGCATCACAATCCAGGGGTTTCATTACTGAATTTCAAAGCATTACAATGCAACGGATTGGTCTGCACTCTAATCAATTGTCACGTTTTGTAACGAAATGTAGCTCGATTAGTATTCAACGCGTCATTTTTTTGTCTTCTTGCACGGTTATTCAAATTCACTCTCGCGCAATTGGTTTCTACTGACCGATGATGTCTCATTCCATGCATATCATCTTCGTTTGCATTGTCTCTGTCTTCTTGTGCTGAAAGTGTTTGTGATAATTTCATTTTGCTTTTCGCGCTGCTCTGAGGTTCGATTAGATCGAAAATTCGATTCGTTTGTAGCATTGCGAGTTGCTCGACCTAGACAGCTTCGTCTTATTGGTGGCATCGCAATGCAATTAAATTGTGTCAATTCATTTTTATTGATTGCGAGACTATGGCCGTATTTTTTTAATGAACTGGCTGGTTGTTCGCCATACAAAACTGAAAACCCAGGTTCTATCGGGGTCTATCTGGGTCTCTATCCAGGTTTTGGGAAATTTTAAGTTTCGTAGCATACTTGTATGTAGCATACTTACCGGCTGTGGGAGAAACGTCTTTTAAAATACAAACAACAGGGAAGTGACGAGAGCAAATTTTTAGGCATGAGGAAACAATTTATTTTTTAGAAACTTATTTATTAATTCTAGAGGGGAATTTGTGTAACAGTTGTTTACGTCACACTTAATATAAATTAACCAAATCAGTCCATCTGTTCTCTTCATTTTCATTTATGTAGATCAGCAAAACAAAACTCTTCTGACGAAACTAATGCACCGGCCCCTATCAAGAATTGGAACCTGGATCAGATCCTCAGAAAAGCCCACCCAAGACAGCCGATTTACACCCAAAACTCCCCAGCATGAAAGCCCACCAAAGACACACCTCAAGGCCCCACAAGGTCCTAGCCAAGACCTCTCCCCATCATGAAATCCCACCCAAGACACACCTTTCCTAACGAAGTTCATCTAGTTTTACTCAGGTGGCGCTAACGTCCAAAGCTCATCACATAGGTTCATGTCCCGAATAAACCCCACAACAGAAGACGTCACTGGTCTCGAGCGTTTATATAAATAGATAAAAAATTTAAATAATATAAATAAATTATCAAAATCCAAAATGCTTCCCAATTTAAATTTGGAAAATTTGTAAATTCAAACATAAGCTATTGTCAAAACCATCGGCTGACTGAAACCAACAACAAAATGCAATGAAACTGCGGTTTTACTATTTTCCCAGAGATGGCGGATACCGTACATGACAGTTAAATGATGGTAGTTTTACCTTCATTGCAACCGTAATTACGAATCATCGTAATGATGGAATTATACCGTCATAATGAAATGACTTCTTACTTACGAAACTCGAAACTGTCAGAAAGAAACACCAGTTGAAAAAATACCGTTTTGTTTGATTAAAAAACGGGCAGCCGCAGCTTAGGGCGTCACATTGTTCTCCGGCATTAAAAAATGTACATATGTCGAAAGTTTCAGAGAGGAAACGAAAGATGCTCTGAATTATTAAAATTAATTGTACTAGAAAACGAAAATAACAGACGAAGTAAAACGATATTAAAAATTTAATAGAAAAGAATTTAGGAACTGGGAAGTAAAAGATTTATTTTAAGAAATCGCCCACTAGATGGAAGCTGGATGGAGCTCATAGAAGGTTTTAAAATTAGATAATCCTGAACCGAAATTGGTACAGCGGATTATTGCCGTAAGGGCAATGGCAATTGGGGTAAATATTGCCAGGCTAATAAACGTTTATTTTTTCTTATTTCTCCTAAATTTCACAGAATATCTTTTAAATTGATATAAATTTCACTTCGTATACTGGAATTTGCCACGAAAGACAAAATTCAAAATTAGGTCTGTTTGATTACTTTTAAAAAATGCAATATATTTTATTATGAAAATTTTATCATGAAAATCATATTATCTGAATTATCAAGAATTATTTGATTAAATTCGGGATTATTAATTTTCTAGAAGCTTTACCACTAATTTTAAAAATCAGGAAACAAATGTTGCCACGAAATCGGTAAACAAAAGTTGCAATGACTTGAACCTTTGACAACTTCAAATTGATGGCGCGAAACCAAAATCATAATTGAATCATCAAAGTTTTTCCCGCCAGAAAAGAGTCGCGATAAACTATTCTATATTAGATTAAAAGTGTAGTATTATTAAGTAATAATGGCGGAGCCAGTTCTAAATGAGTTTAATGGCATTCTGGGAGAAGTAAAGGCAACTCAGAAGCATCTTCATGATGGTCAAAACGAGGATCATGATGAGCTGCAGTATTTAAATTTAATTAGAAAAATAATCGACAAAGGTACATATAAATGTGTAACGCTATCATTGCTATAATATAATATTATAACGAATGTGAACTATGCAGGTGTAGAAAGGCCGGACCGCACCGGTGTTGGAACCCGTTCACTGTTTGGGGCTCAAATGCGATACTCCCTACGCGACGGTGTTTTCCCCCTTCTGACAACGAAGCGTGTCTTTTGGCGTGCAGTTGCTGAGGAGCTGTTGTGGTTTATTAAAGGTAGTACAGATGCGAAAGTTCTGCAAGAAAAAAATGTCCACATCTGGGATGGAAATAGTACACGTGAGTTCCTAGATAAATGCGGCTTTACAGATCGCGAAGCTGGTGATTTAGGACCAGTTTACGGATTTCAGTGGAGGCACTTCGGTGCATCGTATAAAACGTGCAAGGATGATTACACAGGACAAGGAGTGGATCAGCTGAAAGAATTGATAGAAAGAATCAAAACAAATCCTACAGATAGGAGAATTATAATGTCTGCATGGAATCCTATTGATATACCAATTATGGCTTTACCTCCCTGCCATTGCTTTGTGCAGTTTTATGTAGCTAATGGCGAATTATCCAGTCAAATGTATCAAAGATCGGCTGATATGGGACTTGGTGTTCCATTCAATATTGCTAGTTATGCTTTACTTACCTACATGATTGCGCACGTTACTGGGCTAAAACCGGGCGACTTTGTTCATACTTTGGGTGATGCTCACGTTTATCTAACTCACATTGAACCGCTAAAGGAGCAGCTAACTCGTGTACCTCGTCCATTCCCGAAATTATGCATTAAAAGGCAAGTGGAAAATATTGATGATTTTAAATTTGATGACTTTGAAATCAAAGACTACAATCCTTATCCTACGATCAAAATGGAGATGGCAGTTTGAAGTCTTATTTTAATCATCACCTCAAGTATTCCAAATAATTTTTATCTTATATGCTTTTTGATCTTATTATTTAAATTACAACACTTAAAAAGAACCTCCAGATTTTTTAAATTGGTATATCTTATCTGCAATAAAATGAAAAATGAGAATTTGTATTAAGTTAAGAATAGAAATTTAAGGCTACAATGAGATTGCGACGAACAGGAAAGATGCAAGCGCATTTATGAACTGAATCTTATAGTACGAGAGCTAGCACGGCACACCGTTTGATTCGCAAGTGACCGTTGAGCTTGATTGCAGTTTTTTTAGAATTGATTTAATCGACTTAAATTCCAGCTTCACAGTATTTGACCTCATCTACCATAGGATTATTTATTGGAGCTTTATCATAAATTTACTCAGCTTATCGAGACGATTTTATGAGATCATAATTTTTCGAGAAGTTATGGTAATTGTTATCGATTCGATCAACGGGACTCCTGAGCTCGTCGATATTTTTCATTAACATCTGTGTTCTTAGCAGAACTGAAAGCTTGACCGCTGCAGACTTCTAAATCATTCCTCATATCACTAAACTCACTCAGATTTATAATGTTGGTGTTGTTTGACTTAATTGCCAATAAATATGTGGGAAATGTTGATTTTATTGCAGTCGGTGCAGTAAAATTTAAAAGAAGCTTTCTTTTATTCACCTAGATACTTGGCTGCGGTGCGAGGAAGTCCAGTACACGATGCATGGTAAGAGTTCTTACAAATACCGTTGCAGGTAATCACTTATCATCATCAGCCAGGTGAGGTTCTGTTCCCTGTGCAAGTGATGCTGTTCCGTTTGTACATGTTTAATAAGCAATGCACTCGAAAAATAATTACGCGACAACAAAAGTCCAAAGGTAGAATAAAAGCTTTGACCGAGTTTATGAAGAGAGCAAATATTTCACATGAATTTCGATTGTTTTGTAAAAAAGCACTTTACACTAAATTCAACAAACAGGCACTAATGCATAAGATTACTGGGGTAACGGGAAAGAAATTTTTGTTTTAAAAACACTAAATAAAGTGTTAAAAACACTAAATAAAGTGGAAAGTGCGCGTCGTGTCCGAACCGTCGTCATGGACGTTACGTTACCGTTAATTTTACCCATTATACAATTCATGATGTTGATATATCGTTGTTAATCACCTTCTCAAGATCCCACATGACGGCGTTAAAGTAGTTTAACGAAAAATCGAAAACTAGTCCACTCGAAGTTTCCAGCACATACTATTAAATTACTTCCCGCCTTAAAAAACATGCATGTTTTAATATAACTGCTGTACTTCTATATTGTGAGCAATAAGCTACGCACTCGAGAAAGATCAGTTATTTTCCCTTTTAGGTAATGTTCTAAACAATAAGATATTTATTCAATTCACCCAAAAATAAAAGAAAAAATCTACCAATTGAAGGTTTTGCTACTTTCATTATTTACATCTGAAATCCATTCAGCTGGATTAACATAATGATCAGAATTTGTGCCAGTTAACGTGTTAAGCCCTTGGTTAAGTGGAACTGGCTTTGGCTTGTAAGGTGCCTCCTTCAGCCACAATTGGTATATTCGTTCAGCTTCCTCTAAGCGTCTCTCTCTTAATTCCTCTTCCTTCTGCATTTCTTCCATCATTCTGCTTTTTTCTTCCTTCATTTCTAGCAGTTTTTTCCTAAGCCAAGCTTGGAAATTATCTTTTTGATATGACTTATTAATATTCGTTTTATTATCGTTGTCTTGTGGAGAAGACTCGTCCTGTTTTTTCTTTTCCAAAAGTAGTTTCCTCTTCTTCTCTAACCAATGGTTATATAATTCTGCAGCCATTTTTTTCTTATTCTTTTGTTCCTCCTCCATACGTTGTTGTTCTGCTATTTTCTTCTTTTTTTCGTATATTTTTACTGTTCTATGTGTATAAAAGAAACAATGATTTCTAGAAATTGCTGCGGTTTTAAAGATGAATAAGTTTACCTTTTCGCTTCCAGCCACTCTTTAAATGCATCCGGTTTTTCAATCATTTTTGTAACTTGGCACATTTTTCTATATGAGTAAGACATCATATCGCTGCTGGACGGGTACGACTCTTCAGAGAACAATTCTAAGGCTGGTATTGTATCAAAGTCGGCGATATGACTTTGATATTGTCCAGCATTTTTGTCCGAATCACCAGCTGATCTGTCGCGAGGATCTGTTGTTTCTTTAGCGCTATGAGGTTCTTCATAGTGTTTCTTAACATCCCGCTCTATAGAAGCTGCAGGATTCACATACCTACAGTTTCGATCAAAAAAAAAGTGAATGAAATTCAAATATTATATAATATATTTGTGTACCTAACGGTTTTGTAATTATTTTTAACCACAGGTTCAATATTCAATTTGTTAAATGTTCTAGCACTTATGATTTCGGCATCATTTTCATTTTCATCATCATAATGGACAGAATAGAAAGCCATGACTGTAGAAAACCAAAATGTTTTCAATTCTACTGCTACCTGTCAGCGTAAATAATATAATAAAATTGACGTGAAATCTATCACAACTTCACCAAAATTTCTTCCTCAACGTTTTAAGTATATATTTCCCAAAAAATTCTCTATATCTAGATCTACACGCTTAAACCCGAAGTTGAATAAATTTTAAAGCTCCATACAGAAGAAGAATAGTAATTGCTGGCTGCCCAAGCAACGCAAGTTTCAAATACAAATAAAGAAAAATGAAATTCGTTGCTTTGTTTTTGATCTGATAATGGATTACTTGATAAAAAATTTAGAATTAAGTTCAGTAATTTGTTATGTATTTAAATAATGCAAAGTGTACTATAAAAGATTTATTTTAAGCTATCACGATTTGTTGAGAAGTCATCGTCCGAATGGATGAATTTGATTCGCGGACTTTATATTTGTTTTGATAGCTGATGGCGCTTTGCCCAGTTGCGAGACCCCAGACGGACTGACTGATGTCATTGGAGTCGGTGGTCGTATAGATGACGGAGGTACCATCATCCCGCCGCCGGGCGCTGAACCGGGAACAGGAACGGGCATTGACACTTTCAAGCCTTTGCCCATTCCTACAGAGGCAACTAAAGCCTGGGTATCAGTCATACTGCTGGTCTGTTGCACGCCTAATATATATTACAATACATATTAAGAAACTCGACCTTTTCCACTGATGCAATAATCAAGTATTACCTGATCTCGATGAAGATTCAATTTCCCACTCTTCTTTTGCTTTGCTCACCATATCAAAGACGTGTGTTACTACTTTATTGTATTGTCCTACTTGCTTCATAGCAGTCTCTGGCAGTAAATTGTTAGCCTAGAATTGCATTTGTAAATGGACATGCAAAAAAGCATTGAAAATATAAAACTCACTTTTAACTCATGTTGAACCATTCTTTGTTCTGCTGCTGGCTCAGGTTTAGTTCGTAGATAATCTGGAACAATATCGTGTGAAAATACTGGAACTCTGCCCTCTGTCAAATTCCAAAGGGCGTCATCGCGTTCCGGAGATAAATTCAAAGGAAGAACTGTTCGATTTCTCAGTGGCGGACCCATCTCTTTTCCGAGGATTTTCGATAGACCAGTTAGCTGCAAGATCATTAAGTTATCATTCCAGGATATATAACAATCAAAATATTTTGTACATGACTAGAAATTAGAGCAAAATTGTCAAGAAAATTTGGCCAATTTATGGTCTCATATTCGGTTTCCAGTTTGTGAATCATTGCGCCAATTGAAAGCTTCAAGTCATTTAATCGGCTTAATACAGCTTCTAGAAGCAATTCTAATTGTTTTTCTTCTCTCTGCATTTTAAATTATTAATAAATATGTTTCACAAATAATTATAAAAATCAACAGAAAAAAATGCCCTCGATGCCCGAGGAAAACAAAACTTTGAGAAATGTCAAAAAACCACGTGATGTGTTTACAGCGGCACGAAGATAACAATTAAATTTCCGAAACAGTAGTAGATCATGCAGTAAAGTAGTAATTTAAACTTCAGTTAATTTAAAATTGCAATCGTTATTTCAATGTAGGTTTTTGGAAACTTGTGGAGTTTTTAACCAGCGTTTGGTCGATTCAACTAAAAAGCGCTTTGAGACAAATTTGCAATATACAAACTTTCTCGGACGTTAGCAATTTGTACCTAACTTATGCGAGGTAGGGGTTTTATTGGAGTAATAATTATAGTAAGAGTAGTGGAACTAAAATTGTTGCATCACCCTATGTACTTCCACGTTTTGATCACGTTCTGGGGGAGAGTCGTAGTGGTTTTTATCTCTAAACAAGGCTGCCTAAATGAACTTGAGGTCCCTACAATAGGCTGGTGGACCTTCACGTCAGGTGCAAAGAAGAGCTCTCCCTTCCTTTACATATGTAGCTCTCAGTTCGCTTACTCAAAGGGTAATTCAACAGAGGTTGCTTTACATCACCTAGCCAGCGAAATTGAGAAAGCCCTCCTCGCAAAGCAAACGTACGTGCGTCTCTTCACATCGAGGCTGGCTATAATTCTATTTCTAGAGCATTGGCGTGACATTTCCTCAACCATAGGTGACTCTACCATTAGTGCCAAGGCTATCAAGGGCTTTCTCAGATGGAGATTTGTCCCTGCTGCTCTGGTCACTGATTGTCGACGAACTTTCAAATAAACTATTCGTATTTGGATTCAATGTCATCGGCTATGCAGTTGATCTTGCCATCATTGTCCGGGGGAAGTTTGACTTGACCATTACAGAGGTTATGAGAATAACACTCTGAGAAGTTCAAAAATGGGGTACAACGGAGGGCCTACCAACCAATCCAAATACGGCCATTCTGGACCCTTTTTTTAAAAGTTACAAATTGGACCTAGCTTCTATTTAGATCCAGTGCACGACAGTATAGTACTCAGATTCAGTAAAATATCTGAGAGTAATACTGGATAAGAGACAGAACTGGAACGCTCAACTGGACTACGCTATTAGTAGAGGCACAGGTATGGGCCTGTAAAAGGCTTTTGGATAAGACTTGGGGTCTTACAGCACCAATGATATACTGGATGTACAACACGTTGTTACTTATGCTGCTATAGTCTGGTGGCCCAAGCCCAAACAGGTCACGAAGATCTTCAAATGCAGCAGACTGCACCGCTTGCTTACCTCTCCATTATAGGAACTATGCGGACCTTTTCCACATCTGCTATCAATCATTGGACTAACTCCATTTCCCATCTCCATATGGAAATCCACCTTGAGACTTAAAATCTTATCGAACTAGCCCAATACAGTCAAAGGAATTAGGGGTATCCTCAAAGATATGCCAAACATTCCAATTTGCCGCGTATACGACAATTGTGGATCCAAAGGAAATTCAGAGTACCTATTTATTCCGGATCCCTATCGCGTCAAGATCATTCTCCTGAAAGAAACACTGTCGGGTAAAGAAAGCTTTCAGGCCAACATAGATGCTTATTAGGGGTCCTTGAGCTTGTTACCTTTCATCACCTCCTCCTTGTACATGAAAATAGAAGTTGTGGATGTAGTGAAATTCTTCTTGATGGAAGATATTACTGGTTGCATTGAAGATTTTACTTTTCAAATCTTTCCAAATCTTTCCAATTGCGCACATTAACGGGTTAAGTTTCTTTTAAGCACGACTGGAGTCCATTCCAGACAATTCCATTTGAATCTGAGGAAAATATATAATTTTAAAACCTAGAATAACTAGATAAAGACTGTAAATTATTGCTGGTATGGTCCTCAATAGTGGAAGATACTTATTTTATTGTCAATAAACAAAATAAAGATAATTATATTACAATCGCATTTGAAAACAAATTAAAGCACAAAAAGCGCAACTTTAGTAGATGCATTCGCCAAGAAAATCGCATCTACCAACATCCAAAGGCTCCATCCAGAATGGGTTGAAGTTGGAGCAAGATTGCCTATGAAAGGGTAGCTTAATTTTTACAGGTGTGCTTGGAGCACCTTCCCAATCGTATCCATCAAAACGAACACCATCTGATCTATTGCACTGCATGCTTAAAGGTTCCTGAATGTACATAGTATAGAGCTCATCAACTCTTGGTTTTGTCCAATTAATATTTTTATAGTTTTCTGATCGTGCTCCGTCTACCTCTACGTCCTGATGCTCCTTGCTAAAAAGTATATAAATGTAAACAATTTATAATATTAATTAACAGTTAATTATTTTATTATACTTTTTCATGTATTCAAAGTAGTTTGCTAAGGTTTTCTCCGAAACTGCGCTCTTGCAAAGTTCTAGTTTTGTAGCAGGATAATAGTGAATGTAGTTTACACACATTTCATCACTTATAGAGAATCCTCCTAGAATAGGAGTTTTACGATCTTCGGTGTTGTAATAACAGGTTGTGACTAGTGCATCGCCCTGAAAGTTAAAAAGGTGAAATTTAAAAAAAAATGTGATCAAGCAGTGATAAAGGAATATTACCGGAAGCACTCGAGGTTTTCGCCTCAAAGTACGAATTTCTTGAAAGTGATGAGAATAGTAGTCATCTCTGTTGATTTCCCTGAGTTCTTCTTCGCCTCTGAAATGTCTTGTTAAGACTCGGATACCAGTAAGATGGGTGTGAAGTTGGGATCCAAAAATAACTACTCCTGATTTAGGGAATGCCTAAAAAATAAATACTTTTCTATTATTGTACGGAGGGAACCCTTGTTTTCTTAATAATATTTAATACTATTTTATATTAACTTATATTGCAATTGCACTGTGGGTATTTTATTGTATGTCAACGATTGATGTATGAACTAACAGCGATAAAATATTTTTGTGTAGCATTTAGCCATATCAAGGCCCCGCCCCATTCACTTACAGGCCGCTGGCAGGCCGTGGCCTTTCAGGCTAGGCCGGCAGGCACGGGTCGATGAAGGCCACACATTACTCAGTCTGACTGAGGGATGAGGACTTGAGGCCGACAGTTTAGCGTAGCCGATTGTTAATACAAGTGTAAAAATTTTCCCTACCTCAACGTAAACTACAGATCGAATAGAAGATTAGATCTTAAGGCCCGGACTGACGATAAATGCCCACAGACATAAAGATTTTTGAAAGTTTTCCTGGACTGCAGGCCCCATTCACTTGGCGGCAGGTGAGAGTGTGGTGATCCAAGGCGAGACACCTTCAGACCCAGAATGGGGGCCTTTATGGCTCGCCCAAAAGACACACGCATGCGCGGAGCGTGCTTTTTTCCCATATGAATTTTATGTAATTTTTCAGGCGCAAGGATAATGGCGTAACCAAAAGCAGGGCCCAAAAAAACCTGTGTGGCGTCTCTGAGAAAAAGCTTGCGCGTGATTTTCGTGGTCATAAAAAAGGAAGTTGCAGGCGCAAGCGTGCTTGTGTCGTGTGCACGGGCCATTAGTGGAGAAACATGTTTTACTTAATTTAATTTTCTCGCAATTTTACACTGTTTCTTGCGAGAAAAAAAATTGCGTGATATTTGCCGAGACCCCTCTCTCCCGCACGTGAGATTGGGTGAGATTCAGTTCGACCCCTTCCCCACTAAACGCCTCACGTAATTACTGCACGCCCCCTAATCTCAGGGTTGCGCAATTCCTACATACTTTCGTCTCAGCTCAGCGTTCACTAGAACGTTACCGACTGTTTTGGCTCTGGGAATTTTCGTCATAAATTGATTGCCATGTGTCGAGGCTATTACTAAACATTGCATTATATATGTGTGATATGAGGGGCCAGAAATGCAAAGGATGATTCCTGGGCCTAGTTCTAAGGCATCAAAAAGCCATCCTGACCAGCATTGCTATTAGTAATGCACCATGACGTGACCAACAACATGACGGACTGCTGGTATAAAGGATGATTTCTGCGTTTAGAACTTCCACACAAAAAAGTAGATAACGGTTTTATTTATCAAAATGTTTTCGGACAAATAAAATATCTCCCAATAGAAATCTTGAAGTTAAAAGTATTTCCTTTAATCATTTTTATTTTTAGAGCACTCATAGTTTAATTGATTAAAAAAATCCAACAACAAAAGGAAATCGAATAGCACTTGAAAGCCCGAAAACGCCTTTGTACACCTTTCGTAAAGTAGCAAAAATTTTATTTGATGAGATTATAGCAAGAGACCAGTCACCAGTCAATTTACCACTCAACTCCAACTTAAGAACACGAAGATAATACGAAAGCAATTTGTAAGAAATCTTATGAAAAGCTCTGAGGAGTCAGAGTAAAGATTTAATCTAGATGGAAGTATATTCTCTCCTCAAACGGAGCCCCCCTGCCATCCACAACCGATGCTGAAGTGTATAAAAATCGAGCGGTTAGATTTTTTGCTCGAAATCTGCTAACTTGTTTCAATAAGGATGTTTGTCTGCAATGAGCACATGAAGAAACAAATTTTGCCAGGAAGCTTCAGCAGGATGAGATGAGTACACACAGAAGTACGAGTATATCGGATGTTTCCCAATTCTTATGCATATGGGTAAACAGGACGAGGGTTGTTTGAGGATACGAGTCCTTGGATATAATTTTGAATTGAACATTTGGATTATTTCTCAAGAGTTGTTTAATGTTTGCTAAACCAAGGGTAGTACAAACGAAGCACACAGACGGTAGGTATGTGTTAGGGATTATCGGTACCAATGTGTTAATTAGACTACAATATTAAATTCCCCAACTGCGTCGCAAAAGCAACTCGGTCGAAGTTTTGGTTGATATGGTATGAAAACTTTATCAACAAGAATAACATTGAAAAACGTGGCGTGTGAGTTGAAAATCAACAAAAAGTATTCAGAATATGACACACCGATTCTTTTTGCAAATTAATGGCACAGAACGCCACGGGTCGTGTGGATTAAAACGAAATAAAATCCTGTAATACTTCATGCGAATTCCCATAAAAATCCTTTAAGTAACCGGGACGGGACGGAGTAATTCGATGCGGATAACAGAAAGGCTTTGCATTATTAAGGGCCAATATAAAATTGTCCTTACTTAATTATTATGGTTTTCAGAAGTATTTTACCATAAAACCGACAGCGAGAAAATTCTTCAATTTATTTATCAAATAAAGCAGTGGTGACCTTATTAATAATTCTTAATTTTTATATTTGTTGATTGAATCCAGGATCATATGATCAAAATTGTTTGCGTGTGCTCTGCACTGGAGCAGAACCAATAAAATTCTTCTATTTTTAATAACTTGTTGAACACTCTGCAGATAAAGTTAAGCATGAATAAATAACAGAGAAAGAATTATACCTTTGTCAGTGAGTTGTCAGCTCAGTTAAATTAACTTTAAAAAAAATTGATAAATCAACGAAAAGGTATTCATTTTTTATTAACAACCTAAGAAGGTTTAAATTCTCCTGGTTGCCTCTATTTAACAAGTAAACCCTCAAGCTAAATATTTATTTTGTAAATATTTAACTTTAGTGAAATTAAACGTATGCTGCATGTTGCATATCCTTCAAATGTACGGACCTGTACGCACGAAAACATAAACGCCTTAATTGCGTTAGTATTGTGTCGTAAAGGGAACAATACTTTAAATATTTCCGTATAAAACTCCGAATTTGATAGATATCACAAAAAACTTTTAGTCCGCTCAAATTAGTCCAAAAACTATGCGGAATTCGAAAACGCCATCTGCTAATATACGATCTCAGATCTAGAGCCAAGCTACCGAAACCTACCTTCACAGAAATTATTTATATGGCATCACTTAATTGCTATCATGGCTGTCGCTGTCAGCTACTTTGTTGAAGCAGTGTGGAAAATTGCTCTTTTGGTGGTGATCTTCGAGAAATGCATCAGCTTAAGTTGTTAAAATCCAAAATGTTAAACAAAATAAAGTGGAAACTAAATTGTTAGTATACTTGTGCATTCACTCAATTATGCAATTAGTGTTACAAATCTTTCACATTTAAGTGACAGCTCTAAACGAGTGTGAAGGCAACTTCCGTTTCATACAACTGTCCTTGCTTTTGTAGGCAATTCTGAATTCACTCGTACCTGATCGAATCCCCAGAACGGGAGAAGGCAACTTTCACTTCAAAATCCCTGGAACGAGAGCAAGGAAGTTTCCTTCAAAAAATCGAGCCGACGCAGAAAGGAAAGGAAAGCAGAAAAAGGAGCAGGACACGAGAAGTAAATAACATTTTTTAAATTTCCTTTGTCCATTTTTACTTTATATTTTTAGAGAATAAAAGAAGAACATTTATATATTCAACGTGTCAGAGTTTGATTTTAACGCCTTAAGAGACTTGAATTTGACGCCGTAGTAATGTAGGAGTCGTTCCACAATGACTGCTCTACTGAAATAAACCTTGTTACAAGGATAGGATTATTGTTCGTTTATAAATAGGAACAATCTTCCACAATCAGTATTTCCAAATTCCCACGACATCCAAGAGTTCAAAAGCAAGATTTAAACATAAGTTAGACAAGATGCAGTTTCATTTGATGCACAGCAAGGTAGATGGATTAGATTGGGATGTGGATAAGGGTAAGTAACTTGAAGCATTATTTTTTAGTCCATAAGTACCCCGGCCACTCGCTTGGCCTATTGTAATACACCCCTAAAACTCATATTTGTAGGCCACACCGTTTAAACAGTTTCAGTAGTCTGCTTCGAGCTTCCCGAGTTCCTGACCGCAGTCCTGCCTTCGGTTTGTTCGGAAGGAGTTCACGAAAGTGGGGCTCGGGTGTGCTCCGTGGGGCTACCCAATTGCCCTGGTCCTTTGGTGGGTCCACAAACTTAGCTTTTCGCGACGACATATGTAAGTCCTTCGGTTTCCGCTTCTGCTGCCGTATTAAAATTCGCGTTTTAGTTATCTTCGCTCGTAACAGAAATTCTTCTATTCTTTCTTCAGCTAGGAGCGTTCTGTCGCAGGAGTAATTGCATGGCACTCAATGGAGTATAGAAACGTCTTGACCTTACCAATTCTTCTCTCTCTGAGCTAGACTCTTCTGACTAGAGCTGCTGTTCGGCATTGCACTCTATTATTAAATAATAGAACCTTCGACGGTAGAAAGGGCCTGCAGTCTTCCACACAATAAATATCGCTGTTCAAACTATAATTGAACATATGGCTGTGTGGTCCAAATGGACTGAGGTGAAAAACGGAAGCAATTGGCGAACGAGCTCCTGGCTCTGTAGTCATACATGCTGCATAATGTTTACTGTAGTGACACAATTAAATTAACGGCAAAATCCAGACCAATATGAAATACTAAATAAAAAAACGCATCTGACCACGATTTGCATACACGCAAATTAATAATTTTATCTTTTTTGTGGTAACTGGCTCCAGGCCTTTATGAAGGGTGCAACTGCACGTGGCATGATGGTTTATTTATGCAATCAAAACCACGCTTCAGGTGCACAATATATGCCTATTGCCGGTATTAAATATTAAATGCGACTACAATAATTGGCTAACGGAGCTTTTTTATTTCTACATAGGTGTTTTGCGACGTGTTTTAAATTAAAAAAAAAAAACTTTGAACGATGTAATAAATAACGAGAAAAGGCTACTCACCACATTCGTGCATTCTGCGATACAATAACCGCTCAGTGGGAATCCAAACTGGCCGGGAGGGATTGCCATTTTGTCGGTATATTCCAGCCCTAGCTCCATTACACCAGCATCGTACTCTCGCAGCTCTGTAGCCATTTTAATTTTCATACCCGAGCTGTCGATGCGGCCTGCATGAGAATAATAAAAAGGGCATGAATATTTTCGTTAATTAATTTCATGACGTGCAGACCTTCAATCAAATCCGGGTTGTTATAGTGCACCTCTAACCTAATGAATGGATTGTAGTCCTCGCCACCGACTGGCAAGCCTGCTTCCGGGGGATATGTAAAGGTGCTGGCACCCATCGCCCACAAGGATATCACCTTGGAACAAACTTTCGTTTCTTTCGGGGCATCATTGCAGTCGCCATTGTAAAGTGGAATTTCTACGCTGACCTCTGTCTCGCAGTGGAACACTTCTATGTGATGCACCATATCGATGTTTTCGATGTGCGGCTCGAATTCCACAATGTGATGCTTTCGCGTTACGAAATCGTCCAGCTTTTGAATGTGACACCAATAAGTAGTATCCTTGGCTGGAACCGTTACATTACTGACCTTCACTTCAATTTCTTTAAGGTTCCTGGAATTTTTAATTTATTTTAATCACTATACTTTAAACGTGCACACAATGTTTACTTTTCTGGAATGGGAATTTTATCTGCTCGCAGTAACTGCAGCATATGCATTCCGGTATCGTGTGCCTCTAGCTTGGGAAAAGCATACTTGTTGTAATCGATTCGGACACTGCCCCTTCCTCTACCCCAGAGAAGATACATTGTGCCCTCCTGGAAATAATCAAAAAATATTATACATGATATTGGTTTAAACATTTCATGAGAATCTCTCAACATACATGCATTCTTAAATCCAAAGGATCACAGGTGTCGAACTTCCTTTTGAAAGCCAAAGCGGTGTGGTCCATTTTAAATAGCTCACAGTCCTGCTGGTAGTCCTTGCGAAGGTATTCCCCGTCAGCAGACGTGTAAGTATCTGTTACGACATTGAAAAATCCATTCTGGTTCTCAAAAAAGCAAAGATCCGCGTTCGCCAGCTCCCCATGCTTCGAGAATCCGATGTAAAACCAAGTGTGGTTCAAGGAAAATGCATCGTTAACGTGGAAAAGGACCTCCCTCTTGTTCCAGTCCACGACCCAACTTAATTTCAAGTCCTTGCTATCAAGGAACAAATGATGTAACTTTGTATCTGACAAATCTGAAATTGGAATTTTTAATGTTTTAATTTGTGATTTATGTGGCAATTATAGGGAAATTGTTTGGTCAAAGTCGAATTGTGAAATGTTTACCGAGTAGAGACGTGCTTTTCGAAGCTCTCAGATTTTTCATCACTTTTCGCAGTTTGTTTTCCAAGTTCAAAACAAAATTTTAATATTTCCGACACCGTTATTATTTTTTTGTGGAGCGAATATTGTTTTTTCGTTTTGATAATTTGATAACTGAACCAGGCCCGCCATTTAACATTGTTGGTCCTAGGGCTAAAATATTATAAGCTATACATGGTGAAGCAAAAGTCCGGCATTGATGGCATTGAAACCAGGTGCGTGTAGATTGATCAAAAGCTCATCCACAATAGAGTAGGACACGATTATAAAATGAGTTTGTAAGAAGCGCCTCTTTTTTCTTTTGAGCCAGTACAATGTCATTCTTCAAATGAACCAAGGTGCCATTGTATTGCCAAAATGTCAAAAAAACAAGAAAATTAAAGAAAGAAAGAAAATAAATACCGATGATGAGCTTTTTTCACCAGCGTGATTTGCGTAAGAGTTAAGGCCCCATTCACACACAGGCCGCCGGCAGGCCATGGCCTGAAGATTTCTCGCCTTGAAGCCAAGTATCGTCACACACTCATCGGCCGCCGGCAGGCTGTGGCCTGCAGTCCATGAAAACTGACGTGTGTGGGCATTTATCGTCAGCCCGTGCCTGAAGATCTGAACTTATATTCAGTCAGAAGTTTTCGATGAGACCGGGAACATTTTTACACCTGAATTAACCACTTGCTACGCTAAATTGTCGTCTTCGCCTGTGTGCACTGGCGTGCACACGGGTATGGCAGGTATGGCAGCTGCCATACCAAACAAATCATCGGCGCCCCAACACCTCCCTCCAAAAAATAAAAATTATTAAAAAAAAATGTTTTTTTCCTTATTTTAATTTTTTCAACAATTTTTTTTATTTTGTTAGTATTACTTTAAAAACTACATTGAATTACATAATTTCATATATTTATTTTAACTTGATGACACTGTCATTATTTGATTTGTTTCTAAAAATGAAAAAATCGTATGCTCATCCCTGTATTTTCAAGCTTACGCAATATGTATTCTGCTGTTTAAAATTGAGTTCATGAATTGAGGATCGAGTTACTCATATTGCGTGCCTGCGATAAAAAGCGAGGAAAATGTTTATATGAAACTCTAGCTTACTAAGAAAGACATCGTAAATTAGGGACAAATATTAGCTTATGTCTATCATCATATATTTTTAATGTTGTAATTATTATTATTGTTATCGTTATTATTATTAATAATGTGGCACCCCAAAACATTCTGCCATACCAAAGACGAGCCCCTGTGCACGCCACTGCCTGTGTGTCTGTGGGGAATTATGAGGTGGCCTGTAGGCACCGGCCTGTTATACGGTTGCCTTAAGTCCCCATCCCTCGATCACACTGAGTAATGTGTGGCCTTCATCGGGCCGTGCCTGCCGACCTGACCTGAAAGGTCACGGCCTGCCGGCGGCCTGTGTGTGAATGGGAGCCTTAAGAGGGTAAGAAGTCTCCACGATGTATATTTATATTTTCCAATCACACCTCGCCTCATTTAGAGGTGTATGAGTCATCTTCCTTTTTAAGAAGGCCCACTCCGTTGGAGGAGCTTTTGGAGTCCAGTTGCCTCTGGTATATATTCTGGTCTAACAATGCTTCCTCCGGGCAATTCTTTTAGAGCTTCTCAACTCCTTGTTGCAGGCTATTAGGGTGAACCTGTATTCTTCCCATTGCCCAATTTTACACTTCTGCTTATACTTTTTGACTTAAAATATTTCAACATACTGCAGTATGTTTTGTTCGCTAGCAGTATTCTTCTTTTAATTTCCGCCGTTATTTTGTTGGCCTTGTTAATTTAAAATTCAAAGTAGGTGAACTCGTTACGGATTCTGTATTACATGGTCTGTTCCTGTTCTTGCTCTTTCATTTATATAGGGAAACCGTATATATTTCGTCTTATTTGCATTGATGATAAGTCCAGCTTTCGATGCTGCTTTTTCCATCACCACAACAAGGCTTTCTTTGCTGCAACCATTTTCCTGCCTATATTGACTATTTCATCTGCATATGCCAGTAGATGAACAGACTTGTTTAGAATTGTACCTCTTGTTCCAATACATGCCTCTCGGAGTGCTTTTTCTAATACAATGTTAAATAGTAAGCAGGATAGTGAGTCTCCTTGTTTAGAGCCTCTGTTCGTTTCAAAGGGCACCGATACGTTGTTCTGAATTCTTACTATGTTTATCACTCGGCTCAATTAGGTTTCACTTTTTATTTAATTGCCATATTCTAATTTATAAGATAACTTGATGTAATCAAATTAAAATAAAATAAATGAAATGAAATGAATTACTTATTCAGAGCCCAAGATGGCTGTCCAGCATTTTGTTCCAGTGACGTAATATTTTTGTTAATTAAATGTTGGGGTTAGTTGTCAATAATTGTAAGACAACGGATTATTGATTTTTTAGGAGTTCGAAGGCTTAAAGTGGTAATAAGAGGGTAATTATGTAATGCTCGTGTCAACCCTACTAATTTCTAAAATATCTAGATTATGCCACATATAAAAACCAAATAAACATTCTCCTTACATTGGTATTACGAAAATAGACTTTAATAAGAACTTGCCGTGGATAAGTAGATAAGAAAAAAAATGTTTGGTTTTAATTACACACTACTGGTTTAAAACCATAAGCGTAAATTAAAGTGAAAATTACTCCGATTTGAGTGATTTTTATGTCGATAATTTAAAATAGTGAAACTTTTGCAATTTGAAAATTGACATTTATTGACTATTTATTTAATTTATATTAGCTGAAGAAAAAGGAACGAAACATGCAAGTAAACAGAGTAAGCTGAATTTCATAGCGTTATCGGCCGATGAAATGCGCCTAGCAGAAATTTATTGGGTTAGGTATACTCAAGAACAGGTGTATAACTTTGAGATCAACGTTTTAAAGAATGCAGACGCCCAAATTCGTTCAGCACAATAATACAGACTTCTTTGAAAAGCCAGGAGTACCACACACGGTTCTGTTCAGTCAGAGTCAGTCACAAGCTCTATCCTACCGACATTTTTACCAGAATGTTTCATATACGTGGTCGCAGGGAAGACGACACCATCAGGCAACTTTTTAGAACTGGCAAATTACAATCCAAATCAGTGAAACATGACACCATACTACTACAACACCATTTTGGCAACGGTAGAGAAGAAGGAGCCCTCACCATAAAGAGAAGGGAACAGAGTGACGTTGATAGCTAGTGGGTACTTGAGACTATCGCGGAGTATGGAAACAGTTTTTTTTTGAGATTCCCTTCTTTTATGGCGCGGGCTCTAACAGAAACAGACAAAAGCTTGAATGCACGGAACTTTGTTAGCCGCTATGCAATCATTTTCGATTCTCTGTTTCTTGACCTCTGGCAACCGGTGCTGCGAGAAATAAATGAATAAATTGCAAAAGGAGGGACTTAACATATGTACATCAATGCGGTCAGAAAATAGGCGCCTTTAGACCGGTTCTACACATTCAATTTTTTATTCCTTTTTCTGACGTTCAAGTTTTTCTCTCTTTCACTCCAATGCAAAATTAGAAGGAGATTTGATTTGAAAGCTCAGAATGGAAAGGAAATTTGCGTTCAAGTTTTGTGTTTTCATTCAACTTTTTTATGGGTGTGCGTAATATGTATGAATATGAGTGTACACGGATAGCAGGATAAGCTCATTTTTTACCTGAAATTAAAAATTTAAACAAAAAAAATGAATATCTGTAGACACGAATTTCTTTCAAGCGAAGAAATATGACAGGATTGAACGTCAAAAAATGGTCTTACACACAGCATTGGGAAGAGCAATGAGAAGAATCCGTAAACGAGGCTTTAAGTTACGCCAAAAGATTGTATTAAAAACTTGAACTTGTTCAATAGAAAAAATATTCAAAGCGAATTAGGAGGAGGCGCCATCTAGGGCTTCGGTATTTCAACATTGAATAACTTTGACACTTTTTGGCCGATTTCGACAAATGTACACGATTCTGAAACGTCATTCAGTACCATTTTAGCTTATGAACGCGTTGAAATTGTAGCGCTTTATATTGAAAACAATCGTTCAATTGTGAAAACTGTACTGCGTATGAAAACTGAGCCTCTTCGTTATACGGAAACGGAACTTCCTTTGCTTTCGTCGTGCACGCAGTCGTGTTTACGCTTGCGGATACGGCCCAGACTTTTTTCTGTAGGGTTATTTAAAAATTAAAGTTTATGCTTAAGCCGATGACCATTGACGAACTCAAAGCTAACATACTAGTACTGGCCAATGTTATGCAGGATGACCGCAAAAGAGCTGCTTTTTGCGTATAGAATGGAGGTGGCCATTGGCATTGAATTCAAAAACTGATTTGAAATAAACGGTAGAGAATATCCTAAATAAATCTTGCTCATTTGTCAAAATCGGTTAAAAAAATTTCAGACTTATTCAATGTTGAAATATCGAAGGTCTAGATGGCGCACCTCATATTTACAAAAATAATTGAAGGCGATTTTCTCGAAACATATTTCGCACTTATGCACCTCTGGCTGTGTACTGTAGACCTATTCTCTCCTTCGAAAATAGGGTGCTACTAAACATTGCACCACAACGTGACAAACGGCATGACTAACTAGCGGTAAACATGGTGATTTATGAGCTTAGTACTTCCAAAAAAAAACATCACTCTTTCAAGACGTTAAAATTAAACATTGTTTAGCTCTTTCTGAATAAATAATTTCACATTTTTAAAAAAACTGAAATATTTTTTGGATTTTATGTTGTTTGAAAATATAATCTACGGAGCTACAACAAATACGCTTTAATATTTCATAATTCAGCACACTTCGCATGGTGCAAACTATTCCAGTTGTGACTCTCAAAAGAAAGCAATAAGTGTCTAGAAAGAGTTAAGCTGAAGCTTTGTGAACAATCCCCAATAAATTAGAAGTAGCAAAAGAATTTAAATTATTCACTTCACGCCTACAGGAGAACTTTCCTACAACTACCAAAAATTCAAATCCTTGTTATCCAATGTCTTATCTAAAATAGTATTTAAAATTCCAAGTAGGAAACTGTGTTCTCATGTATAATCCTCTTTGTTCATCTTTGCGTCTCAATAGAAAGAAGCTCGTCGTCCCAAGTTTTCGAGAATAGAGCAATCTACTGGAAACTGTAGAAAGCGAAAAGTGTTTATAAAATTCCGTACACTGAAGGAGATAAATCCTTAAAACTTCGTATTGATCTTAGCAAACGCACAGAATTAATTTCGCCAAAAACTTTGAAATCGAAAAGTCGTTTTCCATTGAGGAACAAACACAAGAACAGCACATCCAAAACAACCCAAGAATACATCGTCCCTTGACTCCGCGCCCGCCAACAAAGAAGTCGTCGATGTCATTGAAATTAAAGAATTTTTTTTTATATGTTGAGAATTTGTACAACTCACTTAGGCCCTTGTGAAGGACGATCTCAATCAAATGACATTCTTCTTGCTATCAAGTGAATCACCTTATATTCGTCCTTATATAGCTGTCACAATTTTTCTGTAAGAACGAACGAGCGAGCGAGCGGGCGAAGGGCGGCAGCTGATCATCCTGAGACAACAAAAATGCTGCCAGATGCTTAGAATTCCGGCCCGACTCTTCTCTCTTATATCCAAGGCGGCATTCAAATTCATTGAACGTGAGTTATGCCGTTTAATATCGCAAGGAGGAATTTTTGCTGTGGTATTTAGCACACCATTGAGACATATCCTGGCCGTGCATCACGGACGCCTTCGGTTGTGGTTGATTGTACCTTCCCAGCCATATTATTCCTTTTAGGTTGGAGTTTTTATCAACCACCTAACACCCCCGTGTCGTCGTCGTGTGCGCCCTGAGGACGCATCGGCACGCATTCCATTAACACTTTGAGTCCTAATTATTGCCAAACGTATTGGGGTGTTTCTTGCCAGGATTAGGGCGCAATCATTTTTGGGGGTGCGAAAATTACACAAGAAACCCGTGAAAAGCTTTAGTCAAAATTAGGAAGGACCTCAGAACCGACTCTATTGCCAGACAAGCAATTAACAGACTTCAATTATTCAAATTAATTTCCGTTACTGTTTTTCTTTGCTTAAGGATTAATAGATTGCACTCAAGGAAACGCTTCTCCGGTCTCCGGTTTGAGGAATGAAAGCTGTTTTATTACAAATAACCAGAGGAAAGGAAATGTTTACCCAAAATTTTTTATTTAAGGATAAGGGACTGTCCAAAGAACAAAGAAAAGGTTCAAATAAAACACAAAAAAAAAGGGAAAAAGAAACAAAACCGCATTTAGTCCTCCCGAATGTAACTCAATTATCCTACCAATCTCAAATCACTCGGAGCGGTTATTTCAGGATACACCATTACGGGCACGATGCTGCGGCGGAATTTCATTAAAATTTAATCACAACATTCACCACCAGGAGGCCCTAGTCCAATGGTCCGTTCTTACCGACCACAACCGTACGACCTACACCGGTTGGTCCTCTTAAGCTTACGGTTGACTTCTAACCTAAGGGGTGTATTAACAACGGAGGGGGTCGAGCATCCTTTGAGAGATTTTAGTCTAGTTTTGTAACCCTCAAGGATCACGTACACATCACATCATGTGACAACACCCTTGAGAGTAAACTGTTTGCACGTCTCTAAACGGGATTTTTCCACCTTCTACAAAAATTAGAAAAGAAGAAAATTTTCACTTACTGCCAGCGACGATTAACAGGGGCAAGAGCTTAGCGATTGATACCAGTAAATTCATGACTGAAAAATCTCCCCAAAATCACTATGGTCGGAAGGTGTCACTGATCACTTCACTGCTGGAAAAATTTTCTCACAATAAACTTCACTTTACACTTTTGAAAAAAAAATCCACCGCGCGATTGAGATTGAGACTAATCCCGATTAAATCGTATCTACGATCTCTAGAGGAAGGACGAATCGGCTGGACGCAGACACCTCAAGAATACGATTAAAGAGGTCTCCACTGACGGACTCTATTTATACCCTTCCGACTTCCGATTGTCCACAACATACACTCGACTTCGACTTCGACTGATAGGTTGCTGTTCGACTTCGTTCTCCAGCGTGATTGGGGCTCAATCACCCGCTCGAGTGCTGCTATGTACTGGAGCTTTTCGCTGCCTGTATGCCTCCAAATTGCTCCACTAGGGCTCCCCTAGTCCACAGCATCGCTGCGAGGATGTGCGGGGAGCAGCTTCAGCTCATTTGACGACAGGTAGATTTTTGCACCTGTTGAAGAAGCGAACATTTGAAATTCAAAAGTTTAATAGGGGTTTGATTCTCTATGGGGCTCCAGCGATGCTGGGGGCGCTGGAATCCAGGAGGGGCACGGCGGGCGCGGGTAGCTGGGGACTGTACTTGTTTATGCTTAAATGATTTGTTGATAATTAAAATAATTTTTATGGTCGCGGACTCGCTAATTAGGTTACGAAATTATTGAGCGCCCCCGGGTTTCAAGTGATTTGTGAAGTGTAATTAAGAAGGAAACAAACCGAAATACCGAAACAACAAAGGACAACCGGAAACGGGCTCCCAGACGGGCGGGGGAAGTTCACAGGAAGCGAAAAACACCCCCAAAAAACATGTCGTTTTCGGGTACAAATAATATTTTATTTTTCTCGTTACTAAAAGGAGCAAAGCTTCAACAACGGATTATTTCTCCGCCTTATACCTCTATAAAGGACACTAGTCCTTTTTATTTCAAGACATTATATGATCCAACTACAGCGATTGTAGATAGATAAAGTTGTGTGGCGGTAGTATACTTTCTACCCATCGGTAAATGGGGCAAATACAGAAAGTTTTTTAGTTGATTTTAACTTTAAGCTGTGTACTTGTATGTATTCAGGATATCTAGGAGTAATTGAGCTTTTTTACGTTTCCCAGCATTTTCGTCGTTTATTGTATTTTTCTCTCGCACCGTTTTTTTTTTTTTTGCGGGGGATGTGGGAGTGTATGGGGGAGATGTAATCTATACCCGGCTTTTTGCTTTTTCACATTCATTTCCAGGCAGAGATTGTGAAGGAAATAGATGCTTTTAGTCCATGCTTGTCAGGATAAATGTCAGTCCATAGACAGATTTGCCTGTTAACACACGGACTGGGGGGCGTGGAGCATATACAGAAATGTGTTAATTATTAAGGGCAGCCTTAAGGGAAATTTCATGCAAATGCTTTATTATAATTGTGGGGGATGTTGCCTGTATATATTCCATAAGAATACATTTTTTTCCATCTTTTTGTTTTTACCGAATATTACATTTTTTTGTAGGTAATATTTTATTGTCTCATGATTTTTTAAGAAAAAACAAAACTTTCTTCTCGGCACTTTATGAAATGATAGACGAAATTAATATTTGGAATAAAAACAAAACAAGCATTTTCTCTCAGTCACATATAGCTATAATATCCTACTAACTGGAGAGCAATTAACTTTGTTTGTATTTATCCGTTTATTATCAAACATTTTATTTAGTACTTACTGTTTAAAAATTTCATAAATTAGATTTGAGTTTAATCTAATGAAAAATATTGTACATATGCCGTTCTAATCAGATTTGGACGTTTTTCCCACATATTTTAAATGTAGGTCACTCTCCTTGCTTAACGTGTTTCTTACTAACGATATTAACTCTATCATATTTCAAAATCAAATCTCTCCTTCCTTCCCACCTTATCTGGATTATTTTTTTCTTATGTCATAGTTTTAACGTAGATCCTCCACTTACGACAACCGGTATTTAACGTGATTTTTCCAATATTCGCCAGGTATGTCATATCCATAGGTGTGATAGGTTAACATCTTCACTATGACTGACGTCGATGACAAAATTGCCGAATTTGATAGGATATTTCATGATCTGTTTGAGGAGTTTGTACCTCTGAGAAGCAAAACTCTACCAGCAAAATCTAAACCGTGGTTTACTGCGGAAATTAAAACGCTTATAGTTGAAAGGGCTTTACCATTGGTTTTCCTTAAGGGGTTATATCTATGTGAAAAAATTTTTTTTTCGATTTTTTTTTTATTGGCTAAAAGTATGCCAAAACATCCCTAGAATTGGAATAAAAAAAGTCCAAATACTAATATACTTCAGATAATTTTTGAGAATTAATTTTCTGAAGCAACTCCAACGCTCGAAAAACGTAAAATTTGATCTTTTCAGCGGTTCTTGATTTTTTGAATTCGGCGGTCGTAAATTAAATTATTACTTATCGATCATAGATAATGGACTTCTAAATTGAAGTATAGATGTCACTGTATACTATATAGCACATATTATACACTCTTTAGGCCCCCATCCCCATGTAGGAAATAATTGAAATTTCACAGATCTACAACGTTTTAAAACTTCAAACGCGTTTTTCTCGAAACCATGTTTGTGAAATCGGCCGGACACCAAACTCCGTCAGTTTTCATCCGATTGACTTGAAATTTTAACTGTAGCTTCTTAATATGATTATCTAGTGAAGTACACACGATTTTTGCGATTGGTTAACAAGAAAAAAAATTATAAACAATTTAAATCGATTTTTTTCGTCAAAAAAACGATTTTTTTTTAAACCGCCGCTATTTTGCGAAAAAAAATTCTAAAAATATAATCGTGGGTACTTCACTAGCAAAACTCGTGAAGATAATGAAAGAAAATTTTTTATTGTTCCAGATGCTAATGGGGCTGCGTAATGTGTCCGGCCGCGGAACACCTTTTGAAAATACTACATACGTTACCATGATCTACAGCCGCCATTTTGTTTTAAATTTCGTATAAAAATTTTTTTTTGTACTCTTGAAGAGTTGTCTTATCGATTGGTATATTATTTGTAACACCTTTTTCACAAAATCAATGCAAAAAAAAATCCTGAAAAAAGCTTTGATTTTTGACCGTCACATAGATATAACCCCTTAAAGTGAAAAGTGATTCCGCTAAAAGATCTTTTAAACGCATTAGGAATTTAGACGTCGCAAAAATTGAAGAAGTCAAACGAAATTTTTACCCCCCCTTGATCCCTCTCTTCCTTTGAAATTGGGCGTTCATTCTAAAAATTAATCTGCGACGCACAGCATTTCTCCTGACACGGTTTACCGATATTCTAAATCTAACCAAACGGACCAGTTAATTTCCTCTTTTCCAGCTTCTTCCGATGGCTTCAGTTTTCGTTACGTTTATTCTCTCGAAGTAATCACTGCCATGAAATCAATCAAATGCAATGCGACCGGTAGCGATTACTCGCCTACGTTCCTAAAAATGCTCATACCTCGTCTATTGATCCGATTTGATCAGATTTGATCCGATTTGAACCGATTTGGCCCGTTTTGATCCGATTTGATGCGTTTTGCTGCGATTTCATCCGACTTGAACCAATTTGGCCCGTTTTGATCCGATTTGATCTGATTTGAACGGATTTGATTCGATTTGATCCGATTCGTTCCGATTTGATCCGATTTTGCCCGATTTGATCCGATCACATTCTCAACTCCTGCCTCACGGTATCAAAGTTTCCCTCGTCTTGGAAGCATGCATCATTCCCATGCCTAAGTGTCCTTCTCCTACCAGCCCCCCCCCATTTTCGGCCTATAAGTATTCTTCCATTTCTAACAAAAGTCCTTGAAAAGCTGATACCATCTCAAATACTTCCGTATAACTTATAAATATATGCCAATTAGATTTTTGCAATTATCCCAGCTGCGAAACTGCGCTCTTTAAGGTCATGACCGATATTCGCAACTCACTTAACTAACCGCTCCCAAAACGTAAAACAAGTGGCTCCCTTCCTAAAGTGCCCTACCTCACGCGGGCGTCCTCCAAGGCTCTATTCTTGGGCCAATGTTTTTCATTAACGACCTTCCTTTAAAGGTAAAATATTCTAAGATTCATATGTACGCAGACGATGTGCACCTTTAACTCTCTGGAGAAGCTCGCTGCAGTCTTGCGTCATGTATCTTTCATATAATTTGCTGCAGCTAAATTTTTGAAAGCCCCCAGTGTATTTTGGCTCTTACTCTTTCACTGCTCGTTCTGGATTAACTACTACAGCGTTAACCGCGGTTCTTCTTGTTGCGTTGATAAAGCTGCTGAATAACTGTAAACTGTAAGCAAACAGAAAGCATTTCACAGCAAAGTATTTTGAAACCGAAGCATTTGCAGCCTATATTTGCAACTAGTATGCTCCTGAAAGCTTTTAAGTAATTTGAAAGCAACAGCATTCGCAGCATTATGAAACAAAAAGCTTTCACAGTCTGCAGCAAAGTTAGTGTAAAAATAAGTGCTTTGCTTTAAGTTTACTTTGCTTTCAAATCCTGCCTTAGAGGTTAAGGCACCATCCCAGAGGTCTGTGGTTCGAATCCACTCCGCGGCATAGTCCTTCGCCTCTCCATTTTGATTGTAGCTATTAGTTCTGCGGGTTAACTCCCGCAACTGCGGAGCATTTGCTGTGCGACTGTCAAGCTACAGCGAGGAGGAGGAGGAGATTGAGTCTCCCCGTCGCGACTTGCCTGTTCCCAGGTTGTTTTGGGATGTGAATCCTTAATTAATTTTAGGCCACGTGAAAACCCTTAAACTGGAAGGTTTTTAACGACATAAGTTTGGCTTTTCCACAAAAAAATCTTGAAACAAAAAACTTTATACGAAGTGAAATCTATTTTTGAATAATTTTGTTTTATCTGTAAAAGACTTGGGATATGAAGGGTTCAGCTTCATTAACACTTTATAATTTCTTAAACATCTCATAATTATAAACCGGATTATCATCACTGCTTTGCGTACTCATCCGAGATAGCTCAAATTGATGGAGTAAAAAACAAGCGTTGCAATCAATTATATCACGCAGAATTATTATTTTTATCCCGCGTCAGCGGAATGATGTCTTCAGCGACGACTTGTGATCCGTCAACCGAGAAGGTGATTTTCAAATGTACCAAATCAAATGTCGAAGCTGACAACAATTTCATAATAAAATATTCTCATATTGTCCAGCTGATTTGGTTCATTAAATTGCGTGAAATTGATTCGAGTGAACAGAGATGGGTTTCCGCCAGAGGCGTTAAAAATTTCTGTTTGAACGATTCCAATAATCCAAACATTCCGAAAGAGCCTCTTTTTCAACAGAACTAGCAACTAAGCCGATAAAAGGTGCTGCAAGCCGAGGAGGGGCGCAGGGTGGCTCAGTTTTTCTGTATGTTATTGATTATCGTAAGTGTACATACCCTGATTCATGTATCTAGTTTCCATCAGGCTAATCCCAACACACGGTAGCGAAATACACTACGAGGCTGAGGCAGAGCCTTCATCCGTACTTTGTTTAAAGAGGACATTCATCACACGTAAATGTAGTCAGGCAGGTACCTATTGAGGCAATTTCGCACGCCCCTATAACCCCGAGCTCGAATCATCCCAAGTCACCGTTCGTTATCGTTTTCATTAATTTTACGAGAATAGTTTCCATCAATTTCTATAGAATGGAAACCGGCGAAGTTGGGAAGTTGGGAGCCATCGGTCAACACGAGTTCTTACAGCTGGAAAAGATTGATTGCACACCTCAGAGCAATCAAAACTAATTAAATGAACTCTTTTAGACACTTCGAGGATTGATAAAACTCGGCGATATCGAGGGTTAACTAAATTGTAATTAGGGGCTTTTGCGTAGCGAATATTAGTTTTGAGCTTTCTAAGGGGTGACGAAGGGGTGGAAAGCTTAGCATCCTGGAGGAAGTTTTTGTTTGGTGTAGAGAGACACTTGACGAAGATATTTAAGACAAGCACCTATAAAGCTTTCGGAAACTTGAATAGCTTTTTTACGTAAAATATGAGCTTTTGCTCGATAAGGTATTTCCTAAGGCTTCAACCTAACACAAGGTGACTAAAATTCAACAGGGCAAGGCTCAGTCTAAAACAAATTAATAATTGTATTTCCGGAAGTAGAACCTTTATTTACGAAATAGATAATTCTTGTTGTTATCATATCGTCGGTACAATGGTAAACTAGCCAATCTGAAAATTTCGTAATGTTGGGGAGACTCAAAACAAAATATAATTAATTACTGTAAATCAGGCTTTTTACGTAGATATTCAAATAAGTCAGGGTATTAGTCATGGATTATGGTCTTTTGGATCACACTTTAAAAACAACTAATATACTACTATTACCTTAGTAAAAGCAGTTAGGCATATTTACCATAGTTACATTATATACTTTAGTTCATTGTAGACCCAGGTAAAGTAGCTAATGTGGTAGTTAAATATGTTTACTCTGGTGTGATTTACTAAAGAGGTTGCTTGCTTGATTGTAACCTTGCTTATCTCTAATTATTATGAAGTTTTTGCATGTGGGCTAGGTATAGTACAAAGCTTAACTTTTAACCTATAGAAGAAATTAAATACACGTTTATAGAATAATAATTTTTTTATTGAAAAAGCAGGGTAATTATACATAATTCTATACACCTATTCGCTGTCTTCTTCAAAATCAGGCTCAGGAAGAGTGTCTCTTACAGTTTCAGAACTGGGAAGATCATAGTAAAAATTGTGATGCACCCTTGTAGACCAAGAGCCAGCGACGTATTTTGTGTTGTCATTTCATCCCTCATGAAAATGTCCACACTAAATCTTATATGCCTGCTTAACAATAAAACATACTTCTGGCAGCCCCTGTGGCCGGGATAAAGTTTGGCTGATTTAGTATAAATCAACCACCAAATCGCAACTAAATATAAAAAAATGGATTTCGTTAGATTATTTTTCATTATTATAGAAATTATCGCGAACAACCCTTAAAAAGGGGTATTTTTTTCGTTTTTATGGTTGACGCCCATATTTTAGGACCGCAGGACCCCGATTTTCGTAATCAGCGACCCAAAATACATGTAGGGTTCGATTTTCTTAATGGTGTTATGTTGGAACACCCCCCTTCGCGTTTTGAATGGACTATTTATGCAATAAACCCCTTTAAATAAATATTTAGAGCGTTCTGGCAAGCATTAGGTGAAGGATAAATGTTCTGGCATTAATTTTTATAAATAGAGAATACTATCAAAAATAATCTCCAGAAAATTCATGAGTAATACTATAACAAAATTGAACTTTATTTTTTACCCTCTTTGTAATTTTGGGGTAGTTCATCCCGGCCACAGGGGGCTGCCAGAAGTATGTTTTATTGTTAAGCAGGCATATAAGATTTAGTGTGGACATTTTCATGAGGGATGAAATGACAACACAAAATACGTCGCTGGCTCTCCCTCTATTGGAATTTGCATATCTGAGCATAATTTTAAAAGAACTTGTTTTTTTTTTGAAGAGATTTTTAGCCTCTGGGAATACGCCGCCTTTACAGGAAGACTATTCTTTCCCCTTTTTTTTCAATGGTAAAGGTACAAACGGGTCATTTTTGTCATAACTAGTTTTTAAAAAAATTGTAGTAGGAGAGTCTTTTCTATATTGCAACCAGACGGCTTCACTCAATCCTACTTTTTTTCTATCACTTAAAACATGGGGCTGTTGGCTTATCGATGATCGCAGATAATCTTTTATTTTAGATTGCCGGGTCTCTCGCGCTGAACCTGCCTTGCTCCGGCCCTGATTTTATGCCATGGTAAATTATTACAAATATCACATAATATATTAACAGTATACCGGCCATGGTAAATTATTACATCTACCATTTAGGCTAGTTGAGTATTGTGATTTTAATGTTAGCAATATTAAGCATGCCATAGTAAACTGGCAAATCAGCACATAGGTTAGTTGTCTATTGTAAAAGGAGTGTCGCACGTAGATAGGCTAAAAGAATAATGGCAATATTTCCTCCATTGTTAAGGTTATAGATACGCCGGTTTGCCACAATATAAATCTAAATAAATTAATAATTTTCCTATAATAAAGTCAAAAACTCCAAAATGGCAGATTGGTTAGTTTACCATTGGATCGACGATATATTTCCTGAAAATGGAAATTTTAATTGAAAAAATTCCGGTTTAATGAGCGAAATGAAAGTTCGCTTTAAATCGTTAATAGTAGGGGCATGGCCGGATTTATGTTTGTGGGACCCCTGGGCAATTTTCACTACAGGGCTCCAGCAAATTTTTTTAGAATGGTGTAAAAGTATAAATTTACATAAGAAAGCAACCAAAAGCATTAAACCCAAGCAGGCTTTACCCTCAAGGTACAAACCCACGGCAGGTACACTCCAGAAAGAAGCTGTGTCTGTGTCTAACTTGAATATTTTTTTCTATTTGGACTTCTATGGACCCATTACATTGCATTTATCTGTCCGGAAAAGCCTATTGCGACACCCAACAGTTTGGGCCCTTGCCGAGAGGACCTGAATGAAACACACCGAATGCTGGAGGTCCGTGCCTCGAACTCTAAACGGTGCCTGCCTGTGACGTCTCTTAAAGCGGCTAAGGAATTGCAGTTGAAAGGATGTCAAGACACTTGTCGGCTTGATGTCTGGACATTTTTTGGCGGTACTTATTAGATTGATCTCAGGATACTAATTAGCTTGATTTGGGTCTATTCACGCGCCTAATGACTCGTCCACACGACACAAGTTATATTTGGGCCTCCAACTTGCTTTTTTATGCCTTTTTTTCGACCACAATTTTTTCAGAGTCGGGAATTTTTAGCTCGTGTCGTGTGGACGCATTTTATACGTCACGCGTGCTTTTTTTGGTTACGTCATTATCCTTGTCTATCGTGTGGACGGGCCATAAGCAATTGTGGGGCGCGGTAATGTCAAGAAACTTGCTGGCTTGCTGTCATGACACTTGTTGACTTCACGTCAGGACATTTTTTTGCTTGATTACCGACTTGACTTCGGGAATATTGACTGTGAATGGTTGTTCCACTGTTGAGTTGTTCTGAATATAAAGGAATTCCTAGATCGAAGAGTGTGCGAAAATAAGTGTTGTAGAATGTGCCTGTGAGCCGTGCGTTCTAGTGGTGGTTATTTATTTCAGTGAAATAGTCATTCTGGTAAAAGCGGTTTACTTGTGTCACAGCTGCTCATAGAAATATAAACTAAACACGGAATGGCTGTAAGCCAGATTAAGCGTACCACAATTCCTGATGTGTTTGAGTTCACTCGGTAGTAGTGGTCAGGCAGTGCAGGCCAAAATATGCAGAAATAATACTCAAGAAGCTACCCTTGACAGTTCAGCAATTTGTGTCCCACTTGTGCACACGATTGCTGTCTCTTTAAACAAGCTACCTTTAATGTGGTCGCTCACGTACAGGGTTTTTACACTGCACAGCCGTTCCATGTTAGTTTATATTTCTATGCAGCTGCTACAATCTTACAGTGGGATTCACGATTATGGAGAAAATGATCTGGCACGTATTTTTCTTACATTATCAAAACCATAGCAGTAACGCAGAGTACCGTCATAAGCAAAGCTGTAAAGTGGGTATGTACTAGAGTTACGAGAGTAGTTAATTTATAAAAACTAGAAAAGGATCGGGTGATAAAATGGAGTGAGTGGTTTACATTCAACGCCGCTCAATACTTCCTTGATTAAACCACCAGAAAAAGCGGCCAATTCTTTAGAACAGAGTGAATACAAATAGGTTAAACAACTGAACGGAGTTCCAAACTCTTCTATCCAAAGCCTTTGAAGATATTTAGAGCAACCAACCCAGCTTCACCAAAGCGATGTATACTTTGATTGAGGTGCTTAGATAGACAACACGCAAGAAGGCAATCTAATATTTGGTCACATTCCAATTTTTAAAAGTTTTCTATTGACTATTCTCTCCATAATTTTGGAGAGAATATACGGATTGACCAAGAGGCAGTTTCCAAGAGACTGAATAAACTCCAAAAGGGTATGAAAGGCATAGACGGTTTAGCCAAGCCTAGGCACACTTTTAAACGACCATAGGAGGATTATTTTCAGGCCCAGTGGATTTATTACTCTCAAGCTCTTTTAGTTACCTAAACCCGCGTTTGTAGACGTTGAAGGCCGACCAGACCAGACAAGTACAATTTCTTGCCTTCTTTGAATACTTTATACAATAATTCATAAGCGTGTATCTTTGGCATTTGGATTTACTTTAGGTCTCCTGCAACATTTTCTGCAATTAACATAAACATTTCCTGTGAACACACTGAGTGACAGATGGGGCTCAAATTTCGTGTGTTAACTCTCAGTACAAGGTTATCAGGTTATAGAAAAAATACGCGTGTTTTAAATGATGAATTCCTTCTACTTTCACACAGTGTACGTACTTCTCACGTTTTAATACTATTTTCTTTTATATGTATACATCAGAATTCATAAATAAGGAAATATTTTGCCTTCAACTGTGTTATTTTTACATTCCAAAATAATTCCACCCCCATAATCATTGCCGTAACTAATTACTCGAAAACATCTATACTTGTTCCCAGTTAGCTGGAATGTTACATTTAATTACGTCACGCTCTGTCGCCTCTTCTAAAGACCCCGAAAAGGACTTAGAGTACACGAAAAACATCCCATAAACAGACCCAAATGGAAACTCAGTCAGCCATTATCCTGGCATTTGCTAAATGGAAAAAGTTCCCTGCACACACGCAAGCAAAAATTCCAAGAGAGACAACAAAAAAAAAGCCCTAGAAAAACTTGGAAACCACTAGAAATGGGTGAGAAGGGCTGCCAGAAGTTTCATCTCGCCAATCTTAAAAGGATTTTCTCTCTGTGAAACTTAGGAGACCACTTGTGCTTGCATGGTCGAACGGGCAAAGAGGATGGCCTTCTGTTTTTATTTCTATTTTTTCTTCTCCTGTGTATACACTCGAACTCGTCCCCGATCCTGTTTTGCTTAGCTTGGAATCCGACCTTATGAGGCTGGGCCGATGTTTTGCCAATACAACAGCAGCCAACGACGACGACTTCAATGGATAAGAAGTTTCGGATCTGTTTTTGCGGTCCTGGGGAAGTTCTTTAGTTGTGTTGGTAGATTTCCGGAATCCGAAAAAGGCAGCTTATAGCGGTCTAATGCGCTTTAATGGCTTTCTCTTAGTCAAATTGGAGGGTAGTTTCCTTCTTTTTGTGTCCATTTGGCAGGGTAATGCAATTTGCTGCCTAATTTCAAACAGAAGCACTTTTGGGAATAAATAAAAGCAAACGAGAATTTTTTTCGGTAAGTTTTGTGCAATTAAGGTACACATGAAAGAGAAGTTTTGTTGAATGTTGCAGATGATAATGAAGTTTTCTAGAAGTGAGAGCCAGGCTTAGAGTAAAGTTATTCATTTAAATAAAATTAAAATATCGGACTATTGTCCTTATTCAAGAAACTGAGCGGTTTTGGAAGTTCCATCTTGTTTTAGAATTATTCAAGGTAGGTTCAAACCCAAGGCGAGTTGAAATGGCATGGAACTCAATGGCAGTAAGTTTAACAATGTTCCCGCACAAAAATATTCATAACATGACTTATGACAGATGACAGTTGCCAATAACAAATAATAAAATTGGCCACGACCTAATTGAGAGAAGAGGGGCCACGAGTATAGTGGATGTAAGAACCATAAGAGGAGCATGTTGCATGATTTGTTCTCCATTTTGTTTCAGTTTAGAATGCCCGGTGTTTATCGCCAGATCTTAGTGAACAAGGAGGGCCAAAGGTGTAGAGCATCACGAGACCGAGACAAGGCGAGCTTTTTAAGACTCTCGTCTCGACATCGGTAAGTCTCGACCATTTCGAGTCTCGTCTCGACTCTCGGCGGATCTTGCCCATCCTAATCTCGTCTCGTCTGGTCTTTCGGAGCGAATATAAATTTATGACCCTATCACGGCTCTTATACTTATAGACTCAACCTATACGTAACCGGCGAGAGAAAACAAGAGGCAAAAATGTGTTTATATGTACATACGTGCATGAGAACCACATCCCACCTTTGAAAATAACGGCACGTGCGGCCTTCATCGGATATTTTATTTTACCAGACTTGTTTGCTATTATTTTACCGACGACGACGAGATCTCTAGTTTGCCGACGAGATCTCGAGCGAATAGTCTCGTCTCGACGAGAATATGTTTGTAGAGACCGAACTTTACTCTCGTTTCGATTCTCGAGTCGAGACCAAGACCAATGCGCAAGGCTCGCAGCAGAACTAACCAACTGAATCAAGATCAAATTGCAACATAAGGATTACTGTTGGACGGATTCAGAAATATTTTCAACGCTTCATCATCTAATTACTATACCTTCGTGGCCAACCGAATAGCAGTCATTTAATAGCGTACAATCGTGCAGCAGTGGCGTCACTTAGGTTCCAAGGAAAATCCAGACCCAGGAGGAGATGGATAGACTCTGTGACGGCTGACGCAGAGATAATTTTTAACATACGGAACTGGAGACATGATACAAGGACCGTTAACCTTGGAAAAATGCCCTATAGTAGGCCAGGGCTCGATTTGTGCTCTCTGTAGCGCCATTGAATGGATGGAGGTTCAAACTCAAATTATCCAAACAAAGTAGAAAAGTTGACAATTCCAAAACATATTCATCTGTACATTTCAAAACTTCCTCTTATACAAACATTTACGCAATTTTAAAAGTAATAAATCCTATCATTTCCCCACTTAATAAAAAAAAATTTCAGCACTCAAAACCCATCCAAACACATTAAGTCAATCTCCGCTATCCTTTAAAAAGAGCGCGTTCAATGCGGAAAATGGCAAAAATCCTTGCAAATCTCTTCCACTTACATAAAAATCATGTTTGTCCTTCGCTAAGCTCCATTTCCATCAGGATCCCAGGATCCTATTGTTATGTTGATGTCATGTGTAAATTGAAAGGAATCGCACTCATACTTCCTCCGGCAGTTTGGAATGGCGCAAAGAGCCGTAGCATAAAAATCATAAAAAGGAGTTACTCAAACATATTATGAGCCTAAGGATAATGTTATTATGTGTGAATAGATTATTTCATGCATGAGGGGATTTTATTGTTGCCAGAGTATATCCCACACAGCAAGTTGGCTCTGATTTACCAAGAACCGAATTAATGTCGAGGGATGATCTATGAAAGAAGGGTGTTATTAGCTACTAAGATGTCCTTTATGCTATATGAAATGTGGTCATTGTGTCGAAATTAGGGTCAATAAAGTAAGAAATCGTCCCTATAAGAAATCCCAGGGCATATATATACATAAAAGTCAAAAAGATTGATGGACTCCGCTTCCTAATTGATTTCGTTTGCATTTCAAAAACAATAAAACCGCCCCGAGACTACGTTCATTCTGGGGCTTTCTTGAAATTCCGTTGTCCATTAGTGACTACAAAACCACTTAACTTCCTGCTTCCCCAAAGCGTGACACGTGTCCGGGGGCCAATGATGGTCCCTTCTCTTACGGCACACACTTAACCAATTAATCCTAACCTCAAATTACATGTAAACAATGGGCGAATCGACAGAAATTAGCAACGCATTCGCTGGGAGTAATTACATTTGTCATTATTAGAAGGCATCAGGCCATCCAATGAACTTAATTCATCCCCTCCATACTGGATAACAGCGGGACGAACGAAGGCCTAGAGAGTCATTGCGTCGAATTTGTTACTGTTCTCTTCCCTTTCTATTGTAAGTGATCCGCTTTAGTCGCAGGGTTAGTCGCTCTTAAGGGTTTTTTTTTTACTTGGAAAGGATTTCCACTTAAGCGATGCGAGGGTTGAGGCACAGGAAGGAGGGCGTTGATTTATTTTCGAGGAGCTTAACTCTGCTATTGTGCTAGTTGTAGATTTTATTTAACCTAAAATAGAGTAACAATGGAGGGGAGATTGATAGCCACTTTGACTCCAGGACACACGACTTATGGCTAAATTGTAGATTTATGCGAATGTAGTTTTTTGTTATTATGATTTATACAATTTATATTCGGGTATTAACAACTTTTTGGATAAACCTATTACTAGCTTTAGACTAACTATACTATTAAACTATGTACAGAACTCGAGCTGCACAAAATCTAGCCGTTGTTTTGAAAATACAGCACTGCTTACTCTATACATTTACCGTGGCTAGCAAAATTATCGACACGCACACAGATATCTCCGTATGAAGACAAGAAAGTTACTCGCGATGAAAGAATACCAGTGTAGACCTACATCAACTCGTAAAACCGGTTCTGCTGCTGCTGAAGGAATACTAGTGTAGATTGGCCACTGGCAGAAGTAAAATCAGGTAGTGTTAAACATGAAAAAATGAAAATTGACATTCAAAAACTGCACACTTTTCCATTTTCTTAAAGATTTTTTTTTTGGAGATTGCTCTGTTATTATTGTCATGGAGACTATACAAAGAGTATAAACTCTTATGAGAAAATCATGCGCAGAATGAACGTAAGCTGCTAGTTCATTTTTTGCCACAGATGCCACCTTTGTCCGATGTGCCCCAACATGAAGTTAGCTGAATTTGCCCCTTTCGACGATTCGTTCAAAATTAAGTTAGTCGAAATGGGGCAATGGAAAAAAATTCATTGGAAATTAATAAAAATTCATTGGAAAATTCAAAAATTGATATAAATCGAATTTAGAAGCGGGTTTTTCAAATTAGGCGTATCTAAATAGAAAATATCTTAGTAATTAACGAACTTGGCCACGAACCGGATGAATACAATCGGCCATGTTTTTTGGGGTACATTTGATGGCAGCGCCCTCATTCATCAAAAGAAATTGATTGCACAGAGTTTATACTCCTTGTATAGTCTCCATGATTATTGTTAAGGAATCGTCTCTTCTTCTTCCTAGAATGTTTTTTGTTGTTCTTTTGGTTCCCTAGTCTAGTATTTGAGTTTCTGGCTCTCGTCGATCTCTTTATGTATATTTTTCAATTTTTATCTCTGGCTTTTATAGTTTCTTTGCATTCCTCATCGTTCCATTCGCTGGGTCTGCCTGTACGTTTGTAGCATGCAGTTTCTTTGTGATCTTTCAGTTTCGTCTTCAGCTTTAGCCATTTTTCTTCGACTGTATCTGCATTATTTATGTTTGGACCTATCCAGCAGTTGTAAAATATCCTGTAGTTACCAAGGCGCCATCTCTTATTTTTATGATGAAATGGTAGTATAAAGGATAACTCCTGAGCCATTGCCATAATTTTATTAATTGTGGCTTTACTTTTACTTATAATTTTATTACTTTTATTCATATGAAATCTCGTCTAAAATTGCCCAGTTTATATTATAAAATTCTATAGGTAGAATATGCTCATAAAAAAATTCCAAAAATTCACTGAAACGAAACTTTATCTATGTACCTTTTCGCTTTAATATATGAGATTTTACCTTTCCTGGTAATAAGGTTATAAAGGTTCAGATAAAATCAAATAAAATAATAAAAAAAATGTTACCAAAATCTGTGTCACATCCTCCCATAAATACATAAGTGGGCAACAGGCCACCAAAATGGAGGATATCAATCTCAGCGTATTCCATCCTGAACCCAAGGCAAAGAAAATCTTGAATAGCTCAAAAAAGTGAGGGACCAAAATCCATTTTATGTTCTAAAAGCCATGTGAAAGGAATATTATAGAAGGATAACCTTACACGCACACACCCACGCAACGAAAAACCAGGCTAGATTTTTTTTTGCAGTTCCTATCATCCCTAAAAAGGAAAATCCTTTTTATTTACTCTCAGGCATATATACAGAAACAAAGAGAAAAACGCGTTTCCGATCCTACACGGTGGGGTCCAATATTCCTGGGCTTGATTTTGGCACAGTTTATCTCATTTGTATTCAGTTGACAGTGTCAGAAACAAATAAAAATTCCATTTCCATGTATTTGGACTTTGTTTCACTTCAGGCATCGCCCCCCCCCCCAAATACTGTTTCCGGCCAGCAGAGGAGCAAAAAGGGCTTCGCCTGCCCTTTTATCCCCGTTTTAGCTTCTGCAATGATGGTGTGGATTTTGTGCAGAGAAAGGCCACCCACCTTTACTTTTTAGCTTGCCAAGGGATACACACTCACACAAGCACAAACAAGAAAACGTTTTATAGGTTGAAAACAAACAGGGAAACGGTTTTACGGTTCTTATAGGGCTTTACGAAGAAGAAAAGTAACTTCAAGTCAAAACCAATGAAATGGCGGAATTTTCAGTGGCGGATGTTCGTGTTAACTGAAGTGACAGTATTTTTGCAGGATTGAATTTGTGGGACTAATGGCTCTGAAACTATTTTATATTTTATAAACGAAATTTAAAAGGTTTCGAGCGGCTTCTTGATTCGATTGGGCGATTTCTTCATGAAACCTTGCCCTCAACTCTTAAAATTTTAAAATGTTGAAAAAAGTTCAACTGTCATTATGCGGAAATACACAAGTAATCAATATCCTTAATGAAACAAGTGAAGTAGAGCTCTAACAATAGCCTTGAATCCTTGAATAAAATGCACAAACGACGCTCTAAAAGCCTTTTTAGGAAAACAAATTCATCAAAATTTGACATTCCCACATTTATTCAGAAAATTTCACATTTTCTCGACAATTTGAAAACAATTTTTATCTATTCCGCCCTGTCTGAACGTGCCCGCACCCCCTTAAGTGCCCACCCATCGTTCAATAATCCCCTGTTCCACATTCCACAAATCGACCAGGAGAAATGTTTGTGTGCCGGGGGCTAAAACGACGATGACATGCACTTAGTCGAGTCCTTTTGGTTGAAATTTTTCGATAAAATCCTCTAAAATGCTATCGAATCCTCGCTGCTGAATTTTTTATTGCGAAATCCTGGCAAATCCTGATGACATTTGAACGGAAACTTTCTCTTTAGGTCGTTGGCTAGTGGACTGTGACTGGCTCTCGTTGATGATATCAATGCTGATGGCTCCTTTTTGTATCGTTTTCGTTTTATTTCGCTTTTTTTGGCCTCTTTTCACGAAATGAGAAAAGGGCTGACGATGGGGTGTGAGGGTGAGGCTCATAAATTTTGAATTTGAACGATAAAATTGAAATCATTAAAAAAGATTTCTTTTATTTTTTTTTTAAATCTGGGAAATTGATGGCTATTTATGAGTTTTGATAAAAAAAAAGCAGAATTTAGGGTAGATTTTTGAGAGGGTTGATGGACTTTGATCACAAATTTAAGATTGATTTGAAAGTATTAAATATTTAAAGTTTTCCATTTAACCTTTACAATGAGCAGCGAATGAATCTCCTCTTTTTCGATAATCATACAAGATTAGATAACTCAAAAAGAATAGAAATGTTTTTCCCAATATATCTCTTAAATTTTATGTTTGCAAACATATTAATAAGAAAATAGACCGATCGTGAACTAAATTTAAATTTTTGTTTTATATTTATAAAAAATTGTTAGCTTTCTGTTTTGGTTTACATTTACAAAAATCTAACAAATTTTGTTGTTAGATGCCTTCGATATATGTATGTGTCTGCTATTTTGATCTTGCAGTCTTGTCTTGTCCTATCTTTTCTTGGTTTGCTTTGGTCTTGCTAAATGTGCAAGACCAGGCAAGACTGCAAGATCAGTCTTGCTCATCACTACCCGGAGGCCCAAGTAAATTCTACTTTCATTGGAAAAACCGATCTCCTGCTAATATTTCGTCGTCTAAATCTAAATAATAAAAAGCGTCGGGAGTAGATGGTATGTTGATTGAATTTATTGAGCTGCGAAGCCTTTTAGATAGCTATAATTATTAAATTAATGTGTAGCAAAAAAGACAATTTTACTAGTTTTAAACATTTTCCTATATCGGTTTTGACATTACAAAAATTAACGCATCGAAATAAGCAATATGACAAATAGAAAACAATTAGCTGGGTGGCGTCATTCCAAATTCAAAATGGCGGCCAACACAAAATGGCGGATTACCTTTTTCCTTACAACGCCCTCGGTATGGGTATCAAAAGAAAGTGTATGATGACGAGTATAGTACAGTAAGCTGTGTGACGTCATTTTAAATCTAATATGGCGGGCACCACAAAATGGCGGAAGACATATAATAGACTAAAAAGTAGAAAATAAAATATATACTTAAAAAAAACTAAAAAATACTCTTTTATTTTAAAATGAACTAAAAAGTAAAAAATAATTTTGAATGTAAAGTTTTTATTGCTCCAGTATATGGGAACAACCTACCTTTCGAAATGTAAAAAATCCACAGACTGGTTTCGAAACACGGACCTCTTGGATGGTAGTCAGGCGCCTTAACACCTACGCAATTTCTCGTTGGCTGGCTCTCCCCAACTTTCAGTTTATAAAATCATTTTCATATAATTTTACTTTATATGTTTTATTTATTTTTTGTTCCATTTCTCCATGTCTGCAACTCACCATTTTTCATATTTGATCCATATATAGCCATGTGGAAACAGCTCCGCCATACTCACTCGGAAGAGGGAACGCTGCACTCAGACAAGTACGACTCGGTGAGCTCCTCGAGGTAAGCACTTTATGAAGTAAGAAATAAAGGAATGACGATAGACCGCAGTGAAAGCTGCTTGTCAGCAATATTTCATTACCCTACGCTTATAGGACGAAGTTATTAGGCACAATATCCATCACCATTTTGTGCATAAAACTACGAAAGTGATAAAGGAAAGCATTTTCGACACTATTTCTGGAAAACTCGAATCTACAGACGTAGCCTTCCTGTGGGCGGGTGTCTAATCATTTCTGCCTACTTTTAGGGTAAATTTTCTTAAAAATTTTGTTATTTAGATTTAATTTTGCATATTTCTAGGCGTTAATTTAATTCTTTTACTTGATCTTGATGTACATACATATAGGGATGTGTTCTTCGGAAATTTTAAATTTTCACATATTTAAATCTCAATCTTCTTAAATATAAAAGAACTCAGCAACAAAGGAACAATATGTGCCTTTAATTAAGACATTTTCCTTTATGTTTTCTCATTTCCAACAATTCTTTTATATTTTTCCTTGGCAATTCCTCTATTGTTCCAAATGGCTTCCTAAGACGGCTACTAACAGCTTTTCATTTCCTTTATCCCACTAGGACTACAGGGCATAGTATAGGGCCAAGACAAAAGCCTTAAGTATTAACGGCAAAAAAGCTTTTAAGACGCCAAACAGAAAAATTACAATAAAACTCCAATACGAAGGTGGAGCGAAGGCCCTTAACACTGTGGGAGAAGAGAAAGGAAAGACAAGAAAGTAAAGACCGTCCCAGGATCTCCATTTTTCTTCATCTTATCCCACTTGCCCTGATATAAATTAAATGAAGAAAAAGTGACTCCAGTGGAATTACTCAAAATCCTTCCAACCCGCCCGCCCCAAAACCATTTCCGACCCCCCGTACTACACTACAGTAGCCCATAGAAGAAATTTTCTCAGCAGGGAATAGAGTGGCCAAAAGGAATTTCCAAAGGAGGGAAAAGTTGAAATGAACAGAAACTAATTTGTAAGGCGACCTATCTCACCCCCGAAACTTTACCAAGATCCCTAACTGGGGTGGAAGGGTGAAATACGGTCGGCGATTGGCCCCAATAGACTGTCGTTGTGGATGTCCCCTGCTGAGCCGCAATTTGCCCCAAATAGGGGCGATTAATTAACAGAGTTGACTGCGGAGAATCTCGTTACCGACACCTTTTGAAAGCGAGAAACTAACTTTGTACAATTTCATTATCATATTAATTACCTTTCAAACTTATCCAGAATTTCGCCCAACTTAATTATCAATTTACGCCCCAGCCAGTCGGGGGGCGTTCATTAGAAAAGCGCTCTTCAACCATATCAAATGAATGCGAACGAATCGTGTAAATGTAATTTAAAGCTAGAAGCTCAGGTATGTCATACAAATGAACTGGAGCCATTTTGAAAATTTCAAATCGTATTCCACAGCGTTTCTTTATTTTCATTGAGTTGAAATTAGAGAATTTGAAATTTTCTTTCTTAAAAATCAAAAAACCTATTTTTAATCACGCTAAAGTTCTCTCAAAGCAAGAATAGAGAGTTGTATTTGAACAAACGTTCATTTGGCTTGGTGGGTGATAAGCGCGGAAATCACGATTGTTTATTTTTACATAAAATAAAGCAGTATACAAAAAAACAGCAAACATTTCTGCTGTTGCATTCTGTAAACCCGCAAAATCCTTTATCGTGTAAAGGTCGTCCTAGAGATAATGCAGGTCTCCAATACGCTCCGCCGATGGTTAGCTAGCAGTAGGTGGGTAATCAAAAATATCGTTGCTCTGCTTGGCTAACTTGTCGGCTTTCTTGTTTTCATCTATGTCAGAATGTACAGGAACCTAGACGAGAGTCACCTATGTCATCTATGTACCTACATCGTTCCAATAGCTTGAAACGCATGATCACTGAATCTAGAGCTTTTATAGAGGCTTGGCTATTTATGAAAATTCTAATGCTACATCCTTTTGTAGGGTCGAGGTTCATTGCCTGGTGGGCCTTCAGGATGGCCAGTATCCCCGCTTCAAAAATACTAGTGTACACCGGAAGGTTCCACCACAGTGCCGGCAGATTGTGTTTGGCCCGGGCGGTAGGCAGACAAACACAACCCCTCCTCCGAAACTGTTATTTGGTAACAACCTTTCCTTACTTCATTGTGAATATCCGTCGGCCGTCAGTATACAGAACAACATGTAGTGTCCTGGGACCTCTTCTGTGGATCACAATAATAATGATGTGTTGAGGCAACGCCTCGATAAGATCGAATAATGCGCGAACGAAGCTATCTGAGATATTAAAGCGTGGCCTGAAAACGCTGGGATGCCGTTTTCTGAACACAAAACTATAACTGTGCTGATCAGTAACCTGGCAAAACAAGTATCCGTAAGAATCGAGGTATGGGAACAGATTATTCACTACTCACACCCCGCCTTAAGTTACCTGGGAGGTATGTACCAGCAGAAAATGGAGGTCCGCATACAGACTAAAGTTGGAAACAAATACTTGCGTGCGTACAGTGCGTGCGGTATATGCGGCGAATTTTCGCTGACAGATAGTTGCGTGCTTGGGTTTCGTCTAGTCTTTTACAAATAATCAAAAAAATCTAAGCGAGTACATGCGTCTGGTGTGTGTTTTGTGTTTGGGTATTTGAGACTATGGCGAATGCAGCAAAGCGGGAAATTTAGAAGTAGACCAACTTTGGCGCTGCGTGCGTTCCGTTTTCGTAACTATATGTCAGTCTGCATTTGAATACACGCACTTCTATTATATCAATTGAGGCCTACATTTGTGAAAGTGGCTTCCGGAATCTGGCATGCGCATAAAAACAGAAAAGCCACGATATGGGCGTGTGGAAATCGTCATCAACGATATAATCCGCAATATGGTTTCGCGCGGGCAAGAATAGACGGTGTATATGTATAAAGGTGCTACGCGGCGCATAGTCTTAAAATAGATTAGTACCTGGCAATGGTAGGAAAGTTGGTGGAGACGATACCGGTCAAGGTCGGTAACCAAGTCATTCGCTCCCATGTGAGTGATGATTAATCGAAGGTTCAACTTCGAGATGCACTTCTTATAGGACAGTAACCAGTGTCCATGGCAATATGGCATTACATTTTGTTTCTAACACAAAAACTAAGTGAAAGTATATCACGAAAACACTTTCGCTCATTGATATTTTACTGTTTTTTTAAACTGCAAAGACATAAATCCTCATTAAAAAGCCGCGTCCTCGAAAAATATGCAAAAACAAAAGATAATTCCAAATATTTTATCCTTCCACCGGAACTAAACAAAGCAAATCCAATTGATTTGTGAGCTCTCCATTTGTTCAGGATATTTCCGGTGGAATAAACAAACGATTCGGAACTTTTATGACTGTACAGGAAACAAATTGATACCCCATTAGTCCCAATAAATGGACCCAAAATATCAGCAATAACCCAACCCCTCCAAAACATGGTACAAAGTTTGAGGGATAAACCCAGCAAATAGAGCGTACATAATATCATCAATAGGGTAAATAGCCCTATCGAAGCCATATGGATGTGTGTAGGCTCTCTGCTAGGTATTAAATCTAAATTTATATAACAATGAAAAGTAGAGAAAACTTGATAAAACTCAACAATTTCAGGTCACGAAAATTGTATTTTATGGTTGGAATCTTAGTTCCATTTTCAAAAAGAAAATCCTTTCGAAATAAAGAAAAAACATTTCCGGTTGCAAAACGGATACATGGAATGCTTACAAGCAGGATTTTTAGTGATTTCCGTTGCTGGGATAAACATCCTGCAAGCCTGATATAAAAACATCAGTAAAAAGGGGAAAGTTGTACTTTTGCTGTCTTTTGTGTATTTTATTCACAGTTTAGTCAGTTTCTGAGGATATTCGCATTTTTTAGCCATAGTAATCCGCTAAATGCAATAAAATTCACAACTTCCGGCTTCCGGTCAACCAGATTTATGGGATTTTGGGCAATGGGAGATTTAATGTTCGGATTGGAGAAGCACGAGAGCAATTTAAATACTCAAAAAAAGTTGCTGGAGAATTATATATCCTTGCTATAAAATAAATACAAAAACTAACAAAAAACATGTAAATATAAAAAAAGACATTAAAAGGACAAAACCGAAAAGAATCATCCTTTCCTGTTCTAATAGCCATCAATAAACGTTCAGAAACTACAGAAACTACGGCTAGAGACGAGACTCGCGATTTCCATATGAAATGAGGTCCTTTTGTGCGAATTATATTGTCCGAAAATGGCAAATAACGTCTCGGTTTTACTGTCGAACAGAACCAATTCAGGCAGCAATTCGGCAGGCGAATAAAAAAAAAACTTTCGGTCATTGTCAACAAACTTCATGAAAAGGACAATTTCCTTCGGTAAAATGCACAAACATCATGGATACCATACCCCACCCATGTACCCCGTTCTGTATGATTGTAGTAGATTTTGGGGATAATTTCACCCTTCCGTGAGGATAATTCCCGAATGTGTCTGGAGGTCATATTATTAGTGAATGGTCGTTCGTTGATATTTGTTCAGAGCTTTGGTAGTGTGTTGGCAAATGAAATCTCTCTCTGTTTCGTAAATGATTTTTCGTTGGCTTCTGTACGATGATTTGCGACATGTTGGCGCCTATGAAAGTACTGAGTTGAGAGTACCTAATTGAATTTTTATTTAAAGGAAATTTTTTTTAAAGGAAGTGTATATATGGCTTTAAATGGGGAGATGTGCAACCTGATGGCGGGTAACTCCCACTTCTCACTCCTAATTTGCTGCTGTGACTCTCACGTGGTGACGGTGTTAACCCGGAGGTTGGGTATCTAAACCTAGCGGAAAGCGAAGATGTAAAGTATCGAGGGATGCACGGCAATGAGTGATTTGGCACTGTCGCAAACGATCGTCGCACAAGACACTTACTATAATGTCAAGGGATGCATTGTCGAAAGCTCCCTCGAATTCGGAGAAGAGTACCAGCGTAACCGGTTTGCCTATCACTCCACTTTCCAGCTGAAGCGGACTCAGTTGTTATCTTCCATTCTCCCCGCGTGACCAGCTTACGCCTCACGGGGCTGGATCGGCTATCTAACTTCTATCTCACCTTCCATTTCTTTGCCTTTCCCTATTTCTTTAGGGTTCGTATTACTTCAGCTTCTAGGGGATGGCCTTCGGCGCTATTTCCACCATTCTTCGATCTAATCTTCAGGAATGTTCTCCGGTTTTAGTTAAACCTCGGCGACTGTTTCTAGCACAGTCCAACCTCCGGCGTCCTCTTTATCGTCCGGGATTTCTGGCGATCACTCCTGCTATGATACTTGCTACTTCATCAGACGTAGTACGGTATTAACAACATGCTTGAAGGGCACTTAGCCGATACACAGAGATTATTTTCCGACTATTAACCATTCTGTCCAAACCGGTGCCCCCAGTGGGGCTGCTTATAATAAGACAGAGTTGAGCCTTCCGTCAATCATTACTCCCAAATACCTAAGTGCAGGCTGGAAGCGCTTACAGCATTGTATGGCAGGTGGTAATCATTGAGTACCGCCTACCTTTAACCGACGTCATAACTACCTTGTAAGCGCACCCCTTTGTTTTCTTGAATTTCTATGCGTCGGAGACGTTCAGCGATTATTTTAGGCTTACTATATCAGAAGTCCCCCACCGTCTCCCCGCCCGACCTGGGCGCCACACCAAAATTGAAGAAATAACTCTGAATACCAGCCCACCCCCACACCTCCGGCCCGTTCGTTCAGATAAGAAAAATATGTGTCCCCCTTGAAATTACTATTGGAGCACTCAAAAATCGCTCTAAATACCTCAACAAATTTTTGCTCTGTAGCCCTAATTCTAATTATTTACCAAAAAAATAAATCTAATTATAATTATGTACTAGAAATTATTAAAACGAAATTATTTTATTTTTTAAGTTTTACTCACAAAATTGCTAACGACTTTTAAAGAACAATTCAATTTTACAGTGTATTCACTTTCAACACTTTCATGTCACCTTCTGGCTTCTGACGTTTCCATTCCAACACATGTAAATAGTGAGGTTAGAGTAAAAAATCAAAACAAAACCTTCTTGTGAAAGTTGTACATAAATTTTCTTAATTTAATACGTTTTTAACTAGTAATAATTCAGTAAAATCATGGATATTGCTTTAAATATAATCAATAATACAAATTTCATTCAAAAACGGGAAAAAGTAAATAAGATTCTCTCAAAAAACCTGTGTAGTAATAAAGTGTTTTTTTGCAGTCGCCGCCACGGAGGATGAAGAAATCAAAGGAAGTTGACGGTGGATTTTCTTTTACGTTTACTAATAATAAAAGTGCTAAAGCAGTTGTGGCAAGGAGAAGAGTTAATAAACCTGTTGAAAAATCGATAGTGAAAGAAAGTCCGCCGCAAAAGCTTAATCCTAAGAAGAAGTTACAGCGCCCCAAAAACTACGTGCTCCGTCCACCAGATTCAAGTGATGATGATATGCAACCTCAGCAAGATATCGAACCGGAAATAAATTTATCGCTAAATGTTAAGAAAGGTACTGACGGTGTTGCTGTCATAGAGCGAAAGAAGAAACCTACACGAGAGGAGAGGCTAAAGAAAAACAGGAATAAACGTGAAGCACCGCCGAATAAAGTTTTCACTCAAGAGGAAATCAATGAAGGAATCAAGAAATTTTCCCAGCTTCCACAGGGTAAACCCAAAGTTAAAAAGATTCCAGTAAGGAAAGAAAATTTATTTAAAAACAATCCCGAAACAAAAATTATTGGCCAGAGATTTGTGAAGCCGTTAACTGAAAAAGTTTTCACTGGTGCCTCGATAAGCTCTTTAAATTTACATCCGCATTGTGTTAAAAATTTAGAAGATATTTTAAATATTACTGAATTAACTCTTGTGCAGCAGAGGACTATTCCTGAAGCTCTAGAAGGACGAGATATTCTTGTTAGATCACAAACAGGATCTGGAAAGACTTTGGCTTATGCTCTTCCAGTAGTGCAAAAACTTCAGGAAATGCGTCCTAAATTGACGAGGGATTGTGGAATTCAAGCTGTTATCATTGTCCCCACCAGAGAATTAGCACTGCAAACTTACGAGCTCCTTATTAAACTATTAAAACCATTTACCTGGATTGTTTCTGGATATCTTACGGGGGGCGAAAGAAGAAAAGCAGAAAAGGCAAGGCTTAGAAAAGGAATTAACATTTTGGTCGGAACTCCAGGAAGACTAGTTGATCATTTGTTACACACAGAAACTTTTAAGCTCGACCAGGTTAAATTTTTAGTACTAGATGAAGCTGACAGACTCCTTGAGATGGGCTATGAGAGAGATGTGAAAAAAATCGTTGAAGCTATAAATCAACATAAAGCTGGGAATTTTAATGTAAAAGAAGTCTTGGAGGGAGATGTTGAAATAAGCAAAGTAACTACAGAATCTGCTTCAGATTTACAAAGGCTTTTGCTATCGGCAACATTAACATCAGCTGTTCAGAAACTAGCTGGACTTACACTTAGAAATCCTTTGTTTATTGATACAAGTGACGAAGATCCAACGAATTTTGTGAAGAACACTGATAGTTATGACACTCTCGTACAGGATGCCGTTGAAGACGGAAAGATGGTAATTCCAGCAACGGTGCAGCTAGCCTATATCATAGTTCATCCAAAGCTAAGACTGGTTACACTCTCAGGACTTTTAGCTAAAGAATGCCTAGAGAAGAAGGTAAAGGCACTCGTTTTTATGCCTACAATGGAAATTGTTAATTATCATCATGATCTGATGAATGAGCAGTTAACGAAGAAAATTATTGATGAAGAAGAGCAACATGAAAGTGAAGAGGATGACGATGAACCTCTTTTAAAGGGTTTACGATTTTTCAAGTACGATTATTTTGGATGTATTGTGAATTTATATTATAGCTCATTTTATTTATTTAGATTACATGGTTCTATGACGCAGCAAGAAAGGAGCGGGGTCTTCAAAGACTTTAGGGAGGTGAAATCGGGTGTTTTGTTAGCAACGGTAAGTTTTTAAATTTAATAAAGTTTGCGCCTGAAAGTATGCAATATCTATTTTGTGAGTGTTGCATACTTCCAATAATCGAAGAAAAGGGTGGATGCGTAATTTTCAGATGTTGATATTAAATTTTTACTCTCTTTATTATTATATTTAACGTTAAAAGAGTGGACACAGAATTGGAAAGAATAATGTACTGTACAGAATAATGTGATGTTAATATTGATTTTCCCAAGCGTTGGATTCTGGTGACAGCCCCTCTAGCAGACCTTGTTTTGTGCGAAAGCTCTCAGCTTCATCCAGGATCTCCCAGTTGTGGCCTCTGCTAATAAGGCTCTCCTACCCTATTTAGGCCTGTTTGGCTAGATTCTCCAATTCCATTTCCTTTGCCTGATTTCGTTGTCTACCCTTTCTTGGCCGGCATGCCGTCATAGTTCTTCATTTCTAATTCTATCTTGCCAGCGGATTTTTAGGATATGACGTAGGTATCTTTTGATGAAAACTTAAAAGCGCCTCGTGATAAATTTGGTGACTTCCCAAGTTTCGCAACCAGACAAAAGAACGGCGGAAAAGAACGATTTTTGTTTATCTGAAAAAAGCAAGCTTAGGAATCACTCTTTGTACTACCAGACTGTCATGACGTTCAGGTGAAGGTGCAAAGGTTAGTAGCAAGCTTAATTTTAAGGATAGAAGAGAATTGGAAAGGTTTAGAGCGGGTCGAGGGAATGCTCGAGTAGATTTCAATGAACCTTACGTTTGAACTCTAAAATGTACGAGTTCGGAAATACTGGTTTAGGAAGTCGAGTTGTTCTATTTATAAACGAATTCTATACCGCATTGTGCGCGAATTGTGAGCGGGCCTAGCGGGCTAGTCTTGTGCTGCGGAAATTTCAGTGCAATAGTCACTATAATAATAGCAGTCAATTTTTTTCAGGGCTACAAATATTCCTACGGTGGCTTAATGAGTAAAAGGAGGCGGAAGAAACCCCTATCACCGATGAGTTTTATGACGCTTTGTCAAGCCACGCTAAGATGGTTTTTGAAGGGCCAACGTTGGAGTTGAACAGCCGCAATTTGTTTCTCCTATTTATTTTGGAACTGATGTCTTTTTTACCCCGCCATTTTCGGTAATAATTTTACCGAGGTAATAGGCTTTCTCTAGCAATCTCACGTCATGGCTATTCAGCGTTGTGCGTTCAACGGTATTTGCTTTTATCCGCATTTCTTTAGCCTTAAGTTTGCCGAAATACTTTCTGTTGCTAAATTGTTTAACATATTTTTGAGTTTCTGATGTATGTGTGCCAGTAAACAGATATCATCAGGGTATTCGAGATCCTTCAGGCGGTGTAGAAATAGCCATTGTAAGCCCCCTGTATAGAGAGCTGGAAAGGATGTCGTTTCATACTTTAAGAAAGAGTAACGGCGAAAGTAGGCAACCTTGCCGTACTTCTAAGCTTACTTTGAAACACGCTCCACGTGAAGTCTTGAAAGTTCTAAACTTACGTTTTAATCGTATGAGTTGACGGCATTGGCCGATACCGAAAAGCACAACGCGCAGATTCGTAAGTTACCGTTTTGACAAAGCTTAGGAATCACTCTTTGTACTACCAGACTGTCATGACGTTCAGGTGAAGGTGCAAAGGTTAGTAGCAAGCTTAATTTTAAGGATAGAAGAGAATTGGAAAGGTTTAGAGCGGGTCGAGGGAATGCTCGAGTAGATTTCAATGAACCTTACGTTTGAACTCTAAAATGTACGAGTTCGGAAATACTGGTTTAGGAAGTCGAGTTGTTCTATTTATAAACGAATTCTATACCGCATTGTGCGCGAATTGTGAGCGGGCCTAGCGGGCTAGTCTTGTGCTGCGGAAATTTCAGTGCAATAGTCACTATAATAATAGCAGTCAATTTTTTTCAGGGCTACAAATATTCCTACGGTGGCTTAATGAGTAAAAGGAGGCGGAAGAAACCCCTATCACCGATGAGTTTTATGACGCTTTGTCAAGCCACGCTAAGATGGTTTTTGAAGGGCCAACGTTGGAGTTGAACAGCCGCAATTTGTTTCTCCTATTTATTTTGGAACTGATGTCTTTTTTACCCCGCCATTTTCGGTAATAATTTTACCGAGGTAATAGGCTTTCTCTAGCAATCTCACGTCATGGCTATTCAGCGTTGTGCGTTCAACGGTATTTGCTTTTATCCGCATTTCTTTAGCCTTAAGTTTGCCGAAATACTTTCTGTTGCTAAATTGTTTAACATATTTTTGAGTTTCTGATGTATGTGTGCCAGTAAACAGATATCATCAGGGTATTCGAGATCCTTCAGGCGGTGTAGAAATAGCCATTGTAAGCCCCCTGTATAGAGAGCTGGAAAGGATGTCGTTTCATACTTTAAGAAAGAGTAACGGCGAAAGTAGGCAACCTTGCCGTACTTCTAAGCTTACTTTGAAACACGCTCCACGTGAAGTCTTGAAAGTTCTAAACTTACGTTTTAATCGTATGAGTTGACGGCATTGGCCGATACCGAAAAGCACAACGCGCAGATTCGTAAGTTACCGTTTTGACAAAGCACTTGCATATATCTAGAGCGACCAAACTAAACTCGCCAAATCTGTGAATACTTGGGTTGAGGTGTTCAGTTAGACAAACTAAAAGGTCGCTGGTGGACCCAGTTAGACACAATAAAAGGTCACCGGTGGGCCTTTTTTGGTCTAAAACATATTGTTTATCGTTCAATACACATTTGGTTGAACTGGCGCGGTTTCCAAGCGCGTCGATAAACTCTGGAGAAGTATAAAAGGGCAAAGAGTTTTCACAGAGGCTTATCTAAAGGTGAGGCGCAGTTCTTTAGGACTGTAGGGAGCATATTGTCAGATCGAGTGGATTTGTTAACATTTAGCTCTTTGAGGCACTTATATGTACACCTCGCGATACCTGAAGAACACTTTGCCCATTGCGTGCGAGCAGGAGTTAGCGTAGCAATATCGTGCAAATAAGAATTCGAGGCGAACAGAGATGCTAGTAGGTCGGCCTTGGATTTGCTATCTGTTATCATCTCTCCCTTGTAGATAAAGGAAGGGGTAGTGGACGCAATAAAATTTTTCCTGAATGACGGTGCCTAGGACCAGAAGTTTTTGCGGGTGCATTAAACAATTTGTTTCTCAACTTATCATCAAATGATGATTTGACTTTCCTGATGGTGGGTTTACAGAATTTTTTTTATTTTGATGTACTCACGACGATGCGATTCACTCGGAGAATTCTTGTACGCTCTGAAGAAGGCTTCTTTAGTTTTGATTGCGCTGATGCACTCCCGATTAACTCCACTGTTTGACCTAGGTCTTACAGATTTGGTAGACTGGGGAAATCATGCGTTGGAACATTATACTTACCAGCTTAATTAAAGTTCTTCACCTTACTATAACCAAAAGAATGTGGCAATTTATAATTTCGACATTACGACTTGTTATATTCCATAAACATTTTACATTTAACAAGAATATTGCATAAACATTTTATTCATGAAGAAATTATGTAAAAAACATTCACCCTTTAAATTTCTTCACTAAAATAAAATTTCTCTCGTTCCATGAGAAAATAAAGTAATTTCATTCATTTGTGGCGAAGGCATTTTTACCTCGTTAGCATCTTTTTAAAGACCATAATAAGACATTCTTATCATAATTTGGCCAATTTACAAGACTTTAATATGCGCAATTGCTGCCGATGGTGTTACACTCGCAATTTACCCAATTTGAATACTTCCGGTGACGACCAGAAAAGACGGTCTGGCCTCATTTATGTACAAACACATCTCAGGTAAAAAAAAACTTTCACAGAAATCTGCTTCAAGCTTCAATGCCTCCGTGACACCTTCCTAGGAGTCATGTAAACAATCTGAATTGCCTGACTAAATAAAAGATTAATAGCATAGTCTGAATTGATGATGGGAACTTGTAATAATATCCCGCAATAATTTATTTTCTCACGTAATCTAAGAATATGAAATGCCATCGCGCAGTAATTAACCTGTTTAGAGAATTAAGACAGAAGAAACCTTAGCTCTCGGGAGTCCCATAATCAGTTCAGAAAGTCTTCTGTATAAGATACAGGTGCAAAGCGGAATGGTAAACAGATGCTGTCGTAGTTTAGTGATTCCAAGTACGTAATAACATCAACCAACTTAACTTTTTATTATGATTCTATCTTATATAGTACCAAAATTCCCACGAATATCATCTCATTTAGAAAATTATTCTGCAAAAAGAAAGACGACAGTTACCAGTTGGCCAATTTTCAAATTTTCGGGTTGTTAAAATTGAGTTAGGAGCAGTATTATTAAAATATTAGAAAATTGTGCAAGCAATGATTTAAAACAAAATGAATTTAAAACGTCATTGGTTTAAGCACTGAAGGAAGTAAATTTTATTTTTTGTACAGGATGTAGCAGGACGGGGGATAGATGTTCCTGAGGTGGATCTTGTTGTTCAATATACACCACCGCAAAAAATTCCAGAATTTGTCCATAGAGTCGGTCGGACAGGCCGAGCAGGCAGAAGTGGTAGGGCCATTCTATTTCTTGGACCAACCGAGACAGATTTTGTTCGAATCTTGGAAGACAAAAGAATTAGGTTATAAAATTGCTATAATATGTTTAAAATTTATTAAAGAATTATTATAATATTTAGGATAGCGCAAGGTGACGCGGAGCAGTACATAAAAGTCCTGCACGATGCCGATACATCTGCACATACCTCCCAAGAAGCTGCTTCGAACTTGCAACATAAATTCGATGAACTTTTAAGAGAAGATCGAGAAATGTATGATAAGGCATGCAAAGGTAAATATTATTTTAATGTATTGTTTAAGGAAATTTAAAAAAATAATTTTATAAATAGAGCATTTACCTTGGCCAAAAAAAATGAGAATATACTCAAATTCAACGTTCATACCTGAAAGTTCTACCCCGCACCACCACAATTGTTATCGCGTAATAAAGGAAAGTTATAAATTTCTCACAAGAAGTAATCACTTTGTAGTTACAGTTATTAATTTTCCCAGCGATTTTATGTACATTACCAACTCTCAGCACTAAGTACCGAGCACTTGATGGCTTCCAAGTTGACCAAAATGCCATTAAACCGTCCCCTCAGTAAACACCCCTTATTATATTTAACAACTTGGAAGCGGCCATTCAGCCCTACTTATGTGGCACAGAAATAATCGAAGGACCTACAACGTGGGCTACATTTTCCGCTTTCAATGTAATAAGCATCCTGTTTCGTCCCTTTTGCCCTCCTGCTAACATCCAAGCAGGTATAACGAAATTAGTCATAACGAATCCCGGATTTTTGTGAACAGAAACGGAAAAGCAGTATGAGGCGGGGAGTGGAATGCGGTTAAGTCACCTTTTGTAAGGACATTGTAAGGCGAACACCACTTGCCAGAATCATTGTTTGTGACTGTAACACGTGACCACTTGACTTTTTCATGAGCAGAGAGTACGAACGGTAAAAAAAAACATTGTGCTTTCGCCACAGTTTTTCTGTTATTCGGTCCGCCACCCCATTAATGGGGTTTGTATAGGGCACCCTTAGCTAGGAAAAGGTAACAGCCATCGTGAACTGTTAATGTTCATTTTTGATAGCTTTTGTTCCTTTTCAGTCAAACGCTATATACCACAATTGGGCGCTACTTTTATGAAAAGCCTAAAAGGATGCCTAAATTTGCTAGGTTGGTGGCAGTTGTTGTGGCGGTGGTGGTAGGGCTTTCGTGATTAATGATTGCTGTTTGATGGAGTTTTTAACGAGAATATTTCTTGTAGGCACGGTTTTTATGTGTTGTAGATTATTCACAAATAAAAACAAATTAATTCCCTTTTATTATATCCGAGATGAAATTTTAAGAACGATTTCAGTTTAGTATTCAATTACGGGCAATATTGCTAATTGCGTTACTGTTTTTATATTGTATGTTCGGTCATGCGATGACTTTCATTTTCTCCATCATAGTTAACATACACCGCAGGAATTTCCAATGTGTACATTTTAATATTAATACTTGCTCTTAACATTTCTGATTTAGGAGAAATTGGCCTTTAAATCTGAATGATTAGCAATTTCCGCATTTGTTTAAATATAACTAAATTTATAGAATATGTTTTATTCGTAAACAATTCCTAGCAACATGCAATATTTGCAGGATACTAAGTTATAGCCAAAAAAATATTTAAAAGTGGTTATTAAATTTTCCCCCCTTCTCTACTTTGTGGGAAGTACTTCAACCGCTTATGGTTGTGGTCTCGTAAGAACTTATGTGTAGCTGCTTGGATAAGAAGGAAATTTGTTGGTAACCATCCAACTATTACTCGTTACTCAGTCCCAATGGGGCAACATATTACTTAATAAGAAACAATACGACATCGTTAATTCAAAACATAGCTGAACACATGTCAATTTCTAGAGAATTTGCCACCGTAACAAATTCGATTATGTTCAGTTGTAATTGAGTTTCATATGTGAACATCGTCCTTCGCATGCATACGACGCGGGATCTGTAGTAGTGTAGAGAGAGAGACTCATCGGGGTGAAGCAACCGTGACAGCAATGAATATCAATTTCCATTTGCTCAGTTGCCTGCTGTCTCGTTTACAATTCTAGAAATTCGAATCCACTTCCATTTATTTATCTCTCATTAGGATAAAATTTAACATGTACATTGTGGCAAACCGCAAGGTTTCTCCGTCAGCCCTTTCGAATCCTTGAGAGTGCCAACAACACCCACCATCCATTTCAGCTAAGTCGATTCAGTTTTAGTGGTTTATTGTCAAACCGGAAGATGAAGCTGGGAAGGGGGCGAAGGTTGGATTTATCTAATTTGAAGATTTTCGTATGCATAATAGCAATTTAGATAGTCCCGAGAAGAGAGCCGTAAACTCCTTTCCATGCGGAGTTGAATTAGGATCATGCTAAAATCGTACCGACATATGTAGATGGTTGTCTAATGCTTGTAGGGAACAATACGAGCAAATTCAATGGCTGATTCAGTCCTGCGGTTTGTCCCATTTCCTGTTATGGTTTATTGAGCTTAATTTTATTTAGAGAATTATAAGAGAAGGATGAGGACACAAATGGAATGACGATAACATCTGAAAGTGCTATTGTTGTGCACTCTGTCGAGGCTAATTCAGAACAAGATGAACACGTCGTATGTTTATTGAGTACTAAACACATTTAATATAAAATCAATACATATATCTACACTACATATGCATATCATGTACGGGCCTGGTGACACCCCCATTATTTATCCATAATATCCTATAGGTATGACTAGGCAACCTGTCATCACGGCCAGCCATTTCTTGTAGAAATTCTCGGCACCGTCAAAACTGTATGATTTACAAAATTAACCGCTTTGAGGACCGGACACTCTGCAAACCCTTTTCTAGTGCCTAATTAACTTTGAGACTTGGTATTACAGCTTTATCGAGTCACGCAATCGAAATTAAAAACAAACCCACGTCCGCCACCAAAGCGGGGGAAAAGTTAAATCCACATTTGATGAAAAAGAATCAGAGGAAAAAAATGACGACCGACACAGATAAAAAAGGGAAAAAACAACCCTTCAGTCTTTTGAAAAAGTAATGAACTAGCTCTGCCCCTTCTACTCCACGAAATATGTTAATTAATGTCCTTGGATAAGGAGGAAAAAATGTGAGTCCTTGCTGTTGTCTTGGAAGCTTTTTAACTTAAGTTTGTCGTAACTTGTAAACTTATAATGGACATCAACTGTCAGACACCCTCTTTAATTACTGCTTACCGTTTTCGACTTTTTTGTGACTGCCAATTAACTAAACATCATGTTGCTAAGTGGGTGGTGTTTTTGGGGGTGGGGGGTTGAACGGGAAATTTTAGTAGAAATGATGAATAGAAGAAAGGATTATTTTGATTTTCTTTTAATTATTTTTGAGGTGTTTTAATTTTTTTTCCATTTTTTTTCTTGAAGAAAATAACTTGGTTGAATGTGAATTTGGTATACGTATGTATGTGATTTTTTTGGTTGGTGTGGTGAAGTTCAATTGTTTTCTGTCATGTTTTTATGGAGTTTAATAATGCCAAAAGTCATCAGAATAAATAGCTTTTTTACGACTTTGATTCTAATATGTATTAGACTGGCTCAAAGTAAGTATATTTATATTTTACAATCTCACCTCGCCTAATTTCAAGTTGGAAATCTTATTGCCCCAAAAGAAGTAAGAGAGAAGAAACCCACCACTACGTATTTACAATCACATTTCGCCTCATTTATCTTGCTAGATACACGCTCATACTAGTAGGACATTATTTTTGAACCGGGACATATCAAAAAATTTAGGCCTCAGTACAATTTACTATCGTGTAAGAGACAAATGTACTGTCTCGTCTATTTACAGGTCGTCCGAGATTAACCTTTTTTCAAGCACAGCCGTGGGGTTTCCCCCTAAGAATTTGGTTGGTGATTTTAGGTGCACAGCCCCGCCTGTAGCAGCAACCCACCCCGTCTTCTCCAAGCAGTCGCTTTTTCGGGTCGCCTCTACGATGTTCTAATTCCGAAATCATGGTAAAGGTAAACCTTCTACAACGATCTCTCTTGATTCAAAATTCCAATTGTTTCTTAATCTATTACCAATTTTGTAATTGAAATAAAGTCTACATTTCGATAACTATTTCCAATTAAAACTATCTAACAAAACGAATCTTATTAAAGTTGTGGTAAAAAGCCTCGACTTCGTGATATTCAAAATTCGCTTCCCCTCAGGAGAACTAAAATTTGGACATATGCGTAGAAATAGAGCACAATGAAACCAGAAAGTGAAAAAAATTCAATTATCTCTAATAAAAACGTTGTCCTCAGGGCATAACAAGCTTCACTTTGTAAAACATTTCATACAGATTCTATTTCCTGTAGCAATTCCCTTTATTATATACCTTCGCTTAAAAAATCCTCTCCTCATCTCGCCAGTCCTCGCCGAATATTGAATTTATTATATGTGCCGCCGAAATAAGGGGTATCCATGCCTTTCTACAAAGCCAATTTCGAGTCTATAATGGGCTCATTACAGGGTAATTAGATCTGTTTAAGCCACCGCTGAGAGCGCTTAAGTCGAATATAAATGCGGACAATGAACAGAATCTCTTCGTACACCGGGAGATCAACAAATTGAATCTCGGCGATCGGATTGAAAAATATTTTTGCTTGGCCTCCGGCTATCTTTCACACTTTGTGAAGATTTCGTTTCACGTCTGAGTTGTCGATTTGATAGAATTTAATGGACCCCTCCACAGAGTAAATTAGTGCTTTGTGCTTGCGCGTTGGCCAGGAAGACTTTTATTGGTAGGTTGAGTATTGATAAATCAGAATTGGGCAGAAGGTTTTGAAGGGTCGGTGAAAATATTGGACATTTCTGCAAATGCTTAATTTTATCATCGGTTCATGTTATTGCTTCGGGGTAGAAAATTAGAGTTTGCCTCGTGAACATAACGTCTCGTATATTTATGTGTTTCTTATATTAAAATCTAAGCTCAGTAGACACAGTTTGTACTACCGTCTGTTATGTTATTGGTTGTGTTATGATGTATGCTTAGTTCGAATGGTAGTTAGAGGTTAGAATTGGTTAGGCCTGGGTAAACTAAACATATAGCAACGAAAAATTTGTTTTTGAACTCTTCTGAAGTCAATTCGGAAATAAGGACTGAAGATTTTCTATTGAGAGCCAGGAGAGCACTGTCTTCCGTGTAACATTCGTTATGGTAGTACCTCTCAGAGATTGTATATTTTTATGATTGCTCAATGAATCTATGGTGGAGCAAATAACACAGTTCTACATATTGTACAGCCACCTTGAAGTGGGTTTCTCGCCCACGGCTCAATTAAACAAATCAAGCTGTTTGTGGGGAAGCCAAATTTAGGGATCATCCTTGGTACCAGTCCGTCATGGCGTTCAGGTGCAATGTCTAGTAGTATGCTTAGTTTGAAGGATAGATGAATCTTATGTTTGAAGGCTAGCAGCTGAACCATTCTCACGCCGAAATACCGATTTTCACCACATCATTTTTATTCATGTTTGGGCAGAGCCAGGACAGAAGCGACTTCCTTTTTCGCTGCCACTCTCTACGGTACTAGACCCGGAACTTTGTGTTTTTACGTTTCTTTTTTTATAAATTCAATCTCGCTTATAGTCATTCTTTGTATGTAATTTTATATTTATCCCCTTTTCTAAAATTGTGACCAGTTATAAGTCACAAGCTTTGGCGAATCGCGCTTACTTGTTATGAACTTCTTATTTTAGTTTCTATGTCAATGTTGACAGAAGGTACGTCCACTTCACTTCTACTTCGCTCCTATGATACTTTTCATTTAGTATAGGCCTTCAAGTTGAGACTTACCACACACTTGTGATTCCGTTGTGACTTGAGAATACGGGGGTTAAGTTAATATTATAAATAAAATTCTTATAAAATACAAATCGTAACTGAAGGTAGTTAGTTACTCAAAATTAGCCGTAGTCGCAATAGAAGCGTTGAATTTCACATGTAGTTGATTCGCTCATATGTGACAACACCTGTACTTAGTGGCATTAGGCCAGTGGTCTCTGCGAAAGGAGAATGCTCGTTGAACCAAATTCAGCAAGTTATGTGCGTTTCGCTTTTGTTTCACACTCCTACGAATTCCCACAGGCCTTAATAAAATAAATGAAGAGCCGGCGAACAAAACGATCTAATTACATTTCTCGTTTTCGTTCATAATTACCAAAAAGTATGCTGGAATAGAGTCAGAAGTTCGTACTTTCGATCAAAACGATATGATTACAGTAAAGTTATATCGTTTTGATCGAAAGTACGAACTTCTGACTCTATTTCAGCCAGGCACGTACGGCGGGGGGGGGGGGGGGTTACTGCGGGTTAAACCCCCACCCCCCCCATGATTCCAATAATAATAGGAAAAATTATAATTAATAAATATATCAACTTATTAAACAATTAAAAAAATATTCCGAATAACGATGTATAATATATGGTGGATTCATTTCAAACGGGATAGCAAAAAAATAAATATCTCTCAAGCTTTGGGAATATGTTCGTGAACCAAGCGTTCATAGCGACGTCGCTTTTTGATCCTTCGATGTCGGCTCTTCCTATCATTGAGAAGCAAAATTCACCAAGCGTTGGATTGTTCACCCATGCAAGGGAACGTGAGCTGGGTTTAGACCGTCGTGAGACAGGTTAGTTTTACCCTACTGATGACAATTGTTATTGCGACAGCATTCCTGCGTAGTACGAGAGGAACCGCAGGTACGGACCAATGGCACAATACTTGTTCGAGCCAACAGTGGTATGATGCTACGTCTGCTGGATTATGCCTGAACACCTCTAAGGTCGTATCCGTGCTGGACTGCAATGATAGTAATGGGGCACTTGCATTGTATGGCAATAAACCACGAAAAGCTTATGTTTTTTCATAAGCGATAAACGGTTTAATGATGCCAATGTGTTATATAATATAGTTTATATTACTTGTATAAAAGAAGCAATAGTATGTTAACTTGTTATTTTAACTAAACATTATTAAATACGATGCCAGTGCCTAGAATCAATTGTAAACGACTTAAACGACCAAAAATTTGTTTAGCGCAATTGGGTGCGCCGTTTCGGAGTTACAACTGTTATTGAAAAAAACGCGATTATGTATTCAAAAATCACGTATATCTCATTTATTTATAGCTCTCGACAAACTCTGAGTTTCGGGATGGCCATATAGATTTTTGTAGGAAATTTTCCGTCTTTTCAGATGAAATTACGCAAAAAACAATTGGACGCATTTTTGGCCAATTTTTTGGCCTTTTTTGGCCAAAATTTGAAAAAAAAGGAATTTTTAAATTTTTTTTTTCATGTCACCAATCGATTTTCTGACTCAAAAACTACGCGCCACCAAGTTTTCAGAGTAGTTCCCTTCCTTTCGGTAAAAAAATTGTATAAATGCCCTAAATCAAAGTCTAAAGTCTTGCGCACACCACGAGACCATGATTTTTGGAGAAAAACAAGACATTTTGTGATATTCGAAAAATGGTCAAAAATTATTATTTATGTTTCTTCACAATTTTCAATAAAAAAATTGCGATAAAAACCTATAGGTAATTATTTTTATAGTGAAATAACATAAAATATAATATAAGTACATAGTTCTATTACATGAGAAAATTTTTTTTTACCCAATATGTGTACAAAATATGTGTTGGGGGGTTTCCTGCGTACGCTACTGATTTCAGCATACTTTTTGGTCATTTTGAACGAAAACTACAAATGTAATTAGATTGTTTTGCTCGCCTGCTCCTCAAATTAGAGCTTTTAAATGGGGAAAGTGAGTTTTTATGGAGACAGCCAAAGTACGCCAATTTTCAACTATAGAGTGCTTGAGCCCGAACAGCTCGTTGGAGAAAACCCCTACATAGTCAAACTTGCAGGAAGGAAGGTTATTTATTTTGAATAGAGAGGTTATTTATGAAAAGTTTCTGCCAAAAAATGAGATTTTTACATTTTTTTTGCATTTTTTAAATGTTGCGTCACGAAATTGTTGCTAGAAAACTTCAGATAAGGATTCAGCACCCCAAAAAAAAAAAAATAGAATGGAATTAATCAAAACTACCACACAAATTTTTTTAAACTCTTTTTGTATTAATTTTAATTAAACAAATTATTTCATGTTATCAGTACCTACACGAGTTTTAATTTTTCTGGCCATGGCGGAGAAGTTTGACTCCCAAAACACCCCCGGTCGCTACACCCATGTCTGGTTGGATTGTCTATAGTGTATTTTAGCAATAATTTGACTAAACTTCTTTAGCTTATTCTACGATGTGTTCCACTAAATTGATGTAACTAATTCTCCACACTTCTATTTCGCCAGATTTAGGAGAGTTGCTAAAACATTTATTCTAAGTAAGACAAAAGCTTTTTTTTTATAAAACTCTTTGAATCAAATTAGAATAAGCATTAGAATTATCTGTTTAAATGTTAGTACATATTTTGTTTCAGAAACGACTAAAGACGGCTTTTACAAGAACAAACCGACATCTATTGGCCAATCTTGCATAAAAAACCCAGCATTAATTCACGGTATTAAAAACTATCAACGATGAAGATATATCTTCTTTAAATAATCCAAAATTATGCTAGTACATTGCGTAACCGAGACCAGGAAACAAAATATAATTACAACATTTTTTTTTATTTCAATTTTTGAGCAGGATCATGATCTCACGGCATAATCCATTAGGAATTTTGTTTGCTAAGGTGTTATTACACTATCATAAATTTCGTAGCAAATCGTTGAAAACTTTTAAAATTGCACCGATCCCAATTACTGACAAAACAACGCTGCTTAACTGTCAAGCATAAATGTAATACCATCCTTGACCCGAAGAATTATCATGATTTATTAATGTAAAAATGAAATTTTTATGATTTTTTTGTGTAACATTTAATCGCATTAGTATCAGAATTCCCTGATTTATCTCTCTGCAGCCGGGGCAGCGAAAACTTGAAACCTTGAGTCCGTCGTCGTGGCTTTCTTGCCCCGTTTTGAACATATTTTCAACGCTGGAGCCTAATAGCGGCGAGGCCGCAATCTGGCGTCAAATAAGACGAAATAAATTAAGATACAAGGTGTATAAACAAAAAAGAATTAATATTGCCTTAACTGACCCCTTTGATGGTGTCTAATCAACAGCCGGAGGAGCCCCTCTCATATATATGTACATATATATGTGAGAGAGCAACGAAGCACCAAAAACCTAGCCCAGTCCAGCTCTAATCAACGCCGCAAATGGTGTTTTTTCCGGCTGTCAAAGGTTTTTTCTGGTCATTTCGAAGCCAGTCAAAAAGTGATTACGGCAATGGCTCGAATTATGGCCGCATTAGCGTAAATTAAAGTTGCTCGTACGAGAAATTAGACGAGGGTCAACCATGCAGGACAGAGGTGTTCATCAAATATTTGTCATGTGGGAAAGAGGTGTCAATCCCGTACAGGTTTCCCCATGTCCATGTCCACCATACGGGGTTGACTAATTGCATCCCCGAATGTCCCCTCAATCGAAGTGGTAGTTCCAAATAGATTATGGCGTTTTTTTTTTAATTTACAAAAAAGCAAATCTATAAAATTATGGTTGGGAAACGGCGGAAAAGGAACCTTCTAAATTATAACTTTACGTGCCACAATTTCGAAAGTGGTTCCAGGTTAGAGCAGCTCCAGTGGCCTATCTACAGTCCCCTCGGTTCCAGATCGGGCAATCAAGAGCAGAAAAACCCTCTCTAATGGACTAGGCTGCTGCCGACTATTAGAGTCTATGAACGCCATGATCTTTCGATCATTTCGGAAAAACAGGGCAAATTGATCTTGAGCGATTTTTAATTGACCTCAATTAGAGACAAATGTTACGTGATGAACCCCAAAAGTCGACTTTTTTGTCCGAGCATCACATCTCATCTCTTTCTGTGGAGTTCGTTTTTTTTTTAATTTAATTGAGTTGTAATGGACTTGATACAGACTCAAAACGCCAAGAGGAATGAATCACTGCAGGAAGTGATTCAATAATTCCAGATTACACTTAATTAATAGATATTAGAGGGAAGAGTTGAAAGAATTTCGGGTTTTGTTTTGGGAAATGATTGCTGATTCTTTAAATTGAGGAAATGGGTGAGAAATGTGTTTTATTATTTTTTTTTATTCTTCAAATCGACGTTTCTTGGTAGATTTTGGTTTGGGCTGAGTGTTAATTTTGATTAATTTTCAAGGTTTTAAAAATCTCTTTTTTCAAACGTTTCAGGGTTAAATGAATCCGTAAAACGTATGTTTTACTACTCAAGATAGTGAATTTGTTGATAATACCATTTACCAGTTTGAAAATATACCATTTACCAATATGAAAAATCCGGCTCGACAGATCGATAGAGAATTGCACAACGAACATTTTAAAAAAAAGCGAAGTTGATTCGATGAAAATTGACGACTTCACCGATTTTTGAACGGTAATTTTTTTTCTGATCCCACTGCGTGTTGGACTAACTCCCTTTGTTTACAGCCCCCCTTTTTACTACAGATTAAAGAATTCGTTCACAAATGGAAAGAAATAGCAATAGAAATGTATATCCGAGATCCAATATCCTAACAATCGTAGACCGATTTACGAGATGGCCAGAAGCATTCCCAATTAAGGATATCTCAGCTTCTACGGTGGCAAAACATTTGGTCACCGAATATGTCCCACGATTTGGCGCACCGTTTGAAATTAGAACAGATAAAGGTTCGCAAGTCGAATCGAAATTATTAAATGAAGTCACAAAACCTCTCGGTACTCATCGAATACGAACAACCGTATATCATCCGCAAGCAAATGAGATGATTGAGCGATTCCATAGACAACTAGTGTGAAGATTGCCCTTCTTTGTCCTATTCGCTCGGAAATAACAGATAATAAACAGAGCTTGTCTATGAAAAAATCTGAGGCTCCCCAATACAATTTCCATCCGAACAGATGAGAACCCAATAGAGCACTCAGAATTTTTAACTCGTCTTCGTGCACGAATGAAAGGCCTCTCGGCAACACAGCCTCGACAGTCATTACAGAAGGATGTGTGTATTCCGAATACTCGAGAGAAGGTCAACTACGTTTTCATACGTACCGGCCGCGTTTGGAGACCTTTCGAACCACCATACGAAGCCCCATGCAAGGTAATCAAAAGATTATGAAAACGCTTTGTCGACAAGTTAAATGGCACAACTAAGCCAATAGCAATTGACAGACTTAAACCTTATCCTTTTTGGGAAAATAAGGCTCCCGCAAATTTTCTCCATCTCTCTGGGCTCTGTTTTGAGCTATTCTCTTGGTTTCAATCCAGGTTTTATCAAAATGTTCGATTTTTTTTCATTACTGTCCTTCTCCAGGTATTTTTCGGTCTACTAACACTTCTACTTCCTTGCGGATTTCATCCGAGGACTCTTTTTGTTAGCGCATTGTTTTCTTTTTGTAGAAATGTATTCCGAAAGTATAGCAAAGAGTATGTCCTTTCGATAAAATGACAGTAAATTAAACTGAAGAATGCGCTGAGGAATCGTGAGGTTTGCCTTGTAATAATAAGTTGAGTGGACAACATCCTGAGAAAAAGTCAATAAGTGTTCAGACAGGACACTCGCTAATTTGAAGAAGAGAAGTGGGGTCCTCCGCCCTTCCTATCCTTTATAAGTGGTAATCTAGGGCCCATTGTCCAGTAATCAAACCATCAAGTGTCCTTACATCATAACATGTAAGGAGGTAGACCTGTCTTGTCAGTCAGGTAGGTAGGTAAAGGCGGCAGCCCCGTCCAAGAACCGAGGACAGGGATACAATTGGCAGTGAAAAAGCACAATTTTGTAGCCGCACTCGTGAAAAACCTTTACGTTAGAATGTCAGTGTTTTTAGAGTGTGGTATAAGGTTATATCGGCACGATTCAAGCGATATTGTTCCTCTGTATCATCAGGAGGTGCGTGCTCTCTGCTTGTTGTACTTAGGCCAAGTTTTCCTAGTCTTGACTGATGGTGTTCAAATCCTCCAAATGTCTACCATTGCAAATAGCAAATAGCATCTTCACAAGGAACATTCAGGTACTAGCCTTCGCAGATGACATAGTCATAATTGGACGCAAAGCGCAAGATGTAAAAGAAACCTTTTCCAAAATTGTCCAAAGTTCAGCAAAGTTCAATCTACGAGTAAATGACACAAAAACAAAGTATATGATCGTATCAAAATGAGGACAACGATTAGGGCGAAGTATCAACCTTGATGATCATAGTGTGGAAATTGTAGAAAACTTTATCTATTTAGTGACAATGCTTACTGCAGAAAATAAGATAAAGGACGACATCCATAGACGCATCGTAGCCGCAAATAAAACCTATTTCGCACTAGTCCCGGTCCTAAAAAACAAAGAAATTTCAAGACAGTGCAAGGTCAGACTATATAAAACATTAATCCGCCCAGTTCTATGCTATGGGTCTGAGGCTTGGACATTGACCCAACAAACAGAAAATCAACTTAAAATCTTCGAAAGGAAGATCTTAAGAAGAATATTTGGTCCTGTAAGGGTTAACCAGAACGAATGGCGCATTAGGACAAACGAAGAACTTCAAGAAATGTATGAAGAAATTAATATAGCTACATACATAAGACTGAATAGACTGCGATGGCTCGGACACGTTGTACGAGCTTCAGAAGATAGAATGCTAGCCAGGATTTTTAATGGTAGACCATCAGGAAGAAGAAGAGTAGGACGACCAAGAAATAGGTGGATAGATGACGTGCTAGCAGATATACGGAAATTTCGTATAACAAATTGGAGAGAGCTAGCAAGACGTAGAGATGACTGGAAGAGGAGACTTCGAGAGGCCCGAGTCCTGCAAGGATTGTAGCGCCATCCACGAAGAAGAAAAAGTCTACCATTGAAAGGAAGTTCATGGTGTTTTGCTCCTAGTCGGACCAATTCATCTGCTTTTTCACTGGAAGTTTTCCCATTCCTATCTGGTGGGGATCTCGACCTCAAAACCTTGGTTGAAATTGAGCTTCCATATTATGCAGTCAGATGGTCCCTCTACCATGCCCAGAGGGAGAAAGCGCAGTATACTTCTAGGACCATACACCTTCTCCACCCAACAACCTGCCTCTAGTAGTCTCAGTGCCGTGCAGGACCTGCCTAGTATAGATCAGGTGGGCGATTGGCTCTACGTAAATTTTGTATAGGAACTTTTTCTTACAGATTTAATTCACGAAGAAATTTTATAGTAACAAAAATTAACGTAAAATCGATAATTTACGAGTTATTTGAAAAAAAAACAGATTTTGGGGACCTTTGACCTTTTATAACAACCGTCCAGTTGGCTTTATGGACTTTCGAGAAATTATTTGTGACGCCAAAATTCCCGCTGGAAAATCTTCAGTTGCTATTTCTTTGAGAATCTACAAACGCAAAGTATAATGATGGCTTCCATTCTATAGATTGTCCGACTATTAATATTAGGATGTTTGTGTTTATGTTTTTTAAACATCCGCGTCCTTTCCTAAATCCAACTTATTGTTCTCATAGCTGGCAATCTATGTTATCTTGAATTCTACGAAGAATAGTGGAGGCCAGTATTTTTGCTTCCAATGTTTGTATGGTAACGCCTCTCCAGTTTCCGCATTCTTTTAGATCTCCTTTTTTTGGAGTTAATAATTGTTGCCTTCTTCCTAGGGTTTCTCAAAACCCGGTCTCTTTTGGATTCGCCGAATCCGAATCCTTAAAATTGAGAATCGCCGATTCCGGCTCCGATTCCAAGTAAAAACTCGCAATTTTGATTTACAAAAAATATATATTGTTTATTAAATAGAATTCAGTAATAAATAAAATTAACAATATGTATGTAGTTCTACTTACTCTCTGCCAATAAAAATATTACTACTAAAGTACTATCTAATTACTTTTGCTTATTTTGAATTGCTAGTTGTTGGTTCCACGGTAAAATAATTCCAAACTTTAGATCTTTTAGTTGCCATAGCTAAGGTCATATTAATTTTAGAATATGTACTTTAATTTAAAAGGTATAATTATTTATACTTGTAAGTAATTTTTTTTTAACCAAATTTTGAATTTGAAAAATTAAACTGAAACTAAAACAATCGAGAATCCTAAAATGTCAATACAATTTAATCATATAAAATCCAAAGACCCAAAACTTACTAAGATTTAATGTTTTCAAATTTTAAAATTTTGAGTCAAGTTGTTACTTTTAATTACCAAAGTTTCTAACAGATGGAACAACTAATTGTATTTTTTGTTATAATCAAGAATATTTATTTTAATAGTGAATTTCATATCGAGCAATCAGGGAATCGGGATTCGGCGAATTTCAGAAACCGATCCCGATTCCGAATCCCAGGGGAAAAATTCGCCGAATCCGAGTTATTCGGTATGAGAAACCCTACTTCTTCAATTTATTTGGAAATCTTTCTTCGTTCCATATCTGCTCTAATATAGGATGGATATTCCTAATATATCTCTGATATTACATAAAATTTCCTTTTACCTCTCCTTAGTTTGACTTCTTTTGCTTTACATCAATGTAATGTTTTAGCGTGTTCTACTATAATTCCTCTTGTTTCGAATTCAATAATTTTGTACCTTACACCTTTCTTCTTTGATCTTTTTCCATGTTTCGCCTGAGATCCATTCTTTTCTTTCCGTTTGAGAATGTCCCGGGACTTCTTCACCTGCTTCGCTAAATATTCCGGAGTTGGAGTGACATTATTGATCTTTTGTTGTATTATTGATACAAATTCGCTTTTTGTTCTTACTTCGTCCATTTTAGTTATGTCCGACGTCTTCTTTCTTACAGTCTGCCGTCTGTTAAAATCAAGAGGTCTCAGCCTTATATCTCTTGTAAGAATTGTGTGATCGCTATCAATGTCCGCTCCTCTTCTTGTTCTCGAGACTTTCTTAACTTCGAAATTTATGATGCAAATATTCTAGATCTAAAATGTTTCATATTGCAAGCCCAACTATAAGATCCTGGAACAAAAAATATGTTGGTCCTTCACGTCGCTTCTCTATCTTTTCACGCCACTATATCTCACTATCCCCACTCCTTTTTTGGACGGAATTATTGAATTGTTTTTAATCATCATCTGCGCAAATTTAACTTGAAGAGTCATATTTTATGCCTCATTCAACCCTTATTCTGCCTCTTTGCCTTATTTCATTGCATTCACTTGGTCCAATAATGATTTTCTTCGTTGCATCCCAAAAAAACTCTCCTTAAAATTCCACTCCACAATCATTGAGACATCCTTACCCTCCTGTTTCAATCAATTAGAATTTTTAACCAAACCGTTACAGTAAAACAATTGAATGCGCATTCCTCTCCCTCTTGAATCAGTTTTTTTCTACAAAGTTTCACCCATTCTACCTATGCACCCCAAAAGCACACCAGCGAACAGGCTGATGCGTAACAAAAGCAGCACTCAACACCACTTCAAACAAAAAGTTCAGACGTCAAGATCCTGTGAGAGAGCTGCGGAGACAAAAGCCATATCGTTCTTGTCCTGCAATAATCTCGAGTCCTTCCCATAAGCTGAAACTGTTGAAATAGCAGTCGTCGTCGTCGCCCTCTGGAGTTTAGTCCTGTTTAAAGGGAATTAAATTTAATTTCCCCGCATGCCAAACACTATACTACGAGAGGAATCCTTGCCAGGGTTGTAGGACTTTTATTGCCATTAAAAGGAGTTGACTGCGATTCGTTACATGCGGTGATGATATCGCGCCGGGGAGCAGGGGCAACAGAACTTCACCCCATGCTCATGCTCGACAGGAAGGACTCTTCAAGGATTCGAATGCCTTTTTGATTGGTCTCTTTATTGTCGAGCAGTTGCCGTTCCGTTGTTTGTTTTAGGGCGACTTTATTACAATTTTATTTGCCTTAAGCGTCCCCTCATTAGTCACGTCGTGTAGGGATGGTCCCCGGGTTGTTTGAGTCCTTGTAATGTCTTGAATTTATGGGGAGAATTAAGTGGTTTAGTGGTATATTATGTTCCTGATGAAAGTGATTACTGGGGTGGTTTTCGGATTGAATTTCTTGAGGAAAACTTAATTTGATTATGATTTTCTGATTTTCTATTCATTTTGTTTCAGCGTTCGTGTCCTGGGTGCGATTTTACTCAACGTTTCCCAAAGAGCTGAAGGAAGTTTTCAATGTTAAAACTGCACACATGGGTCACTATGCAAAAAGTTTTGGACTACGAGATCCTCCCAAGTCTTTTGCTAAGAGACATACAACGCCCAAGGCTCCGCTTCCCACGAATCGGTTGACTTACACGGAGAGGCATGCATTTGTTCTTACTTATATATCTAAAAATTCTTACTTGTTTCTTTATTTATTTTTCACAGGGATCCTGAGAAGATAAAGCTGGAGAAAAGAGCTAAGAAACGCCCTGCAGGAACAACGGTCGCGTCCTCAAACAGATTCAACAAATTCTTGCCAAAATCTGTGATGCTGACGACTTCTGAATTTGACAGTGGACTTCCTGCTATTAAAAAGAAAAAGAAAAACTAAAGAAGATTTTTTAAGTAATTTTTGTTCGTTTTATTGTTAAATTATTTACCTCAAGTCCCTTCCAATTCCTTTCAGTATAACTATTAAACACCAATTTATGAAAATGAAACGTCTGCAAATGGCCAGAGTTCTGCAATGTTTTCCAATTAAAATAATCTCACGTCCCGGCATCTAATTCCATTCGTAGTCATTTGATTTTCTTCAAACGGTTTATGATTGGAAATAATGGCACTTGAGAACGGCAATCTCTTGATTGCGGGACAAAAAGAACTTTAAGAAAACGGCAATCAGCCGGGCAAGGATCCGTCGCTGCATGTCCGCAACGGACGGACGAAGCCAACTACCAGGTGAACCTCTGGAAACGTGCAATCAGATTGCCCACAAAATGCCTCAAATTGGTGATCAATGGCATTTAATTTTTTCATATTAATTACAGTGCACAGACGGTATGAGCTGCGCGGCCAGCGGTTATTTAAATAATTTCCGAGCAATCAACGTTGAAAATGCAGAGAATCACGTCCAATGAATAAAGCTGAAATGTCTATAATCTGGCCGCCATTTTTACCATTCTGTCTGTTTCGCAAGACTCTGCTTAGCAAGAAATTTTTGCCAGATAAAATGGCCGGTGATCGCAGCAAACGATCGATTCGTGCAAAATAAGGAATCGATTTTTTCGATTTTATCGTTTTCTGCTCTTCCACCTGGGCATTGGCTGATGGCTGACTGGCTGTGCACTGCACTTTTGCACACCGGCGGGGGATGGAGCTACAAACTCCGCGTTTATGTACTCGGGAGCCCACTCAGCCGGCTATCGTAGATCGATCGTTATCCGTCCATTATGTTCCCCGTCTACGGAGCACCTTTGCGCCACCATTCGCTCGTTTCGTGATTGGGAGTGGAAATGTGGTCGCCGCTGCTAGATTGTTGCAATTTTACAAAGCTCCACTAAAGTTACCTTTCGGATGATTTATGTTAGTAAAGTGGAATTTTATGCGCTTCAAGCGTGCAGTTTTACAATCACGGATTAATTTATTTACGAGCAAATCTTTTGTAGCTGAGAACGTCATGCCTAAAATAAAATAAAAATGTTTGTCGTTTGTTAAATTGGAGACGTTAACTTGTTCTTTGGTTGCAAAAAAGCTGAATGGAATTTACTTGACATTTTAATTAGTTTGGATTTGGCAATAAATAATACATGCAAAAGGCTGCCAACTACATAAAAGTAATTTCTAGATAGGGCGGAGGGAAGAAGATCTTTAGATCTGACATTCAATTTGTGTGCTTTTGATATACTTGTAGTCTTAGCTGCTGAAAATTCGGGTTTATGTGAAGAAGGTCCTACGTACATGATTACATGCAAATTAACCCCTGCCCCTTTCTACAAAAAATGAGTTGATTTAAAATCGACACGAGGTTCTCCTTCGCGTTGCAATTAAGAATTACGTTCCCAGTTAAATTAAAACATATTTTTTAACTGTTCCAGCAGAACTGACAGAACTTCAACTGAGGATGTGGGAAGCATTGCACAAATGATTGCATGTTAACCTTAATAAAATGCGCCTGCTGCAGTTTTATAATAAAGCCACAGTGCAGAAAATCCCAGCAAAATGTTTCAATTTTCTACCATTGAGTGCGTCAGTGCGCACGGAATAAGGTAATAACTTCTAGTCATCTTTAGCCAAGTGCCCCTGCTAGAATTCACCTGACTATAGTCTAGCTACTATATCCATCCAGCAGTTCCCATCCAGTCGTGTAATATGCATGCGCGTCGTAACGCGGCAACAATTTAAATTTTTAATGGCGGTTAATGTGGCGCACAGTCGCAGTTAGACGTTTTCCATGAGCCGGGGAAAATGGGTAACAACAGCAAGACATTATAACACTAGCGCAGCACCAACAGCAGCAGCAGCAAAAGAAGAGATTTCCTTCCAAAACCGCTAGGTAAAAAATATGTTGCCGCTGTCCCTGGGAGACAATGAGGGTTTCTTAATTGCGCCGTGAAAGATATCTTCCACTGCAATTATGTTATTAATCGGGGAAGAATTTTCACACATTATCGTGATATTTGGGATTCGTGCTGGAGATCTTCGTTGGCAGCACTGCAAGATAACTTCGCGGATAGTTTCCGTAATTCGGTCTTCCTAGAGGTATTGCTCCGGGGTGTTCCAGAATCAAGACTATTAGACACTTTGTAGTAGTGGTACTTGTAGGGCAGAGCAACTGTAATCGCGGCTTGATCATGCGATGTTATGTTGCGAAGAGGTAACTCTTAAGGCAAGATGGATACATTTACTGCTAATGGAGGTAAGATGTCAGTACTTCTGCAGATTCACACCTGCAAAATGTTCAATCATCTTATCAAGTTGGGGTGAAACACGAGGCGCATTTTTCCAAACATAATAGTTTGACCGAAACAAAGAGAAATTTTTTTAGGTTTATAAAATATTCTTTTACAAAATTCGATCGTTTATAGACATATACAGCCTTATTATGGTTGTCACTTTCGGTGACAAATGGCGAAGTGAGACAAAAATGCTCTTCAGCCTTATTGTGGTTGTCACCTCACCATAGTGAGAAATGTCACTGTCATTGTCACTTTCCATGTTGTGGACAGTAAATTCAGCGAGGTGAGAAATTTCAGTTAGCATTTTTGTCACACTTAGCCATTTGTCACCGAAAGTGACAACCATAATAAGGCTGATAATTTTGTCATACTACTTCCTATTAAACTTCAACCGACAATCACTCAGCCAGTGTAGCGGTTTCAGTGAAAATTAATGTGAATCGAGAATTTCAAGGACTGTAAATGATCCCGTAGTGAGTTTTTCCTCAATATCCTCCGGCACGGGATTGTGGGATAACAGCCGTGGACGCAGAAGGTTATTTATTTCGGTGGAAAAGTCATTGTGGTAGTATTTGGATGTTGTAGGGGTTCGGAAATACTGACTGCAAGCGGTTCTATTTAAAAACGAATTACTTGTTTGTAGAGTGCGTGAAAGGGGGAGCTGCAGGTGGAGGAAATGCGAGTACCATACAATCTAGTCAACCAAAAGATACAACCAAAAGACGACATAGATAAGCTAAAACTTGAATAAAGAAGAGATGCCTACCAGAATGCTGTCGTACCATACTTGAGAAAAGTAGAAGAAGAACAGCCCAACATCAACGACAAATGGGAAAAAATTAAATGCAGCATAAAGGGGCCAGGAGAAGAGACCCTAGGCTGAACCCCTAGCTAAGCTCGAATTGACTGGTTGACCTGGTCTCAACCCTCAAACAAATGCTCGACGGAAAAAATATTTGAGGGGTGGACAATTCGCTCTATAAGATTGGCATAGAAATGTTATGCCGGCTCCAGACTCACGCCGTGAATACCCGCGCGCACCCATCAACGCGTGTGGATGGTTTTCGCGCCAATTCACGAGGTTCGTGCCTGTTCGCGCCTTGTTCTCCGTTTCGAGTGGATTTTTCGCAGTGCGTGAACACGACTGTGAACACTGCGAGTGTAGAGAGTCGTTCGCGTCGCGTGGAGTTCACGCCGTGAAATCTCACCGAAACGGTATGAGTCTGGAGCCGGCTTTAGAGAAGCGTTGGAATGAATGTATCACTCTTCAAGTGCACGTTGATAAATAAAGTCGAGTTTTGTCTAAAAGTTGTTGTTGTATTAACCATCCTACGTTCCCTATCCTTGGGTATTTGCCCTCTTAACAAATAGACTATGGGTGCGGTCAAAAAATCAGCTAAATGCGCATTCCGTGCGTTTAGTCGTCCAATGAGCAAAAACCACTGTAAGCAAATTTCACGCGTTTGGTTTAATTTGACAGTTACCAAGTTTATAGCAAAAAAATTAAATCGATTTAACTCAAGATTACGCAAAAATTTCGACTTAACGTATAAACGGGTATTTAATATCGAAGATTCTCACAATTCCATTCTTATCTTGGCTTAAGCCGAAAAATTTTGGTTAATCGAATTATCCCGTTTATACCACAAAAAATTTTGTATGATCCATAATTCGAATTATTTTTGGAATAGCTATAAACTAGGTAAGTGACTGCAAATCAGCTGTGCATTTTCGGCATTTAACATTACGTGACTGCGCATTTAGCTGACTTTTTGACCGCACCCTATAGCATAATTTTATTTGCATCTAAGTTTCAAAGGTTAGCTTAGAATTTAGATACTGAGCCACCGTAGGAATGTAGCAACTTTGACGAAACTTGATCACTACTTTCATACTGCGCATTTGTTACACCGGAATAGACGCTCCTCTGCCTCCACAGCAAGCTTATAGCGACAACCAATGACTCGGCTCGTTCCCTCTGCCTGCAGCCCCTTTTTCGCACACGCTGCAAATAAGAAAGTCGTTCCATCCATGGAGAATATACAAGGAGACAAAACTCTTATGGGTAAAATGACAGGAAATGGATGGGTAGAAGAAACTAAACTTCTAGTTCATTTTTGGCCACAGATGTCACCTTTGTCCGATGTACCCCACATGAATTTGATAAAAATTCATTGGAAACATCAAAAATTGATTAATTACGAATAATCGCATTGATATAAAATCGAATTTAGAAGCTGGTAAATAGCTGTAAGCTGCTAAACGTAAAATATATTAGTAATAAACGAACTTTACCATGAACCGGATAAATACAATCGGCCATGTTTTTTGGGGTACATTTGACTGCAGCGTCACCAATAATCAAACGAAAATTGACAACACGGAGTTTTGTCTCATTGTATAGCCTCCATGGTTCCATCCATCGTCATCTCGGCCATGATCCTTTTGGAACCTCATAACCTCAAACATGTTGTGTCTCTCGAACTAAGCAAAAACAAGAACACTTTGGGTAATTGACTGCTGTTTGTGCTCCTGATTAAATGGTAGGAAAGTCCCAAAGTAGACCCGGTTTAAACGCGGGAAAATGCTTCTTTCTTTCTTAATGGTAATGCAGTGGTAAGATAGTTTACTCATATGTCTTCCTTCCTAGGGTATCCATGTTAAAAAAAATGAAGTGGGTATCCACAAGTAAGGATTCCATGCCTATGGAATAATGTTTCCACAATGCATTTTTGAACACTTACATTACCCTCTGGGCCTGTAACAAAAGTTCGAAGGAATTTAGTCTGACGAAAAAACTAAATTCCTGAACATTTTTAATTCTACTTAGTGATTTTGGCGCGCAATTAACAAATTTTTTTTATAAATTTCTTCAAGGCTCACATGCGAAATCGGACCTGATTTAATCCACAGCAAGGCAACAGGCCACAAGATATCTGGATAAACTCCCAAAAAAAACCTCCTCAAGCAGGAAGTCTTAAGAATATTCCAGCTATGAAATGACTCCAATATGAAAAAGTTGCCTCCCTTTAGATTATAAGCGATTCCCACCCTTTCACAAAGCAAGAAAAAGCCAATCTTAAGGAGACTCAACAATGTCGAAGGGTGGATTGAACTCGGGGGAGGCTTTACTCAAATTACATTTAAAAACCGACTGGAAAATGTTTATTGCACCGCAACTACGACAGCCAAGAAGGTGCAGACAGAAAAACCGAGGGTCTACAGAGGCCCTCAAGAAATGGGGCTTCACTGCCATGTCAAGTGGATAATTTCGATTGAGACTGGTTTGAGCGGAGCCCCGCAAGCCATTGGAGAAGGCAAAAACTTGCTCAAGTGTCCCATTATGTGATACCTTGATCACCTGAGTTAGCTGAACGTTTGCGAGTTTCTTGTGTTTTGTATTTAATAATTTCTGTAAAACGAAACATAAGTAATAGGCCGCGCCAGCCCCACTTGTACGGATTCCGCACAGTCTCTAATCGCAGCAGCAAGAAATTAGAAACCAATTCCCTGGAGGAAGCCCGCGTCCAGACTTCGGCCCTGTGTTTTTATTGGTCGTCGCTTAACGGAAGTCGTTTCAATTGTAATTACCAACTTTATGGGTCACGAAACCCTGGCCGAGCTCCAAGTTGCTTGTAATCTTGTTTTAATGAGCAGCAATGGGCCTCCCCGGCCTGCAGGACTTCTTCGAAGCTTATCCAATTTAAATGCGCATTTTATCAAATTACCAAAAACAAAAAAAAAAAATCAAACTCCCAGTCAAAAATTAGTGTCAATGGCTCTGGCCGCGTCGCCGCTAGGCACAAATTGATGATGATCTGCCTTTACAAAATCCACTTAACGACTGTGTTTACCCGACTGTCGTCCTTTCTCCGGGTCCATTCGAGACAATTTACTGAAATAAAATCCAGCCTATAATGACCCGCGGGGAAGAGCAGCCCAACCCCTGCACGAACAGTCCCGTCATTAGCGAGGTCGCAGTCCATCGTTCCATCTCTTACGGAACCGCTGATTATTTTATAGATCAAAACGCGAGATGAAATTAATTTTAATGCGAGCGAAAAACGGGAAATTATGCAAGCGAAATTATGAATTCGCTGCAGTGGTATTGCACTTTGCTTTAAAGGCTACAGGTCCTCTTGTACTCTTATATAGCAAACAAGGGACGTCGGGACGAAATTGTCCAAACATCGCGCTAATTGAGGGTCCTGCATCGTTAACTATAGTATCCATCACGGACTGTGCACTGTGCAGGTGCCCGGGCATTGACGAATTGATATGAAACGTTGATCAGATTCGATCCAGCTGAAATTCGGCAACGTGCTGCTGCTGATTCCGAGGATAATTTTATAGTTTTTTGATAAGCCGCAAATGTTTTCAGCTGTTTTAAATCTATCTTATTTTCAGGTAAATATTTGCAGGTCTTAAACGAAACAACCATGGCCGAAGATAATTCATGATTGCATGGCAGTAAAAGGACCGCGCTCGTTTGTGTCTTTCTTGCTTTTGCGGCGGTCCAATTAAAGTCATGCTGATGATGACCGGGCCGAAAGTACGCCATCTGATTATGTTTTCAGTCGGCCTTCATTTCCATGCACATTTTATTAATTTCTTTTAGTTCTGATTGTATTATCCTCCTCCACGTCCTTCGAGATACTAGTCAAGCGCCTGTTTTGCGACGTTGCTTGCAGGATGTTCTATGATGACGATTCATCCCCACTTACTAACTTTGATGTCGATTGCTACGGGTTTTTCACCACCAAGATTTAGTCGTCCATTGATAACTGTTTGTAGCTAGAATATATATTTCAAATATTAGTCCGGGACAAAAATAGATGGCGTTAATTGCAAAAAAGTCACGAACCACCGATCGCAGAGCCACCACTTAACACGATTGATATTACGACTAAGGATAGCAAACGACTAACGACTGACTCCTCCGATTATGTAATCGAGGCATATTGGAACAATTTGACGGTCAACGGTGGGAACGTTAGCGTTTTATTCTAAAAAGTTGTCACGTGCTGAGCACGCTGGAAATCTGGGTACCAGCAGGGTCAACAGCAGCAGCTTGGATGTCATTTTTAGATTCTTGGATTTGATCATGACGCTAGGATTTGAAGGATTGCAGCAGCCAATGTTGAATTTTTGCTTCCATGCTATTATCGGCTGCTATTCTGGAACTAAGGCAGGGCAAGGATTGCACTGCTTGAAATTCAAGCTCACTATCTTAATTGTAAAGACTCCTTCTCCGCCTTTTTAAAAAGGAGCACGGTTCATACACTTCAAACCATGAAGAAACCTTTAGGTTGCCTGCTCAGGGAGCATTTTCCAGGGTCAATCCTCCAGACCGCTTATAGCCTGGATGGTAAGTACAGTCATAGGTCCATTCTAGAGCGGTATTCCCGGAGCCTCTCTGGGAACATCTGCGAACGGGACAAGATTAAATGGGTCTCTTTCAATCGTACAAACCCTCTGGAAGAGATGGAATTTTTCCTGCACTTCTTCAGAAGTGTCTCTAACTGATTGCCGAGAATCAGGTCTGTTTCTTTAGAGCCAGCTTCAATTGGGGAGGGAGCTGCCTAAATCTTGTAGACCTATCAGTTTAACCCCTTAACAGCTTACTCAAAGCGTGGTTTAAGGCAATTTCGAAAGACATTTTGTCGAAGGACCCAATTTCGTAGACTTCCACCTTTGGTACGTGTTCCATCCTCTGATAAAACTAAAAAGTGATAATAAAAATCATCAACAAAAATTTAATCACATTTTACAAAAATACTTACCTGGCAACACTAAAAGAGGAGAAACAAATCCAGTCCTCAAAATCCACTCCCGAGCTCGTTCCACCAAGCCCTAAAACAAATAAACATCAACAAGAAAAACATACTTACTCCGAATACCAGCTGTTAGGCAGGAACAACAGCTAATTTCCAAAGCACGAACCAAAAAATCATATTGCTCCGAATCTAAGGCCCCACCAAATTTATTGTTCCGAATCGAAAATAAATACCGGCACACAGTCGGAATCAAATTCAGATCACATTCGATCTTTAAAGTGTACTGAGCTTTGAAAGAAAAACGGCGTATTGAGGCTCTGAATTGAACTCAGCCAAAAGAAAGCTGAATTGAGCCTTTACCAGGATATATTGACGTATTGAGTCAATATCGAATCAATCGAAACGTGATCGCGGACCGCGGTATGTATACAGAAACAAGGTAATGTAAAAGAGACTGATAGCTTCGAATACCGTAGAAAAAGGTCTCCGAGTGACGTCAGCACTAATGCAGAAACAACAACAACAACTTCGATTTTATATGGGAAGAGGTCGCCGAGTGACGTCGCACTAAAACGATATTCAGTCTTTTACATTACCTTGCTTTTGTATACCGTGATCGCGGACTATTTGTCACCTTCGCCAGCGACTGACAACGTTGAATCCGTCAATCTCGACTTGCCTACATTGGCTTAGGTGCAAAAAGGTGACAAAGGGTTGCAAAATCTCCTAGCACCTAGCTGGGGTGGGAGTATGTGGCAGCCCCAAGCCACCGCAAATAAAATTCTAAAAGTCGATGGAACATTCTTTATAGTAGAGAATGTATTGAAAAGCAAGTACCAAATATTAGATTTTGTGAACTTAACTTCAGTCCTTGGAACTGTTGGATCCAACTATATTAGTGAGAAGCTGGGTTTACATACATAGGGGTGTGATTTTTGTATATCCTTGAAGGAGTTTATACTGAAATGCAATATCAAGCCAATATTCCCAGGAAAGAATTTTAAAAATAATACAAACGAAAAACGATTGCACCACACAAGTCCTTAGATCGTTCCTGATAAAAAGAAAGACCCGCACCTGGCCCCCTCCTCCCGCCAAATCAAAGTCTTCCAATTTCCAATCAAAATGTTTTTATACACCAGCCAAGGACAGCTCATGCCGCAATTTATCTGTGAATTCAAGCGGTAAATCGAAAATGCGATACTCAAACGAGTTCCAAAGTTGAGCAACAACTTGCTGATAAGTCCCCCTCCTAGTATCAAAGGAATCATTAAATGAAAAAAAAGAATAAAGTAAAAATATGAAAGTCTCGCATTATCCACTTTTCCGGTGAGCTGCGATTTATTCAAATTTAAAATTTTCCACTTAAGGAGAGCAGAAGGAGACAGGGCAGCAGCAGCACCTCTCTCTGCCGTGGGGCACCGGAGAATGGTGACATCCAGGCACTTCAATCGCCACAGGAAAAATTATGGAGAACGATCGCCCATTAATCAGAAACCGTGACAGATGACATACGTCATTTCTGATCCCTGCGAGGGGGAAAATCTCGTCCTTTCGAGCGTGAAGTATTTTTCGCCTTAAATATGAAAACATAATCTCCTTAAATGCGAGGCTATTAACGGACTGCAGGACGGGCGGAGGCGAAAATGATGCATGCGTCACTACTGTGCGAGGCTGAGCGACAAACCGCATAAGAAAAGGATTCGGTTCTGGTTTTTTCCCTGCACGTGGGAGTGCATAAGCCTCAAAACGAGTATGCAATCACGCGACACGTGGCCGAGCAATTTGCTATCAATTGATCTTTGGTTGGGGGACGCTCGATTGCGTTTCGTTTGTAAACACCCAAAGTGCGGTAATTGAGGGTGGCGATGTTTAGTTACAAATATCCGAAAAAGAAAAACATTCAATAAATACCGAAACGAGCCTTAAATATTTACTCTCACACGTGAGCTTCAAGTCGCCGATACCTGTGAGAAAGTGGAGAAGGAACCTTGCAGACACGTCAAGAATCCTTTTGATAATCATAATTCACGCAATTAGAGACTCGTTATCATAGATTACACTTGGTCTGCCCTGATTTAATGTAATCAATCAAGATTTTTAACAGTCGAAAATCTTAGAGAATATAAAGCGAACTGCGCTGATGCTGCAACTGTGGACCAGGTAAGAGCGCGGTCTTACATTGTTACTCTGCGGCTTCATTGAAACTGATACTGCATACGTTCACCTGATGAAAGGAGACTGTTCGGTTCACTTCAATGGAGTCTTATCTGTGTGTTTTGATAGAATAAAAAGTTAACCGGGCTTCAGGTACGCGTCGTCGCGATGAAGTAACGACTATGAATAAGTTTTTAATCTGTAATTAATGGCTCAATTTACTCCAAATATAAAACGGTGGTGGATTGTTGTGCTGACGGAGAGTTGCTCGATTTGAAATATTAAAATCGAACGATACCCAATCACGTTACAGATTTTGGTCAGTAGTCGTTACATTTACATCAAATTAGTTAAGTGTTTTCCCGTTAGGTGTCTGTCTCTAATAAACACTGCTTTAAATCAGCTGACCAGCTATTATCCTTGAGGGGGAACGTCTATGAGGTGGGTGTGCTTGCTTTAGTAAATTTCGTTTCATAAATTCGGCGAATTGTACAGATGCGAACATGAAGGAATTAGATGCATTAGGTCCAATCGACACAAAATCGAAGAGAAAAAAGTGCTGAATTTGAACGAAAAGTTGAACGTGTAGAACCGGTCCTTGAAGAAATCCGAGACAGCCACGCATGACATGTGTTACTAGCAAGTAAACTGGTATAACATCCATCGAACAATTTATATGTCTCTTCTTCTTCTTTGACAGCTCTACAACCAGGATCCGGTCGTGACCTCTCGTAACTTTTCTCTCCACCACCGGTCCTGATTCTGAGCCGATCTCATCCAGTTTGGCATCTCTAAACTCTGGGCGTCCTGGTCTACGGCATCCTTCCAGCGGAGGTTGGGTCTCCTTCCCCGTCGCACCCCATCTACCCCTATACCTACCCCCACTAAAAATTGAGTTCAAAATAAAGTGAGTAACGTGAACTGAATACACGACTTCCTTTTCTCATGTGAAAGAGTAGAACTTAAAGGCAAGATCCTTTGTACTGTCGACTGTTCTATTATAGAGTGCAATGTCTAACAGTAAGCTGCTGTTCCCATCCAGATGCCGACAGAACCCTGGGAGCAAGGAGACTCCTTTTTATTTGACGAAAAAGTTATAGTGAAATTTTGATTAAAGAAAACTTCATTTCACTCTCCCTTGTCTCGAATATAACTCCAAAAGACGTTTCTTAATATATTTTTTAGTAAAAACTCTCAATGTTTGGTCTTTGCCTTAAATACTTAATACGTTACGACATTATTTATGCATTAAAATACCAAAAATTCCATTAATCAAAGCGAGCAGCGAAATCCCTATTCATAATTCAATGACTCCTAATTTGACTACAAAGGATGTCGATTAAATTACTCCCATTATTTCCCAAACTGTAGACAATTTTAAGCACCCTGTACCCGGCCGCATCCCATACACACACCGCCATAGTCGCTTATCGTCGGGCTCTTAAACAATCGCTTCGATACAGTATCATTTTTGCAAGTCATCCACAAATCGTTATTACGGGAGTAATTTGATAGTTTGCTAAAGGTCTAAGTACGCGAGAAGCCCGGGGGGTGCTCTCCAGTGGAGCCCCCGGTCTGGCATTAAAATCAATAACCGAAAACCAGCTCCAGAAGAGCGCAAAAACCACGTCTCCGCAGCAATAAATACCCGATTGCGGGGCTAAGAGCACTCCTCCTTCGGAAATTAACACAAGTAGCGCGTAATTACAATCTGGATTAAGAGTTGATGGCTTAAGGTACAATGGGGCCACCTCGTCCTCCCGTGCGGGATCCCGGTGATGATAATGCGCGAATGATGATGATTTTGTGAATTATAGGCCGAATGGACTTTTTTTTGTATCCCAGCCGCACACCATTACGACACGACTAAGCCCACTTAAGACTGCTGATGCCTCGCCGCGAAGTGATGTGATGGCGATGATGTGCGCTATTCCCGCGAGAGCTTCTTCGTCGATTGGGAGTATGAGAACCGCACACTACTTTGTTCACCAATAGGTCGAAAACTCCAATAGCGTTCCGCTAAACCGTGGATTAGATTATGACGGTTCTGGTTAAATTGTATGCTATGAAAGATTATGGCTCAGATGAGCAGATGAATGGCGAAGTGCTGACGTCAATGCTGTCTTGAGAATATCAATTGGAGTTTTGTACAGAAGACAAGCACTTTTGAAGCGATTTATAAGCACATGTCGGATCCGATGAAGCAGCACATTTCCCTTTTATAAATCAGTGTTTCAATAGACACACCTTAACTAAGTCAATTGATGGCTCGCTTGCCCCATATGAAACTCAAAAGATTACTTCTATCACGGCCAAAAGCTATGCAAAGAAATCACTCCTCATCACTACCACACAAATATCTCCCATACTTACTAAATAATCTTTTATTTTTGCAACAATTTAATCTTTTAGTAAATATTATATAAAACCTCAGACGTGTTTTGTTTTTAATCGACTTACGGATGGCACTAAATTGACGTGACAGGGCCACCATGAAGCAGTAACACGATCCAAATAAGCGATCACCATCGGGTTTTGTCTTACAGTTTCCATACACTTTCAGCCCTCATTGAAGGTAGCACGCATTAAAAAGCACACGATCGACAACCTCCACGCGGCTATTTACAATTCAGTCGCTGAACAGCCCGAGTTTGTAGACGCAAGTGAAATTTTGTAAATTTATATCGAAACGTATTAATGACGATCATCGATCCATTAACAGGGAAGCCCTACACCACTCTCATCATCATAATCCGACCGGAGCACGTCGTGCATGATTTGCGGCTCATCAAGATCCTGTTTTTGGGGCCCACACGAAAAAAAATGTCATTCAGGCTCTCTACGCAGGAAGATCGTGTGACTTTGCGCCAAAAATCCAGATCTCGTCGTGATCCCGTCAAGCTTGCACAACAGGCCATTCATGAAAGATTAAGATTGGTAATTGCGCGCCAAATGCATGCACACGCAGGGCAGATCAGTTGGAGTGCCTTTAATAGGATTTAATTGTTGCAATGCCGGTTAAGCAGATAACTGTGCATGATCGAAGCATTTAAAAGGCACTCCAGTTATAAAACAAAACCATTAACGTCGATATCGTATTGCAATCTTTAAGGCAGACAAATAAAATAATCTGTTAACTCGATTATTTTGTATCCTTTCAGTTTCCAGAAGAGATCAACAAGATCGCTCACAGCGACCGCAGAAGATCGTCACATGATTCATTGTTAAACTATAATATTATAGCCGTATGCCTGCAGCCGATCGCTGCATACTCGTATTTCCGCGGCATGCATATGCAATTCTTAAATAGACAATTTTCCAATTATTTAATTTACATTACAACTGAACCGATCTAACCGACAAAACCGGATCAGCTTCTCCGGCCTGACAACATGTCACACAAATCGATTGCAACAAGTTTTGGTTTTGAAACTTTAAAAGTTATTCCTCGAGGTTTGCGATGGCTTCACCATTATTATTAGCTGCAGGATCGGATTCTCGGAAGATGGTGGTGGTGGTGGTGGTGTTGTCTCCGAGCTGGAGCTAATGCGCTTGCGTGATGGGATCCGATTACCGTTTTCTTGCTAATTGTGGTGAATATCATCTGTGGATAAATGGTGAATATTAACTTTGTTTTCGATTCGAATGTCTTCGGATATGGATGACGAAAAACCGCAAAAAATATTCGAGAAGTTGAGTTCGCCTGTAGCTGCGCCGCGGGAAAGAGTGAAACTAATTCTTGCAATATTTGGACAGTTTACAATGACGTCAGTTTCATATCGAAAAAGGAGCATTTCACCATTTTAAATAAGTAAACGTGAATAAAAAAATGGACACCGGGGGCAAACGAAACTGGAATTGTTGAAGTTCTAATGTTTGTAAACCTAAACTGAAAGAGTCAAGGAGAGCAAGGAGTCTTGTTGAGTAGCAGGCAAATTTTTGTTTGTCGCCCATCTCAGATAATAATCAAAGCGTCCAAAGAAATGCCTTTGCAAAACTGTAAATCCAATTTGACCAGCGCCAGCGGCCTTTAGCGTTAGCTACTGTTAAGTATCTGTCGGCCGATGTAAAGGCTGTAGCGTGCGGGTTGTCTTAAGCCTCTGTATTTTTTCCCAGTGACGTTTTTGGAAAAAGCGTCCAGCAAGAAATTTGTTCGAAAAAAAAAATTTAGGCGTGCTTCCTGCTTCCTCTCCGAACTTGAGAAAATTCCTGGACTGGGTTACATTAGAGCTCACCCAAATGTCAATGTCCTACAGGAAAATATTGTGGATAATTGAAAAAAAGAGATGAGAAGAAATTAAGGTATTTCTAGAATGCCGAGAAGCACTGTGTTGATGTGATCTATTGCGGAGCATCCTTTGGTTAATCGAAACTATTTGGGCAAAATTCGACTTGTATAGTTCTGATTTCTGGCTAATCTCGAATTTCAAAAAACCGCTTCAAGGACTTCTTTGCTGAACTTTTACACTCATATCGAAAGATGCACTTTTTTGATGGAATGTAATTAAGCGTAATTCATTAACTGCTGAGTATATTGGCATTAAATTTCACACAGATGTCATGTCAGGTAGAGTGCCCTAAGAAAACAACTACTTCTTTGGATAAGCTCGATTTAAATGGGAAAAGTATTATTATTTTTTGTTTACATACTGTTGTTAATGAAATATGTCATTGTTAATAAGGTAAAGAAAACTTAAAAAAATATACCATATTCTTTTGCAATAGTAGCTTTTGAAGTGAAACTTCCTTGCTCTCGTTCCGGGGATTTTGAAGTGAAAGTTCCCTTCTTCCGTTCTGGGGATTCGAGCAGGTACGAGTGAATTCAGAATTGGCCACAAAAACAAGGACAGTTGTATGATCCTCACTCGTTTAAAGCTGTCATTTTAATGTGCAAGTTTTCTAACACTAATTTCATAATTGAATGAATGCACAAGTATACTAGCAATTTAGTTTCCACTTTATTTCGTTTAACATTTTGGATTTTAACAACTTAAGCTGATGCGTTTCGCGAAGATCACCGCCACAAGAGCAAGTTTCCACACTGCTTCAACAAAGTAGCTGACAGCGACAGCCATGATAGCAATTAAGTGATGCCATATAAATAAATTCTACCAAACCCCAGAAGGAAAATATTTACAATTTATTTAAATTTGCTCATAGATGGCACAGGCATCGGTAAAGTAAAAATAAGGAGTCGGTTTTAAAAAATTAAGATTGTGTATTAAAGATTATTATTTCGTTAATATTTATATTGACGTCAAGTCTATATGTTCTTTATTATTGTACGCGAAGTTTCACTTCTGTCTTGTGTTCTTTCCCAGTGGGAAAAATTTGGAGCGCTGTTCATGGGAGCTTACTTTGAGCGCTGTTAAATATGCTCCCGAGGGAGCATTACCGGAGCTTTCATAAATTTATAGAACGAAGAAAATGAGCGATTATCTTGATGACCATAAAGGGTGGCATTAGCATACTCAATGGACCGGCTCTCGTTCGATACGAAAGACAAGCAGCTTTAAAAGTGGTTAGAATTTAGTTGGGGGCCTGCTTTGGTAAAATCACACTCGCGCTTGGAAAGGAAAAGGCAATTTCAAAAGATAAACAAAATAAAAGCTTTTCGATACCCGGATCACATATCCACAGGCGTCCGTGAAAATTCTTTATTAAAAAGCTTTTTTATAATGCTCCTAGAACGCTTTTGAAGGAGCATAAAAACGTATGCTCCCCTGCAATGACAGGCAATGTTAAAAAGTATGTGGAACTGGAGCGTAACGGGAGCGCTGTAAGCTTTTTAAGGAGTGCTCAAACAGCGCTATTGGAGCCCTCCATTTCCCGCTGGGTTAATACACAATTATATTTTTTTTAACTTTTCCAAGTGCGTGTAATTCGTTGCTCAGTGATTGTGATTGAAAAGTCCACCTTTAACTAAATCACAATTAATTATGTTAACGCCAATTTTAACTAAAATAATCAGCCACAAAACAACTTATCTATGTATTCATTACCGAATAAGGATTCAAATCATTAGGAGATTGTGAAGGTATGGCAAAATTCGAAGTACAATTTTGAAGAACGTGAAATTAGAAAAAATTATTTTTTTTACCAGCCTTAAAAGAATCCCTTTATAAAAACTGATAAAAAATTCTAATTATTTTCTACTTCACAAACATCTACGTTAAAATCTTCATTCATGACAAGGTCCTCATCCCTCGATTGCCTGATTATTTCGTCCTTTTATTGCTCGATGTTATCCTGTCACCTTTTACAACATAATTTACCGCCCCCTTTGGCAGCACAAATTTCAGTTTGACACATGACACCCTCGACAGAAGTGGCAGCACGAAAAAACATTGCAAACAGGAGCATTTATAGATATGCCTGCAGATATCCTTGATATCCTAACTAAGTTGTGCGGGGCACTGGTAATCCCTTCCAAATAATGCCCACCGTAGGGACTTGGATCTCGGCAGATTCGGGCTGGAAAAGGCTTGAGAGTGTGACAAATGCAGCTAATGTGAATCTGTTAGTGGAGCTTGAAAAAATTTGAATTAAAGGATTTCAGTCGTTTTAAGGACGATTCTTATCAGTTTTTGATCGGGCGCACATGTTCCGTTTGATCGCAGAAGTTGATTACTTAGAGGACTAGTGTCGTTTATGCCGGGATTAAGGCTTGTCCTTTGTGTGCCAGGTTTTATTGCATGGATTTGCATCGCCGCCTCCCTTCTTTGGTGGCAGGACTCATAATAAATGGATATTAGCATGTGGAATGCGGTGTGGTATTCAGATGGATGTGGTTTCTGTACGATTCGAATTTCACAAATGAAAATTCAACGTCGGAGGTCGACCTGGGAGCTCACAGTCGCACATCTACTCGAGCCATTTTCCAATTGAATTAAGCTCTCACCGTGGTGTGGTTATTAACATCTGGCAGGAAGGCACCACTGGAAACACATCAAAACGATGAAATTAATGAAAATTAAGAGAACTTGCGACCACATTTATGCTGCTGCCAGTGGCTGGGCCCTAGACCTCTTGTCACTCCGGGGCACTCTCCTCTGGCCGCGATGCTGCTGCTGTAATCACTCTCGCTGTAATAAATGGTCGCGCTAATTTATGAAGTGAAAATGATTAATTAACCTGAACCGAACATGAAACGGACTCAACTCACACTACCTACATAGGCGCTTTGCACGCTCCAAAGCTGAGTTGAGTAGCTGCAGTGTTAATCGTTAAATTCCAGCTAGCGGGGATTCAATTCTATTCGACCGTAGTGCTTTATATCAGTAGCCATGGGGGCAATTTTAACAACGTTTTCGGTCTCCGGCAATTTTATCAGATCGGATAAATACGCCATTAATACCAGCCAAATGGTGTTTGTGAATGCCGAGCAACTCATTAAGAGACGACGGAGAAGTGGGAAACGATTAAACTCGTTCGCATAGTATTTCCTTGAAGCCGAAGTCCTTTAAACTAAACAAGGCGATGATTAAACCCTCAAAGTTATTTCGAAGGCAAGAACTTAACTTTTTTTTAACAATACGTTACAAGCTCCCAGCCAGAAGGCCTTGATCAATTCTATTTCACGCGGTAATTTTCGAATTTCGGAGATCCATTAGTTATGATTGTCCCGAAAGAAACATTTCGGCCAGTCGACAGCCCATTCATCGATCAATAGTTCTACTCTTGTTCCGGAGCGAATCAATCAAATTAAATAAAACGAACATTTATGATAATTTCATTTCCAAAATGAGCCCATCCCACTCCTTCAGGTGATATCGTAACTGGCCCGGAGATACTGGATAGATATCGATTCCCGGTATATACGTCTGGGCTTTCTACGCCGATGAGTTCGGCCGGTCCAAATCGAAAATCGAAGCTGAAAATTGAGATAAATCACCTTTGGTCACCGATTGTTTAATTCTGCTCCGACGCATGATATTGGACATTGGATGCTGTACACCGAAGACATCCATCATGCAGGTTGGCTAGGATAAAGGTGGAGAGAAAAAATCAAACGATCGAGCTACAAGGCTTCGACCAAAAAACGATAAAAACAGTGCCGCGTCGGGCGATCGGACGGGACTCACCGGGATTGGATCGAGGAATGAGCAACCGAGTGTATTTTTTTTATTAATAAATGCCCGGGAATTGTGACGAAACAAGCGGTTTAATGGGTTACATTTTATTTTAGCCGCGATAACGGATGACTAATGGTATCCGAGATGACAGTTTGCCGTGTATCGAGTTGCGTTTTTGGTCGATTTCTGATCTCGGGCTGTCCCCCGAGGTGACTTTCTTCCATCGGTCGTTAATTGATTTGTAAGGAGAAAATGCTTTACTGATTGCCGACCGTCCGTCTCGACCCAGGCGATAATGCGAGGTGGCCATTTGTCATTGTTTAAAGGATGTGACGCCTTTTGTGGTTGATTAATTTTCTGTGCGATATCACGGCCAGTCATCGGCGAATGGGAATTACAGCTGCAATTGAATTTGGAACTTCAATACGTACTTATATATTTATGAAAATTAATGTTATTGACTGACCATCCATCTTGAGCGGTGAGCCGCCAAAACGATAGGTTGAACGATCTTGTGTATAAATTAGTGCATGCTGCCCCGGTAATAATATCGAGGAAGACGTTATCCACTCACTTGTGAAACCAATCAAGTATTAAGTTACACAAAGTAATAAGTTTAGTGTCATGTATCGTATTTCGAAAATAATAAGAAACTTGTTGAGTTCTGCTGGTACTGAAAAAAGTGACGATCGGGGACCTTTGAATGAACGAATTGGTATGAAAACGTCGAAATGCTTTAAGAATGGTGTGCTTGTAGGGACATTGTCCTACTACTTCCGGTCTTATTTAGCTAAGGAACTTGCTATTAAAACAACGTCGAGCGAGGGTAAGTAAGGGAAAACACATAAATAAATTTTCCGAGTTTGACAGTTCAAAGTTGAAGTTTGACAGTTCACAGTCGGAGTTGAAGTTGACATTTTTGTTTAAAAAAACCAAAACTTTGGCTTTGATGACTCATAACTCATGAAGTTGGTAGGGTAGAACCGTCACTTATACAGTTTTAGATAGGTGGGAGTATTCTGCGTACAGTGCTACCTTATTCATGAAAATGGGTTACAAAAATACATGGTGATATGCAAAGAACTAAAAAAAAATTCAAAAAGCCCTAGCGGCTAAACCGTTACGATTTCCCCTTCCCCCACCCGTACGATTTTTTGTTCGTCTATACCAAACCTATCCACAGCCGGCCGCTTTGTAACTTTATGCACTACACCCTGTCTTTTTAGAAGAATATTTCCACCCGTAACTTGTACGCATAGTCAACAACTGCGCCCGGTAGGTACTATTATGACACGCTCCCGGTACAGGCACTAAAATCTAAAAATGCTTATTTTTCCGTGTGTACGCTTCTGTTACAGAAATGAATATATTCGTAATCGATTATTCGAAACGCGAGTGTCGATTTATCAAGCGGTCCCCCAACTTAGTACCAACCGCGTCCAATGCTGCTTGACCTACGAAATCGAACGAAAACTGGTCTATTGAGCATGCTAAAGGCTCCCTTTATGGTCACCAAGATAGTTTCCCGTTTTCTTCGTCCTACACAATTTCTTACAGCTCCAATTTTACTGCATTAAGTCTAGTAAAAATGTGAGCGTATTGTGCTTCGTTTGAACTATTCCGTTCGTCGTAGTATTGGATGGGAGCCGGTGTAATAATACCGAATGTTGGCGTTGTTAGTTCTTTCGCTCTTATTTCCGATTAGATCTTGCTGTTCGACATTGCACTAAATGATTAAAACTATCGACAGTACAAAGGACTTTTACCTCTGACGTCCAGTCGTCTGACGTCTTATAAAAAATCTTCTTCATCACCGTCTTGACTCGTCATAACCACAAACCTACTAAGAACTAAGATTACTACTAAACATTGCATCATGGCGTTACCAACGACATAACGGACCGGTAGTACAAAGGGTGATTCGTAATCTTAGAACTGCCACATAAATATCGTGTTTTCAATTCAATTTTAGAACCTCTTTGAAATATACTTTCGTCTGTCTTAAGAGAACTGGCTTGATTCAAGGTTTTCAGCTTTCTTCATATCTGCGGATTTTATGTTCGTGGCTTTCTTGAAACTGTTTGGCCGCTGTAAATATTTCATTCGCTGTTTCTATCTTCATTAATTCTCTAAGCAAAATTTCATCCATGCTCAGGTAAATAAATAACAAATAAGTCATAATTTCCCGTGACACGCATCAGCAGTCGAAGAACTCCCACGATCACAAATTCACAAATTCACCACTGAAGAAAACCGGAATCAGTCACCAATTCGTAAGCACATAAAAATTCTCCTTTTCACACTTTGAAATGCGCGATGATGAAATCTCCATAATTTTCACCTAAAACAAAAGCGTCCCATCACATCTGAACCCAATCACCCTCAATGGCTCAATTATTTAACGCATGATCACCTGGGCACAAAAACCAGGTCCGCTTGCCGGGGGACCGCCAACAGCACGGCGAGCCCAAATTTCACGGCTTTGCTTAAAATTTATGCAGATATCGGTGCGTTGTTATAACTTTCTTCCATGCGATCAGTGCGCCCCGTTTAGCTCAAATGGCTGAGAAAATCCATCGAATGGGTCCGATTGATATTTTATAGGTTATGTTCGTAAATTTGTGCCGGTCGAGCGGTCTCCCTCGCCCTTGTCGCGATTTCGGCTACGGGACATAAAACCGTCATAAATCTCCTCTAATCGATCATAAATGTTGTGATTTCCTCGATCCGATATTAACAAATTGTCAAATCCGCCAAAGGTGGACAGCGCAGGGTTTTTTGACGGACGCGACTTGGACCCAAAGCTGCTGCTCTGTTCGGGCTTTCTTCGCGGCTGTGATGAGATCGTCACGACTGCTGAAGCGTTGAGAAGGTGGAAAGCGCGACAAAAACCCGAATAAAAGAGATTGGAACAAAATTTTTATTTGGATTAAAATAATCAGAGTCGGCGTAATTTAATCCTATTTTATGTTTCTCCTCGGGTTTCCGTTAGTCTCGGTCCGGCGGATTTTCTCGATCGATCGTTTCATGGGTTGGCGCGGTGCACCTGCGCCCCCGATCCCACACTTAAAACTGCCCGAATTTGTTCGCTGGGGATTTGGACACTTGTTGTCCGGCTCTGATCCCCGTGAAACGGTCACTTCTAGCCGGAGATATTTGAGGTTAGGAAACGTGTAGATCGTCAAATTAATCCGATGATCTCTTGTGTCTTCAGAATGACGTTATTAGGACTGTCAACCCGATCAATCAGTGGTACTTACGATCCCCATTAAGACAAAGGTCGACGTGTTGAGTCGTGTAAATTTCTGTTCTACGCCTATTGTCCCACAAGGGTCCATTCTGAGACCCGTACTCTTTTCGATGCTTCATGACGCATCAGCGATTTACGTAAAAATTGTGGACCTTCGCGCCTAATCAAACGCTTTGTTCGCTTCGCTTGCTAATCGTATTTTATGTGATTTATGCAAATGGTGGGACTCTTCTATGCGTCGGGGATTAGCTGACTACTGTTTGGACTCGCACAAAAGAGGGCCAATTATGTTTGCTTTGCATAACTTATGGCAGCCCTGGTTCCACTCCGGCCAAGGATTCCCAGCCAGCTCTTCTCCGTCCATACCAGACCGCGTGGGATGCTCGTCAATGAAATTTTGAATTCCTAATTTCTGTTTATATTCATCCGCGAAAAAACTATAAAAAACTCTGCCAGTAAAGATAAAAACTTTTCGAAGATAATTTATTTTGGTCTTTAGTTTTTATCTTCATATTTTATTGCGCTTCATCTCGGACGTTGGAGTGTGGTGAAAATCCGTGAAATATGAGCTCCTTTTGCAAGTGAATGGCTCCTAATGATTTGATCCGCGTTTGAGGGATTTTATGTTTATGATTATTTTTCCAAAGAGACTTTTTATGCGTTTGTCTTTTGTGCGCAATCCATTTTTTTAAATATTTAATGCTGGTGGTAATTATTTGTTTTCTTCTATACCGAAATCCCGACCGACCCACTTTTTAGTAAGGCGTCGCCGCCATGGAGATTTATAAATTTTAATAGTGATGTAACATGAGGAAAGCAATCCATTTTTGTAGGGAAAGATAACAGACAATGAGAAATGGGTTGTGTTCAGAAAAGTAATAGGCGTAAAATATCATAGATCAAAGTGTGATGAAGTGGGACCAAAGCAGATCTTCATTAGGCGAAGGTTTTGTTGTCAACTTTTAGCGATGGGAAGATTCTTGGTTTTTGGAATGAGATACTCACAAGCTGCTCACTCGATCTAGATCAACTTGAAATAAAAACCAAATTTAGAAATAAAAGTTATGGTTTCTCATGTTCCCATGATTTTTCTTGATGGTGGACATTCAGTCCATTCATTCAGTCTAGTCTTCATTAAACACACACATTTACTCTAGTACTCTTCTATTCTTTCGATGCCATAGTTTAATATCATAATTAACTAAATACCGCTTTATCTCATGATAAAAACACCAAATAAGTCTTGTTTATTGATAAAATTGTTGAAATGCAGTTTTTGGTACTTTAGGAAATACAGTTTGTGGTACTTAAAGGTGGTGCAAGAGTACATACTTAATTTTTGATGCGTTGGTGCCATTAGCATGCTCAATAAGCCAGTTCTCGTTGGATTGCGTAGGTCAAGCAGCATTGGACGCGGTTGGTACTAAGTTGGGGGACCGCTTGATAAATCGACACAAGCGTTTTAAATGGTCGATTACGAATACATTCATTTCTTCATTTCTATAACAGAAGCGTACACACGGAAACGGAAACATTTTTAGATTTTAGTGCCTGTACCGGGAGCGTGTCGCATTTATACATTTGTTGCATTTGTATATTAGCCTCTAAAAAGCGTAAACATAAACGAGGATAATTCGTGATTTTACCATAAACATCAAACTAGATTATCCCAAATAAAATTCAGGATTACGATTAAGATAATGATTTTATATAGCATTAGCCATGTATAAAAATTCGATTTTCCAATAAATTTCAAATGTGAAATCTGATAGCTTTTTTCGACAAAGTACGTGATTTTAGGTGTGAGATGAGTGTTAAAGAAATTTTTTTTTCTACGCCTCTGTTAGCATACAGGCATTCTGATATTACTTTTAGTTACGGAATTAGCAGCATTCAACAGCCGTGTGGAATATTCATTCCATCACTTGTTATGGAATGACTACTATTAGCGACATCTGTTCGTCGTAATCCAATAATATGATTTATTAATTAAAGAAAAAAAAGATTTATTAATTAAAGAAAGAAATCCTTTTCAATGTTTCAATAATAAACAATCAATGACATTCCGCTAGAAACATTTAGCTTTAAATAAACTATTCAATTATTAAATTGCAGTAAATAATAGCGTATTTTTTAATAAATTTTGTGGCGGCCATCTATTAACGAATTATTAAATTACAAAATTGTTCTGAATGAACACTCCCTACTAATATGTTATTTAGCGTTAAAATATCTTGCTGTGCCTTATACATTATATTTTTGACATTAGCTTTACAGAAGGTACGTTTTTCTTTACAAAATATTAATAAAAACTAATTAAAGGCGTAGAAAAAGTATAGTCTGCATCACGTTTTGAATGGCATATTCCGTACTCGTGGACCGCCACCCTCGCCTTCGGCCACTTGTGCGGAATATGCATCATTCCAAACTTGTTACAGAATATACTATTATAAATGATAGTAAAAATGAAACTCGCCCGCAGCTAGTAAGCAGCAGGTACGCACAAGCATGCACGGCGCCTACAGCTAGCATACAAGGCGAACAAATGCGCATGGCACATTTTTACTAGGGTTTGAAGTAGAAGTAGCAGCGATAGATTCGTAATTAAAAAACGGGGCTGGAAGTCGTGCTAAAAATCCCACTATGGAAACTTGAAACCTTTCAAGCCAATAGACTTTCCAAATTATTTGAAAAGCAGTACTTTACCTGAATATTCTTATACTTTACATACTGCTTGATATTTAGCCACCTGACACCTCATACAAATTTTTGCGCATTCTTCTTGACGAATTGAATGGTAACGACGTAAAAGTTCCTTTCCTGGAGGCCCTAAAATTGGATTGCATTGGTCCTAAAAGTAAAGTTCTGCAAAATATGTTTTGTGGGACATTTACCAAAGAGTTTTCTTCTATAATTCTATGTTCTCTTGGAAAGACCGCGCAGAAAACTCCGTAAAAAATTTTGCTACAAGAATCAACCATTTTTTTGCATGTTGAAGGTACATCCCTTATTGAAAATTTTCGCGCTGCCGTTGGTGATGTTTTGCAGTCCTTAAGCCAGTTACTAACATCAGGGATAAATATTGACTTGTTTTTACCCCAATTTACGGCAACACCCCGCGAACTAATCGGTTTTAACTGTATTACATTACCGAATCCGTCCGCAACCACCTCACGAGCGACATGACATCACTCATCCACTAAATAAACAGCGGGTGGCCCACCCAACGCCCCTGTGGGATTTGATTACCAAATCGAACGTACACCTTTCACCCCCCCCCCTCTAGCGGTAATATAGATCCCTTCCAGCTATGATAAAGGGCGGAGAATAGGCATAAATTCTTCCACAATCGTATCCGGCTCCCCTCCACTGGCGAACGGGAGTTTTTGGGGGTAATCATGATTACTACTTTAGCAGAGGGCTGAGGGCTAGTTGGCGGTTCGCTGACAAGCGTTGAAGTGTTTTATGGTTTCGTCAATCGCGTTGTCGCCTCGACCGCCACCGTATCCGTCGCGTCGTCGTGCAGGGGTAATTTGGTGGTGCGATTATTACGTGCCATCCCCAAACACTAGTGTCTCGTTAACTCGGTGGGGTTGGACCCTCCAGGATTAAGTGCTCATAGATTAGCGATTGGAGACCTGTGTCCTGGCTCTGTGGTCACTTAGGTGGACTTAATCGAGGCATTCATGTGGCAGCCGCTATGACAGTGAGTGTGTGGCAGGGGGCACTTGGGGATGCAGCACCACTGACAGGATTAACGTTGCTCGGGCAGGGCCGGGGTCGGCGACGGCGGGGGCGGTGATGTTTCCAATGTGACATATCCACCTTATTTACATACTAGGAGTGGCAGCATAATTTATACATGAAATATGCGATTTGATGTGATTTGTAATTTATGAGGTTCGAAATTGATGTCGAAGGAAGTCGATTTGATTGAAAGTGAGTCGCTGTGGCCCACTGCTAGGCCTATCAGGCCCTGATTTGCATTTTTTGATGAATGTGTATCCGTTTGTCGGCATAAGAACGATGTTTTGAAAATTGAGCATTCGCTTTTTCAAATTTAGGTATTATAATAATTTCGAGATGGAATGAATAGTATAATTTAAAGCAACGTTGCAGTACATTGGTTGCTAAGAGTGCTAGATCCGGGCTTGAGGAGGTGCGGAAATTGAAGGTATTTACAGATTAGAGATAGTTCATTGGGAAAAAATCTCTTGGGCATGGTTTATTATAGGACATTTTCTTGAAGTGGAAATATCAAGACTAGGAACGACCGTTGGTACTACCAATCCATCATATTGTTCATGAGGTTATGGTACAATGTCTCAGTAATGAGGTTATGGTACAATGTCTCAGTAAGTTAGGTTAGGTGTATGACGGCCTCCAGAGCGGTCGGACACCAAATTAGCGCTTGGCGCACCCTCCCCTTGCCCAAAAAAAGCCCGTGCTCCCCGAACCATGGCCCCTCGTGTAGGAATGGCCTTACAAACACAGAGAATATTGCTTTAAAGTTTCGAGAAGGGCTTTATTTTTCGCAATAAAGTGATCTTCAGACCAGAGTTGCCTTCCACTCTAACCTTTTATCTTGACTTACTATTCATCAAAGTCCGGTTTCAGCCTTTAGCATAGATCAGATTCCAAAATTTTACTCTGTTTCGGCGTAGGAGATTTTTTTCAATTATCTCCAGCATAGCAATTTTGAAATAATCAGAAAAAAGTTCGTTTTAATTAAAATTAGGCTCCTGACCTTCTATTAGCCAACATATCATCTCCAGGCCCGGGCTCCATTCACCGTCACAGATTTATGCTCACGCACTAAACGAAAAATCCCGAAAACAAAAACTCAATTAACCCAGAGAAAAGCCCCCCATTTGGGGGCCCCCAATCAAAAAATTTTCAATATTTGGACGACTGCTGTCTTGGCTATGCCTTCTGGTATTAAGCACGCGCTAGACTTGTACTTTCCCGATCGCGGCCCATCAGATAAATTAAAAAGCAATTAACCAGATTCGTTTTATGGAGTCCGCCAAAGTGGCTGGCTTTTTGCCGGCGGTGGATTACAATTGAAATTGCTCGGACGGGGCTCCGGCGACTGCAACTGAAGTGGATGATAAGCCTTGATTTCCGTAGTTTAGAGAGACCTCACTCGAGGCGGCTTCAGGTGTCATGAATGAAAATCGACGTGATTTCGACGATGTCAGAAAGTGGAGTTCGTATCTGGCTTCTGGCGCAAAATTTTCGGTCGGATAAAAACGAAGCCAGGAAGTTGCTCGCTTAACTCGTGTCTTGTCAACACGAAACCCTAATGGACCTGGATTTGATTCAATTAAAAGTGGATTAGTCGATTTTAATGCTGGAAGAGAGCTGCTAATTGCTTTGCGGGAAGAGCGGCAATGGCCCAGTGCCATTATAATCCGTCCTTTCTTTAAGGAGCCCCTGGCTCGGAGCCCTTTCAATTATTCGAATTTACTGCCAACATTAAAAGAGCACCTTCAGCACTCGAGCGGCGTCTTAACAAATTACAATGCGCAAGTAGGACGTAGGCGACTAAGACCAAGTCCGAACCATGCTTCGGGATTTCAGCTAATCTGTTGCAATTTGCACATCTTTTGTCTCGAAAGGTGGAACCATTGCTCCGACTTCGCTGTGTCTCTGCACAAAGGGCGGACCTCGTTTACGATGAAAAATGCTGCCCCCATTTACTTGAGTGAAAAACCCTTGATTTGCTTTTAATTCGAGCCTTAATTTAATTAACATCGCAAAATACCCCTCGACCGGCAGACATTGGGTCCCTATCAATCGCACAAATTGTTGCGATATGTTTACCCCTGAAGCAGGACGATAAATAACTCCGGGCCGAAAGGAAAGAAATGACCTCCTGACAGGCAGTTGCACACCTCAAGATTGAAGAATAAACTTCTGTTGATCTTCAGAAATGCGAAGAGGAATGGGAATAAAGGAGCCTGGAGCTTCTTCAATGGCCTTCCAGAGCCTTCATCTCTTTTGATGGGCACCGCGCGCACAGCATGAAGAGAAGGAGTTTCTACACGAGCCCCAAAGGGTCTTAATTGATGTCAGGTGTTAAAGTCTCCACGCGGGATACTCGGACCCCAGACCGAATATAAATGATTGATGGCATCGACGACTCCTTTGGATCGTCTGATTCGATGTCCAGGTAAATCGATCAGTTTAAATTGCCTGGAAAATTCACTAATTGAGAGAAATATTGAAGTTGAAGGTTATTGTGATATGAGTGGTGGTTTCATTGCTATGAATTTGGAATTTCTGTTTTTAACACGGCAGTGAAAATATTACATTGTACCTCTGCAATTGAAGGAGATACTCGTTATTATTCTATTGGTAATGCTAATATCCATTCAAGCTCCATTCAACTTGATTCAACTGGCAGGTAAAATAAACACAAAAACGGCGATGTCCTAACTCCAATCTCAAGCCTAACTGTTACGCCACTGGATAGCAAAGGGAGACAGGCAGCATTTTTCTAGGGGCGGTAAAAATCTTTGCTTCTTTCTTTCTTTCTTTCTTTCAATAAACCAATTATTTCCGCGGCACTCCCGGTGGTTTATTGTAACGTATCCAGCCCCACCGGCTCAGATATATAAACTAGACCGCTTGACCAGATTCGGAAGTCAGTCTAAAGATTTGTCACTTAGGTTCGTTTGGTTAAGCAACGTCGCTACGTACAGTTACAGCCTGAAGGTGTGGTCCTGAGCCTTTCCGATCCTCGATTCGTACTAATTTAGAGCTCAGTGACAACTATTTCTTTACATCCTTCCTGCCGCACTTATTGAAGTTGAACCACCACTAGATCAGAGCTCGATCATTTAGGGACCTTGTCACTAGACTGCCTATTTTTTTAGGTGAAACACTAGGGCTCACATGTGAATCCCCTTTGTACTATCGACAATTCTATCATTCAAGGCAATGTCGGGACTTTTCTAGGTGAAAAAATGGTAAGACGAAGCACAATGCCGCGGAGTGAATTCGAACCCCAGACCTGTGAGATGATAGTCGAAAGCATTAACTCCTAAGCTTGCAAGGGCGACAACAGACAAGTGGCTCAATAACCTGTTCCAGTCTGATGAAAACAGTGCCAGAGTCATGTCTGGCCACCTCACCAGGTATCTGCCCTGCCTTTATCAAATACTAGCTGGAACCCGTATAAATCGCACATTTCCGCTTCTCCTTACAATCTTACAAAAAAAACCTTGTAAATCAATTCTGAGCCGATTGCTTAGAGAGCTTCAGGATACACTATCTTCACTGTTTTTCCATTTGTAGCTAGAATGTCAAGATTTTCCGATTTTCCAACTCTTGAACAACCTACATACAGCTCACCGGGAAATTACACTTATTTGGCAAAATTCGTCCGCCATATTGGCCCCACAATTTTGAATTTATAAGTTTTGATCATAAATTCGTTATTTGTTACATTAAAAAATCCCAGGTACCGATTTCCATTGGGATCGGAACACAATTTGCAAATTCGTCACCCATATTGGCGCGGCCATTTTGAATTTATAAGTTTTGATCATAAATTCGTTATTTGTTACATTAAAAAATCTCAGATACCGATTTTTATTGGAATCGGAACACAATTTGCAAATTCGTCGGCCATTTTGAATTTATAATTTTTGACTGCAAATTCGTTATTTGCGAACTTGAAAACCTCTAGATACCCACTTTCATTTGAATCGGAATAAAATTGACAAATTCAACCATATTTCTGCTTCCATTTTGAATTTCGGTCATATTTCAGCGGCCATTTTGAATTTCGTTTGTTTAAAGAACAATGATATTTGACACCATTTGCAAAAATTATGACACATTCACATTATGACATCACTTTTGCTCCATCTTGTATTGAATGGCGTCAAATCTTAACCTCACACCATTGCTAACGGTTTCAGATGAGTTTAATTACCTTATGTTTATAAGTTACCTACTCTCACTGCCTTCCAAACCACATTACAGGGTTACTCATAGGTCTTCGATAGTTCACAAGGCATGCAAATGCCAAATATCGTGGGCTTATGTCTGATCTTACTTACACGGTGTCTCCACGAGACAGAAATCTTCCAGATATCAGCCTTGCCATTTCCAGATTGCCTGGAAATGTTTCGTGGAGACTATTATGGCAGGACACAAACATATGGCAAAATAGATATGTCTAAAAATCTGTCTTGGCATTACTGTCTTGACATCTTTTAAATTTTTCTACAACTAATATGGCGGAAAGTGAAAGTGCCAAGAAAGGATTCACCCAAAAACGAGACGTTTCTCTAAGTTTTGACATTTCTTCTATTTCGGATAATTCCATTTCTTTTAATATGTCCAATGCCACAATTTTTTTTAATAAATTTACTTTATTTTTATCCATAATAAATCCTAATTGTTTTTTTTCTATTTAACTTTCACAGTATGACAGTTGTCAAATAATGAAATGTTAAAACATCAGTCTTGACAGAAGTGCCCAGTCTAAAATAAATTGTTTGTTGAGTTCCATCTGGAAAGATATAAATGTCTGACTGACATCTGTCTCGTGGAGACACCGTGTTAAGGCCGAAATTCAATTCTTGCAAAACAAAGGAACTTGTATTTCCACTAAAACCTACAACACTTCTCTATTCGCGTCAGTGGATGGTGTAGAACTAATGGCTGATCAATCTCTTTAAACATTTTGGCGTGACATTAATCAAAGATCTGCGATGCAATGACCACGTATACCAAATCGCTAAACAAGCATCACGGTGCCTAGGATTTCTTAAAAGGTGCAAATTTCACTTCCAGCAGTGCTTGCTTAATGTACGTCCTACATTTAGCCTCTTCTCTATTTAATAGAACAACTCGATTGTGGGACAAACTTCCGTACTCAGTATTTCCGAATTCAATTCAAACGAAGGGTTCATCGCTGTCTCCTTCACCATGTTCTTGACTCCCAGTAGCCTGAAACCTCTTCGTTGCCTGAAACTACGCTTACCACTAGACATTGGAACATGATGTGACCAACGACATGATGGAGCGGCAATACAAAGGGTGATTTCTGAACTGCCACGTAAGAAAAAACAAATTATCTCCAGCTTCTGGTCCTGGTCATAGTTGATAAATAACATTTTATTTTAATAGTGAAGAAAACGGCAGGAAATTTGAGATCTGCAGAAGCCTATGCTACGCCACTGGCTGCACCTGAGGTCAAGTCTGCGCTGTCTTCGGCCGAAAACCCCGCTCAGACTGAAATTTCCAAATTGATTAAAATTTCTGACACATCATGACAGACAATAAATTTTTTCGCTTCTTTAATCCGAACTTTAAAGCCACGTCCGGCGCGATTCTTTCTCTCCTCTGTGCCCAAAAATCAATCCGGATCCCGTCAAAGATTTAACGATCATCAGGAGGAGGTTTTGCCGGTTTTACGACAAAATCCAGGCCGTCACCGTCTCTTCAATATTTTGATTTAGTTGGCGAACACAATGGCCGCCACTGCCCTAACTAATTTGATTTATGGAGTAAACAATTAAAACCCAACGACTATAAACATTCTTAACACAAACTTTCTCGCTCGCGGCACTGACATTTAGGAGGTGAGAAGCTGTTGTTGTCGCGCTTACCTGTTTGGCGCCCGAAAGGTGTGCATTCAAAATTTTATTATTATCATTTCGTTTTCAAAGTGCGACAGATGGAAAAGACGCCTTCGCACCCGTCGCCGGGATAGGATGTAGGTCAAGCGCTGAATACCTCGGAATTCTTACCTCGGCTAATTGCAATTTTGTATCACATAGTATAGAGAAGTGCAGTTGCGTGTCGTCGAAATTGCTCGAGAGCAGTCGTCCTGCCTCGGAATCGATTACGACGGGCCTAATGTGACCGCAAATTGGAGGGAATTTTCTGCAAATATAAGAGTAATAATTGTAATTGCTCGGGACATCGGAGGGGAAGCATTAGAATTGCGGTTTCCATTTCTACAAAACTCAAAAAATACCTGAAAAACGAATAAATCGATCCGCTTTCAAAGGAACTCACTTTTTTCTTCCTTCTTCGTCGTTTTTTTTTGTTAAGTGGATGCGAAATTTCTCATCGGTCGAGAGTTGAAACTTGATCCTTTGATGTTGATCCCCTTTAGTTATGAGCACAGGCTTAGGTCTCGTCAGCTTTTTTCTGAACCCCTTCATCTGCGATGTTAAAGCAATTAGTCGTCGTGCCGGATTTATCGAAGGAGTTAACACTCGATACTCCCCAGCGGAGCTGGGTCTTCTAGGACCACACATATCGCGCCCTGTAGAGCCTCCATGACGAAGATCTACTGGCCAGAAACGAAACTAACACCGGCACACCGGGACGTGGGGGGGGGGGCAGGTGCGATTACTGTAACCTGTGCCCGTAAAGGTGGCGAAAATCAGCGACCAAATTTCTTGACACCTCCTAGATGTGACAGGAACCCTTCGAGGGAAAATAATCAATTCCAGTCGCACGTCACACTTTGGATGTCCGTCCGGCATGTCCAATCCGGGAATTTCGGGAATACGTATCCAGACCCAGATCCAGAAGGGGACAGCGTTGTTACAGGCCTGTCAACAGCCGGAAGGCGTATGATTTATGAAATGGAGACGATGATAAATGGGCCTATTCCATCAGCAATACCACACATTTGACACCATGGATGTCCTGTTTCGGGAATATTGAGTTAGAATTGGGGACTCCCAGCCACACCAAAGCAGTCCCATTGAAAGCCTCAACTAAATATGACATTTACGAGCTTTTATTTGATTGCCACCACTCTGTGTCCCCCCCTGCCGGGGTGTGGTGTCCTCGTGTGGGGTTGAAAGGCTCCATAATCGGCCAGTAGTGACTTGTCATGTAATGAATTTTATATTTGTCGCTCTCGTCCGTAATTGAATGGGCCTCGTTTAATATTAATTGAGAAATTTGGGATACGTCAAAAGGAGTAAAAAGAGACTGATTTCCTCAGTGATTGATGGCCGCTCTGCTCCTTTTTCCCGTGGTCCTATCAAGTGGTAATCCTGTTAACCGTGAAAGTTCCTGTAATTTACGAAAAAATGCTGAATTGAATAAAATTACTTTGATAAGAAATTCAGCTTATCTAAGAAATGTTTACAAATATAACAACGATATAACAGGAGAATGTTGGTAGAGAGTTTACCGTTATCGATTAGAAATTATCCTGTATTTATCGGGGATTCGAAGGCGCATTTTGAGAATATAAAATGTTGTTTATGGACACAATTAACACAAAAGTATTTCCGATTGCCGCGAGCATTGGTAAAAATAGATCAGCCCTTTGACTTGAACAGGGGCGGTTTGGGGGTTTAGGAAGAGTTAACAGACAAAATTAGCAACCCTAGTACGTAGGTTGCGATAGAAGACTTCAATGGATATGCATAACAAGGTTTAGTTTCAAATTCGGGATCAGGATTGCGTTGAAAAAGTAAAGGCCAGTTTACAGTCCAAACGCAAAGTGGAAATGGAAACGCAGCTTTGTATGCCTTTCTCTCTGTTGCACAAAAGTCTCCACTTTACGTTTGGGATGTAAACTGGCCTTAAGAATTGACCCAGCAGTTAAATGCTCCATTACCGTTCTGGAAAATAAAGTTTTGTCAGCTGAAAGTAATGATGACACGAGTCTTGGGTGAGATGAACTTGGATAGTGCTTTGCTTCAAGAACCATGAATCGCCAAAGTTAAGGTCGGAGGCTCAAGCATGAAAGTGAATATAATACTGCCGCAGTTATGTATGTATATCCGATTTCACAGCTCCACGTTTGGATACAGGAATTGGTGCTTTGTAATAGTGTCAGCGTACCTAACCTGTGACGAGCTTCAGCTTTAGCCTAACTATGCTGTTGTTGCTTCGTTTGTGTTTTTTTTATTCAAGAACTGGACTTATACCCGCATTCTAAAATCAGTCACAAGTCACAACGGCAGCACGTTTGTGGTGAGTCCTCCAGACTACCCTTAACCTATCATATCCTTTTTCTATCTTTGAGCTAAGCTTACTACTAGACATTGCGCCATGACGTAAACGACATGACGGACTGGTAACATAAAGGGTGACACCTAAGCTTAGACTCTTTCACAAACAAAAAAAACCTAATTTTGCAGTCACAATTTTGTCCAAAATCAGTCACAAAGAATATAAAAATTGTGACTGGATAAGTAGCAGGTCACAAGAGTATAGAGAGCTGATTTCTAGCATTCTCTCAGTACCGACGACCAGTCAGCGTCGATGAGAGCTACTAGGGCGTTCAATACTTTCGTACACATCAATACTCTCTGGCGTACATTGGCTACGTTGTCGCCCAGATTTATTACACGAGTATAAATTCATCATGCGAAGTGATTTTTCTTGTGACTGGGTGCTTAGAATACCAAAACCGCTAATAGACACAAGAATAGCAACAACTACGGATACGGAATTGATACTCGTTTCTTTACTCATATAAGTATTTGGCTTTCGATTCTACTCATATCAGTACTCGATACTTTTGACCGAATACTTTTACTCATATCATTACTTAAAGGGTGGAAACGAGTACTGAGTACAATTTGCATTCAAGGTCGAATTTAAGTTTATCTCAGTCGCTTTACACATTTATATGAATTTTTCTGCCTCAATTAAAGGGCTTAAACGTCCCTAAACTCTTCTTAATTGAGAATCAGAAAATACATCCCAAACGCAAATTGGAGCTCTTTTACAGCACAGAAATTTGCATTCTTTTCTCTCTGTTGCACGAACGTGGATTCCAGACCGATAAACGGGCTTTTATAGATTTGAATTTATATCCCATCCCGAGTAAAAATCAGACTCGCTCGTTCTTAGCCTAAAACAGGCACGCACAACGTCAAAATGCCTGCATGGCACCCAAAACAGGTACGATACGCCTACGAGTAAAAATTCTACTTTTCCAAATGCAGCCCGCTATAGGCACAAACGGAATAGTCCAAACGAAGCATGGTACGCTCCCACTTTTTTATACTAAAGGGAGCAAAATTGGGACTAATAAAGGGTGCCAAAAAGCATACTTAGTAGACTGGCTCTCGTTCGATTGCGCAGGTAAAGCAGCATTAGATTTGGTTAGTACTTAGTTGGGGGACCGCTTGGTAAAACGATACTCGCTTATGGAATGGTTGATTACGACTACATTAATATCTGTAACAGAGGCGTGCAAACCTCTGGCGGGAACATTTTAAGAATTTCTTGCCTGTAGCAGGAGCATGCATACCCGTGTAGCAGGTGCCTTTGTTTACTATGTGTGTTTTTACTTGGGATGTAAACTACATAAGTATTTGGCAGTCGAAAATCGAGTAATAGTCCGGGGAAATTAGCAAAAAAAAACGCACGAAAGGAGACAAAATTCCAAAATGGCTGAAAATTGGTACACGGCTTCATTGGGACTTTTAAAGAAAATACTTTCGGAATCAAAAAAAATAAAACATGGCCGCCGGAGATATCGAGTTTTTCCCGTGTTCTGATTGTATCTCGGTTTCTATAGGTCGTACAACCCCGTACAAAGACCCTAAATGTTGACAATAAAATTCTCTACAACTTTAGTTCTTACAAAGATGTTGACCCTATTAACCCTTTCAAAGTTATTCAAGGTCAAATTTATCAAAAATCACTTTTTGGCCACAAAATCACCCAGAAACTGTTTTTTTTCGAAAATTTGTTTTGATCAGTCAATAAAAAATGTTATTGCCTACAAAAAAGCCTGTTGTTATTTTTTCGAAAACGTAACCCTTTCGAAGTTATTCAAGGTCAAAGTTTCAAAAAATCAGTTTTTGGTCAAAAGATGACTCAGAAACTGATTATTGAGAAATTTTTTTGTTTTATTTATACAAAAGATTATTGCCTACCCTAATGACACCCTTGTCATTTTTTCGACTTTTCGAAAATTTTTGCAAAAATCAATTGTTATCAATTTGTTGGGCTTTTTTGTAGGCAATAACGTTTCGTATTGACTGATCAAAACAAATTTTCGAAAAAAGCAGTTTTTGAGTGATTTTTTGGCCAAAAAATGATTTTTGATTTTTTTTTTTGCTAATTTCCCCGGACTATAATGCATACAGTTCGCAGAAATGTCAAAAAAATACTCATTCTCAAGGAATCGAGTACTTTTGAACGAGTGAAAAGGACTCATTGAGTAATTTTCTTTTTATTTTACTCATGAGTATTTAATCGAGTACTCTCCACCGATTCCGTATCCCTAGCAACAATCTATGTGCCTGTTTAGACGGTTCGCTCAAAGCGAACGTTTCTTTAGACATTTCGCTTTGAGTCCAGTCGTTTTTATGACAGGTAGAGCAAACGGAATGGGAACATATTGGAAATTTGCTATGGCCAGTTTTACACCGGTCGACAACTAACCAACAAAAATCTGCTGAAAACGTTGTTTGTGGAGAAGAGGGTGAGAGAGGACGATGAAAAATCTGCCATCTCATAGTCCTCTCCCAGCCTCTTCTCCGCAAAGGAATGTTTTCAGCAGATTCTATTGCTGTCGTCCTTCCTAATAAAAGACACATGTCTGCTTACATTGCGGCTAAAACGAAAATAAAATGGAACACGTACGAACGTGAGTCGCCTTCAAATCTAGACGCAATTCCTTCCCACTCGATCCCTCTCCGCGACAAAAAATTTTGTGTTAAAAGTTCGCTCACTAAACACACTAAAGCCCATTTTACACGATGAAACACGAAACAAAAAGATGCCTGCTACTTTGCTCGGTTTGAGGGTGAGAGGAGAGAGAGGGTGTGAGGGAACACGTGCTCCCTCAAGCCCCCTCTCTCCTCTCACCCGCAAACCGAGCAAAGTTGCAGGAAACTTTTTGTTTCGTGTTTTATCGTGTAAAATGGGCCTAAGTGAAAGATGGGGCTTCAAATCCGCTTGATCCAGACTCTGTCATCGGTAGATGTCTGGTAAGGACTTGCATTGGTCGCATTGGTTATGCATAGAGACCTCTAAAACCTCTACCGTACAATGTGTGACACTGCTTGCCGCTTGATTGTGGCTGTGTAAGTGACGATCATCTTCCCTCGTGACTCGTTCTAAGAAACCTAGTATACACCTGCATCCAGTTATTTGCTCCCAGAGTCCAATGATAAGATCGCCGAAGCTCGTTTTTGGATTAAGGAAACAGACAACTTCTGAACAATGCAGCTCAGATCTTCTCGAGATTTCACTTCACACCGTTGACAGTCCGATCGTTAAACAAACTGACATTTTCATCGGTGTTTTTCCACATTATATTGTGTACGATCCACAACTATTGAAATTCGCTCAACACGTTTTATTTTACACAACTCACAAGTGTCTTCATTCAGCTGTTGGGACATAAAGCAACAATTTAATTTAAGTGGCCGTTTAAAGAACCGCCTGAGGACTATAAACCGCCTCGTAAACTGAAAAACAACCGGCCAGAAACCAGTGAATCGTTTCTGCTGAAAAATGGCATTTAAAGAAATCGTCAAAGTGTCACCTGGGGGCTAGCCCCCGCGAGAGGTGCTGCCCTGTACAGTTGTGGAGCCGAAGGATCACTTTACAACTCTGGCAATTAAGGTCCAGTACCCGAGCTGAGCACTTAAAACTAATTAAAATGGAAAGGGGATCGCATAAAAGTCCAATTCAAATGGTCGCAATTTGGTATGCAAATCGTGTTTTTCCTTTGGTTGTGGCTGTGTGTGTGTTAGGGCGATCTAAGGTACCAGATGAGTGCATGCAATAAAACTGGGTGCGCATGCGTTCATCAGACCAGGACGGGTCTGTCCATTTCAGATGGAATGCATTCGCTTGCGGTCACAGTGGATTTAAATACCGTCAATAAACGTTTCTCCATCTGCATTTTAGTAAATTGTAAATTTTATTGGACCCGAAGAAGACAATTACCATCAGTCCGCGATCAGTTCGGGCTACAGTCCAGGAGCTTGGTCGAGAGCCATGCGAAAAACTGCCTCCATTACATTGGCGGATTGAGGTCAAAAAATTTCATAACATCACGAACTCGATTACCACAAAGGCCACTCGGAATTGGCGATTTGTGTCCAGTTCCTGCTACTGGACATCGCGCGGCCGTGTCTTTCGTTCTTGATCCCTCGGAGAGTGAATTTGCAAATCGATTACAAAAGATCTGCGCCGACGTAATTCACTCCATTATCAGATAAACGATCGAATTGGGACGGGTCGAGTGCGCCTGTGTGTAATTTCTGATTGAAATCTGATTTCGAAAGCAATGACTTGGCTGATAAGGAAGAGTTTTGACGTCTTAGAAGCTGGTCCATTGCGGATGGGGAGATCATCGGGCCCGATTTCATCTGTGCGGACAAATCGATTCTCGGCGCCTGCGATGCAATGGATTAAGGCAATTTGTGATATGGAGAGTCTCGGGCGGCCTTGTCATGGTCGGAAGCCGTTCGCAGTGGCGGTGGGCTTCTCTTGTTTGCCTTCCATTATCGGGCATTGCCGGAATTCAATCAGAATCGAGGGGAATTACCAAGAACGCACATGATCAGCCCATGTTGGATGCGATGCAAATTCAATTATCCGAAAAATCGATGTCTTGATTGATGCAGGAAAAAGTTGCATGAAAAATGATCGTCATTATGCTGTGATTTAGACGGAGGATCATCGATCTGCATTTACATGATCATAATTTGAAACATTGTTGTTTGTTTTGGACTGGTCGAGTTTTTGCCTACTTTTCATCGATCACTTGCGGTTCTTAAATCCATTGAACCAAAACGCAATATCAGATCCACTCTGAAAAAAGAATTTGATCATCGACAAGGATTTGGCAATCGGGTCAACTAAAGACCAGAAGTGAAATCATCGCTAAAAGTTTTTAATGGACTTCAGTCGATCTCATCCCGATCTTCAGTTTTTTTCGAAAGCCAAATTGAATATTTTATCGTGTTTATCGATTGATCTTAAAATGCGCGGAGTTGAGTTTCACTGTTTTAATGGAAGTGTGATAATACAATGCAGAATCGCTTGTATCTTACCCTGTCCGATTCTCAGTCCTCCTTCTCTTAAACCGCACGTAAATGCTTAAGTTTATCGAGATCGTATTTCACCGATCTTGCGGCTCTAAGCGCTCAATATGCATATGTACGAGGAGGAGGACTTCGTTGCCATCTCAACAGTATAGGATTATTTTTACGCTTGGTGAGCTTTAACCATATAAGCTCGAGGTTTTCATATATATGAAACTTATCTAGTTTTCAGTTTCGTAACTATTCGAACGATTGAATTTCGTTATCGATTTGTTGCTCTCACAACGGTACAATGTTGCAGACCTCTTTCAATTATCTGTCGTTCTGGTAGCGGTTGTGTAAGGTTTTTCCTTTTAGTATGTGGAAAATTTACAATTGCAAATCGGTTAACCATAAAAAAATTACTTACATTTTATTTAAACTCGATTTTAAACACTTATTTTGTTGCGATATTGTTTTTACTCTAAGGTGTAACTCGATCCTTGTGCTGATTATAAAATCCCATGAGATTGGGCGTAGAACTGGGTAAAAATTCTTTCGAAGTCATGCATATCAGAGCAGAAGAGATTCATTACCTTGCAACGAACGATATCAGCTTGCACCATTGGGGAGCAAGTGTAGCTCTAGTACTGTTCGATACCGCTAATAGTGCATACTCGGAAGCAATTCAAGCAGAAATACTGGGGTAATCGTGAAACAAGGAGGCGGCTTCTAATGCAGCAGACGAGTTAACAAATGAACCATGGTGAATACCAAAAGGGAAGAGAATTATCTTTACTTATTGTGGAATGGAGTGTAACTTAGTCGTTCATCGATAATTATTCCTTAGATTACACCAACATTGCTGGTGAAGGTTGTGAAATGCAATTTTTGCTTGTTTCAGTTCAATTTCACGAAGAGTTCCAAGCTTTTCAACTTTTTCCAAGTTAGCAAATGATTTCTCAGTTTTCAGCTTTACTTCAATAATTGTTAACTCGCCCCTTTTATACAGGCATATTAGCTCAAAGTTTTGAGTAATGGACAACAAAGCTCTTCTCCAAGGATTCCTTCAACGGAGTGGGCCGTCTTAAAAACAAGGATGGCTCATACCTCTCTAACCATGAAGAAACCTATGATTCCATTTCGAGACCACTGACTCACAGAAACTTTGATCTCCACGGAATTGAGTGGATAAATGCCATACTTGTAGGGCATCACATTTATTCTACCCTGGGTTGTCCACCATTAGTGTCAAGACTATCAAGGGGTGTAGTTCAGTCCCCCCCCCCCACTCTACTCTCATCGCTGAATGAGGATCAACTTTTTTGACCATAGAGGTATGCACGCTACCGCTACCAATCGGTCCCCCAACTAAGTACTAACCACGTCTAATGCTGCTTCACCCACACAATCGAACGAGTATCGGTCTATTGAGTATGCTAATGGCACCGTGCTTCGTTTTGACTATTCCGTGCGTACGTGCGATTCCATTCATGTAGCGGTCTGCATTTGGAAAAGTAGAATTTGTACTCAGGCGTACCGCGCCTCATTTGGGTGACATAGAGGCGTTTTGACGCTGTGCGTTCTTGTTTTGGTCGAGGTCGCTTATGTCGCTTATGTCAAGACGAAACTGGTGATGCCGATCCTCAAGTGCCACAGACTGAAACGACTTGCTGGTGTCTCCATTACTGGAGCTATGCGGAACTGTCCCACTGTTGCGATGGAAGCAATCATTGGATTTACTCGATTGCACATCACCATATGAAAATCCAATTTTCTGGGTACCCGACCATATGGTTGGTAAACTGTAGTTCCGGAGGAAGTTTAGGGCGATTATTGCGGTTTGCTCTGAGTGCGACGAATTTTTCCTTCTGGTTGGTCCAAGAAATCTCCACTGGTTTACCAACAGGTCAAAGATGGAACATGGTACAGCGTACAGGGGTTGGTGTCACAGGATCAAACTCCAAGGTGCCGATTTTGATGGGTAGATGGCTCTCTGTTTTTCAGACTGAAATACATCCCATTGAGATCTGCACTAGGCCCAACCTTGAGAAAGAGACATTTCAATCTTTTCGCACACTGAAGCACTCTCAATGTGAAAGTTTTGTTCCAGAGCCTGGCCAAGAAAAATAGGGTCTCGTCCAGGTATTCACAGCGTACCTGAGGGAAGAAGTGTTACCTTAGCACTGGAAGCATAAAAAGCTTGTGCTCATACCGAAGTCGGGTAAGCCCCCAGTGAACCCGAAGGCAAGGTTTTCGAACAGGTGATACAATAGATTACTCCTAAGCAACAGGAGGGAAGGCGGCTTATCGAAAAGGCAATTCGGTTTTAGAAAGACTAGATTGACTGTCCGAGAGCTATTAGACTAGATTGACTGTAAGAGCTATTTGGAGCTCTATTAATACTAGTCTGGGGATATTTTAGTCCTTGGGTCACATAGTGATCTCGCCCCATTGTTTTTTATACCGGCACATAAATCAACTCATTTTGAGTAATACACTCCACATGCTTCAGAAAAGAGCGTGCAAAATTAAAACTATTTTTCAATATGTATTTCTTTTACTTTCCAGTTGCAGATGTGCTCGAAGATCATTAACGATCGACAAATATGACATCAAAATCCCACAGCGCAGTCCCAGCATTTCAACAAAGCCACGATCGCTACAATACCTCCAAATCAATTTAATCCCATTTGAAATCTCAACCATAACGATCGATAATTGATCCGGGAATTTCGGGTACTCGCATAACATTACTTACTGACAAAGCGTAGACGCACGAATAAAGGTGTGCACCAAAGCCACCAACCTGGCGTTCATAATCGTTTAATGTCAAAGTAGCAGCAGCAGTCCACCCATGGATGTTTTCCATATATATATATTCACTTGTTTTTTTGTCGATCGCCTATGGTCTATTTTTCACATGAGATCTCGCCACAATGAAATCGGGATCCGCGCTCCTTCTGGTGCGATCGGTGATCGCTGTCATTGCGCTGCATACAACTGGCGCAGCAGTGGTTAAATCGCTGCGATCGCCGGCAACAATAGCTTCAATAATTTTCTATCGATCATTAAAGAAGAAGAGGAAGCAATGATCACGTGAATAGGAACGACTGAATCCGGCGATCAACACACAAGTCGCGGCCCTGACGAGCAGCTCTCGGCAGATTCGTTTTTGATTTTTTGATTGATTACCGAAAATATATTTCAAAATCGTTGCCGCAGCATCCGCGCGCCCTCGCACGATCGGGGGAGAGGGTGTGCTCTCCGGCGAAAATAAAAAGATGTTTAGCTGCCGTTTTCCGAAAGAGACTCGCGCACCTTCCCCAGCGGCGAGAGATGGTGTGTGCAGCACGGATCTGTATAGACGCTAATGAACGATTTAATTAACTTTGCCACTGTTGGCAACCATGCCTCGATCCCTCACTGTTGTCGGACAAAAGGGGTTTATGGCGGCGGCTTTGAGAGAAATTCCGATTTATCAACTGTGAATGGGAACTTAAACTGTTTTCGAGGGAATTTTTTCACAGCTCCAATTGGGGGTCAGGGAGTGCGGATTACTGCTTGCGGTCAATCGCGGCCCCGGAATCCTTTCCCAGTGACGGATGCCCAAAGTGCTGAACCATAACCTGCGGCCCATTTAATTCTGGATTCGTTAATTTGGGATCAAAAGTGTGAGGATAACGGTTAACCATAATCGAGACGGAATTTATTGAATTGGTTTAATCGGATAACGTCCGACTTTCACTCGATTTTGAACTTTTGTTATAGCCCAGAAATAGTCAATCACATACATTCCCCGGACCAGCCCGACTCCGGCTTGTGTAATAAAGAAGCGATAAGATCGTCTCAACTGTTTTGTAGTAGGCATTTTGTGTTAAACGCTTTTCAGAGAGATTCTCATATAATCAGTGATAAGGGCTCCAAATTTTGTAGAGGTCCAGAGGCGTTTTGGGACGAAATTTATTGCTCGAATTTTATGCCCAATTTGTATCGATTTTTAAATCCCCAGATTCCAGCCACAGTAGCGCTGTTTTTTGAAATGTGTGTTTTTCTATAGAAGCTGGGTTCTCACGCACATACTGAGATGGTGCGAGCTGTTCTATCTTAATTAGAACGGATATTTAACACCTAACAAAAGGTAGTAATGAAGTGTTGTGATCACAGGTAATATGATAGGATAACGTGGTGTTGAATTCCACTTATTAAAATTCAGGTTAATGTAGAAACGCACTTAAATCGACAAAAACGTAATCCTCTGTAATCTATGCGATATTAAATTTTTATTATAAATTATGTTAGTAATAAAACAGAATTTGGAGCCTAGCCTTGCTTTTTCAATCAGCTTAACTCAATTATGAATATTTTTGACATGGATCCTCATATTATCATCTTTAGCACTAGAGTCTATTATTGGCCTTGACTTTTTCCAGCATTTCTCTTCATGCCGTTCGCTTCCTGGCTAATGCCTTCGAATTACGTACGCCAAACTTAACTAAGTCGTAAATTCTCAAATCGTCAGTGACATATCACAAATCACAAAAAAGTCATAAAGGCGTGATGAGTCACAGTTGTCACTTTTTTGTACTCTCCTGCTCCAGTCACAAATTGTGACAATCACAGACTTGTGATGACATATGGAGCAGGTCACAAGGGGTTAACACATAATGAAAAACAATAATAATGGAAGAATTTTTATTAATTTTTGTTTTGATGAGCTATAAACAACAGAAAAAGGAAGCATTTGCACATATTTGACATTTCACAGTTCCACAATTGTGGTGAAATTCTTGTCATGAATGTTGTGACTCTTCACTGAGAATCTGAAATATGGGAATCTGAAACAGGTGGTCTGTCACAAGATTCGTCACAAGATTAATCTTGTCATACTTGCTTATGACTTGTGATCTGTCACAACTATGAATTGGCCTATAAGTCTTCCTCGACGGAGTCCATGTATCGCTTCTTTGGTCGACCGGAATATCTCTTTCCATCAGGGATTCGATTAATCCGTACTTTAGCAGGATCACTCGATAGTGACGATTCAAGCCTTTGTATGTCTGATCTTAATCTACTTAATTTTATACTTTTGACAATATCGGGTCCCTTGTAAAGTTGTTATAGCTCATGATTATATCGCCTTCGCCATTGTTCATTTCTACAGACACCGCCAAATATTGTACGTAGTACTTTTCTATCAAACCTGCCTAGAAGAGTTTCGTCGGCTATTTTCAAAGTACATACATCTGATCCAAACATCAGAACGGGCTTAATTAGCGTGATATATAGTTTTCACTTCGTTCCTCTAGACAAGATTCGTGAAATAACATGTCGAAGGCCAAAATAGCTTCTGTTAGCAACGTTTATTCTTCTTCTGATCTCCATTGTCTTGCCACTGTTAGCTTGCATTACGTAAGGTACGGTGTATATGAACGTCCGAGCACCTGTCATTGAAGCTGGCTGTGTTGTTGTGTGCGAGAAATTATGAAATGTCTGCTCTTTATACTCTTGTGACCTGCTATTTATACGGTCACAATTGTCATTGAAGTTATTTCTACTAGGGTTTCAAGCTTGCTCCCCCTTTTCTCCTCAAATATAGCAGTAATATTCCGTATTATGTTGGAAATCAGTGTGTTTTTTAGTAGATATTTATATTTTGAGTCATCGCCCCTGCAAGACAGACTCCTAGATCCGCCCCTGATTACTTTTCCAAAATAAGTAAATATTTAAGGGTTCCTATGTTATATATATATCTATTGCTTCGTTGAGGAGTACACCCATTCTCTTTGATTTTACCAAATACTTCTTAGGGTGGAAATGTGGTTTGCAGAGGACCTACCCGAGTAAAAATAAGACTCGCCCGTTCTATGCACAAAACGTCTGTATGGCACCCAAAACAGGCCCGATCCTGAGTAGAAATTCTCCTTTTCCAAATGCTAGCCGCTACAGGCACGTACCAATAAAAGAAGCACGGAATAGTCCAAACGAAGCACGGTACGCTCACACTTTTTCTAGACTAAAGACAGCAAAATTGGAACTGTAAGAAATTGTATAGGGCTAAGAAAGCGGACAATTATCTTGGTGACTCTAAAGGGTGCCATTAGCATACTCAGTAAACCGATTCTCGTTCGATTGCGTAGTCAAGCAGCGTTGGACGTTCTTAGTACTTAGTTGGAGGACCGACACCTTCGCATTGCAATGGTCGATTATGAATCCGTATCTGTAACAGACGCGTGCGTAGCTCTGGCGGAATTATTTTTAGATTTTAATATCTGTGTGGTTTCGCTCTAGTTTTTCGTAGAAGACTTCCTTTTCTTCCTCAGACTTATCTTCGCTTAGAGCATATATACTAATAAGGAAGTAATTCTGGAATTTGCCTTTAATTCTTATCTTCCACATTTTTTCGTTTGTTATTACTATTATAGAATGTTCATGAATCCTAGTCTAGATCAAAAAAATGCCAGGAAAGTCGGAAAGTTTTCATTTTACTAAAAAACAAAAAATAAACAAAATTTTTACACTTAATAAACTTTATTTTCATCATCACGATTTCTTTATTTTCGGACATTCGTGTTCTGCACAAAATATCCATTTTCTTTTTTAAATACAACAAATTCATCTTTTTTTTTATACACATTCTCTGTTTTCCGTATTGAGTACCTAATTCTGAATTGTTTAATAATTGTAACTACGTACGAATACAAAAATTGTTATTTTTAAAGCAAATCTTTACAACAGTGTTTGTCTTTCGTTTTTTTTGTTATCGAAATTGATCAAAATTAATTTGTTTTTTTCTTTTAATAAATTAAAAAAAAAATTGTATAAGTATAAAAAAAATTAAAACTAATATTACAGATTCTGGACGAAAAAAAAACAAATATACTTAAAAATTTCCTTTTTATATTTTCTACATATTTTTCTCTCATTTTTTTCTTTGTTCTTTGCAAGTTTTTCTAGCTTAGTTTTATAGAAAATAGTTTTATTTTTTTTTTATTTTATTTTTTTTATTAATTGTAAATTGAAGCGTTTGTTTCATAATTTTTTTTTGTATTCTTATTTTTAACATAACGAAAACTTCTTTAATAAATTATTTATTTTTTTTGCTTACTTAAATGCTAAATTTTACATTTATTGTTTACATTTCTTATAACAATCTTATTTTATTTTTATTTTTATTTTTTATTTTTAAATTACTTGTCCTTCAATACTTTTTTTTCATTTACGAATCTCTAATAATTATTTTGTACAATATTTACAATTGTTGGCATCTTTGTTTTTTTTTTGCTGAAATTCTTCGTATTTTATTTTTTACTAAATAATTATTAAATGCAATCTGTACGAAATTTGAGCTAAAATAACTTGAGTGTAAATATTTTTATTTATTTATAAAAAAAAGCTTCATTTGGGGTAAAGAAGAGAGTTTTAACAAAAAAAATGACACTTTCTTTTTATTATTGCGGCGTGGTAAGGAATTTGACTTCGACTTCCTTGGTATGAACACGTATTGGACAAACATTCACAATCCGTTTACGCTGTTTTGTGATTCTTAACTAGATTCAGCAATCGAGTGCTATAACCTACTTCAATTCACAGGCATATAATCAACAATAGTAGAAACTCACCTGATTTTTTCGTGCACTTTCAATAACTAAGGTTAAATTTATAAGGATTCTGCTTAACGTTACGAAATAAGTTCAGAATTCTTTTTATTTTTTCGAATTTATACCCGAAAATACCCGAAATTCGGTATAACAGAATAACTTCGATTTTAAATGAAACAAAAGTAAAGGGACATCCCAAATGTTACGTTTAGATGTCAGCACTGTATAATATTTACAGGTGACGTTTTTCCAAATGACATAAGCCATTTTGTTTTAGTAGAAGTTAGTACAATTTCAGCCATTGACAGGTATACATTGAAAGTTGCAACAACGCGTTTACATTATTCAAACTTATTATGAAAATTGACGTTCTTTGAAAAATACATATCCACTCATCGCAAAATTCAGGATTTTTCGGTGTAATTTCGCGAAATGCAGTTTTCAAGACTATTAGATTTTTTTTGTGAGGTTTTTTTTAGAAAAGTCCAGTGTATGCAACAAACGTATAATTGTTATGGATCATACTTTCATTAAAAAAACGGTTGTGTTTGCATAACTTTGTCCTTTTCATAGATTTTGTAATCTCATAAGGATGATATGGCTCTATAAAAAAAAAGAGAGGCTGTACAAGATCTTATCGGAATTAGGAGTCCCCTTAAAGCTGGTACGACTGATCAAATGCACAACGAATAACTCACTGAACTTCAGTCCAGAGAAGCGCGTCAATAGTAATACGCTGTGTACAATTACTTTTATATGCAGATTACGGAACAATGATACTCTCATTCTACAAAACAGTAATACGACAAGTACTGTGCCAGACGGGGACTATGATCCAGGACATAGAGGACCGAGTCAACAGATGAAAAATGGCGAAGGAGATACAACAGCCAGTTTGATGAAATTTTTGACGACCCAAAACTCTCAACCTTTATAAAAATGAACAGACTAAGACCACGTAATCATGATAGAGGACAACCGTATCCCAAAACTACCCCTGGTAGATCCTTCGACATAAAAAAGAGGAAATGAGAGCGTATGCTCGCTTGTGGGAACTTGAAACTTTCCCTGCGCATTAAAACGATTTTAAGATTCCCTTGTTTTATGGCGCGGGCTCAACCAAAAATTTCAGCAAATAGACGAGTAGGCCGACCCAGGAGGATATGGGTAGACGCTACTGACGGCTGACGCAGACGCAATGCCCAACATCCGGAACTGGAAGTATGCTGCAAGAGACCGTCAAACTTGGACAAATGACTTAGATGAAACCAAGGCTCGTTTTGGGCTGTAGCGTCATTGGATGGATGGACGATTTAATTGTCTGTCAAATACACTTTTGGCTTACTTAGCTAAGTTACTTAGTGTAAGTGGTATTTTTATCGGCCCAGTTAGGAAACGAATGCATCGGAATTGATTCCACTTTAGATTACCACACGAATCGATTCTTTTTGAATTGACATGTCATAGTAGTGGGAATGAATTGATTACTTTCTACATTACCTGAAATCAATTCCCCTCCCAGCGGAAAAAAATCGGAATTCGCTATTAAGGGGAGCGAATTTAAAGTGCTCCCAATATGTTTCGAAGAGAGCAGCATTGGAGCTTTAGGAAATTATGTAGGACGAAGAGAAAGGGCAATTATCTTAGTGTCCGTAAAGGGTGCCATTGCCGTACTCAAAATACCGGTCGGTTCTCGTTCAATTACGGAGGTCAAGCAGCAATGGACGTGGTTAGTACTTAGTTGGGGCACCACTTGCTAAAAACCGTTGTCGAACAATATAAAGCTTTTCAACGCCGCAGCTATTCAAAGTCACTGCAAGTTGGATGGTTAGAAAACTTCTTCCTATTTTTGTAGCTGCTTCAAAAACGGTTCTAAAGCAGCACTAAATGGAGTGCTCTCCTCTAAATGCTAAAACAGATTTAGAGCTAGTATTGGAAATGAAGCGCTCTATGCTTCTTAAGGAGCGTTCTATCATTGATGTTTTAGCGCTCCATTTCTCGCTGGGCTAGGCTACAGCTGAAAAGTTTTATATACATTGAAACAAACCGTGAATAGAACCGAGTACTTTCTGCATTACCATCAATCAGAAAAAGAACCTTTACTATTAATAACGTTCCTTCGTAATGCATTCCGAATCAATTCTTTTGGAATTGTTTCTTTTTTGCTTAAATGGTATGTGTTATTGATCGATCGGTATCGCAATACCATAAAGGACTTTCATAATAGTCCAAAAAAATATTCGCCGCGGATGGACTTCAGATCATCTAAATGCTTAACTGAAACCATCGTAAATTCTCTAAATCCCAAATGAAACTTTCGACCATCGAAACTAAAAAAACAATTCCATTGAAAATAAAAAATAATTTGAAAAAAAATTTATTAAATAATTTACATAAAAATATAAAAAAGTCCTAAAATTAACAACTAAAGAAAATTTCAAACTTGGATCGTATCCTCGTCATCACTGGGTGGTCGACTGCTCTCTGAGCGCCCGGGCGGGCTGCCAGGATTTAGTGTGGGGCTCGGCGATCGCCTTAAATCACGGTTCATACTACTATTATTACTTAAGCTATTGTTATTGTTGTTGTTTGTCTGGTAGTAACTACTCAGGGATGACAGTGAACTGGATGCCGATAGATGTGGAAACGGAGCGCTGGGTCCCGGAAGGGCGCCTAACGTACCGAGAGCAGGAACTCCCGGATACAGCCGATATGGGAGAGGCTTCTGTAGTGCTGCAGCTGCAGCCTGTCTATAATACAAATCGGCTGCTGATGGTGGTGCTCCATGCGGCGCTTGTGTTGGATAAGGCCAAGCTCCTAGATATGGCGGACCACCATACAGCCGCTGGAAGGCCGCATAATTACCCGCTTCCGCCAGCAGTTCTAGCCCGACCGCTGTCTGTCGCTTCCACTTCGTTCTGCAAAGCAAAAAAAAAACAGAAAAGATTAAAAAACGAGAAAAACAAATCTCGGCTTTGAATTATCAAATAATTAAAAAGTTAATAATAAGCGAAGACGATAACATCACTCCAAAGAGCGGGAGGCACAGGAGGAGATCGCAGAACCGCTACAACATGAGAAGAAAAAACTGGGAGCTACCGCCGTGAAACAATGGCCGTTTCAAATGGAGGTTCCCAAGTTATCATCTTATCTAAATTGATTACGTACCGCATCGGAGCTGTGTAATTTGCGGGAGCTGGAGCTGCGGCTCCCCTCCCTTTCGGTGTTTGCACTTAATCGCGGGCAGTTCTTACAGTGCGCAGCCGCCAATTGCTCAGCGCTTGCAGACTCGCAGGAGGATAAATGTTCGTAAATAGAAAAGAAATCGGAAAATCGTGATTGGCGCTCCGCGGTAATTTGCCCCGGAAAATGGCAACTTTTTTGAAATTCGTTCGATTTCCAAAGGGTCACAAACTGGGGTCAGCACAGACGGAGTCACGTTCTGTTGCGGCTTTCCTAATTGGAAAATTTGAGTGCAGTTAACTGGAATTTGCCAAAAAAAAACACAGTGCCAAAGGTCGGCCAGCGGGTGAAGCGGGGGTTGATTACAGTTTCTGAACAAGTCCACACAAAAAAAGCAAAGACTTGAGTCCCTAATTTGCGATAATTAGCGGTGTTGTGTTTGCTGCTTATCCAATTTAGGGCTTACCCTCCTCCATAGGACTCAAGCGGTACCAAAACGAAGGGAATTGCAGGGCGTTTATGGGTTTAACACCAGGCGACTTTGTAATCCGAAAATTCTTGTTCTTTTTACCTCGGCGCTGTGTGTGTACCTTCCGCCTGGCGCCGCTGAAACGGTCATTTCGGTTTCATGGCGCCGGAAATTGACGCAGCACTTTTCTTCCAGTTCATTGTCTTCATATTGGGCGACTGTGCTACCTTGGCCTGTTTACCTAATTCCCATAATTAAAATCCCTTTCTTTCCAAAGATCAATTACAGGCGAACGATTTTGCGCGGTAGAATTTCTCTTCGGTTCGTCCCGGATCGTCTTCAATGGGACAGGTCCAACACTGCACCGTGGGATGCCAAAAAAGGTGGAAATGTGGGAGGAACCTGCATCGGTGATCCTTTTGTATCCTTACAAATCTGCTCGGCTTTAAACAAAGGCATCCTGGAGGATCTTATTGCGATGATTTACATCTGTTCCGTTTTTGTTTCTTTAATTATTATTGAAAGAATGACGGATTTTATCGGAGGATGATTTATTTTTTGAGAATCATAATTGCGAGAAATACTCTGATAAATTTAAAATGAATTTTCAATTAAATAATCCTTTTCAATCAGAAAGTCCTGTCGATCCCAAGCTCGAAAAAAGGTGGACCAATCCTGTTGATTGGTGGTTGGCCGAGAGATCGAAAACATCTTCTCGCGTCAAGAAGTCAGAATTTACGGCAAATACCTCATCAACGTCCCTCAGTAGCCAAGAAATAAAATTCGCCATATGAAATGTCAGAACCTTACTATATACGAGGTGCGACTATTAAAGAACGAGACTAAAGCGATTGCGGCAGAACTGTGCATGCGCTAAAGTCGTACGTCGCACAGCTGTTTAGCTTAAGGTCTTCTCTCTCGTTTGGCGCAAATCCCATGACAGTACACATTTTTTCTGTACCGTAGCATTTGTTCTCGTAACTTGTCTAGCTTTTTGAGGAGCTACGAGTGAAATATGATAATGAAAGTCGAATTAGGTAATACCCTAGATACACAGGCTTCATAGAATGATCATTCTTTTAAGAATTATCATTCAAAGCTTAATTCATCATTCGAAAGAATGAAGTGAAATCTGCTTCATTTATGAGAAATGAAACTGGAAGTGGGGAAATTTCCATAAACTTTCCATGAAATTTCCATTACTCTCTTATAATTTAAAAAAAAACGAACTGTCAAAAAATTATAAATAGAATCGGATTGTTTTGCGTGCCAATCGCTTTAATTTTTTAGATTTTCGTTTTAATAAAATAATATTCATAAAAAACGCTTTTGAATCGATTTTTAGTCCGGGGAAATTAGCATTTTAAGGAGACAAAATTCCAAAATGGCTGAAAATTGGTCCACAGCTTCCTTGGGACTTTTTAAGAAAATAATTTCGGAATCACAAAAAAAACATGGCCGCCGTAATATGGTAAAAAAATCACTCAAAAACTTGTTTTTTCGAAAAAAAATTTGATCAATCAATGCGAAACGTTGTTGCCTACAAAAAAGCCCTCTTGTAATTTTTCCGAAAACCTAACCCTTTCGAAGTTATTCATGGTCAAAGTTTCCAAAAATCACTTTTCGGCCAAAAAATACCTTGATTTATTCGGAAAGGTCAAGGTTTTCGAAAAAATGACAAGAGGGCTTTTTTGTAGGCAATAACGTTTCGCATTGACTGATCAAAAAAAATTTCAAAAAAAACAGTTTTTGAGTGATTTTTTTTCCAAAAAGTGATATCTCCGTTTTTTTTTTTTGTGATTCCGAAATTGTTTTCTTTAAAAGTCCCAAGGAAGCTGTGGACCAATTTTTAGCCATTTTGTAATTTTGCCTCCTTTCGTGTGTTTTTTCGCCGGACTATTTGTAAATAATTTTGACATTTAATAAATGAACTGAAAATTAAGAAGAAGAGCTCCCCCTTAATTTCAACAAGTGACCGAAAAGCATAAATTTTTGGACTGTCAAGTGAAACGTGGAAATGGAACAGTGGAACAGCACACGAAAAGCTAGAAAAACTTACCAATTTTTTGACAGTTTTGGCTTGTACAGGGTATTTTGACATTTATTTGTTTGGGTTTGGTTTGTCGTTTTTGTTTGTGTGATTATGTTGCAAAGATTTCATTTTTTTGAAACAAAATAATTTTAAAATAAAAGCAGACAACACAAAAACGGACGTTGGAAAATTAAAAATATTGTTTTCAAACTGACAAACTGCCAACCATGTACAATTACAGTACTGGCAAACCATGTACAATTAAAAGAAAGAGCAATGTCAAAACGTGAACAACTACTTTTACTAAACTTGTAACGAATTTCCAAACATTCTCTTTAAATAATGCTTCTTCCGAAAAGTGTCACTCGTAAAAACTGCTTTGATAACGGACTTTAAGTACGATCACGCTAAATGAAACTTCGGCAGTACTGTTGAGCATAAAAACTAACGAGAAACCTTTTTCCCAGAAATGATAGCATTGAACAAGTTTGACCTCCATTGGAAGGCTCTGCAGGCCGTAATTTAACCAATTTGCAAAAACCCTTCAATAGCAATTTCCTCAACATTCAATCATAAACCGGGAAGTACCCACATATTTGCGAAAATCCACCAGATCCATTAGCTACCATCTTTGCAGTTAGCAATTGAGATCGTGCAACATCATTCGTTCGTTGCTGCACAAATTGAGCATCTCTCGTGCTGCGGCGAGTCGGTGCCGAGCAATCGTTTAGTCTTGAAAACGGCGAGCAATTTCCAATCCCCAATCTCCAATCAATTCCTGAATAATTGCGCCCTAAATCGCGATATCCCCTGATAAAAGGTTCTGGGCGGTTCCCTGCGTTAAACCATCACTTAGGTGAGTTACGGCATACCCTAGTATGGACTGTGGGCTCCATTCCCACTTTACTTCTTGCGTCTTTCAATAAAATGCAAAGTAGAGAAATCTTTCGTGTTTAGTGCTGCCTTGAAGACTCCTGAGGGAAAGTTAGGGGTCCCTTGATTGTGTACAAATCCTAGGAGCTACGCGATGTTCTTGTTGCATGCATGCATCATGGAAGCAATTACTTATCGTTTGGTTCGTGCAAATGCAAATTGCATTTAGGAGGGCTCACGTGATGCAAGTGCGAACGAGAGTGTAACACCAATCTTTTGTACACCTTTATGGGGGCACCAATTGGGTTTTGGTGCCCCTCTAAACTTCTAATCGTCCCGGAACGGAGAGCAGCGCAAGGGCATGGGTTTTTATGTCTCAAAGCTACAAACACATCGATTTCTTTTAAACGTTTTTTCGTGATATCAAAGGAAGTGTTTGGTAGCAGAAACTTGCACCCCGCGGTTGCTCTTAATTTTCAGGCATTTGATTGCCCCGCCGCCGCCTTCGCCGTGCTGGACTTGTTCCTTGCCTATAATAGCCGCGCCTTGTCCAAACAGGCTCACAACGACGTTTAAGAAAAGGAATCACGCGAACAAATTTCTCCTGCCACGACAAGGAAGTAAGAACAATTCGCTGGTGGGGAGCAGGAAATTTATTGTAACTTAATTTGTGCAATTAATCCCCAGGGGGCGCATTTACTGGGGCACTCATCACCCAGTACCATAATGGCGGATAAGGAAACTGCAAAACGTGAAACTTTTATGGGGCAGCAGCAACGAGCGCCACTTTATGGGGCGAGTCCATAAAAAGTTGCATTCATCCCAAATTCACACTTGCACACATCAATTAATTCGGGACTCTGGCAGTCAGTTATCCTGGACTGTTATAACTCAAGTTGCAACTGCCACGGAACGAGCCATAAAATATCGCGAACATCCCCATAAATTAGGTTCGCGCATACCAGGCACGAGGCTGTGTTGTTGCTATAATGTTTCGCAAAAGGACATCAATTCGTACTTGGCGAACATTTAAACGTCAAATGAACAATTTTATTCCTAGGGTGACGCGACTGACGGGCTGAAATCGAAAATGAAGCAGTAAACAACACAAGACCCAAACTCGAACCTTGTGGTCGTCCTTTGCTCGTTCCGTACAGAGCCGTGCAACATTGAGTCGTTATAGTCGTCATGGTAGCGCAGTTTGATTTTCGCCAGCTCTCCCGGTTTATTGCCGTTTTGATTTATGGCCGCTTTTAGCGCAAAAATTCATGAACGAATCCAGCCGCCCGTGGAACATGGGCGGCGTAGGGCGATGACTGGCTGAGGGCAGCCAATTTGCATAACGAATGGCCCCTCGCCCCCGTCATCCACGCACGAACCACAAGCGACTCCATACTTGAATGGAGCTTTCTAGCGACTCACCTCAGCCTGGTGCTGCTGCAGTAACTTTGCGCCTTTTTGTGCGGCAATGAAGACGGAATTTACCGCACGTTCACGAGGAAATTTCGTAGCTGAAAACGGCTTCTTGAGACCGTTTATCTCCTCTCAAGAAGGTCCGGGATTCTTTGCTTCTCTTCTTAAAGACCGTAATTGAATGACCATTTGCATAAATTTCTAATGATACACTTTCAGCACACTCTTGAGATCCGGACTCGGCTCGACCTCCCCATCCTGAACTCCTGCGGGGGCATGTGAGTCGAGGTTTATTGGTTTTATCTAAACGGTATCACTCAGGTGTTTCGGAAATTGATTGCGGAAACTCAATTCAGATTCGAGGCTGGAGAATAGAGGCATTTAGGAACTGATGGGTGATAACACGTAAGAGCTGGAGAAATATTAAAGACCACCATTAAACTTGATGATCGCTGGCTCGTCACCACAGCTGGGCCTGAGTGCATTTCTGTTAGGAGCGGAAGATTTAAGAGCAATTTCGGGCGATACACGAGGGCAATAAAATGCCACGACAAATATCCAGAAATGGCCTTGAGTTAATGGAGAATTTCGGATAAAAACTTTCGTTTTTTGTTGACATTTCACACTTTGTTCTTGCTTAAGCCAAAATTATGGCGAAGTTTATGGCCGCAGCGCGGGAAATTTGAATTTAAAACTTATTTCTCAACATTTAATCTCTTAATAAATTTTCTTCCATTTATTTTTTTGTTTATCAGCAAGTTTCTTCCCAACATATAACGGATATCTGCGGTTGCAACTTCCCACATGAACAATTGCATCTAAACGAGCTGCGCGTATGCAAATTAGCTGCAATGACGATGCAATTTCGAGATGATCGTCTTTCCACTTTTAATGGACTACTCGCAAAAAAGGGGGCAGATATAGTTGCGGTTATCCCAACTTCCGCTACGACAAACTGCGGCCAACGTAGCAGGATTTCGGGACATAAAACCATGTAAAATTGTTACAAACAAAAAAACAACAACAACTCGAAGGATGACGGCACACGATGCAGCAGCAGCAGAGTCAATAACTTTTCAGTTTGGTGATGGGTGGTGGGGGTAGAGCGCTGTGAGCGAATGTCTAAAATTTCAATCGACTCCTTTTATTGTCCTTTTTTGCGGCATCATCCTGGAGCTGGAAGTGGCTCCGGCAGGGATGGGTTTATGTTTATATATCAAGGGTTGCACAGGGTATAAGCAACACTGCGCTAGGACACACGCGACGATTTGTTGCGGTATTTCATAAAGAATAATCGGTTAAAATTATCCTTGAAAATTGTCGGTTTTTTGCTTCTAATTTATGACGTTATAAAAGGATAGGGAAGCAGCAGTATGAATGGACCACGAATATTAAAGTCCTATGAATACGGATGCGGGGTGAACTTAAACGGTTCGTCGAATTGTTTTCGCCGAAACTACTAAAATGTGGTTAAAATCCTTACAAGGAGCTGTACAAATTTTGACACTGGTTGAAAAGAATTATCTTCTTCTTCTTAAATCGCGCTCCAGTCCTTGTAGAACTCGGGCCTCTTAACGTGTCTTTTCCGAGCCGTCTTAACTAGTGTTAACTAAGAAACGATTGTAAAATGAGTTTGTAAGTGGTGCCTCCTTTTTCTTTTGAGCCAGTACAATGTCATTCTTCAAATGAGGCCATTGTAATGCCAAAATAACAGAAACAAACAAAATAACGAAAGAAAGAAAATAAATACCAATAAAGAGCTTCTTTACGAGTTCGATTCTAATCTATATATTAATTGGCAAAGCCAAAAATTGTGATCCCTTTTTTACCTATTTCCGCTGCACGTATATTAATGAAACATATATCAAACGAAAGGTATTTTTTCATAGATGGTCAGAATATATGTATTGTGTTCAGGTACGGGCCAAGGAAAAGGACTGAAAGCATGGTAAAGTTTTACCTATACTGAAAATTTTTTTATTCACATATGCACTAATACACTGTGCACGTGTCGTCAGGTAGGTGAAGACTACCAACATAGTACCATCCTCTGTGCTTATCATGGTCCAGGTTTGCGCGTAACCTTTCTACATTGTAGAAACCTCTAGCATTGTTATTATTGAAAATTATAACCACCCTTTATTCCCAGAGATTAAAATGAAAACAGAAAATTCTTAATGCAGTTTAGAAATGGAGATTAGGAATGTACTAGTAATTTAGTAATGGATATTAGTAAGGTACTAGTGTCAAAGCCGTCTTGTTGCAGGTTACGTCCAAAATCTGTTTAATATACAGCAATGAATGCGTATCATCGTGGCAGATCCAATTACGATTTCGACGAGTATCCACAGAAAATAAATAGTTAACTATGATTACACAAATTCAAACCAAAAAAAAACTCCGTCCAATCACCAGACAATGACCTGCCATCAAAGTATTTACTCTATTTAACACCATTCGATATGGGAACCTCTCGGCCAACAAACCATCAGCACGCATTTAACGCATTCTGTTACAGATCAACAAACAAAACCGTGAAAACGTTCCGCATTGTTAGACAAATTAGTGACGGTACCAATGGAACCACAGCGGTCCAAGCCAGAAAAGACCATTCAAATAGGCGTTGACGAACCGAAGAAATCACACAAATCCGGCAATCACCGTCGCCCATCGAATGCTCGAATGTAAATAATTTTCGAATTTTCGAAGAATTACATGAAAACGAACCGAAATGAAACCGTGTCTATTTGTCAAAGCGATGAGTTAACGAAATTGGCGTAATTAGGAGAAAGAGATGAGAGAGAACGGTTTGTGGTCTAGTTCGGGGCGCGCGGGTTTGTTCCGGACGCGGTCATTTAGAGCATCGGCGAAAAGCCGCCCGGGAAATAAATAAATATTTCACAAAAATTATACGACAAAACCCTGAGGCGACATCAGCCTGGGTCTCCATATCCGAGCCACTCCTGCGTGACATCGCGTAATTAGAGGACCGCTCCGTGTGGCAGCTTGGTTTGTTTAAATTAAATAAACGGCAAAATTGTTTAAAAATCGCCCAACCGTTCTGTATGCACGCCGCCCAGCACAGCCCGCAGTTCATTATCCTCGGCTTGGACTATGGTGGGCACCCAAGAAAAGGCTCCAAGCGGCCGAGATGCGAACAAAGAAGACGCGGAGGTCTCCAATAGGACAAATCGCAATTTAACGCCAGAAATGGTTTGTCGAGACTTTGACGACGGACGGTGAAAAGCGACGCTCCTTGCCGAAACTCGACGTCTTCCGGAGCATTCGTGGAGCTCTACGGAGGTGAGGTACAGCCCTGCAGCCGCACTACCTTCGCCCATTACTTGATTAATCTAGCGATAATGGAAATTTATTTACTTAAGCCTATGGAAGACCAACGTACGAACTTTTCATCAGTTCGACCGAAACAAATTGCTTAAATGGGAACAAACCAAGTCTAAAACACACCAAAAGCGACCGGCCTCATATCGCTAGCCCGGTACCGGCCGGGCCTGGTCCCTCTGGACTTTGTTTTCTTCAATTGTTTTCTGTTATTAGAGCTCATCTATGAAATCGGGACCGTTTTGGTTGTTACGGTAAATTAACCGATTCAGTTTTTCTTAGTTAAGCGCGGCGTGAATCGGTAATTTTTGCTTTTAAGTGATTTTAAACGTTGCGCGCTTTGGTAAAAACTGCAGCCGGAAGTTACCGCTTTTGCACAAAAAATTTATGCGGTAATTGGGAATTTAGTGATTTTTATTTAGATTGGATCGGAACTGTTTAGCTCAAGTGTGATTATTTGTTGCTTTGTACATTTTTTTTTGGTATTACAAGTTACAGGGTATTCCTCCGTAAACATATATTTATGAAGCTACCTGAAGTTTGCCTGGGAATCGCTATAAGAACCAAACCGATTATAAGTATTACTCTTAATAGAAAGTCAATACCACTTCAGAATTAATTCAGCAAATGAAAAAAAAAGAAAGCAAAAAAATAAATGTAATTGGAATGGATTAAACCCTCACAGGGGCGCGCTGAATGAGCTTAGCCATCTATATAACGAGCTGAATAGACAAGACAAGTGTAGTAGAGTCAATAGAAGACCATATCAGAACATGATAGGCCTTCAAAGTGAGGAAATTGGTAACGCTTACAAAATAAAATAATTTATATTCATTTTATTTTCAGTTTTTGGATTTTTTAACTTCCCAGTAGGAAGTTATTGTAATCGGTCCGAAAATCGGATTCGAAATTTTCAATGTATTGACACGTTTCAAGGTCCCAATAGCATACAAAAATTTGAGAAGGAATATGTGTGTGTGTGTGTGCGTACGTATGTGGTCATTTTTTCCTGCACGATTTCGCGCGAACCGAAAAAGATATCGACTTCGTTCAGGTGCCGTTCGAAGCGTGTTCAAGGAAATATGATCTGAAAAGATTTTCATAAAAATTGGTCGAGCCGTTTTTTTGAAAAGATATCGACTTCGTTAAGGTGTCGTTCGAAGCATGTTAAAGGACATTATGATCTGAAAAGATTTTCATAAAAATCGGTCGAACCGTTTTTTTGTTTGAACGACGTAAGTGATTTTTGTACAAGCACGATTTTTTTGTTTTGCATTATTCTTGAAAAATGTAATAAAATTTCATACAAAATATGGTTCTTACCAGAGGTAATAAAATGGTAATATAAAGGTAATAAAATGGTAATATAAAGGTAATAAAATGGTAAGGTAATAAAATGGTAAGGTAATAAAAAGGTAATAAAAAAAATCATCGAAATTTCCAGCCAGCATAGATATTCATGTGATACAACGGCAAAACTACTATAGAAGAACTGTATGTACGTGTTTAAGACGGGTTGGTGAAGCTCTGGATTGTGAATAAGTGATGATATGTTTTCTAGTAAGTACATCACTCCACACGAGCCAACAGGTCCAAAAATGGCTTTCAGACAATGTTTTATTCCATGTTTTAGGCCAAGACGTTCCAGTCTCTTATTAGACCATATTAAATCCTTGGACTACTACATACGTACTACGTTTGGACGTCACTAAGAACAGCTATTGGGGCAAAATACTTACGCCTCGGAGCGAGACTGTACACCGTCATTCAAGCTAATGGGTGATATTTATAATGAAAAATAATTGTGCTCAAGATTCAAAAGGATTTTTAGTAACCGCCTAAGAATCTTTAGGAGAATACGACAACCGTTTGTTTCGTATATATGGCTTCGAGCGATCGGTATTTATGTGGCAATTTTTGTCCCTCTAAAGAAGGCGGCCGATCAGTATTCTTCATTGGTGCTCCCTCTAAGCACTAACTGAGTCCACACCACAGATACTTGACTTGATTATTGTTCTTAGCGAATTGCATCCTAAAAATCCTCTAAAATATTAAGTGCTTTATGTTTCCTGGCGATTATTTTGGGATAAAAATTGGAGTAGTAAAGCGTGTCAAAAAAAACAAAGCAATCTCCATGAGAATTGAAAAAATTTCGCAGCTGTCAATGGATCCTTTATCGATCAAGTCGATCTTCTTCCATCCATTCTCTACATCGGATATTTACGGTGGGATTTTATATTAAAAAGTTTTGCTTTTTTGTTTATCTTGTTTGAATATGCCCAACTAAAGCAACGAGAAACTCCGCAAAAAAATCCTGTGTTGACAGAAGAGTGATCGATGATTATCAACGCGACAACTCCGAAGATCACTAAAGTGCAGATCAGTCCTTTACAAAATCGTAACAGGAAAAAATGTTCATGAAGGAAAAAACTAGATTATCGTAATATTGTGGAAATTGTAGTGAATTAAAAATTAGTGATCTTCTCCCTCCTCCCCCCCTATTTGCTAAGCCGACGCAAAAAAAATGCCGAAATTTGAAATCAATTAAAAACCTCGAATGATTCAAATTGAGGCGATCATTAAAATTTTACACACGGTTAACAGGGATTTTCCTCAGCTCTGTGATTTATGATTAAATAATTTGGACGGGGCATAACCGCTCGCGGGCCTTAATGTATGCAAAAGTAATTTTACAACTATTACCGAGTACTCGAAGCAATTTAATTAGCATAATTGGAGCCCGACCTGGAAACCATTACCAGCCATTCAACGAGGTGTGGGTAAAGCAGTTTGCATTTCTTCATGTCCACTCAGGCGGAAGATACCAAGCGCTCTAAAGTCGGCTGCGCATGCGCGCAATGCTTGTGTGTGCTTAACCCCGTGGAAATATATTTCAGTTGAAGTCCTTGTAAAATATAGAGCCGGGAACATTCGTCATTTTTCATAGATTTTATACAACCATTTGGCGTCGATTTAATTTTTATAGCGGTTTTGATTAATTGCCATGCATTTGACAAATAAATTCTTTTGATACGGAACTATGTATGTATGTGATCATTTGTTATGGAGATGCCATAGAGCCTTCCGCCATAGTAGTGTGAATGGTGGACAGTCGTTAAGCAGAAGATCAGGAAAGGAAAATCAAGGGTTGCTTTGTGCATCGATGATGATAATGACTGAAGGCAGACAGGGTGACTCTGAAGTTTGGTTCCCATCACAGCCGTCATAGTCTTGCATATTAACACCTTCCTAGACATCATTAACTTTTCAAAATGCGATCCCTCCCCCGATCGGTAAATACATGTTGCCCGAAATAATTATAAACGATAAAAATAGAAAACTCTACGCGACTACCAAACCAACCACAACAGCCCCAGAGCCACCAAGTACGAGGTCCAAGTCGGTATCTTTCATTTCTAAATGCCCATCTAAGCCCAGTAATTACGGGTCGGCTCCCTTGAGCTCCTCTATTCCGGCATTTGTGAGGTGATCTTTAAGAAATCGTTTTGCTGCGTAATTTGCGTTAAGTAGTCGTCCCCTTATTTAACCACTATTGAACATAGACTTGAAGGGAAATTATGAATTGGAAAAGGCGCACAATCGTAACGTTCTCAGCGGCCTGATCAACGATCCCGAGAAGATCCGAGGAGATGGTACTACGGCTGCCAGCTTAGGACATATAGACCTGTGGAAGAGAGCGGTACAGCGTGTTATTAATGATCGTCGCCGGGTTCTGGTTCTTTAAGATTCGGCTCTTTTTGCCGAAAAAGCGAAAATGTCAAGTCATCCCGGTTACTATCTGGCCTGGCTCCATTCTTCCCGGGCTGTTAATCTGTTTTTTTACTCCTGTTTTGGTAGAGATCAGCCCTCTTTGGGGATCAGATAAAATGTTATGATGAGCAGTTTTCGAGCCCTCGGCAATTTGGTTTTTGTGTAACAACGTTTCCCGTGATTGACGGACTGACTGATGATCGTTTGCTACCGGAGAGCAAGCGCTACCAGCTTTTGTTGGTTAATGTGCGTGCGCCACCTAGTGCGGACATTCGAAACAGGCGATTCGGGGTTTGTGGGTTTTTCTCATTCTTTCCCCGTCAAAAGATTCCTTGCCTTTCGCCCGTTTTTTTTTTGATTACGTTAATAGTTTTGACGCTGCGTTTTAATTGGATTGCGTCTGTGGGTTTTAGGGATGCTTAAATTGATCTTTGTACAAAGCCGACACGGTAAATTTGATCGGGCTTTAAAACTAGTTTAAAAATTGATCAAGGATCAACCGAGGTCTTGCAAGATCCGGAAATGCAGCTATAATTGCTGTTCATTAACAATCACCTTTTACCGCAAAGTCTTCGTGGTATCGTTGCACTACCGCGCGATCGTTTCTAGGACAAAAGGTATCGCTGTAAGAAATATTGACGTGATTGAATAGTCTGATCAGCACAACTTGTATCCAGTGCATCATAGCTGCTGAATGTGACTTTAAATGCGTCTTTTCTGTTCGGATTGCATTCAAGCGCGTTTCTGATTCTTTTGTGCTAAACTTTTCTGTAATAAATCGCTGGCACTAGCAAAGGATACATGGTGAATGTTGCTCGTTGGTCCATCATTTAAGCGTCATTGTGGCATGTCGTGATGCGCATTCCGTTCTATTGAAGGATGTAAGGAGTCCAATCACGATCTTTTCTTTCAATTGGTTAGGTCAAAGCGATCTTGACAGCGATCAACATTGTTCCTGTTGTGACCATGGACTCTATATGCTGATCAATGGGTTGACTTGAGTTCTCCTCGCATTGACTCGTTACGGATGATTAACTTGAAACCACAGATGAGACTCTGGTTAACTAGGCCGACGCTGAATTGTTGGTCCATTTCGAAATCAGTTTTTTTCAGTTTGTCTGTTTTGTTATTTCTAGAATTAATTCATATACAAAAATCCCATTCACACTGCCGACGAGGCTGTCGAGCATCCATTTAAGTACTCAGTGATTTAAATCTGGCAGAAGGAAGCGATTCCAGGTCATAATTAAACGGATCTCATCAGATCTCGGCAAACTGGAGCGCGGTAATTATTCCATCAGCAGCAGCAGCACCACCACCAGCAGCGAAACTCACATCGCATCGCGAAATGTCGCTCGGAAAGCCGCTCTCGAATATTATTCATGAGCTGCCTTTATTCTCCCTCGACAAAAAGAAGTAAATCAAATCTGCATAATTGCAGTCATCAGCTCGCAACAAATCCATTTGCTCGTGATCAAATGCAAATGGCCATGTTTCAGCGAATATAAAGAAATCCACGACGCGATTACCTGAATTGTGCTGCTGCCGCCGTCACACCGCCCCCTATGCCGCCGAGCAGAGCACACTCAACTCGGGGAGCGAACTGAAAATTCAACCCATTTGCAAACAAGCAAAATGTAAATAAATTCACGAATTAAGCCGCGCGATTTCATTAATTAAGCGAAAAGGAGGAAATAAGCGCTAGCTGCGCGCGCCTCCACTGCGCTGCCTGTGAAGCGACGGCTCAAGCTGGGTTCGTACGTACATACATCGGCGTCGAGCTTTTGGCTTCTATATTCACAAAAATTTCTCGAAATTAAAATGAATGAACGCCTAATAAAGTCCGACAATTAGACAAACTATGTTGGAGCAATCCACCTTTTCAGGTGCAAATTACTTCAGCTGCTTTGCTACCTGTACTGGCGGCGCGGCCCGTTGTGAGATGGGAGACTTTTGCCAGACTCGACACGGATGAGTTAGTGGCGCGGAATCAAGGCACAGCGGACTGACTAATGGAGTATGGTGGAGTGTTAGAAAACTTTTAATTGATGCTGAACGATGCAGATTATGACATGAATTCCAGCCGCTGACGGATTTGATACATTTTACCATCGCGGCTAATTGGTCCCAGCTGGGAACAGTGGCGGCCAGAAAAACTACCCGCCGCGCTTTAATGAAATCATTGTGTTTTGGCCCCGTTTTGTTTAATTGCAAAGGTGGAAGTTATTTTCATTTTGTGGTTTTTAATTAATTCTTTCATCACTCAGAGCTAAGAAGATTCTGTTTGTAAGACAGCGTGAATGTTTTTTTAAGAATTGCTACTTTGAAGTGTGTAGTTGTTCTGATGTACACGGGGGTCGTTCAATAAGTCCTTAGAAAAAGAAATTATTTTGGGTAGATTTTTTTATGTTAAAATACACGTAATCTAAAAGCAGTCACAATGCAATCACAAGCGTGTAGTGAGTCTCAACTGGAGACAATTTGGTAGTCTAACTTTTCAGTGAAAACGACTGGAAGAAGAGACTTCAAGAGGCCCTGTAGGACTTTAATGCCATTTAAGAAGAAAAATAACTTTGCGGTCACAATTTTGATAATCCACAACGGCTATCAAAATTGTGACTGTACAAAAATCAAAGTCACAAGAGTAAAGACCACATTTTTACCATATTTTTCATGATTTCTCGCAGATGCGACACATAACCAACTTCAATGGGAGGTGCTCGGACGTTCACATACCACCTGCTTCACTACAAAAATATTTTCTGGCGTTCGTTGGCTACGTTGTCACCCAGAATTAGGTCTATCTCTTTGCACGAATACAAATTCACAATGAGAGGTATTTCTTGTGACTGGGTGCTTCGAATACCAAAACTGCTGAGAGTCACAAGAACAGTCTCAAACTCTCAATGACAAGAGCGAGTCTCGAAAACTTGTAACTTATGACTGATCACAATTTAGGATAAGCGGGTTAATCTCCCTTTTTAAATCATTTCTCCAACTTAGTTAATCTATCCAAAAACCAGAATTCTGAAAGGTTTTCAGAAAGGCAACTGTCTGGACCATAACCTCCTCGTTCGAAGTAAATATTTTTCAACCGAACCATTATTTTCAAGATTAGATGTAAAAAAAGTGACTTGGGGTCAAATCTGGTGAATACGATGGAGGTTTTAATAATTGGAACTTTAATTCCTTACTTTCCGCCAACGAAACTGGGCAGGATTGTCCTTTTCTTTTTTTATGTTAGAATGAAGCTTAGGATTGACCCTTGTAAATAACCACAGTTCGTCATTAGTAGAATCCCTCGCCAAATCCTCATGCAGCAAACATTCAAGCTTCAAGCTTTAAAAAAGCTGCCCCGAAAGCTCCTCGAAGAAAAGCTTTCCCGCCCGACTATAAAAGAAGCTCGTCCATCATCCGAAGGCAGTTCTTTCCGGACTCGTTCCGGAGATGTCACCTTCTACGGTGCTAGGGGATTGAGCTGCCGAGGTGTAGACCTAACGGTGTTTTCCAAACCATATCGAAGTGTAGACTAGACGATCTTTCGTAAGCCGTGTCGAACTGTACATCCGACAACCCTTTCCGAGATGTGTCGGTATGTTGGTCCAACCAATCCTTCTCCCAAAACGCGAGTGTCATTTTACAAAGCGGTCCCCCAACTTAATACTAACCACGTCCAATGCTGCTTGACCTTCACGATCGGACGAGAACCGGTCTACTGAGTATGCTAATGGCACCCTTTATGGTCCCCAAGATAATTGCCCGTTTTCTTCGTCCTATACAATTTCTTAAAGCTCCAATTTTGCGCTCCCTTAAGACTAAAAAAGGGCGAGCGTACCGTACTTCGTTTGGACTATTCCGTGCCTCTTTTAATGGGACGTTCCTGTAGCGGGTTGCATTTGTACCGTGCCTGGTTCGTGCTTAGTAGCGGCAAGTCTTATTTTTACTCTGGCGTACCGTGTCTGTTTCGAATGCCAGGCTAAGAACGGGCAACTCTTATTTTTACTCGGGACACAAGAACGTATTTCCGAACTTTCTGTGCCAAGTGGATTTTCTTGATTTCGCAACCAATGCAATAATGACGCATTTTTCTCGTTTGTTCTTTTTTTATGTGAAAAAATAAGCTTACGAATCATCCTTTGTACTACCAGTCTACAGGTCATGGTACAACGTCTAGTAGAGAGCTTAGTTTGAAGGATAGAAAAGAATAGAAAAGGTCAGGGGAGCATTGGGAGTGTTGGAACCGATGGTGATAAACCTTACGTTTGAACTTTTGGTTGTTGTACAAGTTCGGGAAAACAGATTGTGGAGCATTGTTCCAAAATAAAGCAAAAAGTGGCAAACCAGCCTTCGAGTCGTCCACACTATTGCATTTATTCACCACTGACAGCAAACCTTTTGATATGCGTATGGCCTGCCCTAAATCCTTAATGCAACCCTTCTTCTTCTTGTCCTTTTGGTGAGGCATTAGGTCCAAAGTTTGGCCTATTGTACTACATCCCGATACCTCACATTTGTACGACAGAATGCTTGAACAAGTACAGCAGTCTGCCTAGTGGCTTGTCGCTTAAACTTGACTGTTCGAGCAGGGTCTCGTTGAACAACCGGCTTTGGTGTTCTCCATAGGGCTCCCAATTCCTTGTCTTGGGGCTCTGTTGTGTCCAGAAACTTTAAGGAGAGCGGCGACAGTCTGGGTCTTCTGTCTGCTGCAAACAAGTTCACGAAAGCGGGCCTTTAGCTGTGCTCCGTCCTGGCCAATTCCACTTCAGTCCTTCTTTTTCCTTGGCCCTCTCCAGCTTAATTGCTCCATAAAAGTACCATGAGTATGGTAGGAAGGGGATGGTCCATCCTGACAGAGCCACCATACTAGAATAAGGCATTATACAACTGGGTTTGCCCGGTACCCCGAGGAGATCGTTAAACGACAGCGCAAAAACTACTCACTGTCATGTAGCCCTGGACAAAATAACTTTATATCTTGACTTAGTAGGCCCGATCATACTAGCCCATCCCTTTTAGGACAGCTTCCAATGGCCACCACGAGGAGGTTACGATCGCACTTCCACCAGTCCACGCCACGCATTTACATACACTACAAGTTGCTCCCTCAATCAATGCACGCTTTAGTAGAGGTAAGTAGAGTAGAGAGTAGATGATAAACAAAACATCATAACTACGCAAAAAAAATGCAAAACTATCAACATGAAAGCACTCACCTCCTGTTTTGGTACCATGTCTTAACTTGTGTATCACTTAGTCCTAATTTATTAGCTAATTCCATTCTGTCTTGAACACTTAAATACTTTTGTCTTTCGAAGGATTTCTCTAGTGTTTGTAATTGGTGATCCGTGAATGCAGTCCGAGCCTTCCGCTGCTTTTTACTCAGCCCGGGCGTCCCGCTCAAGCCCATTCCGCTTTTTATGCTATTCCCATCTTCATCTTTGGCACCTGAAACAAAAAAAGAGAAAATAAATATTGAACATTTTCGATTGCTCGAATAATACATAAGAGAAGTGTATGTAACAAAAACCATCACACCAATACTATGACAATCAGCCATAATCAATCAATTTCCCCATAGGAAGCATCCATTAATCAGTGACACGGTATCGCTGTACCGTGTGCGAAATCAAAACGACACTATTAACAAAAGGGAAATAATGGCGCCAAGTTCCAGGGCCCGCGGTAAACAACTGAACAGGGCGTCGAGGCGACTTATCGAAGACAGCTTTATTCTATTAAAATTCATTACGAGGCACAAAATTGTCGGTGGCCAAGCCGCATGCAACTGGAGAGGATGATTTTCCGCCAGAAATCCCGACAAATTGAATTCCAGCACTTCTATCCACACGGCAATTAGCGTCTTTATCTACTTATCGCCTAACTATGGACTTCTAATTGCTTAGAATTGGATAAATTGTTTTTTTTGTTCGCTATTGGAACGCTTACGGATATCAATTTTCCTACTCGGAGTTGATATCGCGTGCGGCCAAGAAATTGCCACTTACCTGTGTGTGTACATTCAGATCCCAGGTGGGCTCCGGCCGCTCAAACTTGCCCGTTTGCAAAGGCATCAATCTGCCCCAGAGCCCATACTTATCTCGTTGACTTGTTATGGGCTCTAATGATGGACATTTAGAAAACTACATCATATTTTTCGCTACTAATATTCCCCGGATTTGCATAATTCATCACGAAGGTTGCGAGGAGGTTTTTATGCGTGCGATATCAGGCTTCAACGATGCACGGCCGTATTTTGCCTAGGAATTTGAAGAATTTTAATATCGAAGTTAAGAAAGGATTGGAATTGTTTTATTGAGAGAAGAATTTCGGCATTGGAGCTACTTAAATAGAGGGACAATGTCGATGATTGCAAGGAGAGGATTTCAACGACTTTTTAAGGTGATTGGCTAAATTTCAAAGATGAGCCTTGAGATTGAAATGATGGCCAACGTCGCCAGCACGGAGCTTTACTCCACCTGCCTCAGTCCAATACTACTCCGACACTTCGGCAGTCGAACAAGACATGACCTCTTCGCTTATTGTGCTCGCAAACAATGCCAGAAGAGGACAAGGAGTTTCTTTAATGGCTCCTCTACAAGTTGGCTAGCCACACTGCCTCGTGTACACCGCGTTTGAACTGTTGGAGCACAAAGGCCTTCAATCGCAAGTAAAATTCCGGAAGCCTATTTAAGAAGTGACTTTCGCAAGTTTTTTCTTACAAAAATACTATCGGCAAGTAAACTTCCAGAAGTTTTGATGCTTGCAGAAATAAATTTTAGAAGTTGAAGAAATTACTATGTGGGAACAGGGAACCCTTACTTTTGCTTACTTCTAGAAGTGGCTTAGAGCATATACTTATATCCGAAAATTGTCGGAGAGCTTGCAAGTAGCTGATTTATAGTTTGGCTATCGCATGTGCACGTAATAAAGGTGAAACAATTAGAATCACTTTTATTTTTCTTAAATTAGTTCAAGACAGCTGCTGCTGCTCTTATTTTTGGATTTTATAATTACAGATACACATCAACTGGAAGTACTTGCAGCAACTTTTGGAAGTACTTGCAGAAAGTTTTCATATCGACTTCCAGATCATTAAGAAACAAACTATCGGAAGTTTTTACTGTTTTGGATTTCTTTTTGTAACTACTTCCAGAGTACAAATTCCTCCGTTGGACTAGATACAACTAGAATGCCCAGAGCCTGGATGACTTCGGCTGGGAATTGGGACTTTTGGAGGAAGCAGCTACAAGAGGTTAAGATCAAATCCCGGTTTTAGAGTTGGATAAATAAGTAAGTTATCGGTCCCCATACTCCATCTTGGACCCGCCGGTAAAACAGTGGTGATTTCTTGGACCACCAGGAGAGATAAGTTCATCCCACTCAGAGCGATCCGGAATAGTCGTTCTGAATTTCCACTAGAACGTCCGTTTACCAACCATATGGTCGGACACGCTGTGACCTGTTTAGTCTTGGGCCACCAGGCTATAGCGACACCTGCTTCACTGATGACGTAGTCCAGTTGAGCGTTTCAGTTCTCTAGCATTACTCTCAGATGTTTGACTGAGTCTGACGTTAAGCTACTAGGTCTATACGATTTAGGCAGCTCCCGAGGCTTGTTGCCCTGTCTAGAGTTAAAATCCACCACGTTTCTCCTCCAGGTGGTTGGAATGGATCCCCAATTGAAGCTGGCTCGTATTATTGACACTGGCACGATGTTCAATGGTTCAACAATGGTACACAATATGCCTAACTTGGCCGCGCGTTCACCATATGAGTTCCCCTCATACTCATAAAAATATTGCAAACCCAAAATTTGAACTCTTGGCAAATATTCCAACAATCACATATACCCAAACACATCGAAACAAAATCGCCTGATCAAACAAAATATTATTCATATAGTTTCTGCCTGCAAATTACATAAAACGATTTCCTCAATTTTCGCATGCATAATAATCGCGAATATAGTTAATAATCCGCGCTCCTCTATTGTTGCTTTACGTAACACAATTTCGCACCATTTTCAATCACCATCAAATGAGCAACAAATGCAGACAGGTAAACACACCATTTTCATTTTTCACAAGTGAAATTTCCAGGTGGAAGTTGTTGAATAATAATAAATTCACCAAAGTCAGTCACTACAAAAAGTTTCTTCCTTATCAACAAAATTAGCGCAATTAAAAAAGTAAATGCTCGTGAAATAAAAGCAATTAACCGTAATTAATTAAAAAGGTATGAAGAAAAAAAAACATGTATGCTCATTTTATATCAGAAAAAAAATAATGTTGAATTTGATAAAGGCACTGCCTTACCGACCGGTTTTACAGGAAGTCGGAAGGCGGATAATTGGCCCGAAGGTTCGATAAGGCAGAGATAAACACGAGAACCGATGTCAAATTAACAATTTGCATGTTTTTAGTTAATTCATTTCGTAATTTCAATTTAAATTACATAAAACACCTGAACGCGACTAGGTGGCGGCAGCGGCGGCGGTGCGAGCGCTCAAATTAAACGAAACAAAACTTATTCATCAGTCATGCTGGAAGGAAGGCCCCAAATGTAGATTAAAATCTTGGGAGTAATGAAAGTAATTTAAAAAAAAAACAGAAAACATAAATTCAAATATCACTGTCGCCGCCGCGTTGGGCTCTTAACTTAAAACCTGTCAATTTTCGCATTAATAATGATAAGCAAAAATTTTTACACCAATTACCCCCCAGGCGGATGGAGCGACGCCGGGCGGGGGGAGCACTCATAAAATAGCACCGCTCCAAAGCCCGTAACCAGCTGACATAATACCGAAAACGCGATTAAATTGAAATTAGTATTAAGACGCGGCCGCGACGCCAGTTGCGGGTCCGTCGAGGTGTGAATATACGATAATTTTCTTCTTGCTTAGCTTCACAAATGTTTTCCATCCACTTTTTTCCATTTACTTTTTCCGCTAGTGAATATTTCCGCGCGCGCATGTTAAATGAGCTTCGTCGAATGTTACACGGAGCGTGCGCGAGCAGCTTCTTGCTAAGCACCTTTCGGCGCTGTCGGGCCTTCGAGGATATGGCCTGATAGTATGAGGTTATGTAATGTTCTGCGAGCGTTTAGGCAGGTGTTTTCTTCTTTTTGCGCTTTTTAGATTCTCACTTTTTTTCCGTGAGACTGCGATTTTTTTAATTCAAATTTGTACAGTAGAGCGGCGCTGACTGTTCGTTTTGGAAGGAGAAGTGCAGGAGTTGAAATGAAAATGTAAATTTTTCGTCCAATCCATCTTAGTAACGACTTGGGTTTAGTTTCCTGCTTCTGGGAGATGCAATCGCATCGCTAGTCCAAAGCCATATTTAATTCAACATGTAGGAATCAACGGACGTGTTAACAGTACGTCAGTACTTGGCCTATACATGTCTGGCTGAAATTCAAATCCAAAGATCGCTTCGATTTAACGTTAAAAGGCCAGAACATATGCGAACAAAACGAAAACGAAACGAAATCAAAGAAATAAATTGTATGAAAATGTATGAACTTAAGTATGTAAGCGAATGAAACCGAAACGGAGCAAAAAACATAAATTTGTTTCATGTCGGTATTCGTTTCATCTATTCAGCACTGGAAATGTACTGGTCAGCTGATTGTCACAAATCTATTAAACTGTTTTCTTCCCACAAATCTATTAAACTGTTTTCTTCTATAAAAGACCACGTCTTTTTCTTTTTGCATTTTCATTTTTTTTGATTTGTTTCTTTAATATTTTCCATATTTGTGAGGAAAAATTTTAAATATTCAACAGCTGATATAAATGTCAAATGACAAACGTCAAAAACACATGTGCTGAATTAAATAGAATGCAGCTGAATGACAGATTTACATGAAATTTACTCAGTTTCATTGTTATTTTGGGTGAAACTGTGGTGTTTTGTCAGTTTTAAATTGGAAAATAAAATATGTTAAGGTCAGCTTAAATAATTTTGCTTTGTGATCGAGGAACGAATACGGCGGCGTAAACAGGCTATTACTACATTGTTATTTTCGTCCCGGAGTAGACATCTTTCATATGGAAGTGTTTATTTTTCAATTTTAATTAAATCAGTCAATTTTCAAAAAATTTCAACCAATTGTAAAGAAAAAAGTTAAATTCTACCAAAAATTGCGATAAAATTGAATAGATTTCATGTAAACGTAGCATTTAACAAAATTGCAATTTAAATTTAATTCAGCAAATGTATTTCTGACGTTATTTGACATTTATCATTAGATTTGAATATTAAAATTTAATTTTTGTGATTTTTTATTCAAAAATATAAAAAATAACAAAGGAAACATAATAAGAAGTACAAAAATATAAAGAGATGAGAAAAACACAGGGTGAATCAAAACTCCCTTTTCAATTTAAAAAATTAATATTTTTTTTATATTTTTATTTTTGTTTCAGACACCAAACTTGGGATATTTAAATAGAACACTAAACCATTGCATAACGAATGAAAATGGTCTCATTATATTTGGAAACGGCCGATCAATAATTTACACTCACCGTGCATCTCGCCAATTTTATCGAGTTCGCAATGCTCTGACAGCTCCCGCAATTCGTGCTGTCGCAACCATATTTTAGCAATATGGGAATGTTGGAGATGTGAGATGTACCTACAGGCAGACCTTGTTCTGGACGATCGGCTGAAAAATCCAAGTCGTTGGTGAAAGGGTTGCACCTAGTCCCGAAAAATAATGGTCAAATAAGCAGTAACAATAATTCCGCGTTCTTTAGATGTGTATCGCTGCATTGCTTGTTGTCAGCTAATTCTCCATCTGTTTACAACATAAATGTCAAAACACGATGACATTTGACGCCATTTGTAAAAATTATGGCAAATTCACATTATGACATTACTTTTACCCCACGTTGTAGTGTCAGTGCAATCGACATCTGCATTCTTCAAATAAATCGAGCTCTTAAAGAGAAGCATAGGTGTCAAAATACACCCTTGTCTTATCACAATATGCACTTAACGAACAGATCGCATTCGTAATGCAAAAACCTTTTTCGACAACTCATTGGCAATCTTCTCTTTACGATTGCTTCTCCCACGTTAAGTGTATCAATCAATGTAGACCACAAAGCAGATCACCCTGCACGGAACTGAATAACTAAAAATTAATTCCATTCCAAATAACGTAAATAACGCGTTGGCGTTCGTTTTCTCATTTCTTAATTTTACCGGCCATCAAACAATCTCTAAATGAAAATCAGGCACTAAAAATTCGTTCCGCGATTAGAATGCAAATGAGGTTGGAAAATTTCTTCTATTTAGCGGAATTTAATGGCTTCACACGTATTTTATGCCCTCGTTAGGCAATTAGAACTTAAATTAAAGCCTAAATTCACACTGATGTCCGGCAGATACCGTGCAATCGCTCACAGCTCGTCGAGAGCAGGTGAAGGAAATTTATATACGTTGACCTCCTGTGGTCTTTTTACCGGGACAAAATCCCCTCCACTGTACAAACATCTAATCTTAACTAAACCATCTCTTAACGTTATCTCTTTGAACGACCCCCATTTCGTCTTCGCGCACGGGATCGCTGTTGCTGCAATAACAGTTCAAGTGTTCCAGGTAAACTGTAACAATTTTAATAAGGGCTCCGCAAGCACACACCTGAGCATTCTGGGCTCGAGTTAATTACGGACAGACAAGTGCGCGCTCTCATGACTGCACATGCTTACTCGACCACGATTTTGATATCGTTTATAGATGGATAAATTAAAATGGAAATTAAGTGGTGATTAAAGTGTGTTTTCCCTTTTCTGCTTTAGGGGGTAGTTCTTAATTTATTTTCATAAAAATTCGATTTTTTACCAAACTTCGAAGTCGTTAAATTTTGAGCGATTCCATTATTCCGTGTTTTGGTTATTAATTTTTGAAACTACAAAAGTTTTAATTGAATAATGCCTGCGATTCTTTTATAATAAATTTTCTCATTAACTTCTGAATAATAATAAAAGTTGTTTAGTAGCTAGGGAAGCGTCCATTGTATGAGTTTGTTACGATGCAGCTAAACAAGGTTGAATTAAGAAGCGTGAAAAGCGATTTTAAGTGTGATAAAATGAGTATAAAAGAGTCTCTCCTGTATACAGGGGCAAGCAAACATATATTGCGTTTTACCACCCCTGAATACAATTTAATAGCGGTATAATTTTTTACATCGAAAATAAACAATTCTTCACCGGAATCCGGTCAGTTCCACTACTGAATGTGCGCGCCACACTCAAGCGATAATCGGCAATTAAATTTAAAAACTACTTAATGATTGATAATAACTCTCAAATTATCAAACCGCACAACAATATCGCACGTAACGCTCATTAATTGCATTCAAATTATCCTCGACGCTGCCGATAGGTGGCTCTCGGCCCCTGAAACGCCAGCAACATAACCTCGAAAATAAAAAATACACCCGAATCCAATTGCATTGAGCTAAAAGTTCCCAAAAATTAACGAAATTATAAAGTTAGTCACGTTTAAGCTACCCATCATCATCATCATCATCTAGAACGACTACGAAAATAAAATTAAAAAAAAAACCTTCCGTCAAGTCGATTCTAACCTAAAAATTTGTATTCCTCTCTTCCATTCAGCGCGAGTTGAAATTACCGAGCCAAGCATGTAATCATAAAATCCCAGTGAATTACTTCCATGTGTACATTGTTAAAGCGAGAAGGGGAGCCCCCGAATCATTACTATACTATATCGGATCGTTTTGTGAAGTTACCGGCGCAACTGTAAATTTGTGGTTAAAATCAAAATTAATTGGAATCGTCATTAGATGCTCGAGTGCTGCAACATCCGCCATTTGCTCTTTGTTTACCAACGGGCGCGCAAACGGCCAATACTGACGCTAATGGAGTGTTCGTTATCGCGATAAATATATGCCCTCTGGCTGCGGCAGCAGCAGCTACTGGGTTCTACCTATTTAGCTTGTGTGGTAGATGGCGTGCGATTGTTAATGTCAGAAATCGCAGATAAATCGCTTAATAGGCGACCGGGACAGACCCAAGGGGGAGGTAGAGATAATGCAGACGCGGTCGCCACAGCACAAAAAACAAGCTAAATGAGTTTTGCTTATGTCAAATATTCTAAATAAACAAAGTGAAATGACGGCAAACCATCCGGAAAAAATTGCGCTTTTAATATGACAGTTTATTCAAATGGCTTTAAACTGTCACATTTAGAATAGGTTGTGAGGAAAAATGGCGGAAAATTGGTTTGCACTGAAAATTGCTAACGTTCAACTCGCGCTAAGTGACATGATAGCGTTTACGTTTTAGGCTCTATTGAAATTTTTTTGCCTCCCACCACACTTCGCGGAGCTTGTTTTGAATTTTCTGCACCATACTTGGGCGAACCAGTTGACGTTAATGACGCTGCTGGCTACTCGTAATGACGTTTTTATTGTATGAAATTTTTTTCCCGAGGTAACTTTCTCTATAAATTATGACTCCTTGCATTTATTATTTTTTTGTTTGTTTAGTAATTTAATTTATATTTTATCGTAAAAAGGAAAACTGCTGTAACCGCATTTAAATGTGCGGAAGCAATTCCGGATTCCCCTCCAGGAACGGAAAACAATTCAAAGCCCAAAGCCCCGAAAACGGAGAAAACGAATTACGGTGGGCCCCTTCTTTCTCGCTGTGCCATAAGTAGAAGAGGCGTGGCTAAACTGTGACTGCGAGATGTGCGGAGCCGAGATGAAATCTTGAAAATGGTCCAGCGCTAGCACGGGGACATCACCCAGAAGAGCCCAACCACAGCATCCGGTCTAGACTTGAGCTCGTGTGTGTGTGCATTTATATTTGTTTGAATGTACACGTCCATTGGCGTTTTTCCTTTTGTAGCTGCAGGCCGGCTTCTTTCAACTCGTCCCACTCGGGGAACGAAACGACCGGGGGCTGGAGGCTCGATCGATTCGAGGAGAACCGCCAAGTGAAGCTGCTGATGGACCATGCGACGACATCCACCAAGTTCCATCTCCCTTTTTTTGTCTCATGTGGTGGCAGTCACTTCCCCTCTGAGCTTATTGAAAAGGTTTAACTGGCGTTGTAACGTTTCTTTTTTGTTTTTTTTTATTCTTCATTTTTTTTTGCTTTTGAAGCGACGTTGAGAGGCGCTGTTGACGATGTTTAGTGTTACACCCTTGAAAGTCGGGAATTAAGGATCCTTGAAGTGCTGCCAATGGTACTTGACTTAAGGAGGTTACGTGAATGCTCTTTAAGGTTCGTTTTGTTGCAATGTTTCTGGTTTTGTTTTTTTTTCCTCTTCACTTTTTTATGTGAAAGGAGTTGAAATTTCTCGTGAGGAATTAATTAAAATTAAGTAATTGTTGGCTGCTGGTTTTCTCACGAGGAAATTTATTTGTTTTTTATCGATGTAACAAGAGAATTTGCAGCCATATTTGTTGCTGCTCAATTATAGCATTTTATTCGATTATTCTTAAGAAAAAATTAGAGTCGTTCTAAAGTGTGATGTCTAGATGTCAGCACTGTATAATGTTTACATGTGACAGTGACGTCCATTTTGTTTTATTAGAAGCTAGTACAATTTCAACCATTGACAGAAACACATTGAACACGCGTTTAAATTATTCAAACTTATTATGAAAATGGGCGTTCTTTGAAAAATACTCATCGCAAAATTCGTGATTTCCTCAACATATTATTTCACGAAAGGCAAACAAACCACAAACAATTGAAAATTTTGATATTCCAATTGATACCTGCAGATGCAATCGTGGTGGACATTTGAATTATATTCTGTTCCACGTATAATTTTAATGGCTCATACTTTCAATAAAAAAAACAGCTTGAAAAAATTGCAAACAGTTTGTATTTCTACAACACACATATCCAAAGTTTGGCTGCTTTCTTTGCAGATTCTGTTCCACCATTCAACTTTGAAGGGATTCCTATTCTATTCTGCGCATTTCTGCACTACAGACAATCTAAATTGCGGCGTATTAAATAGATAAAAGCCTGAACTATAATAGACGTAGATCGACGTACGTAAGTATTTAACGAACACGTACGTATCTGTCATACCACTGTCACCGCAAACCTTGACGTACAATCGGCCATAATAATCGCAGTAAACATTGTTTGAGTCTGAATACAACAAATACGATCACAACGTCGTCAGGTGAGATCCAGTTCCCAAAAGACGGCGTTATATTACGTTTAACGAAAAATAAAACATGTGATGTATGTTTATTATGGTCAATCATTCATAGTCGTATTAGAACCCTCGAAACGCAGGGATTGGCGTATGTTCTGGCTTAAGACTAGAACTTAAAGTAACTTTGTACTGCCACAGATGCTAGCATAGAATCCAGTGTCGATAAGACACGATTTGGAACTATAGGACTCAAATATCTTTCAGTTCCATAGATGAAATCTTTCAGTACATTTATAAAATAACGGACGCCACTGGATTTTTAGATGCAAGATGCAGAACTGAAATAAAACTGCACTTCATTACGTGCGAGTTTGCCAGTGGAAAAATGCACTTTGCCAGCTCCCTGCACGATGATGTCCAATTGGGCTCCTTACTTAATTTCACCCGTGATAGCGGCTGTCATAAAAACAAATGCATAATTATGTGCTTGGCATGAACACGTTGTTGGGGAATTATTCCGCAGTCGTATTACGTTATTTTCACGGGCTGCTGACTACCTTTTCTAGCCGAACACAGAAGAAGCGTGTTAGCAGGGCTCAAATGCAAGCAAGCCTCATATGCTCCGGGCAGGTTGCTCTGTCGCATAAAATGGAGTTGACCACTTATTACCGCGCGTCGTTGTTGTTTTTTTAAAATGTCATAAACGTTCATTTTAGTCATGTCCACAAAGCAGGAGACACTTTAATAAACATCAGACCGGAAGACGCTATTATTTTCGCATTAACCACCCCGGAAACGTAAACTGAACTCCTTCAGCCAGCGGCTGTGCGATTGTGTGTGCATGTGCATATATGTGACCAGCGTCCTTCTTAACAAAAACACGAGTTTTTCCTTTGTCAATAATTCGTTCTTGTCGCTCGAGGTTAGTTTTGCTGCTCTAGAAAAAAAAACATCTTTTTGCTTATACAAAATCTCCAATTAAGGGAGTCCTGAAGCGGAACCATTCGGCGAGCACCTTTACCGCTTTGGGTATGTTTTGCCGCGGAGGCAAGCAGCAAGATTAGCATTCGCTGTACTGGGAGTGTGTTTTGTCGGCTTCTGAGTGTCACTCATTTACGTGTTCGGGCAGGACCTGGCTGGCCAACGCGGGGGAATTAGTGGTGCACCCCCAAAGTGACGGCAGTGCACTGGTTGTAAAGTGAAAATTGCCCTCGAAATGACCACAATTTTAAGATACCAATCAGTGGTGCTCTCTCGAATGGAAACGCTTCAGCATAAACGGAAATTTTAACTAGTTTTTGTCAGAACAGGTTTCGGCCTGACCCGCAACTACTGCTTGTGATTGTTTTCTAAGATAAACGCTCGAAATTGGTTCTTGAAACGTGCAAATGAGGAAATTTTGTGATTATGTATGTTAATGTTTGTAAACGGATTTCATAGTTCACAGCCGAGAGTGGAATGAAATTGACTTTCACACAGGTCTCACCAGATGGATACGAAGAGCTCGTGAAACCGTTGAACGGCTTTGTTTCAAACTAATGCCCCAGCTTCACAGAGCTCAGTTCAATAAATTTCAGTTCAATCCACAAAAGTGGCTTCACCGGCTAAAGTCTTGTTCATGTTCAGTTCGTGCTTGAAATTGTTGTTGTTTTTTCGCCAGAAGTCAGAGATGCAAAAGCTCACTGGAATGGCATTCCACTATTCCAGTTGATTACTCTCTTTTGAGCGAGCTTTTATGTTTAACTTCGGTTCGAGTCCAGTTGGGCGAACTGAGGTCTGTTTTATCCTCAGTTGAATATGTAAAAATTATATGCGAGCTGAGGTTATTTTAAAGTTCAGTTCACCAATTTGCTCGAACTTGCGCAATTCGGCCGGTGATCAGAAGTGAAAATGTTTCAAAATTTGATCGTGTCTGCTTCAAGTTTTTAGTCTTTAATCTGCTCCTGTTAAATCTCCACAAATCTGACCTCCCAATTCACGTGGAGACGTTAGACAACTGGGATTCGGTCCAGAGGCGGGCAAATAATAATATTCTTCTTCTCCATGGTGGTGAACAACGCTTACATGGCGAAGCTGAAAGGGAAGATATCGATTCGCCCATATCAGTCTGATCCTCAACGATCCTCTTAAGTTGCAGCCGCAAATGCAGGGATCTTTGGGTGGCGGGCAGACCTCAGGGTCTAATACTGCACCTCCCAATATTTCCTTGAGTACCGAAGACTACAGTAATGCCTACAGTTCGGGGCCATCTGACGACGGAGCTACGCTCGCCCAACCCCGGGACCATCTGGCGATGTTCCAAATCCATCCCACGCAACTGTAGAAAGGGTCAACAACCTGTAGTGGAGCGAGCAGCGGGCGGAGAAAGTGGCAAATCAGTGTCCCCCAAGACCAAAAGCGGTAGGACAAAGGGTCCTAGACAAGCTAAGGCTACGGGGCTTGTCAGACGCTCCTTGGGAAAAAATGAACGCCATAAAAGCACTGCAGGTGAAACTGCACCATGCAAAGGAGCATTCTCCTCGTTGTGCAGACTTTCGCGGAGAACTTATTCAGGAGCATTAGTTAACTGATGGGAAAGTCAAATGCTCCATCTTCCCATTACTAACTTTATCTCTAGAGATCTAGTGGCGATCTCTATAGCTGTTCCCACATTTGCTTTCTTTTCAACCAAGTTGCAAGCGAACGTTAACAACTATCCACTTTCGCTCGAAAATCTCCAATATTTCCAATTCCGCAAGCTCCTTTGCCCGAAAGATATTTGCAACCAGATGCATACGCCCTCGTTTACAAGGGTCGTAAGACGTGAACTTATCTATCATAAACATAGAACGTGTTTTTTGAGCCGGTATTTTTTCATCTGGCGAAGTTGATATACACAAGCTTGATCTGAAATGTTTACACGTGATTTTACTGACAATAGTTGCATATTTATATCTACAAATTGAGATTTTTTTGTAAAAGTTGCTGCCTCCATAAAAAAATATACATTTCTTCCTATGCGTCTCATGACCTCATAAGCCAAACAGACCAAACAAATTCCACATATTTCCAATCGCGCTAATGGCATTTTTGCATCTCCTATTATCCGGACTCTCTCCATACGTCACTGCAGCCGTCAATTGAAATTTTCATTCCATCATCGCCTTATTATCTGCTCATCTGTTCGACAATAGGCTGTTGGGGAAGGCACACCGAGACTACTGTCGAAGTCGACTGATCCAGTTTAAAACCATATGGAAGATGACGTTTCACTTTTGCAGGTAAGCAAGTAAGCAGGGTCCCCGGGGACTGTTTGTCAGAACGCATCCGAATAGCGCAGTGAGTGCAGTAATTCGACATGCAATTACCTTCCATTCGGGGTCACAAAGCACCCGGGGCTGTGGACTCAATTTGGGCAAACTGAGGGTGCCATACTGACATTAACAATGGGCCAAGTGTCAAAATAGAAACAGCAGGCATCGCTGGGTACGATGGGACGCGAGATGACTTTTACAATTTTCCTAAGGCCCGAGTTATGAAGTCGTCGACGGATAACGAAATTCTTATTTTATTGAGTGCGCTTTGTGAAATTAAGTTATTGGAATGAAATTGAATTGTTATTAAAATGACAAACAACGGCACTTTTGAGCCAATCACACACAGCAAGACTTAAAATGAAACGCAAACTGCACTCTTTCCGCACGTGAAGACGAATGAAGCATGAAAATGAGGGGCAAGAACATGCCGCCGATATGTGTATGTAGTAACGACCGTTAAGACCGACAAATCACGGAACTGCAATCGAACCCTATCCACCGATAAGGCCGGCATAAACGCCTACGAATTCCCCAGCAAATCAGATCAAACGAAACCTTTGCATGCGAGCCGCACTATTATTACCACATCGAAATGAAATAATAAAGAGGAAAACTTTCATAATTCCCCCCCCCCCTTTTTTTCCGTTTGCCCCTTTTTTTCTATAGGGCTACAATCTCGTTTTGTTTTAGATTAATTTGGGTTATGGGTGGGGGGTTGCTTGTGCGCTGCTTAAAATGCATTTCCAATTCAGTTGGTCGGATTTAATCGGACGTCGTTTGATCGGAATTTTATTATTTAATCGACGTCGCATGTCCAGGCAATGCCAATTTCCGACTCAATTTGGGACCGAAAACGAATGGTGTAGAAATGCGGTGGGCTTTTACCATTTTTTATTTTCGAGGTTAAACTTAATCCTTCAAAATTGCAGTTGGTATATTAAGCATAATTTTAAAAGTATGTCCTTTAAGCTTCTGGAATGAAAATTCATTGTACTTGGTAGCTTCCATCAAGAAGAATTTCACCTCATCCACAATCTCTTCTTTTATTTATAAGAGAAATGTGATAAATTTGTAGAAAACAAATTCGAAAGCCGATTTACTACGGTCTGGTCCTTCAAAATATCTCCAATGCTTTCGTATAGACCACTGCCATGGAATGACCACATATTCCAAATCTCCATCAATCTGGTACCACTTCATCTGGAGGTAGAGAAATCCGTCATGAACGCGGCCCAAAAACAGAGACAGGTGTAGAAATCGGAATCTGGAGTGAAAACCCTAGATTCAGTAGAGCGATAAACCTAGGCACCATAGAAGCTGTCTTTCAGCCAAATTTATACGCTATACTGACATGGACTCGAGAACTTTTAAAAGGAACTACAAAAACAAACGAATTTTTGTCTTCTCTGATAGTCAAGCCGGAATCAGGACGATGTCTCGTAGGACCAAGCCGACATTGGTTTCGGACTGCCAACGTTCCCTTGGTGAGCTGGGCGTTCTCCGCCAAGTTAATCTTGCTTGGGTCCTAGGTAACCGGGGCTTCAAAGGCAATGAAAATGCGGATGCCCTGGCTAAGCAGGCTCTGACATTGCATTCATCGGTCCGGAACCGGCTGTTGGTGCGGGGCACCCACCAGCCTATTGAAGCGGGCCCTCGTCGATCGCATTGTCGAAATATACGGAATGCTGGAGGTCTGGCCTCCCGACTAGCATTTTGGGGGGGTGTAGATGAGGGTCCTATGAGGCTAGCCCCACTGCCTCATATGGGTCCCATCCAGATTGCCCTAAAGAGCCACAAGGGCAATCTAACGCCTTGCCCCATAAGGAATGTGATGAAAAACTATTGCTGATATGTGAGTAATAACTGTGACGGTGCCGAAAGCTTTATATTTGCAAAAATGAGTGTCGTTTTCCCAAGCCTATACAAATGTGAGGTATAGGGGTGAGGTTCAATAGGTCGAGGGAGTGGCCGCGGTACTTTTAGACCTAGTACCTCAACAAAAGAAAAGAAAAACTAACTCCATTCACTCTCTCACCTGGCAGTCCAACTTTTCGCGCATAGTACTGTCTAGAAGTTCGTTTATAAATAGAACAACTCGACTATGGAAAAATCTTCTGCAGTCAGTATTTTCGAACTCGTTGCATCCTAGAGTTTAAACGGAAGGTCTATCACTTTCTGCTCGAGCAATGCGCAGTCTCTAGCCTATCTTATCCCCTTCTATCATTGGAACTAGGCTTTTTCTCTTTCAGTGAAGTTTTGGGTCTAAGAGCATCGCGGCGACGACCTGGTCCTATTGTACCAGCCCCAACCGTTTGAGCCGATTTAGCAGTATGCCCAAAGTTTTTTCACTTCCGACTTGTTTGGTCAGGCAATGTCGCGCTGAATAACTAGACCCTGCTCTTCCCTATCGCGGAGCAGTGCCAGAGAGACCAGGAAGCGCAAAATAATCCCCCTCGAAGCACCGCGAGCATTTGGGGTTCCCCGAACGTCCGATCTATCATAGGAGGGTAATTTAGGGCGCAAAGTTTATTAACCAACTAGTGTCCTTACATCGTTTCCGATGCGTCATTTATTCAGTTCAATCGTCTAGGGCTCTCTCCATCAAACTGGTGGGTGCTGTATGATTCAGGTTGAATAAAATGAAACTGAATGGGTTTGTCGAAGACCGCACAACTTCAACAATTTGGAGCGGTTTTATGCACAGAAAGACTCAATGGATTTACTCTTTAAGTTATTTATTCCAACTGCCAGGTACTCTTATCAGCTACATATTTATACATAAATTGATTGCTTAATTAGCAATAATAAAGTTGTTGCACCAGAATGCGTGAATCAAGAGTTCATTCGCCAATTTTTATGTTCATTAATTGTTATTGCTGACATTGCAGCAAAGCGCATTCACCTCATGACTGAGAATGAATCGACCCGTGCAGGTGAATGAGCTTTTGATTCAGCATTTTACATGTGATGATTGATATATTGACAATTGAGAACGAACGTGAAAATTTAAGCAATTTTGACTAAATCTTAATGATACGTATGATGGATTTATATGTGCTGCGCACATTCTCCTCCGTCGAAATTGAGTGACGATATATCGCAAGAAAAGGTGTCTTCCTTAATTTGCTGTGACCTTCTAGGAGCTGGATGCGGACGCTTGTTCCTCAGTGTATTTCTCTGAATCCTTAGAACCCCTTGCTTCTTACACCTCCAGTATACCAGTATGAGGATGACAATGGTAACCAGCGTATACATGCTGAAGTAATGATGTAGGTGATGGTGGTTTAGGGTGGGCAGATTGTTGATATGCTGCTGCTGCTCCTTGAGTGCGCCGCGTAATTCGTCTAGATCCAAGTTGTCCACCTCATTGACGATCTGTGGTGCGAAGGATACATTTCCTTCCCTCATCTTGTAGGTTAGATTAAGATGCGCAGAGATGACTTCTGTTTCAGGTATGAATGATGTTCTGAGCCTTCCCGTGACCTTGTTGTCGGCTTGTACAGACAGCGTTGGGTGATTGATCATGCAAGTTGGTTGAAGTTGGATAATACCAGATTCACTTAGTGTCAGCGGATGAACAGCTTCACCACAAATGATATCGAAATGAGTTTCGTCATCCATGATGAATATCCATGTACTTGGTGCACTTAGCCTTATGAACATCTTCTTCGGATCCGTACTTCTGAGGCGGCAGTAGGGTGATAGTTGTTTTTGGTTGCTTAGTAGACTGATTTCACAGCGGCTTTGATTGGAGCTTGTGGTGAAGATTGGCTGTTTCAGATGGCAGGTTAACTGATGCATCGTAGTTGGTTGACATGCACTTAGATCCTGCTCATTCATAGGACTGAAACGGTCTCTGTGATGATTTACAGCTAAATAAGCATTTGACAACTGGATAGAAATAAATTTGTCGGAGCGATGTACAGGAATCGGTATTAACTTGTATAAACGATATGACTCCGTTTTTAATAATGGAATTCGAATGTCAAATAATACCCTTGTTTCTGTTATTCTCATTCTCATATGCATTGTGTTATAGATTTCTAATAATGAGGATGATCTGCCTTCTCCAGGCAATCTTACGTCCTGCGGTAGGTGCTCTCGGATGAATTTTATTTGTTCGGTGAGCTGCGATGGTGTCAGTAGCAATGTGTTGATTCGGCCGTGTTTGGTATCTGTTACAATCGATAGGATGTTCCTTTGTATCTGCTGGAAGCTCATTATGTTTAGTGTAATTAGAATGGCAGCAGTAGTGAACGTTTGAGACACCATGAGCTTTTGTTGTGACTCATTCATAGAATTAGTAATTGCTTCGAAATGACGTTCAACTGCGTGGAACTGATTTTGTATGGTATCGTGATTTTTCTTAAGCACATTTAGGGAACTCTCTGCAATAGAAGTTTGGTTCCTCAAGAGTTCGCGAAGAAGTGTTTCATTTTCATTTATACTATTGATTTGTTCTTCAAGGTTTTTAGCGTACTCCTGGTCCAGAATTCCGAATAATTTATTTGCTATGGTTCCAACTATTTCTAATGGGGCTCTCTTACTTCGAGTGCTTCTCTTCTCATTTTGCTGATAGAGTACTTCATTTATGTGTTCTGATTCCAGAATGTGGTGGTGTAGTTGCACAATTGTGGCACTACATAACTGTTGAGATGTATCTTCCTTTATCGTCCCATTGCATAGTTCTGAGAGTCTTCTTACTGATTTTTTCAGGCCAGTGAATTCCTTCCAATATGTGGAAAGGTCGTAATAGACCAGTAGGTTCCATTCGCTTGTGTATAAGTTCAGTTGTCCTACGTCATCGAAGTAGATCCCTTCTTGACCCTTGAATCGTGTTATGTTGTACGGCGACTGTGCATCCTCCCCACCAACTATGAGGAAGAATAACGCCAAAATCATCAAGTAGGCGATGCTGTTTGTGTTGATACTTCTTGCGGGAGCTGATGTCGACGTTCCTTTGTTGCGTTTTGGCTGCTTTTCGTAGTGTTGTGTTAAGGACTCTTGGCTCGACCTTTTTCGCGTGTCCTGCTTCGCTGGTCGTTGATTTATATTGCCACTGTCATGTGGTTCTTGGGTCGCATTGTTATGTCCGTCATCTTGCTCTGTAGGCGATGTTGTGACTTCCACATCAACATTTGCTTCCTTCTTGTTATCGCTTACTGGAAGCAATGAGAGCTTAGTTATCGGCCTACGCATTTTGCCATTTTTAGTCTGTAACGTCACGACTCTCGTTAATCCATCTGCACCTGGATGTATCTCTATCACTCGACCCAACGCCCAACGAGATGGCGGCAGCTGCTCGTCTTTAATGAGAACGAGATTCCCTTCTGTTATAGAGGGATTTTCTTTGGTCCACTTGGGTCGGTACTGAAGACGTCCAATGTATTCAATAGACCATTTCCTCCAAAAGTCTTGATGCATTCGTTGGATATGATCCCACTTTGTCAACAAGCTTGGCTTGTCATCCACGTGATTTCGGTCAGGCACAGTGAGTAGTGGTGATCCAGTGAGAAAGTGACCTGGCGTGAGGACATCTAAGCTTTCTGGATCCTCAGTTAGTGGGCATAGCGGGCGTGAGTTTAAGCACGCTTCAATTTGCGTCATCAACGTGCACATTTCTTCGTAAGTCAGTCTCGCTTCTCCTACCACTCTTCGCATATGATGCTTGATTGATTTTACGCCAGCCTCCCATAAACCTCCAAAATGTGGAGATGCCGGTGGAATAAAGTGCCATTGAGTTCGTGTTTCTTGTAGAGCTTGGTTGACATCGGATTTGTAGGACTGTTGTTTATGGAGGTCAGTGATTACCTTACTCGCCCCCACGAAGTTTGTGGCGTTATCACTGTAGAGATGAGCTACTGGTCCTCTTCTGCTTACTAATCGTCTGAAGGCAGCAATGAATGCAGCAGAAGTCAGTTCGGTTACTATTTCTATATGTATTGCCTTTGTAGTTAGGCAGATGAAGATTGCGATGTAGCCCTTGCGTGTTTTCTGTCCTCGTGCCCTATCAAGTAATAAATCAAAGGGTCCAGCATAATCAACTCCACAATGTGTGAATGGTGGACTAGTAATGACCCTGGCCTTTGGTAGCATGCCCATCATTTGTTGTGACATTTGCGCTTTATAACGGTGACAAATGACGCACTTATGAATGTGTCCCTTTACTGCCTTGGGTCCATTAAGAATCCAAAATCTTTGCCTTACCAACTGGTGGGTTAATGAATTTCCTCCATGAAGCGAATCCTTGTGAGCTTTATTGATTATGAGATCTGTCAGCTCGCTCTTATATGGTAATATTATTGGGTGTTTTCCATCGTATGATAACTGTGCATTTTCTAGACGACCTCCAACCCTGAGTATTCCATCCTTGTCGATGAATGGGGTTAGACTTAGTATTCGGCTGTGCTTAAGAAGTTCCTTCTTCTTCAACAGTCTCGTTATGTCGTCCTTGAAGTGTGATTCTTGGGTAACCCTTATCAACAATAGTAGAGCGGCGTCAATTTCTCTGATTGTAAGTGGAGCGACAATTCTTAGTGCTCTTTGCGTTTTTATATTTGCAACGAAGCGTGTACAATATGCTATTATACGTTGAAGTTTACTTAGGGATGAGTATTTCTTCATTAGTGCCTCTAACATATTTTCGCTATCTGTAGTTATCGTGGTTACCGTTATATTTTTTACTTCCAAGTCCGTTTGTGGTAATTTCGTTGACGGGAATTCAATTTTCTGTTCTTTTAGCCACTGCGGTCCCTCCCACCAGATCTTGTAGTCGTTCAGGAGGGCGGGATAGATACCTCGCGATGCCACATCTGCAGGATTTTCTTGTGATTTCACATGGAACCATTTGTTGCTATCGGTCAGTGCTTGAATTTCAGCCACTCTGTTTCCTACGAATGTTTTCCATTTATGTGGGTCTTCCCGTATCCATGCAAGAACAATTGTGGAATCGGTCCATGCGAAGTATGAAATATTTTCGATTTCTAAGCTGTCTCTAGCCTCCTTCAGTAAATTCGCTAGGAGTGTTGCACCGCATAGTTCCAGTCTTGGCAGTGAGAGCTTGGATTCGAGTGGGGCAACCTTCGTTTTTGCAGTGAGTAGAGTTGATGAGACCTTTCTCCCTTGTATGACTCGAATGTAGACGGCTGCACTATATGCTCTCTCAGATGCATCTGAGAAGCCATGTAGCTCACATGCTCCATTTCTTCCTGTGTATCCAACCCACCTAGGAATTTCAGTTCGTTGCAGAATTGGTAATTCGTCCAGTATTCTGCTCCATTTTTGCACTATATTCTGTGGTAGATTCTCGTCCCAGGAGGATTTCTGGATCCAAATGTCTTGTAGCAAGAGTTTTATTTTGATGGTTACTGGGGAAATGAGCCCAATTGGGTCAAAGATTTTTGCCGCCTCGGATAATATATTGCGCTTTGTTGCTGCACGCTCTGGATGTATGGTGATTTGCATCCTGAATCTGTCCGTGGTTGGGTTCCAGTATACTCCCAACGCTTTAATTGTCCTTTCCTTATCGAAGTCACGATCGGTTGCGGCTTCTCGCAAGTCCCATGGGATTTGCGTCATCAGGTTTCTATTGTTGCTTGACCATTTTCTTAGCTTGAAGCCACCACCATCAAGCAGTTTGATCAATTGATCGCTTGCAATAGTTGCTTCCTCTAGTGAGTTTCCTCCAGACACAACATCATCAACGTATGTGTCGTGTAATATTATATGAGATGCTCTAGGATACTTGTTTTCGTCATCCTTGGCCAACTGCTGAAGAGTACGAATCGCTAGATATGGCGCTGAAGCGGTTCCGTACGTGACGGTTGTCAATTTGTATTCACGAATCGGGTCTTTGGGCGATTCTCTCCACAGTATTCGTTGGTAGCTTTGATCACGAACATCGATCATGATTTGGCGGTACATCTTTTCGATGTCTGCGGTAAAAACAATTTTATGTTTTCTCCATCTAAGCAGGATGGACAGTAGTTTTTGCTGTATTTGTGGGCCGACCATCATGAGTTCGTTCAGGCTCTTCGTATTATTCCGTTTGGCTGAGGCATCAAATACCACTCTCAGTTTTGTTGTTGTGCTGTCTTGCTTGAGCACGGCATGGTGTGGCAAGTAGTATTTCCCCTCCAGAGTGTCTTCAGTTGGTACCATGTGTCCTAGACGTAGGTATTCGGCAATGAAGTCCTTATACATGACTTCAAATGTGTGGTTATTTTTAAATTTCCGTTCCATTTGGAATAGTCGTACAAGGGCTAATTCTCTTGTTCTGTGTAGATTCTCCGCTTCGTCAGGATTTTCTCGGAATGGAATTCTGACTGTATATCGACCGTCAGAACTTCGTCTATGTGTCGTTCTGAAGTGTGTTTCACAAGCAATCTCCTCGCTTGTCATGATTGGCTCGCGCTGGAGTTCCTCCACCTCCCAAAATTTGCGAAGGTCCTTGCTGATATCTACTTCCGCTATCATGCATTGAATCTTTGTATCGTTTCTAATCTTTGTCTGAACTTCACCAGATAGAATCCAACCCAGTTTCGTCTGTTGTGCGACTGGAGCTCCAGGGGGACCGAGTAGAACTTTGTCCGTTAGGATCTTTCCTAACACGTCAGCTCCAAGGAGTACATCAATTCGTCCTGGTGTGTCGAAATGAGGATCTGCTAGTATTAAATCTCGTGTATGTTCCCATACATTCGGTGTTACTTTCTCTGAGGGTAGAATTCTAGTTAACTTCTTGAGTATAATTGCAGTTGTTACAAGCTCAAACGTTGAGGCGAATCTTGGTTTTATTGTTAATTCTACGCAGGCGCGCATGGTTCCTAACTCTATTTCTCCAACCCCAGTCAGGACTCTATGAGTTCTTAATTTTGGCAATTTCAGTCTCTGTGCTGCGTCTTCGGTTATGAAGCTGCCTTGAGATCCTTGGTCTATGAGTGCTCTTAATGCGACGACATGACCATTTTTTGTAGTTGTATGAATGACTGCTGTAGGAAGCATCACCGTGCATTGTCCATTGATTTCTGCTATGTACGTACTGACTTCAGTAGAGTTTGATGGTTGGCTTTTGTTATTAACTAGTTTATCGGCTTCAGTCGGAGCGTTTGTTGAGGTTGAATGTAGAAGTGTATGATGTTTCTTCTTACAGATTTTGCATAGTCTCCAGCTTTTACATGTATTCGTCACATGTCCCTTGACCAAGCAGTTGGTACATAGACTTGATTTTCGAACTGCATCATATTTTTGTTGGATCGGCATTTTTGCGAATTTCTCACAGGAGTATATTTTGTGATTTGCCTTGCAGATTGGACACAGAGTTTGCATTGCGATGGAGCCATGATGGATTTTTAAATCTTTGCTCTTCCAGGGAGCAACTCTTTGTTTGGTTGAACCTTGTTTCAAGTTCTCGGTAGGGTTGATTACTTCTAAAGTATAGAACCGTCTCTCCAAGAATTCTATAAATTTGCTTACGCTCTCTACTTCTCTTGGATTTTGTAGTGACTGTTCATAGAGATTACGGCTTTCCTTGTCTAGCTTCTGTGTCAGTAGGAATACTATCAGTGGATCCCAATTTGATGTATCAATCCCAAGGTTCTTGAGTGCTTGCAAACACTCTGTTGTAGTATCATGAAGTCTTTTCAGCCCCTGGTGTGATTCGATGTTGAGAGTTGGTTGATTGAGGAGAAAGCGTAGTTGAGCATTTACTAGTGCCCTTTCGTTTTGGTATCGTTTGTTGAGGATATTCCAGGCGGTTTCAAAATTTTCCTGTGTGATTTGTAGATGATTGACTAATTCACTTGGTTCACCCATCAGATTTGCCTTTAAGTAGAAGAGTTTCTCCGTCTTACTCAAGTTCTCGTCATTGTGAATTAATTCTGTAAAGATGTTCTTGAATGTTGGCCATTTCAAGTAGTCTCCGTCAAATGTTGGGACGTTTATTGGTTGGATTTTCATTTTATGCTTTCTTTGATTTCCCCAAACGTTATCATTGCATACTTGTGTTGGCGCTGAAGTTGTTTGATTGTCCAATCGCTCTTGAATTTTTATCTGAATACTTTGGTAGGATTCCTCCGTCTTGGCGAATACATTATTCTCAAAGTACGCGTCACTGAATGTTTCCATGCCCATTATTTCTGTGTGTATATCGACAACACGTTCCCAGTAATCATTTATAAGTTTCGCCTTCTGTATGTAGTACGCTGTTGACATAGGCGATGTGATATCGTTTTCGGTTTTTTGTATCACCCTTTTGAGAGAGTCGATCATGGCATTCTGTCTTTTTATTCTCCTTAGTTGATCTTCAACCATTCCTGATGTTTGCTTTTTCTGGATAGCCTTTCCAAGTGCATCTTCCATCAATTCCCGGGTTTGATCAAAGATGCTCTCTATTTTGGCGTAGTAGTTTTCGGAAAAATATTTGTGGTCTGGATGTGCCTCTTTGAACTGCTCCAGTTCGCCGTGTTGACTTTCAAATTCAGCCCATGCTCTTTGTAGTGCTTGCAGACGGGTTTCCACATATTCCTTGGTTTTCCGGGACTGTGAGTCCTTCCGGAAGTTGTTATATAATTTTTGGATGTTCTTTGATGTAGCGCTTTGTAGAGTTATTAGCTTCTCCATGGTTGTGCACTAAAGGTGTGGATTGATATAGCTGAAATTAACGAGGATTTTCCTCACTTTTATTACTTTACAGAGCCTCAAGACACGTTGTTCTAGAGGATGTTTTTTTAGTTATATTGCCTCAAGACACGATGTTCTAGAGGAATTTTTGTTTATTCTAAAGACACTTGGTTCTTTAGAATTTTACTTTTTCGCTCGAAGGACCAAATGTATGATTCAGGTTGAATAAAATGAAACTGAATGGGTTTGTCGAAGACCGCACAACTTCAACAATTTGGAGCGGTTTTATGCACAGAAAGACTCAATGGATTTACTCTTTAAGTTATTTATTCCAACTGCCAGGTACTCTTATCAGCTACATATTTATACATAAATTGATTGCTTAATTAGCAATAATAAAGTTGTTGCACCAGAATGCGTGAATCAAGAGTTCATTCGCCAATTTTTATGTTCATTAATTGTTATTGCTGACATTGCAGCAAAGCGCATTCACCTCATGACTGAGAATGAATCGACCCGTGCAGGTGAATGAGCTTTTGATTCAGCATTTTACATGTGATGATTGATATATTGACAATTGAGAACGAACGTGAAAATTTAAGCAATTTTGACTAAATCTTAATGATACGTATGATGGATTTATATGTGCTGCGCACAGGTGCCTTAGTACCTGGTGGCGGACCGATAAAAACGGTAGCCTTTTAATTGCCCTTGAAATCCTGATGGCCAGGACCAACATAAATTGAACCGATTGTCGCCCTTCTTAAATTTTCATAAGTACATGCCTATACACCTTTGCTTGAAAGGCAGTAGCTACGGTACCCAAGTTTAACTAAACTTACTAATAGACATTACACCAGGCCAGAACGCCATGGCGGATTAGAAGTGTAAAGGGTGATTCCTAAGTTTGAGCTTTGTAAATAAAAAAAAATTTTCCGTATTCCTGTGACAAATCCGTAGAACTTTTAGCAATCTTTTTTTACTGTTGCTTAAGTTCAGCTGTAATCGAAATCAAAAATGTTTGCCCTCTTTTAATGTGGGTTCAGTCGTTATTTCCGCCATATTCAATTTTATAACTAGTTTCTTATTTTTATTACGAAAAATCATTGGTAAAATCTCCGATAAATAAGTGGGAAACAGATAAAGCGTTTGGCAAATGTACATAACGACAAAGTTTAGCACCTCATATGCAACGGTCCTCCTCTATATCGCCTCGAGCTAAACCTAACCAATACTGGTGCATAAACATCAGAAAATACGACCTGTGGCTGGACAAATTGAAAGGTAAAACCGAAAACAGTCCATTAAACAGCAACAAAACAAATTGTTAAGTGTCAGCGAATTGAAGCAATTCTGAAAACGTTTTAATCAATATTTATGAAATTCCCTCGGCGAGGCACGCCACCATAAATTCTATAAAATTGATAATTTAAAGATCATAAAAATAATTGAAAATTGCAAAATCATGTTCAAATCGAAATTTATCTGTCAGCAGGCCCGCACCAGACCGCCTTAATCTGCGCGCACGCATGCACAAAGAGCTTAAATCGATCTCGGGCCGAGCGCCAACTCGAAATTCCGCGCCTGACACACGGCCCGGCCGTTTCCTGCAGAGCCTTTGCGCGACAGTGCCCCTATTTTTCCTATTTTTTGAGCTGCCATTTCTTAACCTCATTCTGTTGCCCCACAACAGTCCAAAGGAAACGAAACTCACTGCAGCCCTGACAGCAACGGCAAAAAAATCGGACCGAACTGAATGCATTCAGCGACTGCGCCACTGCCCGATGAATTGAAACGTTATCGACGATATTTGACACATTACCGACCTCGGCGCACTTCACTCCTATTTTACTGCGTCCCTGTCGTCTCAGCCGGGCTCGCACTGCACTGTGTGATTGAGGTTAAGTTATCGGGCGTGTTTTCGTGCGAAATGCTCATATTCGATTTTCGCGCGATTTAATTTAATTCACATTAAGTGCAAATTGTCCCGCGCCCTGGCGATTTCCCCTTGCATTTTCACAGCGATCCGCGCGCTCTGTCGGGAAAGTAGCGCGATTTAATGGGCTTTTATCGATTTGCCTCAACTTTTGGCCGGCGAGAACGTTCCTAGTGCGTTTTTGCTCTAATCTAGGCGAACTGAGTGAGTACCTCGCAGTTTGTTATTGTTGTTATCGTCGACGTAGACAGGTGAGTTTTAAGGTTAAGTGTGGCGGAAGTTGCTAATGAACTGCTATTTGTCGGCTTTTATTGCGCTTTTGTTGTATTTTAAAGGAATCCCAACACCGACAACGCTTTGTTTAGTAAGCTACGCTCAATTGCTTTGCGCTCAAGTTTTATAAGAGGCGATTTTCTTCTGTTCTGTTTTTTGTTGTTGGACGTTTTGTTAATAATAATACATAATAATAATAAAAGTGTTTGCGAGTGAAACAAGTGCTAATGCTGTTCGGGGTTAAGTGAGGAGGCTTTTAACTCGGTTGGGAATTTTATGACTTTACATTTTTTTATGCATTCAAATTGAGTTGAGAATAATCTTGATTTCCGGGTTTGTGTTGTGAAGCTTTAGTTAAATCGAAATAATTGCTGATAAGTTGGTCATAATGGCGGAAATGACTGGAAAAAATATACTAATTTTCTTTTGTTTTTGTTTTCAAAAGTGATTTTATTTAGTGAGTCCAATTAAATGTTTGTTACTTTAAGCAATTTTCATTTATTGTATTTCTTTTAGATTTTGGGATAATTGAGAAGACTGTGGAAATACACAGAACCAGAATCTGCTTCATAAACGTCCATGCTCCCACATAAGACAAGTCAGATGAGGATCAAGATGAATTCTACCAAGAGTTGACAAACGCCATCGGGTTAATCCCGGCAAACGATATTAAAATGGTGCTTGGAGATATGAACGTCAAAATAGGAAAATAAGAGGAATTCCTAGGAGTCTGGGGAAAACATAGCCTAAAACGCTACCAATGCTATGGTAGTAGATTGATCGATCTCGATAGCTCGAACTCAATTGTAATAAGTTCAACAATCTTCCCGCACAAAAATATTCATAAGATGACGTGGCAGTCAGCAAACGGGGTAACAAATAATCCAATTAACCACGTTCTAATTGAGAGAAAAGAGGCCACTAGTATACTAGATGTAAGAATGATCAATGAAAGGAGCTTTCTGTGACTCAAACCACTTAGAACTCGGCTAAAAACCCAAAACGCAAAGAGGGCAAACACAACCAAAGTACGACATAGATAATATAAAATTTGAAGAAAGGAGAGATACCTGTCTAGCAGAATGCTGTCGTCCTACGCTGTCGCATCAGCTAGATACCAGATCAACATGAGAAACCATTAGTTTCCGAGCTCTCAGCATAATCAATTGTTACAGAAAGTGCTTTTTAGACTTCGACGACTTAGGGCCCTAGCTGTAGTATCAAAGGATGTGTTGTCGAAGGCTCCTTCCTTAGCCGAGGTGTAATCCGAACGCCCTGGCTTAGGTATAAATGTTATGTTGACGTTCCTGCAGACAGATGGGATATAACTATGTGCTAAAGAAGCCCTGAATATTTTGCATAGTAAGGGAGTGACTAGATCGCAGCCCTCCTATAACAGAATTGGATAGATCCTATCTACTTCAGTGGACTTGTATGGTTTGAACGATTCAATGGCCTCCCTAATAGCTTCGTGATTAAACACGGTGTTTGCTTCTGTCCAAGCAGCTTTGGTCGCTTTAGAAAGTCGGCCTGTTAGCTGCCCAGCAGAAGTTGCGTTCCCATTTGAATAAATGGTTGTGCCTGGAGCAATATTATCAAAGTTTCTTCCCCAGACTGTGTGAAAGATCCATGGGTCTCCTAATAGATCCGAGATCTCCCGATGAGCCCTTTAATAAAGCTTTGTGGATTTTTGCTGAGTCTCGAATGTCTTCGATACTCATGCGGAAATTTCTCCACCTATTTCTTTTTGCTCGTCTGATCGCCGTGTTATAGGTGGTGCTTTTATAACTCTCCCAGTTGCCGCTCTTCTGGGCGGCGTTGAATAGCTTCCTCGTAGCACATCTCTACTTGGAGAGCTCGTTGGAGTTTTCCTGTTACGCGCCAGAACGGGACAGTTGTTGTGTAAGCAGCAGTAACCGCCTTCGTAAGGAAATCCGCGGATAGTGCCACACTCTATCAAAAACCTTCGAGATATCTAGAGCAACCAGACCAGGCTCGATCGATGCAATTCGTCGTGAATTGTAAGGTCTGATATGTTAAAATTGGATGAAAACTTAGTTTATAGAAAAGGTGACACGAAATTGCAATAGAATATGAAAATATTTACTCAGTTTCGAAATTGAAATCATGAAATCTGTTAAAAGGGCTATAAGGTTCTGTGACGTCTCCTTTCTTGCACAGTTCCCTTGATTTCCTTCTAGGATTTTTAGGAAGTTGTTGCCGACTTTTTTGTGTTTTTTTCAATTATTTACATCCCATCTAATATATTTCAATCTTTTTCTGTTCTTTAGAGCTACTTTGTATGTAGTCCATAGATAGTGGACCATGTCTACTTCTTCTGCTATATTACAAATTTGATTAAAATTCTTTTGTAACGTTTTTTAATGATTTAAATACAACAAAAAAAAATCCACAACATTCTGGTTTCTGGTAGGAAATCAAATTTATATTTATTATCGAACATATTGCAAAATACAAAATCTTGTTTCGTGCATATTTCAACTTTTATCCATACCAGTTAAACACCAATGAATATAATTTGTGGAAAATGCGAAATATAATTCCACTCCAGCACCAAATTGCCATTTTCCATTTCAATAATTCATTAAAATTCGTACAGGTTAAGTTTATATTGCCGAAATAAAAATTGCGAATACAAAAAAAAAACTCTGAAAGGTCATGACTATTACCAAAAACAAAGAAGCTCAGCTTAAAATCACAAAATTTGCAAATTCGTTATTTGATATAAACCCAGCATTTTCTCACTATAATTACCTGTGGGGCAGGGGTAAAAAAAAATTCTTAAATAATTTATAACCCGATAATTACAAAAGAAACACGTTGATGAAACACAAAACAACCAATTTAGCCAGCAATAAAACAAAATTCTAAAGGTTTCCCACAATTTTTTAAACTTCATTATAAAATAATAAAAAGTTGCCAGTTTATAAACTCGAATTTAATACAGAGAATCTGAAAAGATTTTATCAAGCCATAAAGCATGTCTCTTAGACCTTTATAAGGCGCATAAAAGCCATCATTCAAGAAATTTTGGAATGATTAATAGCGAATCACTACAAGAGTCATGTTCACACTAGCATATTACGATCACCTGTGCAGAGGTAGCCAGCAACAACAATAACAACAACAGCGAAAATTTAACCGGGAAAAAATTTATGGACCCCATTTTGTGTGTTAGAGCAAACATTGCGGCCTGAGCGGGGCCCAAAGAATAACCCACAAGTCTCTCCACGCAACATTAATCGCCAGTATCCAACCGGAAGAACTAGCACTAAACAACTCCGTAATGAATCTAACACGTAATCCATCAAACTGGCCCGGGGTCCACCAAGCCTGGTCCGGAGATGATTTTTGGGATTCGCACAGGCCCAAAATGCGATCCCTGAGAAGTCCCGCACCGGAACCGCATTCCGGCACAAAGCTATCACCCACTCGGCATCGGGGCCATAAATAACGGGCTCATAAGTGCTAAAATGCTCCTCACCGTGAAAATAAATAAAACACCGAACGAAAGCACAGGTAAAAACTAGAGTTTTAATGGCCACCTTAATTACTACCTTCGGTGGATGTGTGTAAGCTGCGCGAGAGATGGCTCCTAGAAGCCACAGATCGACTCTCTAATTGCGAGGGTGATCTGCAAATCTCTGGCCGGGAAATGATAACCCAGGAAGCGGCCAAGAAACCCGCCTTAATTAATTCAATTTCAATTCCCTCGGCCGCCGCCGCTTCTCACACTCTTTACCGCGGAAATCGTTTCACAAATTAGTTAATGCTCAATGTTTAATGATAATGCAGAGACGCAGCCAGCAGCTGAGCGGCCAGTCGCGTAATTTCGCGGGAGACGATGCGACGGACAACTCGAAGGGAGACACTGCAGCGCCCGGAGCTCGGATGGGACCTGGATCGGATCCGTTCATTCAGGAACGTCTCTTGCGCGGCCATCCAGCGGTGTAACTACGTAACGAACCGTGAAAGAGCATTTTTAAACTTTTTGCCGTCTCCTACTTTTTCCATTATTCTCGCTGCCGTCTTTTCACCTGTGGTTAATTTCGTTATCTTTTGATTTATTCTCGATGCTCATGCGCGAGTGTTTACGCAGTTTTGTTCATCAGCAGGTGCAGGAGGGTTCGGTGATGAAGTGGTGTCTTGAATCTGATTCCCACTTTGAAATTTAGGTGATCTGCTTTCAGTTTGGATGATAGATGGATACAGCCGGCAATCATGTCCAAGGAACGAAGATGAGGACACAATTTGGGCTGAAGGGACGCCGCTTTGCGAGCACACTTGTAAAAACCCGATTCGTAAATACAAGGAAATATTCCTAGAATGAGTTTAGACCCAACCTCTCATATCCAGGTAATTGGTTATATCTTCTTCTTCAAGTTTTCGAATAGCTCCCAGTTCCTGTAAAAGATGTTTCCGACTTAAGGTGCCCGACTACACTCCCAGAGGTTCGTGCTTCGATTCCACTCCTCGCCATGATCTTTCTTTTTCTACATGCCCCAAATGCATAACACTTCATTTGTCTGGTCGTCACTCTTTGCAGTAGGAGTTCAACATTAGACTTTTTCTGATCGTCAAAAAAGCTTTAAAAGCTCTTGTTCATAACTCCTCACTCGAACTCAAAGCTTTTGCCTCAATCTCTCTCACTCGAACTCACAAGCGGGACAGGGAGGCTCTGGAACTGCCTTGGGACCTCGTGTGGCTCCCAAGAGATGCCGTTACCTACCACTGCGAGTAGGTAATTCCATGCACTTTCTCCTGCCATCGCCTCATAGCAATAAGTTAGGAGGCCAGTCCCTGTTCGATCACCGACATCAACATTCTGTTGCAGGAGTATCGAAAGGGGCCGGTGGAATAAAATCGCGCGTTGGCATTGGCAGTTCTTCCACTCTTATCTTTACTATCTTTTCGTTGACAGTCCAAATGGGATTACTTCAGAGCTCTAGGCTTTCCCATTAAAAAAATGCATAATATCCTAGCCAGAACCGGAGATCTACATAGAAAATGTTGGGTTGCCTCTGACTTTTTCTCATCTCCACAGCTGCGGCAGTCGAGGTCGCATGGAATTCTCAATCTGCCCGCTTATTAACCAATTGGCTTGTATCCTGAGGTGATCAACACGGTTTTCAGCGATGTCCTTGTGCGGAATAATCCTGTGATCTCTGTTTTGTTGTAGTTAGACCAATCTTTTAAATCTTAACACATGATGCTAATCTCCTCCATATGGAGACTCTCATTATCACATACACTTGCTTCTGTACATTCTCTACAGAAGTGCCTACAAGATTTGGTCCTAGTCTGGCCAATTCACTTGCCTTCTCGTTGCTCTCGATGTATCCCGTGACCCACTGAGGAGTGATCCTTACTAAGCAAGTACCTAGCTAAAGAGCAGAGCTTGGCTATCCGATAATATGACTGAGCTGGTACTGGCAGTGTTCTGTATTGCTAAGCAGATTTGAAAGATTACCAACAGTACTAGCAAGACGACACGAGAAGAATTCGGCAGGCAGTAGAATTTTTAGATGTTTAACAACCCAGAGAGACAAATCGGAGCGCTTAGAGGAACAAATTCTGAGGGCTGTCAATATGCTTCTAAGGGAGCAAAATTGGAGCTTTAAAAAATTATTTAAGACGAAGAAAACAGGAAATTGTCTTGGTGAAAAGGGGCGCCTTTAGCATACTCAATAGACCGGTTCCCTTTCGTTTACCGAGGTCAAGCAGCATTGGACGTGGTTAGGACTTAGTTGGGGGACCGCTTGGGAAAATGGTACTCGCGTTTGTAAGGACGAAAAAGCAGCAAAAGTCAACAAGTTTAAAAGATTTTCGAAACCGAATCTTATTCACATATCCATGATGAGGTCTTTATTAAAAGCTTTTTTCTACTGCTTCACAAACGCTTCCAAAGGAGCATTAAAAGGAGTGTTCTCCTCTGTGGATATGCAATGTTCAAAAATAACTAGAACTGTCACGGGAAAGGGAGCGCTGCAAGCTTTTTAGGGAGCGTCCTAAGATTGATATTTCAGCATTCCATTTCCCGCTGCGAGAGAGAAAACTCCAGCACCTCCCACGACTCTTATTTGGAGCCATCTGTGTATAACACTATGTAATAATTCTTGTCAGGCTGGAAGGTTGGTAGAAAGGTCTAAAGGGGATCTGAACATTGAAACCTGGGTTGTGAAGTAGAGTTTTGATGTCATATAGCCAGATAGCTCTTCTACCATATTACTGCGTTCATACGTCCTTTCCACTTCAACATTCAGCTTAACGTCTCCTCAGAGCAGTGCAAGCTGGATGATGTAGACATCAGGTGGCAGCAGATCGCGAATTATGTTCATTGGATCCGTGGGGCTTGTGCACAATGCTCACTCAAAGACACTTCGAAATTTGCCACTTTTTTAACATGGCCTACTCTGGATATGCTGTATTTTTTGCAAGAGCGATCCACCCCATGACAGAGCCATATGTCAGCACTGGTCTGATCATCGCTGTATAGAGCCAGCGAAACAAGTGCAGCTTTAAGAGCCTTATATATTGCCGAGGGTCTACTAGCAGGCATAGAAAGCTAAGCTGGACTTCTTTGACGCTCTCTTCGACGTTGACCCTACAATTCAGCTTTGGATCCAGAATAAGAAATAAGTTCTTAGGTCATCGGGATAGGATAAGTCGTTGATCATTAATTGTAAGTAGAGTGAAATTGCCCACTTTTGTTCTATTGGTGAAAGCATCAGTCCTGCCTCTTCCAGCTTAACGGGGAGGCCATTTCTATAATCTCACTGATTATAGAGAGATAAAGTTGTGCCGCGGCGCGACGTCTTTACCATTCTATTATTACCTAAGCAGCTGTGGATGATCCTAGTTTTCAGCATGCAGAGGATCCACTGGCTAACCATTATGTATTCCGAATTTCGCCACACAAGCTCCAAGGCAGTTCCAGAGCCCGCCTATCAGCGAGATTTTGAGATTCTCTTCTTTTATGGTGCGGCCTCTAGTCAGTTTAGATCTTTCTACCCTTCGAAATCCAGTGAGTTTTTATTTTTTGTGTTCGTATATCACAGCTCTTCGTTTGTACCTTGCTAAGTCCATTGTGCCCTCTAAAGGGCATCTTTCTGGGTATATTGCAAGACCCAAAGTTCGATTTCAATTTAATCTTTATTAGGGGCCATTTCACGAAGGCAGCGTCAATTTACATTCCTGAAAGAAGTTTTTGGGTTATAAAAACATCTGCATTTATGTAATTGCTGGTCTCAATTGTCCGTCCGCGCAGGAACCCATCGAGCCTCCACCACTGGGCTTATAAGCGCTGTGTTTGTTGTTTCCCTGGTGAATGGAATAATCCACCTGAAGCCAAGGGGAAAAATATCCAGCCAGGAACACTAATTACGTGCAATCTAACACAACAAAATGCAATTCCATAGCATTTAGGTGGGTAATGAACTAATTAAGTACACATGGAAGCACAGGCCGAAACTATGCAGCATTCCCGAGGCACAATGGCAGAAGAGCACCCAGAAACCTTCCACGTAACTATATAACAGTCACACAGTCGCAATTGCCGCGCTGCCGTCGCTGTGAATAGTGCTAAAGGGCGCTTTGCAACAATTGCAACGCACAACTGCACTTGCTTGCATTTATTGCATCTCATCCGTTGCATCTTCTACACCTGTGGTCTATGTGGGTACCGGGGCCTTTTATGCTGTCAACCCAGCCTTGATTGTGGTCTTCTTAAGGCCGCTTTTAACTAATGGACTTGCGGCAATTATTTATACACTGAAGCCAATGGACGGATCTGAACAAAGGCAGAGGAGCTTTGTTTCTAGCCTTGTTAAGGGTATACATGCCCGCCCGGATACCCTGGCGCGTCTCAGGTGTGCACACACGCGTTTTGTACATTTTTGCTTGTTTCGTGTCTGACACGCAAGCCGCATTCTCTCGAGTGTAACAGCATGCAATCGGCGCTGCTCGCTCGGGATTCAAGAGCCTCCCGATGTCCCAGTGTAGAACTCAATTCAGAATAAGAATTCACCTCCTGGGCATCCTATATCCATATCACGGCCCGCTTTCGTAAAAACGACTTCAACGGAACTAAAATGCAGCATAAATTCGCGCGGGGGCAGAAATGCAGATTTCTCGTTTCGGGGATGATGCACCGCTTGTGGACAATTATACTTTATTGGGCGCAATTCTGGTCAGTTTTCCGCTGCGGTGATGATGATGATGATGATGATGACGGCGACGATGGTAACGTCTATCCACGACGGTCAAACGGACTAGCGAATGATTGAGGAGCCGCGGCTATGGCCCCGTCGAACCCCATTTGGTAGCTGGTTGCAATTAGGTGCACTTATATGACGCTGACGACGTTTATATTGCGCATTTCCGATTATTTGCGGTCGATTAAAGGACTCGAATGGACACGGCATGCCCCCGGTAGCTTAGGAAGTGGCATGCTCGGGAATTTAATGGATTCACTTTATGCAATTATTTCGTTTTTATTTTAGATTAATTTTTAAATTACGCCACCACAATTCCTGGGGTAAGAGAAGTGACCGGCGAGTCTGATGGCAATTTGGATATAATCAAGCACTAAAGGGAAGAAACAGCAGCTTTATGAGGGGCAAGATAAGTAAAATAAGATAGTACGTAATTTTATGAAGATCCTCTCCTCAAGGAGAAACGCACTCCGTACCAAGACTAGTCAGAGAAATCATAGCCATTGCCAAGTGTTAGCTCAAAGGATTCCTCAAAAACGACCGATCGACGACCAGCGATGATCGACTTTTTCATTCTACGCAAAAAGTTGCAGGATCAGTTCTCAAAGGGCGAACAAAATTATTGGAAAGCTGGAAAGTATCAAGCATTGAAGGAAGAAATGAAGTTACGGCTTTAGTCCAGACCATGCAATGCCGAAACAATATCATTCGGCAAGATCATAGCTATACAGACTGTGACCAGCTAGCTACTAACGAACTTTATCGCCCAAGATTTCGTGACCGATGTCGTCATCATGGTAACCAATGAAGCAGTAAATACCAGCTCAAGACGCATGCAGCACGCACTTGGTTTGATCTTCAGCTGGTTCACTAGCTTAGCACCAATTACGATGTCAATTACTTTGTTGGGATCCCAGGCCATCGGATCTTCGAAGGAAAAGCATGAAAGGAGGTCCGAAATCACCCAATGAGGCATCTAGCAATTTAGTGACGATGGGATTCTAATAAAATATATCGAACGATGGAGGTCCAAATTTGGTCTGGTGAAACGGTTTGTTCCTTTGTCGTCTCATACCGTGGCCAAAGAACTATTTGCGCAAAGTAAGGATGTTAGGACACTTTCTGGCTTAATTATCAAACACTACTCCCTCAATTACCATATATAGAGGATCAGAAGAGCGGAGCGGAGGAGCGGAAGTTGCATTACTCTTTGCCTCGATGAGGATGAGTCTATCCTTCGCGTTTTCTAAACTAGGAGCTAGGCCTCAATGTTTCACGCGATCTTACTAAAATAGACGAATTACCCGACTAGAATTTTTGGGCGAGAAGTCAAACAGGACCCCTATCAGGATAACCACACTAGCACATGTGGACCCATATGGACTGCCCTATAAGGCACACAAAGGGCATTTAACGCTTTGCCTTATTCGCATATCATTAGGAATGCCGCATGTGAGGAAATTTCATTGCTACCCGATCCCGAGTGGAAGAGGACGAAAAATTAAAAAATTTCAGCGTGGATAGGTGAGCAACAACTGCAGCGATGTCGAAAACTTATTTTTCTTAACCTTTTCAATTACCTTTTCGACCTTCCAAATGCGAGTGCCAACTTTGTACTAAATACCTCTAATGCTGCTTGACCTCCATAATCAAACGAGAACCAATCTATTGAGTACGAACTTACACAGGAAGTGAACAAGTGTTTCTCTCTCGTTCGTCTTCCCGCAGCTACGACAACAGAAGTTGAACGGGATGCCCAACTTGGCAGCGTGGTCTTCTATGGACCAATGTCCCGTGATGATTGCCGTGATTCTGGCAATATCTCGTCGGGATCTGTTTAAGAGGCCCATTGTTTCTTTGTTATAAGTCGGCCAAGTCGCCCTAGAGATAGTGCAGGTCTCCAGTGCTCTCCACTTTTGGCTGGCTAGCAGCAGGTGGTAGTCAAAAATAGCGTTTTTGACTCCACCTATTGGGCTGCCGATCATCTCGGTCTTCGAGCCCCGGAGAGACTCCTTGCTTGGCTAGGTAGTCGGCTTTCTCGTTCCCCTCTATGTTCCTATGACCGGGAACCAAGACGAGAGTCACGTTGTGCTTTCTACCTAGCCTATCTAGGTCAGCTCTGCATCGCTCCACTAGCTTGGAGCGCATTCTTAGTAAATCCAAAGCTTTTATAAAGGCTTGGCTGTCTATGAAAATTCCAATACTACACCTTTGTGTAGGTCCTGAGTTCATTGTCTGGCAGGCCTTCAGGATCGCCAGCACTTCAGCTTGAAAAACACTAGTGTACATCGGTTGGTGCCAGGGCAGTGAAATGTTAATGGTATCTAGATAAACCCCTGCTCCGACGCCTTCAGACGTCTTGGGGCCGTCCGTGAATTATCGTACATCGAACTTTCGCAGGACGTCTCCGTTTCTCCACTCTCTTCTTGAGGGTAGTTCGACGGAGAAATCCTTCCTAAAGGTCAATCTAGGGAGAAGGTAGTCTGTGGTTGTAGACGACGAAGGACACGTGCAGATGAAGTTAAAGCCTCAAGTTATCCCTCTTTTGGCCTACTGTCAAAGTTCCATCCTTGAGAGTTAACATGCGCGTCCACCTTCAACGTGATTTGAGGGCAGGGGTGTTTTCTAACTTATTACTAGATATTGGTGATGGAAATATTTTGGAAGAGGGCAAGAATAAATATTTCGAGAAACTTTTGCGATATTGTGGAAGATCTGATTAGCTTCACTGATAGAATATACCCAACATTCATCAGGCTGGACTGGATTGCACATCATGGAAAGGGCTGAGGGAAAGGACTATTCTCACTCCAACAAACAACTCAGCCAAAAGAGAAGCTGCCTGCTGAGCATATGAAGTATGAATCTGTGGACTCGGTAATGGAGGTCGAGAATGCTATACATTAACCTGTAGGATTCTTCCACACTCTTAACCCACTAGGAATACCACCTCTACCTCAAGGTTTGTGCTCCAATCATACTGTTGCGCAATTTAAACCCCGCGAAATTGTGCAATGGTACCAGGCTTTAGGTGAAAACTCTGTACAATCACGTATACGAAGTCAAGATTTTCACTGGCGTCAATCAGGGAGAAACCGTCTTCATCCCCCGAATTCTTCTGATCCCATGTGTTGACCAATTTGACTTCAAACTTGTGCAATTTCCCGTTAAGGTCTGCTACGCCATCATGACCATCAATAAGGCACAGGGACCGAGTTTGAAAGTGACTGGTGTGGATCTGAGGAGTGACTGTTTCTCACATGGCCAATTGTACGAATTGGATCGTCGGACAAGTGGTAAATCTATTCGAATCGTTATCGAATGCATAAATTCATCCCTTCTTGGTTTCAAATTATTTTCAACCAATGTTTAACACCTAAAAATTAACAAATTCAGTAGAAAACGTTTCGACGAACAACAAACAAAATCAGTGCAGCATTTGCCTCTTCACAGTTGATCCTAAATTCCCCGTCGTCAAGCGAACGAAGCCTATCGAAAAAAAGGTAAATCCTTAATTGAAACATTTCCTGCTGAAAAAATCTGATATGAAATTTGTCCCATGTCCAGATCTATCACGGATCTACTTATACTTAACCTCAATCGACCTACTAAGCTGGCAACAAAACGTCAAGGGAAATGTCACACGGAGGGATTCCTTCAACTGCCAGGCATCAACACGGGGCTTTATCTAAACTGTGAAAATTGATACTTTTGACTTCACCAATATTTTTTAAGCCACAGTCGCCGGGAGGAAGCCCGTCTCCTCTGGATCTCCTTAATCGATTACCCAGTAATCTCCTCAGGTATTTTTTCAGTTAACGTCACAAAACAATAATCCGAGACTTTCGAGAGGAGAGAGGTAAAAAAAACAACTATGTTCACAATTTTGACGCGAACCAGCAACAGGGTCGCATCGGCAGTTACCACAAGGCTCCTCATCATCGGGTTCTGAATGGAGAGGGGCGAAGGGGGAGTCGATCATCTGCCGGTGAATGTTTTGTATCCTGTATACAGCTCCGTCGGCCGGGATTACTTAAGCCGACTGCACTTGAAGGTCGTAAAATGCGCGCGTTAAGATCCTATCATCCATGCAAAATTTAGGTGCAACAAAATATTAACAGCGCAACGCGCAGACTCTTAACGATTTCATAAAATGCCCGATAAAAATAAGACAAGATACCACAAAGCAAAACAATTAACGAACGAAGCTAAGTGTGAACGATCAATGGCTGTGAAAATACGCCAGATCGGCGGCATTATAAGCGACGCGCTCAGAACGCGATCCATCGTTTGCGCAACTAAATCAGGCGAGGCTGGCGTGCGCGAACGTCTCAAGATATGCGGGCTTAGTAGCGGCGAGAGATGGCCGCATATTACGCGTCTACTTAGCGATTATGACATAAAAGCAGTTTAGCGAAACCGATAAAGTTAATGTTTTCCAACTTTTTAATTAGTTTCGCATAATTGCAACAATGTCGCCACGGCGTTGCTGTCAACTGCTGCTGGCTGGGCTGCTGCCGTTGTTTATTTTATAGGCAATTAAAAGGTGGAAATCGAGTGATCGGCCAGCAGGTAATTGCGAGTACATCAGTTTGTTGACTTTCCGTCGCTGATGCTGCTTGTTGCCCGGGACTAAAGCGATCAAACTTTTTTATGATTCAGGTTTTCCTCGTCGTCTCGCCTGGCCAGCGGTTCCCCTCGCGCCGTGACGAGGACTATAACTTTTGATAAGTCAAAGACACTAATCCCGTAATCAGATTAAAAACTTCGATTCCGATGCATTCGGGGGAATTGGGAAACATCGGCTGACGCGGCCCCGGGGTAGAAAGAATCGCTCGTGATGTGAGAAAAGTCACAGTTTTGTAGCTTTGTATAACACGATGCATGCTGGCAATGCCAATTTGAATGACAACAGCCTGTTGCACTCCAAACTTGGTATCATCGGTGCTACCGAGCGAACTAGTCGGACCAACCCAGCTTTCGCCTGTTAATTAGCTTGGGAAGCTTCGCCGGAATGAGGCGACTATTTTTATTTTCGCTCTCCCCAGTCGATCCCGGGTTTATGGCCCCGATCCTTTACTATTTATGGTCGTTAATTAACTTCCGTGCAAACGAATTCAAATTAGTTTTTTTTATCCATTGGCGTCGTCACCATTCGTATTAGGCACCAAAAATTTAAATGCGGAAGGAATGACCGAGTTTTAATGTTTATCGCCGGCTTTGGTTAATTTACGCGATTTGGAAGTGATTTGAGGTTTGTAACGAGTTTTTTTTATCTCCTGTGTGCGGGAGAGAGAAATCCGTGAGAGTAACAGATCAAATCTGATATGGAGGAGTATTTTTTTTTGGAAGCCGATTTTTATTGGACTAATTTGGACGATGGCAAGATGAGAACAGCGCTATTTGGAGGTTTCGTGTCTTTTTTTTGTCATTTTGACTGACATAGAGGATAACGTTAATAATTTTGTAATCTCGTCACTTTTAAGGTATTTCCCATATTTAAACCGTACCAATTCCGATATATTTTTTGTAAGCAAATAAAGCAGAAATGGTTGCGACCAACGTAAGCCTCGCAAGATGTAGTAAATTTAGTTTTTTGCTTTATCTCGTACCAAAACAAGCGACTTTTTACAGCAGTTGATGTAGTATCGTCGTAATCGTCAAGAATTCATACTCTCGTTGAGAAATATATTGTTGAGAATACTTCAAACGCAGAACGATTCATATTTCACGATCGCTACGATCAATTGGTATTTTCTACTGGCCCTTGACAGGGAATACCAGTTGCCTCTTCTGAGCCAACTTCAACGACGCGCTCGACCAATTCAACTAAGTTTTGAATGATGACCAATACAAACCGAAAATCAATTCTAACTCGGCCTATGGTATTTTATTGTCATAACGACGATACTTTGAAATCATCTGTACGCTTTCAATAATATCAGACCAACACTCAATTGACAGAGAGATCGAGTTATTTGTATCTGTCGAGTTCAATGTCTATAAAATGAAGAATCCTTGGATCTAGTGATCGTGAGAAAGGGAGACGGAATATCTAACTTATTATCACCCGAGTAAAAATAAAAAACGGCCTTATAAAGGGCGAACGCCGGCCGCTTGGCTTTTTAAGGGGCATATGATGGCCGTCGAGTTTTTAACCATTTTTAATGGGAGCACATACGGCCTTACGACGGCCAAATTTGACCCAAAAATTTAAAAGGCCAAGTACTGAGCTGTAGAAACGGGCATTCGACGGGAAATTTTAGCCAAAAAAAGAATCTGCACCAAATGTATTGTTGAATGTGTTTTATGGGAACTTCATCGTTTTCGTTATGTACAATGGTTCTTTCGATTTATCCTACTTAAAGATATCGATGCACAAGAGAAGCGAGCTCGCCAGTCGTCGGTTTGTTGTACGTGAAGTGTGTGGTGCGTGTGGATTTATATTTTAGTGGGAAATTTTGTTATTTAACGGCTTGAAAAAAAAACAACCGAAAAAAAATCAAACATTTAATTGCAGTGAAATATATTTTCTTATAGGAGGGCGAATATCCACGTTGCTGCGACTGTACCACCGTCGTATACCCGTAATAGCAACCATACGGCCGCCGTACCACCGTCGGATGGCCGTTATTGGAACTGTAAGGCCGTTGTTTCACCGTCAATCGCCCCCTGTACGGCCGTACTGTCCTGCAACGAGCCTTCGGTTAACCGCCAGATGGCCGAGGACTATGTTTCAATCACAGTCGGCATTTGCCCGTTCTAAGGCCATCATTTATTTTTACTCGGGCAAAGACATAGGAGGTAAGAATAGCGGGCGATTTTGAAAAGAGTAGTAATTACGTTTTTTTTATGTAAAAGTTTTACCTCAGGTGTCACTATTTATACTAGTCCGTCATGTCGTTCACGTCATGGTGCGATGTCTAGTGCATAGGATATGTTAAGGGGAGTCTGAATGATGCATGAGGAGGAGGAAGCGCATGTCTTGTTAGAACTCTTGAATGTTGTATGAGTTAACTATTTTCAATCAGCCGTCTGAGCAGATTCAACCGTCGAGGTTACTGGGAGACAGCCTCGTCGGAGTTGTGTATGCCTCCTGAAACAAGTGAATGCCGTTAACCAGCCGACAAAGGCTGTCACGCCGGCATAATACCAAGGGAACAAGGAGGTCCGCTAGGCGAAGACCCGACCTAAGTGGAATTTTGGTACCCTTTTTATTAATCGGTTAAGCCGTCGAAATGCCTTTTTAGGACTACTCATAAGTCGCGAAAGGAAGAGATTAAACAGCCATCAACCGTGTTCTGCACATCCTGACGTGGAGTTATGAAGGAGTGTAGGTTGTGAAGATTGAACCAATCAACAACGAAAATACGCTTTGAAAACGTTTTAACAACGAAATCAACTAATTCCGTCGGCTCATGCGATTAAAACATGGGTTGATAGCTTTCACAACAGGAAAGAAGTTTGCATGACCAAAATCGATAAGGTCCCCGAAAACGACCCGACCCGAAATACTGTGTAAGTGATGACGAACTTCAAGGCTGAAAAATTCGTCTCAAGCTTAATTTGTTTCAGCTTAAGACGATTTACTGTGTGTATGTGTGAGGAGTTCTCAAAATGGCTGATTTTGGTCTTACACTAAAAGAATAATCTCACTCTATTCCAGGTATTGATTAAAATTATTTTAATGCATAATACAGAACGAAAATTTTCAATGTTTGAGAGAGAATCCGAATCTGTTTATACAGGCAATTCGTCTTAAACCGATTTTAAGATTAAAACTGTCTTACGCGTAAACAAGGTACATACTCCCAAAACGTAATTTACCTAAACTGTCAAACCCAACCCACCAAATCACATCATATGCAGCCAAAATCGTACAGAAGATATCACAGCACTTACTTAAAGAGATATACTAAACAACGATATACGATCGGAAAATACATATTATCGTGTGAAGCAGTGATGTAAGGTTATGTAATAGAGTCAAGACGAAGATTATGTTTTTTAAATGTCAGCTATAAAGTGTCATTTGATTAGCCATCAGAGGTCTTCATTTCTATTCCCAATGGTGGCTTTTTTAACAATTTCACCAAAAATATTTCTTTTTTGTTTTTGGCTACACATCGACAGCTCTTTCCACTTCTCCTCACCCTCCTTGCACTATTTATGTTAATTTTGTTTGGCAACAAATAAATTAACACTTTTTCTTTCAGAGTTCAAGCTGAAAGTGCGAAATTGCAGTTTTAATAAATCGTTACCACAATGGTGCTTTCCACAAACTAAGTGCGTTTTTTTACAACGATTACCATAGTTCTAAGTGAAGACTAGACAACAAAAATCATCATTGTATCACCATCGAAAATAGAAATGGCGGACGTTTATTTTGCACTTTCCAAAAGAAATGTCAAATAATTCACGGTGGACAGTCACCTGAATTAAATCGCTGCTGGGTTTGCTTTCGTAAATCAACATAAAGCATTTTTTTCGAAAGTAACTGCGGTGTTTTTTTAGATTCATAAATAAAGATGGGTGTTTTTCTGACAGATGGTGAATGACATTTGTTTTGACATTTTTGTAAGTTTTGACAAATTACTTAAAATTTTTGGATATGAACTTTTAGAGCGCAGGCCCTTTGTACTGTGAACGTGCTATATTCAGAAAGATATGGTAGAGAGAAGATTGAAAGAACTGCCGACGCTAAAACTACGCGGTTGATTCCATCCGCTATCATCCAATACTACCACTACAAAACGATAACTTTTGCAATCGAAAAGGATATGGATTTTTCGTTTATTGTGAATGCAGCCAATTACAGAATAGTGTGCAGTGAATTGCGGTAAACAAAGAAGACAAGAAAGAAGGAATGTTATTAAGGTGAGAGAAAAGGAAAGAAAAAAGAACATGGCGCTGCATGGAATCGAACCACGAACCTCTGGGATAGAAGTCGGACGCTTTATTTAACTAAAAGAAGACAAGTCCGTCCATTTTCTCATCCAACATTTTTGTTGAGTAATAAAACGTTCTTTCTGGTCAAATTATTACGTTAACAAAAAATGTTGCCGCACATGGAGTGAGAATATAATCTTCAAGAGGTTCAGTTTCCATAATATCCTGAAAAATAGACTGTTTGGTTTCGTTTATATTCTGGAGAGATACTGGTCCTTATTTCTTTGAGAACGATACTGGAGTCAATGCAAGTGTCAATGGTGATCGTTACACATCCATGATAAATGATTATTTGCTTCCAAATTTGGCTTGAACTGGACCAGGAAGACTTTTTGTATTAGCAAGATGGTGCTAAGTGTCATTCAACAATTATTTTATTGAGACAAATTTTTTGACAGCATTTTTTAAATATGGAACATTAAAATGGCCTCCAATATCATGTGATTTATTGACATTCTATGAAGAAACGAGTAAAGCCACTAGTTTATATTCACAAATGTGCAATAAAAATCAACAGCAATTCAGGAGTGAAGAAAGACTCAAACTTTTTGTAAATTTTCTATATAGGGAACTAAATTATGGAATAACATTCTTATTTCCTTTGCAGCCATGAAATAAAGAACGAGACTTTAACCAGAGTCATTAAGATAAGCAACCTTGACAGAACGGAGTAGTTCTACACTTTTTTAGGTCTGTTTGGGATTTTTAGGTGTGCCTAGGGTTTCGTTCGTTACTAAAGAGTAATGGCAGAGAAATGACAATAAATCGTAGAAAAACACTTTAGCAACAATCGCACACTTATCAAATACAATGATTTTGAGATATAATGTGTAGACAATACCGACTTGTCACTACAGAAAGGAGTTGCAAAATAGATTTTCAAATAACCTTTACACAATTTTTAACGATTTTAACGCACAAAACAAAACTCACCATTGCTGCATATACTGTGACTATCTAACTGTCCGCTAGAATCACTATCACTGTCATCATTTGTGCTAGCTCGACCGACATTGCTTCCTGGTGGAACGCTTAAATCCCTAGGACCTGGCGATGGGGACCTGCCGTCATCCTCCAAGTCCCGATGTGAATGCATAGAATGATGATGATGATGATGATGATAATGCATACCATTATTATTATTATGACCCATGCCATGATGGCCGTTCTCGCTATTTACAGCATTTGCAGCGGCATTTGCTGCTGCTGCTGCAGCACTGCCAGCCAAAATATCGGTAATCATAAATCTGGAGCGTGGTGGTTGTAATACCGCCATTGAGCCACGCTGAACTGGAACAGTCATAGCTGTCGTAGAACCAGTTATGGGGCTGATACTACCCTCGTTATCGCTAGTAGTACCAATACCGCCGCCGCCGCCACCACCACTTCCGCCACCGACGACGCTACTGATTCCACTCAAATCGGATATGGCGCTAATGGTTGCTGATAGTAGTGGGCTATCGCCCGGTGTATGCCACTGTAGCACGATTTTGATGAAATTTTTTTAACACACCAAAAAATGAAAAATCTGTCAATCACTACTTTGCGAAAATGCAATCCTCCACAAATTTCTATCTAAAAAACATGTACAACACTTTATTTTCTTAACAAATTATCTTACTGTCACACACACACTCAGAAAAACTATGCATAATTCGTTATTTTTTCACAATCCTGAATTAAAAAACTGAGTTCTACGGCAAGTTCAGGGAAGTCCATATATAAATTACAAAGTTTTCACAATCAAATTACCACCAGTTTTCCGTTAAAAATAAAACGAAAACTGCAATAAAAACTGCTATAAACACGTCATTTCCTTGGCTAAAACCCTCGCTTGTACTGCTGGACATTCCGGCTGATTTGGTCCGTTTTTTATTATTCTAATTGTTCAATCACTTATCGGAACTTTTCCATTTGTTGTTGATAGTAAAACACGATAAACAATAATAAACAACACCTTAAAGAGCACGATATAGTATTAAAGCGAAACGCTAAATAACAATGCGCAACAGCATTATCGATTTTCAACTATTCTTTAGCTGGAAGATCACTACTAGAACGGACTCAATTGCGAGCGATAAGAATTTTTAGTATATTTCACAATCACTATTTAAGCGCGATTTATTGTGCAGCTAAAATGTAAAATTTTTGGTCACAGTTTTCTTGTAACAAAATTGAAAAAATAAAAAAGCTCAAATCGAGAACAGGAAATCGCCCTAACGCAAACCGTTCCAGTCCGTCGTCAAACCGACACTAAAAACTGGAATAAACAATTTCTATGTGTTACGTCAACTTGATGAGAAATAATCATCATCTGTCTCTCTCTAGCTGCGGCCAGCACAAGCATTTATCTTTGTCAAGTCCCCTCCTCCCGTCGTAAGTGTACCAACAGTAAAAAAAATGCCCACCGGCATTAACCACGGCAAACAAGGCAGAACGCAGCAGGCTCTCGGGCTCGGGCACAGTCAGCAAAAGCCTAACCAAACACGATCTCGAACCTTAGGCGAAACCTGTTAAACCAGAAAATCGCACACACAACCACACGCAAGCCAACTGACAACCGTATTCGCCGCTGCCAGCAGTTTTTCATCAGTTCGCTGCCGCGTACCCAAATGCCCAATTGACTCCCATGTGAAAAATGCCTTCATTACGCTGAGCCCGAAAAGGAGGCCGAACCGACAACAATTCACCTAAGCCGCACATCGCTCAGCCAATCAGCAACGGTTCCGTTTGACATTACTTTCCTATAAAATCCCATTGACAGCTCCAGCACCGTTTTATAGCACCGTTTACACCGTTTCGTACTAGATCGCAGTGCAAGAATCCCATGGAAGCGCCTGTCAAATGGCGGGGAAGTAGGTGACTGGGCCTGCGTCACAGCAGGGAGGCGTGTCCTCGGTCTTGAATTTGCCATAAAAGTTTGAGGCCTCGACACCCTCAGTTTGATTTACAGTTTCTGTTCGCCACCCTCTCTTTCTACCCTGCAGCAGCCGACGCTCCTTCCTTACGTAGGCCTCTTTCTCAGTGTGTGGATATTACGGCGGTAATCGTTAATTAATCTCCGAATCCCGATATAATCGCTCCTCGGCCGTCAAAATATGCAAGAGAGCGAGTTGCTTTGTTCGCTAAGGGGGCGAGAGCGGCCGGAAGGGCTGAAGAATTTACCCGAAACGTAATGGAAATCGAGGCGAGCAGTTTTCCTCAATCGGAAATTATCTCGACAATTATCTATTTATCTCGGCTTTTGTACTGCTGCTGTCTCGCTCTCGAGCACGCCAGTTGGTCGCGCTGCGTCGTCGTCGGATTAAGAGGGCACATCTCTGGCTAATGCCGGCTTAACTGAATGTGAATGGGGGCCCCCGAATGCGAGTGTGAAGTGTGTTTCAGTTTTTGTGCCGTTTTACTCCTTTTATGTATGCAATGCACCTAAGTGGCAATGGGTGGCATGACAGGTTGTGGGATGAGGTGGTGACATCGCTTCCAGCCTGGCTGATTTGGATTTCCCGTTATGATTTTTGCTTTATAGTGAGTGGTGCGAGGGGTGAACAAGCGTCAGCGCTTTATCTCTGACTCCGCCCTTTCTCAATTGTAGTAAAACGACCGATGATTTTCGTGTATTGTTTTTTAGATTGTGGAACTTGAAGTGGAGCGCTCTCATCGTTTAGGGGTATTTTATGGGAACGTCTTTGAGGTATTTTTTTTCTTTTGTTTTTTTTGTTTTTAGAGTAGTAAAGTGATTTTTCATGGGGAAGTGAAAATTAGTCGATTAAGAAAAATATGTAACGAAGCTGAGTGATAAGGCGGAAGAGATGCCTTAAGACTGTTTTGGTAACTCTATTTTTTTTATCTGCTTGGCATCATTTTCTTACTGTGACACATCTTTTGCAGCATTCATTCTAAACAATTGATTAATAAAACACGAGACTTTCAGATATGGTAGCAGCTCCAGCTCCTACCAGCTTTGGCACGTCTATCTCGTTATTTATTATATATTTACAGAAACCATAAATAGATTAATATAATTATCTAATAATAATAATTTTCCGTTTGTTTTAGGTCATTCTTTTATTTTTGTAACTTTTAGTTAATCCTCCGTTTTGTGACGGGGCGACATGAATGAAAATAACGCTGGGAAACAAAAAAATTTATTTTTTCCACATAGTGGTTTTAGAATGTACTTAAATTACACATTCACGAAATGGAGGTTCCATTGTTTAGGTCGACTCTGGGTATCGAGATAAACTAAATGTCAAATATTACACAGATTTCCGGAATCTAACCTTAAAATTGTATTATTTTCCTAAGCATACTTAACCAAATTTTGTTTTTATCTGTATTTACTTTTCTTAGTATATCAGTTATATTCAAAAACTAATGTTCGTTTGTAATCGATTAATCGATCGATTAAGTATATATTTGCAAATACGTCAACAAAGGAAGTGGCATGGACATTTTTCGAATAGCAAATAGCAAATGGTTATTTCATCGCAGATCCTGGATTGACATTATGCCGAGGACGTTAAGACTGAGATGGAAGGAAGATTGGTAAGGTACGATCAGAGATGAGACATAGTACTTCATTGATTTCAGTTATATTCTTTCCGCCCCAATCAAGGGTAGGTTTGATATCCCTGTTAACTAAACACTCAATGACTATATTCCGAAATATAACCCAGCATACTGGCCAGCGCTAAAGACGTCTTGAATCGCCGCCATTCTGTTGAATCGTTCAGTAATATACTGTTCAGTGCGCGTCGGGGAAAATTGCTTGCCAGGATTAATGAGAAAGGAGGAATAAAAAAGCTTCTACGTTGAGATTAGTAGCAGACATACATGAAAGTGTTACAATTTAAGACTATTTTTGCTTCCAATCACTTATCACAGATCAGGTGCCACACCTGACGAAAAAATGGAGATATCCAGAGCAAGCAGACCAGACTCAGCAAAGCCATGGAAAATTTGTTTGAAGTGCTCTGTTACACAAGAGCTCAGGTCCAATGGATTCATTAAGGCCAAGCTCTTTAAGATATCTACTTCTACTTTAATCTAAGGCTCAATCTCAGCGTAAAACTCACTCCAACATTGTACCGGGCGCTTGAAAACCTAAACTATCAAGGCCGGCTTGCCTTTCGAAAGTTCTTGGTATACACCGAATACGAACAATCGTCTGCCTTGCGAAGAGGATGATTAAACGGCAATTTAAACCTCTTTATGGCAAGAGGCAACAATACTCATTGGAGTGAAGCCTTGATCTATTAGGCAGTCGCACGAAAATCTAAACCAACTTAGAATGAAGAACTTATTGGCTGAGAATCAGGGACTGATCAACTCAATTACTCATACCAGCAATTAAGGAAGAACTTCTTTATCAGTCTCAACGTCACAAACAAATCCATATAGATTCACAGCCTTAAACCAGCTTTAAATTATTATACTATTATTGACGAATCAGAGCCAAAACGATCGGTGTTAGAACCGGGATCGCCATGCTTTCGAAAAGCCTTCGAGAAGAGCGATCGCGGGGAGTTTCAGTAATAAAAATTCAATAAGTAAATAAGAACACTTGCATATTGTAATGAACGAAAATAATTGATTATACAAATTTCGGATAAGCCATACTTGGGGTATGTTACGTAAGAGTTATGGTCTCCCACCCGCTCCTTCTGTCACGAAAAAAATTGAACTCCTCCATTCCCTACATCTGCTTACGTAATACTTGAATGCTTCTAACCGCGTAACCACAGAACTTTATCGCCCAAGGCTATGGAGGCATCTTCCACGATAAACGATCAGCTGATCATGATGAGGACACCTACCATGACCCTACCACGAACATACAAGACAGGACTGCTCCTAAGATACCAATCGTATGGTAGACGGGTGGATCCATAACAGTGGCAAATATGGGGTGACAGCATCTAAGATGAAAGCTCTAGATATGGTATAGCGTCCAGCTTGAGCGCCATAGTTACTATTTTTGAAGCAGAGGGGTATGATATATTTCATATACCTGCGAACTTAACAAAAGCCTGCACTCACAAGCGGGTCCTATTTTTTCCAGACAAGCAGCAATCACAGTGATTAAGTCAGGTTAGAAGTCCTAATTAGTTTTGGATTCCCAACGCATCTTAATGGGCAGTGTTTTCAGTTTGGTCACACTTGTTTGGGAGCCGGGTCATCAGGGCTTCGAAGGCAATGAAAAGGGGAACGCCGTTGTCAGAGAGGGCTCTACACCTGTATCCATCGGTACATCGAAACCGGCTATTAGGGCACTCATCAGTTTGGTGAAGAGACCCCTAAACGGTCGGACTACCTGGTCGGTGTACCTAAGGTTCGATAGCTATTTAGCCGAAGGTCGCGGGTGCCTAAATGCACCCTGTGGAATTTAAGAAGTTTATCAGTGATCTGAGTTCCAATCTGTGGATCTCTCTTAAGGCTTCCAGGACCAAGGCTTCCAGGAAATAAACAAGTGTTTCCCTCTCCTTCGTCTCACAGTAGCTACGGCAAAATAGACATTGTGCGGGATACCCAGCTTGGCAGCGTAGTTCCCAAGGGCCAATGACCCGTGGAGATTTTCATAATTCTGGCAATATATCGTCGGGGCCGCTTTAGGAGGCGCATCGTTCTTTTTTGTAGGTTTTAGTACAAGCGATGCAGGCTTTCTTTATCCCTTCCTCAATCTTCGACGTCCAATATTAGACCCAGAACTTTCAACCTCAAGGATAAAGCGAGGGTATGCCCATCCAACCGAAGAAAGTTGAAAGTGGGAATTTTCGTTTTCCACCCTTTCAAGGTTAAACTCCAAGCGGTTTATTCCTGTGCCATCTAATAACATGACGGCGTACAGTAGGAAGGCGAAGAACAGCACACTGGTTACCTACCACTATGGCCTAAATTACCATCTATGGAAAATCAAAAGGCTAGGGGACCCCATATGTAAGTTTTGCCTCGATGAATATGACTTTTTTAAGTGAAAAAGAGGAACTCAAAGGTAACCAAAGGAGAGAACAAAGCAAAATAAAAGTATACTGCCGACGCTAGCACAAATAATACTGACATGTCTCTAATGATGGTACTAGGCGTCAAACCTCTAAGCAGACTGCTTCACTTGTTCAAGTGGTCTGGCCTACAAAGTTAATGTTTATGGCTGTCAAAAGTACAGTAGGTTCAAATGGCGATACTTCCGGACACGATAACCAATTAAAAAAATGGTAGCAAAAGAACAGAAGCTTACGCTCTCTTTAGGCTTTTACATCAGATATTGTAAAATATACACACAGCCCTAATAAATTAGCACGTTAGAATACATGAAATATAATAAACTAAATATATAAAAATGTAAAAGGAAATAAATTTAAGGTCAATAAAATAAATAGTACACAAAGATCAAGAAAATTCTATCAGGAAACAAGAGTTTTCTTCATTTTATGCGGCAACCTTTTGTCCCACCTAATCCTAGCAACTTTCTGCAGTTCTTACGTCGGTTATTCTTTAGCAACTAAAAACTCGAGGAATTAATTAATAGACTAGATACAAAATATATTTTCTTAGTTGCTGCTTAAGGAATCTTAAGGAATAAAAGTGGCGCAACCTGTGCCTCGATGTTTATACCTAGAAGCATGATAGTAACGATCCCCCGCTTTGGCCCCTGCCTTGCCCGCTCTGCTCCGCCTGCTGTTTACTACGCAAACAACGTAATTCACGCTTAAATATTCAAAAAGAGCGCAATCAACATAAATTTGCGACTCCCCACTCCCTACCCCACCGGCCTTCTGCTCCATACCCCCAGCCGCTTGCCTTTGAGTCCTAAAATCCTCTACTCGGGATGCAAAACGAAATAAGATAAAAACCAAAATGGCGCATCATCCCTCTTTTGTGAAGGGTGGTATTTATTAGTACCCAGAAGAGCGAAAAGGAAGCACTAATTCTAATCCACTCACACTCGCATGCCCCTCCGCGTCGCCAGCCCGCGTTCACAGCATGCTTGCAATTAGAGAAGTAAAAAATGCTTTAACTGGCAGCCAACTCGGTTTGTTTTCCAGCTATTTAGGGGTTGATGGGGGTGTACGAAGCTGCTTTTATGTAAACAAGCACCAGCACACCCCCGCAGGAATATTTTTGTGTGCTTAGAGAGAACCGAGTGGTGAGAGAAAGCGGGATGCGATTCGGTGTGAGGACATCCCTGCGGGCGGGTGATGATGGGTGGAATCTGGCAGCCGTTATGGCTTCATCCCCGCTTTACACCCTCGTAATTGGAGGGATGCACGCTAAAAAGCCAAAAAGTGGAAAAGAAAAGTGCCGAGCTGAGGGTGTTAAATGTTAAAAGATTTCCTCTGCGCTCTTAAAGTGTCAAAGCGAGTAATTCTCATAAATAATTCCTAGAATTTATGCGTATTTGTACGAGCACATTAAGCACCCTGCCCCTGGGGATGGGACGCCCGCTCGGGGGTGGTAATTCTCCCTGCTGCACACACAGACTTAGATAAAAGATAAACACTTTAAGGGCAAATTAGGTTTGCCGAGTTGGCAGCGCGCTTAGAGCGGTGCGGCGCCCCGATCACTCGGCCAGGGATGGACCCCACCCCCAGTCCCGGCCGCTGCTAATCCACTTACGTAATGAATTTTTCAGCGACTGCTGTAATAAAAAGCGCTCATTTAACCGTGCTAATGGATTTGCAAATTCCTGCAACAAAACATGAAAAATTCAGCAGCCACTCGCCAACTGCACATCGCGCTTCGCTTAAAATTCTGTTTACAGGTGTTTCTGGTGCCGTGGCGAAGTGGAATGGGGGGGATTTATGCTTCTGCATTATTCCTGCACTTCTGGCATTCAAAATTAATTGGAATATTTTTTTTCTGTTTCTTTGTTTCTTGGATAAAATTTTATTTCGCTTAGCGTCTTGTTCTCAGCTGGGCTAGGTGCAGGTAAGATGCACTCTGCAAGCGAGAAAAGTTTAGTGCTTAACGTCATCATGCATTTTTGTTGCTGCTAGAATGACATACATTAGTAAAACGCTTTCTGTCATACCTTTATACTGGGCAGAGCTGGTATTAAGGTTACGCTTTAGACCAGTTTGAATTCTGACAGTTCCTTACAATTCTCATATACAAAAGTAACTCCAAATGTCATTGTCATTCTTTCGTTATTGTTTTTCTCGATTTAGTTTCGAGCTGTGTAAGAAGTTTATTTTTCTTGTTTCGAATACTAATAGCCCGGGGAAATTAGCATTTAAGGAGACAAAATTCCAAAATGGTTGAAAATTGGTCCACAGATTCCTTGGGACTTTTTAAGAGAACAATTTCGGAATCACAAACAAAAAACATGGCCGCCGGAGATATCACTTTTTGCTAAAAAAAATCACTCAAAAGCTGGTTTTTTCGAAAAAAATTTATGATCAGTCAATACGAAACGTTATTGGCTACAAAAAAGTCCTCTTGTCATTTTTTCGAAAATTTTTTGTCTTGAAAAGAGTGCTAATATGATCGGGCCTATTAAGCCAAGATGTAAAGTCGTTTAACGATCTCCTCTAGGCATCGCGCGCACCCAATTGTTAAGTGCTTTATCTTGATTTGGAAGCTCTGTCAGGGTGGACCATCTCCTTCCTACCATACTCGGACATTTATGGACCAATTAAGCTGGAGATGACAAGGCCGGGAATGGAATTTCGGAGTCCATGGAGCATACCCGAGACCCACTTTCACAAAATCCTTCCCAACACACCGTAGAAGGACGGCGGCACAGGCTGCCGCCGCTCTGCCCAAAGTTTCTGGACCCACCCGAAAATTGCCAGCACCAGCTAACATATCATCTAGGGGAACAGCCCATGCTGGTATGCTTTAAGAGGACTCTCCAAAGGAGAAGGGACCCCAGAAGAAAAAAGTTAGAGCCGTAATGACCCTCCTACAGGGACAACAATCAGACAGTCACCGCTCTGCCCTCAGTTTCTAGACTCACCAGAGGACCGAGGTCAGGAAGCCTGGAAGCACAAGTTGACCACGATCACCATGGCAGTGGTATGTTGTTCGAATAAATCCTGCTCGAACAGTCAAGTCTAAAGCTGGTGACATATCCAAGCGTACATGCGTTGCATTCGTTGACAGATAATATAGAAGTGTGTGTATTCAAATGCGACCTGACGAAATATTCCGTGAATGTTCCGCATGCCACGCAAATGTCGGGCTACTTTCAACTTTTTCTGCATTGCCGCATTCGACATAGGACACACAAGCATACACAAACAAACACATGCGACTCGTTACTCAGATTTTTGGGCTATCTGTGAGAGCCGGGACGGAACGCAACCATGCAATTATGTGTCAGTGGAAAATCTCCGCATATCAGGGAGCTGCTGAATGCAATGCATGTACGCTTGTATATGTCACCAGCTTAAGGGTGAGTGCAGTACGCAGCGTAGATGGTAGAGTAGAGCATAGCTGCGCATACTCGCTTATAGAACTCTCAATGGGTTTTAAATGGGTGTGTGCATAACGCAGCTCGCTTTTTCTGCGAGCGGAAAGCGAGCTGCGTTAGGCACACACCCATTTAAAACCCATTGAGAGTTCTATAAGCGAGTATGCGCAGCTATGCTCTACTCTACCATCTACGCTGCGTACTGCACTCACCATAAGCGACAAGACACTAGGCAGACTGCTGAACCTGTTCGAGCGGTCTGATCTACAAATATGAGGTATAGGGGTGTACTACAATAGCCCAATTTAGTGGCTGCGGTAATTTTGAACCCAATACCTCACTAAAAGGAAAAGAAGTCTTTATAAGCTTTACAAGTGGAAAGACGAAGGACGCCGCATGCAATCGAACCTGGAATCTCTGAGCTGGTAGTCAGACGCTCCAGGCTCGAGTACAAAATGTAGAGATATTCCTGAATCAAAAATCGCGCAGTTTCTAAAGCATAATTCCTGAATTTTTCCAAAGGTATATTATATCCTGATGATAGGGCCAGTAAAATTATAGAGCAACTATCAATTAAATCTTTATTGAAGCCTGTGATTTCAGCCAATATTGCAGAATTCATGAAAATGTCCTGCTTCCACCACTTCGTTTATCTACGATTAATCCCAATCTAGATCTAAATTGACTTAGATTTATCTCTATGTACAAGTTTCCAACAACCATCTAGACTTTTATACAAATTATAAATACGTGTATCTAAAGGACTTACATCTAGGTTTTCAGCATCGTTGAAGGTTCCTAGTAAGACTGTCAACACGCGTTGGTATTTTTCCTTGATGGTCCTATTTGCTGTAGCTCAGGTCTCAAATAAATATATCCTTGAGAAAGAATATTTCATTAAAGTACATGAAAATAAAACATATTAGTTTAATCAACTGTTTCGTAGAGGCAGGGTGCTACGACGACAAAACGCTGTATTGCTCACCTGGGGTCAGCAAAGGGCAGATGAAGTTATAATATTTTGAAAGTATACAATTATTACCTTACTTTGTATGTAGAGTGAATAGTTGCTTAACCTTGCGATTGTTTGCATGCCTATGTCAAATCAGTAAGGGAAACAAAATTTTTAAAAATGTATGTATCGCGCGTAGCACCCAAATTTTATAAACAATACATGCAATATTTATATAAGATATAATTAGATATAAAGTACATACCTAGTTCTTCGATTTCCATGTCACAAAATCACAACACAAACACCTGTATTCCAAGAATTGTTTTCGGCAAATACCAAAAAAGTTAGCCACTGCGTTAGAAGAATGCAGATGCGTTCACTTCAGAGCTCGAGAAATAAATGATAATTAACAAATAGGGCTGAAATATTTATACCTGAGGGTAGCTTATCCATCGGGCTATTGATATGTACCAACTTGTTTGATTTTTTCGAGTACACATTTTTGGAATTATGACCTATGGGCGGAACCACTGTGCGCTGGTTGAAGGAGAAACTTGCACTTCTTAAGGAATCCCGATGCCTGGATAGTAGTAGAACCCGGATAACAACCAAAACGCATAGGGGGCAAACTCATCCAAAATACGATATAGATAAACTAAAACTGGAAGAAAGAAGAGATGCTTACCAGCAAGCTGTCGAACAAAATCTGAGAGAGGCAGAAGAACCGCCCAACATCAACGACAAATGGGAGCAAATTAAAAGCAGCATAAAGGGGGCGGCAGAAGAGGCACTAGGCTGGGCCCCCAGACAGACTAGAGCTGACTGGTTTGACCAGGAGTGTAGAGCCGCAATTGAAGAGAGAAACCAGAGCCACCGGGAGTACATCGCAAGGACAACAAGAGCAAGGATGGAAGTCTTCAAGCAAAAAAGAAGAATCGCAGACAAGCTCTGCAGAAAGAAGAAGAGAGAGTATCTAAACAGGAGGATCTTACAAATACAGGAAGACTTCGATGAGGGGAGAATTAGACAAGCGTACAAAGGAACTCGCCAGATCACCAATAAATTTCAGCCAAGGACGGACATCTGCAAAGACATAGATGGGAACCTATTAGCAGACCCTGATAGGATAAAAGAAAGGTGGAAAGAATATTTTCAAAACCTATTGAATCCTACTCCCACACTAAACGAGGATCCATAGACAGAGGCATTTGTGATTCCTCAAGATAACATCTCAATAGAACCACCAACACTCGATGAGATACGTGAAGCTGTAAAAAGGCAAAAAGGCAACAAGTCGCCGGGCGTCGACGGAATAACAGCTGAGTTGCTAAAGGAAGGAGGGCCGCAACTCTTGCGTACCTTACACCAACTCATATGCAGCATCTGGGAGGAGGAAGTCATACCAGATGATTGGAAGAAAGCGATTATATGCCCAATATATAAGAAAGGAGATAAATTAACCTGCAAAAATTACAGAGGCATCTCACTCCTCAGCACCAGCTACAAAACCTTCACAATCCTTGTGAAACAAAAACTAGAACCTATAGCGGAAAGCCTTATAGGAGAATATCAAGCTGGTTTCAGGGCAAACAGGTCAACATCGGACCAGCTGCTGACCTTAAAGCAAATTCTGGAGAAAACCTGGGAAAGGAATGTAGATATATACCAGATATTTGTCGATTTTCAACAGGCATATGACTCAATAAACAGACAGAGGCTGTACGAGATCTTATCGGAATTAGGAGTCCCCTCAAAGCTGGTACAACTGATCAAATGCGCAACAAATAGCTCATTGGCGAAGGTAAGGATCCAAAATGTTATAACAGAAGAGTTCGAAGTTCGACAAGGACTTAGACAAGGGGATGGGCTGGCCCCAATGCTCTTCAACCTCGCCCTAGAATGGGTGATAAGGCAAACGTCAGTCCAGAGAAGAGCATCAATAGCAACACAGTCGGTACAATTACTTGGTTATGCGGATGACGTTAACATCGTGGGAAGGTCCTTTTTGGCAGCAAAGGAAGCTTATGTCGAATTAAAAGAGGCGGCAAAGGACATAGGCCTGAAGATCAATGAAGAAAAAACTAAGGTGATGCAACAATCCAGAGCTGGAAGATTTAGAATGGGGAGAAATATAACTATCGACGAACATAACCTAGAAGTAGTCGATAAAACAGTCTACCTTGGGTCTACAATCACAAAAAGAAACGAAGAAAAAGAAGAAATAACTAGACGAATACTACTGGCTAATAGAGCCTTTTATGCCCAAAAAAAAATACTGCACTCCAGATTTGTGCACAGAAAAACCAAACTCTCACTCTACAAAACAGTAATACGACCAGTACTTTGCTATGGCAGCGAGACTTGGACTATGACCCAGGACATAGAGGAACGAGTCAACAGGTTTGAGAGAAAAGTCCTCAGGTGCATAATAGGCCCAACCAGAGAGGATGGAATATGGAGAAGGAGATACAACAGCGAGTTGTACGAAATTTTTGACGACCCAGAACTCTCAATTTTAATAAAAATTAACAGATTAAGACTAGCCGGTCACGTAGTCAGGATGGAAGACAATCGCATCCCAAAACGGCTTATGATATCAGAAATTTCGGGAAATAGGCCAGTAGGTAGACCCAGGAGGAGATGGATAGACTCTGTGACGGCTGACGCAGAGACAATGCTGAACATCCGGAACTGGAGACATGCTGCAAGGGACCGTCAAACATGGAGAAATGCCCTAAAGGAGGCCAAGGCTCGATTTGGGCTGTAGCGCCATTGGATGGATGGATAGTTGTTTGGCATTGCTGCAAATACTGCTGTCTTATACGGTTCACTTAATCCTGCCTGAAAGACATTCAGTCCCGATTTGTCATTTAGAGCATCAATCAGCTTTCGGTTATCGTCGTCATGTTCGGTTATTTGTGCGTTATTCAGTTGTGCTATTAGATTTTGTATCTTTGTCGCAAAGCTTTGAACTTCCTTTCTTCAATTGTAACTGCAATTACTGCAATCCTCAAGGCCTCCATCTTCTTCTTCTGCAGCTGCCTTTCGTCTCCGCCTTTGGTTTTTTGTTTGCCAATTTCAATGGGGGTTTAACTCCAGTCTCAGTCACTGCAAGGAAAATAAAATAAAAATAAATATAATTGAAAATTAAAATATTGATTTAAAAATGAATTAAAAGATATTACACATTCCATCGCAGTTAAATTAAAGCTATCCCTAGGAAATTAAGAGATGGGTCAGCCGTAAGATTCACACCGTTCACTAACCCTAAAAAAGTTGGGGGTGAGAGAATTGGACCCCGAGGAAAGCTATGCTGGCCTCCCTTGCCTCTTTTCAATGTTGAGCATGGGCGTAGCAATGAATTTTTGCTGGGGTGGGCCAGATTTTAAACCACCGTTACCGACTGACCACAGAGAGATGATAAGATTGATCAAATATTTTCTTTTTTCAACTATTTTTGGGCCATGTTGCCTCACAATTCTATCCTGTACGCTTCCTGAAACCATCGAGTGTTTGAAAGAAACGTGCATTTCGTTGGACTGCTTATGTATCAAGGATTTTCGATGCTTTTGTAATGCTTCTCCTATTTTTTTTGCAATTTTCACAGCCGCTTGTAACAAACTTTTCGTTTTGAGCACGTAAGTTCTTTGTACAGATCTGCCGTGCAAAGGGCAAAAGACCTATTTGCAAAAAGCTCGTTTCGAGAAAAACGCGATCAAAGTTTTCAAAATACATGAAACCGAAGCAAATAAAGTAACTGTTCAAAGTGATAACTTTTAATTAAAAATTACAATAAGTCTGACATTTTTTTTATGGATATATATGAATATTTTACATCAAAAAATGCATACAAAGCCATTTTGACCTATAATGCATATGGGTCATTTGTGCTTTGCACGGCAGAGATGTTTCTGCAAAAAAACCGGTAAACTTTGTCTTCACTGACTATATACTCAATCCAAGGACATTCTCATAATATTTTGAAGAAAAGCATCTCAATCTGTCGCCGATATTTTTTATGCTGCCTGATCTTACCACTAAAACCATTCATCGTGTGTTAACACAAATTTTGAGGAAAATCAACTAAGGGTCTGATTATGTTGGAGCTGCGATTGATGGTAACAGAGCTGTAACAAAAGCTGTGACAAAGGCTGTGGCAAAAGCTGTGAGTAAGGCGTATAAAGCAGTCTTACCAATTTCTGACAGAAGTGCAAACAGAACGGTGACAATATAACTAAGGAATCAACATCCATGTTGATACTAACGATACTAGCCGAGAAAGGTAACCCAAGCTTTATCGCAGCTCTTGTCGTTGGTCGCGGCAAAGCGTGAGTCACTGCGTTGCTCCAATATCAACAGCTCTATTAAAAACCTTGTATTATCTCCGCTCCGCTAGCATCACCGCTCTACTCGTATCTCGCAGCTCCAACATAATCAGACCATCAATCGCGCAATTTGGTTGCGCGCTGTTCTAAAAGGGGCCTGTCGTGATTTTATTGCTTTTCTCGCTAAGTGACCCAATTTTCCAGGAAACAGATATTAAAATATTTTATAACTACCCACAAGGAAAAGGAAACATACGATCATAAATGCAAGAAACATTCTGAAGAAGTTTAGAAGCATTCGCTTCCGTGCTCTAGTTCATATTCTTTTTATACATCCATGTCATTGGATGGAAGACTTCCTTTTATCTTCCATGGAAGTTTTTCCGAAGGCTTCTGTTTTTATTTTGCAGAAGTGATATGAAAATATTCTTTGTAAATTATTTCGTATTTTATAAGAAAACTTCATTTGAATTTTCTTGGAAGCTGTGCAGCCTTCAAGCACTTTGCATTCCAGAAGAGTAGTAAATCGCACACACGATTTTTAATTACAAATCTTAGTTTTTATGTCTGTGGAATTGTTCACTATAAAATAGTTCTTTACAGTAACCACAGCTCTAACAAAAACAGAATTCTTTAAAACGGAAAACTAAACAAGTCCAGCTTCAAAAAATTCTCTATACCTTCTCTTGGAAACGGACAGGAAGGCTTCCTTATTCCTACCAAGAGAAAGCATTCTCAATTTTCCTTGTGGGTATTTTCCCAGTTAGGAGCAGAATGCATTCAGAATGGATTCAGAATTGATTCCAGTACATTGGAGGTGATTCCACTTTAGATTCAAAAACATGTAGAGAACCGATTCTTTTTGCATTGAGATGTCATAGGACGGAACCAATTCATTCCTCTCTGCATTTCCTAGAATTGGTTCGAAATTGATTCCTTAGAATTGATTGGAAAGTTTTTTACTCTTAGCAACGAACTGGGAATACATTCGATTCCCTTCTGCATTCTCCAGAATCAGAAAAGGAATCAATTGGTTCCTTCGGAATGCATTCTGAATCAATTCTTCTGGAATGGGTTCTTCTTTTCCCAACTGGGTTGTTAAATTCTCCTCAGCATTCAAATATTTCTCACTAAAACATCCAATCGCTCAATTAATTTTGATCGTCTAATTCATTTCATAGAACGTTTTTTTGTTTTTTGCTTTTCTCATCTATCGGGCCTGACGTGAACTACACGATATCATACTGAAAATGATAGGCCCATGTAATTTATATATGGTTGTATTCTGCGTTATATGTTACGTATGTATGGCCGCATCAAAATTTTTTTTTTCGTGTGTGAGGTACTGGGTCCAAAGGTACTGCGGCCATTCATTTGGCCTATTGTACTACAACCCTATACCTCATATACCACAAGTTCAGCAGTCTGCCTAGTAGCTTGTCGCTTAGACTTGCATGCTCGAGCAGGGACTCTTCGAACAAGAAAACCCTGCTCCTCGCTATTGTGAGGCATTCACAGAGGACGTGGAGAGCAGACTCATCCTCCTCCAGACACAGCCTGCAGGTGGGGTCCTCCGCCTTTACTATCCTCCATAAGTGGTAATTTAGGGCGCAGTGCCCGGTAATCAAGCCAACAAGTGTTCTGACCTCATTTTTATTGCGCCCCAACAAATCCCTGGCCGTGTTAGGAGACGACCCAGGAAGGAACCGCTTAGAGTTGGCCTGTCCAGGCGCGGACCTCCAGCGTTCAGTATGTTTCATCAAAGTCCGATCGGCTAGGGCCCTTTGCAGCAAGCTGGTAGATGTTCCGATAGCCGGCTCTAAACCGATGAATGCAATGTCGGAGCCCTGTTTAGTTAGGGCATCCGCTTTTTCATTGACTTTGAAGCCCCGATGACCCGGGATCCAAATAAGGGTAACTTTATTGAGAACTCCCAGGTCATCAAGAGCACTTTGGCAGCCCCAAACTAATTTAGACCTGGTCCTACGGCCCTAATTGCCGCTGGGCTATCAGAGAAGATAAAAATCCGTTATTTTTGGTCTTCTTAAGTTCTCATTTCTCGGCGCATGCCGTACACCTCTGCTTGGAAGACAGTTGCTAGGATGCCTAGACTTTCGCTCTACTGAATCTGGGGCTTTCGCTCCAGACTCCGGCGCCCACACCTGTCTCTGTTTTGAAGCCATCCGTGTACCATACTATTTTTTGTAAAATTGTTTTTAGCCTTAACATCACGGGTTTTTAATAAGTGATTCACTTTTATTCTGGGGTGGGCCAGAAGGATTCTGGGGTGGGCCTGGCCCACCTGGCCCCTCCCCTTGCTACGCCCATGATGTTGAGTCTCCAATTCAGTTTTGGGTACATGTTCTATTAGTCGGCTTTTCCGCGAAAGTAATTGATGTATTGATAAACAACAGTCCTTTTTGGCGCAGCAACACCTCGTCACAAATTGCCGATAATGACAGTGCGTCCCACAATCGCTCATATACCGTCAATCGCTAATGTCCACTCGAGCGTCTCTGTGTCCTGCGAGGGTGTAATTAGCGCCCATTTATTTTCCTATTAGCACCAAAAATAGCCCCGAAATGGGATGTGAGGCGTTGCTTTCTAATTTTCTACAAAGAGGACGAAATTCGCCGTTTTACCTGATCCCTCCGCCGAAGCCGTGTAAAACCTTCGCTTGGTGCTCATTAATTTCCTCCGGCAAGTGTAAGGCTGCTGAGGGTGATTACTGCTGCGGCAGGTGAAATTTAATTGCGGCTTGTCGTGCATTGACCATGGTCAGTCGTTTGTCCGCTTTCAGTCCACCCTGAAGACTGGTGGGTCCCTCCACTTCACCCCCCCCCCCCAAGCGCAAAAGGCGATAGATTTGGTGGCACAGCACAAGGGTAAATTCGAAAGCGTGCACACAAACGTCGGCGACGCAATTTACAGGCAAGCACCTCAAATGCAGGATTAGAAATTGTTCGACTGACAAGAAACCGCAGAGGCTTCGGGTCCAATTTCGAGTTTCTTTTATCATGGCCCAATCCACGGGGTGTCCTCCGCGATGCAGCCACGCTACTCCCACAACAAAAAAGAGAATCGCACCTTCCTGAACCCTCCCCAATTAGAAATTAATGAAGTCGCCGATTACCAGAAGCTGTCAAGTGATGAATCGTCCTCTCCAGTGACACGTAACGGCATCGCACCATGTGTTCAGTTCACGGTGGTGTACGCATAGCGCGGCAGGTCCAGGTAGCAGGTATTGTTCTGTTCCGCTTCCGTTTCGTTCCCATTCACAAAAGTCACTGTGGCTCTGCTGCTGCCCTTTCCTGGTGCGGCGAATCCGCGTAACGAATTGGAAATATTGCCCGACGCGGCCGCTGTGGGTTTCTGGCCCGACAGTGCTCGATTAAGTGACGTTTCATTAATTTGACGATTGCTTCTCCTTGAGTCCTGTCAATCTTTTGTGTGTCTTCTGCTGGGGCGGTGAAAACCTGTGACATATGGCCAGCAGAGAACCGACAGCTCGGTTGCGGCAATTTTAAATTTGATATCGATTTGGGTATTTTTCGATTATTTCCGATTACTTAGATCGGTTAAAAGTGTGTGTGGTCGGAGGAAGTTCGAAATTGGGCAGTTACCGATTTACAAACAACTGAAATCGTTGGATTTTACGTCCCAAAGTTTTTCGTGGTTAATTTTAGTAATGAAAGTGCTCGTATCGAAATGTAAAAGGTAAATTGCTGGACAGAATCATTCACAAAAATAATAAATGGCATTCGGTGTGGATTGGTTATAAAAATTAAAGAATAGTGTGATATTTTTACATGCGATGTTTTAGTTTATCACACACTGATCGAGACAACGTTCTCAGTTTTTGTGGTATGCACAGGAAACGTTTAATTATTGTTTTTAAAATGAGCTAATTAGTCACACATTAGCTTAGTAAAGGTAACAAGGCGAAGGCACAAGTAAGCGCTGATTTCAATACCGACCGTACGTGGCCTTAGGCCACATTCTGCTCGAGGTGCCCCTGCACTGCTCCAGGGGCAGGTGAGGACAGTTTATCAAGCTGCCCCTGCCTGTCCATGGAGCAGACTTAATACGGCGGATCTAGAAAGAACATACTCGATAAAACCGGCAATCCCAAGATGTAAACAATCGTGCTAAAGGGATGAATGGTACTGCGTGAAAGTACTACTAACGATGAACTCCGGATTCCAGGCGACCTTCAGTTTAAATTAGCCTTCCCATAGTAATGCGGAGCTTTACTATGGACGACCGTACTTTCTCGCAGAACTCGTGGGATCAATAAAGATACCTTAAAAAAAATTTATGAGGGGGAGCACCTGCCAATGCCCCCACACAGGTCGACCTACAAGACCTGTTTGATATTTCTGAACCCATGCAGCAAGGTGCCGAATGTTGCCCCAGTTCAGGGGAATTTTCAGGATCGTTCTTCAATGAGGGAAGTCTGAGCCCGCAAACAACGGTGAAGTACGCTGAGATCACTCCATCATTAGAAGATCTCCTTAGAGGCCCAACTTCGGAAGCGCGGACACCTTCTGCCCCGTCGGAAGGGAGACCCGAAAAAGCTATCGTTTTGAGAAGACGGGGTAGCGCAGCCCAAAACCGTTTTAGGTGAATTCTGGAAGCGGGCTACTCCCGTGTAGAGGCTCCTAGGCTCTGCGTGGCCGGAGCCTAGAACGGATCCAAAGCTAGCCTTTAGCCAAATGGCAGAAAATGTATGCGAAATGTGAAAACCGCATTTCGTCAACAAATTTCAGTTGAGAATAGCTCAAAGTACTATTCATCATAAAAACTAATAAGACCCTTTGCCTTAAGGGAGGTTATCACTTTAAACAGCGCTGACCGGTTGTTGGTGGGATATCTGACTAGCCATATAGGGATGAGGTATCAGTCCACAACCTAAGACTCTCTCAGAAGATAGAATGCCTACTCTTCATGGAAGGCGACGAGACTCTGTTTTCTGTGAATGTCTGCTCTGTGAATATCCGGACGATCGGCAATCTGTTCCGTTAGTGGGGTATGTACACAATAGGCTTAACTTGGCCGCGGTGTTCACCGTATAGCTGGAAGGAGATACCTGCGGGCGTGCGGTGCGTGCGCCCCATCGTCTATGTACGGCAAATTTTGTCTGACAGATAATTGCGTGCTTGCGTTCTGTCTAGTCTTTTACACATAACCAAAAAATATAAGCAACGAGTGCATTTGCTTGTTGTGTATGCTTGTGTTTTTGAGTATTTAAGGCTATATGTGGCAATGCTGAAAAAGTTGAAAGTAGACCGACGTTCCGTTGACGCGATTTCATGTCAGGCTGCATTTGAATGCAAGCACTTCTATAATATCTATCGGCGCACGCACGGCACGCACGCATGTAAATGTCTCCAGCTTATGGGTTGCCCTCATATTCACACATAATAATAATACTTAGTTGGTTAATCTTGCGCTTTAATCAAATTTTATTCTCTCAAGCCCGGCTTTTTTAAGAAAGGATCACTTCGAAAATGCAGACCCGTGTCTTTTCAAAGCATTTACGCGAATTCACTAATTGCAGCCACAATTTTAAGTCGAGTTATGGTCTAAAAAGTCGATTATATGAACGAAAATAATCAAGCAATTCTTTACAAAAATAACCGTTGATCAATTAAAACACGGTTAAAATATACTCATAAGCTGGCAATGCAAATGACAGCTGTCAAATTTTTTCGTTCATTCGAAAGACGCATTTCAAGTCCAATTCGCTGTCAGATGTTTATTTAATCAATAATACCGATCGCCTGCAAGTAATCTGACCGAGGATCATATTTAAAAAAAAAAAGAAATGGAAAAGCTCGTTCGATGTCGTAATATTTTCAAGAAACAATTCGAAAACAGTTGCGTGAATGTAAAAGGACAAATATTAAGGATTCTATCTCAAGGAATGTGACTGAAATTTGTATTTTTGAGAACAGACGGTTGAATGTGAATATACCCGCATGTGCATCCATCCATCACGTTTGTGTAAGCGTTTGTTAAAGCAAAAGACTCGATTCCCGGGAACTTCAACAACAAACCCAAAACGGCAAAAAAAATTTAACAGAAAAAACCCATTTTATACAACATCATTTGTGTCAACAATATCTTACGTTTGATATCCGTAAAAAATATAAAATGTTAAAAAGAAATCATTTCCTGATAAGAGGGAACAAAATCGCCTTAATTCTTCCGTAGGAACAGGCCGGACCGTCACCGGCATTTCATCAATATTCAAAATTGTACTTTGTTGAACTCTTTAAGTCGCTTTCCAATATATGAAAATAAAATATAAAAGTGCATAAATTCCAGCGGACACCTCGCACTGACGCAGCACCGAGGCCGCTGCGGCTGGCCCCGTATATATGCAGATACACGCGTTTAATCGGTATTAATTTCCCGATCGCGTTGATTTATCCGATCCTCCTCGCATCGGCCGAGATAAGATTCTGGCTAAACACATAAAAACTGAATTAACTTATCAAAAACCACGATCAGTTATTTTATTTGATTGCCCAAGGAACAAGATCATTCGGAAAGCATAAGTGCCAGCCGATCGATACAAAAAATTGTTAACAAGAGGATCGGAGCTGGGCCCTCAGTCCCTCGGGCCTGGTGCTGGCCGGGGCCCCGCGCACATCATCGACAATGCAGAGGAGCACCGCAGGACCGGGGCAAAGGCAATGATCCAAATTCTCCGTGCGGGTTTTATTACGCGTCGCGATCGATGATCGACGTTTTTCGTTAAATATTTCTCGATTTGGTGCTCGAATTAAAAGTTTTTATGAACGTAGTACGCCGCAACCCGGGACCAGTCCATTCAGGATTATGTTAATTTGTCTTCACCTCAGCGGGACTGTTTTGTCTTTCATTTTCCCGCCGCGGGGATTATGCTAATGAGTCCGTTCCCGAGATCTCTATACATTCAGACTTCGGACAGTCGGGCCGATCGGCTTGCTACAAATTAGTGGCCGCGTGGTTCGTCGGAATTTTATGAATGAGCGAACAACAGAAATTCTCCTAAACGTGGTGCAGTGTTGTCACGTTGATCATTCAATTTCGCGACTGATTTGGATTGAATTAAAAGGAAACAGGAAACTCTGCCAGTGTTGGACTCCAGCAGTCACACGCATACAACATCAGTCGCGGCCTTATCAGAGAATTTTAATGAGTCTTATCGTCAAGCATACTTGAGTTCACAAACAAAACAAGGCGCCCACCCTTAACTAAAGCTTATCCTTATCCGTCCCACACACACACACAAGAACTCCCCCCACCCGCCACACACACTGGGGGCGCACCTGGAAAGCGGGCAACTTACGTCCCGTTTTGTCCTCATTAATTCACCAGGAACAGGAGTTCACTTTTTATTTTCTCAGCTTTCTCGACTCGTGCAGAGTCTTAAGTGCCTACATTCAGGATTCTAGAAGCCTTTTAAACGACCCCAAACAGGGGGAAAAAGATATTCTACTCCCCGGGGTACAAATTGGCTGGGTGGAGCCTTATGGAAATGCCTTGAGCGGAACTTAAAAAGACTCGTGATGATGACGGCGCGCGGCAAGGACTGGAGGAGCGCTCGGTGGTGCGGGGAGAATGCTGCTAAGTGGAAGAAAGCACCTTCCAGGTTAAATTAAAAGCCTCTTTAAAATTATTATGTGTTAATGTGTTGGTAATTTTAATTGTTTATTGACAACATTTTAATGAGGGTAAAGTGGGCCTGGCAACTCCCTAAAGGTGGAATCGAGTGAAAAAGTGACTGACAGTTGGCAACGATAATTAAAATTACAGTTAAAAAGGGTGCTGGCGCGAAATGAGAGCACTTTTAATGCGCTCTTTGTGGGAATTATTTTGTCGGAGAAGAGTTTTTCCTGTTTAACAAGACTTTTTTCGTCTACTTTTTTAGTGTATGCCAATCCGCAAACTCGAACTTGTATAAATAAGGGAATATTATCATAAATACATGAACAGCATGCAATGGAAAAGGTGCATTTAAAAACCACTGTTCACAAACTTGATACAGACAATGTGAACCTTGCTTATGAAAAAGGATATGCAAGAATTGGAACAGTTGCCACAACGAGCCAAATTTTTCGCTCTATAATAGCTGTGTTTAATGAAACCGAAAAAAGCAGAGCAGCTCAAGGAAGGTTCGAGTAGAGCAGCTGTCAAAAAACGTAGAGCAAGTTAGAGCAGTTGAGAGCATGAAATCTCTGCCGCAAGTTGCTCTACCGAAAAAGGTGGAGCAAAAAATCGGGCCTTAAAATGCTCTAGTTCAACCTATTGAATGAAACACAAATCAGAACAACTTCAGGCAAGTTAGAGAAACCGAATTGCTAGTTAAATACATTTTGCTGAGATATGTACATGGAAAAGGTTCGAGGCGTTTTCCCGTTAGATGGCGTCAATTGTAAATAAGTCATGAAATACTGATCGCAGCGCCACTACTAAACGTTCGTTTGAAAAGTGACAGTTGGAGTGTTACTTTTAGAAGTGTGTTACTTGGTTAGAAAATTGAATGGAAGAACGATGAGTAAGGATTGTGAGAAATTTGTGCTATGTACGGCTAAGTTTAAGGACAAGAGAAACAACCGATGAAATGAAGGTAGCCGCTTGGAATGTTAGATAACTAAATAGACGAGCTGTACTACAGGAAACGAAACAACAGCTAGAAAAATACAAAGTGATCGTCTAGACGAATGTAGAATGTCAGAGAGGAACTTTGAAGATAATCCTGCAGCTAACCGCCCCGTGGGACGAAAGCCTGGTGGAGCAACTTAAGAAAGGATCTGGCACGATGCTCCCTAGCAAAAAACTGGAGAGAAGTCACAAGGGGACGCGGACGTTGGATGGCGAAAATGTACGAGACTAAAACTCACTTGGATTGCAATGCTATCTGATTATGATGATGACAGTGAAGGCAAAATCTGCTGCACGGAATGGTTTCGTTCGCCTCCGATCTGGTAATTTTGATGTGAAAGACGAGTCACGCTCTGGGCGTCAAATCACTGAAAAAGCTGATTAAATTCCAGCTGATGAAGCCCTGCAAGATAAGCATGTCTGTCAACAGTGTCGATATTGGTATGGAGCTAGGCATTAGCCACAAAACACAAGGCTGGATACAAAAAGAAGGTCGATGGATGGGTTACTCTTGAGTTGAGAACAAAAAATATAATCGACTGAATTAACATATGCAATGTCCTACTGAAACGCAATGCAATCGTCCCATTTCTGCAACGTCCCATAAACAAGTGACGAAAAATGATTAATTTACGATTACGACATTCGCAAGCGTCGAAGATCGTGGACATGAGCCGCAGAAAAGTTCGCGAAGCTAGGAATGACGTCAAAAATATGATACTGTGTGTGTGGTAGGACTAGAAAGGAATCGTCCACTGTGAAATACTTCTAGTTGGTCAGACCATTGATTGTCAGCTCTACTGACAAGTAGGTTGTTATGGCGAACCTGTATTTATCCCATTACCCAGCTTGTTTTGCCCTATTGAGCTATCTCCAACATTCCTACGCACTACAGCCTGTCTGTCGTTCCACCAGGACAGTATACGCGACGACTGGGAGGAAGAGACAGAGTTTTGCCATGGTAGGAGGAGATCGGCACTTCAGTGAGCTGCGTGGCAGCCGTTTCCAGTTCAAACACTGAGCTGATATAGGCGGCGAGCAGGTCTGATTCCGAGGCCACAAGCCCCTGAAACTTAGCTCAGTTCGTTTTCTTAGGAACCAGAGACGCGGATGTGTGGCAAGCCCACAATGTCGAGCCTGATGTGCAGCCAGTTTTTGATCCTGTCGGGGAGTGGCCTGCTAGTGTGGGTGAGAACCAGGACCTCCTTCCTACTAGCAGTGGCAAAAGTGGGTTTGCAACTTGCAAATATGTTATTCATAACAAGAAATTCTAAGAGACATTCACCTCTCTCGTTTACATCAGTGCAGTTCTTGAACTTCCTGGGGTGGCACTATTGCTATATCCCTAGAAAATAAGCGAACATAAGGACGATTTCCTGACTACCGCTGGCATTTGGATCCTCTATCATGATCAACACTAGAACTACAAAGATAAAGTTAGTAATGGAGAGATGAGTGACACGAGGCAGCGCGAGGCTTTCTGTATTTCCGATCATAGCTTACTTGAATCGGTAGTGAGTCCTCTGACTTTGGTATCAGTTACCCAAGTCTCCTGAATAAGGGCAAGGATAAGATGCTTCTCCATGCAAGTCTGGCACAGGATTGAGGATGCTCCTTTGATATGTTGCAGGTTCACCTGGAGTGCCCTTATGGCGATCATTTTTTTACAAGGAGCATTTGGCAAGCCCGGTAATCTAAGCTTGTTTAGGACCCTTTATGTCCAATGCCTCTATGTCAAAGCTATTTCCAGGGCCTTTTCCTAGTATAGATCTTTTGCCTGTGAAAAAATATAAAATAGACGTTGGTCAAAATACATCTAAACAATTTGATGTCAATAATATTGGATTTTGAAAAATACGATGCTCCGACGTAGGGACTCGACTACTACTAAAGCTACAGTTAAAGAGAATTGGAAGTATATGAATTATTTAAAAAAGTTTTAATCTTCCCTCAATTTTCTCCCTTTGAACCTCAACAGAATATTATAGTTATCACTTCTTGATCTCCTCATTTTCCACACTCTAGTCCAGCTCTATATCCCTGGAGCATCATAGTATCTCGAACATATGTGCGAACTGTGATATGATCTTGAACAAATCACTGAAACAGCGATGAAACCACCCCTCTTCAATTGCCCTGATGCGAGAGGGTGACTGATAGGCCTGCTCCTGTCACAATTTAAAACCTTTTAAAAACCGAAGCATGTCCTTTAAAAAGCAGTTGTAGTGTACAGAAAGTCATGAATAACGGGATTATTCACTCCTTTGATGGTGAGCTCTGGAGGATTAAAAAAACTAAATCCGATGGTAGGAAACTACTTTTGGATTTTTAGTTGCAGTGATGCAATAATCTATTGGAATGGGGTGTCAATTGTCAAACAGCGCTTTAGAAACGGCATTAAAAAGGGCCGTGGTATGAAGAAACGCGGTTACAAATAGGATTAACTTCGCTTAATGTTAAGGCAAAGGATCGTGGACAACATTATTGGCAACAACATTTGCTAATTGTAATAAGGAAGGACTTTAGTTGTTCAGGGCCGATGTAAATGCGCAGAAAGGACATCAGTAAAGGAAAAGAAGCTTGTGTTGAAAATGTTTTGCAATGGATTCAACTCCAATCAAACAATTGCTTTCCGCTTGATATAAAATTTCTCTTTGCTCAGTAGATTTACTAAATTTTCTATAGTTTTTGGAACACTAGAAACACTAGGTAATGGTTTCACTTGATTTGGCCAGTTTAATAACGATGAAAGCAGAAAATATGGACAGTAGATCTAAGAAAAGTTTCACGACTTGTTATCTTCCAATAATTTCGCAACAAACGCTGACTTCGTTGATCGAACAAGACCAAGTTTATTTGCTATAACGATGACAGAGGACGGATCAAGGGAATTTCTGTGAGGACTGGAGACTTCTGAAGGAATGACGACTAAGTGGGAAATGTGGAAAGGGTGTCGTGGGACTCGAACCTACGATCCCTACGATGGAAGAAAAATGTTACGTGTTGGACGGATGAGGACATGAAACGGATAACACCAAAGGCAACCAACTCAGTGACTGGTTGGCCCAAAAACGGAATTCAGCCAATTTTCTCACTACACCATCATAGAATTGAATTGCATTGACCTTCCAATAATACCACATTTCTTTCGGTTCGGTTGGGGTAGGAAATTTGCATTGGAAGTTAGCACTGATTAGGCAGTGGTCTGAATTGCCGAGTAGTGAATGAACTTCCACATCCTTTTACCGGACTTGCGATAGGTTTCGAAATTCAAAGTTTGGAGAACTCATCCGTTACCTGAATATGACAGGCCGAATCTGAATTCACTTCAAGCTTTTTCACAAGTGCAATTACAAAACGGTGCCTTTTCAGTGCCAACTCTGTCCTTGGACAGGGTTGCCGCCCTTATCTACTAGATCTTAATATCCAAGAAAAATAAGTTATTATAATAAATACATTCAGCAGCCTCCATACATATAATGACAATTTGTCGTTGACAAAGCTACAACTATTGTTTCAGAATAGCAACAAAGTTACATCTTTGCCTGCACCAATTGCGATTCCGCTAGATTTGTTTCATCCATTCCAGATATCAGTGTGTGTGGTAATTATTAGTTGAAGGTGAGACATTAACTATCAAGCCACACAAACGCGAGTGCTAACTATCGTTTGAGAAATTTCCTGTGTGTAATACGTCATTTAGTAGCAAAGAGTGACGGAAAAACATGGTGGATTTTTGCATGCAATTACATTAGTGCAAAGAAATGGTATAAGCCGCATATAATTAAATTCAATTTCGAAGCGTTCCTTTATTCATGCCCCGTAACATAAACATAAAACTAGCAAAAATAATTATTCGTGAGAAGTGTAACAAAATCATCACATGAACACCAGCCGCACATTGCCTGCTGGCACGCAAGATTGCACTGTCGGCCATGTATTTGTTACTCAATTGTTTAATTTTTCCGCATATTTTTCACACACCGCGCGATCCACCCTTCTGCAGCGGTCCACCCTTCGCCCTCTGCTCGAATATTAGTGGTGCGATTAAAACCTGTAAATTACACAAACAACAAAAAACCGGGTCCGCGAAATGCAGTTACAGTGTATGCAGTAGGCACGTAACAGCAATTAAAAATTCATAACTAAACGACGTTTTAGCCCAAGAGTTTGGTATTTCACTCTGCAATTATTTAAAATTAACATTTTCAGTTCTTGCCGCTGCCGTTTCGGCGTCACTGGGCTCGCCGCCCCTCCTGCGCCATCGCCCCCGCTGCGGCCGCACTGCATTTTGGTGTTCGCAGTTTAACTGCGTTTTCGTATTCATTGCACATTAATGCATAAATAACACGGCCAGTGGTGGGTTCCGCTCGTTGAGTAGCACTTTTAATCGCTCCTGTCGCAATTTTGACGTGTTATTGTTTTTTTTTCATTATCCGTTATCAGTTTTATGATGTTTATCGCAGCAGCTGCCACAAACCTTAACAGCGACAATTTTTTGGGATGGCGATGTGTGTGGTGTTTGCGTGATGCGTGTACAAGAATCCAACCAAAATGGCTCCAAACAATTCTGACAGCTTCAATGACAAAGTAAAAGGGCGAGAATGAACTTTGGAATTGGTGTTAACAAAAAGCAAAATCTTGAGATGGGTTTTTTGCATTCACTTCGTTAACTCGTCTAGAAACTATGTGCCATATTTTGGTGTTGTACTTTCTTGAAATTGCATTGCTGCATCGAAAAGTGCAATCTTATAAGTGCATCTTTATGTAGACAAATCTTGCAACTTGATTTTGAGCCACTTCCAAATTTGAGCTTCAAATTTTGCACGTAGTTCGCGTGACAATGCATTCTGACCAGTTTGTAACAAAATCAAGGTGGCGGTGCCAAGATGGCGGCCGAATTTTGCAATTGTGTTCCCGACCCCCGACATGGGTATCAAATGAATTGGTATGACAAGTACAACACAATTAGCTGTGTGGCGTCATTCAAAATTCAAAATGGCGGTCAACACAAAATGGCGGATTACCTTTTTATTTACAACGCCCTCGGTATGGGATTCACTACACATTCACTTATGGCATAACATAACGACGAATTTCATTAATAACGACGACTACCGTGCGTCCCCCATAAAATGGCCTTCGTCGTAACGTCAAATTTACGTTACCGTGTCGCGAGGGTATTATTATTATTATTATTATGTTGGGCAATAGTAAGAAGTTGCCTCTGGCTGGCTTCATCGACAGTTATTCGTAAACAGAGGATACCAGCTTGTGTCACAAAGATGAATGTCACCACAATGCACAGTATTTTTTCGAAGTAAAACATGGTGGTGAACTTGAATCCAAACTTCTCCACTAAAATCTACCCAAACCTACGCCTGATTTGTATTTCTATCGAACTAGTAAATCAGAGCTGTCAACTTTCCTTTGTAAATATTGGGCGCGAGTTTTAAATTCAAACTTGAATATTAATAAATTTTGCATTTCTGGAAGTTTTAAAATCGTTACGTAACGCAAACCTTCCTCCACGCAACAGGACCGTAATGCTAGGCTGGACCCGCCCTTCCACAAATTGTGTAGCGTAATTCATAGACGGTCCCTTATAACCCCAAACCTTTACATTCCTTCGTACTAACTTTACTACTAGACATTACACCATGACGCGACCAACGACATGACAGAACAGTAGTACAAAGCGCGATTTCTGAGCTTGGAGCTGCCACATAAAATCGTCAAATTTGCAGCACTTGCTTTTGTAAAACCAGTCACTCTTGCAAACTGCATCTGTCAATTCTGCAACCGACGTCGTTGATTGACCGTCATTTTACGACACCGAAAGCAGCAACAGTAAAGAAACAGCTCCGAAATTATGAGTTGGTCCCCTCCGAAATTCATCACGTGCACACGGACGCGCCAAAATCTGCATTTCGCCCAAGTTCTTCTCTATTTTGTCTTTATTCCCACTTAACGCCGGTTCCTCATCAAGATGCAATTAATTAGCAAATTAGCGTAGTTGTTTGTACAGCGGAATTTATGCGAGGAGCGACTGCGATGTGCGTTTTATCAGAAAACAGCGTTTTTATGGCCGTGGCTGTTGTTCCCAACATGCAACAAGTTCGATCCGGAGATAAAATAAATTGCGGCTCCAGCCTGGGCCCTAGCGCGCGGATAACTTCTGGCCGGAGGGATCGCCCTGCACGTCTTGGGCACTCGGAGCCGGGCCCCAAGCTGGAGTTCGCTGGATGGAAGTTTCGGCCGCAATCGCGGTAGTTGAACGGCTGAAGGTAGGGAATTAATCAGCGCCCAGCACGACGCGGAACATTCCGTGCTTCAATTATTATCACAAACCGAGGAAATTCGAACTCAAAACGGAATCGATGCGATTTGATGAATGGCCGATGTCGAGCCTGCTGCCATCGCGGCTAGAGGTGTCGCGTTTTGCATAATTTCTGGACAAATTAATCGGAAAATTCCGTTAAGCGGCGATGCTCCGAAATATAGCCGCGGATTATTAATGGGCCGTGAGTCACACACAACTAGCGAAAACTAGAAAACGAGAATCCAGACCTAGAGACTAGACTGGCTGCTGCCCGCCTATGATCTATGGCCAGGCCTGTCCGTCTGCCTGGCTGAACATAATTTATGCCAGGTATTTGTTCCGTTTAGCATAAATTTTGATTAAGGACGTCCGAGACCAGCACGGCCACACTCTGGTCTGGCTCTTATCATAATAACAATAAATTCACGCTCGATACGTTGCGATAGTGAGCTTTGCTAGAACATTGTCGAGTGTCTGGGGCCCCAAGCTCCGGACAGGTTTGGACCACGACTCCGATATAGGACTCCTCTAGGCTCTGGAGGGCAGCAGATGGGCTCAGGTGCTGCAGCCCAGAAAATCTGATTCAGAAAACGAGTTGCACAGGTAAAATTAAAAAATAAAACGACGAATCGAAAAGACGAGACGAAATTTAAGATAAAAATTTAAATATCATCTTCAGTGCGATAAAGTGCCCGGCAACAACAAGAAGAAGAGCGGCCCAGTCCGCGCGGCTCGACGCTGCTCTCCGTGTGTCAGATATAAATTCGTGGCTGTAGGTGTTGGAATTCATGTGTTGCACTTATCTAAATTGCTCTGTAACGCGTTTTCGAGAGGCCATCAAAACACCTACGGTTAATTTTTATTTTTCAATAAAATTTCACACTCGCCTCGCCATCTTCCGTGGTCGATGATCTTCGAGTGTTCCTCGAGATTTTACTTAAGCTTTCGATTTTCGTTCTGCTGCGACTCGATTGTGCTCGGTGATTCCCCGATAATCATATTAGCATTCGTACAATGGGGCGAAACTTTTATTCACGGACGTCGTCGATGTGAGGTGTTCTCGAAAAATGAATGGAATTTCTTTTATAAGAAGCCAAAAGAGGAAAATAACGTAAACAGACCGCTGTTCACGGCACGATGTTGATTTATGGGCAACACGTGAATTTCTGGGACTTCCTCACCGATGAAAACAAAACAACCTCATCGGTTTATTGTTTTGGTTCCGTAACACTTTATTTCCTCTGGTCAAAGCTTTATTAATGGCGTTCATTTTACGAACGGGAAGAATGGCAATTTATGAGAGACTACGCGAAACAAGCCGTGTCTGACTTTACTGCTATTTACATACTGGAACATTTTCCTATGTGAAAGTCTAAGCTCAGGAATCGCCCTTTGTTGTACCAGTCTGTTACGTCGTTTATGTCATGGTGCAATGTATGGTAGAGGCCGCGCCATAAAAGAAGGGAAATGAGCACGCATGTTGAGAATATAAATGAGCAGGGAATTTGGGTTTTTAAACAAGTTGAGTGGCGACTTGAGACTCACTGCGCATCGAAACAGCGATTTTGAGAGTCCCTTCTTTTATCGTATGGACCATAGTAAGCTTAACGCGAAAGAGAGGAGAGAATACGTGAATAAGCAAAGTCAAGTGTACATATGGGTTTAACCTGTAGAAGGAGTCTGGTGAGTGTTGAATAAAGTGGCGATGGGTCTTGCCTTGAATTCTTGTAAGAGCTTGGAAATACTCACTGTGGAAGATTGTCCCACAGTCGAGTTGCTCTAATTATGTACGAGGGCTTAGACTCAAGTGTAAACCAAAGAGCGAGCTGTGTGAATGAAGCGAGCCGGTCTTGTTTTACACGATTAATTCTGCTATGAAGACAGGAGATTGCTCCGATAATTTTGGGATCCAGTTTTGCACTTGTCGATCCAATTACATCTCGGGCCGTTGGCGGGAGCCTCCTCGTATCTCTTATGAAAATCCGGACCTTGGACGGAATCGAACGGAAAAAACCGAGCTTGGACGGAATAGCAGGCGGAGTCTTTAGAGATACTAATGAACACACACTTTCGTCGATGCCAAGAGGGAGGATCTCTAGGCCGGGCTCGGTATCAATCTCTTCGCCTCTAATTGTGGTCAATCCCCCTGTCCCTGAAGTTACGGTTCCTCTGGAACCGTGCACCCCTCTGGTGACGATACCGAGACCTTTAAATATCTTTATCTCGCGATTCTCTCCTGAAACTAAGACGGAGACTATCGGTGAATTTTTAAGGATGAAATCTATAGACCCTGGAACGGTTTTGTGCAGAAAAGTCAGCAAGGTTTCCAAGCCTGTTGCTTCATTTGTTTTGTCTGCACCGCCTGATATTGCCGAGACTCTCTTAGACCCTGGTTTCTGGCCTGCAGGTGCACTTACCAAGCTTTTTGTTCCGCGTACACGTACTCGAACCCATCATTCAAACGCTTCCACACCGAGCGCTCCGCAGCTGCCAAAAAACTCGACACGCTTTCCCTCTACTACCAGAACGTAAGGGGGACCAGGTCTAAAATTAACGACATCCGTCAGGCATTGACGGCTAGCGGGTTCGATGTCATTGCATTCACGGAAACCTGGCTCCATGAAGGCATTCTTAATGCTGAGCTCTTCGATTCCTCCTACCAAGTATTTCGGAGGGATCGTTTTACTGACTCGGAAGCTCGTGGGGGTGGCGTACTGCTAGCTTGCAGTAGTCATCTTAATTGTAACCCAATTTCGCTTCCTAGTTTCTCTAACCACCTTGACATTGAGCTTGTCGCTCTCAAAATTTCCTTTTCGAAATCTAATCTCTTCCTACTGTGCTGCTATATCCCACCAGATATGATAAGCAGACTTGACGATGGAGGCAAAAACCTCTATGATATTCTCATCTCTTGTATTGATCATATCCAGAATATGATGAACACCGGCGATGAGCTATTGCTTCTAGGCGATTTCAATTTACCCAATATTCAGTGGGTATATGTCGAAGATGACGATAACTACCTCCCTGAAGGGAACCTTAATCTTAAAGAATCCTGTTTTCTCAATTCCCTATTCTCACTCGCCTTGAATCAAATGAGTGGGGTGACTAATGAGTTGGGGAGGCAGTTAGATCTTGTATTTTTTACGGACTCAGTCAACATTACTGTTGAACCCAGTCCTATAGTCATGTCGTCTGTTGACAAATAACATCCTCCTCTCTTGCTCAATTACTGCTTCAATTCCGAGAATAATCCTTGTCCGGAGGTGGTATCCCATGCCTTTAACTTCAGAAAGGCTAATTTTAGTGAGCTGTCATCTAAGCTTGCCTTGATTAATTTCAACAGCCTACTTTCTGCTAATGACTTGGATGACGACGTGGCACGATTTTATGGCGTACTATACGAAGCCCTGGTTTCTTGTGTACCTTATGAGCCCCAAAAATTACCCAGTTCATCTCCACCTTGGTTCAATAATGAGCTCAAGCATCTGAAAAATCAGAAGAATAGACTATGGAAAACCTATTTAAAGAGAAAGGACACTCCGAGTCTCAATTTATTTATAAATTGCTATAACCGATTTCGTTCACTCTCTTCTGCTCTGTATCGAGAATATCTTAGCTGTATGAGCGATAAAGTGTTTACTGATCCTAGAAATTTCTTTAAGTTCGTCAACTCTAAGAAAAAGGTTGATAACTACCCTAATGCCATGCAGCACACGAACTTGTCTAGTAGTGAGTCGCCTGCGATTTGCAACATGTTTGCGTCATTTTTTCGTCAATCTTTCTCACCTTCTGACTTTCAGCCTAATGACAATAATTTTCGTCACATATTTACTAACCGTGAGGCTAATATTTTACCCCTCTCAATTACCAGTGCTGATATCGCGAAACATATTAACGAACTCCCATTCGACTTCACCTCTGGCCCCGATGGTATTCCTCCTGCTGTCCTTAAGTCCTGTGCAGAGGTTCTACAGTCTCCCCTGAAAACCCTCTTCCAAAAATCCCTTGATAAAGGGTACTTCCCTACTCTTTGGAAGAATTCGTTTATAATCCCTATTCACAAGAGTGGTAGCAAGAATGAAATATCGAATTATAGACCAGTTGCGAAGCTGTCTGTCATTCCGAAACTCTTTGAATCGATTATCTATTCTGCAATCGCGCCTATCTGCAGGAGGTTGGTATCAACGAACCAACATGGCTTTCTTGCAGCCCGTTCCACTACCACCAATCTTCTTGAGTTCACTTCTCATACTGTCGAGGGCTTCGTTTCCGGTTGCCAGACTGATTGTGTTTACACTGATTTTAGTAAGGCATTTGACAAGCTCTCTCACTCCATTATACTTCTCAAATTAAGGATGTTGGGCTTTCCGCGAGCCCTTCTAGTATGGTTCCAGTCTTACTTAGCTGACAGGACCTACCAAGTTCTTTTTCGTGGATCCAAATCAGTAACCATTGAAGCGTCATCCGGTGTTCCTCAAGGAAGTAATCTTGGTCCCTTGCTCTTTATTCTATCAATTGATGATATTGTTCCCTTGCTAAGACACTGTAGAATCTTGATTTACGCTGATGACATCAAATTGTATCGTCACATAAAAAGTATCGAGGATTGCAAACTTTTGCAAGCTGACCTTGACACCTTTTACTCTTGGTGTGTGAACAACAACCTGGTTCTCAATATTAGTAAATGTGAAACCATGACTTTTGGGAGAAGTCGTACTCCTATAATTTTTAACTACACCTTTTCTAACGAGAGTGTCCGTCGTGTTAATTTTGTAAAAGATCTCGGGATTAGATTTGATAGTAAACTCGATTTTTCTGCCCACATTAACTATATTGCTTCCAAAGGTAGTTTAGTCCTGGGTTTTATAAAAAGGTGGTCTAAAGAACTCAATAACCCCTTGATTACTAAACACCTTTATATCTCTCTTGTCAGACCATTACTCGAGTATGGGTCCCAGGTTTGGTCTCCTCACTACTCTTCGCACGTCGGAAGAATTGAGTCAGTTCAAAGGAGGTTCGTTCGATTCGCACTGAATCATCTTCCTTGGGATGACCCAATAGCTCTTCCACCATATGAATCTCGGCTTAAGTTACTCAACTTAAGCTCTCTTTGCAGGCGTCGTGAGGTTGCCGATGTTGTATTTGTTCATCAGCTCCTTAATGGAAAGGTTGACTCAGGTTTTCTGAGTCGCCGTGCGTCGTTTAGAGAGAGTAGATACAATTTGAGAGGGCCACCTCTCTTACACACCAACTCCTCTAACACGAATTACGGCAGATTCGAGCCTGTTAATCGCATGTTCATTAATGTGAATAGAAATATCGATGTTTTTAGCGTAAGCATTAGTAAAGACGTCCTTAAAAGGAGTCTTTTCAATCTGACTTGACTGAATTTTCTTGCACGCTTCTTTGTGTATTGCATTTCTTTCTGTTTTAATTGAGTGTGCAATCTCTGGGGGGTCACACCTCGCATATAAAAATGTGCGGGGTGTGACCTTTTCGGGATTGCATATTCAATTTACATGTTGCAAGCTTTAGTTGAGCCTATCTCAGTGCTAATTGTGCTGAGCTGGTAAATTTTTCTTGGCCCAGCTAAGAAGTGTACCTTCTGAATTAGAAGGGTAACTCTATATGCATGATTGTGTGTTGCATGATAAATAAAAAATGAGGTCGAAGCATCAGGAAATGGGCAGACACACTCCTGGGAGACGATTTCCGCTATTACAAAGAAGAAAGTCCCCGAGTAAAAATAGAAGATGGCCTCGCAACGTGTGTACAGCTCTGTACTTGGCCATTTAAATCTTTTGATCAAGTTTGGCTGTCGTGAGGCCATATGTGCTCCCATTAAAAATGGTTAAAAACTCTACGGCCATCATATGCCCCTTAAAAAGCCAAGCGGCCGGTGTTCGCCCGTTGTAAAGCCATTTTTGATTTTTACTCGGGTGCTCTGGGCCATTATTAGCTTCCGGAGTAGAAATAAAAAATGGTCTTACAGCGGGCGAACACCAGCAGCTTGACTTTTTAAGGGGCATATGATGGTCGTAAAGTTTTTACGTATAAAATTATGACGTGACTCATATTTCAGGCAACTACGTTGGTGGACGTAAAGGGTGCCATTAAGCATACTTAATAGACCGGTTCTCGTCCAATCACGGAAGTCAAGCAGCATTGCACGTAGTTAGTACTTAGTGGGGGGACTGCTTGGACGCTTAGAAATACGAAAAGGCAATTGCAAACGGTGAACAAAAATAAAGGGGTTTTCAGCGCCGCATCTTTTCAGATATCTACAGGTGCTACAAATTGGAGGGTTTAGAAAGCTTTTTATAGCGACCCCGCCTGCAGGCTTTGCCTTGAGGAGGATGAGTCTGCCCTTTCATGTTCTCTGTGAGTGCGGCGCGATAGCGTGGTAGGTACAATAAGGCAAGCGAGTGCCCGCGGTACCTTTAGACCCAGTTCCGCACAAAAGAAAAGAAGGTTTTTTTATACGTGAAGAATTGTCTTCAAATGGACCCAAATTTTTAAAAAATATAATAAGAAGACAATTTTATTAAACATTATTTTCTTACTCCGAACTACTAATGGTAGTGATTTTATTATAATAACAAACAACTGCTCAAAAAGTAAACGCAAGACCCAGTGACATCTTTATATTTTACTTAATTACTTACTAACGGCAATATTCATTAGTGATTTTTTTAGCAATTAATCAAAACGTAGTAGACCATATCAAATCCACACCGCATTCAATCTATTACAACTCCGAGCAGGAAACACCGTTGTTGTCAATTAAAAATTTCATTTGCGGTACAATTAGTTGACCAGAAAGAGCGATCTTTGCTCGACTGGCCACAAGTCATAAAATTCATTACACAAGTGACGGCGAGCAAGGACCGCAAAGAGTGAAACTAGTGAATAGATGCCACTTTGACACTAGTTCCATCATTACAAAATTGCATGCTCCAGATGATCCCAAATTCACATGTGCCGCCCTCGGCTGGTGTGCCATCGTGTCACTATGTACATACACCTGCAGTGAGCGGACCGATCGTCCAATTTGAAACAATCCGCTGGATCCATTATTTTTAATTCACATTAATTACGACACAATTGTCACTTACCGTTCATCATACCGCTTGAGACTTTTTAATTTAATCTCTGCTGATGAATTAATTAGAAATTTCCGGTGGCTGAAAGTCTCGCCAGGTATCCCACAGGTATATACGTGGAAACGCAAGGTGACAAGTTTCTCTGGAGCTTTTGAAATCAACGTACAAACGAACGAACGGTGAGGTCGCTCCCGATGATGGCTATAGTGTTTGATCCATTTTTTTCGGTAGGATGGCCGCGCAACTTTGTCGCTTTTATCAACTTTTAAGATTTTACGTTCTCCCCGTGTTGTATAATGTCGAAATAGACGGTCGACTTCCTGGCAATAAATTCCCATTTTAATGGAATATCACTGGGCTACTGGGCAGTAATGGTGATCCATGTCCCCCGTATTTTTCTCACATGATGCCCGTGACGGATACTTGTCACAAAAATATTATTAAAACGCGTGTAGCCAGAGGAACCCCATTGGACAGGTGCTCACAGAAGTGGAAAAAGTAAATTTTCCATCTCCTAATTAGCGCGCTCCTTTGTGCGGTGATGATTTTTGGAGCGAAGTTCCATTCCGCATCGCTGATAAAGCCTTATTTTGTTTTTGGGCGAAAACCGCCCGCCATGAGACCGCTCGCATCTCATTTAATGTCACAATGGGGAACGCATTAAAATGACAAAAGACGCCGTAATAAAATAACCACCTGAATAAGCCATTAAAATTTCAGGCAGCCGTAATTAACAAATTAGCTCAACTTTTTAAGTTATTTGGTGCGAAGATTGGATTATTTGGATAAGCGCTATGATTTATGCCGGAGCCCTTCGTTTTATTACTTTTATGATGGTGCCCCCCTTCACACAAAAAATCTCATTAAGAGCGCCATTTTCAGTGACAACTTTTGCAAGAAATTACCAAAAAAATTACGAGAGCCATCTGACAGTGAGTTGAAAAATATTACCTCCATCTCCTCCATAGCACCATTTAAGTGACCGCCACAAAACAGAATTAAAAGAACTCGAATCCTTTGGGATTTAACAAATTGGCATTTTTATTTCTCCATTAACCAAAGCTGGTGGAGGGGGTTTTCATCATTTCGACGGACGCCATCCCCTTCACATTAATAAACAAACTTAATTAAACTCAGAAATTTTTCCTTTTTTCGTGATATTTTAAAGCAGTTTAAAGTATAAACTTTTCTCAAAAGTTTTGCCTGAAATAGACGACATCATGATACACGTGGAATATCCAAGGCACACATAAAAATCGACCTAATGTCTAAAGGTATAACTACACCATCCATGCCGCGAACATAAATATTCGGGAACCGGTCCTAGAGAGTTGGGAGATATCGACAAGTCAGCCTCGGAATAGTCTGAGTTTCTTGCAAAAGACCTTAGCAACGTCACAGGACTAATGATTTAAGAACCTACTATATAAAATTCGCCACATGCAATGTTGGAACATTATATAGACTTGGAAGAAATAGTAGATGAACTTAATAGATACAGGTTACATATCGCTAGACTACAAGAAATAAGATGAACTGGTAAAGGAGACCTAGGCCTTACATCTTCTGCACCAGCAATAATGATTCCAGAAGTAACTTAATCATAAGTTTCGGTAGTAGTCAGGCCAATTCTCAAATCATCAGTGACGTATCACAAATCACAATAAAGTCATAAAGGCGTGGTGAGTCGCAGTTGTGACTTTTTCGTATTCTCGTGCGCCAGTCTCAAGTTATGACAATCGCAGGCTTGTGATGACACGACGTTTTATTTGTACTAAATTCAAAATAAAATATACTTTCACAGCAAACTAACAAAACATGTTATTTTCACACGGGCGTCCGGATTGGCCCTTTAAGGGCATTTAAATTTCCAGCCAAATCAGCCAAAAGGTTTTGTATCCCCTTCGAGTTGGTGGCATCATTTTTATTTTGTCGAATTTCTGGATGATTCCGGCAAAATTCGAGGAATTACTCAAGCTGCTCTGGAGAGATTCTCTGGTACGACTTTTTTCCTTCTGTAAAGACTTAAAAATAATATAAACAGTAAAATTTCATACTATATTTATAGAAAAATTTACCTGTTTCCATTTTGGCGTGCGTTTAATGATTGACATTTCACATAAGAATTTCACAACATTTGACATTTCATAATTGTGGTGGAATTCTAGTGGTGAATGTTGTGATTTTTCACTGAGAATCGGAAACAGCTGATTTGTCACAGGATTCGTCTCAAGATTAATGTTTTTATATTTGCTTATGACTTATGAACCGTCACAACTAAGAATTGGCCCATACGAATGTTTGACGTCACAGCCCATCCCAATTTGGCAAAAAGTTGACATTTTAGGTCCCAAAAGGCCTCATTTCGAGCAACTGAATCTGGGCTCAACGGTTTTTATTGTATTAGTGATTTTTCCTTTTCATAAATATCTTCTAATTACAGCCCATAATTGCCTTCAAAATAATTTTCGTAAAAAAAAGTTGTAAATCCCCAAACAAGACGGAATTTGCATGATTCGAGTACCTCAAGGCTACGGAATCGCCATAAGCGCTGCGCTGAGCAAAATTAACGAAATTAACGTGTTCGCGTATAATTGCGACAATTATGACTTATGCAATACACTTTTATAAAGCCAACCCTGCCCCCGCCAGAGGAAACTTTTCAACTCAAGCAGCAGCACTAGAAAGCACCACAGGTAAACCAGAGGTAAGAAAGAAAATCCCAACACGAACGGAACGAGGACCGCAGGGCGCTGGCTGGTGGCCGATGCGATATCACGCGAAGTCAATTATTCGCGTTGTGTGTTTATAAAACGCTGGGCGATAAGGGCCCCACGAGTGGAGCCCGTGGCCCCCTGGGGGGTGGTTCGCCGACTGTTAAGGTGATTTCTTTTCAATTGTTTTAGTCCGACGCTAAATCGTTGCTGGTGACGTTGATGATCCTTAATTGGGGCCCGTCTAATTGATTGTCCTGCTCCAATAGTTGAGCAGCAGCAAAAGTTTGCGGTCCTTGCGATTCGGCGAAGCTAACGATTTTCGTGATTTATTGCGAAATAGGCGAAAATTGGGGAACCACTAATTGCCTTTAAATGGCCTCAACAACTTTCTCGTAATGGAAATTACTTACACGAATGTCCTTCAAGGCTGCCAGCGAAAGTGAAAGCCGTGCTGCGGCTACTTGGACCGGGGAAATTCATGAGGGCGCAACGATTAATCACGAACCTTGTGTTTTTCGTGTAATTACGAGCGGCCCAACGTTGCAAATAAACACCGAGATTTGACCCCGCCGTTGCCGATTAGGCAAATACGAAATAATTAAAAGCAAAAAAACAACTCCTTGCACCACGGCACGGACGCGCTGTGGACGTTGTGCGTTGTCGTGGAATGTAATTATTGAAAATAACCATAAAAATTTACTCTGAACTCATTGGATCCGGATTTATGGTGCTCATTTGCCTAAATTCCTGCTCTATTGCTCAATTATGTCACCGCGAACAGGGAAACGATCGCCGCACCGGCACCACACCTTAAAACCGGCCAAACAACACCAACAATTTTCAAAGGAGACGTGTGAAGTGCTGGCCATTCCCGCCGCATGTTTTTAGTTATTTTAATGATCGTCCTAAATGAACAGACCTTTTAATTTGCTTGTATCTTGGCTGTTATCTCCATAACCAGGTCCGGGCCATCACAATATATCACCGCCGAGCTCCGTCCGCGTTCTTTGGGAAGCGCCACACTCAAAGCCCGAGGATCGAGCTCCGCAGAGAGGACTCCGTCTCCGGGCAATAAATTCGTGTTCGGGGCCTTATCTTAGAGGCCGACTTTACAAAGAGCTAAAAATTAACAAAGAACACAAAAAAACGGCCGAGAACCTGAAAACCTGACCTGAGTGAAGTGTCAAAACATTTTGTTCGACTAAATGGCTATAAATTAGAGTTAAGAACTTTTCCGATGTCCGTGATAAGTTTTGTTAGTTTTTAAATACCATGTGGCCACGGGACGAGGTCCTTTCGGTCTGCCGGCACCTCTGCCCCGAGGAACTGGTTAAGGATTCAGTTTATGGTGTTCACTTGTGACACACATCGATGAACTTTGAGAATGAACTTTTTCACTACGTGGCACCGCAATAGTCAAGATGAGTATTGTCCTAGTTTTATTTTGTTTTGCTTTGAGGGCGTAAGGTAACCAGTGCTCTTCGGACACTACCTTTCGACCTTCCATCTTTTGTCTATCACCATCAAATATTGTTTACCCAAGAGCTGTACTTAGGCTACTAATCAGCCTTAAGATAGCTCTTAGATTAGTGCTCCATACTTCTTGAGGCGTTAATTGCGCTTTTCCTGTGTGGTAAAACCGGCGTCTCACAAGTGCAACATAATTGCAGAGGATTTGTTCTGCAGTTTCTATTTCCTGACAATATTTCCGTATGTCGTTATTAGTTTTACCCATGCTTCTCTGGTGATATCTGAAAGGAGCATGTCCTGTCTGTTGAAACTCTGAGTTCGAGTTTGGTAAAGGTCGAAAAGATTCTTAGCTTTTGCTCGAGCAGGGTCAATGAATTGCTTGGCTTGTCTCCCGCACGGTATGAGGGTCCAGTAGTGAGTCAAGAACTTTTAAAGCCATATTCGACGAGTGTCTTTCGTGTGACCGGTGGATTTTCCCCAGATAGGCTCTGGACCGATAAACCTTATTTACAAGGTGGGGCAAAAGTAATGTCATAATGTGAATGTCCCATAATTTTTGCAAATGGCGTCAAACGTCATTATACTTTGACATTATGTTGTGATAGAGAATTAGTTCGAGTCAAATCAAAATTACATTTGACGCATAAAGTTGAAATAACAAATTTTTAAAAATTCATTGCAATTTTTTTTATTTTCAGTCGATTTAGGGGTCGTTTTAACCCTTAAGGATTATATCTCATCAAATTTAGCTTAATTTGGTATAAATCAACCACCTTCGCAAATAAATATTAAAAAAAAGTGTTTTTCATTGGAGTATTAACTTCCCAGTTTATAGGGAAGTTATTGTAATCGGTCCGAAAATCAAAATCGTAATATTCAACGTATTTTTTTAATTTTTCAGGGTCCCAATAGCATTTTAAACATAATTTTGAGAAGAACTATGTGCGTGCGTACGTACCCGGTCGTTTTTTCCTGCACGATATCGTGCAAACCAAAAATTATATCGAGGTTGATATCGAAGCATATTAACAAAAACATGCTCTGAAAAAAATTTCATAACATTCGGTAGAGCCGTTTTTTTCTATAAATGAAGACTTCTGCTAAGGGTCACAAGCACTTAAGGTTAGTTTTTCTAATATCTAATAAGCTCGTTGTAATGAAAACCGTCCTAAATGAAGTTACCCTTTCTGGATTCAGCAGAGCGATAGCTTCAATACAAGATATCACTTGTCAAAATCCGAGCACTCTTTAAAAACCACGAGTTTTTTAAACTTTAGATCAGTACTTTTTGGACGGAGAATTGTTTTCCACGTCCTACAGTTTCGCGAAATTGAAGTTCATCTCGCAATTTCCAGTAGTTACCGAAAAATTTGGCCTTTTCGGTCAAGTCTGACAACTCCATTACAGCGATTATTTTTGCTAATATCTCCTGAAACCGTTCATATTTCTAAATGAAGTCATTTGCTTCCCCAGTTTATCAGCGGCGCTTCAACACGCTCAGGGCGAATTCAACCACCCGCTCTAGTGTACCGAACGAAGTATGAAGGAAATGTTCGCAGCGACCCAAAAAACATCAAGGGAAAATAGTCTCAAACCGGTGTTCTGTTCCGAAACCCCTATCAGTGGTTCGTGGCTTATTTGAAATTGATGCCATCTATCGGGAAAACGCCACGAACTTTTTTTCAGTCTATAGTAGGAATATAAGAGGAAAGTGAAAAAATTGCCAATGTCAGTATGGAGTTTTATTCCCATTTCAATATATTACCGATATAACCGATGCGTTCTTTGCCATTGTCGCCCTATAGCGAGGTTCAGGGTCTCTTTGTTGGGTGCGACCGACAAATCTCTAGGTAGACTGGCTAAACCTGTTGAGTTCCAGACACGGTGCTTTTATAGGTACAGATTTAGTAAAATTGGTTCGGTGATTCTGGGAGTGCGGGATTAACCAGCCCAAACAAATAACCTCAAATCAATGTTCTTATAATTATTAGAAGACTAAGAGTTTCTAATGAACCAAATTCTGCTCTGTGCAGCCAATATCTATCAAGTTTTTTAAGCTGATCTTTAATATTTATAATTTGAACCAGTGATCTCCTTACTTGTGCCCTTGTGCAGTGCTACTAGTGTCTAAGTGTAACTTTTGTACTTAATCAAAAGTAGAAATCTTCACGTTTCCAGCTACAATCTCAATACCCTTTCGCCATATCATATAATAAGAAAAGTCCCATTTTTGCAACAAAGTCCAACAGAAAATATGGTGATAAGATAGCCCAGAAATTTCCATTTGAATCATATTTTCATAATTTCAGAAGAAATTCAATTTCTTTCATATGTGTGACCCTTCAACGGATTTCTTTAATCCCGTCGCGATGCAAAGGGAATAAGACGCCGTAATTAGATGCAAAATCCTCTATAAAATGCCAAAGAGTGTTAAGATTTTCCACTTTTCACATGTTTTTCCTAGAGCCGCTCCCTGCCAGCAAGGAGCCAAAAGGGTACGCTAGCAGGGGAAAACTTCTTTCGATGTAAGCAAATCAAAAATTTTCTCGCCTTTGATGTCCTGTGACTGGTAGCTGAAACGAGCAACGGATCCTTGTGCATCTCAGAACTGTGATATGCAAATTCCTAGATGCGATATGAGATTTCATTTTAAGCCAGATCCTCTCAAGACGATTGCTATCAAATCCCTGGCTCTGATTTGCTTTTGCATTTTTTCTCGAAAGGATTTTGTGTAATTTGATTGTGATTTTGGCGTCTCCTTTCTCCGACTTAGGAGAATTAAAACATCCTTAATTAAGTAGGGCGCGTTTTGATGGTGGCTTCAGGAGATGAGCAGAAGGGCAGGACACGTCACGGCACGAACCTAAAGGGCCACTTCGCAGCCCAGTACATTGTGTTTGCGCTAGTGTCTGTGACTAATTTACTCGCAAACAAATGTTTAAATTTACAATCTCTCTCCTTAGATCCTGCAGAACCGACAGCGAAATGGTGGCTGGGTCTCTGTCCTAATCAGTATTCATGGGCTGGGAATAGGATTTCTGATATTTGCTGCGATTCGTGCGGGTGGGCTGGATGTTTCCGTTTTCAAATTCAGTGAATGCCACTGATGTATACTTAATAAAGTTGTTTTGGAAAATATTTGAAGATTGTTCGTGCTCACACTTTTCATAAAAAAATAATTGCTGCCATTTTATCGCAGCAAGAACGGGCGGTATTTTTAACACCACATATTCAAGAATGCGTTATATTTCTGTGGTGGAATTAGAATCTATTCGCATGTGAAATAGGAAAATAATGCAGCTTACAGATTGGCTTGTCTTCATCTGCGCAGACAAAATCAGCATTGCAAGTAAGATCAAGTCTTTTCCAACAGTACGGAAGACAAGAACATTATTGAATCCTGCCCCAGCGCAAATTGGGGGTCTAAGGGCCACTGAGTGGGAAAACTCAATTACGGAACTGACCCTTGCAGCTGATAAAGTATCAGCACAATTGCTAAACTCTTGGAGATATATGTTTGGCTACAATTTTTGGCAAACCCAATTGAGGCTCTAAATCACCTGTTTCGCCCAAGGAGTTCAAACCAACGTCAACGAAGCTATTTATACCACTACCGCTTAATTTAAGTAGAATTTTCAAAATCAACTAAATAAAAAAAATTCTAAAGAAATCGAAACAAAATAAAAAATTCATTTAAATTTAAATCTACGAAAAATACTTTTTGCAATGGTTTTTGTTTTATTAAATTAGGCTGTTGGCTGTCAGAAGAGATGAAACCCCGTTTGGTAGCTTACACCTCTGCTGGTAGCTAAGATCTTTAATGCATTTACCCCAAACTGGACCCTCACACCTAGATCTGGGTTAGGGCTATCCACGTGCCATACGAGTCCACCCTGCTGTAGTTTGAATGGAACCGGGATGGCATATCTTATACATATGTATATTCACGGAATGGAGCGATATTTACTTAACACAATTATAAATATGAAGACCATCACCCTTAGCCATTAGTTATCAAGTTATATTGGTTTTAACTCAATACATGGTTTTTAGCTGTAGATGTCCATGTGGATCCGCAGGCTTTGTGGCAGGCCCACAGAGACCTGCCCATCAGATGGTCCATGTGCTAGTTCTAGTGAAGTTTTGTATCTAATGTCATAACTAAAGCTTTGATTTGTTATGAGAAACCAAGCTTCTGCCATAAGGGCAAGATCCGCCAATCACTACTACCGGCCGTTTCGATGGTTGTAAAAGATATCAGAACCATTTTATGAGAATTAACAATAAGTCCTGCCATAGAGAATATGGAGAATATATTGATAACTGACAGCCAAGCTACCATCTTGCCGCTCAACTCCAACCTGATCTCATCAAAGCTTTCAAGAAATGCTCAGATGAACTTGAACGTCACGTCAACCAACCAATCATAATAAGAAGTAAATACAAAAAGGAAAGGACGCCACTTTCCACCTAAGAAAACATTTTAATAGAACTGTGGAAGGTAGCAGGCTTGACACAAAATTGCAATAGTCAGTAAAAACGCTTTACTCAATTTCTAAATTGAGATCTTGAAATTGATTTAGACAAACAGGCTATAAGATTAGAATGTTGCAAAATCTGTTCTATTTCAAAAGAAAAATGTTTCGTTGTGTTGGATTTTTACCTAGATCGGCTATGAACGACATCTTTAATTTTAATTTTAACTTGAATAATTGTTAGAGTTTAACGAATATCACGACATCATTCATGACTGGTGAAACTGTTGACTAAAGGAATTGAGATCATTTATTTTAACTCAAGATTTCCTTTGATAACCACCGCTCTGACAGCACGGGCAAGTTTGTCCGCAAAGGGTTAAATATCCCCTCATAAATGCTCTGTGTTGTATACAATCAATTTTATGAGCCCTTACAATTCCGAAATGACCAAAAAACCCGACAAACTCCAATCTCGAATAAATCTGTTGACACGAAACGGCCTTTAAGGAGCGCAGTAAGGCAGCAAGAGTCGCATTCAGGCGGCATAACGGCTCTACAACGTGGTGCCGTGGGTTTGGGTGGTTAAGGTGGCAACACGCGAAAACATTTTCCCCCATTAACTAATCTCATAATCCACAGAGTTGGACAAAACACGGCATCCGAAAATTTCCCGCCATTAAGGAAAATGTTATGCCACCCTGACCGTTAAGGGAACATTCGCGGCGACCATGAAGAAGTATCCCACCCCCGGCCGGTGCCTCGTCTGATTAAACGTTCCGATAACGCGCTAAATTTTTGTCGGTTAAGCAATTTGTTGGAAAAACGCAAATTGAGCATTTACATCGAGGGTTGAGTAATACCCGGATGGCATGCCACCGCGGCTGCCCACAATGACAGGGCCCTGAGGGCTGAGTCCGTGGTGGCCGCTGGTCGCCTGGGGCGCACTGGAATTGGAACTATAGTGACCGATTGCGGGCGCGCACCTAGGGGCTGCAGTAATTAGGGGCAATTACGACTAGCGAGATGACGGGGCGCGTTGTTTCGTGTCTTGTACCCCCGCCATAACGTGAAACGGTGAAATATCATTACACAAGTACTTAGGACAGGGTTGTGCAAATTTGAGATAAATACGTTGGAGGAAACCAGTTGAGATTTTAGCGCTAGATAAGCGGCTCAAGTCACCGGGAGGCTTCTGTAGTCCTGTTCTTTGGGCTGTCGGCGAGGTTATATTTATTCTTTGGCATTTAAAGTGGTTCGCCGGGGATGAATGGAGGGTAATTATCCTCACTGACACAGTTTATTGTGCACTTTTATTGCGGGTTAATGTTATTTTGCTATATGAAAATTTTACTTCTGTTTATTTCGAAAACAGTAGCAAATCTACACCTGACGTTTACTTAACTGCATTCTAGCACTGCTTTAAAAAGAATCCAATCATAAAAACTAGGACAACTCACAAAATCAGAGTGGCCGCAATTCAATGACCATGACAGTAACTCCCACTCGTTCTGTCCCAGGCTAGCAAATGTCTCTCTTGCCAGGAAATACCCAACAATTTTCAAATATTTAGTTTATTATTATTACAATTCTAATAAAAATTAAGAAGTAGCAGTTTTTTAATCGAAAGCATTGTGATGATTTATGCGCCATCTGTTAGAGTTTGAACGAACTGTAATTTGTAACGATTTATTCAGTCAGTTAACGTCGCGCCATCTATGAGTTCAAGTTTTAGCGAATTGTAATTAAAGACGTAAAGCTTCTCGAAGTTTCTAGAAAAGACGTGAATGTCCCAGTAGAGGGCTCTCTCCAGATTGAGGTGGAAAGATCTAGAATTTGGATAAGAGAGTGTATAAAGCGCCAGTGCTTCATCATACATGATGATCCACAAGAAAGGGCTTAGGACGGAGTCTTGGGGGATTCCGCAAGTTGTCCTATACTCCCTTATTCCCTCGTCTGACTGGCAGTGTAGTGTCCTACCTTCAAGGAATTTTATCACAATGCGCACTAGATACTTCGATGTATCCAGCTTTATCAACGCCTCGACGATCTTGCTCCCCTTCGCGGTGTTGAAATCATTTTTTACGTCAAGGGTTATCAATGCGCAACTCTTATTCACATCCATCGCTACCCTTGCTAAGCTAGTCATCGTATTGACAGCATTCGTTATGGATCTAGCCTTTCTGTAACCGAATTGCATTTCCGACAAGCGGCCTTCCATCTCGGCGCTTGGGAGTAATATGTTGTACGTCGGGAACCATTTAGTGTGTCTGACAGCAAACCTCAACAAAAGTATGCATCGATTTGGTGAGTTTGGACTGGTTGCTCTGGATATCTCTAAGGCATTTTATAGAGTTTGGCATCCTAAACTCCGAGATATTGGTATTGATTCAGTTCTGAAGGACTAGATCAAAAATTCTCTTTACAGCCGTTCAATCCAGGTTGTATTGGATGGCGCCAACAGCCAAGAGTTCAAACGCAGTATTCATCGTCATCTCCTTAAACACTCTCTTGACTCGTCGCAACCTTAAACTTATTTTATCCTTCCAACTAAGCTTACTACTAGACATTGCAGCATTACGTGACGTGGAAGTAGTGCAAAGGGTGATTTCTGAAGCCATGCCTGAACTATGTCCAATTTTAACAGCATTAAGTCAGATCCAGTCTAGAATTACACAAATTCTAGGATCACAAACTGTGCTTCCTTGTGGGAACTTTAGCAAGTGTACCATGCAAAGAAGATAGTTTAAAAAAGTGCAAAAATAAAATCATTTAAAAACATTATAACATCTTTAAACACCCACCTTCAAATAATGGAACAAATGAACGCAAAACAGCAACAAAGAATACAAAAAAAATCAATTTTAATTACTTGAAATCGGTTAGTGAACACACAAGCAACACCTTAATGCAGTGTATAATTAAATAAACCCACACAGGCGACAACAATAAGGCAGAGCATAAAAGACTCAATTTATTATACCACAATGTAAACTTTACACCACAGCTTATATTGCCCATTCGGCATCCCCACCCATAAATTGTCGCTGACCACACAAACAATGTCTGCCAGAATAAAATTTTTTAAAGTTGCCCCTGTTTCTCGCGTGTATAGAATAGGGGATTGCGATGGAACGCCAACACACGATTGGGTAGTACGACCAACCACCACCGGCCCTTGTGAATGAAGTTGGTCTAGTTTTCCGCATAACGAAAATTTAATAACAACCTACCATCCACAGGCCACCATATATTTAGCTAAACTGAATTGAGTAACGTTTAAACGGATGGTCTTGCAAAATTTCGAGCAATCAAAGTAATAATATTCATCGTGGCGAGGATTGTTTCAACCCTCCCAGAAGGGTATAATGGCGCTGCCGTCGGAAGGTAACATCAGCCAAACCAACAATTCATAGGTAAATTACTGACACGAAAGCTATCTACCGCTTCCTGGTTTGTTCCTCTGTGGTAAATGGATAACCCTCGGCTTGAGTTATTTGATTTTGCAGGTCAGCAGGGGTTGGGACTGTTTTCGAATTATTGAATTTGAAATTTTCTCAGTAAATTTTAATTGTGGCCTGTTTTGTTTCGCTATTTATACCAGCACGATTTTGCTAATACTCATAATAAACAGGAAAGCTCCAATTATTTTGCTTTCCGTTAAATCAAAATGCTAAAACGTATTTCGAGTCGATTTCTGATCTTCTACTAATTTCGGGTCTACTCCAACGCCGCCCACATAAGTAAAGGTAGAATCCTAAGCCGGAAATGCTTTTCACCTTACTGTGATATCCCGTTTTCTGAGTGTTGTTCATCGCCCTCCAGATCAATGAAGCGCCGAAAATTAAATATAAACTATCACTATGTAGATGGCCAGCAAAGTCATCTGAACAGACCCCGTCAAATACTGTAAAAAAAAACTGACGACATTGATGACATGAGACCGATCGACCTTGGCCACAAAATTGTTATCCTTCCATTCTCACAGAACCCCAATCATCTAATAATGACACAAAAAGGTTGAACCTCCAGAAATGTGCCCTAATGAATCTGTTGTAAGCATCCATTACGCCCGAATAGCATCACAACAGACTGGGAGTAAAAGTCACCAGGAAGGCGGCCACATCACCGTCTCTGTGGCTCCGACTTTGTCAATGAAGTCTAGGATATTCCCATCTACCTGCTCCGATTTAGTGTGCACACATTCGAGAGGTGCCTCTCGCAATACACAATCTCCAAAGAATTAACCTTTCTGAATGCTGTTCATCTTATTAATCCATGCACCCTTGCGGTCCTCTTTGCCTAGGTAATTGCCGGTTCCGTATTTACCTGTAAAAGAGAAATAGAAGCGGTTGGTAGTTGCTTTGTTTTTATTCATATATAACTTGGGCAGGGATTCGCACGCAACTTTTGTCTTGACCGAAATTATAATTAGATTATGACTACGGAGTCTAGGGACTTTTAATGACGACCGTTTAGGCACCATTCACAGGTTCTCCGCTGTAGCCGCTTAGTCGGTTGATCGCTTTTTAAGATGCTGGACGAAAAAAGGTGCTCGTTTGTGTGATTTGGTTGAATACTTCCGGTGTATTATAATTAAACTAATCAAACCAAGTTTTTCTTAGAAAAATGTTAGTTAAATTAGGTATGGGGCTGCCTCCAATACGACCGGAGACCCAATTAAAGCTTTGGCGCGCCGTTTTGATGCCGCAGTTCGTACACCTAAGGTGGTTGTTTGACTGACTGTTGTGAATATTTAAAGACATCCTGTAGAATTAAAGAAGCTTTTCAGTGTTCATTTAATCTGCAAATCGTCTTCTAAAACATTCGTAATATCATTCTGACTAGAAATAACCAAACAAATTTTTTTTTAACGCCCAACGAGTCCCGATTCCTAATCGATGTCATTCAATTTGGCAACGCTAGGCTCTGGGCGCATATCAGCGAAGGTTTCGTCTATCTACCACTGAAGCCTATCGGGCGTGGAATGGTCGTTCCTCACACGGGGCCTAACAATTCGCACTCGAACACAGCTAAAAGGTAAGAGTTCTCGGATCCATATGTGACCATCTTACGCAGTAATCAACAACGTTATATCGCGTTAAATGTTAGAGATGCCTCCTTTTGTATCACAGGATGTCCTCAGGTTTTCCTTTCTCCTGGCATCGCTTCAGGCTTTAATACGATTATTTTATGATTCGATTGGTGCAGGCCTTCATATTTGAATATTTCATAAGTATGACAACGAAACCTTGGTGACGGCAACGTAGAATCATCAGATATGTAGCGGAGGAGCCTCTAATTTTTCAGTTAGCTCGCAGTTAGATTATGACGTATTGTCGTATTTCGTGAAATTGTTCCTTCCACCGCTCCACCGTTTTTTTTTGGATTGATGATATTGTAACTATGTATGTATATGTGGTCCTCATCACCCTGCATAGGTTGGGTAATGGTCAATGCAGCAGACTGTATTTAAGGAGGAGCATTTCAAAGGGACGTATTTTTAAAGTGTAATTCTAAGCTCAATAGTCACCATTACTACTAGTCGTTCATGCCTGTCATTCACATCGCGGTGCGCTCTTTAGATAGATGAGAAATGAGTTAGGTGGCGTTGAACTTTGGCTTTGAACGCCTTAATGTTTTAGAAGTTTAGAAATACTGGCACTGGCTGCACACGTTGGTTACCAGCGAACGTTGGCGCAGATTCCGACACGCGACGGCCAATCCCCAATGCTCACGCCAACTGCAAATTTCTCCATCCACACGTTGAACAAGTAGCATTGGGCCAGCCTTGGTGCCAACGTGTGGAGCCGACTTGACTGCGGAAAACTGTTCCACCGTCGAGTTGTTCTTTTTAGATTAAAATATGCGCGAAAATTGAGGCTGCCAAGCCGAGCCGAAAACATATATATACCATATTCGGAGACGTTTGGCTGGTGTTATATATTCATATAATTAAGTTACGAGGTTTCCAATCGGGAGGTTTGAAATGGCCTTGAAACATAGGAAAAGTTTCTTTGAAATAATTCCAATTTGTTCAAAAAGATAATGGAATATCAAGTACCAAATTAAGCTAATTACAAAATGAAAATCTTTTCAAAACAAATAATGCTCTTCTAACCTTGTTCCTGGGTAAAACAAAAACGGAAAACTTTAATTTTAGAAACTGAAACTCTTACCTTAAATTTCACTGGGCACTTGCGTTAATTTCTGTTAATTTTCATTAGCTAATAGTGGTCAACAAATATACATCTTTTATAACGTTTATTTGGTCGTATTATTACAAATAACATCTTATTTATGAATTTACTGCAGTCAAACGTTAGAAATTAGACATAAACACAAAATCCCTCCAAAAATTTTAAAACTCACACAGCCATAATTCCACAAAACTAAAAAAATAAATAAATACACTGTAAATAAAATACATATTTCATATGACAATGCGTAAATAAAAATAAATTTATAAATATAGTACTTTTTAATATTTTTATCAAATGAGTTTTATTTTACTAAAGCCTAGTATGGAGTTCGCACGGAATTCCGTTCAGCAATTTTGGTAAATATTTCTACACGGAAAAATTGCGTGTAGAATACCGTGGAGAAAAGCTAACAGTTGAGAAAAACCGAACAGCTGACTGTTAAAAATCACACATAAAAAACAACGAACTGACGGCAATAGTTGTTTTTCATTCATCCTGTCAAAATTACCTAACATACAACACGGAATAATTGTCTAACATTTACCAAGTTTATAGCAGCAAAATTAAATCGATTTAACTTAAAGTTGCACCAAAATTTCGAATTAAGGTATAAACGGGTATTTAATACGCAATCGATTTCAACTTACATTCTTATAACTTTGGCTTAAGCCGAAAAATTTCGGTTTAAGCCATAATTCGAATTATCCCGTTTATGCGACAAAAATTTTTGGATAATCCATAATTCGAATTATTTTTGGAGTAGCTATAAACTAGGTAATTTATTCCGTTCCAACATGAACGGAAAAAGTCTCCAATTCCCTACAAGCCACCTGTTAGAGAATTGCACAAGCTAAATATTACCAATAGTTTTCCGTTCGAACTGCATACTCATAAAACAAAAAGGGCACGGAAAAATTTGGTGAACGGAATTCCGTGCATCTTTTTACGTGTATTTTATATGGGAAACGGAATTCCGTTCGAACTCCATACTAGGCTTAAATACAGCAACATCATGGTTTACATAATTATCACCGTTTCTCAAACTGTGCAATACTTATTTCCGCTGAATTCGCTGAAATGTAGAAGGGGTACCAACTTAAAGATAAGAATACTTAGATATCTGTCAAGTTAACGAGAAATGTTTTTGTTGATAAATTCCACATTTCCACATTTTTCAATCAATTTTAATGATTCTTAAATCACTGAGACAATTTGTTGTGTTGAAAAATATTCGATTCTACAATTCTAGTAAAATGACAAACAGCCGCTACGAGTACGTTAAAGATTTTGAGCTAGACGATAAGATCCTTCCCAATGTTTGGATAGTTGTTCGTATTGATGGCAAAGGATTTCATAAATTCTCTAAATTACATGAATTTGAAAAGCCGAATGACGTAAGCGGTTGGTTTTTGCATAAAATTCACATGGAACAGTTCAATAATAATTTATTTTAGCTCTTAACTTAATGAATCATGCTGCTGTACAAGTAATGAAAGAATTTACCGATGTTATCCTTGCATATGGACAAAGTGACGAATTCTCATTTGTATTTCGTAAAAATACTGCGATATATAATAGAAGATCTGCAAAATTATTGACATATATAACTAGTTTATTTTCATCGGCTTATGTTTTTAATTGGAGCACATGGTTCCCCTGTAAAAAATTGCAATATCCACCAGCATTTGATGGGCGAATTGTATTGTATCCTACAGATGAAAATTTGAAAGATTACTTAAGCTGGAGACAAGCTGATGTTCATATTAATAATTTGTATAATACAGCATTTTGGAATTTAGTACTTAATGGGAATCTTTCTAATCAAGAAGCTGAAGCCACACTGCGAGGCACACTTTCAGCTGATAAAAATGAGATTTTATTTTTGAAATTTGGAATTAACTACAATGAACTACCAGCAATGTTTAGAAAAGGAACAATATTATTACGAAAACGAATTAATCTTCCAGATGGATCTGGGAAAAAGATATGTATTGTTCCGTTTTATGAGGATATTATTAAGGCAAGTTTCTGGCAAAAACATCCGGAACTTCTAGGAAGATCTTCCACATCGGATTATAATTTTGAAAGTAATCTAAATAATGCCGATTTACCTGAATTAATAGCAAAACAATTACAGTTATAAAGATTTATTTTATAAATTTAGTTTATCTATTCGTGGTTTTTGTCAATTTCTTTATAATTAAGTAAAATGTTCACATATTAGGATAATCAAATATGGAATATGCTAAACATAAAATATGATCCCTTTTATATGTCATATTGACAAATATAAAGGACTTAAAAATGTTTTTGTACAGTTCTGATCAATGTACAATTTTCAAAATAAAAAAAGCTATTTATAAAATACGTTTTATTGTGTTTTTAAATTTTCATCCACATTTATACTCGGTTTCTTCTTCTGTAGCCTTTATAAAAATTATAGTTTTTTCTAAAAAAAAAAGGATCACAAATTGGTATCATTATTTAAAAAGAAATCAGAAAAAGGAATTATCTATAATAATAATTAATAACCGCCATTTACTTGCTAATACAAATTAATGGTTACAATAATTTTGCGCGAAATTTACAATTTTATTCTCAATATACATATAATAATAATAAAAAACTATCATTTATAATAATCGAATAAAGGACATATTGCAAGAAGTTCTTGGAACATGGGTAATAAGCTCAAAATAACTCAATAATAATAATAGTTGAGGGTTGTTTTTTCGTCATAGTTAATATAGTCAGAACTAAATTTGTCTTTGTAATATAGTTTTAAATAAAAACAAAAACTGACAATTATAAATTGCATACAGAAAAAACACTAATCTATTTACATCCACTTGAAACAGAAGTCTTTAGCTTATTTAACAAAAAAAAATAATGTTTTCCTTTTAATAATTTTTATAAAAAAACTTTAGGGCTCTTAAAAAATTGAATGACGTTTAGTTTCTTAATATTTTGCTGCTGTTTTAGTTTTTTTCTTTTTTTTATCTTTTACTTTATGGTAAAAATGACAATATGAGATAGGTATTAAAATTAATTAAGTCTACCACTTCTTCTTATGTTCATCCATCGATACTCCGCCAGGTCCTAATGATACAATCATAAGCAGACCACCAATAACAGAAAGAGTCTGAAAAGGAATTGATTTATATTTTTTTTTTAATTTAATTAATCAGAAAAACTTACCTGGAAAAAGTCATATTTAAGAAAATCTCTGAGTGGTTTATATGATGGTATTGCCCACCATGCGTTATGGTATAAATTTAATATCGATAATAGCGCAACTAAAATTAGTGCAGATAATTTTGTCTTATAACCGATTGTTACCAGAACCATCAAAATTGATCCAATTATATCTTGAACGATCTTTAAATTAAAAAAAAAATTAATTAAATATTACAGAGCTGAAATATAAAACATTAAATAAACAAAATAAATTACCTGGAGGAAGCTCATTTCGAATCTAATCAATGTTATAAACATAAATGCCAATAAACAGCGGCCAGCTAGCTGCATAACATTTTTCGGTTTATTCTCGCCCAACGATGGTACACCAGCAAATAGACTGCGTCCTTCTACCCTAGACTCTGCTAAAACCAGTAGCAAAGCTCCGAGTAGTGCTAAGTTACGAAGTAAGAATTGCAAATCCCAAAGAATTGAATATGCAACAGTCTGAGAATTGTATTATAATTAATTTTGTGTGCACATTCACGATTATTTATAAATGTCTCTTCTTTACCTGAAGTACAACGATGAAGAATAACACACCAACCGCAATTTCTACCTTATATCTAAATATGACCATCACACAGCCGCCCAGTTGTCCAAATAAATTGATCAAAACGAACATTGTCGCAAGGAATTTACCACACCCCCAACTCATATCCATATATTCTCTCTGTTCATTCCATTGAAACCACATACGGAGGCCATCTTCAAAGAATGTCGCTATCAAACAAAGCCGTGCCACTGTTGGCAGGATATGTTTCCCTTTCCGTATGACCTAAGGAAAATATATTTACGTAAATATGCGACGTGTAATAGCAAACCTGTTGAGTAGTTTTATACAAAATATATCTATGAACGTAAACAATCTAAAGACAGAACAAACCATGTCATTTTTATTTAAGGAGGTATTAGGGTCTCCACCTATCTATAGCAAAAATTTCCCAATGAAAGTGCGATGAATTTTGTAAATAAATCAAGTATTTCATTTCAAATCTACAGAATTAGAAACTGTATGTGAGATTACAATATGCTCTTAAACTACATAATATCTTTTGAGGAGGAGAGGAGCTGAAGGTCGTACAGTAAGATTTATTGGAGTTATTATCAAATTATAAGCTACTTTTATATAACATACAAGTATTTGATTAATATGCTTGAGAGCTTTACCTATGGTCCAAGTTTAAAGAAATTAAATGCTAATCAAGCTCATTTTATAATCAAATTCCAGTTATGAACGTGCTAAAAATATATGCGGAAATATTTTGCAACAATATCCGCTAATATAAAAGTTGATTTTGGAATTTGTTGCAGCTTAAACTAATATTTGATAAAATTTCTCCCCTTTCCAAGTCTGTTATCAAACAACAATGCTAAGAACGAATTACCCTCGAAAAAATAGTAAGATTGTTAGCTCAACTGGTTACATACCACCAACAGGTTTTAACCTAGGCGAACCTGAAAGCCGGAGAAATTAAGAAATGCATATTTAATGCAGGTGAAAGTGCTCACGTATACATTTAAATATTACAAAAAGGTTCTATCTAGCGCAGCGCTGGAATGTTCTCAAATATTAACATATAAACCAGTAAAAATAAGGAATGTTATTATAATAAAGGAAACTAAGCTGAAAGTGTATTGTAGGATGCACTTTAAGATTTTGCGGGTTACCCCCATAAGAACATGGGAATTATATTTTCCTTCATGTCAGAAAGTGTACACGTCAGTCTCAGGTTGAAAGTTATAAATAAACAAAAGAGCAATCACGTTGTTCTAACTGCACTTTTATGAAAATGTTGTAAATTAATAAATCTTTTAGCATTCTTTTTAAATATTTAAAAGATGACGTTGACATTCTTAAAACATCTGTCAAAAAAAACTTTTTAAAGAGAATCTCAAATCCGAATTTAAAGTGTTTACGTCCCCAAGTAGATACTTGAAGATAGAAAATAAATTTCTAGCATTTACCTGATCGGCAACATCTTCTGTTTTTGAAATATATTCGCTGGGTATATTCATTTTAATTTAATATTTGTTTATACTATATTTATATTCTAGATAACACAAAAAAACTATAAAAACTCCCGTTCCCTGACAGCGAAAGTGGACATTGGACGAATATAGAAACTGCCAACAATCGAGTAGCGGCATGGGCTGAATTAGCTGAATTGCCCGATTAACAAGTCGTTTTTCTCCCCCCACAGCAATTTTGACAGATGATGTGGAATTCGAAGTTTTTATCCATTAAATATTTTACTTCCGGTCAAATTTATTTCAAATTATTAATTAAAATTCCAAAGAATATTCTTAATTTTATGTAATTATTTTTTTATAATTTTTATATGATTTTTTCATAAAAGAAAATCTTTTATATCTTTTAATTATTTATTAAAAGGCATGGTTTTGAGTGTTTTTATCGAAGTTTTGAATGTATAGACTTCATTTTCTGAACACGTATGAATTGTATTTTCGAAATATTTGACAGCTTTGCAATTTGCATACCTACATGATAGTTGTGAAACATTTTGACTAGGGATAAATAGATAGATTATCACGGCAACGTTTAGTTAAATCTTAAAAAACTAATCCTATTATTTTATAATTTAAAAACAATGATTGAAATAACTTGCAATGACAGATTGGGCAAGAAGGTATTTTATAAACCGCATTGAATTTTACCTTACTAACTCACCTTGGTATTTTTACAGGTTCGTGTCAAGTGCAATCCCGATGATACAATTGCTGATTTAAAGAAATTAATTGCAGCGCAAACTGGTACAAAATATGACAAAATCGTTTTGAAGAAGTGGTATACAATTTATAAGGATCCAATTAGGCTTTCTGATTGTAAGTATAAACCCGGTAATCACTAGAGATTTTATTATAACAAGACGCAATTATTTCAGATGAAATTCATGACGGAATGAATTTGGAGCTTTATTATCAATGAATCACAAAGTTTTGCTGTTTCCTTTTGTCTTAATATTAACATTTTCAAAATAAATTAATATAATCTCTAGTTATGTATTTTTATTTAGATTTACATTACATTCACCGATTGCCCTAAGGTAACTTAAGAACTCTCCACAAGCGTCTTGAGGTGGCCGATGTTGTATTCGTTATCAGGCTCCTCAATGGAAGGGTTGACTCAGGTTTTTTAAATTCTAAGTCGACGTGCGTGATTTAGAGAGAGCAGTTATAATTAGAGAGATTCTCAAAAAGAGTCTTCTCGCCCCTCCTGTACTGCAACACTTCTTTGTGCGTTCTTGTTTTTTTGGTGGTTTTGCACCTTCCAAGCCAAGGTTGTTTTTGGGGCCCTTGCCAGATATGTAGATTATTAATTTCCCCAAAGATCTCGGATTTTTATCTAGAAACAAAATGCCATTTGAGTAACTCAGCCAATTTACAATATGCGTTGAATTCGCCAGCAACAATGATTTAACACTCCGGCTGGGAGGATACGAATCCGAATATCCCCGGTCCGAAATAGCATCGAAAACTAAAGTGGATGCTTCATTTTTTATACATATTAGGACTTCTGCATAGAAACAAAACGTGACTAAGAATTATTTTAATCCAAATATGATTCAAAACAGATGATGTACTATTATACAAATTTTAGAAGGCCACATCATTCCTAACATAAAAAATTCGCATAAAGCTCAGGAATAATACAAAATCAAAACAAAACTTTTTATATTGGAGCTTTGGAAACTATTTCAGAATTTGCTTATTTTATTGTACGACTATTATCGATTTATGAATTTTATTAATTGTTATTACTTCTAAATGTCTGACTTATTAAATTATTTTGGGTTTTAATCCTCGGTCGCTAGTTCCGTTCTTCCGCATTTAAATTAATATCCGCAGCACACTTCTGCACTCAAAGCCGAACCCACGCTACCTTTCGAGCTCTTGGTGGTTTATTTCAAATGCATAAGCAGTTTATAGTGTGTAACGTTCAAATATTTAGCTCTTAGCAGCCGTTGGTCTCTTTAATTTGGACTTAACTTCAGTCCACTGTAATAAGACGCTCTGTTTAAGACGTACATATATATGCGTTAACTGCTATATTTCCAATAAAACAACATAAGTTATGACATTTATCTCTCTTTCAAATAATAAGGAATCCCAAATTGGAAAAATATTCAGCCTCATTGCAAGCCACAACCATACGGAAAAAAGTGCAGCATCAAAATACACCAGTAGGCAAAAAGAAAAAAGAGTCAAATCATAAAATAATTGAATTCTACTGAAAATTGTGTGAAATATTATCTATTTAAATTTCAGAAAATATATAATATATGTATTTTGTTTTTTTTTGTTTTTCTTGTTTAAAACAACAGTAAGTTATTCCGATAAAAATCTACTATAAATGATAAATAAGCCAAAAAAGAATTAAACAAGATATCGCAGAAACGTTAAATTTTTTTTTCATTAAAGTTAAATTGTATAAATTAAAAGAATCTCATTAGTATTGAAAGAATGCTTAATAACCTCTATTGCAGGACAAAAATTATTTTTATGGCTAAAACTTACTAAGAAACAATCGTTTTTTTAAAAAAATAACTTAAAAACAAAAAAATTTAAATATTCCTTTTACTTTTCTTTAAAAAATAAGTAAACTAGTCTCAGAAGAAAATTTCACATTATATTTTTTACATCTGAATTTTTTTTTATATTATATATAATTTACTTAATTAATTATTATTATTTTCTTGTTTTACTTTTTATTTTGTGTGATAAACGAACGGAGTTAATAAATTAGAAACGAAATTAATAATTGTAGTTTTAAAAAAGAAACTATAAAGTTATAAAAGATATTTTTTACTGGAACAAAAAATAAAATTGTAAATATAAATAGTAATCAGTTAACACTTTCCTCATTAGAATAGAAGTTTTCGATTAAACCAAATTGTTTTTTTTCAACCACTTGATTTGCTAACAACCATGTTAGATTTTTTTTTTTTGTTTTTTTTATAACTTTGAATATTTTTTTTATAATATTATTAATATTTTGTAATTTATAAACTTTAAGTTTTTCTTTTGAATAAACACAAAATTTCATGCACATATGTCTTTTGCTTTTGCTATGAATATTGTTTATTTTTATTTTATTTATTCAGATAATTTAAGTGTTTTTTTTTATGCACATAAAATATTTTGCATTGTTTTTAACTGGACAGAAAAAAATTAAATAATATCAAAAAAGCTATTTTTTTAAATACAAAAATGATTACTTTTGCTTAATTGTTTTTTTCTTTTCTTTTAGTATATTCTATGTTTTAACAATCACTTTGTGAAAAATCCACATCCTTTTTAACGCTTCTCGCTAATCGATCTAATTCAGCTGCAGCATCGGTTCGCACTGAGATTTTATCTGGAGTTGAGGGATCCGTGCCATTTGGAGCACGCGGTGAGCTCATTGTTCCAGGTGATGCACCGGGTGAACCTGATTTTTTGTGTAATAATGAATTGAAGAAATTTGCTAGAACTCCTTCGCCTCCGGGTGTTGATGGATTCAACTTTACGTCCATCTGAAAAGGTGAAAATAGTTAATTTAATGTATTATTAAATTTAATAATAAGTTAACTAAATGACTTAAAATAAAAAACAAAGACCAACACAATACAAACGACGTCGATTACAGTGCAATTGTCGGATCAGGACATGACTTTCTTCCTATGGTTTTATGAAAAGCTGTGCACCCTTCGTGTGCGAGGCAAATTTAAGAATATCAGCCTTATAACGTTCACGCACCTACAGAAGAGTCCCTGGATGATGAAAAAGGAGAATTCTTTGAGGTAGTTGAACGGAACTTGCGACAGGGATGATGTAAAAATCATCTTGGGACATCTTACCGCCAAAGTAGGTCAGAAGCCCGTATACAGGGAGTATGTCAGCACTAGGGATGTTACGAATGTCATATTTTTCATATTCGCGAATGCGAATGTTTAGGAATAGCATTAAAAAATTATTAATGGTATTCTTTCTTCTCGTATTTATTAGTCAAAGTTCAAGAGAGGAATATTATATTTCCATGTGACGATTTCCAAAGGGCCCCATTCATATACAGGCCGCCGGTAGGCCATGGCCTGAAAGTTCCTCGCCTTGAGGCCAAGTATAACCAAACACTCACTCATCCACATCGTCAACTGGGTGGGGCCTGCTTGAGCCGGCAGCTCAAGAAAACTGACAAAAATCTTTATGTGGATGGGTATTTATCGTCAGTACGTAGCACCCATAGCTGGCATGAGAGCACTGATAAAAATGGACGACTTATAGGGATGGCATCAAGCAAGGATTTGGTCGTTGTAAGTATGTTCATAAAGATATTTATAAGGTATGCTCATAAAGATATTTATAAGGCTTCCTGGATACCTCCACTCCAACCAAATAGACCATGTGTTCAGTTCATAGACCGCCACCACCTTTCGGGCCTGATTCAGTATGGCTAGTAGGAGCGACACTATACTATACCCGAAATTAAACCTGTTGTAACTGACAGAGCGGATACATGGACATTAACAATAGTATGAAAGGCAAATTTGAAGAAAAGAATATTATCTTCTTCGATGGTTCTACAGCCCAACTCGATCCTTGGCCTCCATCAGCTTCCTCTTCCAGACCTCTCTCTGTAGCGCAGCTTGCCTCCAGTTTCTGATGTTGAGGAGTTTTGCTGCATCAGCATTAACACTGTCTTCCCACCTTGACCGTGGTTTGCCAACTGGTCTTTTGCCTTCTGTAGTAAATACAGGGCTTTCTTTGGTATCGTTGAGTCATCCATTCTTTGGACATGGCCGGCCCAACGTAAGCGCACTAGCTTGGCATGTGTTGAAAGTTTACACTCTTTGTATAGGTCGTACAATTCGTGATTGTAGCATATTATCCATGCTTTATCTTCATTGATTGGGGCGTATATCCTTCGGAGAACCTTCCTCTCAAATATAGCTCCTTCTTATCTGCGGACTTTTGGGAGATACTCCACGCTTCACACCAATACGTAGCTACTGTACGTATGATCGTTTTGTAGATTCTTATTTTCGTTTTTCTGTGAATGGCTCTGGATTTCATTCCAGACTTCCAGTAGTGAGAAGTATGTTCTATTTGCGGCGTTTATTCTTTTTTGCACGTCTATCGTCTCATCGTTGTCTTCGCTGACTGTGGACCCCAGGTAGTTAAATTGGTTTTCCCGTTCGAAGTTATATTCCCCCTAGGTGGTGTTGTGGTTTCTCTTCTTTTTTCCACCCTCGACTGAATTAGAATCTTGCTCTTTTCTAGGAACACACCTAAAATGCGGACATAAGATAAATTGGGTCCCCGGACTTGTAGCGTAAGGGTTAAGGCGCCCGACTGCCATCTAAGAGGTCCCTGGTCCGAATTCTTCCCATTTCTCCCACCTAGATAAAATTCTTTCGTGTTTCCCTCTTTACAACAAATCCTTTCCTTTTCTCCTGTAATCGCTTGTAAGAATGGTAACCGAGGAAGTAATCTGCTGCTCATTCACTGAAATTTGAGTTCTGTGGTGGTAGTATTGAATGAGAGCGGTGTAACGGAACCGCGTGTTTGCGTTTACAGTTATTTCAATATTCTCTCTGTTACCTTTCCAACTACATTACCTTTTTAGGAGAACTTTGACGTGTGGAGGCAGGAGTTCTGGTAAATGATTTGGGAGATTCACCCCTAGTGTGAGTTTGTCCCTGTTGAAGCATTTGCTGTTGCCGTATTAGGAAAGTTTGTTCATCTTCTGTTTGCACTTCGATTTCACGATTTGACACAGTCTGAAAAGTTAAAAAAAATAAATAAATATCCTTAAATAAATTAACTCAAATTAATTTACCTTTCTTGAAGGTGGTGCAGCTATAACATCAGTGTAATAGTCTTCTGCCTTACAAGAATGCATATTCTCATATAAAATACTAATTTTCTTAAGATTATCCCAACCAGCAGGTCTGCAATTTATGTATTATATTTTATAAAATTGTATAAATTTTTCTTTTTCGACTTACATTAAAACAGCATCCTTCTCCACGACTAGTGCAGGTGTGCGGAATGGTAAACCATAAATTCGATGTGTTAAATATTTGTAAAGGAGATCACAGTTTTTGTCTTCTTTTACGCTTGTGTAAAATAAGGAGGCGCCATGCTGCAAGCAAAATCTTCTGATCCATTGCTGAATAAAATCAAAATGTTCATCTCTATAATCGTATTCCTTTTCCAGTGTTGTCATATAATCGGTCTAGAAAAATTATTAGATTAAGTTTTTTTATCTTCTGTTAATTTTTATAATTAATACTTTTGTGACAACCACCACCATATCCAGTCCTAAATTAGTACTTAAAGCGCCTTCGGGTAAAGGAAGAACATCATCATCATCTATTGAATTAACCCGGGCGCTCCGTTTAATTGGTGATCCTGGATCTAAATCATCGCCAACCTCACAATAACCTTGCCATGCTGATACCAATCTCTGTCTTGCTTCTTGTCTCTCCTCTTTATCCAATTTCAAACTATCAATATGATCTGCTAACACTTTAACCCAATGCTGTAATTGTTCTAGCCAACTCCATGGTGCTGTCATTGATACTGTTAGAATAACTAATGTATGTGCATAGTTTGTTTCGTTAAGTGCATATTTTAAAAGATTTGTATGTCCTGGATCACCGTCAAGGACCCAAACTCCTAATCGTGTGACATCTTTATTTTTTATAAAAGAATTTTATTTAGAAATAATTTATTTATAGTGAAGAATATTGTGCATACCATCTCTATATTCATCCTTTACATCAATATATGCATACTCCAGACCAGATCCCTTTTTTGGGTCTTCAACGCCTTGTAATTTAGCGATTAGTGTAGTCTTACCTGTTGCATTATCGCCTAATACTAATACGGATTTGTTCGATGGTAATTTTGTGCTGCCTTGTTTCTGAACTTCACTTAGAATAGCCGACCTAAATTGTAAAAAAGAATGAAAATACCTATAGAGGATCGATATACAGGTAAGTTTAAATGGACAAACTAATGTCCGGTTTCACAGCGCTAGTTTAAACTGTAAGTGGAGGAAAAAATATCCTTTAAGCTGGTTAAATGGCAATATAGATGGGAAAATACCAGTTTGCAAACTACGCTCAAGATTGGACGACAATGATACAGCAAAATACCTCAGCACAAGAAACTAGAGGCTAACTGCGCGGCAGGGACGTCTGGAGGAAGAAGCTGATGGAGGCCAAGGCTCGAATCGGGCTGTAGAGCCATCGAAGAAGAAGAAATGTCACTTTAACCCCAGCTTATGGTTTATACTCGCACTATGAATCCAGACATAAAATTTTTAGCCGGAAGAGACGAAATATGTTAATGTGGATTTGGAAGTATTTAAATATTAAGTATTAAAAACGCTAAACGGAAAAATGAAAATTTCCGTGATGTCGATTAGCAATTAGAAAAAATGGTAATGCACTTTTCTATTCACAAAAGGATAAAGGTTCATGCTGTCTTAATTCAGGAGTTTCTTAGTAAAATTAATCTTTACAGAGGAAGCTCATGAACAAAGAATCCATTAGAAAAAGAACGCTCGAAGTTATTTTAGCACAAAGAAAAATAAACCTGTAAATTTCTAGTTTGAGGCTCCCAAAAAAAATTAAAAAAATATCGCTCTACTAATTCAGCCTGAAAAAACCAAATCAGCAATTAATATGATATTTAAAATTTATAATTCAGAATTCTAAACATCAAAGTCCGTTTTGAGATTATCAAGTGCTGCAGATACCGATGTGGTGTGAGATAAATGTCAACAAAAATCGATTTATCTCACACGGACCATGAGAAAATTCACAAATAGAATACAAAATTACACAACAAAAACTGCTCTTCTCCCAACAGGTTGCGAATACGACGAAATATGTACGTACCTCAAGGTAAGAGAATAAAAATGCATAAGTAATTAGCATATTAATTCATTTTTGGAAGTGCGGAAAGGTGTGACACATTATGACAGCCCATGATATGGGACAGAAAAATTTGCAAAGATAGAGAATTTTCACAAGATATTAACCCTAGAAATTATTATAAAATCCGTATCATTACTTACCATAAGTTCTCCTTGGGATCGGTACTGTCCTTTTTCTTTGTCGGAGTCAGACCATTCATATGAGTGTCTATTTCGATCATCGTAGATATTTAACAATCCCGAAACAATCCTTTTTATTCGTTTTTCTTTTATAGTTATTAAACCTTTCTCACTGATTCCTTTCTGGTCTAGACAGTGTATGTGGACACCACTTCTTTGTGGAAATGAATAAACAGGCAAAATGATTATGGGACACACCACAGTTGGAGCACACTTTTTTCGTGCATTAAACGTATATTTCACAAAAATTACGCAAACACCTTTATTTGCTTTTTATTTTAATATCGATAAATTATGCTTTTCTCACAAGAAAATCTATGATTTCCTTCTGAGTTCTTTTATAAAAAAATTCTTTATTTTTTCTTCTTCTTCGCTGCGATTTGCTCATCGGTGACAAATGCAGGATGAAGTTGCCAACGGTGCAAAAATTTAGAAATGTTTGACGTTTGCACAGGTGTAACAACTTATACGTATTGAATTATTTTTGTTCCGTTTTCAGATTATGTGGGTGGACGGAAGTAGGCAGGGAAGCATCTAGGAATCAACTGATCTTAAATATTATTATAAATATTAAAATATAAATAATAATATTACGATCAAGTAATAGAGAGGAACATAAGTTTTCTCAATCCCTCCAAAAACGCATATTTATGAAAGTTTGTCCACACAATATGTATTATTCTTCGAGTAAAAACGAATTGAGAATTAAATTAAATTTGAAATAACTTACCGGCTGCAATGACTAACCGACTGATGACTAATTATTTTGTATTATGTATGTATTACAATCTGTAAACTTAAACAGAAGCTGGATGGTCATAAACAACGTAGCTCATCATCTCTTGTTTTGTTCCTCATATGTTCTTGCTTTTTTATCTACTAGTTTTTTTAAATACAACAAATTGAAATTTACTATATTTAACATTTATTTATATATGTTCACATAAACATATTGAATATTTATGAAGATATAATTTTAAGTGCGCCAACAATTATGGGAAAGGTATCAAGCATATTTCCAATGCAGCATTTTTTTGTTTTTTGATGAATAAAAAACGGATGAATATTTGTTTCTTATTTAACAGATGAATATTTGTTTCTTATTTACAGTAAAATAACAAGAAGAAAAAATACACAGCTCCTAGTCCAAACCCCATAAATAATACTTTTTTTTATAAATGGTACGCATATTTATATTCCAATATAACTTAACAGGAATGCCTGGGTATATCTTTTACACTAGAAAGACGAAAATAACTAAAAAACATTAACAAATGAGAATATTATTATGCGAATTTTTTTTAACTCTCGTGATATTATTTAGAATATTGGAATATAATTATCAATTTTTGCGCGATGTTTTTGGGCAACACATTCAGCAATCCAAACAATGTTACGGCATTCTTGCTCCTTTAATTTTAGATACGCATAGAAAACACCAAAGTGAAATTGTTGCATGAAGGCGTATACGTTCAATTTAACTTCATGCTCGAAAAATTTATCTTCCAAAGTTTTATCACCCGGATTTGTGCCAGATCCATCAAAAAGTGCAGCATACTCAGCGTAATACTCCGAAACCGCTTTCACTTGTTCATAATCATCAGCTCTTGCCAATGCTGCTAGACCATCAGGATGCATTTTTCCGCAACGTGGATACAATTTAGCGCGATCGTCCTTTGATAGCTCTGTACCGAAGGAATTAATTGTTATTATAATAGCACGACGATCAGCTTCAAACTAAAAATAATAAAAAATATATTAATCTAAAGCGCCACTATTAAAAGATCGTCTTACGGCCAATATTTCGCACATAACATCAGCGGTTGTTCCTCCAATCTGTTTGCAGAAACCATAGAACGCCTCCAAATAAGCCTTGTACAAAGTATTACGAATAATTTCAATGTTCATTTCATCTAAATCTTGTTCCGAAATGCAATCAACAAAGAATGGTGCCAGTGGGGTATCAACGAGAACGGCGTTGTATAGTTCTGCTGGAGTTGCAGCTACATGGATTGCTTCCATTTGTTCAAAACTTCCCAAAGGATGGCACTTTGGGATGAGTTCAGAAATAGGACGTTGATGAAGAGTCCCAGTAATTAGCAATATAATATTATCAATCATATATCCATATGTGATAAAATCAAGGAAGCTAGCCAATGGTTCTACGGCATGATTTCTCATGTGCTGGAATTCAATTACCAATTTTTCACGTAATTTATCATCAATCACGGAAACAGCCAACGGTGAGGGTTCATTCGCTAAAAACTGTCCGTAATCGGTACCTTGGAGGTGCAGTTTTAAATCTGTAGGCGGAAATTAAAAAAAAAATAAGAACAAAAAACTTATCGCTACACGGGATGTCAGATTGCAAAAGTAAGAAGCTCGTCGCAATTGTCACATGACATCTCCCGTGCTCGTAATTGATAAATATTTTAGATGTATTGAATTCATAGAGATATAAAAGATTAAATATAAATTAAAATATATCTTTACATACCTTCCAAAGTTTCGCACTGTACTAAATTTAAGTAATCTGATTGCCTAAGGATGCCACACTTAAACCCTCGACAAAGTCCTTCAAGGTAACCACCATCAACATTGAACATAATTCCCGTCATTTTTATATGCTGCACTTTAATCCCTCGACTAATGGGAATACTACCAAGTTATAATCAACCAGACTAGGACTAGCAATTTAACAAAATTTTCATGAAAGTCTCACGAAAAAATTATTGACCAGCCTATAAATGTCATATGACTACGAAAATTTTTGGGTTGCAAATGCAAGTGCAAATGACGTTTATGGTTTCGAAGTTCGTTGTTCGAATCGAATGTTTTCTGTTAAGAATGTTGGCAGAACGTGTACAGTATAATCGAAATTAGTGAGGAATTTTCAGTTAAAAAATGAAAGGTGATTTTTACTGAAAATTTCTAATTGGAAAAATATAGGGATGGATTTAACTGTTATAGCTGTTGTTATGGTTATAAATGAATTTTATTATTTTATTCCTCTCTTAAAGGAGCATCATAGTCCTCAAAAAAAAAACAATATAACGAAAAAATGTATCAAATGGGTCATATTTGAAAATGGCCATCATGTTGCATCATAATCTTTATATGAAAAATAGATATTTCAGGAACATACTGTATCTCGGGATTCTTACTGCCAACGACTTCGCGCCATGGATTTCAAATCAATTGAAAATCCAAATCGGTGGCTGTAGGCTACGAGTATGTACGAGTTTCCCTACACACAGTGAGGTTTTTACGTGGCGTCGTCTAATTTGGATGGATGGAGCGCTCGTTTATGGGGGCCTTTATACTTTATACACCTACCGAGTTCGGTACAAATGGAAACAGAAGATTACATAGCCGGAGAGGTTGTGCACTAAGGTATACCCTGAAACCTAGTATCGATCTTTATACATTTGATAGAACTCGTGGTTGCTTAATTAAGCTTCTATATATACGGGTTTAAATCCTACGGGTTACGGGTTTAAATCCTCGCTGACAGCCAGGCGAAGCGTTAAAGATCCGTACGACCAAACCTAATCTCAAAGTCATCCTTATCATCAGAACTTCGAAGGCAATAAACAAGAATAGGTCCAGAGCCAGCTATTAGAATTAGCGCGACCATCAGTTTTGTGACGAATACTCTACGCGATCGAACTCTGATGAAATATATCGAACGTTGTAGGTATGGTGAACTTCAAGCCGTTTCTTCCTGCGCCGTCTCGTAATGCGATCAGAAAATTTTTTGGACGCAGTAGGAATAAGAAGGATGTTAGAACACTGGTTGGGTTGATTACCGGGTAGTGAGCCCTAATTTGCTATATATGGAGGAACAGTATTGTTTGGAGCGACCTTGCGACAAATCTCTATACAGGCTACTGAGCTAGTACAAGTAGTCCGGCCTACAAATTTGTGCTACTTTGCTTGTTTTAATTCTAGTTGCTAGGAGTTGGTTGATGGGATCCAACTCGTTTCAGGAGGCATAACGCTCCAGCGAGTTGATTCTCGTTGAACCGATGCCAGAGTCGCGATAGTAATAGCTGGGAATAGGTGGTTGCGGCAGTTCCTTCTTTCACTTCTCTCTTTCCCTTCACTATCTTCCGACTAGAGCTTGCTGTTCGACATTGCACTCTATATGAAAAAAATAGATTGTCGACAGTACAAAGGGCTTTTCCTTCCTCTCTAATCTAGAGCTCTAATCTTCCACATAAAAAAAGAACAGAGAATTACCAAAGTAATTAATTCAACTTGAACAATGAATATCATGATAATTTCCTGTCCATATATTTCTCAAGTTAGGTAAAGTAAAGTAATTTTGAATGTGACTCTCCCTCTTTAGCGGCTCTACAATCCAGAGCGGGTGCTTTCTATCGGTCCCGATTCTGAGGCGATGTCATGCAGTTTGGCATCCCCAAGCTCTGGGCATTTTGATCTACTCTCTAAGCTTTGTCGCCCCCATAGATCTTACTGCAAAGAACTGTCGTGGCAGATTCATTTTCACTTAGCGAGCTACATGCCCGATGCGCCTAGCCTAGCTTGATTTTCTTCACAACATCTTTTGTCGCGATAGCGTTCGTAGATCTCGTCGTTGTATAGTCTGCAGAATCGTTCTTCCTCACATAAAGGGCCAACTTCTATAATAGAAGTTTGGACGTTATGGTTACATGCTTGAATTTGAAGAGATGCTTGGCCTTGACAGACTATCGTAGGTTTTGTTGGCTTTTAGCAGTCGTATTTCTGGTTCCATGTTATTATCGGCTGCTACTATTGCCCCCAGGTAGGTAAAGTTATTATTGACACCTAATATCTTAATTGTAAGAGCAGAATTGTAATAGGGAAGTTTAACTAAGTTTCTTTATGAATTTTATACTAAAACAAACTGTAATAAGTTAATTTCATAAATTTATTTTGCAACATAAAAATCTACAATGATTCATCCAATTAATCTATTTTACAATGCTGAAAAAACATACATACAATAACTTTTAAATAAATTTTATAAAAAGTTGTAGCATTTTTATTTCATATATATATTTTTTTTAAATAATATACATAAAATTATCATAAACAAGCGCAAAATGTATCTAGGTAAATAGCATTTATATTTAAATTACTGTCAATAAGTTCGTTTCATAATAATAATTAATAATAATAGATAATAATTTTACTTATCATTTTATTATCAATTCTTTTTAAATATAATATAAAAACACTACGCAGATATCATCTCCTTTCCCTTAATTAATTGTTAATGCATTCATAAGTTTTTATTAATTTTTCGATTCTCTAATTTTTCACTTTTATTGGAAAATAATTTAAATGGAAAATATGTTAAAAGTTTTTTTCTCTGTCTTCTCTTTCTGATCTAACAAGATTTCACGCATAAATATACGTTAAAAAATTATTTCGTATAAAAATATTTTTATTTAAAAATATTTATTTTTCTCGTTTCTTTTTTTGCCATTCTTTTTGCTATGTTACCATCTGCATTTTTAACTTCGAAATTTCAAATGAAAAATAAAATGTTTATGTTTTTGTTTATTTTGTTTGTTTCAAATCACGTACAGATTATAGAGAAAATTTATAAATGTATATTTTAAGTTTTTTGTGACAATAAAAATATAAGTAATTTGTTTAATTATTAATTTAATCAATAATAACGTGCCACTGACATAATGTGTCGATTGATTGTAGATAATCACTTTGCTGGAGGGAAATAGGGGTCGGGAATGAAATGTACATACCTATACTCGTAAGTCCGCTTGACCTAACCGATGGGAGAAGTTATTGCCAGATTCATCACAAGATATTGACCCATAGGGGAACAAGCTGGTAAGCAATATAAAAACTGCTACTGTGCTTTGAGGAGACGAGCAGAGAGAAACACTTGTCCACTTTCTGTATAAATGCACGGCTCTAAGCAGGCTCCGTACCCTAGGCGGCTACGTTATGGAAGACTTAAAAGAAATCTCCAGACCAAGGGTATGGCACTGGCAAGCTTGCTAAGCTCCACAGGATGGGTTTAAAGATCCACCGCAGTCGGTTAAACAACCACCAGATACACGAGTTTGTGGCATCGAAAAGGTGCGCCAATTGTTGAGAATAGGTAAACAATAGGATGTTTACTAATAATACGAAGAAACTTGTTTTAGAAATATGGGCTGCGACATTCATATCGTTGATCCAAATGCAAACTATCGAATGAGAAAATCGCTAGTTTTCAGGAATGGCAAAAAACAATTCGATACATTGAAAATTTACGTTTTTTGAAGAAGTTAATTTTTGATACATTGCAACCGCACTTTGAAAAGATTGGAGAAGGCATACGGCTTCGATATTTTGCCACCACAAAGGCGTCTAGAGTGCAAATACAATAAAGCAAAAAAAGGCATTTTTCGTTTTCGATAGTTTTTTGCATTTGAATCGACGATATGTTGGCTCGATGAGTCAATTGAGGAGCAAATGGCACTGTAGAAAATATTCATCCATATTTCTACCCGGACCTGCAACGTTTCTCTCTACAAAAATCAGATTCAATTGTTAAAATTTTAAGATGGAAGGAAGGAATATTATAATGAGATTCCTAGAAAAATATGTGAGCAGCGCAGGACTAATTCTTTTTGAATTTGATCAATAAAACGCTTAGGAATGGAAGTTAAGTTCTAGTTCTTGGCGCAAAGACGTCGTTTATCGACAATCTGTTACACGGACGTTCGCCTAAATTAGTGGACAAGCTGAATAATTACGTTAAGTCAGGCACTAGAACAGTTTCATTTTTCGATTTATGATTTATTTTCTTTTAAAATGAATTCAAAAGTATTTATGAATGTATAATGACACGAAAAAAGATGCGTCAAACATAAAATCATAACGATACCGGATGATTCAAATAATTTTTTATAATATTAAAAATTGAAACAAAACATTTTATTTTAAGTAAAATTGCGCACAAACATGTGATTATTATCGTATAATACATATGATAATAATTATATATTATTTAAAAATTCACGTTGTATAAAGCATTCATTTTATTTGAAAAGCGTTCGCTTGCACATGACTTCTGCGTATGACGATAACACATTTTTTTTATTCACTTACATGTCTAATACCTTTTTTTAACTCATTTATTAATTTTATCATGTAGCCATTTTACATAATTTTTGTTTTTCATAATAAATAACTTCATTTATATTGATTTTCTTTCATTTTTTGTTTTACTTATCATTAAAAATCCTTTTTAACACTTATTACAATATTTTTTTCTTGTTCTCTTCAATTTTATTTTATTTTTTTTTGTTGAAAAATCTCTGTGGTAAGATCAATATTAATAAAACATTTACATTTTCTGTTTATATAATGCATATTTTGTGGATCTATATTTTTTGTTGCAATAAAATTATTTTTCAAGCGAAATTTCTTAAGTTCTTATTTTTAAAGTTAATCTGTAAATTCAAATATTTTGTTTACCTATTTAAAAATGTTTTCTTCTTTGGTTTTGTTTTTTTTTTATTCCATACAAAAAAATCTAAGTTTCTTTTTTATAATCCGTTTTTTTTGGCTCATTGAGGTAAAAGTTTAGCCTTGATGGTAAAAAATATCGCCGCTTTCTAGTGTGTGAATTTTAGTTTTTTTTTGGGGAATCGGTTGGAAATATATTTTTTATATGTATCTATTTAAATAGAGCTAAAAAGATGCATATTTTAAACTTGAGCGGCTTTCGGCAGTGCAATTGTTCTTTTTTTTCTAATATTTTTTTTTAATAATAAATATAAAGTTTATGTTAAAAGATTTTGTTTTTATTTTTAATTTATATTTTCTAATTTAAAATTGTGTTTTTGTTTTTTTTGTTTTCTTTCCATTCATTGTAAATTTTATTTAGAGAAGAAAAAATTGTTTTTATGTATGTGAAAGAAAATTTGTTTTACTTAGAAATATTTACCATTTTTGTTTTTTTTAAATATATTAATAATATTATATAATTTAATAATCAAAAAAGCTCGTTAACTTAGCAATATAGAAACTATAAATTAGTTTTAACAGAAATTTTATTAAAAATAAGCTCGTAGTATTTAAAATTTAATATTTATTTTGATTAACTTTTTTATGATTTAATTTAAGAGTTTTAAAATTTTCTTTTTGTTTGTTTGGTCTTAAAGAGTTGAATACCATAAATTTTAAAAAATCCTATCAACCCCTACATAAATATATATAGCAACTAATCAGTTCTTTTTTAAATGATTGTTTTTTATTTACTAATTTTTTTGTTACATAATATAAATATATATTTTAAAACTCTTCCTTAAATCATAGAAAAATTTCCAAAAAGGAAACCAATTTTAATTTAAATAAATCTTACAAAAATGCAACTAGCATAATATTTAATTTAAAAAACAACTGTTTGGGGAAGATTTAATGATTAAATGATTTTTAAGGAAACTACGCACTGTCAAGTTAAGGAAACTACGCACTCTGATGTAGATCTTTGTCATTTTTACAATTTAATATTATTTGCGTTTTTGTTTCAACAAGTTACGCATGTAGAGCTTCCTGTCGTGTAGACCGAGAGGAAGGTGGAAAACTGGTTTTACCACATGTAACAAAAATACTCGCTGATACACGGAATCACCGATTGTTCGGCCCGAGCTGATCCGACGAAGAAATTTCAGTGCGATTTTAGCACTATTAAGTAAGTTTTAGATGGCATCTCTAATAACCTAAGTAAGAGTATTATAATCAGGCTCTAGGTCTAAACTGGAACAGAACGAAATGCTAGAACCCTTGTAAGCGACTATTGTTTCGCTACAGTCACAAGATCAACATTATGATACGAGATATGCCATTTCAAGATCGTTACACGGGTACGTTCAAGCAATGCTACCTTCATGTTCAGATATTGAGGTGTTTATTGTCATAATTGCCAAGATCGCCTAAGTGATTTTGTTTGTAAAAGTAGTTAAATTAAACCAAAGGCCTCCTTTTAATAACATTTGCCGCAGGTCCTGCATTGGCGTAATTGCAGATGGCCTAAACAGAATACCCTTAAATATCACGATTTAAAGATAAATGTACTTTGGTCACTTATCTCTTATATCTCATATACTTGACTTAATTGCAATATAGGAACAAGTGAAGGCAAAATCGAATTCTTTTAAGTAATTTGAACATAACTTAGCGAAATTGTAAGAAATAACTAATTACCTGTAATAATTATAAGTTCATTACCATTTCTTTGTACATTGTAAAAATGAGCCTTGATTTACTATTTAAAATCGAGTTCAGTCGAGTTTAGTAAATAATACTTTAATCATTAAAAATCCCCTACTTAACAATAACCCTAATTAATTTTTAAAACAACAACTAAAAAGGATCAATATTCTTTCTCTTGTATATGAAAAACATACTTTAATATTACAAAACAAAATAAAATGTCTTTGCTACTTTATTTTGCATTTTTAGTTTTTTTTTGTGAATTAGAATATTGAGAAAAGGCAAGGGAAGTTCATTTGTACAGAAAAAAGTGAGTAATATTAAAGTTTTTTTTAATTATTCTTTTCGTTTTCGAATAAGTTTCAATTTTATTTTTTGCACGTTAAACCATTTGTTAAGATAAAATTTGTTTTTTTCGGAATTATTATTTTTAAAAAAATTGTGTAATTTTAAAAATAATATTTATAAAGCAGATTTATTCTTACAAATTTATATATTTTTTTTTTGTATAAGTTTCAAAAATTTCATAATAAACCCATATATAAATACAGACCGTGTGGTTAGAGGAAACGTGCTCTTGTTTTTTATAGAAATTCCTTTTTTAAATATTTTTTTAGACTGTTTATCATTTCCATATTAATATAAACCAATTTCCATATCAATATAATACCAATTTAATTATCAAGTCTACTTTGAAATAGATCTGTATATCTGCCTGAAATTTCAAGTTCTTTAAAAAAATTCTCTAACGAAATGATGTCACACTTGCAACTCCAAGTGCCCAGTAGTATGTATATATAAAAAATTAAAGTTGTATACAACTTTATCGAGAAAATTAATAAAATAATAATAGCTTTTAGAAAACAACATCCATGCACATTGAGAAGGTACATTAATGTTACACTTTCTAATAAACACAATTCTTTTTTATATTTCACAGTTAATTATTTATTATTATATTCCGATAAAATCTTCAAAGTTATCTTTTTTTTCTATATTAATTGATTTATACATGAATACATATTTTAATTTTCATCTTATATTCAGTAAATTACTCCTCTTATAGGCCTCTCATGATTAATTGAATTCTCATGTTTCATTATAAAATATAGTTATATTTATTTGTTATTTTTGTTTTTACAAATTGTATCATTTAATGAAAAAACATAACTTGTGTTTTGTTTAATAAGCTATAGATATAAAAAAGCTAAATGTTTTTTGGGGAATGAATGTTTCATCTACTAAATATACAATAATATTTAAAATACAATTTTTCATTTATTTTGTTTAGACAATCTTGTTTTCATTCCATTTCCCTTCTATTTTTTTAATCATCTTCTCTATAACAAGCTACTATTTTTTGCCTACATTTTCTCTAGTCATTAGCAACCCTGTATTTTATCGCAAGCTTTCAATAAAAGTAACTATACAAAACTCAAATGAAACGTATCGAAATAATAATAATATAAGAAAAAAATTGTGCGTTGCAGGAGCCGAATTCTTGTTTATAAAATTAAAGATTTTTTATGTGTGTGACTTGACTACTTACCTATTTTTATTAATTTTTGTTTAATGCTGCTTGCTGAAATGGAAATGAATGTGGCTGTGAGCCTCCTCCTGACTTATACAATAAATTAATTATTTTTTGAATAGTATTTTTATTGAAGGAGATCGATCTTCTAAAAGACATGCCCCTCTTTCTCACCCCCACTCTGTATTTCGGAAATGCCCTTTTTGAACCTTTTATTTTAGTCGCACTCGAAGGTCAATGCTTCTTAGTATGGATTTTGCTTTATTATTTGTCATTTATTTCATAAAATCCACTTTCTCTACAGTTTCACTAAAAATAAATTAGAAGATAATTCAAATTTGATGGGAAATCGACAGCATATTCGTTGAAATTAGTTTTCTAAAGAATAACTTTATACTTCTCAAGGAATACCTTTATTTTATTAACTTCATTGATCATAACTTTCATTAATATAAATGTTTTTCATTCCTGTAAGCAATCATTCCTTCATCTTAAGCGGCCTACAGACGATCAACTTGGTTTTTCAATCGGTTGTCAACTAGGCCTAGTTGTCAACGAGTTGGACGTCTGTAGTCGTGTTTATGGTTGAAGCCAACAGTTGATAAATGGTTGAAGCAAAATCAAAATTTTTAGATTTTTGGTAGGCGGTGCTTCCAGGTTGCCAAACAGTTGGTGCGTCTGTAGCGACGTTCACAACTGGAGTGGGCAACATCCTTTTAAATCGTGCAATGAGCAATGAATATCAGCGTGCTTTGCAATCAAAAACCGAAAATGAAATGATGTTTGCAAATTGGTTGACAATAAGTTGAAGCGTGTGTACACTTTCTGTTGACAACAGGTTGACAACCCAAGTTGATCGTCTCTAGGCCGCTTTATAAACTATAAGTTGTCTATCCCTTTTAAATATACTTTAGTTAATAGACAAAACGCAACAGCATTGCAAATTCATTATTACAGCAGCACAAGAAATTAGATGGACAAAAAACGCGGCTGACTTGGTCAATACCATGCTTACAAAAGTAAATTTTAATCTGTCGACAGAAATCGATATCATCAAGAAATTAAATACGCTCACAGGGATTTTTAAAAAGAAACCACCAAGACTTCATGGAGTACAAAAACGGGAGAACTATCACATAAAACATCACGAATAAATACAGTCACAAATATAAAATTGAATAGACTACGTTAGTTCGGGCACGTAGTACGAGCTGGCAGTCATCGAAAGAAGACACTAATAATCAAATCAAGATGCACGATGATGGCAGAACGGGGGTGAGAATGTTCTCCAAGGGATATAAACGTGGTAATACACCTCTTTTTAATGAGCGAAGATACGCTGGCGCTACTGTACGCAATAGATCATCTAAATAAGGGTCAAATGCAGCGATAGAATTTTCTCTTTGCCCTGGACAATCAGGCAATGATTAAGCGTACGAACCAGATCGAAATTAATGCAGCGCGGAAGTTAAAGTGAACACTGAACAGGTGTGTGAAACGAAAAAATGTGCCTAGCCTAGGTAAGAAGACATACAGGTTGCAACAAACTCACTAGACAAGGGTCGACTTCCGAATTTTAGGGTCCGGAACCATACTCTGGCATTGATAGACAGGTGTTTAGGTATCATGAGAAATCGTTCGCAAATGCACTCCAGGGCCTCTCTCAATCAAGCAACCCTTGTCTGGGTCGCGGGTCACCGGCAAAGGTAATGAAAAGGCGGATACCGAGGCTAAACAGGACTCTAACATTTCATTCATCGGTCCATAACCAGCTATTGGTGGCACCCGAGGGCCATTGTCCATCGGACTTTGATGAAACATACCGAACGCTGGTAGTCCGCGCCTGGACTGGCTAACTATAAGTGGTTTCTTCCTATGCAGTCTCCTAACGCGGCCCAAGAATTATTGGGTTGCAGTAAAAATGATATCACGACACTTGTTGGAGCTTCTAGACAGACTGCTGAACCTGTTCCAGCGGTCTGGCCTACAAAATGAGGTTTAGGGGTGCAGTACAAAAGGCGAGGAAGCGGCCGCGGTACCTTTTGGCCGAGTACCTTACAAAAAAAATAAAAGGCATTCTAGAAACTGTGTGATGCTGTCTAAAGCATGAGGCTAAAGTTGTGATGCCAATGCCGCTGTGTGAAGAGGGATTGTGAATTGTAGCGCGGATCATTTAAATGGGATGTAACACTAACAACACGACACAGAAGTTTCAGGTATCAGGTGAAAGGAATGAAAATTCTTAAAGATGGCACCTATCAACTGTTCCTGGATGAACCTGAGACGATCACGTACATTGCGTGCAGCTGTCGGGCACTGCCGAGAAGGGCTGCTAGCTATCATGGGAATCCACCATTGGGAGGTTCCCTGCAAATCTTTCAATCAGCTACTTGTGTTAACGAGGCAGGTTTCGCGAGAAGTAAAGGAACTACCTAGATAACTACGTAATGAGGATAACTAGGGAGACAGAAGCAAGGAAGTAGTGAAGCAATCCACCATTTGTAGACCAAGCTTCTACATCGGGTCAGAATCAGACCGTTGGACAGAACAGTTGCAAGAGTTCAGGATCGAATCCTGGTTGTAGATCCGTTAAAGAAGAGGATACTAAAAAGACCGTGTTAATGATTTTGTTGTTGTTGTTGTAAAGTAATTCAATAATTGTAAAATCACCGCAGTGTATAAGTGTTAATAAATTGTCCTAAATACAAAACAAGTGTCGTCGACTGATTTTAAATAACATTTATTCATTTAATTGAATATTTGCGTTATCATAAGACAATAGTAAAGCCATATTTAAGAAGTAAAGTCTTTTATAAAATTGTGTGTATTTTTTTGTGATCAATGTGTTTTTTTTTGTTTTGTGTACATATTCCTGACTCCCGCTTTGAAAGCAGCAAACTAAATCGAAACCAAAATAAAAATGAAAAATTTTTTAAATGGATAAATAAATAAATTATATATTAAAAAAGATGAAAAAAAAATAAACGGAATTTTTTTTGAATGTATTCTTTTCTTTTCTGGAAAATATTTAATTTTATACATTTCAATATTTTTTGTTCTTTTCGAAGTGAAAATTGTACAAGTTCTTATTTTTCGTTATGAATTTTATAGCTTAACTCAATTTTTTTATTGACTTATGCTAATATTTATAAGTCCTGTGTGTGATTTTTTTTTATATCAATGTAGCTGCATATATATTTTTACATCTAAAAGAAATTTAAAATAATAATTATAGAAATACAAAAAAAGAGAAAATATAATTGTTGATTTGTTTTCGATTCAAAAATATCTTCTTTTTAATTCTTGCAAATATTTTTTTAGAATACATTTTTAAAAGTAAATTTTACATAAAAAAAACGAGGGATATTCTTAATGAATTATGGGGTGTCATGATGTAACAAAATTAAATTTTTTTTAAAATAAAAAAAAAGAAATACGTGTTTCCTTCTCGTGTCATTTAAATGCTGTTTATATTTTTCAATATCAAAAAAATAAATGAGATAATTGTTTTTTTTTTTGAGAGTATAATTGCAGTAATGTGACTGTTGGAAAAGGAATTTTAGAATTTGATATTGATTTGTTTCGTTTTGAGTTGAAAGAATATTATTAATAATTAATTTTTTAGCTGCAATATTTTTTGTTTGTGTATATTATAATAGGGATAAATGCTCAAACAAGACTTTTTTTTAAAATTAAATATTCGTTCAGAATCCAGCTGAGAAAATACTTGCACAATGTTATCCACTTTTATTATTATTATTATTACTATTTCGAAACAGTTCTAAATATCCCTCAGTCACTTACAAAACTAGATTATGAATATTTTTTTATGGACGTATGTAACACAATTCATTATTTTCTTAAAAAATATCTGTATATATTATTTCATCTATTAAAAAAATTAAATTTTAATAAAAAAAAAATTCTCTCAAACTAAAATAATATTCTAAGAAAGAAAAAATTCTTGTGGTCTTACATATTTTATTATATAATAGAGAAAATTGTCCTTTTCTTTGTCCTAAAAAAAACGAGATTCGTCATTTGTATAAAAATTTTACATTTGAACACGTTATTTTAATTAAATTACAAAAATAATATATAAAGAAAAATTATTTTAAAAAAAAAGACTTTAAAAAATATCATTTTGTTTTTTTAATATACATTTCTTTTTCTGTTTATCTCTCTTCTGTAATTATCATAATAATAAGAGAAAATGAAAATGCTAAAGTGCTAAAAATTATTTAAATCTAAAAATTGAATGTATTTTATACATTTTTATGCTTTTTAAATATTAAAAAAAAAAATAAAAAAAATCACAAAATATGTTACTTTTGAAAGAAATTTGTCGCTTAATTATAAAAGAATAAAATAATATCGTAAAATTTCTAATATAATTAAGACGTTACAGTTTTATTAAATATATATATATATTTTTTTAAATTTTAATTTTATTTAAAGCCATTTCAAAAGTAACAATTTTCGTTTTTTTCTATTTTCTTGGTCTCTCCTTATCAAGAATTTTTATTTCAATTTTTTTTTCTTAAAATATATTTAAAATAAAATATAAAATATATTTTTTTTTACTAAATAAAAACAAGCGTAGCAAAATTAATTTTTAGTAAAAAAAATTAATTTTTCTATTCAATAATTGCAACAATATAAAAGAAAAAAAAAGGAGATTTTCAAAAAAAAATTGAAATAAAAAAATAAATGTGGGTAATTTTTTCTTTTTTTTCCTTAAATTCTTTTTTTAATTAATTTTTTTATTCTTTAATAACTTAAACATAAGTAGCTACAGCATTCGAACCCTGTGTTGGCACTTGCTGCTGATTGTGTGGAACTGGTTGAGGACTAACTGGCGGTTGTAATTGACCAGGAACATACTGGCCTATAAATGAGCCATCTTCGGTGAATTGTCCTGTTTTGGAAAATTTAAATAGAATTTTCAATTTTATTTTATTTAAAAAAGAAAATTAATTATAATTATTATATTATATAATAACAAATCACCCTTTTCTAACTACAATTATTCGTAACGTAGTACATACTTTTTTAAATATAATACATATTGGGTAAAAATATAATGGAAAGGTTGTAAAATACGTTTACGTGCAATTTTACTATGCAGGATGAGTTTATGTAATATGCAGCATGCAAATGAGAATTCAATAAATAAAAACTAGGAAAAATAATAGGAATATATCGATACTGAATAGTACAATTTTTACCAGTGCCAATTTTGCAAAATTATTAGCTTTTGTGAAATTATTAGTCGTCAAGTATTGTTCAAATAATAATAATAAAAAGGTATTAGATAAATCATAAAATCGAATGGATGAATGGATTATTAAAAAAATTTAATATGAGACATTGTACAACAACCACCACCAATGTGTAGCACCCCACTTTAGGTTGCCCAAGCTGAACGCTCTACTTAAGCCGGGGCTTTCGCATCAGATACCAGTACCCACACATGTCTTTGTATTGGAGCCATTCGTATACTATGCGAGTCCTTCCTGTGTTCTTAATGAAAATTACACCATTACTCTGACAATTGTAGAATGTCTTCGCAGACCTTTCGATCTCACCCAAAATGCAGCGTGTATAGCGGGTTTCTCTATTCCAACATGGAGTGGTACCAAATTGAGTATGAAATCCAAAAAAAACTTGGCTATGAATCATTTAAAAAGGACCCAGAAGTGATAGTTGGTTTACCTCTTCATTGGTCGACCTTTAAAGTCTAAGAACGGGGAAAACGGAGTCTTAGAGAGTTGGCCGAAGCATATTTCATAACGTTCATAACATTATAGAGGAAAAACTATAAAAGAAGACAACGAGCTTTCCAGAGGAAAGCATTTTGAGTCAATTTAAACCATAAAAGAACATTCACTGAAGAAACTAAGGACCATACTTCAATCAGCTTACAAAAAATGTATGATCGATTGAGAATCGCGTTGGCATAGTTGTGTTACACTTGATAAGAGCTACTTTGAAAGTGACAAAATAAATGTTGATAAATAAAATATTTTTGTGGGTTATTTAATAATCGCGAGTACTTTTAAACAGAAGGTATTATTTAAAGCATTTGGCAGGAAAATAATGAAATACGCCATTTCAAGAAAAAAGCGACGATGTAATAATCTATTCATTTATATTTAAAATATGTTTACATTAAGATCATTATTTCCTGGCTGATTCATTCGTTCACAACGCAGACATTGACCAAATAACCAAAAATGAAAATTATAATCAAAACGAGAATTAATAATACCCACAATACAGATTAAATACAGCTTTGTTTTCATATTTTTTAAAAATAAATGAAATTATAAAATGATGATAATTAATTACCCAAAACCATAAAAAACATTAAATTAAAATAAAATTATATATAATAATAAAAATGTTTACTCTACCTCACACAACAAAAAAGTGTATAATTTGTGTCATCAGGTAAAAATTCGTTAATTATCCTTCATTGATTTATAAAACGTTTAATTGAATTTGTTTTTTTTGGGTGGAAAGGATCTTTGCAGGAATTAAATTAAATTATAAAAAAAAGTTATATAGAACACAACATTAATTCGAAATAACACAAATTTTAAATATATTTCAGGAATCAAAGTCCTTTTCGTCCATACTGGCCAATAAATGAGCCATCTTCGTTCATGCCTGCTAGAATTGAATTTAAGTAACAGCAAAGAAAAAAAATAAAAAAAAGATTTAATATCGTGTCAAAATAAAAAAATAATAAAATAAATTAATTAAAAAAAAACTATATTTAAAATCTAATTAAAAATACTTGTAAAAGTGTAATAAAATATTCACAACACTAGTCTATAGGAAGAAATCAAAAAAATTGTGATTTTTTAGCGCAAAACAATTTAGTTGATGGAAATGAGCACGGAATTAGTAGTTAATAATTTGTTTGGCACTAAATTATTATTTTATATTTTGCGTTTATATATTATTTGTTAAATTTTATTAGTTACTTGTGAATTTAGGTCTAACTGCAATTGAGTTAGTGCTATACATAACAAACACAGATTAGCTTGCATTCTTTTAGTTTTGATTTACCTAAAAAGCAGCAAACATTTATTTTCATGTAATTTTACACAAACAAATTTGGCAATGGTATTCGCACAAAAATATTAACTTATTATAATAAACGAAATAATACGAGTAATCTTTTGAAAACAATCCCTGCAGCTGTAAAAGAGCTTTGTCAGTAAGGTTTTTGGGTCACGAGACAGTAATTAAATCCCTACTAATTGAATCCCAAACTTTAAGTGTATTTATTTTATATATTTATTTATTTGGCCAAATAAGGCATACTTAAACCAAATAAATGGTGTAAAACAGTCTTTATGATGTGAGTATAAAACTAACAACAAGTTGACAAGTTAGCAGAGATCTAAGTTGTCTTTTATAGGATGAATTATTTCTTGAAGCGGAAAAACATGATCTTTGATTGATGAAGACCATACAGCATCCGTTGACGTTAGGAGCGACAGTCCCATCCAAGCCGGAGACTGGGACACAATGGGCCGGACATATTTAGGTACCGGATCAAATCTCCTTTTTTAAGCTTTGAAATCTCCCCCAATTCCTTTAAGAAGAGATTTACATATACACGGTGTCTGACATTGGCCAGAGCCGGACATCTGCAGGGAAACATATTCGGTTGTCTGGAACCAGCTACTAAGAGAAAGTACATGAAGATGTCTTTCTTCAGCAATTACAGCAGGTTCTGTACATTTTCCGTCATTTTTCTTGCAAGAGTTGCCCCCAATCTGGCAAATTCATCTGCCTTCTTGTTGCCCTCGATGTTCTTGTGACGCGGTGCCCACTGATGAGTGACCCTGTATCTCCCGGCAACAAAAAAGAGCTACTTCTGGCACTAATTAACAGGATTCGACGGGCAGGACACGGACACGGAACGTCCAAAAAAACGAACCCTAGGTATAAGAAATTTGAGACTTCAACTCAGGGACCAACAATCCTGAAGGAGGATGTTGCAGGAAGCCAAGGCCAATAACAGGCTGTGGAGCTGGTGATGATGATGATAAGAACGAAAGCGTAATTGCATATTAGCTACAATATATCAGTGCTAGACTTGTAGCAAAAAATTCCGCTGAACTTAATAAGAAACATGTTACAAATTTTTGGGGGGCACGAGGTGTGGTTTCTCCGTAGAGATTGAATTTTTTTATCTAACCTGTTCTGATAGTTTATCCCTTTTTATAATTTGACAATGTTTATAAGTTCACTATTTAAATTATAGTTGTCTGGTACTATTTTTGGTTAATATATTTCTCCTGCACCCAAAATAAGACTAAATAATGTAGAAGTTCAAGAGATTCCTATTGATACAATTACAACTTGATTGAAGGACTGCCAAAATTAACTGCAAAAAACTTAAACTTCCTTATAATTTATTTGTTTAGCAATAATTTATACTTTCATAATCTCCGGTAATTAAAAAAATCTCTTGCAATTAGCCACATGTAATTTATATTTTGTTTAATCCGTTCATGTTAATATCACTCTAATCGAAAAAAAATCACTTTAAAATCCGCCATTCGCCTAAAATCAAATCTGAAGTACGAATTACCTGTTGCTTCCGTAGCGGATTACCCTTCCGATCTCATTTCCATCAAATATTGTATCCAAAATTGTACGATCAAATATTCTTTATGAAATTTTGTATTAAGACCTACCTGTGTCGCCTTCACCATATTCAGCCATTGAGTCCGTGTCGCTCTCCGGACCTGGTTTACCTGAGCTCACTGACTGTCGGCCAGTACTTTTATTATCGAGGCTAAAAACAATATCAACAATATCTTTATTATATAAATTAATTTAATTCTTACGGTTGTGAATATTCGTGGAAGCCACCTTCATCAGGATAATCACGGCGCCCATTCGCTAGTTCTCTATCATGTACATCATATTTTCCGCCTCTATTGCGCCTTATAATACAAATTAAGATGAATAGAAGAATTATAAAGGCTAAGGCAAGCATCATTCCAATGAACCAGCCTGCATTGGCGACATTTTCATTGGGCACTTTTATAGGTCCATCGACACCGTTCGTGTCGATTTCTAATATTTCACTTTCTCTAGCTTCAGCTCCGTCAACAGAAACTACTTGAAATTCGTAAGTTGTATCTGGTGTTAATCCTCGAATTATTTGGAAATCTTCATTAATTTCTTCTTTCGTTTGTGCCCATTGATCACCACGTGGTCTAAAGTGAAAAGATAATATTCGTTAATCTAAATGTTCACAAGACTATCTGGCTCGTAAAATTACCTGTATTTAGTGAAGAAGTGAGATCCTGGCCTTCCTTGTAAGTTAGGTTGCCACACAACCTTAATTGCTGCATAGCCATTGTCAGATGGAAGTTGTTCCCACGTGAATCTTGGTACATCCGGTATTCCAGCTCCAAAACCTAAAGTTGATCTTTCAATAAAGTTTCTGAAATAAAATAGTATAAAAATTTCGTAAAATGTTGAAAGTAAAAAAATTATTTACTCTTCTCCTTGACCAGCTTTGGTTGTTGCAGCTATTGAAATCCTATATTTAGTATCAGGTTTTAATCCTGCTAGTTTAGCATGAGTAATTCTAGGATCGTTAATATGAGGATCTCTTTCCCGAAGAGTTTTTACTTCAGTACCTTGGACTTCTTGATAGTAAATCTTATAGCCAGTAATTATTCCATTGGGTTGTAAAGGTTTCTTCCACGTTAAGAGAAGGGCAGATGCTCCCAAAGGATAAGCGTCTATTGTTTGTACTGGTGTCGGTACACCTTCGGGCATATCAAAATCAATCACCGGACTTGGTGGTCCGTTATAGCCATTATTATACACAAGAACACGAGCGTAGTTTTTCTTATTTTGTTTAAACTTTTTAGTAATTAAAACTTGTGTAGTGCCACCTTGTACTAAAATGTCTTGACTATTTTCTGGGCCCTCTTCTTCTGTCCAGGTTTGAATTTTATATCCTTTTAGCTGTCCTCGAATACTTTCATTACTGACTGGATTCCATCGTAGTAGAACTGACTGATAATCAAGAAGCTGCAGTAATGTGAAATTTGTTGGTGCCTCTAAGGGCACAGCTTCACCAGACCAGCCTATTACTTCATTCGGGGCAACATTTGCCTGTCCTATCTCATTTATTGCAACTACTTTAATCACATAACTAACATATGTAGGTTGCCCTTCAACTTCAAAAGTGTTCTGTCTCCAGTCAAAAATGTCATGATTCACAAAATCAGTCGCTGAAAGATTTCGCCTCCATGATACTCTATAATGGAAGTTAGGACCGTTATGTTCGATTTCTGGCATAGGGCTCCATGATATAACTAAATTATCTGGTTTAGTTCCTTTTCCTTCTACGTTATCAGGATTCTTGTACGGAACATCAGGTTCAGTTCTACACTCCCAAACAGCGTTATCTTGTTTAGATACTCCGATATGACTTGAAGGGGGAGACGCTCCGATTGTATTATAAGCTATTACTCGGAATGTATAATTCGCATAAGGGCTCAGGCCAATGGTATATGTGAAATCAGTGGACGGCACTTTTTCAAAAGCAACTTCCCAAGTCTCAGGTGTGTATGAAGTATTGTATTGAATGGTATAATGTAAAATGGGAGAGCGATTGTCGCCGGTAGGCCCCCAACCGATTGTGGCATCATATTTAGTGCACTGAACGCCTGTCAATATTGGAGGATTTGGCACATCTTGAACTATAAGTGTAGCTTGCGCACTAGCTTCGTCCAGTTCAGTCTTCGCTACACAAGTGTAAATTCCAGAATCGAGTTCAATTGTTTTCGATATAGTAAGCGAGTAATCGTTTGTTTTTACAAATCGTGCATCTCGTTCGAAATCAATTGGTTCGCTGTCCTTTAACCATTCAATATCCAAAGTTAAAGTCTCATCAGCCTTAGCGTTGCAACGAAATGTGGCGGATTGTCCAGCTGCGACTTCATAATTTTCAGGTGCATCCATAATTCTAGTTGCTTCCTTAACAATCAGCGTCCCGTTTGCCTCTTGCGTTCCAAATTTATTTTCAGCATGACAAATATATTCACCAGCGTCAGAAAATGTTACGCCAGAGATCTCCAAGTCTCCACTTTCATGGACTGTGAATCTACCGCCAGTAAGAACAAGACCTTGATGAATCCATTTTACATGTGGTTTCGGAGCACCGAAAACATTACATGTCATTATAACTGTTTTGGATACTACCGTCGCTTCCTTGCGTGGTGCCTTAGTAATTTCTGGTGGAAGGGCCAAAACATTAAGATAGACGTCTTTGTATACATAACCGAGACTGTTTGTGGCGTTACAACCATAATTGCCAGTATCAGTTTTGACTACATCTTTGATAATAATTTTATTTGATTGTACTATACGGCGAGGGTTTGGAGGAGCTTGGGAAATTGGTCTTCCATTATGGACCCATTTAATAGTTGGTGCTGGAACACCAGAAGCTTCGCATTCAAAGACTACAGTTTCTTCTTCGGCAGCATTTTGTACTTCTGGTTCTTTTGTAAAATATGGGCTTGCTTCGACTTTTAGAATAATAGAATATGATTGGGCGTTGCCTACGCCGTTTGAAACATCACAGGTATAAGTGCCAGCATCTTGGAATGTTGCATGTCGTATAACCAAAGTTTTCCCATAATGTCCTTGCGTTATTCGATCATTCCACTGAATATACTTACCATCTTTACTCCACACCGTTTGCGGCAGTGGCGTACCTCCATAAATACAATAAAGTTCTATTCGCTTTCCACGAAATGCAACTTCATCCTTTCTGCTCACATACTGTTGGACAGGTCTGTGTTTATTTTGAGCAGGACTAACACCTGTTTGGACTACATCCAACAATACTCGATTACCAAGCTTATATTCATTACGGAATACTGATGTTGCAGAACATGCATAGAAAAAGTCATCAGACTGATCTTCTCTAGTAACGTTAGAAAACCATAAATTTCCTTCTGGATCGAGTGTCATACGTGAATTGTTTATAGTTTTAATTCCTCCATCAGGTCCTTGTATCAACCAATTGACTGTCGGTTTTGGCCAACCATCTGGGGGTTCACAATTCAGGTGGAAGGGATCACCCTCGTTTGTTTGTACAGTTTTTGGTGTGTCATCTTTAAATGCATTAAGTTCAGCTTTTCGTACAAAAACAGAATTCGATGTAGCGATGCCAAATTCGTTTTCAGCAAAACATTGATACTGTCCTAAATCTTCATCTTTCGGATTCATTATAACTAGTGTACCACGGCCTGGCTGTTGTTGCATTCGATTATCGTACGCCTGCCAATCAAATTTTTTACCGTTCTTTATCCATCGATATCTGAAAGTAAAAATATAATTTTAATAATAAAAATTGCTTGCTTGCGAGTAGATTAAATAATGTTGGAGTAAGCTTCTCAAAAGCTTCGGATGAGCATATCAAGATTGTCGGATTAAGTATGAGTCAATTATGATATTTTAAATAGACTAAAAACTTATACATAATATAGTTTTTAAATTGACCATTTTTGATTACAAACGTTTGATATTTATTTTAAAAAAGTAGAAATTTAAGCTTATTACATAACAAAGTGCATGTGTACTCCGTCTCCGCCCATTTTCATCAAGCGCGATGGCATACATGCTGGGTGGAAGAACAAAAGACTACAGCATAGCACATTGACTTGCAATAAGCTTGGAGCAAGTATTACACAACAATGAGCGGCTGACCAGCGACCCCTTCGCATTACATTTCAGCTCTATGTGAGATAACAATAATTGTGACAAACGGAACAAAAGTATTGGTCGACACGCGACACTTTTACTTCCATTGCGACCCTTAGCGAAGCTTCGGCCCCTTACTTTTCAATTCAATGTAAGAACTGTCGAGTATTTAAAAAGGGACACGTTCACGTGTCATCTTACTATTCAGTACACTATCCACATTACTCTAAGACAGTTTTCAAAATGGTATCTATATATTAAACATTCAAGGAATGAAGGGCATCTTCAGAAACTCTCTTAAAAGTACCATTAATCGTCTTTTGTTCAAAAGTTTTCTTCTGTCACAAATTTCATTGGGAATTCAACCTGCACTGCGAAAAGGAAAAAAAATGGGAAGAGGCATGAGGATATTCCACCCTTGCTTAAACATTGTTTTAGGGTTAACGAATCAATTTACGAGCGACTTATTCTAGACTGTCATGGCAAGAAAGTAGTTATCTTGAGTTTTATGGTAATGATTCAAAATAGCAAAGTGTGCAGAACGACTTTGTAAAACCTGATTCTGCTCCAAATGTATTTTAAAGACTTTAAATCGGAAAAAAAACCATAGAAATATTTTACTGAAGCGGTCTTAATGTTTGTTATATAAACGCAAACTATTTTTTTAGTCTTTTAGTAAACATGAGTTTGTTGACGTTCTTAAAGTTTTTGAGTCTTTTACGTAAACATTTATTTTGAGATATTGTTTTTAACATGAAGTTAAATTCCAGTGAATTGAATAGCTATGTCTGCTTTGGCAGAGAAGGCAGGAGTTGCACACTGAGAAAAACGTTGTATAAAACATAGAAAAACTACTTCAACTGATTCGTGCGCAGTATTTTACTGACAAAAATATTCGCAATAAACCGCAATAAAGTAGAGCTTTGTAAAAGTATTTTTAGTGGTATTTTAAGTTTAAATTTAAATTACTGATTTATAATATAGTGCAGGCATGAAAACTGAAAAATCTTGGAATTCGATTATTATGAATGAATTTAAATGAGACTTTCTGCATTGTGTTGCTAAAACCAAATGCATATAAGATTTGTTAAAACGACTTCAATTATCTTAACCTACCTGTACAGATCGAGAAATCGGAGATCGGATCAAAGATTGGATTTGGATAAGCTCGAAGGAAACTTTAACCGATCAGCGGCGGTCATGATAGCACCTAATGCATGCATGTCAGAGCAAGAACTTGGATATTAACCCACAAAAAACTGTCATCCTACGATTTACTAATAGACGGAAGCTAAATTTATAAGCTCCCTCTCTAGATAGTAAAAAAATGGTTTTCTCAAAGGAAGCAAAAATCTTGGTATAATCCTGGATCAAAAGCTCTCCTGGAAAGCCCAGATTGAGAAAGATGCTGCCAAGGCAATTACATCTCTCCATATATGCCACCAATTTGTAAGTAAAACCTGGGGACTCCAATTGAGGTTAATGTTTTGGCCTCACATGACCACAAAACCAAACAAAAGAGTGCTGTGAGTTAGCTGGCCAAAAGGTAGTGGCCTCTCCCGGTATCACGGGAGCTAAAAACACCTGTCCCAATGGGGCTATGAAAGCTCTACTGAGACTTCCTCCGCCTCATCTAGTAGTGAAGAAGAAGTTTCTTTTTTTTACGAGGTAGTGGTGAGAATCTTACATCGGTCTACCACCAGCAGCGAATGTGTGCGACCGCTTGCCTAAGGCTTTCATGCCTACGATAAGAAACACCGCTGGGGCTCGCACCGGTAGTGTCAAATTCTTACTGACTAAACTCATCAAACCTTATTTCATGACGTTCGAGTGCAGATCGTTGTAAGTCGTAAAGGCACTTCAGCCTGGCGTCATCAGCATGATCCTTAAAAAGGAATCCCCAGAACCGGAACAGTCGGAAACCTCGGGCATAGAAGAGGACATGATGGACGCTCTGGGCATTCTGGGTAGAATGGTCAATCGTTCAACCTGAAGCAGTGAAGGTATGCCCTATAACCTCCATGCCCTCACAGGAACTACGGGAGATAGCAACTCATTTCGCCATATTTCTTTACAGCTTTACAACATTTGGTATGAGTCCTTGGATCCATCGGTCCTTAGTAGACTCGCCCTACCTCCTCTGCCTTGTTGCGATGGATTTGCTGCGCGTCAGAGTCCGTCGCACTTCCTTGGGACTTTTGCATATTCCGGGTCGTACAACCTCTGGCCCGCGGATGCTAAAATATCAATGGGGATCATTCCTGCTATCACGCGTGCTGTTTCGTCGGATGTAGTACGGTATGCACAGCATGCTCGAAGGTCAATTACTCACTACTTCCGTTCGCTCAACGTTCGATCGCGAATATATCGATTCGTCCAGTCGCTTTCCTACTACAGGCTCTGGCGCGGGCGCTACGTCTACAGGACTATTCTCCTTTAAACCAGGAGACCTTGTGGATAGTTTATCGACTCTCAAGGAACATACTCTCATTTTCCGATACTATTCCTGTCACTCTGGACTTCGACAAACCGTTTACGCCGATTATTAGAGGTCAGTCAGAATAGCAGCAGGGCAGGCCCCAGGTAAAAATTTGCGGGAATCTAAAAATTGGCTCGGACCTTAAAACATAGTATCTCCATGTTTTGAGATAAAAAGCACACTATAAGGGTTGTTTGTGCATTTTCACGCTTGACTATATAAAGAAATTCATAATTTTTCATTAAAACTTTTTGAAAATAAAACGATCTTCAGAGCGTGCAAAATTAAAATAAAAACAGTTTAGTAAGTAATGTTGAAAACTTCACTAGTTTCATATATTTTTTTTATAAAGGCTACAGAAACTTACTTCCATTAGTTGAGACGAAAGGACCCAGATATTTCCTTAACTTTACGATAGTAAGTCCAGGCACGAATTCATGCAAATACACCTAACAACAACGGATATAAAAACTTTGATCATACTTTGCATATATCCGTCCCTCGAGTGCGAAGTATGAACTTGGACTAAGTAAAAACTTTGTGGATTTTCATGAAAATTTCAGAAAGCCCTGATAAGAAGAGAAGATATCAAATTTCAAAAAGATTTCATGCAAATTTCCAGTCATGTCCTGAAAAAAGACCGAATATATTAAGACTATAAAGTTGAAGATAGGCGATTCTTAAACATAGGAGTTATGTTCAGTAAAATTCCAGAAAATTTAAGGAAATGAATTTTCTTTGTGTTTCACTGCTCGGTTTTAGTTGGAAAATGCATGCATTTTTGTAGGTTGCAGCCCTATATTGTTGCGAGATCCTTCCCTTCTCACAATGATTCACTTAAAATCTAATTAAAATCCAACCAACTCAGCACCTGGCACTCCTCAATGCCAGAAGTTCGCTCTCGCTTTTAACAGAGTTGGCTTAATTAGGCCCATGAGTCATTTCGAGGAAATCACATGTGAAAATGTTTCCCTATTCCTTTGAGAAATCACCCACACCGACTGCTACACTTCCGATTCCAGCCACCCCCGTACTCATATTACAGCCACTTTGTGTCAATTCATCTAGAATTTCGCAAGCAGTTACAGTTCTACAAGGTTTCTTTTTTCGGGGAGTGGATATAAAGACAAGAAAAAGCTAGAATTCGCCATGCAGTCGGTGGCGCAAGCTAGGGGCGCCTCAAGGACATAAAAAAGAGTTCAACAGGGGAGTCATTTGGTGTTTGGTTTCTTCGGTCCTCGTTGCGACTGTTTAAGCCCATGAATATATGAGAGCCCGGTCCCTTTTTCATATTGCGTGCTCCTGGAATAATGATTACGACATTATGTCGCCCCATGTAAGTATGGCTCGGGTCCTTAGTCCTTGGTGTGTCTAATTCGAAAAATGCTTATGTGAACGGTTGCTCTATAGCTATACTATACCAACAACCACCAGGTCTGGCAGGATTTACAGAATGAAACCAGCACCACACCGACTCAGCGCCGCCCTTAATTTTCGGCACAAAAGGGATCAGAGAAGGGCTTCATGAATATTATTACGCTACCTTCGTCCTGGAATGGGTGCTTATGTCGGTGTTTTATTGAATTATGATGTCGTTATGGAGACTTTCAAGATTGCCTCACTTTAATTTCTTAATACAACGGAATGTTGCCTGCCTGCCTACTCGGCTGCTTCCGTCTGGTGCGGTTCCAGTGTATCCCAACAGGTTGGATAATTGGAAAATGCCGAGATGTTATGAAGTCAAAGGAATGTGGAAATGAAGTCGTTAGTTTATTTTATTCGCTGATGTGAAGGTTTGTCAGGCAAATTATTTCCAAATAAAATTAAAACTTTTCAAACGAAACTCATTATATTTTAATTACAGAACATGAAGGGGTGAAAAAGAGTCAACAAGAAAATATGTTTAAAAATATCAGTTTTGCAGTGATATATTTTTTGGACGCACCAATGCTTTATACCAAAGCCTCAAAAGCGACAAGTTTGGGCCATTAGCTTGCACAGCAGTTCTTGTTCGATTGTGTAGGTCCAGCAGCATTGGACGTGGTTAATACTTAGTTGGGAGACCGCTTGGTATAAAGATACTCGTGACGGTCGACCCAATTCCTGATGGCCGATCTTACGTGGCAGCTGGCTAAAGGCCCGTCCTCACTACGCGGACTTAGAATCCACGCGCTTTTGGTCGTACGGCCAGCCAAAAGCGCGCGTGATCTTTTAATTTTCTGAGTCATGAGTGAGAAAAAATCAATTCTCATTTGAAACGGCGTACGCGCTTTTGAAAAGCTCATAGTGTGTGGACGCACAATGTACCTTTTTAACCACAGCCTTTTGTCCGCGTTGTTTGGCCGCACGGCCTTTACCATGGACAAAGTCGTAAAAAAGTCGTAAAAAAGTCATAAAACTCTATATGAAAAAAAAAGGCAAAAGCGCGTACGACCCAAGACCGCGTAGTGTGGCCACACCATCAGAAAATTAAAAGATCACGCGCGCTTTTGGCTGGCCGTACGACCAAAAGCGCGTGGATTCTAAGTCCGCGTAGTGAGGACGGGCCTTAAGCTACAGAAAGGTTCCGGGCCAACAAGTAATGAGTTTTCCCCTACCCTAGCCAGGCCTTCGGCAATTTCAGAGATAGGAGCCAATCCGGAACAGTCTTTGATGACACCCCGTGGGATTTAATGGCCAACAGCTTGGCTGTCTGAGAAAATGACAATGTTAGGGCTATTTGGAGCTCTATTAACACAAGTCTAGCCCTAGCCAGAGCCGCCTTCTTCACTAAAAGGTGGAGGGATGTTCAATAGGACTCCTATAGCCGCAGTCGGACAGGTGCTTTTAGCTGAGAATAGCGTTTAGCAGCCATTATCGTGGCCGATTCGCCATTCATCTAAGCTGTTTCAATTTGCTGCTAAGAAATGACAAGGCACATGCAGATTCCGTGAGGTAGAAACAGAAACCGCAGGACACGTGCTCTGCAATTGTGCTGCACTAAAGAAATGCATGTTTCGCCACAGCAATCGCGATTAACGCTTTAACAAGTGTGCAACACAACCCCAAAAGCAACTTTAATGCTAATTAGAAGCCGATTCGCCATTAACATGTTATTATGTCCTTTGCTGTCTGAAATCGAATAAGTTACCATAATGGTATGCAGTCAAAATAAGCTCGCATCAAGATAAGCAGTGACTATACCATTTTCACCATAAAATAATCGGCGTACGCTATAAGAACTCCATTTAAGCGAAATTTATTGTTTTTTTTTCTAGTTATAGCATTTCTTATCTCAACGAAGAAGACCCCATCCAGACGACAATAATTTTGTCCAATTAAGTAGAGTTTCGCATATCAAAAAATTGCCATCTTGGACCGGCTAATATAACCGCCAGGGACTGCAATATATCAGCGGCTGTGCTAGTCCGGATGAGTCATGTCTAGCGGATCTAATTGCAAACGTTGAATTTCCTTGCATGACTTCTCATCCCGGCGGCAGACTAATAAATAATGAGTTTACGTCATCATTTTCTAGAATAGCCCAATGACGACAAATAAACTGCTTCCCCATGCCCCCGGCCCCCGCCGGATGTACTTAGGTTGAATAAAACGGTATAATATATTCCCGTTAAACCCTCCAAGCCGTTGCAGCTCTTACGTCCTTATTAAGGGATAATCACGGGGGAGTCTGGCCTCGGATAATAGTTGTAGTTGCCACTTTAATCAAAAAACGCTAAAGGAATTTGTATGTTTGGTTAAAGTATGAGAAATGCGGTATGGGGGCGCTCCGAGGGGGATAATGTTGACTTTTGGCTTTTTGGGTGGGGTCTTTCAGGATTTCATAAGGTTTTATGGTGCTTTGAGGGATTGCTTCCGCATTAATGCATCAAACCGAACAAATCTCTGTTGGCAATTGTCTAGATCTAAAAAGGGTTCAAAGGACAATCGTCAGGCCACAAGGCGCAGGATCAATACTATACGTATTTCTGGAAGACTGAACGGCACTGTGTACACAACGAGGCAACATAGAGGCGAGCCTTATCCTTAGGTTTGGTTTTCGGTGTCTAACGAACCCATGTCGAAACATTGTTTTCTTCTCCCTTGGCTGGGGAGTGACGTAAATGTCGACAACAGCGTAACGGGGGCGACTATGTCGACATTTTTATTGCCTTTACATGTTTTTGCCTTTTCCCCGGTCTTTGTTGTCCCCACAAAACTTCCCAATTCGGGCCTTTTTTTATGCTTTTCTAAGCTTATTTCGGTGCTGGGAAATGGGGGAGGCATATTGGGTAAACAGTCGTCTCACAAAAGGTAAAGTACTCGCCTCTGTTGCTCACACTCCTTAGGGATTGGATTCGAAGGTACGCAATTAACCCTCACCGAATGCAACTGTATCTGGTGCTGGTGGAAGGGATGATAACAAAAGTTACTTTGGTTTTAAGGTGACAAAGGAAATAACTCCTGCTCATGGAGACTGGTTCCTAATCAAAGTTTTAACAAGTTTCCTTCATTCGAGGGGCTTAAGGAGTTCAGACTTTTATGGGTTGGGTTGTTTCCTAGACGGTATCCTTTATCTATAATTGATTTCCCAGGTCAATAAGGGACATCGAACCCACATCTCGGTTAGTCCTAGCGTGACAGCCTGTAATTTGTGCTCTTTAAGCAAAAACACCAACAGATCCTGGAAATGTTTGATCAATGCAGGCACTGTATTAAGCCCAAAACTGATCCGCAAACTAATCAAAACTGAAAGTAGTACTCACAAAAAATTGAAGACAATTTACTGCGCGTCAGATACGCTCGAGTTAACGGAAAGCGATGATTTCAGGTGTCGAAATTTTGCATTTCCCGGTTATGGGCTGAATTAGAGGTCTTTTGTCTTATTTGCGGTGATTTATGTCCTTTCGCGGGGGTTTACGGTTATCCTTATATATCCCCTTTAACGATAGCCATTTAATGACATGGAAAACATTAGCGATTTATATTGTACTCGAGGAGTTCACGATATGTCAAGGTAAAAGTTCAAACACTTAACTGCTGCTTGCGAGATTTATGGGCGGGGAATTTGTCAGGAAATAATTTTTATGTTGGATTTTGTGATTAATAGACGACTTTTATGGCACTCCTGCAATATAAAAAAGAGTGAACTGATTTCGTTACCTGCGAATATTTTTTTGAGGGGCGTTGAATTCAGGTCAAATATGTTTTTATATGGCACTGTTACCTATTCAAATTTCTCGTCTTTCAATAAAATTTTTGCTACAATTTGAATATTGCGTTCAAGTCACGGAAATTTAGATAAAACTTACAAATAGAAATAAATTTGATGATTCAGAAAGGGCCGAACACGCAACAAGGTTTAATGCACTTTGCATGTTCTGTTCATGCACTGAGGCTTTATTCGTGAATAATTAATTTTCGAGTGAAAGGATACATTTTTCACTAATTTTTGACAGCGAGAGCTCGAAACCAGCTCTTTTGTACTGTAAAGGGGTTCTTTCAACAGTGCAATAGCAAAGTTCTAGTCCGTGGAGGCAGAAGAGAGAGCATGATACTGCTGTAAAGAGGGGAAACAAGAAGGAATTTAATCTGAAAGGGAGAAGTGGAAAGACGAATGGCCATGACGGTACGTAGGTTCGAACCAAGGATCTCTGCGGTGGTAGTCGATCGCCTGAACTTCTATGCTACTAAGGCCGCATGGTTAGGACTGGAAAAGCGTAAAGTTCGAGTGTGTGCTACGGTTGATTCTCTAAGCCTGCAATCATTCGAAGTATATTAAAAATAAAAAAAAACATCTACTCAAGCTCCGCGTGCAAAGGTGAAAACCTAGGAAGGCCACAACCACTCACTTTACAAAAGAAAACCAGCGAACTCCAAGTAAACCTCCCTTCCTACGCTTCCAGCTTGGCCATTGAGGTCTTCATAATCTTTATCGCTGAGTTGATCGGATTCACCATGTCTCAGGAGACATAACACTATAATAATACTGTAATAGCGCCCAGGTTGTCTGTAACTAAGGTCCGCAAACTTACGAAGTCCCACATGCGCGCTTATTTCCTTTATGGCGAGGGCCATACCAAATTGTCTCAAGTTGCGACTCACCACACACTTGTGATTGATTTGTGACTTGTGACTGCTTTTATAATACGGGTATTACGACTCCTTGCACCACTGACTGCTGGAGATGAAAAATTAGACTCCAGCGAGTAGGGCTCGATGAGATTGAAAGTGTTCATTTTGTGGTTTGGGTTTTGCTCTTTAAGTTTTATGTCGTTTCGTGAGACGACTGATATCTTATATTTTTTGGTCATCTTATATTTTTTCAGCTCTGGCTTTGCTTTCTGTAAGAGACTAAAGCTCAGAGATAACCCGCTTTGTACTGTCAATGTTTTTTTCTAGAATGCAATGTTGAACAGCAAGTTGTATTCTGAACGATAGCAGAGCATCGATGAGTGAAAGGATTGCCAACGGAAACAATCGGTTTTTGCGCCGACTTTGATTATCAAACAGCGCTGATTGGTAACTCAAAGATCAGTCAATCTTAACGAAGTACCATCGGTGGATAAGAATTATGAAAAAGGTCGGTGAAATGAACAATAAATAGAACTTCTGTGCTTTCCCTTTTCAACATTAGGTTAACCTCTGTATTCTAAAAGCAGTCTCAAGTCACAACGCGATAACAAGTGTGAGATAAGTCTCAACTTGAAGACTTATACTAAATGAAAAGTAACGTAGAAGCGAAGTAGACGTAACTTCTGTCAACATTGACATAAAAACCAAAATAAGAAGTTCATAAGTAAGCCTGAATCGCCAAAACTTGTGACTACTTGTGACTGGTCACAATTTTAGAATAGGCGGGGTAAATTAAAAAACTTTCACTCATGTGAAAGGGATTCATTATAACTTTTACTCCTTAGAAATAAACTTAGTTAGAAATATCCCTTAAAATCTTGAAATTTTAGTAAAATTTTGCCTAAAGTTTTGTGTTTGCTCAAAAACTTTCCTCTTTTGCAAATTATCTCTCCATAAAAAGACGACGCAACAATTTCAACACCTACTTGTGCAAGTGCAAATAGAATCCATACATATGTTAAACACAAAACTTCTTATAAAAAATCAAAAGTCTTGAAATTTGGGAAGTTTTAGGTAAGACCTAAGAAAGTTCCCTCTTCTGCCTGTCAGGGTTTGCTTCCTGCACAATAAACCCTGAAGGCTTAGCTCCAAAAGGGAAAAGTTTTCCTTTCTCGTTGTTAAATTAAATTCAGGCTCTACTCGAGTGAAACAGGGTTTGGGACTTGCGTCTTCTCTCATATATGCGAGGAGTGTGTGTCTGGTGGGATGGATGGGGTAAGGATATATCTGTTACATCATTTCAGAGATAATACAATCTATTTTTCTGCAGGATACTTGAAGTCGTAGAACATTTCCATCAGATATCCTTGATTCAAAACTTTTCAACAAAAGGATCTACTTTGGCAGTGATGGTACATGGGCCGGATTCAGTGAATGGAGGTAAAAAGAAGAAGAGGGATTTATTATGCCAATCACATTTTGAATTGGTGTTTCGTTTTTAAATATACTGAAATTCTGTGATGGGGAATATCACAAAAATATAGGTATCAGCTGCACACCGTTTATCTCTAGACAAAAGTAGAAATCCCGTCGACACCGTTGAAGAACAATTGCAAAAATTACAGATTTCATCACTTTAAACTGAAAACTATCAAACATTGCATTGTTTTTGCGTCTTTCTTGCGTCTAAACACTTTTAATGGCCCCAGCATAAAGACAATTGGAGTGAAAAAATAATGCTTCACTCTCGCGTGTTTTGTTTTTTTCTTCACTTTTCCGCGTTTCGTTTTCAACAACGAACCTTCTCAAAGCCGCTATAACAATAGAACGAAATCTGAGCAATTAGACCGGTATTAAATGTCGGCAGAAATGCGAAGAAAAATACTTTTGAGCTTTGTGCGAAACAAGAGCGAAGCAAGGAGTCGCTCCACGTCTGGGCGTAATTAAGTGGCGTTTGTATAAGAGTGAATCATTTGTTACCTAAACATTTATTTTATGTTGGGAGGTTTCATGTTACAAAAATGCAACGTTTAAATGGTTCTGAAGCAAATCGTATACCCGCGAGTTGTTTTCTGTAATCTTCTGTTCAAGTTTAAAAGGTGAATTATTTCGCAGTGGAATCGGATGTTGTAAAAATTAATCAAAATTATTATTTTCATGAGGAATGCTCATGCTTAGGATCACCCGTTTGTACTACAAATGCATTGTGTCGTTCAGATCATGCTATAATGTCAGTAGTAAGATTAGTTTGAAGGATAGAAGAGAATAGGATAGGTTAGTGAGTCTGGGATGTGCTGAAACAGATGGCGATGGAATCTAAGTTGAAATAACAAATGAGGTCATGAATCTTGCGCAGGACAGGCCATATAACAAAAAATTTTGCTTTAATTTTTGTAATATTCGGCATATTTTGGCAAAGACGCTGGACTCTTTGCAGATAACAATAATTTGCACCAAATTGTGAACTGTCCAACAAGAGCCCTTGACGTTGCTAGCCACGGAGAACATCTCCTTGATCTCTTTCCAGAAGTCAGTCGTGCAAGAAGTCTAATACCCATATTCTAAAAGCAGTCACAAGTCACAAATCAATCACAAGTGTATGGTGAGTCTCAACTTGAGACAATTTGATATGGCCCTCGCCATAAGGGAAATAAGCGCGCATGTAGAATTGTGATTAAGATTGAGGTTATTTGCGTACAGAGTGACATTGGTCGCTTGTGGGGACTTGAAAGTATCACTGCCCACAGAAACAGCGATTTTGAGATTCCTTTGTTTTATGGCGCGAGCTTTATTCTAATTTTGCAGTCACAATTATAGCAGAGATGCTCGGACGATCACATACACCTTACTGGATCAATATTTTCTGGCGTTCGCTGGCTACGTTGTCGCCCAGACTTTGCTTTATCTTTTTATTACACAAATTCACCATAGCATATGCATTATTTAAGATTTCTCTTGTTACTAGGTGCTTAGAATACCAAAACAGCTGATAGTCACAAAGTCTCAATGAGGCTATCTCCACTGGTAATCCTTCAACTGTTACCGAACCTGTTTTTTTTAGGAGAGAGGTATAGAAAGTACTGCACCATGCTTACTTCTTCTGCAATCAATGCTTTCAAAGAAACTATGCTCCTCAGACTCCTTTTAACTTATTCTATCCTTTAACGAACCTAACGCGACTAACGATACGACTACTGATATTGAATTTCCTGAGCTTAGAGCTATTACATTAAAACCATTATTTGCTTTCCAAACTATAAAACCAACGTTAATAAAAAAAATAAAAACGAAGTCGAAATGAAATTGGACTTTCATAAGTATAAAAAAAGAAAATATTAAAACCTAATAAATTTTTAGAACCATCCTCACAATGCACGAATGAGGGAGTAGTCAACTTGATGGCAATTCCCTAAATGTTAGAATTATCCAAATGGGAACTGAACAAATCCCCCTTAACCAAGAACGAAGCGCAACATTTTCTAGTCCAGTGAACTATTCCATTAACGAAATTATGTAAACATAACTTCCACTTTTCACTGAATAGCACAGACTAGCAGCAGCAGCAGCAGCATAGAAACTGCATGTGGATGACGCACATGAATGCGACGAGGAAAAGGAACACACTGCAATTCCTGCAGCAATTACTGGTCTTCTCCTACGTACGAAATGTAGTCAAGAATAGTCTGTTTGGCATATTTTAGTCTAGACAAAATGTTCGCAAAAATTCATAACTTTGAAAGCATTCGGGATTCTGCAGTAGGGAAATTTCTGCTGATCCCAATTCAGTTGTTCTCACACTAAACATGAAAGACAAGTGCTCGGACACAGGAGGAGCAAGACTCTTCATCTTTTGTTTCTGCGCGAAGAGGTCAAGAATTCTGACCTCCGTCGATGTAGATGAGGAACCCCGAGTGGACACAATAATACAGATTCCTCGGTCAATATGAGAATTTGTTTTGAAATTATTGTCTTAGTCATTGGCATGGGCGTAGACTACTGCTGGACAGAATGAAGACTGACAATTCTTTGAGTTAACCAGTTTTGGGATATTAAATGCTAATGAAGAAAAAACTACAAAACTCTGATTAGATCAGTAAACAAAAAATATTGTTATGAGATTATAAATTCGTCACGGGTCCTCAGTAAACGAATGAATCACGGTTAATCAGAAACGCTTTTTCACGTGCTAATTTTAGACTTGACTCTGGCACGAAACTTGTCACAGCTTTTAAGATGGTAGATGACGGCGAAATTAGATTTTCTCAATAAGTAAATGGCATCAGCGGTGGAAATCGATAAAATCAAATCTATCCCCACCACGTTCGTGTTTCATTGTGCTTTTATTTTGCCACTCACAAGGCTTTTATCTGCTTAAAATTGAATTTGTTTCGAGTTCAAATCAGCGAAGACACAATTTGGGGGGGGGGCACTTCTCTTTTCAGAGTCTCAATTCCTACCTTACACATCCGATGAGTCCACATACAGCCTAAAAAGCAGTTAACCAAATCCGATGGGAAATGAGTCCAAATGAAGATTGATTCTGCATCTTTAATGGCGTCTTTGCATGATCGGAGGAAGTTTCAATTACGTCTAGTACTCGAAGGCTCTGGAGCTCGGTGCTCTGATTAGTCCGCAATTAAAGCAGCCCAACAGTGTGTATCGTCGTCAGTACATAATTACAAGAGTGGTTATAACAACTCCAGCGGCGAAGTGCCGGGGTTAACAAACCCCGGATTATTCTGCTTTCAGTCTAAAGTGGAGCTCTTCTCTTGTCAGATTACATTCCTGGCAATTTCCATCTAATGACGATTAGCAAACGAGACTGAGATCTCGGCCGACATGTGAAGTGCAGTTGGACACCGCTCATATGGGAATTCAGCAGGGGCAACGAGGGGGCATTTATACTCATTAACATCTACTTCGTTAATAATTAACCAAGTTTAATGCTATCGTAAAGTTCCTTCCTTCGTGTGGCAGGAAGTGAGCAGTTTGGTGTGGGTTTTTGGTTATTCCTGTGGCAGCAAACTCTAATGGAGGTTCGGACCCGATAGGCTTTGACTGCAATTCTAATGACCTAATAAAGTATTTATGGCGATGGAATACTTTATTGAAGCTTTATAATATGTGAGTTTAATCGAGTTAAAGCTGTATTTTGGTGTTTTCATTGATTTTTTTTGAGTGTACATAATTTACTGTAATGTGACAGTGATTGAGAGGGGCGGGCTGGTCGTGGTAGTGATGTTAAGCTATAAAAAGCCAATGTTAATGTGATCATAACTTTTACACTTGTGAATCGTAACGTTATCTTTTAGACCATGAAATTTCGATTTTAATGTTTTCAAAGACATTTGTGTTTTATTTAGATTTTTTTTGTTGGAATTTTTATTTTGCCATTAAAAAAAGTGCAGGTGGCAACCCTGTTCAAAAACCGAGGACAGAGATACAATATTGTCGCTGAAAGGGTATCGTTTTGTAATCGCACTCATAAAACATAATATTTGCAAATGGCGTCAAATGGTGTTTTGACATTTATGTTGTAGACAGATAATGAATTAGTTCGAGTAAAAGCGCAATGATATTTGACGCCATTTGCAAAAATTATGGCACATTTACATTATAACATTATTTTTGCTCAAGAAAGGAGAAGTCGCTCCAAAGAAGAGACGAAAAACGGCCGGAGAGCACCCAGTGAGCGCACAAAAGGGAGATTTTCTGAGGGAACCGAAAACGGGCGAGAAAGAAAAACGGTGGACCTCTAGCAGAAGGTCAAATCCTCGCTAGCGGAAGCAGCCCAGGTGAGGTCAAGCACCATCCACATGGCGATCGATATCAGGGACATGGACGAGATCACCTCCAAAGGAGAGATGTGCGAGGCACTGCACTGCCAGTCGGTCCAAGATCTGCTCACACAGATTGTGTACGAAAAGGAAATCGACGTCGCAATTGTAAGTGAGCAGTACAAGGACTTACACAGTGGAATTTGGCAGACGGACAAAAGCGGAAAAGTCGCAATAAGGGCGAACTTCCTACGTACCTACAGGAAACGTCGGTGAGTTTAGTCAGTAGGAGTTGGTGAGTTTAGTCAGTAGGAATCTGATACTACCGTCTGGGTGCGAACCCCCAGCGATGTCTCCTGTCTTATACCGGAGACAGACTAGAAACTTAATCTAGATTATGACGTCAGAATGACGTAGAGCCATATAAAAGATATAGAAATAAAATGGAGTCTACGTCATTCTAACGTCATAATCTGGATTAAGGGTGCTAGTCTGTCTAGGGTATTAGACAAGCGGTCACACACACATACCCTGCTGCTAGACCGATGTAAGATTCTCACCACTCTCTCGTAAAAAAATATATTGCTGTGCCGAGACGTTTCCTTCACCCAGCAACCCATTTCTCAGACTAGGGAGTGCTGACTTCGTTGAAAGCGCCTGCTAAGTCTACGAAGGCTACTAAAGTTAAACTGTTTCTCTTTCTTTATTCTAGAGAGTTTTTTACGATACGTACAACTTCGTATTGGTGTGTCCATTGATTTTTCTTTGCAATATGCATGCTGGGCGGAAGTCTTAGGAACCCCTGGAATAAAGTTATAAAAGTGTAGCATGCGTTTTGGGTCGTTCATAACAGAGGATAACAAGCTATTATCGACCTATTATCTCTTAATCCTCTTCCACCCTTGTCGATAAAAAAGCGATGATAATTGAATTTGGAGTTGACAGAACTGATACTCGCCCATATTGCATTCAGCGATTTGGCGACTCCATTTTGTGTGTGTCCCTAATTTTGGACCCGGGCCAATAGACTGGCGCTGGCACGACGAGTGCTCGTGTATGGAAGCCTTAATAGTAAAGTCTGGAAAAACCTTAGGCTCCCTTTCAAAATATTAGAATACTTATTGCCGTAAATTTTCTTCTTACATTTTGTCATTTTATGGCCGTTTCCTGTGCAGATGAAAGGAAATGCCTTATTAAAAGTAACAAATTGAATTTACTTAATTTATTCGCAATACAATCAGCAGCCACCCTGGAGAATCTCGTAAAGTAGCATTATTAGCCCACTAGTTACGGAAGCGACTCTCACCTGCTAAGAGGAGCCAATGCTATTAAGATTGGGGCGTGATGTTTCTCTCAACACTCTGGCTAGTCAACAGCCTCTGCAATTGTTATTCAAATCATTGAAAGAGCAACGTGCCCTCACCTCTTGCTTATCTTGCAATCAACTGGAATTAATCCGAGCGATTCAATCGAACGGAACGTGTCTACATCGTAATCATCCAGCCAGATTCTACGCAATGCTATCGATTTGTTTCCAGCTTGAGTCACGTTCCTGCCACATAAAAGACCAACTAAAACCGTCTCAAAAGCTTGTTTTTACCCCCAGAGTTGGAGCACTAGAGACTCACCCTCCAGCTTCGGGCATCACCCCAAAACCCCCCTTGGTCTTGTGTCATAAGTAAGGGAATAATTTTTTGTCCAAAAACTGCAACGGAAATTTATTCGATGAGTCATTCTCACACAGTGTCCTGAGCCCTGTACTAACTTCCTTAAGAAGGAGCAGGAATAAAACAATGTCTTCGGTTTTAATCGAATCCTTATTCGTACGACAAAGACGGATAGAATATCATTAAATATCGATTGCCTCACAGTACACTAGTCATCATCAGTCAGCGGTTGCCATAAGGAAGAAGGATTTTGGAGTTGATGGATTGGCGTGTGCAATCGAACCCAGCTCCATAATGGCTTCGCCCACGAATGTATCCTTTAACAGGATTCTAGTACATTTGTTGCGTATTATGAGTTTATGATAAAAAGAATATTCAGTGTCTGTCAGGATGCATGTGTCACAACGAATCGTTTGGTGCAATTTGAACATGAGTTCAGACCGTTTTGTGCCATTGAAAGACGGCAAAGTTGCACCCCTTCTGGCATGATTTATTAACGGGGAGAGAACCCTCAAGGACTTTAGGGCTCTGGTTACAACTCGCAGTAAGGACGGAGCGAAAAAAATGTCAATTTGATAACTCCATTGCCAGTTTCAGAATTTACAGCCTCTCTGGGAATTTAAAGAGCGGTCAGCCGTGCAACATTTTGGGGATATACGCGCACTGAGCAGGATGAGGGGAGATAAAAAATGAAAGTGGATTACGATGTGAAGGCGATTGGGATAAGCGCAAGTTTAATATTCCTTTTCTAATTAAATGAAATTAATTTTATTATTTGAGGATTTAGAGGATTATAGGGGATAGAGATTGACAACAGACGCCGATATTATAAGGAGATAAATTCTCGAAAAATGCTGGGAAGAAAGCTTCGACTACAGAAACGCTTTTGACCTCCTTTTTAAAGCAGGGATGTGGGGCAGCATACTATAAGAGATATTGATTTCGTCGGAGAAGTAGATGACGACGGAGAAGTGTAGAACATAAGTGAGAATAGGAGGCTGCAATTCTATAAGGTTCCCGCAAGAAGGAGTTCAGCGACAAGGAGATGCGATCTCATCAATTTCTTTTCATATTATTTTGGAAGAAATAATAAGAAGACCTTAGTACTGCTAAGCAAATATCGTATTCACAAGTGCCATCTTACACTCCACACCGTAAATAAGGGAAACTCAAAATCGCTGGAGTCTCAAGTCCCCATAAGCGAGCAACGTCACGTTTAAAAACGCAAATAAACAAATAATTTATGTTCTCAATCACAATTCCACATGCGTGCTCATTTCCCTTATTTTATGGCGCGGTGTCTTCTAGTTTTCGCAGATTATTTAATATACCGAGGACGCACCGAACAGCCCAATCGAAGGAAGGTACGCTCACACCTTTTCTAGATCTAGACTAAAGGGAGCAAAATTTGAGCTTTAAGAAATTGTATAGGACGAAGGAACGGCCAATTATTGGTGCCATTAGCATACTTAGTAAAACGGTTCTCGTTCAATTGCATAGGTCAAGCAGCATTAGACGTAATTAGTACTAAGTTGGGGGACCGCATGGTAAAACGACACTCGCGTTTGAAATGGTCGATTACGAATAAATTCATATCTGTAACCAGGGCGTGCATATCTCTATAGCGGGGGCGTTTTCAGATTTTGATGCCTGTAGCTGTAGCGTGCATACTCGTATGTCAGGCGCATTTGTTCACTCTGCGTGCTAGATGAGGGCGCGTATATGTTTTAAAAAAAATAACCAACTAAATTATTTTTACTCGAGACCCTAAGGTCAAATATCCCGTGATGATTGTCTTAATTTTGGCAATATCTCTTCTGGATTTGTTTAGGTGACCGATTGTTCCTGCTTTGTTGTAAGTAGGCTAAGAGAGGGGCTTCCTGCTTGTCTAGGTAGTCGGCTTTGTCGTTCCCATCTATATTTCTATATTCGAGAGCCTAGAAGCCTAGACGACAGTTACATTATGCCTTCTACCTAGTCTATCTATCTCAGCTCTGCATTCTTGTCTATAGAGCTCTGATAGAAGCTTGGATATCCATTAAAATTCCAATCCTATATTCGTGTGTAGGTTCAAGGTTCATTGTCTGGCAGGCTTTCAGAATCGCCAGTACCCCAGCTTCAAAGCTAGTTAACTGCGTCGGAATTTTCCTGGACAGTGAACTGTTGGTGAGTTCTAGAGAGACCCCTACCCTTACACCCTCTGATATTTTAGAACCGTCGATAAATATCGGTAACTGAAATTTCTACGTCTCCGTTTCTCCATTGTATTCTTGAGGTATTTCGACGGCAAAGTCCTTCCTGAAGGTCTTCTTATTCTTCCTTTTTCCTACTTTTGAGATGAAGACGACATGCGATCGCCGAAACGGAAACATGTAGCTCTTGAACGTGATCACCAGCCATAGAATTACTAAATCGAGTAATTTCTGCAGCATGGCTGACAGTATGTCGAAAACAAAGTACGTGGTCGTATCAAAAAGAACGAAATTCATCGGTGTGTCATAACGAACTTCGGAAGAGACAGAATGCTAGTCTTGATTTTCAATGCTAGACCAACAGAAAAAAAAAACGTAGAGTGTCCAAGAAATAGGTCAATGGATGACGTTCTAGAAGACGTATCAAAACTTCGTGTCATACACTGGAGAGAGCACTAACAAAACGCAGAGTCTGCTGATACAGCATACTTCAAGATACTAAAATCCTACAAAGACTGTACCGCCTTTTAAGAGGAAGATTTATCCGATAATTAGGTCGTACTAAACAAATGGTAAGTCCAAGATAAATTGTAAAAACGCATTCACATACATTGAGTTATTTTACAGCGGAATTTTCTCTTTTCATAATTTTTCCCACTGTAAAAGTTAACTGTAAATGCGTAAATCGTGCCTTTTGCCCCAATTAACACGGCCTACCGTTCTCTACACCTCAATAACTCAAACGACTAGCCAAACACAAAGCAGCCCTCTTAAACGTATGTGAAATATTGTTTTTACATTATTTTTCCCCTAGAAAAAGTTGAAAAGTTTCTCATGCGTGCAAACACAGAAAATTGCTTGCTCGCCGAACAATGAACCACTGTAAAACATGTTCGCAGCAGCACCCTCCCCCGGGCTCCATTTAGCTCCACAATAAACAATGGAGCGCCATCATAATCGCAGAATAGCGACTTATTTCCATAAAAATAGAAAAGCCACAATCAAAAATTGCATTACTGTGATGTTACCTCCATGTTGTCATAAGTGTCCAGCGGGAACGTCGTTGAACTTGGGATCAGATATGTGCGATAGCTGACCAGTTTTCGATTCCACAAATAACCGATGACACAATCCGCTCGCAGCCGGAGGAATTTCGGCCGAAAATAAAGCATTGAGGCTGAAGAAGTGCTCCTCTCGTAATCAACCATGAATAAAATATGAGTCCCAGATCAGCATGCTGCAAATTGAATTAAAAGTGCCGATGACGATGACGCGACCACTGACGAGAGCGGGCATGATTTCATTCATTCGTTCGACTCGTATGTGTCGCCATATTGCTACGATCGGTGCAGAGATTTGTGGCTTTTGGGATACTGAGACATTAGAATGGATCGAGCTTCTACTACCACGGTGGAGAGGAGTTAATAAATAAGACCCAGGGCTGGATGCACAACAGCTGGGGAATGGCTTGGATGCTTCTGCTGCGGGCTCCGATTCCAGGTTAGGTCAGGCGGTGGCTGTGCATCGTTACTTTTGCACGTTCCAGGGACATTTGAGTCATGGAATGATGTCGACCGACGACCACGGGATCGATCAGATTGCAGCGCAAGCTCGGATCTGTTAGTCAGCCACTGCTAGTCGCATTCCTTGGGTAGAATTGCATATAAATTAGTGGAAAAAAGTTGAGGTTTTAGCGAGATTTAATTGGCGATGATGTAAACGTTCTATAAAAAATGCGAGAGATATAAATGACAACTTATTTAAAGTAGTGAATGCAGAATGAATAAACGTACAACTTTTAATGATTAGAATTTGCATTCTTTTATAAACTAAAATTTAAACAAGAACTCAGGAGGTTGCCATATACGTTGACTTGTGCGAAAGTCACATACATGGAATTCTTACCTATAAAGGTTTTACATACAAACAAGGGAAAAACCTTGAGAGCATTATTTCAAGCATACTTCCCTGGTATAACGGTCTATGCAAAAAGATATCGCGATTCCTAATGAGCAACAATAGCGCCACTTTTGGGCGCGGCTTTGTTGTTTAACCATACAAGAGCAGACAGCATCTATCTCGTTTTATAGCTACCTTCGCGCTTCGCATACAGCTTATCATTGATTTGCATTTGTATTGTAAAAGCAGTCACAAGTCACAACGCAATCACAAGTGTGTGATGATCATCAACTTGAGACAATTTGGTACTTCTAATTTCGCAGTCACAATTTTGACAATCCGCAAACAGTTAGAACTGATAATAAAATTGTGATGGTATAAATAGCAGGTCGCAAGAGCTCTAGTATGTTTTTGCAAAATTTCCCGTAGGCTCGACACACAGCCAGCGACTTTGCTTTATATCATTACACGAATACAAATTCATTCAAATTCAATCCATTAGAGGTGAATTATTTAAGATTTTTCTTGTGAATACCAAAACAGCTGACAGCCACAAGAATATTCTCAAACTCTTAATGACAAGCAAGAGTTTCAAAAGCTTGTGATTTGTGACTGGTCACAATTTAGGAAGGTTGATGTCCTCCTGATGCACTAGCGTAGGTCTTAGTGTCAATCATGAAAAAAAGGTTTTGGTGCAATGTCTAATAGTAAGCTTAGTTTGAAGGATAGGACAGAATGACAGGTAAGCGACAAATCTTTAGGCAAGTTGTTGAGCTTGTTCAAGCTGTGCGACCTACAAATCTGAGATACTAAGCAGTTCCAAAGCCCTCCTATCCTGCTTGGGAGTGTGTGTGAGAGAGGTATAGGCAAAAACTTTGAGTTCGAGTGAGAGTGATAAACGAGAACTTTACAAGATCTTTTTTGGATCTCTGGAAAAATCCACTGTTGCCCAATCACCTGATCGTCAATTTCAGATGGGTAAAAATCGAATTCAATAAATAATGTACATATGAGATTTTGATTGAAAAAAAATCCAAAAAAGCTGAATTTTTTGGAAACCGATATTGTGACAAAATTTAATTTTAATGAAATTTTTTTATGAATATTGAGAAGAGGTGAATTATAGTTTTTTCGTAGTTTATCTATTGATTTTTCGAGATAAATATCCTCTCGCTCAAGCTATCACTGTATGAGATTACGAGAAGTATACGGGATCTGCCACTCGTTTTTATTTCTGTTACCGCGTGGGTGCATGGTCATTTGTAAACACTTCCAATGGACGCCCGTCCTAATTGACTATTTCCACAAAATTTAATATTAAGCAATTTCATCCACTGACGTCATTACGGCCTTCACCCGAATCCCAGTTCCTCCATTATTTGTATATTTACTTGGCCCAACATTAAATCAACCCTCATTCCCCCTTTCGCTGTTCCTTTTCCCTTTTAATTAATTGCTTTGAAACTCGCTTGTCATTAATTCAATAACAAAAACAAGGCAAACCAAAAAGCCAATGGCCTTCACGTAAATCTTTCCCAGCGATAAAAGCGGCTAAAATTTAGTTCGTCATCTAATTTCCATGTGACGTTAGCATTCGCATCTTAAGAAAATTTTCTTAGGCCCCGACGAGAAGTCTTGCCCCCATCCGCTCCGCTCTCCATCTTAACCCCTTTTCTAGTTCGCCATAAATTTGTCAACATCCGCTTCCCAGTTGCTTTTCCTCTGCCAAATGTTTGCGTTTCTCTGGTCTTCGCTTTAAAAATAAGCAAAAATATCGTAAAAAAATACTGCCAAGAGCTTTTCTGCGTGTGTGGGGAGGGGCAGAAGGGCGGCAATGGGGCTTCCAGTGTTTGTGCCCCATTCCTTGAATTTATCAGTGACGACCGCAAGGCGGTAGTTGGATCTTCATGTTTTCTTATAAGTTTGCGCGAGATGAGCACGATGGAAACACTCGGGTCTTATAGAATTGAATGCGGTATGAGGCAGCCTGACACAGTGGCGACGAATGATGAGGGTTCTTGCCGAAGGGGCGCCTGAGAAGCGGAGGCGGTAATTTATTCGTCCTTGAAGTGCCGACCATCCGAAATTCCGAAAGGAACCATCTGGCGGCTGGGGCGACGGATCGTGTACAAGCAGCAAGACGGCAACTACTTATTCTTGAAATACATACGACGAGAGCAGTGCTGACATCGCGGCACCATCCGAAGAATTTCGCCAAAGTAAACATATCGGATGAAGTGGAATGCGTGTTATGTCACAGACGTTCCAAATGTGTAATGCGGACTGATTTCGCGCTTGGGTTGGAAACTGCACACTGGAACTTGTCTGCACGTGCTAGCGGAAGGGATGGCGCATATCTAACCCCAAAATATTTGACTTGGGATTTGGCTTCCATATATGCAATCGTATAAAATTTGGGCTGTTCGCCTGCATGTTCTGCTGTAATGGGAAATAGAGGCTGCCGCAATTCCACGTTTTGCCACAAATTTAAAATAAAATAAAATCTAAATGCTTCGGGGGAAGTGTGGCTTGAAGCTCCAACAGCCTCGTTAGTATCCTCATTCAAGCAGTAAGGAGCTCCTTCAACCCCATACGACAGAGGATATGCTACACGAATGTGAAGAGCGTTTAAATGATTATGACTCATCGATTGAAGCAAATAAAATATTTACGAAGCCGTAGTGGGTGTATGTATCTCTCTTTGGGAACCCCTTTCCATTTCAGAGGATACATCAAAAGCTTTGCAGTAGTTTCCTTACGCACATTATTTATGCATGCTTCCTCATCTAGCGTCAGGTGAGGTGCCATGCCACATCTACTAAAGGGCACCAAGATTTGTGTATGGCAAACCCTGCAGATCACTCCGCTTGCACTTAGCTTCCATAAAAATAAAAAATTCATGTCATTCAAAGAAATTCCTTCGTCTTTTTAGGTAAATCTCAATCAGCCTGCAGCCATCAATGCGCAGTGGGTTCCCATTAGTATTCACTAAACGTAGACCTCTGCTCTCCACACATGGAATTGCACAAACAGCGAATAACACTTAAGGCCCCAACTCTAGAAGTAAATCGACGACCAGACTAAATTCTGTAGCAGAGCCGCAGTTGTCGAGGGCAGAGGGATCCAAAGCTCAGAAATAATTAAAATAATTTAACACAGGTGCTCCGGAAGTTACCTGCTTGCGGCTCCGCCCACAGTCTACGCCGTTACGGAAAGCCTTAACGACCACCAAACCGATGTAGAATTCATGACAGCAGAATGCGAAAAAATGGAAATTTTGAAAAGAGTTATTCATGCCAGAAGGAAAATGGTTCGGGACGTGATATTAGGCGTGTGTTTTTTTTTCGTTCGTGTTTATCTTCCAGGTTACAGGTAGGTATGGCAGGAGTAACCGCTTTCTAAAGCAGCAGCGAGCCCTCCGCTCTGTGCAGGTCGTCGGCTAGAACTACGTCGACGGGTGTGTCAATGACTTTATTGCACGACTTTACTGGGGCACTAGAGTCTGCTTGCCTCAAGTAAATGAAACTGAAGTTTGCGAGGGCGAAGACGCCGGCGGGAGATAGGAGAAGGGCAGGATTTATCGTAGCGAGGGCGATTTCCACCTGAGTGGTTTTTGTACCGTAAAACTGGAGTAAAAGGCGTGGAGAAAGTTTGCTCTAGGGAATTACGACTTCTTTCTAATTTAATGCTTCGGTAAGTCTTAGATTCTCCGGTGACGATGACAGTTATTAATTATTTTGCAAGAACCCAGTCTGGTATTAATATCCTCTTTGTGGCCGGCTTATTGACGTTTAAATATTTCAGATCTCATCCAATTCCAAAGGTACTCACCTTGGCGTTATCTCACCTGGAATCTTGCCGCGGATTTTAACAACCATCGACACCGAGTTAAGAATTTTCTGATTAGTTACGGAAGATGAGCTATGTACAAGCTCTCCAAGTTTCATTGCCCTCTTCCGGTAAAAGGTGGTCACGACTGACATAGATTTCGTTGATGCCAGAAACTTGTTTTTCTAATAAACAAGTTTTGAGCTGAACCTTTTTGAAAGTTCCTCCGCTGTGCGTTTTCTTTCTTTATACTATGCTAAGGTGCAGATAAAATGAATATGTTTGAAAAGCTTCTCTACCGTAATCTCCATCGAGGAACAAAAGAACACAAATCCTTACTGACTGCAATTTCCATTCATGCAACCATAGCTCGATGCAAGTGCAATGGCTGCATTCAGTTGCCTTTGAATGATCGCTGTAAGAGTGCGGATTGCGGGATGTCTCGATGGGACTGACTACAAAGTTGCTTTTTTTTATTTTCAATGGAACTAGAAGAGTGTCGGGAAATGTATTTGGAAGAGGAGGAAGATGCGGATGAAAGAAAGTGCACTGGGAGACTTCATTTCCAGAATCGTTCGTGGCGTTCATTTTTATTGCAACGGAATGCACATGAGCACCAAGCACGAGAGAAGCAATTCATTTACGATGGATGGTAATCGTCGTTTGTTATTCAACTTTATGCGGTGATGACCTTCTTTAGATTGAATATTATGAAAGAGACTTAGTAACGAATTGAATACATTGAATTGTCATAGCCACCAATAACTGTTATTTAGGGATTTGGGATGATGTGGCATGGCGAAAATGTAGTGAAGCATTGAAGTTTGTCAACATAGCTTTTCCATTGCCCTGGTAGAACGACAGACTAGCTGCAATACGTAGGAAAGTAAGGAGTTTGTTCAATAGGGCAAAACATGCTGGACAATAAGAAGAATACAGGTTCACCCCAATAGCCTACGCTGAGACGCTCCAAAAAGATTGCCTGGAGGAAGTATTGAGAGAGCCTGTAGACTCTATCAGAGGCTACTAAACTGCAAAAGCTCCTCTCCAAAGACTCCTTCTACCCCGAGTAAAAATAATTCAGTTGGTTAATATTTTTAAAAGTATATACGCGCCGTTTCACGGGTATGCATGCTCCCGCTGCAGGCATGAATATCTAAAAATGCGCCCGCCAGAAGTATGCATGCCTCTGTAAGGCCAAGCATATACCAAAGGCGTAATCGACCATTCCAAACGTGAGTGTAGTTTTACCAAGCAGTCCCCCAACTAAGTGCTAACCTCGTCCAATGCTGCTTAACCTCCGTAATCGATCTGATTCTCGGTCCCCGCTGCTCTGGCTTTGGTTCACTGGTTATGGACGAACTTTTGACCAAACTACACGAATCTGATTTCGATGCCATTGGCTATCAGATGATCTTGCCATCATTGTCTCAGAAAGGTGTGACGGTACCATTACAGAGTCAATGGGAGCCGCATTCCAAGAAGTTCAAAGATGATGTTCTACGGAGGGCCTTTCAATCAACCCAAATCATGCCGTCCTGGTGCTTTTTCCAAACGTTACAAATTGGACCTATGCCCTATTTGTATCCAGGGTACGACGGTTGAGTACTCAGACTCAGTCAAATATCTGGGAGTAACGCTAGACCAGAAATTGAACTGGAACGATCAACTAGACTACGCCTTCAGTAAAGCTACTAGTGCTACATGGGCATGGGTAAACGGCTTTTGAGTAAGACATTGGACCTTACACCACAAATGATGTATTGGATGTACAACACGATCGTTCAAAGTGTTGTCACTTATGCTCAGCAGACTGCAACGGCTTGCTTGGCTCTCCATTACTGAAGCTATGCGGACCTGTCCCACTGACTTCAGACTTCATCTCATTGAACTGGCAATATACAATTCAAAGGACATATGGATATCCTTAACAGTTGCTCTAACATTTCAATTTGCGGCGTATCCGACCATATGTTTGGTGAACTGCGGTCCCAGAGGAAATTCCGGGCAATTATTCCGGATCGCTTCGAGCGCCCCTGGGCTTTAGATTTCGACGGCATCCACTACTACCTTCATTGAACCGCCAGAGAGAAAATTCTTAAATCAGTTCTTTAGAACTAAGTCAATACTCGGACAAAAGCCTTGCTGACGAAATCTAGAGCAAAGGAGACTAAACTGACCTAAGCGATGAATACTTTGGATGAAGTATTCTGTATTTTGTGACCGAAAGCAGGAATGCGGCGAGGATCCGGGGAAGCCCCAGTTGGCCGGTATCATCATGTCAGTGGAGCCTTGTCCAATGAGACCATGCTCGAACAGTCAAGTTTAAGGAACAAGCCATTAGACAGGCTACTAAACGTGTTCAAGCGGTCTGGCCTAAAAATATGAGAAGTGTAGTACAATACGCTATCCGAGTTACCGCGGTACTTTTGTACCAAATACCTCACCGAAAAAAACGAAGAAGAAACAAGCTTTGATTGTGCAAAAGTCAATGTTTATCTTTATGCATCAAAATTATTTTACAAGTAATTAAACTAAAGAAGTGTTCCTCATTTTCACTTCGACACGCCAACAATCCTATGCATCGCTGCTTCCCACCATTATCCTTGTTAGCTATAAAAACAGAATCCCCTACCATAAATAACCATAAACTAATTACTGTGAAGTCGTTCCATGTAAAATTTCCCACCGAATTAAGATGATCTTCGCAAAAGTGACGTCAAACGGCGGGTTTTTGGCATAAACTACAACTTCTTGGCCATTCTCCAAGTGCAGTCTGGTCTTTGTTTAATTTATGGAAATTAAAAAAAATCAGTTGCAACATTCCCGTTGTGATCCCTAACCCTTGGCCAAAGTTTGGAATTAAAGCCCTGCGAGTCTGGGAATAAAGACGTCCAGCATTGCGGAAGTAAGGTCGCGTGGGCGCTTTTCCCAAACAGTTACAGTTACACCAAATAAACTCCTCATAAATCATCAGCTATGCACCAAATGAAGGGCGAACAATTCATTTCCTGACCCTTGGCTGCTAATAAATCAACAACAGTGGCCCACAGCAACCACCCATTCTCGCCATCGCTGCACGGTTTAATCCCCGAATTCGGCACCTCAGCACTCCAGTTGGGCAGTTGTAAGGCTGCCATTTAAATCCTGCACTGGTTGGTTTCTGCTGGTAGTATGGAGGGCCCTTGGTCGAAAACTAGGTGCTGACTGGTCATGCATGGGGAATGACTCACAGATGATAATTAAATCGAAAGCGCTTAAGGATGGAGCTGGATGACTATTAAGTGTGGCACATGTCGTCGGGTTACTCACCCGCATATCTAGCTACGTCCAAGTTGGGTCGCTGTGGTTGAGTTGTGGCCATTCATCATCTTCCTGGGATGACGCCGTCGGGTGGATTACAGGATAAGGGTATTAAGACAGACTTTCCGGCTTCTATCCCGAATCAGATACAGGCAACCACGCGACTTTATAGGATAAATCATGACGTCGACTACATGAAAACAAGGTCACAAACTTCGGCAATTCTCCTTTGCCATATATGAAAAATTACCGTCGCCGTTGAAACAAATATGAGGACGGCTCTGCACCAGTCGTGATTAATGGAGTTCCCTTCTCTCATCTCGAGCCTCCGTCCGGTGCGAATGATGTCAAATTGAACTACACAACACAAAGTTTTCGAGTCACAATATATCAAATTCTGTCTATGTCTGTAAAAGGACGGATTCCACTTAGGGAAAGTTGCATAAGTTTACAAAAAAAAATGTTTTTTTTTCTCATCAAGAACGAAAACGACGTCTTCAAGACATTTATCTTGTATCTTTGCCATCTGATGTATATTTCCCGGAGTCAATAGAAAGTCGAGCATCGTGACATATTCGTGCGGGAATTCAACGTGAAGGTTACACAACCCGCAGCCCCGGGGAAGTTCATCTACGGGCATCCGTAGAGAGTGGCTCCATCACATGAGAAGTTTCAACTTTTTTTTTATTATAGCTTGGAATGCTGAGGCGCGATTAAAGACGACGCCGTCAAGAATGAAGGCCTCATTGTCACTCTACTTAGCACGATTGTCTGTTAATTGAAGTCGATGCAAAGCGAGATCGTTTTTAAGACCTTTTCAGATCTGAAAGCTGGCATGGTTGTTGTTAAAATGAATTAACATAATATGGGGTTTGGTCATTACTTAAGGCTGATTATGGCCAACTGCAGATTGGTTTCTGATAGCTTAAAGAGTGTAAACCAAAGCCTTCTACATTTACAAGCCATGCACAACGAAATCTCACACTCACATTCAAAGAAAATGGGACTTCAATTTATCTGAGAGAATGGACTTCAGTTAGAATGGACTTCAATTTAGCTGTGAGAAAAGCAATTTTTCAACTTAGTTTTTGCAATAAAAAGTTGTAAAATATTGTATTTTATCACTTTTTACTGCACACGGATTATCAGTGAGAAGTTATTTAGTGATCTGAGTTTATAAATTAAAAAAAATTTAGTGGTTAGGTGTATTTTAAGAGTGTTAATTGATTAGGTGACGTTTTTGTTTACATTCGCGGTGGTTTTTTCGTGTTAATTTATGAAAAAAACGTTGAATTTGTGTAGTAATGGAATTAAAAGTGAATTTAAAGTAGTTAAAAATTATTATAGAAGAGTTATTAAAAACATAAGTGCAAGTACTACCACACAAAATGAATAACAATAACTTTTTCACTTTTCCTTCATATTTTTCTGCACTTATGTTTTTAATAACTATTCTATAATAATCTTTAATCACTTAAAAAGCACTTTCTATTATATTACTACACAAATTCAACATTTTTTCCCTAAATTAACACGAAAAAACCAACGCGAATGTAAACAAAAAGGGTCACCTAATCAATTAACACTCTAAAAATACACTTAACCATTCACTTCTTTTTAATTTTTTTTATTAAATCACTAAAGCACTAATCACTGATAATCCATGTGCACCAAAAAGTGATAATATACATTATTTTACCACTTTTAAGTGCAAAACCAAAGTTAAAAAATTGTTTCGTACGGCTTCGGCAATGTTAATTCCACAATTTTGGCACTTCATACACATACATGCACATACCTGGGGCATGGCTTGTAAATGTAGAAGGCTTTGGTGTAAACTAAAAATTGGGAGAGAATTCAGTAAGTTTTAAATAGAAGACAGTCATTCGCGCAAATCTGCAGCTTAGATATTACTTTTGTATTCCGTTTCCAGTTTAAACACTTCTACGTAAAATTGTAATTTACATGGCAAGGATTCCAACAAGCCTTGTTTAAAAGTAGAGCTGCCTTCAGTGTGGCCGGACACCCAACTAGCCGTTTTGATGCCTCAAACCCGTGTACCTAAGGTTTGGTGGTTGTTTAACCTTGTGTGTGCTACTAGACATTGCACCATGACTTGAACGACATGACGGACTGGTGGTACAAATTCAGCTTGACCATGTCACCTTTAAGAACAAAATTTAATTTTAACAAACTGTTACTGCAAAATGCAAATCCAACAAACTGTCAAACGAATGTTTGGATAATATTTCCCTGTATTTCAAAATATTTCCTTAACATTCCGAAGACACAAACCGAAATGCGTTTTTCATACAAATTGACGTTTGAATTGTAATTTGGCATGGCCGATTGTACCTCAAGGAATACGGTAACAGTGGTATGACTTCGCTTGTACTTTTTTTTAAAATGAATTTAGAATTTGACACTTTTCATAACATTTAAACATTTTTAGAAATTTGAAATGTCATAAGTCTTTTTCTTAACATCAGTTGGATCAAGTAATGATTGATTTAGAGTAAGAATAGATTGAAGAATACAACAAAAGTTATCTTAACTAAAATCAAATTGCGACTGTTCAACTCCAACGTTAAACCAGTTCTTTTGCATAGTTGCGAAACATGGAAAGTCACCCAATTCATCACACGGCGCCTTCAAGTTTTCATCAAGAGATGCTCACGGCATATCTTAAAAATTCGCTGGCAAGATAGAATTAGAAATGAAGAGCTATGGTGGCGGGGAAGAAAGCATAAACGACGAAATCAGGCGAAGGAAATGGAATTGATTTGGCGAAATAAGCCTTGACTGGATTCCGCAAGGAACCCGTGAGCTTGGAAGACCTAAACAACGTGGTGAAGAACCTTATTAGCAGAAACCAAAACAACTGGGAGTTCCTGGACGAAGCTGAGATCTGTCGCACAAAACAGAGTCAGCTGGAGAGCAATAGCTTCCGCTCATGTCCCACCAGGTGTTAAAGAAGCACAAGAAGAAGAAGAAGAGCCGCTTAAAATAGAATTATTGTCTTGAAAATTTATCATCATTAAGCATGAGAGCCCAAAACATCCAAATTCGTGGCTGGTTTGATGTATGTCACTCGCGAAAATTAAAATAGAATCAATTACGTCCTTCAAAGATGATGAACGAAAAATAGATCACCAAGATTAAAATAGCCTTCAGCCATTAAACAAGCATTAAAAATTGAATATTATCTCAGATGACAACAGCCGACCACCTGCGGCCGACGATCCACTAAAATCCTCCTTAATGGCTCATGAATAATTCTTCCAATAAGCGCGGGACTGCAGCCTTCAAAGGTCCTAATACATCACCTTCTCCTCTAGTGCGGTATTAAGAGTTAGGATTTTAATTTATCACTTCGTAGCCGTTTTTTTGTATATCCGAGTTTCCTGCAATGGCAGAGTTCAAAACCAAACAGAACGCAAGATGAGCTCCAACGGTCCATAACGCTGGTAGCGCGCCGTCGACTACATTAGAAGCGCCTAATGGGGTCCCCGATGGGGGCGATGAAGCGATGGGTGTCTAATCTAACACTGATTACACACGGAGTGAGACGTGTACTTCAGAAATAGATCTGACACAGTGAGAGGCAGCGCAAAGACCCCATCATCGTGACGGAGTTCCCATAGCGGCTGAGCCTCTACATATAAAAGACCGCGCGACGGGAGCGAGGGGAAGTTTTTGAGGAGGAAAATTGTGTCAAAATCTCGAAACACCATCTTCTGATGTTTTCAATCTAGAGTGTGCACTTTGCCTCCATTTCTTAAGGCTATAAATAAAAAGATGCTGGTGGTGGTTGTTTTGTTTCCCCCCAGGGGGACACGAAAGGAAGAATTGATTTTTGTTAATAATAATAATTAAATGCGATACTTACTGCGGGACCGGTTCTCCTTCTGCTTCGCACTCGATGATGAATGGTTTATCGCTTTCCTTCGACTGTTGTGCTACTTTGAATAAGAGCTCGTCCGTCGGGGGCTGTTTAGTGATCCGAGGTGGAGAATTTACTGAAACAAGAAGAAAGCGATGAAATTGAAATTGCTAAAAATATTTACACAATTAATCTTAACCAACAATCCCTAACAGAAAGTCTACTTAAACAGACATTTTCTAATTCCAGCTCATATGCAAGTCATCCTCCCGGTCTACCGGCAGCCTACGATTTATTACAGCAAGATTAGGCCCGTCTTTACATCTAGTTTCTGTTTTGGAATTGCTTCTGAAACGCTCAGTCACGCTTCAACTTCACCGAGCTAATTCCTCGATGCTTGTTGAACTCCTCAAGCACCAACCGACGACGAAATCGGATCTGAGACCACCAATTCAACAGCCGAGAAAATGAATATCGGATATTCCTCGCATTTCATCACGTTAATGCTAGACCGCAAACCACCATCACCGGTCTGTTGCCGGCGCAGCACACCAAGCCCGGTCTAGGCTAGTCTAGGATGCGGTTTGTTATGCATCCGAAGATCGATAATTAAAATTCTAGGTATCCATAGTATATCCATTTGCTGGTGAAAGTTAGATAAGATTTGTCTCAATTAAGCGTCCATTTGTTATTTTTGAGAGGGGCTCCACTTTTCACTCGAACGGGACTCGAGAAGAACCAGCGACCGTCATAAAAAGCGGTAGTCACGATTAGACGACGACGTCGACTAGTTTTTGGCTTAGTCAAGGTTCGGTTGATTAAATCTCAACCCATTGCCTCGTAGCTTAGGGCTTGATTGATGGCAGCCGGAGACGACGATTATTGCTTCATGGCATCTTTTGTGTGGTAGACAAAAGAAATCTGAATGTCCATAATTCCCGATGCTTTTTGTTTTTGGAGGAAATACGTGGGTCTTTATGCATTGGACACGGCAAGAGGTGATTTAGGGAAAATTCTTGATTCGTGCTCAAAACTTGTTGATTAAGCGTGTACCATTTTCTTTTTTAATTTAGTGAATTTTGTTAATTTATAACTGTAAAATTAATTGAAAAAACACGTCTTTTATGTTATTAATTAAATATTGACTGTTTTAAATCGTAATTTCTTATATTGAATGTTGAATCAGTGAAGACTCGCTGTATTGTTGGATGTGATTTATTGGGATGATCTGCATACTTTCTACCTTGGACAGACAGCGTTCTTAATGACATTCGCTAAATGGCCATTAAGCGTTTAATATGCATAAGAAGGTAACAAACAGCATCTGAATGACCGCGACAACTTTGACAGTGTAAAGGCCACTTTACATGCCAAACGCAAAGTGGAAACGCAGCTCTGGATCTCTTTTATCGCACAGAATTTTCAATGCTTTTCTCCTTGTTGCAGGAAAGTTTCCACTTTGCGTTTGGGATGTAAATGGGCCCAAATACCCTGTACGGTTTTCAATTAAAGCTTAGCCTTCCAGTCTTCGTTTTTTTTTTCATTTTTTCATAGATGGCGCTCCATGCACTCCGTATTATTTTTCGGGTGTCTTCTAAATGTAGATAATAGAGTTATGCGTCTCCAGTTGTCGCATCTTCTTAGCTCCTCTTTTTTGGTATTTTGACTATGATACCTTCTGTCTAATCCTCCGGAAAGGTACGGACTGGCTTATTGTCCTATAATCCACTGCTGTTATGTGCCCACGTCTTCTTAATTTCGGGATGAAGATCGTTTTGACTCTCTTCCAGAAGGGGCATTTTGTTTTCCATGCCTGGTGACTTATAACATACTGAGAAAATCTGTGCGCTGCCCAAAGCACTTTTCCCATGATGACGATTTAGCAGACTTCCTCCCAAGACAGTGGTATCTTCGCCTGAAATTTTGGGCACTTGTCTGGGGCAACTTTTTGGCAGCCAGGGAAGAGGATACTAAGAACGAGCTCCAAGATTTCCCCGGAGAACCAGATTGTTATTTGTTTTGTTATAATCACTCTGTATGGATAAAAAATGCTGTGATATTATGCAGCTCAAATGTTTTTTTCCCATTTTATCCCTAGTATAGAATCATAAATCAGCTAAGAAAGCAGCAAAAGAATCGGCGTAAAATACGTTAGAGAATAAAATTAGATTATAACTCGAAGTTTAAAAATATTCTTCTTAATATTAAATCCGTTTATCACAGACGTCGTCATCTACTTATAATTTATGCTCATCCTACAAATCCAAATGGAATATTCCGTATATCTAAAAAAATGCTCCTTCATTTGCATCGTTAAAAGATTGAACTCCCCAAGCACGAAATTGCAGCACATAAATAAGGGAAATTGTGTAAAATTTCATAAATATACAAAAAATACTTACTCAGAGCCTGACTACCTATCGTCGCCATCATGACCATCGCAAGGACGGCGAACGAGGAAACCTGCCGCCCCATGCTGAATCTTCCTCCTTGTTATCTCCTTAACGAAGCCGCTCACCGGAAAATTCCACTCCGTGTTCTCCGCAGCTTACGACACTTTCCACCTTTGTAAAAAAAGGAAAACTGCTTTTTAAATTACGCTAAAAAAAAGTGGAAATGATGGCTTCAGTCACGGCGAATATCGATCCGAGGAGTCTGCAAAGAAAAAAGAGAAGACGAGAAATGAAATCAAATGATTTATTTATAACCCGGGGTAATAAGAATGTTTGGGTTGCGCTGAAGAAAGCCCGAACAGGTGGGAATTGGGAAAACTGAATATATTTATAGGATTCACCTTTTACAAAAATTTAAAACGTGTGTGTTTACTGATTGCAGTAAGTAATAATTTTGAAAACAGTCGCAATGCTCTTATCAAATTTCCTAACAGTGCAAAAAGCTATCAAGAAATTTCATTTTGTAAAAAAAACCAATAGAAAATAATCTCAGAGTTTTTGTGTATAACCTTGATGTCATGTTTTTGGTCCACATTTTTCATCTTGAAATCCTCAAAATTTCCAAATTCATTTTGGGCGCGCTCCAAGATGTTAAACGTGTTGAACGCTAGCACAGATAACAGCGATCAAGCACCGCCCGATGGTGGATTATTGATTGGCGAATTGCTCAACATCTGGTTTTGAATTATTGATGAAAAACTTGTAAATTTATGTTAAGTATTAATCTGAGGAGAATTGTGTTAAGAGATATGTTCAGCAAGAAAACGTATTGATTGGCTACAAATTGCTTTGGTGCATAAAATATAGCAGCTATTTTGGAAAATAATGGGGAGTCAATGTTGAAGCATTACCAGAGATTTCACTACTTCTCCTGTTCTAGTTTATAAGCCATTTTTAAGACAAAAATCTGGTTAGTATTATGGAAGAGATTGCAGAAGGGCGGATGTTATCGGATTGCACGCTTGCAAAAATCTAAAAGTGTTCCGCGAACACACAACATTGGTTTTGTAGCTAAGATCCGACAGGGTGGACTCATGTGGTGAAAGGACGGCTTTAAGATAAAGGCAGGTGTGGATGACGCGATAGTAGAGCGATAAGAACAACGTTAAGAAACCAGAAGCAAAGCCTCTCGAAACGATCGGGAAAAACGGCAACGACAGCGGCAACAACATCTAGCAATGATTTTTGGAAGTTAACTTAGATATTTCCAAGACCTTTGACAAAATATGGCACGTGCCCTGTTGACCAAACTTCAAGCAATTGGTATAGACTTAGTTCCAAGGAACTCGATTAAGAGCTTCCTTTCTGGCCGGCCAACCAAGGTGGTGTTGGATAACGTCAAATCCCACCCTTACACCATTTCGGCGGGTGTTCCGCAGGGGTCAATTCTATCACCCGTACTTTTCCTAATCTTCAATAATGATCTCTTCCCAATCCCCTCCAACCCACTTCAATGCTTCGCAGTGGCACGGATATGTTTTTCGCGCAATACAAGAATAGCCCGTTCGGCCCTTCCTCATACCCTGCAACCCCTTTTCGGCCACAATACGGTCTAGAAAATGTATAGAACAACACAACTGCGAAATACTCCGCAGGCAGTATTTCCGAACTCGTACATCTTAGAGTTCAAATGTAAGGTTCATCGACATCTACTCGAACACCCCAATACATGAGCCGGTTTAGACGGTGCGCTCCAGCGCATTTGCCTCACGAACTTTGTGGATAAAGGGAGAAGTGGGGTGGTACCTCTCTTCATTCCCACTCCTCCCTTCATACTCAAACGTTCGTGAGGCACATGCGCTGAAGCGCACCGTATAAAACAGCTCATGTGTAAAATCCATATTGCTATACGGACATATCAAACATATCAACAAGCAAAAGCGAAAACTTCGTAAATTGTTCCCTGCGGAATATAGCAGAGATATTTTGGCCAAACGCCATCACAAATGAAAATTTATGATCTCTCACTGACTAGAAGGAGATAAATAAAGAAGTTTATCAAGAGAAAGTATAAAAATGGTTTGGGAACAGTTTAACGATAAAAATATAAACAAACAAGATTTAACCTGATACCCGCGGGACGACAAAAAACTAGATATGGCTGGCACAACCCAAAAGCATCTTAACGAGACGGGAAAAACCTGAGGGGAACTTGGGAGGACAACACAAAACCGATCGAACTGGAAATCTATAGCAGGATCCTTGTGGAATGTGGAAGATGATCATGTCAGTTGAAATTTTAATCTTGTACTTTCTATCCTCTCTTGTCTGTTTTAGCAGTGTGTATTTTCTAATGATATGGACAGCAAAAAAGGCCTAAATCTTCTATTTTTCAGTGATCTAAATAAAATTCACCGCCAACATTTTCCAAGCTTTGCAAAAAAAAGTTTCAATGCCAAAGAAATGCTGTCGTTTTAACACAAATTAAGTGTCATCAACTCAATATCAAAATTATTTAATGAAATTGGCATTGAAATTGTAGTAAAAAAGAAAGAAAAAGTGTTTAAAGTACGTCACATGCAATTTCATAGGCATAAAAAGCGAAAATACTCAAAAGCGCATGTCCCACGAAAAAAAACACCAAAGAAATGCATTTTACCCGTTCGCGGATAGAATTTCCATTTGCATTTACGGCTGTGGAGCTTAATTCAATTAGTCAATTGCTTATGCATCCCTGAGCGCTGTGAAAAAATTACGCATTGGTAAACAAGGAGGTTTCAAATCAAGACCAGCCTAGCGGAATTTTCAAGTCCTTTACGGGTTTTTTTGTGTGTTGAAAACTGATTTATTAATACAAAAAAAAGTGGTGAAAATGCATAAAAAAATAAACATGGACTATATCAAAAGTGAGTTGCTTGTTGTGGCATTATTTGGTAGATTGTGTGAAACAAAAAAATGTAAACTAATCTGTGAATATTATTTTAGGTAAAATCCCGCAAATGCCTACAATGCCTCCAATGCATTTGCCTAAAAATCTACCAAAAATAAGATCGAGGAAAGTTTTCAGCACCAGGGAGAACGTAGAAACCTTATCAGTACCGCAAATTTCACATTCAACAGTGATTGATAGATCGCCATCGAGAATATCAACAATAACATCTCTGGTAGAAGGGCAATATTATGATTACAGGTTCGAGGAAACTAAAGTCCCTGAAATGGATAAGAGACGACACGAAAATGAGCATAGTTCGGCGGAAAATCCATCCTCGAAGCGGTTTACACAACAAATCACAAAACGTTACAAAGAATTGTCCGAAATGAAGTTTAAAAATTTCTTTGGGAAAAAGACAATTGTGCGAAAAACAGAAATTCAAGTGGACATGTATAAGGAAACAGTGAAAGAAGATCGTGAGGAACAGAAATCGTTGCATTCAGAGTATGAATTTGAATTTCGATCCTTGCCTCAAGAGAGTACGTATCCGGAATCAGAAGAATCATACCCAAACAGTCCTCACATTGGGAAGACTCTAAGTGCACAGCCTGCTTCCATTCCCCTACCGGGAAAATCTGAAACTACACACGCTATAATCGAACCTAAGAGAAATGAAAGCAGCTTGTGGAAGATAAAAAGCATCAAAAACAAGCTTCGAAGTGCTTCAGTCGAGTCACAACAAAATGAAACTGAAACATTTGCTGAATCAAGGAAATCTTCACGTAGAATCGCTTTTGATAAAGCGAAGAAAAATATGAATGCAAATTTTCATAAGTTAATGTCAATGTCTAGATCGTCAATCTCGCAGGATGGAGGCCAGGACAAAAGTATCGAAGAAAAAGGTGTAGAAACGAGCCAAAAACCTGCTGTGCAGCAGCAATCGTTGCATAGTATCGGAGCTAAAAAGGAGAAAGGAGGAGGCATTGAAGAAGTTTATGGAAAAGTCAAGCGTGATTCGAATGAGTCTTTGGAAAATCTTTACAATTCCAGCACAGAGATGAGACGAAGAAATTGGGCCAGAAGACGATTTTTATCCAATTCAACTGATTCCAGCGATAGTCCACATTGCTTTAAAAGCTCGTTTGATAACAATCCCCCGGAAGTGATTATTACTCGACCTGCACCGCCAATTCCGCAGAGAGTTGCTTACCAAATACCTAAGTGGCCTCCAAGGATACAGCTGGCAACAGAGTCTTATAAGGACGGATCTCCTATTCGTAGAAGAAACTTCTTCTCGGAATTCCCCTTGAAAGGTCACAGCCGCAAGCCTTCGATGGATTCTTTAGACTCAGACTCCTGGATTCCGGAAACTTTCAAGTACATGGCAAAGCCACAAAGCGAACTCAATATAATCGACGAGAATACAGAAGCTTGGGAAATCATCAACACTCCAATAAATCGACTCCAAAAAACGCAAAGCATAGATATTTTCACTAGTGAAGCAGATGATGCGTTCGACAATTTCGATGATTACTTAATGAATGAGCCAGTCGTGTCAACTAGCTTCTCGAAGGCTTCTAAGCATTTCCATCACCAACCTCCAACGAAGCCGTTAGTAAAGCAAACTTCGATACCTAGACAATTCTCAGACGAGCTGGCTGATTTGAATACGGACGTTAATCGTTTAATCTCCAGATTTGAGCCAAATCCCATTCAGACGAGAACGGCAAGAAGCGAAAAAATTAAAGTTACTGCAGTAGTGGAAATCAAACGAGGCGCCAACAATGACACTGATTCATCAGATGAACAAGAAGCACCAAAAGTAATGCTCTCAGCTAATGAGCCTCAGGAACAGCAAAACAATATTATATCACCTGAACCAAATCCTGAAGTAGCGAAACCCGGAAAGGATCAACAGCAGAGACCTAGACCGAAGTTGCAGCGCTCCATGGCTTCCGAGGATTTGGCTTTAGCAGCTGCTGTTCAAGATTCTGATGAAACCTTTTACTCCTTTGAGGAAGATGAAGGTGAGTGGTAGGAAGTAAGACGTTTTTCATTTCTAAGGAATTTGATACTGTTGTGGAGTTAAATGTTATTGCGTATCCTGTTTGGTGCGTACCACATAAAAAATCGATTCAAACTCTTCTAGAAAACGGTGAAAATCCGCTTTACTTTTTTCATTATTAAACTTTTAAAAGTGCAGTGGTCCTCAGGGGAAGTTATTAAATGAATTTTTCGAGATTCAATCGAGTGTTCTTTAGAAAGCATACAAGAAATCTCAGTAATCTTAGAATATTTAAATACTCAACATAATAAATCCAAGTTAGCTTAGAAACAATTATATAAAAACAAAGTAAAATTAAAAATAAAAAGAAAAAACTAAATTAAATTTTTTAATATAATAAAAGTTTTTTTTTTGAACATATTTTTTGGTGCCGAAACCCGGGAATAAGGGTTGAAGGACAATCCTATAGCATAGATGAATCAACAATTATTTTGAGCATATTTTCAAATAATCAAATCTTAATTTTAGTATGACAGAGATAGATCAAGTTATTTCAGAACTTAAGGCTAAACGGGGCCGCATCAAGGGCTCAATAACAAAATTTAAGACCTTTGCTGATGACAAGATAGGAAAACCATTGAAGAAATGGAAATGAGGCTGGAAAACTTAACGGGGCTGTATTATCGTTGGCGAGTGACGTGACTACAAGAGACGCGGTGGAATGAAACTGTCGAAACCTACAAACGTATCGAGGAAAGTATCACTTCACACGCCACCGTGCGACAATTAGAATACGACGTTTGTCGATCTAGTCGCCAGGAGGAGATAAACAATGAGAATACCAATTTACGATCGAAGTGACATCTGTCACGTCACTCGACAACAAGAATAAGGCTGACGATGAATTGGTGAAAGTAGAAGACAAATTGGTGAGTGTAGACAAGACATTCGGTCAGACTTTGCGGAGTTTGAGGAACATGCCGTGGAGATAAAGCCAATGTTGCTTAAAACACAGAAAGTGCTGAACCGCGAACACCTGTGCCAAATCGCGAAGAAAGTGACACTGCGTTAAGTAGACTGCTCGAGCAGCAGAGAACGTTTTTATGTCCCAATTATGCCAGTTCCTTTGAAGTTCGGCTTCCCAAAATACAAATTGAGGCGTTTGAGGCGACTACAAGGACTGGCTTTTTTTTAAGAACCTATTTGTGGCTTCAGTTGACAGAAGAGAAGAGTTACCGAATTTGAAGGGTTTTTAAAGGACGAGGCTTCTGCTTGATTAAACCTGTCACCGATGCAAATTATACAGAAGCCTGGACAAAGCTACTAGCCCGATATGATAAGAAGAGACACATTCTCAACTCGTACATTAAGACCTTCATCAACCAATCTCAAGTCACACAAGGGCGCCTTCGGAAAACCAAATTTGAAGTGTTTTGTTTGGACAGATACCAAGGTAGTACTTGCTTAGTTGTCATCACACCCAAGGAATTGGAAATGTTTTGTCGGAAACAGAACTTCCGAAAGTTTGACAAGACTACCAAGGCCATTCTGGAACTATGACCCTTCCAAGAAGAATCCGATAGATATAGCCGTTCTGTTTTCATCAACAGGCACTTCAATCCACCATCTGCTCGTCTGCTCCACACTTTGGTGGAATGTGGGAGGCCGGAGTAAGGGCAACGAAAACGCTTTTCAAGATAAACCCTTACCTATGAAGAAATATCCACGCTGATCGCAGAAATTGAGGGAATACTCCATTCCAGGCTCTAAGTAATGCCAACCTCTGATGATGATTCTCTCGCTGCATCTTTTTAAAGGGAAAAATACTACCATTTCAATAAAATTTTTAATCGATTCGTCCCTATAACAATTCTGACTTTAAAAGGAAATATATTCGCTTGTTTGTTACAATCTAATGTAATAAAACCAGTTGTTGGCAAATCAAGGATGATACATAGAACAGACCCAATATAAAATACACCTCAGATTTAGGATGTATAAAATCTATTTGTAATTTCAGTTTAACATGAAAATCTATACGTGAGCATTGATAGAATCTTTAGAGCCAATATCTCTATTTATAATTAATATAAATTGCTTCTTATACAAAACATTTGTTACTATATTCGAAATTTTCAATTAAACAAAAATTTCATTTCAGAAGTACATTTGCATCTTTCCCAAAGGAAAGTTCGGCATGTATACAGCATTGACTTGTAAACATAAATTGAAAATTTTCTGTTACTACACACATAACCTTCAATAATTGAATAATCTATGTTTAAAATAAACTTTCAAAACAACTACAATATGCTTTTCTATATCTTATCCCCCTCTTCCCTCCTACTTCCTTGATTTATTGCTCAATAACCAGCAATTTTCCCAGAAATTCTCTCGAAAACTGCACACGCCATAAACAAATATCGGAAATTCCCATAAAAATAAATGAGAATTTCCATTATTAATCAAAGTTATTCAGGATATGCCCCCTTCGAACAGGACACATTTTTTCGGGGGTACCGGAGATCCGGACAGCTGTTAACTTTATTCCTTTTATCCCATGGTCACTACTACGTCAACAGTAAAATAAAACCGAAAAATAGCGCGCGGCCGTAAAATGTCCTAGGGAATTACAGTCATCTATTAATTCGATGCAGACCAGACAGACGATCACACACGGCATCTCTACCATGTGCTCCATGAACATGCAACGTATGCTCCATGGAGAATGCAGTTTAGGATCAAAAGGGACCACTAAAAGTCCAAAATCATCCCAGAGGGATGGATGTTTGCTCATCAGTTTTAATAGTTTTGGTGCATTGCACGTTGAATATTAGTAACCATTATGTCGACCCTTGTTTAGAGAGTGGAGGGGGTGGTTGGTTTATACGGAGGAGATTATCCTTAATGGTTCTCTGGGTTCATTCAATTGGAAACGGTCAATTCACCATGTATTATGATGTAGAATTAGTTGGCCTTTACGGGGATTTGTGGATGCTTCAGACGGAAAATAATTAATTCTTGGTTTTAGGGAAAATGGAATTTATTATATCTCTAACCCACGATATTGAGTATCTGAATAGTTTTTTTTCGACGCGCCTTTTGCAAGTATGTATTGATTTGGCTTTCAACTCGATATCTTTTAGGGACATTCATCTAGACTAGTCAAGGTTGCTGCTAGAACAATAAAAATCCACTAAAAATTACTTGCACACACTTTTGTACTTATTCGGCTGCACAACCGGCATACGATGCTTACCTCTGGCAACTACTCCCTCCGTCGGTCCATATTGCGAGTCAATGTCGTCCAATTTATCAACACTTAGCTCTGGTGGCGCAGACGATTTTGAGAAGCATAATAGGACCAATTTGTCAGGAAGGGACATGGAGAATCAGATATAACAGCGAGTTGAGACTATGAGGACATAGACTTAGTGACGTTCGTAAAACTTCAATAGATTTCGCTGAGGTGGACACGTCGAGCGCATGCCAGAAGACAGAGCAGCAAAAAAAGTTTGAATTGGCATCATCGAAGGAGAAAGACCGTAGACAGGCCGAGGAAAGATAGACAGGTGCGGAGACACTCCTCCACATATCGAACTGAAGAACTTCGGGCAGAAAAGATTAGAGGAGACAAGGCTCGAATTGCGCTGTAGCGCCATTGTGAGAAGAAGAAGAAGCTGTGGTCGCTCAGGTCTGTGGAGCCCCAGGTATTGTGACGTTTGTTTGGCGATTTGGAATATGTGGTCATTCCATCCAAATTAGCTATCTTCGTCGTGATTATCGTCTTCTGCTCCAGCATCGAAGGCAAGTTACTTGTTTCGTAATAACCTGTTTTAAGAATGAGGGTCATTAGACCCACACCAACTTTACTTGGAAGGAACTAGCCCGATCATAAGAGCTAGTCCTCTCTTTTAAGGCCGTTACCAGTGGACAATGCTTGGCGGTCTTGTTCGCACCTCCATCAAAACAAAATTGTTACGGCTTCTGTATATTTAGTTCCCCCTATTCCACTACTGCATTGCACATACGTTGAATAATAATGCAATTACATTTGGCTCTCAGAATCGAATCAAAACTAGCAAAAACACATCTGGTTCCACTTTAATAAAATTATCAGCACCGAAAAAATTAATTTTATACGATCGATCTGTGCCCAGGATAGAATTAAAAGCAATTACTAGACACACTCTTTAATGTAATTAGAGATGTTAATAACCACGCTGCAGCTAAATCCAATTTCACTTCCGCTGCGCTTTATAAGCCTTCAATCTCAACAGCACGGATTACATGAGCACGTAGCATCGAAGCAATCACCTGCCAGCATTCAGCATCCAATGAAAGCTGCGTGCATGCCTTTGGGGTTCATATAAATTATCGACAGATCTAGAATCTGGTTGCCTCTGAAACTAGTTTCTCCATTGGAGGCTGATGTGAATCTCTGCCTTTTAGGTTTGAGGTACTTGGAATTGTAACAGTATGATGTCAATCGATGTCGGTTCCAGGATAGTCTTTTTTTTAACAAAGCTGCATTCGTCATCTGCAGCAGCTGGCATCATGTTCCTGAAACAGAAATTGAATACGCGATGCGCGCCTTCAGTAGTGGTTAATCATTTATGCTCCACTCCTTCGAAGGTACTTCAGACACGGCTTTCAGAGCTTGCTTTTAGTGCTCTAGAGTTCTACGGTTGCATGTAAGCCCAGCGATATTACATGGAGGCAATGGAGATTGTAGCGCTGGAATCATGCTACGATTGACTTCTTTCAATTCTTGAGCGCGTTCTTTGAACTTTGGGTCTTTATGTGCTCTCTTCTTTCAGTTTTCTCCACATTCTGCATGAGCAAGGCAAAAAGCGGTTCTAAAATTTTTGTTCAAGCAAAAATACTTCATTTCTAAGTTCGTAATTATTTTGCTGAGGAGGTGTATTTAGGCCTAAAGACTCTTATTAAGACCAGGGGCAAAACTCACCACGATAATTAAATCTAATTTGCGAGAATTGTTTTCATTAAAATTCCCCAGCATCCAACGCACAATTCTCCACTTGTCAAAGTGAGATTAAAATTCGAAAAAAAATCGCGAAAAATTAGCAAAAAATAAAGCAAACAGCCCCCGCCCAAAATTTTAAAAGGAGAGCTAGAGGCTAGGTTGGTGTCATTAAACTCAGTTCGTTCTGAAATTATGAATTGGTGAACAATATTTTTCGTCCTTTTTACAGAAATGGACTTAGGAGTTTTTTATTGCAAGCTCCTTATTGCTACTCTCTGAGATTTTCAAATACGTAGTAGTATTTCACCCTAAAGCCAAAAGAAGGGAGAAGGGAATTTTTCGATGGTTATTATCGCACTTAAGCACTTCGGCCGCTCGTCCTTGACTTAGGTAATCCAGCTCCTGGATTGAATATCTTGTGTGGCACAAAAAAATAAATTTTTTCCCTTATTGAATGCGAGAGTTTTGTTAACAGGGTGATTGATACGGGTCGAGATTTAAGGGTTAAAAAAGGTTCCAATGATTTTGATCGATGTTTACTTCCATTCCAGTGCGGAATTAATTTGTATGCGTGTTTTTACAAGCAATTGTGGGCATCCGGTGTTCAGCAGCGAACATTTTCTATAAAAGGCTTAAAAGGTCAAGGTTTTGATCTAGAAAGAAAGAAAGAAAATAAACAGAAGACGATGGTGTCATGTTCCATTAGCCTGAAAATGTAGCAGAGGATTACTTAACGCGACCTTAATCCAATGTTTGAGTCTGCGGTTGTTGCGGTGGCGGTATTATGCTGACTTTACAAGAAGCTAAATATCTGCAACAATATTAAAACTTAATAAGAGTTCCCAGGAATCCATGTGAACCTCATTTCACGTTCATTTAACAGCAAAATAAATTCAGTGTAATTTTTTTCATTAATATTGCTTTTTCGTCAAATTACATCTGGATGCCAAAAACGAAAGAGGTTAAAATTGTACGAAAAATAATCCAGATTTAAGGAAAACACCCGAGAACAATAAAAAAAAGTAGGAAAACAACACTGTCAACCACAATCGGGTTTTCTTCTTTAGCATTTCCTTAATTAGGACTTCAATTAGCAGAAACCACGACAAATACCATCCTTCTTACAATAGCCCCACCGTCCCCTGTTCTGACCTGGTGATAAAAGCCCGCCACATGCTGAGATTTGGTGATAATTAGTTCGCTGAATGACCGCGTACTTAATGAACGTCAAATGCAGCGTGTGTGTGCCGGTACATTGCACTGCTAATGGCACTGATATAATGATATCGTTTACAGTTATTGACTTACCAAGCCCGTGTGTTTTCTCATAACATCAGAGTCGTTGCTGCTACAACGGCTTAATGCATCAACACTTCCCTAGCGGGCGCCGAATGTTGGGTGTGTCTTTGAGTGTTGTGTAGATTGCGTGCTATTCAAGAGCTGCACGAAACGTGTGCTAAATTACACCACTAGACTTTCCGGCCATGATGAATTCCTCTTTTCTTCCAATTTCACACAGCCCCCGTCTACATTGTGCTCCATCTGCTGTTGCTTTTTCTTCTTTTGTCCATTAATTAATTGATATAGCAGCATGGTCGCGTGGTGCCCTGCAATAGAGCATTGTGGTGGTGGTGCTGCTGTTGGGCCCTTTGTCGCTGGCAAAATAAACAAATTTTCTGTTTTCGCTTTAATTGAAATCGATTTTTCCATTGATGATTGAATGCACTTTTTCAAAATTTTACGAGCTGCACTTGCACGGCAGAATTATAGGTACTTCTGGTCACCCTCGGAAATAGTAGTAAATATTTATTGTGCGTGAATTTATCGCCTATTAATTTACCACAGCAATTTGAGGGCGTCGTTATCATTCAAGGAATTCCGAAATGTTTCCCACAATTTGCACCCCTGTTTAAAATAGGGTCAAAGTACTGCGTGGGGTCCTTCACCCGGTTGCCAATTAACAATTATATAACAAATGATATATATGTATATAATAAAAACCACCAACACACCACACAACTGACGCAACTTGCATCTTCCCTTTTTGCTCGACGACAATGCGAACTCCCTTGGCTGGGGCTCACAAGAGAAATTGGGTAGTCTCGTATCCCGGGTCTTATGTCGTCTTTTTGCAGCCGGGTATTCTCTTAACCACGACACTAAGCTGGATGAGAGATGAATTCTGAAGACTGGGATTACTGGTTTTCGCCAAGGAAACGGCTAAACTTTGTGCCAGTTCTACACAACTTCCAGCAGGAGGAACCCATTAGTCATAAGCTTTGGGACTCTTGGATTCTATGCGACTGAGGGTCTGTCGGATGAATCGAAACTCGATACATCCAGAGGCTGGGAATTATTGATTGGAACAGCCATCTGCCTTTAATGGATGTCGAGTATAATGTTTTTGTGGCAAATAAGGGTTTTGCTATTTTATTTGCGGACAACCAAAGTCAAGAACATAAATCTATTTTTTCTTTGATTTATTTTAGTTGCAGAAACAAATTGAATTCCTTGAATAGGCTTCACTTAATCTACAGTCAGTTACCTTATAGTATAAAAAAATCGTTTCATAAAACCATATCGAAAACTCAATCCAATCATAACTTTCTGACTAATCCAATCCAATCTGAATATAACTTTCAGTTTTCAAGCAAGCACAAGAAATCAATAAAATAATAACCAATTGCTCTGGTGTCCTACTTTCCATGCTATACCATAAGAAAAACCAATTTTCCTAGATGACCTTGATAAGGCCGTTCGCAGTCCTTAACATAAATAGCTAGTCCGCCTATGTGCTCGCTCGCATACGTCAACGAGATCTCACCCTTAGTAGGGGGCTATACAAATTTATGGATTTGTCCCTATTTCGAGAATAATTTTTATTTTTAGAAGATGGAAAATCGCTGATGGCGATGATGTCGATGCCGAGGTCTGAGAATGTTGTTGATGCTGCTGTTAATGTCAGTCGCGTTTCATAGAATTGTTTATGAGTCATTCCCGATATTCAAATATGTTTAAAATGCCAAGAAGGAGAGACTTGAATGTTGCGAAAATAAAAGATTAAGATGCGAGAAGTTATTTATGATGTATTTAAGGTTTCTTTAGTCATTCTGAGAATATCGAAATAAGTTTAAAAATATTAGGAAAGACTGATTTAAAGCTTAATTTTTGTGTTTCAATTTGTGGTCTTGGGAAAATAAGTAAAAAGGCAATATAATTTCGGGTGTAGAAGAGTACCAAAAAACATAACACCATTTTGTAAACTCTTCTTCTAAATTCTGAAGGCAGAGATTATGAGTACCTGCTGTGTAAAAAATATCCGATATCGTTAAATAAAATACAAAAAGATTTAATTTATTCATCCAAATTTATTTGTGTTGCCTTCAAAGTATACCAGCACAGGATCCAGTCCTCTATACATTCTTCATAGGCTGATTGAGGTGTGACCTTCAGCGGATTTTCGTTTATGGCCTTCAACTGACTCGAAACGACTTCCTCGAAGTGGTAATTTTAACTTCAAGAACAGGAAAATGCCAGATAGGACTTTCAAAATAGGACTTTCAGACGAAGTATGTTGTTTGATCGATGACTTTCCTCGAATTTTTTCACCAAAAACTCTTGCAAAACCATTGCTTTGTGGGATAGGGTATTATTTTGGTAAAAAATCCCTTTCGCAAAGCTCACCGCTTAAATACAATTCCTTATTCACCATTTATCGCTTTGGAAGGAATTCAGAGCGCATCATATTAATGAAAGAAAACTAGTATTACCATGACCTTGATTTTGAAGCGAATTTAAGAAGTTTTTTTTTAAATCGAAAGAAAATTACTCAATTACTCGTTCAAAAGTACTCGAGTCCTTGAGAATCAATAAGAACTTTTTTGTTTCGTGTCCCTAAAAAACAGCACCTTTGAAAACAAGATCATAAATCTTTATGCGATTACTATTTGGTCGCTTAAAAAGGTTTAATTACTTTATTATATATACCTACTGTCTCCCGAAAGAATGTGTTTATCCGGCCTATCCTGGAATATGCGTGTCCTATCTGGGATCCTATATTCCAAGTAAGCGGGAGCAGGTTTGAATCAGTTCAGAAGAGATTTCTCCTTTTTGCCTGAGAAATCTACATTAGCCGCAAGACTACCAAACCCAGTTAACTAGTTTTATATATTTCTGACTTATATCTAGAATAAAACTTTTGTCAAATATCTACGAGAAACTAAAACAATGTTCAAAAACGATATAAGCAATTCCTTTTTCTACGAAATAAACGTTTTTATTTATATATTAACCATGACGAAACCTACTCATGCTGAGTATCTTCGAGATCCTACCCATTGCACGTACTTTTATCACATTTCTTGTGTTGTTGCTATGTTACTATGTTTCCCTACTCCATAGATAAAAAAAAGTTCTCTTTTCGATTTCTCTGGACAAGCGTTATTATGCCACGTCCCGTTTACAAAACTAAAACTTATTTATATGAAATAAAAGAAGTTTTCGTACATCCTTAATGAAATCCTGATCCTTGAACCCTAGAAAAAGGTGCGCATTTATCGATTGTTTATCTACCAAAACCAAACTACACAAGCACACTCAAGAAATCTCTATGCTTATGAACGGACACACGTCAAGGGGGCAAAGAAATGAATATAAAGTGGATATGATATAGATACACACAAAAGAAAGAAAAAACACGTTTTTTTTGCATATTTTTTCAAGGACACTAGCGTCTAAACCATTTTCTTATCAGTGAACTTGACAGGGCTTTTTATGGTCCCAACGAAAAGGAAAATTTTAGTATTAAGTAAGCACGAAACGCTAAACGAAATAATTGCATAAAAACCTCCTAATCTCAATTAAGAAGGCCATGAATACGAAAATAGAGTCCAACCGAGCCACAAATTTTTCCAAACGTAAATTTCGTGCAAAGAGAGCACTAACCGCCCGCAAAGTAACGTTGCTGACTTCTGCTGGCCAACCGAGAGTCCGAGGGGCCGCCGTGCTGTCGGTCAGAAAAGTGAGGCAGACGACGACGCTCAGAATGAAGGAAAAAAAACAAGAACTGAAATTTTATGCGGCCCGACTCCACACTTTCATATGATGGAAGGGGCTTTTGGGGGGACCACATTTTTTTTTTACCCAACATGTATCTCTCGAGCAACGGTGACGCAATCCTCCTCGCACGGTATGATATCATTTTTATCGAACAGAAAAATTCAAGCAAGCGTTGTGCAAACGTCTTCTTCATACCTACTACAAGGCGTTGCTGTGTTGTTGCATGTTCGGCAGCATTCATTTAAGCCACCTTAACAGATAAAACAGAAAAAAAAACCAGACAAAGTTTCTCAGCCATATTTTATTCCAATTTTTCAGTTTCTCCACATTTTGTTTTCCTTTGGCTTTCGATACGCTTGAATAGAAACAATCCAAGTTCGCGGTCAAGTTTTTTGTTTCTTTATTAAATTACATTGAAATGATTTTGGGGGAACAAAAAGTTTGTTTACTGATGTTTAGAAGATAAAAATTCGAAGTTTTTAAGACAGAAAATGACAAATTTTGCCTCGAAAATATGTCTACCACGAATGACCTCGGAATTTTATGTCAATTCGAAAAGTGCCGCAGATGACGTCATGTACTGATTGACCATATTAATAACCACGAAAAAAAGCAGCAACAAACCAGAAAATTTTGCTAGTTTTATCAATAATTTCAACATAATTAAGTGTGAGCTGGCTAGCAACTTGCGACATGACATCATAGTGTTAGCTTTTCAATAAAAATCATATTTTATGCATACAAAAAATTCGATAAACAAAACAATTTACTCGTAGGTTAACAAAACTACAAGCCACAAAAATATTTCATTCCATTAAACATAATCAAAACATTTTTTTCTCTTCTTCACATCACGAAAAGAATTCATCCCACCTGTCAGGAAGCTAACAAAACGAACGTATCCCCATTGTTTTCTATGTGTGTGTTAGTGGACATAAATTTATATATATGCTACCGTAGAAATGACCTTTTCTTTACCTTGTTGACTTTTTATCCTGAATTATTAATAAAATTCAATAAAATACCACCGCAGAGACACTTTTTTCTTTTTATTAACAAACTTCTTTCAAATTTTCAATTCAATCTATGAATTAAAATTGAAAACAATTTCTTCTTCTTAAATGGTAAAATTGCACTTTTCAAACACACACGCACACAGCACAATTTCTTCTTTTAGATAGGTACAACTCCACTCCTTGGTTTTCTTCCACTTTTCTTCAATTAAATTTATCGATGAAAATCTTTTACTAAATTCAATCACAACCCGAAGCCCGATTCAATTATTTGAGAATTTGTCTAATTATTTATTACTTTACACAAAAAAAACTCAAATTTTTCTACGAATGGGCGCGGCGCACTACTCTGATACCACGGCCATCGCGTTCGCTTTCGCTCTGTTGGCTGTGTCGTTGCTCTCGGTTTTGAAAACAGTTCGCAACTATTCATTTACAGTATTGCCAGAATATTGAAAGTTATTTGTATATTTATTATTTAGATGCAATTTATTATAAACAAATAAGAAATTAAATTGTACTTTTAAAACTTGTATAAAGCGCTTCACTGTAAAATTGCCTAATTAACAAGGAAAGCTCTGTATATAATCCCAATATTATTATTTTTTGTTTTTGGTAAATCTCAAATCTATCTGGCAAGGCGCCATTTTCGCTCAACAAAAATTCATTTTATATGTTTCGACCTGTTCATTTTTGCTCAGTTATCGATGAATTTTTTATTCTGCAGAAGAATTTAGCCAATACACTCTTTACGCGACCACTAAAAAGCAGAGCAAAAACCTTTCAAATGTTTTTCGAATAAACTTATTAAAATATAAACCTATTTGCATTTACAGCACATTTCAGAAGTTCAGATCTTAAGGCACGGGCTGACAATAAATGGCCACAAACACATAAAAATTTTGTCAGTTTTCCTGGACTGTAGGCCACGGCCTGCAGGCGTCCGGCGACTGTGTGGTGATACTTGACCTCAAGGCGAGAAACCTTCAGGCCACGGTCTGCCGGCGGCCTGTGTGTGAATGGGGGCCTTAAGATCTTCCGCTATGCTACAGAATGCTACCTCCACCAAGATATTGACTTTACATCGAGTGACCCCTGGATACTCTTGTCTATACAAGAGTAACAGACGGAGGAGGGTGAAAGGCAAGTGGACTTCTATTCAGTCTGAAGATTTCTTTGAGGCAATGATTGAAAAAGTGCAATCAGCCGGAATTTATTTCTGGTTTGATAGATGTAAGTATATAAAAATAATTCCTGTTCGCCTGTACGGAATCATGAGATGACCTGTAGTCCACGGCCTGTCAAGCGATTGCTTCAAGTCCTCATCCCTCAGTCAGACTGAGTAATGTGTGGACCTCATCAGGCCGGGCCTGTGAGTGAATGGGGTCTTAAGACTAGCCGGCCACGTAATCAGGATGGAGGACAATCGTATACCAACACGGCTCATGGTAACAGAAATTTCGGAGACATGCTGCAACGGAGCGTCACACTTAGAGAAATGTCTTAGACAAGGCCAAGGATCGTTTTGTGCTGTAGCGCAATGGCCGGCTCATGAAAATAATTTAAAGTAACAATTTGATTACCATAGTGGTTCCCCAAAAGTGCTACAAGGATTATCAGCCAGTTAAGTATAAACTGAGTTTTTCCCTTTAGTCAATTTACCAAGCCACTTAAAAGTATATATTAAAAAAAACACAATCATATTCTGCACATGTTATATTCAAAAATAAAAGTCCTCAAATGAGATGTTTAAAAATGCACATTAAAAATGAATTAATAGCGATAGTGTTCAGGCTTAAATGGACCAGCTTTTGGTATACCCAAGTACTTAGCTTGTCTGTCAGTTAATTTGGTAAGTTTCACGCCTAGTTTGTCTAGATGTAATCGGGCAACTTCCTCATCTAAAATTTTCGGTAATACATGAACTCCAACTGAATATTGTCCATATTTTGTAAAGAGTTCAATCTGTGCTAAAACTTGATTTGTAAAGGAGTTCGACATAACAAAACTTGGATGACCATGTGCACATCCTAAATTAACTAAGCGCCCTTCAGCTAACAGAATTATATGATTACCGTTTGGTAGAGTATATCTATCTACTTGTGGCTTTATATTAATTTTCTCCTTTGCATTCTTATTAAGCCACGCTACATCGATTTCACAATCGAAATGTCCAATATTGCAAACTACTGAATCATCCTTCATATTTTGAAAATGTTCACCTAAAATAATTTGTTCGCATCCGGTTGTTGTTACAAATATTGTCGCTTCCTTGCTAGCCTCCGCCATAGTTGTTACTTCATAACCTTCCATTGCGGCTTGTAAAGCATTAATTGGATCAACTTCAGTAACTAATACACGACCACCAAAGGCACGAAGGGATTGAGCACAGCCTTTTCCTACATCACCATAGCCAGCAACGCAACAAACTTTTCCCGCTATCATGACATCAGTAGCACGCTTAATGCCATCAAGCAATGATTCCCTGCATCCATAAAGATTATCGAATTTGCTCTGAAAAAGGATAAAACATTATCCGTGCAATATTTTTATATTAGATTTAATAAATAAAAATACCTTTGTAACCGAATCATTCACATTTATAGCTGGAACTCCTAAACGACCTTCTTCGAACATTTTATATAAATTGTGTACTCCGGTAGTAGTTTCTTCACTTAATCCGCGAATATCAGATAAATATTGTGGGTACTTTTCATGTATTAAATTCGTGAGATCTCCACCATCATCTAAAATCATGTTTAAAGGTTTGCCATCCTTGAACACAAGTGTCTGCTCAATACACCTTAAAAAATAGTTAATTGTAAATGAACGCTACAAAATATTTGCACAAAAATATTACCAAATATATTCCTCATCAGTTTCTCCTTTCCAGGCATATACTGGGACTCCTGTTGCAGCAATTGCAGCTGCCGCATTATCCTGAGTACTAAATATATTACAGCTTGACCATTGGACCTAGAAACGTATTATTGATGTTAGAATGGGTTTATAAAAATAGCAACATAAAAAGTAGATAAAAATCGGAATAGCTTTGCCGGGGTCAGCTTCACAGTATAGTTCAACAGATAAATGCGTCACAAGATTGTAAGCGTGAGCAACAACACGCAAAAATTTATAGATAGCAGGGTTATGAGGTTAAACTACACAATAGAAAAAAACAACTCTTGTTTCTAGAATACGAGAAACTTACCTCAGCACCTAGTTCCACAAGAGTCTCAATAAGAACAGCAGTTTGAACCGTCATATGAAGACATCCTGCAATTCGGGCTCCTTGTAAGGGCTTCGATTGGCCATACTTCTCCCGGCATGACATCAGTCCAGGCATTTCATTTTCAGCTATAATTATCGCTTTTCTTCCGGATTCAGCCAAGCTAATATCAGCTTAAAGAAGAGTTGTTTATTAAGTACAAATTTGGTTAACGAATTTTCAAATATAACCTCAATTAAGTAAGGCTAATTTTGAGTGAAATTCTGATTAAACTTACCAACTTTGCATGGCGGTTTCGACATTTTGTGAAATTTGAATATAACTTACAATGTTGCACGAGGACTTATTAGGACTTAAAAACACAATCGACCAACCGCGAGGGAAGAAGTAGAAAAAGTGTGTTTGAAAAAGCAGAAACGTCATTCGTTTAAAAATAGTGGTTAAATACTTCCAAGCTATTTGCACGCCATCTATTCTTGAAGATATAATGCAAGCCTTTTGATAATTGATTCAACATTCAAGTTCGCTGATCCATCAAAAAATGTTAAAATAAAATTAAAAAAAACCTTTGAATTATAGTTTTAGTAATATCAAGTAAAATAAAAAACAAAAAATAAAGAATGTAATCTTGAAATTTCAAGTCCAATGGCTACATTTGGCCATGAACTTTGCCAGTTTTTACCTTTTACGTAAGAGAATGGAACAACAGGTAATCAGAGTTTTTCTTAACAATAATTATTTATACTACCATAATATAGACTCGTAGGTGTTGTTATTTTTACCAGTGGTAACCAGCGCTTACCCAAATCTCTGTGGAATAGTTGCCGACCTTGGGATCTCATCCATGTTCAGAAAATTATAAAAATTTACATTTTTTTTTAAAAAAAAAAGAATCTTTTTTAGAAATTTTTTACGTATGGTCTACCGTGACTAAACTAGTTTTAAAGTAATTTTTTTTGGGTAAATTTTACGACTTTACTTTTGTTATTTCGATATTTTATAATTTCAGAGATGCGAAAAAGCTGATTGTGCCACTACGTGAAATATAGCATGAGAATTATTTTTTCAATTAATTGTAGGCGGTTTATTATCAATTCTATTCTCTCGACGACATTAATTTTATCTATCATCAGATTTATCGGCAAGCGGCTGATGATGCACATGTTTTGAATTGCAAGCTCATTTAATTGCTTGATTATATTTATTGGAATTTTAATGTATAGTACGCCGTCGTATTGTTGTTAAAGTTGTCATCATGTCGCTGTCCTCCAGAAAGTAAACAGGTTTGTGTAACTGATTTACTTTCAATTCCCTTTACTATTAAACTGTTTAAACAGCAAAAATTTACCGCTAAGCATTTTATTTACCATGAATTAAGAATAAGCAAATATAAATTTCAGGTAATCTATTTCTACGAGATGTTTTTATAATACAGAGTTTTGTACCGTGGGAAATTTAGGATTTGAAATTCAAATATTTGTAAAAACCGTTACGCGGAGGAGTGGAAAGGGATATAGTTCGGCGCGGCATGAGGGCGAATTATTTAGTCACGATGTCGCAGTGGTACAGTTATCTCCCACGGTACAATCCTAAAGAAATGCCTATAATGCGTGCCGGGAGTAATAGTGGATACAATCTTCAATATATCCATGAAAACTATAGTTCGACCCTTCTTTGACCTATTTGATTATAAATTTTGAATGTAATTACATAGATAATTCATCATCCCTTGAAATGGAATTATTTTCGAGAAGCATTTGAGGCAATAAACATCAAAGAAGCATAATGAATACGCAATTGCGAATGTGCCATGAAAAAACAACAACTTGCGTTTCACCTCTTCTGACACCACCAAAGATGCCGCCATCGGAAATCTCTATCTTGCTGAAGACAAGTATATGTACGAATATAAATTTAACTTCCACAGATCAAAAGTTGATGTGAAGAGATTGAGAGAAGTTTCCTCATCTATGGTGATAACGATCAAATTATATTTGCTGTAGAGAAGTGCACAACTGTTTATATATTGAGAAGATAAATTACTTCCACTTCATCTAATTATCTTCATATATGTATGTATGTAGTGGTGCCTATTGACATTATATTCATTTCTCTTGATATTTTCTGGGACAAGATTTATTTATTTTAAATTAAGGAAAAGGTGTGAATCGCCGCGTGCTGATGATTCCAAAAAGCAAATATATTTCCGTAAAAGTTATAAGCTATTATCTAAGGCATTACTAAGGAAAATCAGGTAGTAGTAGTACCTAGAATCTTTACAGTTCTTTGAAAGTTTAATGTAACTATAAAGTTTGTTTATTTGGCTATTCCGTAGTGAGTGGTAAGCTTGTTTTATAGCGCAAGTTAACACAATTTTATCACATTAAACAAGTTCGCCGTTCTTCATATTTTCATGTATTCTTTAAACCTCTATTTCTTAGACGCGGCTAGACTATCGTATCGAATCCATACTCGGGATATGGTAGAAACACTTTAGAGACTTTTCCTCAGAGAACATAGTCCTAACACAGGGAGAAAAAGACAACTGAAGTACAGATAACCCAGAAAACGATACGACGGTACCTACAATATATGAAGTTGCAAATGCTATAGCGAAACTCAAAAATCATAAGGCTCCAGGTCCAGATGGTATATCTACCTACAGACATCTTAAAAAAAGGTGGGAGAAGTTATGCCATACAGCCCTGAGGCTCTTGCTTTGCCACAAGCAGTTGCTACGTGCATATGTCATTCATGCAAAGAAAAGTTTTTTTAACCTAAAAGCTGCACGTGCCACTTTTCAGACATCTTTTTTTTTTCAAGTGTCAGTTGCGCAGCAGCTCTTGGCAGAACAGCGTTTTTTTAAAGGTTCGTACAAATTTGGGAGCAATCGTAGGTGCCATATATTTATTTCATCATATATTTCTTCAAGCACTTCGATTTTTTTAATGCGCCATTCCTTTTGGTTCAACCGTACAATACCATATTAGAATTTTCCATTTGTAACACAGGACTGGGTGGATTAATTCTTTATATGTTCTCAATTGCCTTGAGATTTCTTGGTTCTTAAGAGAACTGGGGCTAAGGCGAAATAAGGCCCTAACTGGATTCGATTGTGAAAAAGATTGGTAGTCCGCAACTCAGTCGAATCGAACAAAAAGTACTGCCATTGCAGCTGAGAATTTTCTGTCATTTTGATAAATTGATGAAAGGAAATTCAATGTCGATGTTGTTTTAAGGTAGTCCTTTGGGTTTAAATAAAATAACCACACACATGCATTCGACTATCCAAATGCAGTCGTGAACTCGACTCGTTTCACTAGAACGGAAATCGAGCTAACACTTTTTCGATTTGACGTGCTTTCGACTGTTTGACTATAATCGGACTAGGTTTTTTTTTTTTTTTTATGTGGAAGACTAGAGCTCAGGGAAAGCCCTTTGTACTGTCGACAATCTATTTTCTTCGTATAGGTTTTATTAGCCTTTATTTGCATTGTCCTCAAAATATATCAAGTTATCTAAATTTACATACTATTCTCGTGGAGATTGATGTTTCGTCTTATCCTTTGTTCACTTTTTGATCTAGTTATATAGATTTAACTTGGCTGATGGCTTTGTACAATTCTTGAAAAGGTTTCCTTGACGTATTGCGCCGAAAATTATGACAATGTGCGCACTTCATCATTCTTTTAGCGGCTTTATTTTCTGAAAGTTTACTAGAGGTCATTTATTTTAAATCTCATTTTTGATCTAACCAAGACCAAAACAAACAATCTTCGATCACGTTTTATCTTCAACACCTTCAATTTACCAAAACAAACCACGCGCTTTAACATTTTGCAGAATCATACAATTACTCGGTAAAATTCTTTTTAATTTAGAAGTGCCTCACATAATCTTGAATGTGAATTACCCTTGATATTCTTTATCACATTTTCGTAAAGAAATATGCAGACACATTCGTGTCTATTGACCTAAACAAAAGTAATAAAAACAAGTTATCACTAAAAGCACAATCTATCAAGTATTTTTGCTTGGCTGTATTGAAAGTAGTTGATAAACATTACTTTTGATAATATTTCACCGTTATCATGAGCGTGCAAACAATTATTTGTAGCGTGAGACATAACATGAGGATTATTCGTTGTTGTGTTTGTTGTTAAGAAATTAAAACAAAATTAAGGTCACTTGGTGCAAAAATATTCCACATACTTTTCATTTTATTCTATAAAAAAAATATATATATATCTTTAAACAAGTCTTATTGCACTGTTAACAAAACAAAATACTAAAATAAGAAAATTTACACTGAATGCAAAAATATTTGATTCTTCGGCTATTATCACTTTACATAATACTACTAATCGGAGATTTTTCCTTGGGCGACCACTTGAAAATCTTTTGACTAATGTATAGGGCAAGAAGAGGCACTTGAGTCATAATGGCCACAGAAACTGGTATAACTGTAGTGAGATCTGCTGCGGGCTGGGGCAATGTAAATCTTAGCAAAAATATGGAAATTCCTGTATTTTGAATTCCCGTTTCTATAGCTATTGTAAGAGCATCGGCCGCTGACTGTCTTAAGATCTTTGCTATGCACCAGCTTAGTGTGTATCCAAGCCAAGGTAAACCTAAACCAGCCACAATTATCTAAAATTCAAATTAATGTAAATTTTTGGCCACGAAAAATATATAACGTAAAAAAACTTTACCTTCCAAGTAAATAACTCAAATAAGTAGAGATTTGTTATTATAGCAAAAACTACCATAAACATAATTAGAATAATAGAAATTGGCTTAAGCAGCCTTACAAGAACTTTCGCGATTTTTGGTAGAAATCGCTGTATTCCGAGTCCTATAAACAGTGGAATGATCAATGCGACAGCGAACATTGCTATCTTTTCGTAAGGCACTCCTAGGCTTCCGCGCTCAAAAACAAGTCTGCCGAGTGTAAATATCCAAAACGGCATCATTCCAAATGCTGCTAGTGTGCTAATAGTTGTCATCGTTATTGACAAATTAATATTTCCCTGTAGCATAACAGTCCATAGGTTCGATGCTCCACCTCCAGGTGAAACTCCAGCAAAGAATAATCCCAAATGCAACTCGACCATGTCTGGGAAAAGTGCATAGCCTAATGCAAAACTACATAATGGCATTATTATGAATTGTCCGAAAAATCCAATGGCCGGACCAACTGGGCGCAGGAAGATCTCTTTAACTACTTTCAGATCCAAGGCGGCTCCAAAATTCACGTATAACAGGGAAACAAATAGTGCTACTGACCCAGTAAAGATATGATCGATTATACGCATTTCGCGCATTACAACTAAGTTCATCTTTTCTTTAGATACTTCAATTACGTCATTTGCTTTAACGAGCTCTACATAAATTACGGTATTGCCAAGAAATATTCCTGTGATGTTGAAGCTCCCTGTCCAGCTTCCCAGGCTGTGATTAACTTCATTCGGGTCTATAACCTTATCCACTGATACAAGATAAGGGTTTCCACTGCGCAGCCGCAAGGTGTAACCACCGGTAACCGTGTCCAAATCAGTTATTGTCAAATTGACCACCTCGACAGTATCCATAAACATTTCCAGTCTGGACACTGAAAATTTTGCATGCCATTGTGGACCAGAATCAAAATCTGCCGATTTCTCAGCTCCAGCTAATGCCACGAAGCACAAGAATAATAAACGCAACATATTTCGCTAAACATACAAGCCGAAACATAAAAATATAAAACTAAAATAAGTCACAATATTTCCAAAAGCACTTAGCCAAGCCCCGGCGGGCTTCACACGAGAACTAATCAGATCCGACAGGCATACCCTGGATGAATGGAAGACCACTTCCTTATCAGACGCGGCGCTGTAATTTAATCCGTTCTCTGTTCCGTGAAATGATGGAGATCTCGTTATCGGCAATGCACTAAAGTTCAATCTTTGGGTCAAATACTGTTGCTCACTTAATTATCGGTCTTAAGGATTACGATATGCCACCCGATATATCCGCTGGCACCATCAATGTCGTACAAAGAAGTCTCTTTGCGCCACCATTTTTAGAAAGTGCAACCGGGAATCTTCTGTTTACATTATCTACAATTCAAGTATTTTTCCGCGACGTTGCGAATTGCACAATTCCATATTTATTACTATTCGCGCGAGGTTGAATTTTATATTAGAAAATTCGATTTAAAACACGACACACTTGTTGCCACTGTCTTTCGGCTAATGACTAATAAATGAATGGAAATGGAGTGGTAGCTAAATGCTTATTATCTCAGCGTTTTCTAGCTTCTAGGTTGTGTGCGATTTAGAGCGGACAGAGCTGGAGGTAGTTTACTTAAGTATGCAGTCAGGCTCCCTGCCTTTTTCGATCGAATGGCGACGGCGGGCTAAGTTTGGAACGGCCAGTAGCATTTCACGTCTTAGGATAAACAATTTACGTAATGAATATTGAATCAGAAATTATTTCAAGGAGCTGTAAATAAAATCGAGAAAAACAACTCCAGCATTCTCAATTTACTCACATTTTTCTTGTAATGTTCCGCTCCTCCACTGTTGGAGTAATGAAATTATCCGATCGTTGCGACATCTACTTTACAAAATAGAAATCTTATTATTGTTCATCAATTGAAAAAGAAGATCTTTAAAAAATCATGACCTCAGGCGTTTTAATTAAAAATTAAAATCTATGCTTTGTTTTTTTTCATTAATTTTTATTTATTTCGGTGCTGCTATTAAATTTAAAAAAATTGATTGAAATTTAATTAATGCAAAAGTAGTAAAATTCCCAGTTTATACCGGCGACACATATACCATCATAATGAAAGTAACCTTCATTATCGTGGCAAAAACCTACCATAATGAAAGTCCAAAATGAAAGTATTTTACCTTCATTTGGACTGTAATTTCGGTTAAGGGACATCTGTTGGAAAATTGGAAACTACATTTTAAAATAAAATAATTTGATTTCACGTTAGTTAAGCAACAATTTGCCAGGATGTTTTATTTACTACTTTAAAAAATATTTTTTTAAATATTCCAAATTGAAACAGCTTAAAATTAAAGCAAAAAAAAACGCAGGTTTATATCCTCACTTGATATGCCAGATGCAAATGAAAGTAAAGTGTAATGTGTCACCCCATCATTTCCTTGACCATCATAATGAAAGTTACCATCATAATGAAAGGATAGTGTGTCACAGGTATTATATAAGATCCTAATTAAATTCCCATTATATCAATAAAATTCTGTTACCGACACTGAATTTGACATTTAAAATCTCCTTGACAGCTGTAAACAAAAAAATTTGTGAAGGCAGAAAAGTGAAGAAATTTTATTTTTAGAAAATTTCTCATAAATCTTGTGTGGAAAAAATTTCTTTGTTTAAAATAATATTGCAATAAAATGGACAGTTCAATTGATTGGCAAAATTCCTGTACAGATATAAAATCTCGTGGACAATATGTATTGGAAACTGAAAAATGGTCCGATTGCAGATTTTTAGTTGGTACAGAACCGAACCAGACGCTTTTATCTGGTCATAAATTGATCTTAGCAATGGCATCGCCAGTATTCGAGCGAATGTTTTATGGAAATCTACCAGATAAGACCGATCCAATTTTAATACCAGATGTTCAGCCAGATGCCTTTCGGGCTATGATGGAGTACATTTATTCGGACAAGATAAATATAGGTTCATTTGATAAGGCATGCGAACTTTGTTATGTTGCTAAGAAATACTTGCTACCGCATGTTGTGGAGCAATGTACCAGCTTCCTCTGGTCAGATCTTAGCCCAAAGAATGCGTGTCGAGCTTATGAGTTTGCTAAACTTTTTGAGGAGCCGCGATTGATGCAAAGATGTATACAGGTAAGCGGAGTTGATTTTTTTCGGAAATTTCTATCTTTACTAATTTGAGATATTCATATAGATAATCTCAACAAAAACTCGAGAAGTTTTAGCGGATCCAAGCTTCGTAGATATAGAATTGACGACGCTTTTGGTTATTTTTGATCAAGACCAGTTGAGCATTGATTCTGAATTGGATCTTTTTAATGCTCTTAATAAGTATTCCCATGAACGTGGATATTGTACCAAAACAAGTGCAATCAATACTCCCGAGGCGCATGAGGCATCAATGGATCAACAATTAGATGTTGAAGGAATGCAAGAAGGTGGAGCGCCGGAAGAGAATGTAGAAAATCCGGCTGGTGAAGGTACATCGAAACAGTATGAGAACGATTCTAATCAAGAATCAGATGAAAATAAATTACTCGATGAACTTTTAATAAAAGAAGCCGTTAGAAAAATTCGATTTCTTACAATGACTCCGCAACAATTTGCCGAGGGCCCGGCGAGATCCAAACTGCTATCACAAGCTGAGGCACTTGCGATATTAATAAATATCTCAAGTCCAAGTATAAATGATTGTCCGATGCCGGAAGGTTTTTGTGCTAGTCGAGTTAGACGACATTGTTTGAACCGTTTCGATGACCCTCCGCAAGGAAGTTTTTATCAAGGGCCAAAAATGGTTTCCATTGCGGATTATTTATCTTCGCCCAGTAATAATAATAAGCCGGAATGTTTTCGGGCGTCACCTGGTCCCAACGTGAGCTTCAATACATCGAATCAAAATCATGTTGAGCCTGATTTATTGTTTACCACCATTGAAACCAGGAAATTTTATTGTGTTCGCACTATCCGTCAAGAAATTGATTATCGTAATACCAGCGTGACCGATTGTGCTTTGACTTTTCACACCGATACTGATATTCTTATTACAGGTTTGATTTAGCGAAAGTAAAAAAATATTAAATTTAATCTTAAATGTTCGTTTTTTACAGGTGTTCAGGTTCCAACGCAGGTTTTATGTGGTGAAATACTGAATTCGGCAATATTTACAGAGCGATATTCCGAAATATTATATGCTCACTTGCTAGATGCTCAAGGATCTCGATTAACGTACACTCATTGTACATCACGGGTCCGCTATGGATCTCTGCTGGAAATTTCATTCGATAGACCAGTTTTTATTCATCGCAATAAGATGTATAAAATTGGTGTTGTTTTTAATAAGGTTGGCTGGTATCCGATGTACAAGTGTTATCCTGAAATCACTTGCGATAATGTGCACTTTGTATTTAACGTTGGGGCACCTCATGAATCTGTACGAGATGGCTTAATTCGTGCCATTGTTTTTACTCATTCGTTTACTCCATCTGTTAGTCACACTTATCCGCCAATGGTGGAAATGTAGGTTAATAGATTATGGATGTAGTGGTTTAAAGGTATTTATTAATTTGTGATTATATTTTCGATTAATTAATCTATTTAAGTGTGTTTTAAAATATAAGTATTGAGAAAATGCAACTACAAGTTTTATTTTTAACAAAAAATCTTGGTGTAATTTTGCTAGGTGGTTTCTTGTAAGCTTCCTTGTTAGTAGGTACACTAGATAAGCAATACTTAATTTTCAGGCAACAACAATCGAGACTTTTCTACATAATTGCAAAAAAAAGTAGGTTTAGGTGCCAGCCTTGGTTGATCTCATTACAGCAAAATAAGAGTACGATGTCCTTAGAATCTGCAATTAATATTATAAACGAATAATAAATAATATTTTCTCGTAACAAATTGTCGAAATACATACGCCTACGAAGTTGGACATGTTTAAAGTTATTTTTATAATCAGCCCAACCCTAAGCTCAATTGGAAAAAAATTCCTCTGCATGAACATCAGCAACAATTGTGAAGAATGCTTATCCAGTTGCAGTATATTGCATTCAAATGCTTTTCGTGCTAATTCACTCGACTGAAAGTATAATTTTACGTTGATTAAAACAAATAGGAATAGTTTTGGATTCTTTACGTTATAAGTTATATCGTTACCAGTCCAACAAGCTAGCCATAATTCAGATAAGACGACACTTGCATAAAGTACTTTTGAAGCGAATTCCACTGATATTGGAGTCTGTAAAGAATAAATTAAATTGAAGAAATTGATAAAATATATAAGTTAATAATATATTCACGCTTATTAATTGCATGGCAGTAGTACAAAGGATAAACACGGTGGCGATTAACTGCGTGAACATAAAACCACTGGAAATTTGTTCCAATTCTCTGCAACATCTAGAAATAATAATTTGTTTACTTTATTTTAAAATTTAAGCCTAGATCTCTTGTTCTAGTAAAAAAACATTTCTAATTGTTACTGTACTGTACAAAAGACCTAACTGCAGTCCTGGCGGAGCTGAGCAGCGTGGAAGATTTCTTTATCGCTTCAGCACACCTGGCACACGTAAAACTAGCTCCACCAGAAGAAGTTGGGAGCCAAGTGGGAATTTTAACAAAAAGAAAGAACCTCTTGTTATGCTGCGATGGGAAGGCAAGATATGCGATATTTGGTAGTAAAGAAAGGATCAGAGCGAAGTCGCTTTTTAAATACATAGTTTTTTATGTGAGAAAGCCAGGCTTGGGTATCCCCCTTTGTACTACCAGTCTGTCATGTCGTTTAACTCATGGTGGAATGTCCAGTAGTGAGCCTGATTTTAGAGGTGGAATTGGAATTTCCTGAGGAATCGCAGGCATTGATCGCTTGCTTGGCGATTTGGAATATGTGATTATTCCATCGCAGGTCTTCGGTTAAAGTTACGTCAAGGGGTCAAGAGATGGCTCAGCCATTAGATTCCCACGGTTCTCTGAGACAGGGGAAGGTTTGGTGCAGGTTTTATTAGAGATAATACAACATTTTGTTTTGGATGCGTTGAATTCGACAGGCTCCAACTAAGAATGAGTTCGATGTTCCTGTTGATAGAGTTGGGCATGAATTCATGATCTAAGGGGCAAGGTCTGGCACGAGCATGTCTAATACAGGTTGTATTGCATCAAGTTACGTGGATAGGTTTTGGATAGACGAACAAAAAATCGGCAGCTCAATGAAGTCTATCATTTTTGGTACGCGCGATATCGTGCAGGTTTTCAGATTGTTACTGCGGTAATACGCTACGATTGGCACCTCAACGAAGTCGATATCTGTTTTAGTTGGCGCGTGATCTTTCAGGAAAAAATGACCACATACGTACGCACACACACACATACTTCATCTAAAATTTTTGCTTAAAATACTACCGGGATCTTGAAAAATAAAAATACGTTGAAAACTACAACTGCGATTTTCGGACCGATTACAATTACTTCCCTATAAACTGGGAAGTTAAAAAATACTTACTTATATATAATTTCATGTAACATAACCGCCTTTAATAACTGCGCATAAACAGATCCTTTTTTCAAGTAAACTCGATCAATGTAAGCTTTAACTCGATCCATTTGAAAGTATAAATGAATATCCTTATCCAATTCTGGAACTGTAAGGCATTTTTTCTTATCCTCTTCACTAATTTTATACTCTTCGAATCCTATTTGTGTTAGTCTATAGGCAAGTGATTGAATGATTGCGTTGAAATGCAGAAAGAGACCAACTAGAAAAGTGTCAAGGCCAAAATTTAAAAAGATGCAAATGGTGCAAGCCATCATTTGATGGGAAAATGCCACCCAAAAATGTTTTTCCACATCAAAGAAAATGTAGTTGCAGCGATACATTATTTTTGGATGTTGCAAATCTCGCAGCACAAATATAGTTGTTCCGAAGAAGCTTAAGAAACCAGTTCCAGTCATGATGAAATTCAAGATCCTTGAGCGGCGAATTGCAGTGAACACGTACCTAATGGAAACAAGGAAATTAATTTTTTTTTTCATATTCCACTAAATCACGCCTCACTCCTTTTCAATTTCCGAAGTTGGAGCAAACAACTCGTAATCAAGTTTTTTGTAGAGATTATGAATCCGATCGAAATATAGTGTAAAGTTGTAGATCTTGAAGGTGATGTTCAATGTTAAGAGGGTGAGGTAAAGGGCTTCTGTAGCGGCCTGAACACACCATTGAAATTTTAGCGCTGTTTAAAATTTATTAGTTTTTTTTTATCTTACCATAACATCTTCAACATCATAAAGAGCCAGTATTTGAGTCAACACAAATGCTGCCTGAATACCTCTTATAATTTTACCGTATGTGCTGTAAAGCGCATTTAGGTATTCATTTTTAAAGTCCATTTTCCATATTCCAAGAGCCTTGAAAGTGTTTCTTTGATGGCTAAATCCTTCGGTAGGTTTCATTCTTGAACTCCTGGCGAACTTCCTTTAAGGATCACTATAAGACAGCTACTATTAATGTTTTGGGCTTAAAGAGTTCTATTGGTGAAACTGGCCATTTTGTTTTTCGGGGGTACACTAATAACAGAGTGCAGAGGAGATAACAACTCTATTTTTCAACTTAATTATAAAATTGTTTTGTAACAGAGGAATACAGAATTGGATAATAAGTAACATTAGTGCATTTTTAACTAGAGAAAAATTCGTAATTGGTCATGTAAAATTACCTGATAATTGCTTCATAATAACAGCAGGGAGTGGAAAGTAAAATTGAAATGGAAAGGGGTTATTTAAAAGTTATTTAAAAATATTAAATTGCACTAATGATTGGTCCGAAGGATGTAGTAAATATGCGAGTTGATATTTTTTGGAATTAGTTCTTGTAAAAACCTGAGTATGATGTGTATTACTGCTGCCATACAAAACACAATGTGCTCGGAGTAGGTTTTGTAGTCAGCAAAAGGAAGAAATCTACCATTATCAGCATTACAGCAGTAAATGAAAGGATATACAACCTTCGTGTGCGCGACTGATTTAAGAACATAAGCCTCATAAACGTTAATGTTTTCAAACTCGAACCCCATCCAAGAGTTTAAACATAACGTTTAACGTCTCCTGCTTCAGCAGCCTCTTATCAACCTATAATATCCTCTATTTCTCTCATCGAACCAAGCTTACAACTAAACATTACACCTTGACGAGTACGACATGGCGGACAGGTGTTTCCTGTACTTAATTTATCTATATAAAAAAAAACATTCTTTTTTTTTCATATAATTTATTTACAAAGATGATGAGCAAAGGCGCTAAACTTTTGTTTCTACAGAGAAAATAATCCTCCCTCTATAAATCTCATATGCATTTAAATTTTGATGAATGGTAACTATAAGTTGAACGATCGCAATTTTAATGGTAACTTTCGTTTATCAATAAATTATTTTAGGCCAATTGATTTGTGATGCACGCTAACGATTGATGACACTGCGCAACATTATTATCTCACTTCTTAAAATGTCTGGCATGTGGAACATCTTCGGGATCTTCGCAGGTCAAGGTATGTTCATCGAAAAGCTTTCCATCTCCGCAGGTGATTAAACGTGGATAACCTTCAATGCAGGTAATTAGTCTATGGGGATCACCTTGAACTGGGAATCTGGGGAATGGCCAAAATCTTGCAGCCGGTGAATCAGATGACACTTTGGTTGGACACTTGAAGCCAACGACAGCTAAACAAATTAGAACTTTAGATAAGTTTAATTACGTAATAAGTTTAATACCTTCTGGATTGCAAATTTCAAGGAGTTGATCAGGCCAGTTGCATCCGTGGATTCGGTCATCGTAAGCGAGTCCAGCATCGCATTCTTGTTGAATTGGTTCACCATAGGCGCACTTAATGTAGCTGGTAGAGCATTCGTGTGATGCTACATAAATTCCGAATTGATATTCACATCCAGGTGATGATATTGGTGTAGCTAGAAAAGATCTCAGTTGAAATTTTGATATTAAAATATAATTTCATTTATATTTACGGTCAAATTGTCGAGCTCCACAGTCTACAGCCCAAATGTAGTTACAGTGATTGTGAACTGCTCCTTTACCATCAAACAAAAGACCATTTTCACAAGTTTCAACGGTTAATGTGCCGTTTGTGCATAGGAAAAATTGATCACATCGTTCTGGGTGACCATAAGCTTGTACTCCATACTTCTCCGGGCATTCAGGTACACCAACGGCTACTGCATTGCCTGGAATTCAAAATTAAAGTTTTGTATGTTAACTAATATTGATTGATACTATTTGGTATATACATATGTATGTATGTAAGAACTTGAACAATCGGCATAACCACCAAAGCTACGTAATCCATAGAACTCTATGCCAATGGCTCTGGGCGTATTCATTGATCATTTACCTAGTTTATAGCTACTCCAAAAATAATTCGAATTATGGATCATCCAAAATTTGTTGTCGTATAAACGGGATAATTCGAATTATGGCTTAAACCGAAATTTTTCGGCTTAAGCCAGAATGTAAGTTGAAATCGATTGCGTATTAAATACCCGTTTATACGTTAATTCGAAATTTTGGCGTAACTGTAAGTTAAATCGATTTAATTTGGCTGCTATAAATTTGGTAATTGATGGTAGTGAAAACGTCCAGAACCTTGCGGATTGACAACCTTAATGCCTGGTTCCTCTTCGATTTTTGATATCAGAAAATAATTTAGAGATGGTGTGAATTCTGTGATAAGAGATCCAATCAGTGGGGTGGGTCAGATGAGTGTAAGTTTCAAAGCTTTACTTCCTTGCATACGCTTACGTGATAAGTCGATACGCTATCTTAATGCTGGCAATTGGAAATAATTTGAATAAAAAGGTAAAAAAAATTTCTAACTAAATTAGGTGCTGTCACGAATGCAATGAGAGCATGCCAAAATATTAAAATTAAGTCCGAATGTTCCCTTCAGGTGTTTAAACTTAAACCACGCCTAACCTTCTTGGCTCGATGCCCACTGAAGTTCGTGTTTTTTTTTGTCTATGTGAAAGTAAAAGTAGTTTTGTAAAATTCTGGCCGACAAAATCTTTTGCAATTCAACATTTCAAAGTCATGAAAAGTTGTCTATTCAACGCCGTTTTTGTTCGCCACAAGGTTATCCACCACCGCCGCCGGTGCCATATGGCAAAAAGTTGGCTTCCCACGACTAACTAGACATAGCCAGTCTGCAGTCTGCGAAATCGAAAATAAAAGGTGCAAGCGCCAACTAATCACCAGAGAGACTCTGATCCCGCATTCCGCTCTTCTAAAATCCACTATAGACTTTTAGGAAACTACTCGAGTGCAAACAGCATAAATTTTCAACAGGAAGACAGCAACCGCGGATGGAAGACACTTTCATGTGTCGAATACCTGTGGGGATGGATTTTCATTTTCATTGTATGAATCGATTTTTGTCTCCGATGTGTGCTCGGTTCGATTCATATCGCAACTCTCACTTTCGCTGGCTTTAAAAGAAAGGAAAACCCAAAACATTAAGACGACATAAAGATGCTTAAGTCATCTCATACGATGCTGAATATGCTTCGAGAGTTGAAAGATTTCTTTTCGAAAATTCAACTATAATAACAAAGATGAGGATTTGGTTTCCTATGAGAAACTACACGTTTTTTTGTTGTGATTTGCGGCAGCCTCTTCGGATGCAGCAAAATTGTAAACAGAGAATTGGAGCTTATTTAAATATTGTTCATGGCTACGCCAAATTAGATACACAACAATGGCCGAAATTATTCATAGGTATTTTGTTATTAAATAAAGCTAATGACGAAATTATGCTGATATCGTAATAAAGAATTACGATGACTGAATTTTAATTTTGGGGAATTATTCAAAGGGCATGTTGGGAATATGTTCAACGAGATTCAAAGGTAGTTGGAAAAAGTTACTTCCATTTATCGGTTCCGTAGTTGGCGGAAGTTAACCATATTTATAAATTGAAACAAAGAATTATTAAAAATGTAGGACTATCCTTTCGCGTGCGAGGCAAATTTAAGAACATAAGAATCACCATGTTTTACGCACGTGCAGAAGAGTCCCCGGACAACGAAAAAGAACAAATCCTTGAAGTAGTTGAACTCGAACTTAATGCATGCCCCAGGTATGATGTAAATATCATCTTGGGAGATCTGAAAGTAGGTCGGGAGCCTGTATACAAGCAAATTGAAAGATGTACGCTGAGGCATCTTCTTATTTCTTCTTTACGCTCTTTTAATCCCTCGTGAGGCATAGGGCGGAAACAGTTGCCCTCCAGCGGAGCTCGACCAGGATCTCCCAGTTGTTGCGGCCTCTGCTAATGGGGTTCTCCATGTTTTTCTAGGTTTTCCGATTCGATGGGTTCCTTGCGGATTCCAGTCAAGGGCCTGTTTGGCTAGATTCTCGTTTTCGCGTCGCAAGGTGTGTGGCCAATGCAATTCTATTTCCTTCGCCTGATTTGGTCGTATATCCTTTCTTGACCGGTACGGCGCCATAGTTCCTCATTTGTAATTCTATATTGCCAGCGGATTTTTAGGATACGACATAGGCATCTGTTGAGGCATGGGCTGAAGTAATTGCCCAGGGCAATAGCAGTGACTAAATTTCGATTCTTGGCAAACACATATAGTAGGGGAGACGCTTCAAAACCCCGATAGTTCCACCCCGATAATGTGCAAAAAAAATTATCGAGAACATATCCAGCACAAAGGGATTTTTTAAATTTCCCTTTTCTCATATACGTTTTTTAAGTTGACAGTTGCATATAAAGTAAAATTGTTTTGTTTACTGAATGAAAAACGATATAATGACGGGAGAGATAAATAAGGCCGATTTTTATGCAATATTGGAAGAAACTAAAACCGTCCAAAGATACTGCGACAGATCAAATTGCAAATTCAATCGTATAGAACAGTGTGAAGGAACCAATTAATGTACAATTATGCAGTCGTAATGGATTTTAAAATACTTCCGAAAGACTCTCCACTCCTCGTTATTCTTCATTCAGGAGGCACAAAGGCGAAACCAGAATATGCAAATAACCGAACTGAGGTAGTATTATACAATATTTCTGCGCAGTTAACCTAGATTATCTTTTACTTTATTTAAGCAACAACTTCTCTACTTTATAATATATTGCATTCACTTCAATGGAAACGGATAGAAAGGAAAAGAATGTGAACATATATCTGTAGAAGCATTTAAAGGTAATAACTTAATTGAATTGATAAATTGCAAGTATGTATATAAAAGAAAATGAAAAAAGTTCTATTTGTTAACAAGTTTCTATCTATCGACAACATTCACTATACGAGTACATTGCGATTGAAATTGCTTACCGCCAATCAGACCATATTTGCAAAGTATATAATTGCATAAATCTTTTCCTACAAGCTTAAGAAAAAGAGGAAAACAATTTGCTCGTTACTTAGTATCTGACAAGTGAGCTTTGGGAAATCCAGAAAAGTAAGTAAGATCAGTTATTGTTTTGCAATTCTTTATATTTTATTATTTATAAAATAAGATTAGTTTCATTTAACACCAGTTTCTATTAGTCACGTAGAACTAATTTATATTCACAGTTATATTCTTAAAAAGCAGAAATAACAAATAATTAAGAAACAAACAAAAAAAAGTATCAAAAACCTCTTAGGAATAAATCTGGAATAGTTCAAGATCTTCAACTTTTCCCCAACGTGAACCAGTTAGACCGGGCGACATTATAGCGTTTATGTAACAGTCACTCAAGAAATTGCTGGGCACTCCCACGTTCCGTTAACCACGACGAGTGCACATACATATTCCACAAATCGCAATTTTTATGCAATAGGTAGAAATCTGCATCAACGCAGTCATCCATGCAAAATTAATATCGATGCATTGCGTCACAATTGCTGCAAAATTGATCCTTTACCGAAATATATGCGCACCATGCATTATGAGGCTGGGCCATCTCAGATTTGCAAGGATATCTCAGGCATAATAGATAGAAATTTTGTCACACCCAGGTATTTAACTACTCACCGTCAGTTACCCATGCAAGGACTAAAAGTGCACTAAACACAATGCATTTCATAATGATGAGATTGATGCGCACACTCGGAACACTTCTTGAACTGTACGATTTACCGTTTTTTACCTTCCAATTAAATAATACCGATATATCGAACGTATCTCGTATGTGTACCGTAGCACAGTCGGGCTTGGACTGAGGCTCTAGGCTGCTGTTACCTGGTTGGTGGTGATGGCAGCACGTCTTGGACACAACTTTCAAACCGAATCACCTGCGCGCGCCGCGATTAATGTGAATCTTTTACTAACGTTGTGCGGATTCAGGTACTAAATTTGGTTCATGTAGGTACGAAAATTTTAATTAATCAAATGCTTTTTATGAGTTTTATATCTTTAAGAAGTCTACGGGATTTGGGCCAGTGTGTAACTCCATATTAGTTTTATAAAGTTGGCGCTGAGCAGGTTTTAGGTAAATCGAATTAACGGAAATTAATACCTATTAACTCTGGTGGTTTGCAACTAAAGCTTTCAAGGGGAAACTTTAGCCACACAGGTTGCTGTTTTGATATTAATTAGTTAATAAATCACGTATCGAGCATTGATTACCAACGATATTAATTACAAAGAAGGCGCTTCGTATCTACATATAAAGTTTTTACGCGCAAGTGAAATGATGCACGATACAAGTGGCGAAATATTATAATCAAGACAGGTAACATTTCATATCATAAGGTGTTGAATTATAAACAAAGACAAAGAAAACTCCGGATAAATACAATTCTGAGCTAAGATGGTTGTTGTAATTATTGCAGAGGAAATTGTATTTCTCGTTTTTTTAATAATTTAAATGAAGGCCTTCCCAAAATAAATGAAACATGTCATATTTAACGAAAAACCTGAAACAGACTTTATTTCGAACTAGTTTAACGTGTTCGTTTTATTAATCAAATTGGCCACCGGCTGCCCGAAAAAAAAACCATTTACGAATTAAAGAAATGCCAATCCACGACAAGTAAAAGTAGTTTATAAGAACTGTAAAGCAAACTTCTCACATAACTCACTGTCGCCGGGGTTGGGCAATTAATCTCATGTGAGTAATGAACAATAAAATAATAAAACTCTCTGCGAAACGTGAAATATGACCCAAGTAGGCTGCACGCCCTCTGGCTCTGGGTGCAGTTGCAGCAGCGATAGCCACACACGTCAAGTAGCGCAATGCACCCAGAATCATGGGGCAACGGACACATTGCAATCAGATACACCGGTGATCCAGCTGCAAACAAGAACCAGACAAGACGACATACACGTCAAGAAATGGAAAGTGGCTACTGGTCCCGTGGCCATTAATTAACATCCATTCTCCTTCACTGCTGAAGTGCCCAAAAGTTGGATATAGTGGACAAAATCGCTACTAATGCACTACGTTCGGTTTCGCGCCTTTTGCAACTGTAACAAAATTGTGGCTAGCCGATCTCTTGCTGAGTGCTGAATAAGGGTCATTTGAAAGTCTGAAGTCTGCTGCTAAGGCATGAGTGATACTTGAATGATATATGGATCAAGCTAACAAGACTTGAATGATGTCCATGAAAAAGCAAATTACTGAACCATTGAAGTCGCGAGGAAATAAATATTGCATAAGAAAGTGGCTGCGGGCATGAACGACGAGAGGTGTTTAATCTACACGGTGCTCCTTCAGAATGGTTTTTGTGTAGTTCATATAAGAATTAAATGATATTTAATATAGAAAGTATATTATATTAATTAGAATTTGAAGTATTGGCCATGTTCTAGTTAATAATAGGTATGGTGGTAGTATACTGGAGGCAAAGGAGTTACCGAAGGGAGGGTGTCGACACCGATCACTATCTAGTGGTGGAGTAGATGAGGGCGAAAAAAGTAGGGGCAAGATATAAAAAAGAACAACAATCAAATAAAGTAGAAGAAGGAAGAAACAAAACAAGAGTATGAAAGAATGTTAACAGGAAAGTTAGTGGAAATAACAAGGAGTCTAAAAAAGGAAACTTATCTGAATCTGGTGTGGAGCTCGATAAAAGAAAAAAAATACAGAAACAAATAACAATGCATTAGATACACAAAAAAACTGAAGAAGGCAATATGGGGTGCTACACGGAGACTCAAGAAATACGAAAAAACCGGTTTTATAGGAAAGAAACGATAGAAGAGGAAGGAAAGAAGAACGCACATGACGAAACTTTAACGAAAGAATTTTCACCCAAAAATTTCCTGGTTGAAAACTAACTTACGCGCATTTCTTTCTCTTCGCCCTTCTCAGATGTAAAAAAATGACCGCGGTATACATACACAGTTTAAGGAAATGGCGATGAACCCTGTCAAGAGCCTTTCAACTAAAATTTTGACATTTCTAGAAATAATATGCCGGCGAATGCGCACACGCCAATTTTTTAAGGTTCAAGAAGTAGTAAAAAGTGGTAAAAAATTTGTATTTTATCACTTTTTACTGCAAATGGATTATCAGGGATTAGTTCGTGATTTAATTAAAAAAAATTCAGTGATTAAATGTGTTAATTGTTCAGGTGACCAATTTTTTTTACATTTGCTGTAGTTTCGTTTTTCTTTATGAAACAAATGTTAGCTTTTCATGTTGAGTGTGGTAATCGAATTACCATTGATTTTAAAGTGATAAGTCCCAGATTATTACTTAATCCTCATACGCAGCGATACAAAGTGCCCTTGGCATACGATATGAGAAGACAGCATTGCTGCTACTGCACGATTTCTTAGCAGACGTCAGAACCTCAAGAAAGTCCATGTTTGTGTTCTAATTATTTTTTGGTTTTTGGTACAGCTTATGATTTAAAATAAAACCCTTTAACTTAAAAGTTTTTTTTTTACCTAGTTTTATTGTACTCTTTTTAGTCAATTCAGTCATTTTTAAATTTTAGTTTTTACAAAATGCTGGTGAAGTGATTTGTTATGCATACCATATTGCCAGCGCCATTTCGAATCTTTTAATTTTGACAACAAATTCATTATTTCCGACTTTAAACAGCTCCAAATATTGATTTTCAGTGAAATCGAATCGTAATTGCCAAAATCGTACCGCCATTTTGAATTTTCAAATTTTGACCACAGAATCGTCATTTGTAGCCCTAAAACCCCTCCGATACCGATTTTCAATGGATTCAAAACACATGTGCTAAAAACATCCGCCATATTGGCACCGCCATTTTGAATTTAAGTTAATTTAATAAACAAGCCGTGTAAAGATTTATTGATGATCGATTTCTTCACTGCCGGTTATATTTCGGGTAAAGTTAAACCCCACATAGCTTAAAAAATCGCATACGTTATCTAAGGAGATTTCTTAAGGGTATAACTTTACCCAAGATATAAACGGGTGATAAAAAAGGGCATCAGTATAATCTGATATTTTCCAAATACAATTTTCAATTAATTACAAAAACGAAAAATTCGGATTTATATCAATTTTAAATATTGATAAGCCTTTCGACTTTCTAATGGATACAGTTCTCCAGGATATTCGATTAAATCAACAATATGCGTGGGTTTTAGCAAATTTATTGGTGGCGCATTCAGTGATGATAGTTTCTAAAATATTTAAAACATTTTTAATAAATATAACAAAATCAATTAAAGTTTATAATACAACCTGAATTCGAATAGGGACTGGAACTTCATTAAATAAAATTTTCCCATTAACACCTCGTACCAAGGTGCATGGCAATCCAATTTGATCAGCGAGTCCTTTAAACAAAATTGCTCTCTCGAAATATCCTCCATATTTTACAGAGCCCAGAGGTATAATATTACAATGTAGCTTGTATTTCAGTTCGTTTAAGTGATTCACAACCGAATGGTCAGGGCATCCCTCACAAAATTCACAATATAATGGACCGCACATTTCGTTGCAAACAACTTCTGCCACGATCTTAACGCGATCGGTAAGTTTTGTTATGTCCATAGCATTGGGGAGTGCTGGGTCCATCAAGCCACGAGCCTTAGGGAAATTAATTAATACCACTTTCGTTTTTTTTTCAGTAACGTACCTCCAGCAATCCCTTAACTCGATTTAAATATTTCGGGAGTTGCAAATCTACAGGTCGGCGGCAGTACGTCCACTCTTGACCACGATCACCAATTTCATCACTTAGTGGCACAACCCTTTTGTAAGGGCAACCTTTAAAGAAACCACACTGAAATATAATCGTGCAAAAATGTCAATTATCACTGTTACCAATTTTAGTGCCGCAAAGAACTTCTTCATTTGTGTGATTGAAATTTAATAGGAGAAGTGGATACATCGGTGAAACCTCGTAAATGCATAATCTTCGCAATATAACAAAATCTGTCCAATAATGTCGTGATACCACAAAATCTTCACCTGTTATATCCGAAATATCCAATTTACCACGAACACAGAACTTTAAGGACGGATCGGTGGACAGAATTGCTTCGATAGCGGGTGACCAACTAGGACAAGTGGTGAGGGAAACGTCATCTTTCAGCAATCTATACTTTTAAATATAATTTCTTAAAGTTATTAAAATCAATTAAATGTGTCCTTACACTTCTAGAACACCATGGTCGATGTAAATTTCGGAAAAACATCTTGTTTTACCTGTTACCAATACAAAATCTGACGTGGCTGTTCTTAGTAATACCGAAGAGCTACTCAAGCAATGTGTCACAACTTTTTCAATGTTGTTAAGAATAAGGTGCTCCACCAGAGGTGGTTCACAAGCATAAGCAGCCATACAATTGAACAGATTTGCCATTAATAGTGAAGCTCGATATGAATCCTGGGAATATACAAATATTTGTAATTGGAATATTCTGTTTTTATTTATTTAGCATATTTTGAATATGAATATTTGGAGTGGTCTCATAAAAGATGTTGCCGAAAAGGAAACGTCGGGTTAAGGAAGGGCCATGCTTTATGTATAAAAGGTGTCTGATAGGTGCTATCAGGGGTGATCTGATAGGTACCTCGTGCCACCCATCTGATCTAAAAAGGAAAACCTAAGGTTGCCTCGTTCGCCTCGTTTTTCTGCCAACCGCAACGTTAAATTTGGAAGAAATAGGGGGTAGCACTCAAGGACAAAGGATGAAATAAAAATTATTAATTCCAATAGATGTCACTGTCTGTTGTACACTTGTCAGACTACCGTAGCCGCTTTTATGCTGGTTGCCATTTTGGAATGCCTTCCATGTTAGCAGCGGTATAAATGGCGATAAATTTCGTCGCAACCACCCAAAGTCATTCTGCTTTTTGTGGAATTTGGGTAGTCCATCTACAAATTTTTAAACCTAAAACAAATTCTTACCTTAACAGCATGAAACAAGCTAGAAGCAAGCTCCTTAGTCATAGCTTTAGCTCTAGTTTCAGGATATTTCGCTAATGCTATAAGGACTTTAAGGTTGCTAACGACAAACTGTTGAGGCAGTTGCCCAAACGGTTGACGCAAGAAATTCGCTATTGACTCTCCGACTTTGCATTTTACCGCACTTTCAGCAGATTTCAAAGTTCGCTTTATTAACGATGCCAGAATACTAGAGGCAGCTTCTCTCGTTTGCAAGCTGTATTTAAATTCAGCAGTAAGAATGGCTTTAAATTGTAAAAATAGAATTAATATAAAAAAAATACAATAAAAACTAGTCATTTACATATTACTTGTGGTGGGATATCAGCTTTGTTGATCTCGATGAACGCTTCGGGATGCTTCATCATCCTTTCAAGGGCTATCAGTAAATCAGTGCCGACTGCTTGGTTCGTTTTCAGAAACTCAATTAAGGTTGTGGTGTTGCCCGCAATATGCAGATTATCCAAGACGCTTTCGTGCTTTGCAAGCATTGATACCAGGCCAACGGCTTCCGGCTTACAAGAGCCATCTTCACTCATGTACTTGTATAATTTCGGCACGAATTCTGCCAAGTTAAAGATAGTTGCCATTTGCTCATTTTTCATAAGCGGACGAATTAGGTTCAAAGCTTTTGGATGGCTTTCCTTCCACTCTTCATTTTCGATTATATTAAACATTTGTGAGAAGAAATCCGCGCAACCATATCGATTTTGGAAAAATTCATTGGAACAGTTTAAACTAGCTTCCAATGTAGTCAATGCGCTCTTCTGTATGTCCGGGTACATATTGCAAGCATCCGATAAAATCCGTTCAAACGGGAATCCTTCCATGTCACAAGCTTTATATAACGGCAAGAACTTAAATGTTTTTATCAAAATATGGTAAGTGTTGTACAAAATGTCGGGATCGGTTGTACTGGCGAGAATACCAAGAAATCCCGTAACAAATCCTAAATCTTTTTCCAGATTCTTGCAAGTCCTTGGATCGTCCATCATTTTCAACAGGACAATTGCGGCATATTCTGTAAGAAAATTGTCAAGGTATGCTAAGTATTCGGTTCGGCATATTCCGAAAACTTCTTGATAAAATTGCGCTTCGAATTTAATGTCTGCATATTGAAAAATTTGTGCCATTAGCTTGAAGGCGAACCTTTTTATGTAAATATTCGGGTGTGCCCATAACTTGTACTGCAAAATCTTTTCAATCGTTTTTATGTCACGTAAAATATAGGAATTTTCCGGCTTCAATTCAGTAAATTTGTTTAAGCTGTTTAAAGCTTGCAGCACGACCGATGCTTCCGGCGAACCTAACAATAAGTTAGCGGTTTCGGCGGCGTATGCCGTGACTGCCAATTCGGGATATTGAACTGTTGGGGTAACTGCTTTCGCCATTTCGCTTTAAAAATTAAACTATTCTATTTCCAATTTGTCACTTTCGGTGACAATCTAGTGCTCTAACTGTAGTCTACTTTAGTACCCCAATTAAGTCATGTTAAACTCTTATTAATACTTTATTTTTTTATTTTTTTAGGGAGGAGTCGGATAACCCCTATACCTCATATTTATAAGCAAGACTGCTTGAATAAATTCAGCATTCTGTCTAAAAATTGCTCACCCAGACTTCTTTGGCCAAACGTGAACCCTGCTTCTAGCTATAACGGGAGATTAAAAAAGAACGTGAAAGGCACACTCCTCCTGTAACTGGGGTTCTTTGCTTTTCTGTTTCTTCATAGACATTAACCTCCCAAAGCTATCCCGTATGAACCTAACTAGAGCTGTAGCTGTGTATACGCCCTAACTAAGAAAAAGTTCGATATCCATTTTGATCGAGTTGGACATGATTTGGATGATGATCATGACGAGATGTTGCGCTAGCTTGTGTTATATTATCGAAGTCATACTAGTAACGTTGGGTACCATCATCAACGAAGCAGTGAACCGAGTTGGTGGGGATTATATCATTAGTGAATAGTCGTAACGATAATACTCACCTCAAGAGCAAATAACAAGCATGTTGCAAGCTGTGTCGTCATAACTTCTGGCCTGAACTGAGGGTATTTTGCTATTGCCATTAGAACATTTAGATTGCATAAAAGAAATTCTTGAGGCAATTGTCCAAATTCCATCTTGAGATAATTCGCTATAACCTCACCAACTTTACAATATACTGCTGAATCGGCAGCTGTCGCAGTTCGGTTAATTAGAGCTTGCATAGTTACTGCTGCAGCTTGTCTAGTTTTCAAGTCGTATTTCGTCTCATCAGGCAGAATAGCTTTAAAAATCGTAGATTTTTAAATGCAATTAGAAATGAAAATAAGATTTTTAATAATTTTACCCACTAAAGTAGGGATGATGTCTTCCTTCTTGATCTTTTTGAAAGCGTCAGGATATTTCAGTAGCCTCTCAAATGCTATTAGCATATCAGCGCCGACTCCTTCATTCATTTTTAATAAATTTATAAGCAAATCAGTAAATCCCAAGAAATGAAGATTTTCTAAAATTTCTTCATGATTCTCAAGTTCTGCCACCACTCCAACCGCTTCCAGCTTGAACGAATCTTCAGATTTCATGTACATATATAACTTGGCCAAAAAATCGCTTCTAGTAAACATTTTCGCCATGTAATCGTTTCTCATCAGACGTCGCATCAAATCTAAAGCCGTTTGGTGATTTTCTCTCCATTCATCGTTCTCCAAAACAGTAAACACCTGATCAAAGAAATCTGGACAAGCATATCGAGATTCATAAAATTCATCCGAGCAGTAAACTGTTGTCTTTAGAGTCTCTATAGCGCTCCTTTGCACCTCAACCAGCTCATGGCAAACATCACTTAAAATTCGCTCAAATGGAAACCCTGATATTTTGCAACTTTTGTATATGGGCAAAAATTTGAAAATTTGTATTATTATATTGTAGGAATTAAACAAGATGTCCGGGTCTGTTGCGTGCTGGATAACTTGTAGCACTCCAGTGATGAAAAACACGTCATCTTCAATTTTACTGCAAATTCTCGGTTCACTCAATGTGGCCAATATAATAACAGACGCGTATTCCACAAGGAAATTGTCATTTGATACGAGATACTCGTTTCTGCATATTTGAAAAACTTCTTCGAAACATTCAGTCTCAAATTTAACATCTGAAAAGTCATAAATTTCTGCAAGGAGCTTGAATGCAAAGCGCCTGATCATAATGTCCTCCTGGTTCCACAATTCGTTCTTGACAATTGTAGCAATAGTGTTCAAGTCGCGCAGTACATCCGCGTTTCCCTGCTGTAATTCGCAAAATTTGTTCAAGCTGTACAAAGATCGGAGGAGCACCTGGTTTTCTTTTGAAGATAACATGAGAGTTGCGGTTTCTGGCGTTAAGGCCAACACTGCCGTTTCAGGAAATGTGGCGGCATGAACGGCTGCTCGGTCTTCATAAATCTTCTCAGGTGTGTACACGTAGATTTTACTGTCTTGGGTCATTTTGTACAAAGCCAAGTTTATTTTTTAATATTCTATAACAGATTTGCGTATTTGTTCATTAAAAGTTAAGCAATCCAGTTTATGTTATGTTTATTTTATGTTACTTAATTCACCTAGCGACTGTCAAATGCTGAGTCGGATGTTGCTAGGATTCATCGAAAATATATCGTTTTAAATATCACGTTTAACAAGTGTTGTACATCGCGTGGGACTCGTTACCATTCTTATTTTATCAACACCGGAACTTTTCGCTAGCGCTCCAGAGTCTTTTTCACATTTCGAAAGGTAGGTTGTTTCCATATACTAGCTGGAGCAATGAAAACCTTATATTCAAATTTTTTTTTTACTTTTTAGTTAATTTTAAAATGCGTATTTTTTAGTTTTTTTAACTAACTAACTTTTTTCATTTTCTACTTTTTAGTCTATTTATGTCTTCCGCCATTTTGTAGTGACCGCCATATTAGATTTAAAATCACACAGCTTACTGTACTATACTCGTCGTACACTTTCATTTGATACCCATACCGAGGGCGTTGCAAAGTAAAAGGTATTCCGCCATTTTGTGTTAACCGCCATTTTGTGTTGGCCGCCATTTTGAATGACGCCACACAGCTAATTGTATTGTACTTGTCATATCCTTTAATTTGATACCCATGTCGCGGGTCAGGGAGCACAATTGCAAAAATTGGCCGCCGTTGGTCGGTCTGATCCGATAGCCGCTGTGCGCTGTTCAAAACGAAAAATCACAACTTTTTCGGGATAAATGTAGATGTCTCTGTTTATGTAGAGACTTTTTTCGAACTAATGTTTTAATCGGCCCGAATTTTGAGTGGGAAGTGAAAAAGTGTCATGTGATTTAAATAAAACTTATATTGGAAGTGGAAATAGGATTTTTTTAAGATTCTGAAGGGGAAGTATTCAAATTAACAGTTTTTTTAACGTAAACTGTCCATTCTATTCTCCAATTATTTTTCGCGTGTAGAGATTTCATTAACAAAACGCAAACGAAAATTTCGCTTGAACAGCATACTAGGCTTAAGCCGATAGTCTGATCCGAGTGAAAAAGTAGACTTTTACATACCCAAGAAAATACTGAATGTTCCCGTGAAAGTCCCATCGCAATCGGATTAGCCGTTTCCGAGATTAGTGCGGCCAAACAGACAGACCGACAAAATTTTAAAAATACTTGAGTTTGTTTTAAATATTATGTAAATAACCATATGATCTTAGAAAAAGACAATTATTTTGAAATCACAGACAGACAGTCTAATTTATATAGATTGCGGATTTCAAGTGCGATGGAAACATGGCATTAGATTTCACTTAGTGCGAGAATAGAAAGGGTATCCTAGGCCATGTGGCACATAACAGAAAATAAATCCGCATGAAGTCCACGAATATTATAAAAACCAAAACAAAAATTTCAGACTAAAGGCCCGTCCTCACTACGCGGACTTAGAATCCACGCGCTTTTGGTCGTACGGCCAGCCAAAAGCGCGCGTAATCTTTTAATTTTCTGAGTCATGAGTGAGAGAAAATCAATTCTCATTTGAAACGGCGTACGCGCTTTTGAAAAGCTCATAGTGTGTGGACGCACAATGTACCTTTTTAACCACAGCCTTTTGTCCGCGTTGTTTGGCCGCACGGCCTTTACCATGGACAAAGTCGTAAAAAAGTCGTAAAAAAGCCATAAAACTCCATATGAAAAAAAAAGGCAAAAGCGCGTACGACCCAAGACCGCGTAGTGTGGCCACACCATTACTTGCGTTGTTGTGATGATCATATTGAACCGACCAGACTTTTTTTTTTATCTATAATTGATAAATAATTGAATAAAACTAAATATATTGTTTAATATCATTTTTTTATTTCGAAAACTATTTCTTGCTTTTTCAGTTATATTTTTATTCCTTTTAGAAACGTCCAAACGCTTCACAAAAGCACCGAATTCTGCCTAAAATTTCTTGCATCCCAGATTTAGTCACATTTTAAGAAACAATCATAAAAGGATAAAAATAACAATTATTATAAACAAAATGACTTCAAGACTTTACATAGAATTTATTTAAACATTTAGAAGTCCTTAAAAATAGATTTTATCATTTATTTCTGTATAAAAAGTAGGTTTTAAATTTTGAGCAAAAAGTAAACTCATTTGATATTTACAGAACTATACTGAAAAATAAATCACACGAAAATAAAAGTTAATTTGTGAGTAATTTAAAAATGGAGGTATAGAAGAAGTAAGCCGAGGCGAAATAAATAGAGAATTTCAGAAAATGAAGAAATAAGAAGACAGTAAAAGTAGAAATAGAAAAAAATAGAATAGAACGACGGAAAATTACATTTTAGTTTTTAAAATTAACTAATTTCTTTCTAACCGTGTATTTTGATGAAATCTTAAAATGAAAGAATTAAAGAAAAGAAATAGAAATGAAGCAAGAAATAAAAGAAGTGAAGAATTTAAAAATTATAAGAGATTGAAAAATCAGATAGTAATTTCAGATCGAGGTTTTTAGATAAATAAATGAAAGAAAATTGGAAGTATCTAAAAACGCGGGCATGCACATAAATATAGTGAATAGAGAAAGGATTTTGACTTTATTGCGCAATATTTTGTTGGTTTTTTTTTCTAATTACTAACTAATAAAAATAGTGTGGAAGGGAGAGCTAGTAATAATTATTGAAAAATACTCGTTACATACCGCCTTTACTAGACCGAACAGTCAACTAACAAAAGTTCGATGAAAACTTGGTTTTTATAGATAAGAGCTCAAGCGCCTTTTCATCGAATTTTAAAAGAGAAATTAACGATTACAACGAACTTTTGTTCGTTGGATGTTGCGGCATGTAAAAACATTCTTAGATATTAAATAAAGAAACGAGAAGAAAGGCACAGATTTTAAGGATTGTTTAAAAAGAAATAGAAGAAGAAAGATTAGATGAAAGAGTACAGAAGAAATCTATAACGAAACTAGTGGACAGAAATAATATAGTAAAAAGTATAGAATGAAAATAAAGTGTAGAATGAAATATAAGGGAAGAAAGAAAAAACTGGTGGAAAAGAAAAATTAAAAAGAGATTTAGAAAAAGGAATTAAAATGGAGAGCCTAAAGAAATAGTATAGAAGTTAAGAAAGCTCAAGTAAAATGAAGTCGAGAATAGACAAAATTAAAGATAAAAGAGAACAAATAAAGAATAGTAAGAACTTATAGTTTACAGAATTTGGAAGTTCGTAATCAGCAAGGAGACAATTATTGTTCCACGGAATTATAATAGTTTTTACATAAATTATAATGAAAAAGGTAAGAAAGAAGAATATAGTAATTAAAATGGAAGTGTGGCTAGGAGGAGAAAGCATATAAGTAGAATTAAAGTAAAAGGAAGTAATATGAAAAATAGTAGTGAAAAAAAGTGTCGTAGTCTAATCGACATCGAGAGACGTTATGGACCTGCCGTCATGGACGGGCGTGTTAAGGTGGACATTATTGTAAATATAACTTCAAGTTTTTTAACCAAGAAAAAAGATAAAAGGAAGAAAAGTTACGACAAGTGATAAGTGAAGATATGTTGCAAAAAATGCTAGCACTGAGGTAACATTTTTTAAAGAACAGTTTTAATAGAAAAAGAATCACTAAATAAGAGAATTAGAATACTAATATTTAACAAGATTATATAAGAGAAGATAAGAAATTGCTTTTGAAAGTGAAATTTTGAAAAAGTAGGAAATTTATAAACAGAAGAAATATAAACGAAGAAAACGTAGAAAAGTTAAAGATAATTTGACATCGATATAAAAAAAGAAATAGTTTATTTAGTGAGAAGAAAGAAGAAATCTAAGAAGATGCTGGTAAAAGGAAGAAAGATAAGTGTAGAATTAAATTATAGCGAAGTAATAGAAAAACAAAGAAATCGTCAAAGAAAAAGAGGTAAAAATCAGCACATGTGTGTATATTGAGACCCTTCAAAGCAAGCACGTGTGCTGATTAAAAAATTTCGTAGTACGACGACAATATTGAATGATAAGACTGCATCGATATTAAATGGAGAGGCATATCTCTAGTGTTACGAGGAAATAAATATTCATACCCAAATTGTATCAATTTGAAATATGTTAAGAGACAAGAGAAGGAGAGTAAAAGAGAAGGAAGATAAGGAGAGTAAAAAAGAAAACAGAGAAGGAGTGTAAAAGAGAAGGAGAGTAAATGAGAAGAAAGAGAAGGAGAGTAAAAAAGAAAACGTCTAAAAAAGAAACAGTGTAAAAGAGTAGAAAGAGAAGAAGAGTAAATGAGAAGAAAGAGAAGGAGAGTAAAAAAGAAAACGTGTAAAAAAGAAACAGTGTAAAAGAGTAGAAAGAGAAGAAGAATAAATGAGACGAAAGAGAAGGAGAGTAAAAAAAAAAACGTGTAAAAAAGAAACAGTGTAAAAGAGTAGAAAGAGAAGAAGAATAAATGAGACGAAAGAGAAGGAGAGTAAAAAAGAAAACGTGTAAAAAAGAAACAGTGTAAAAGAGTAGAAAGAAAAGAAGAGTAAATGAGAAGAAAGAAAAGGAGTGCAAAAAAGAAAAAGACCGTAATTAGGAGAAATACGTAAAAAATAGTTGTAGATCTAGAAATGGTTGAGGAATAACCTAATAGAGAAATAGAAAATATAGTAGAAGATTAAAAGTTAAGCTTGCAATTAGAGGCCGCACCATAAAATAAGGGAATCTCTGTTCCCATGCGCAGTGAGAGTCTCAAGTCCCCACAAGCGAGCAACGTCACTAGGGACCGTCTCATTTATATTCTCAATAGCGCTCATTTCCCTTCTTTTATGGTGCGGACCGTAATAAAAAGTGATTGATCGAGAGGGAGAGAGATCTGTAAATAGTTCTGTTTAAAGCTGGGCAGACTGCGATGGGCCACAGAGCATCTTGCTCATATGAACCAAAAGGAACTTGCTCGGAAAGTTCTCTGCGGTGGGGTCCATGGGGTGCGATAACGAGGAAGGCCTAACATCCGCTGGAAGAATGGCGTAGACCAAGACGTCCAGAGCTTAGGGATGCCAAACTGGATGACATTGGGTCAGAATCGGAACTGGTGGAAGGAACAGTTGCGAGCGAAAGGCCAGGACCGGATACCTGTTCCAGAGTCGTTAAAGAAGAAGAAGATAGAAAAAGTTACTAACAAGATATAGGCGAGATAAATTTGTAGAGAAGTAAGTATAAAATAGAAAGTGAAAAAAGAGAAGAAAAATATTGGACAGATAGGTTTATTCTCTGTTACTATCTCGCATAGTGAGTAATTGTATAAGAGCAGTATAGAAAGCAAGAGAACAAGCAGAATAAGAAAACATATAAACCGGGAGTTAGAGACAGATTAAGAGTAAAAGTGAAAAAACGGAAATATTGAGAAAAATAGAGAGAGAGGAAATTATAGACAGATTAAAAGAAAAAATAAAGAAGGAACGTCATAAAATAGGTTTAGAGGGTCCAATGAAAACTAACAACAAGTTCTCTTTCTTTAAAAATACCACTACATAAGCTACTTCGTTTTCAAATGGAAGCTGCGCTGTGTGCGATGTAATATTTTAAATATAGAGAGCGCTTATTTGTAGGTTTTATCAAGCCATTAGAAAATAAAGCGATGGAGTTATAGACAGATTAAGAGATCAAGTAAAAGAGAAAGGAAAAATAGATAATGTCAAGTTATAGTAAATGGAAGGATTTACAGCGTCACTCGTTTTCAAATTGTGAGAGAGTAAATAAGAGTAAGTTAGAGAAAGACTAAAATGTGAAAAATATAAAGTACAGAAAAGAAATTCGACAGAATGGAAACAGGAGAAACAAGAAAGAAAATAACGAGTGACGTAAAATATAGCAGGCTAAAAGCCTAGTTTGAAAGAATGGAATAAGTGTAGTGATCGACTTAGGGAGAAAATAAAGCTGAAGGAAAATTGTAGAAATGGAGGTAAAGGCAGATATAAAGAAAAGTGAAACTAAAAAAGAAAAGATGCCGTAAAATGGAGTTAGAAATAGAAAAATAAAGGAGGAAGACATTGAAAGTCATTTAATAAAAACCTCTATGTGTAGATAGAGCAATTGCTAGAATTTGAGCAAGATCAGTGTAGGGAGAAATTCGGATAACGAGAATAAACAACACGAAAGTAGACAAAATGGAGTTGGAGACAGATTACTTACTTATTCTGCTCTATAACCGGGATCTTGTCCTGACCTCTCGCAATTGCTCCCTCCTGTAGATAAAATAAGAGAGGGTAACATATAGAAAGAAGAAGATAGATCGTATAGGTAGATCGAACAACACCCTTAGGTCTCTATCTCCAAATAGATGTAAAGAGAACAATAAGGACAAGACGAAAATGTATTATAAAATAGTTATAACAGAGATAAAGACAGAATAAGAGAAAAAAGAGAAGATAAGAGTGACATAAATATAGTATATAGAAGATCTACTCTCCGTCACTGTCTAAAATGGCGTGTCACAATGAGAAGATAACCTTAAGTAATGGAAACATACAGAAGAAACTTTAGAGAACAAGTTATAAAAAAGTAAAAAAGGAAAATATAAAAGATAAAGAAAAGAATGAGAAAGAATGGATAAGAGATGTAATTGTAAATAACTATTGACATTGTATGCCAAAATATAGAAATAGAGTTATGTAAAGAGAACAAAAAGATAAAATAGAAAATAGAAAGAGCAAGTTAAAAAAAAGATAAAAAAGAAAGAGAAGATTAAAATGGAGAAAGAATGAAAAGAAGATAAAAGAGTTACGTAAATATAGTAAAATGAAGATTTAAATTCGTAGGAATCTTCTTCGTCTGTCACAATGCGAAAAGTGTAAAAAAGAAAGAGAGAAGATAAGAAAAATAAAGTGGATAAAATAGTTAGAGAAGATAAAAGAGATAGAGAAGACAAAAAACAATAGAAATAAAACATAAAAGTAAATATGGAGATAGACAGATTATGCCAAGGGAACAATCAGAAGAAACTCAGAAGAAAGAAGAAGTTATAAAAAGCTTATATAAAATATAAAGAAATTTTGGAGAAAGAAGAGAGAAGAGAAGACTTACAATAGCTGTCACTATCTCACATTGATAATATATGTCAGAATGGACATTGTAGGTGGTATTCTCGTTGGCGAGTGACGTGACTACGAGGGACGCGGTAAAATGAAACTGTCGATACCTACAAACGTATCGAGGAAAATGTCCCTTCCCACGTCACCTTTCGACAATTAGAATACGACGTTAGTCGATCTAGTCGCCAGGAGTCTCTTAGATTAAGAATGAAGATATCAATTTAAGGTCGAAGTGGCATCTGTCACGTCACTCGACAGCGAGAATAAAGCGATGTATGACACAATTTAGAAGTACATATGTAAAGAGAGCAAACATATTAAGAAAAAATGAAGAGAGGAAGTTATAAAAAGGTTAAAAGAGAAAAGATAAAAAAGTGCGATAAGATAACAAGGAAAAAAAGGTAAGAGAAAAATAAAAATGCATCGTAAATATATTGAAGGTCTAATCTTCGTCCATGTCCACCCTGGGTGTCACAAGGAAAACAATATAGAGATAAAACTTAAGAAGAAAATAGAGAGATGAAGTTATAAAAAGGGGTTAAAAAGATAAAAGAGAGAGAAAGGAGAAAGGAAGATAAAAGAGAAAGAAAGAAAAAAGAAAAATGTAATATAAAAGAGAAAGAAAAGATAAAAGAGAAAGAAAGGAAAAAGAAAAGATAGCAGAGAAATAAAAAATAAAAGGAAAATAAAGGATAAAAGAGAAAGAAAAGATAAAAGAGAAAGAAAGGAAAAAGAAAAGATAGCAGAGAAATAAAAGATAAAAGGAAAATAAAGGATAAAAGAGAAAGAAAAAATAAAAGAGAAAAAAAAGATAACACAGAAAGAAAAGATAAAGTGAAAAGGAAAGTAAAAGAACAACGCAAAAATAGTACATATATGGCAGGTCTACTTTCCGACCACTGTCAAGAAATTAAATGGAGGGATCGAATTTTGACAAGAAAAACGATACGAGAGCAGGCAGTAACAAGAATATTAACGCCTTAGGAGTTTAGAGAATTTTAGAAATAGCTAAATTAAAGAAAGGCTAAACAAGGGATATAAGTAAGTTGCTAAACAAGATATAAAGGAAAATAGAGGCATAAGCGAAAAATAAGAACTAGAGAAAAATTAAAAATATAGTTATACAAGAGTTATAAAGGATATTAAATTGTAAATGTAATCTTACCATAAATGTACTATAGCATAAGGAATTTTAATTTTTGTAAGTTTGAATTTATCTGGCAGCATTTATACTTAATATACTGATGCTCGGCAGTTTTTTAAAAGAACTATCTCATACTTAAATATTTACTTTTTAGTAATATTTCTACAGTCTTACTTATGATACATACAGTAATTAAAGGTGTTGTTGCCAGACTGTTTTAATACTTTTTTTTATGCGTATGATAGTTGGACTAATATTTATTATCTAAGCTTAAACTATATAATTCTGTTCAACAGAGAAAGGAGGACTATAAGAAAAAAGTAAGACATAGTATTTTCTAATTACTATTAAGAACTAGAGAAAATAAAACTCTATCTAAAGATAAGAAATGAAAGTGTTCCCGAAACGAAACAGAAAAGTATAATTAACTATAAACGAGTAACTTGGAAAAATTGTAAAAAAGCAAAATTAATAAATATATTATGATAAAAAATAAAAATAAATACTTAAAAAAAGGCATGCACTTTTGGAACGTCTTTTCACCAAAAACAACCTTTAAAAAAATATAATTTTTAGTAAAAACAAAATAAAATTGTGTTTCCTCATTCCTGAAAAAATAAAACTTTCTGCACACCCCAAAATAATGTGTTATTGTTTAATTAAAAAAAGTAACTTTATTATTTATTCTACAAAGCACAGTTTCTGTTTTTCTAAAAACAGTTATTTATAAGTATTTTATTTTTTTTTTTTTAAAAATATTGTATATACATAAACCAAAAATATTCAAAACTTGACAAATTAGTGTTTTGAGAACAATATATTCGTATATTTCATATTGTTTGTGTGTGTGTTTAAATAAAATCAAAAATAATTATGTGTAGCAAATTGAATTTTTGAATTATGTTGTTTCGTGAAAAATAGTAAGTGTTGAGGTAATTAGAAGAAGAAGATTAGGAGAAAAAGAGAAATGTCCGAAATTTGCTATTGTCTTATAGAAGTAGGAAAGGTTAAGTTAAAAAAGTTTGATTTTTGATATGCAATTTATGTGGATAAGTCGCCATTTTAACTCTATTGTGAATTATTCAAATCAACAAATTTCATATGTATTCATTTTCTCCTTTTTCGTTCTTACAAATAAAAAAAGAATGCAGCTATTATTATGACCAAGGCTGGAGAAAAAATGAAATATTTATGTGCAAGAAATCGAAAGGACGTGCATATAAACCACTAAATATTGGCTAAGAGGTTTTTGTAACAAACTTGAAGTTAATGCAACAGAATATAACGAGTTCAGTTATTATGGTAAAAAACTGCAAAACATGCAAAAGTACTGTAACTAGAAAATAGGCTTTTAAAATAGAATTAGAAAAGGAAGAACTAGATTTGAGGCAAGAAAATTACAATAGGTATCGTTAAAAAGTTATTAGATTTGCATCAAAAGCAAAAAAGGATGAAATGTTATATACGTTCTCATTAGATAGATTTTTGCTGTTGATGTAATGCTTACAATATTTTACAATATTAATATATTGTAGAATATATTCACATTATTAGTGAAAAGAAATGAAGGAAAGTTAGAAGAAATAAAAAAAATAAGTTTCTTATGCACATACTTATAAAATCACTGAAGAACCACTTGCTTAGTTGACAATTCTGAAAATATATATTTAAGCTTTAAAAGAAATATTAAGAAATAAGAAAAATTTGTGCCCAGAATGAAATTTTTAAAAATGAATTGGGAAAGAAAAGAGAATACACAAAAGTTCATAGCCCAAGAGAGATATGAAATTAATAAAATAAGGCAATAGTCTTTAAAAAAAAGCTCAAAGTAAATAAAGTGCGAAAGAAATGAAAATAAAAGAAAGACAGAAAGTATAGAATATATAAAATATTTATGACACTACTTTATAATATTAAACAAAAAAAGTAATAATATAAGAAACCAAGAAAGAAAAAAATTAAAAGAATAACAACAACATAGTCATTCTTGAAACAAAATATTTAAAAAAAAAACAAACAAAATAATAAAGAAAATAAAATGATAAAATATCTAAAGATTAAAATAGTTAACAACATACTAAAAAATAAAAGGTAGGACAGTAGAATTATATATCAGTCACAGATCATACTCTCGTATAATAGCAGTCATTTGACAAGAATTGAAAATTTTTGGGAGACCAAAATTTAAATTTTGTTTTTTTAATTTTTGTTGTTGATTTTTGGAAATGTTTCTTTTTATGTTGATATTGACTTAGTTTTTCTTATCATCATCTTTGTACCAATCTTCACATCCAGGTACATTGTCGGGTGCATCACATTTTTCGATTTCTTCATTATAAACTTCACCAATTTGGCAACCTAACTCGCGTGGATCTGCGCCATTTAAGCAAACATAGAATTTTTGGCAATCAGTTGGATGTGCATATTTTGGATGTGCAACAGCTTGTCCTGATGCATCAGCTTTGCCATTTTTAGGGCATTCAAATCCGTCACTGAGTTTTCCTTTTTTTTAAAGATAAAAACAAAAAATAAAATAAAATTAATAATTGTTACGTGTTTTATAATTAATATATTTATTATAATATATCTTACTTTCATCAGCGACACATCCTTGTCTACCAGCTGTATCGGGCCATACGCATGTACCAGAATATTCATCAAAGTGTAGACCAGTAGTGCACTTAATTTCAATAGCTTCACCCTCGATGCAATTGTAGAAAATATTACAAACTGATGGTTCTGGATGGGCAAAGAAGCCATTACGACGTGGACAAAGGGCGTTTCCTTTTGGTGGTTCTGTTAAAAAAATAAAATGTATAAATAATTGATTTTATTAAAAAATTTCACAGGACTTACGAAGTTCTGTGCGATCACCGCAGTCGGCATTGAAGGGTTGATCACATTTGTTAATTTTTCTGATTGTTTGATCGAATACTAAGCCATCTGGGCATATCTTTTCTTTTGCTACTCCGTCTGTACATTCGTAATATTTATCACATTGAATTGAGTCCTCGTATTGTCCATCTTTTTCAGGACAAGTAAATGCTTTTTGGGCATCTAGAAAAAAATTAATTAATTATTAATAAATTATTAATATGTAGATTAAGATTTTAAATTTAAATTGTCGATATTTTATATAACTAATAACTTAAAAGTGAAATTAATATTAAAGAACAATCTGTAACGATTTATGCAGTCAGGTAACATCACGCCATCTATTAGTCAAATTTTGAACGAACGGTAATTGAAGACAAAGTCTTCAACGTTCCAGGGCATATTTCCAGACTGTGGGGCAAAGATCTAGAGCTTGGATAAGGGAGGAGCTTGCAGTGGCAGCGGCATTTAGAGTCAGTTGATTTGAAAAGCAATTAAAGTGTTCTAAGTGATCAAAGTGACCTAAAGCGAAAAGTGATATGATTATATAGTGAATTAAAAGACGATAAATACAAGTTATTAGTGAGAGAGATAAAATTTCAAGTGATAATTAGTGAACTTTAAGTAGTGTGTTTGCAGACATTGAATTGAAGTGTTGTGAGTGAACATTTAAAAGTGTATTTCTTAATTAATCCTACAAATCCTAATGTACAATAGGACGGGCTTGTAGTACAAAGGGTGGTTCCTAAGCTTATTTACTTTGACAGCTCTACAACCGGGATCCGGTCCCTTGTTAACGAAATCTTTTTATTGGTCCCAAAAAATAAAGAAACATAAAAAGAAAAAGTGCAACTTTACAAACACAGAAATCGCCACCATCATACATCAAGTCTACCTTCTTGCTAACCGAGCTGTCGTACAACTTTCTAAAACTCGTCAACGCACGATTTTGTCTTCGCTTTTTATCTTATTATGCAAAGACGAAAAAAAAATATAAAAAGCCATTCGAAGTAAAATGGATAAATAAATTCCCTACCATCAGGCAAAACCATTGAGAAATTTATTTATCCGAGGAGGCATTAAATTTCGCAACATGTTCCAAACCGATTGCGCAGACGCGGTAGTGATATAAAGCAGAAGAAAACAAGAAAGCTAGCTTCCTGCAGCTATGTGTCTACAAGAAATGAATGGTTGATGATAACTACGTGTAGGAGGTGAGTCTTTTTCTTTGAATCGTCATTATAATATCAAGAAAAGATATAGGTCGATTGATATTAATCGGTCGACATAAGAAATTCAAGAACTTAACCAGTTAACCTTCTACACAGAGTGCATATTCACCTCGTTATTATAACTGTGTCTTGCCATTCTCAAGGTTTGTCCAATAAGAATTTTTAATAAGGCGGTAAGATAACATGTCATTTAAATGGCGCGGTATTTAATTTTTATTTTACTGAGAGATATTGTTGATCTCGTCTGCAGTTTTATTTAGTATTCCAAGGCTGATGGTTGACCTTTATATTAATTATATTAAAGTTGAAAAGAGTTTTGTGTATGGAAACGCTTGGAAAAGTTCATGCTTTACAGATGCATAATATATTTAATCAATCAAACATGACTAAAAATCTACTACCTTTTTTTAAAGGAACTTTTGGCATTTTCTCCAATACTAAGTGCGGAAAAATAAACAAACGGAATAGTTCACTCTGCAAATGTTATTAATAATTTATTAATATAGCCAAGGCGAATGTAACTTGCCTGTGAAAGATTTATGTTTCATTTTCCGGAATTTTTAATCGTGTAGTATAAGTTGACTGAATGTAATACTCAATCTGCTGCCACCTGATTTATACATCAAGCAGCAAGCAGTCTGCACGACCCCGAGGCGATGAGAAGCAGGTTACTGGCTTGAGAAAAGGTCTAGACGTAGCAATACACTACGCTGTTAACCATAATAAATTGTGCCTAAATGACAGAGAAATTCAACTTCAACCCAGGTATTAGCTGTTTTCGATTTGCTACATTTATCTGATATCCCTCACATTTTTCTCAGTTTCACTGAAAATGGCTGTTCGATTTGGCGGTTCAGTTCCTATTTTACGACAGATGGCGACAGCTTCTAACTGATACAAAACCAAGTGATGTGATAAAAATATTTTTTCATCACATCAGTTGAGTAAGTGATTTTTAAGTTATGCACTGAAGTATTTATTGTGGGGATTTGTTGTGGTTTTGTAATAATTTCATATTCAGCAGCGGAAGTATTATGAAGAGACAATTTCTTTGATCTTGGTGTAAGGAACGTTAATTTATAAAATTTTTAATATTTATAACATAAGTGACTGTTCGATTTGCTTTTTGCAATCAGTTACAATTTGACAGAACACAAGTGAGGCAAAAGTGAGTACGAGATTTGACATGTGAGGAATATGTGATGAATATCTGATAAATGTGACAAATCGAAAGCAGCTATTGAGAACTTAAGAAGAACCTTCAAAAACCAACGGTTCTTTGTCTTCTCTGATAGTGAAGCGGCAATCAGGGTGATCGATAGCTTCGTCAGCGTCACATGCACGAATATGAACCTCATAATTAAGAAAATTGATTAGCTAAATTTTGGTTGATCGATTACGAAAACTGAAAAGAAGGCCATCTGTCGGTCGATAGATTATTGTAAAAAGCTCGCTTTTAGGCGTTTCTCCAGTGTGTTAAAATATCAGCTGATTTTGATTTTAATTTTACTTGAAAATTAGTTACTTGTTTCAAAATAAGCCGATCGAGAGGCCGGCAGGAGGGCAACAACGTACCAAGTAATAATTTTTTTTATTTTTCGCTCACTAACATTTTTCACTACACTACCAACACAACTGTTAAAATACAGGGTACGGCAAAAGTCCGGCAACCGTCCGATATTTCCTAAAGGGTAGGTTTTCGTGAAAAATTACGTATAATGACGTATTATAACGTGTGTCCCCCCCCCCCCTTAAAGGCGTTCGTCATAAATGATGAATTTTCGTCATAATTAGATTGCCGTGTGTGGAAGCTATAATTTACTCCTATACATTGGAATGCAGCAGGATTTAGATACATTTAGCAATAAGTAGTTGGTTAGAGACCATTGATAGCTACGGTCAAGATTGGCATTAATTTTGTAAGCACAGTTCTCAACCAATCCAATAAGACTATTTAAAAAAATTTGAAAATCATCTGCATTCATGTGCAGTTTACAGTTTGTCACGACACTACTGAGATCGTTTATGCACATACTGAAAAGCAACGGTCCTAGTATGGATCCCTGCGGAACTCCGCGCGAGTAGTTCCGAAAACCTCATATAGTCTATTAGCTCAGGTTATAGAAGCTTGTGACTAACACTGTCGAATGCCTTACTAACATTAAACGGCTCCAGATTAGAGTCGGGCGTAGGCGATGGAGTTTTCTCGGCCACGCTAAACCTTCAAAAATACTAACAACCCTAATTCGACCAGTGTCTTTCAGGTGCAACTTCTCGCCTAGCAATACAGACGGACCCAAGACCAAGAGCAAGGGAATCCTGTTTTCGGAAAGATAAGCGACTATCGAGAAAATAGGAGCTACCCTTTCGGGACCAAGGCCGCCGCCTTTCTCTACCTATTATAAGCTGTTGTGATTGCAAAAAGACTTAAATGGCAAAATTATGCTTAAAAGCTGACCGTAAGCATTATTTTCAATGATTTTTTTAAAAAAACAAAATTTGTTATCATTGTGAATCATTATTAATTCAACGATCATTTGAAGCTTAAAATGACATTTTGTAAACTTTCGTTTTCTATGTAAAGTCGTAAGTTTAAGTTTTCATGATTATTCCCTAATTATAAAAAACCTAAAAAAATTGTTCTCTATTTCCAATTTCTGCCAAATCATTGCATAAGCTTTTCATCGATTATTAGTTACAACAAAAAACAAAACATAAACAAAATTTAAAAAAAAATCTGGAGCAATGATTCGATTCGTTTCAGTGGACCTGATTAAAGTCACTGAAGTACTAGAGCGTGAATTTTATGAAAAAAAACTCGCTTCTACAAGAAGTACCTCAATACAAAAAAAACGGCCTTAACAAAACCTAGTGAACCATTTCCGGCTCGACCTTTTCACTTTTTCGATTTGAAATCTTCCGTCTCACTGATTGGCATCCGGCATTGATTAGATAACATCAAATGCATCTTATCATTCATAATGCGAATTAATCTCGTCTTTAAGAAATCTAGCGCCAAGAAATCCCAGTCCCGGATTCGATTTGCATATAAAGATTTTGAAAAGCCGCCAAAAATCAATCAGCATTAAATGATCGAGCTTTCTTTTCCGGTACAGGCCTAACGATGATCGCCTTGGAGGGAAAAAAAGAAACGAAATTTATCTTTATTTTTGTATGAATTTTTGAATTTTCATCTTTTTATTAGGTACTTAAAAAGTCCATCTTGAATTAGCCCACGGCTTTAAGGTATATGAAGAATTGCCCAATAGAGAAGTGCATAATTAATGAAGTTATACAACTTTTGGATGAAGCCGTCACAGAGGCCAAGGGGCATGCATCCAAAAAAAAACAAACAAAAAAATTTAAAACGAACGAAATAAATACTGCAAATGACACACAATCTTAGCGAAAGTGGAAATTCTGTCGCAAGACGACATCGTCCAACGCAAATTAGCCGAAGAAATCGAAATGAAAAAAAAAGTTGCCATAGATGATGACTACTGTATGGGCCCCGCAAGGCCGGTCGGTTGCTGCCTCTAGGATTTCATCATTCATTGGCTTGGCTTCTTAAGACTTAAGCCCGTTGGGCCTGCGCTAACCACACTCAGTCAGCGGTTGGCACAATGTTTTCCAATCTTACATGTTTTGAACCCGTTTCTTAAGCCTTTAGCTTTACAACACCACGCTAACGTTCACTTTGTTAATCGGTATTGATCGATACCTGAGCTGAAACTTGGAGAAAACAAAGTAACAAACAAAAAATTGATCACTTTTCGGTCGAAGCTGTAATTTAGCCGCTAGTCAGGTTAAGAAATAATATGGGCGAGTCTCAAGATGATGAAAGGAAAATTCGCAAAATCTAAGTTGAAATGTGCAAGTTTTGTTACAAAATTTGGTAGAATTTGTAATTTTTTATTTCCAGAGACTGCTTAAGGTCGTGTGCCAACTAAACATTACATTTTCATGGACACTTCGGAATTCTAAAGTGTGCCAATTCACTTTTCATTTGACAACTAGCATTGAGACTAGACTATTAAGCGTTTTATCACCGTATTGATAAATGTACAAATAAATAATTGAAAGATCTAAAATTAATGCAAATATAATAATATTTACTATCGAACGAAAGCTGGTAAAAGAGAATTAGAAACCAATTTGAATGGCATCACAAATGGGTAATTGATAATTTGTATAATCCTCCAAGTTTGCCTTGTCTGTTCATCGGATTTAATTCAAACAATAATCGTGCTTTTCAAAATCTAAATTTCAAATTTCGCGGATTTTTCTTAGGTCGATTTTTTGGATCATTAGTGGAAATATTTCGCTTGACGTAATCCAGAAGGAAAAAGTCTAATGACTGTTAAATCGCATGATCTCGGTGATCAATTCATATTACCTTTTCGAGAAATCAGACGGTGCGTGATTTTCAGTGAATTGTCGACGTAATTTTCAGCGCGAACTCATAATATATTATGAAACAGTTTTTGATTAATTTTACAGGTGTTCCGATGACATAGAAATGTCATATTTGATCCTACTTTGTAATAATTGATTAACTTATTAATTGGAATGAACGCAACATCAATCAATAAGTTTGTAGGCTGGCATATAGATAGCGCCACTATATGTTTTCTGGAACAACTGCCGTATTTGGATGACCACGGGGTTCAGCATCATTGTTGTTTGTTCGGACGCGTCTAAAATTAGCAAACCACTTCTCTACCATTTGTATCTAGGGTGCAGAGTCCGAATTGCACCTATCAGGCCTTTGCTTTGCTTGAACGGTATTTTTTCCCATTAAAAAGTAATGCTTTATCAACACACGAAATTCAGATTTTCCATTACTTTGAAAATTACAAGAGTAGCGTCACTAAAATCACTGTGACTTGTAAACTAATGGTCAGAATGTCATGAAATTACATATCATTTGAAGGTTGGCACTATCTAAAATTCATATGAATTTGCCAAAAGTGGCGCCATCTATTTATGTCATCCTATGAACTTATTAAGTGATGTAATATCAGATGAAAAGAAAAACAATAATTTTTGGTATCTTCAACTTTTGCTTTTAACCACGAAGATCGATTAGCAGCTTGAATTTTTCATACAAATTTGCTTTTAAAATGATGGCCTAAGGTTTATTTTCAGGTGTTAGTGAAAAAGGAGTATTAAGCAATGCTGTTTCTATTGGAGATGCACACACACGATTACTCCTTCAACTGTTGTCGAACTGGTTTAAAACACACTCCTGGCTGACACGGGTGTATACCTTCATCACGAGTAGCTTTCTTGTAATTACTAGGATAAATCAATTTACGTGTTTGCTAAGAGGATAGAGAAGATAAAAGCCGGATCGCGGCTATAGAGCCGTCAAAGAAAAAGAAGAATATGGAAACAAGTAATATTTTATATTAATTCTCAAATAAAGGAGGCTCTGCAAGGAATCGGAGACTTTTTCCGGAAAAAGACTGGAATAAATAGTTAGACAATTCTTCCGTGTTGTGCTGTTAGGTCATTTTGACAAGACGAATGAAAAGCAGCTGTTGCCGTCAAGTACGTGGGTTTATATGTGGTTTTTTAACAGTCAGGTGTTCACTTTTTCTCAGCTGTTTACTTTTTCTCCACGGTATTCTACACAGAATTTTTCTGTGTAGAAATATATAGCAAAAATGGCGAACGGAATTACGCACGAACACCATACTAGGCTTGACACTGGAAAAAACGCCTAAAAACGAGCTTTGACACAATTATCGATGGCCTTCTATTTGAGTTTTCATAATAACAACGAAAAATTTTCGTCGTTGGGTTCTTCGTTCAGATGCTCATATTCGTCATTGAAAGCGAATTTTCTTCGTAACGACGTCTGTGTGTCGAGGATATGATTTCACCGTTTGCTTCAAGAAACTCCTCAGCAATCCTTCAGGTTTCAAAATTAGCAACTTACAGTTTCCATGTGAGTGATTGTACATAAATCCTATAGCTCTAAACCTCGAGTTCATCCGAGTTTCCCCACACATGTTGAGGTTTTGGCGTGTTCCGGTACCATTTGGAAGGATGGATCATACACAGTTTATTAGAGACATCTGCCATTCTTTACCGACAAATCCTGCGAATCATTCATGCTTAATAACTACCAAAAAATCAATAATATTCAAAATATATCTAAACCAATACATTAAATTTCCATACGTATACTTTCTATTACTCTTTTAACCGTTATAGTATCCAGTCTACAAAATTTAATTTTATCCTTGAGGAATAAATTAAATTTAATCAATAAAAATTCTTGTCTCCAACTGACCCGCATTTAAAAACGATACACGTCAGCATCTTACTATAAGCTTCCGAAATATCTTAACAATAAATTTTATCAGTTTTGGAGTTTGTTGTTTTGTGAACTATTTGCAAAAATTTGCATATCTAATCCGGTTGAAATGCACGAAATGATAATATTTAAATATGATTTATTCTCCGAAATGGGGTAAATCTTAATTTCTGTATAAAAACTATTCCAACGAGTTTAATTTAATTCACAACAACTTAAAACTGGTAATTTTATTCTAAGAGAACCGGTAACCACAAAAAATTCTTAGTGACATTCAAATATTAGCGGTCAAACTTTCTTTTTTTTTGTGTTATATCTCTTCAATAATCACTTTATTTTAAAATTATTTATTGTTAACTATTAAAAAAAAATTTTATTAGATGGCAACAAAAGGTCCGTCACTTTCTTTTTTTTTACCTTACCAAAAATAGAATTTCTACTCAAGTTCACACAATAAATAAAAGTCCATTAACAAGTTTCCGTTGATTCTCCCATTTTTGAATGTGTATAGTAAAAAATTTCACTTTTATTTTCATTTTTAATATTTTTGTTGAAGAAATCTTAAGTAAATTATTAAGAAAATAAAGTAAGAAAATCACACTCACTAGTTGAGACCACAAGAAGCGCGGCGGCAATGGCACATAACACAAAGTTCCTCATATTTATTGGTTTCCTGTCGCTGGAGCAGCTCTAATTAAAGATGGAGGATCACTCGTAATCTACAGTTAAACGTCTTGTTAGATAAAAGATAACTTTCTTTAAATGAAAGGAAGTAGAAGGGAAAGTAAGTTAAGTGTAAAGTCTTAATGCGGAAAGTAAACAAAAACTACAACTAAACTGTTCGATGGTTTTACTTAAACTACAACTGGTCGTGGGGCGACTCTCACTTTTGAAGACTCCCTTCTTCTTGAAATTTTTCTTTTATATAGATTCAAGACACCATCCAAACCGGCGGCGATACCACGTAGCCGCCCGAGGGGCTTGGATACGACAACGACTCACCTTCACGAAGTTGTCGTTCGTTCGTTGTTGTCTCGGCGGCATAAACAGGTAGGAAGACTTCAATGCCTGCATCTCTAGCAGAGTTTAGTACGGGCAGCAAAGTTTGGTGTTCTGATGCGATTACGCTACGTCGATTTGTATATTGGCGTGAAGTTTGTTGTTGACAAACGTGTTGTTCGCTAGATGAGGAATGCCACACCATTCGCAAGGTATAATGATGGCTTGAGGCGGTGCCCAGAAATTTCTCCTGGAGACCTTAAGGCTATTGAAATTGTTTTGTTTTCTGCATTCTTTATACGTGGGGGCATTGTGGGTGAAATATTTGCAAGTGCCTGAGGTGGGTAATTTCCAAGATTCAGAGGGTATCAACCATGGCCTAATATGCAAGACTCGACTAGCAGAGCATTGGATGAGTACATGCATTAAGACCTTGTGTTTAAAAAAACGAGAACACGTCTTTCTTTCGAATAATTATTATCGCACCTTCGGTTTCTACAATAATTTTGATTTAATTTATGTTTTGTTTACTCGTGTAACTTTATTGTCCTTTTATGAGAAACCTCAATTGACTGTAATCTTAATTTTTACAGCTAATTGCAACTAATTATATTAACTTTGAGTTTATTCAACTGTGTACAATCTGTCTGAGGCTATTGTCATCATCTTCTTCTTCTTAAATGACGCTACAGTCCTTGTAGTACTCGGGCCTCTTGAAGTCTCTTCTTCCAGTCGTCTCTACGTTTTGCTAGTTCTCTCCAGGTTCTTATACAAAGTTTCCGTATATCTTCTAGCAAGTCATCCATTCACCCATTTCTTGGTCGTTCTACGCTTCTTTTTTCTGATGGTCCACCAATAAAATCCTGCCTAGTATTTTTTCTGTCACGACACGAACAACGTGTCCGAGCCATCGTTCTCTACTCAATTTTATATGTGTAACTATTTATTTCGTCATCTTCAAGCTCACATTAGTTCTAATGCGACATTCGTTTTGGTTGACATTTACAGGACGAAATATTCTTCTTACGATTTCCCTTTCGAAGACTTTGAGCTCCCAATGGCGCTTTCGTGAATTCCTTCCCTACAGACCAAAGGCAGGACGGCGGCCAGGAACCTGGGAAGCTACGAAACAGACCTGGACCAGCGATCTGGCTTACAAATATGAGGAATAGAGGTGTAGTACAATAGGCGAAGCGAGTGACCGCGGTAATTTTGGACCCAATACCTCACTACAAAAAAAGAAAATATAATTGTGTATTAAAGAACACAAGACAGAAGTGAAGCTTCGCGTACAATAATGAAGAACATATAGGCATATAAAAACTTGACGACAAATGAAATATTAACGAAATAATAATCTTTAATGCACAATCTTAATTTTTTAAATAACCGATTCCTCATTTTTACTTTACCGATGTCTGCGCCATCTATGAACAAATTCAAATAAATTGTAAATATTTTCCTGCTGGTTTGGTAGAATTTATTTATTTTGGGGGCGTGAGGTAGCTCTAAAATACAAATGGTCAGGGATTCTGATTCTCCGAAGAGAAAATGAATGATTTTTGGGGATAATTTTGATTTTTTATGATTTTTAGGGACCAGGGGGGCTTCGGATAAAAAAAATTTCAGGTAAAAGTTTCATATTTCTCTTCGGCGAATCAGAATCCGTGAAAAAAATGGGGGTTGCCAGTTGAAATTTTAGAGTTACCCCTCGCCCCCAACGGCGGTGGGGCGGGGTCAGTCAATTTCTGTATTGTCAGATAGATTTTCAAAAAATATTGAACACGTGTTTTTTGTTTTTTCAATTGAAACTTTTCGAGGGAATTGGGTGTTATTATTTTTGTCGTCGTAAATTTGCTGTCTGTCCCAGTGTGCGGTGGAGAGAACAGTTGCGAGAGCCCAGGACCGGATCTCGGTTGTAGAGCCGTTAAAGAAGAAGAAGACACTGATAGGGTAGCGCCATTCCTAATATTTTTTTCAGCGTGATGTTTACAGATTCGCAGCGAGTCTAGGTATACATCTAGATATTTGACCGTTTTAGTCACTTTAAGTTCCGTCGAGAGTTGAAACTCAAAACCTCTTATCTCTTAGCTTAGTGAAAACAATTGCGTCAGTCTAATTATGTTGCAGGCTGACTGGTCGCAATTTATTTCAGAGTAATCTTACATAGCGGGGGTGGAGCACCTTTGCTTCTCTCCACACCGCCAGAATGTAACTTTATTTCTAAACTGGTAGCCAATATTCCCTGAAATCTAAGCGCAATGATTTCTTTACCTCATTGGAGCGAAGCAGAGAATTCCCGTCAAGCCTCGATGCCTTAAAGAGAGAAAAGATGTCTATTGCACCCTTCACCATCTCTTCTGTGATGATCCTATCGGCCCGATTTCGGTCTAGCCTTGTTTTGGTTCGCTTTAAAATAACCCAAAACATATCCAAGAGTCTGCTTCACTTGAGGATCGTCGTGATCAGTCTAGTCTTGGGCCATCAGACTATAGCGGCATAAGTGACAACAGGTTTAACGATCGTATTGTACATCCAGTACATCATTTGTGGTGTAAGACCGCATGTCTTACCCAAAACCCTTTTACAGGCTCATATAGCCCTAGTAGCTTTACTGATGACGTAGTCCAGTTGAGCATTCCAGTTCAGCATCTTCTAGCATTACTCCCATTACTTTCCGAGATATTTTCCGTGTTGCATCTTTCTTGAAAAGTTGGCTACTTTCGTTTTAAAGACAAAATTATAGTCGTTGAGTACATGTACACAGATTCTAAAGTCATCGCTTTAAGTTTTTTTTTATGTGAAAGAGTCTAAGCTTAGGTGTCACCATTTATACTACCAGTGCCTGAGCAATACCCTCGCTAAAACCTAATAATTTTGTTAATATCTTCTGCATCGACAAGATAACGAAAACCACCAGATTTTATCGGAAGTTTTGTAACCGGCGCTTCACCTTTTCGCTATTATCATAACCCGTTGGCATTTAAAGCGCATCAAAGCCGCGCGCATATGAATCTTTTCAACTTTCAAAGCTCCATTCAGGCAAGCCTCTTACGGTTTTTACATAACGGATAATTTATGCCACGATCTCTAGCATTTCACTATCGTTAAGATGCTCACACCTCTGGAGACTAGACACCTTTGAAAAGGTTCAAGCAAAAACGCATACAAACTAGTGCTATTCTCTATATAGTCTGGTCATTGAATGCATTTCCAGCTCTGTTCTAGACTAGTGCCATTGCACACGGAATCATCATCATCGTTTGAATTTTGCCTTTCAGTTTTTAAAGTAAATTTGCCACTTGGCATTAGCGACGTGAGCTGTATATGCGCTGATTTACTGTTTTCACAGGTTGAATAATGACGAGGCGATCTGCACGTAAATTTCTCAAAAGCAATTTAAAATGCACGGCAGGGCACTCTCCATCCTACCTTTAAGCCAGCGGCCATTACTCGCTGAAATCGTGATCCTCTTTCGGTTATTCAAATTTTTCCCCGAGTCTCAACAAACTGTAAAAGCTCTAATCCATAATTTTTTTTCTGCCGACAGCAAAGTGACATTGCTTAACAATAAGTCTAACGGCTTCGAGGAATTCCAATGAAGCCCGAGCCACATATCCGATAGTCGATATTGTCGCGATACTATTTTTTTGCTGGTTCACTCTCAATTGTATGAAACCAGTATTTTGTTCAAGGCGAACATCTTTTCCTCGGCGAATATGCCAAGAAAAAAGTCATCACGGCGACACAACGTGCAAAGTCGACCGGAGCCGGCGGCGTTAATAATTACAAGTAAGCCACTTGTGGGGGCACCTGAAGGTACATAAATTCTTGCTCAATTGCAGTTGGTAAGATTAAAACTGAGAATTTCTATGCCGGATTCCTTTCTTTAATTTTTGCACATGGTTTCCTTCGTTTGTTCCGGGTTCTTTACGACATGGCGTCCCTGACGACTGACACCAGCCTCCATAGCAGAACTTTCCTTTTAGTAATAAACTCAGGCGTCGATCAGCACACTATGTCCAAACAGCATAAGACGTATTGTCCACGTTCAACAGTATTCTTACGCACGATCTCGTGCCGGTAGTAAAATTCGCGTTCCAGTTTTAAGACGACAAAAAAAGAAAACAAAAATCTCGTTTCTCGCTCAAAAGTAAAATCGGAAGAAACCAAGTGGCACCAGCCCAGCTCGGCCTCTTGCCTTACTTTTTTGCACCACTAATTTCGCAGCGATGCTGGTCACTGGTCACTGGTCGGCGGTAGGTAGGTACCTGGATGGTTGCTGTAATTGCTGATATGCCAAGGTTTTTTCGCTGTCTCGGCGCCGAACTCTGACTCGAAACCAAAATCATGAAATAATGGAAGAAGAAAGTAAAAGTCAACATCTCGACATTAAATTTGCATTAATGCTGTTACTCTTGCGCCCCGTCTTCGTACTGCATGCCGCCCGAATGTAATCTGGTTTGATGTCTACATGGGTGCTGGAGAAAACCACCGCCAACAATGAATAAAAATTTTGGGCAATTTTATGAAATTCGCAACAATGGACCTATTGAAACCGAATGACCGAAACAATGACACTATTTTCAGGCGGTTTGCACAATTCCTAGATTAGGGGGAACATGATTTGCCGAGGTTGGCGCGTTTGTTGAGACAAAATGACTGATTTAAAAACACGCAATTTTAATTAATTTGAATTGTTTTGCTTTATTATTTTAAACATTTCAAATATTTTTCATCAAAATCTTAATAGCCTTGCTCTGTTCTACTCGGACTTTTGGAGACTAGCCTATGTTCAGTTCATACCAAAAATGGATGACTCTTACAACCCCTCCAGCTACCATTCAGAAGCAATTCCAAACCGCGGAGGCAATAATCAATAAAAAACTTATGAAACAGAGACTGCCATTCACGTGATAGTGAGAGATATCGAGAGGGCCATGGAAATCTCTCTCTGCGCTTTTGCAGATATCTAGGGTACGTTTGACACTATTACCTTTAACGCGATCAATGAAGCCGTATCAAAAAGGAGCACTGAACCCCCCTGCAAGATGGACCACGTCGCTTCTCAACAGCAGATTGCGAACTATGCTGAGATGAATGTCGAATCGGTTACGATAAAGGCTACCCTCAAGGAGGCGTCCTATCACCTTTCCTATGGTCAATCCGTAATCGACGAACTTCTTGCCGACCCAGAATAACCGAGGCTTCAAAGCACAGGCCTATTAAAAAAAGAATAAATCCCTGTAGTCCTACACCCAAAAGCCTTCTTCACTTAAGTTCACCTCGACACTTCGAAGCGTGAATTTACTAAGTGATTATCGCGTCTTCTCTACAAAGATTTACATCTCTTAACGCTTTCTTAGCTTCTCGTAACAAAAATAATGAAAGTAAACATTTCCCCTTTTAGGCACACAAATGCTAGGTAAAGTGAAGTGCAATAATTTACCCAAAATTGTATGTTGTGCAACACTGGATAAAAGATTTTAAACTAAACGTGCTCATCCGGGTGGGACCCGCCTGTCTTATCGCGATGTAAACTTTTTGGGAAAGATTAATGTTATTTGTTTTTCTTTTAAATATACCAAGAAGCCCTGTAAAATGCACCGCAAAAGGTGCTCTCTTATTTGCTTTTCAATGACAAACAAAATTAGGTAAAATTAGAAAAATTTGATTTTAATTACTGCAAAATTACAGCAAGCGTTCAATAAGCTACGCCGCGTCCTCTTCATCATGGACGGGAATCGTGTCAAGCTCTTCTTCTTTGGGTATAAATTTCACTGGTCGTTCTTTACGTGGTGGCTTCTCGCAGAATCTTAGATATCCAAAATCTATTGAGTAGAGATCCTTCATTTCTTTGAGACCGTAATAGTATTCATGCCTCTCAATATTTCCGCCTAGAGACTTGTTAATAGCCTTTCGACGTTCCTTTCCCTTCTCGAAAATTTCATTCAATGGCACATCCGGAAGTGCACGTGTTGTTTGAAGTATATACTCTGAATCCTTCTCTACATATTCATATGGGATACAATCTTCAACAATCAACGTTACAGCATCCATCACCATATCTTCCCGCTTAAGATCTTCTTTATGTGCTGGCAAAAGTCTAGCTCGTACAGCAGCGACCTCTTCAGCAATCATACTGAAGTTCTTCTTCAATGCTAGCTTTTTATTTTTTTCATATCGTAAGCGATCCTTTTCTAGAGCTGTTTCCTTTTCCAATTTTTCCGGATCGACTCTCTTTTTTTCCATTAGGATATCCATAACGCGTCTTAGTATCATGTCGTCCCATTTCTTTTCTAGACGTTGTGGCAAATCAAATCCGGCTTTTGCCTTTTCCCTTTCGGCGGCCCTGTAAAATTAAAAAAGAAATCATTAAAACGAAATACAGAATTTTAAAACTTTAAATGTGTACTTTCTTGCTGCTTCGGCTTCAATCATCTGTCTTCTTGCCGCTTCAAATTCTGCTTCCTTGCGAAGACGCTCTAGTTCCTTAATCGCGGCTTCTTCTGCTAATTTCTTAGCTTCTCTGATGTCAGCGTTCTTTTGATACCACACAGTTTCCCAAGCACGAAGCACTGTTTTGCGGTCTAGTTCGTTATGAATTTTCGCCTTGAATAACTGAAAAAATATTAAAATTATAAAAGAACGAGAAATTTCCTTTAGCAACTAAATTATTATGTAGGATATAAAAAATCCATGGCCATCTAATGCAAATTAAAAAACGGATAAAAAGGATGCATGATGTCAAATATTAAATAAAGGATTGACCCACAAAGTTACGACGCCAAATCCCATTGTTACCAGCATGTGGACAATCTGATGAGCAAGCCTCGACGATCTGCTGCCTCTATCAGCTCAGTGTGTGAACTGGAGATGGCGGCCACGCAGCTTACTGATGTGCTACTCTCCTCCTATCATGAAAGCTCTTCTCCCCAAGTCCGATTTCCCAGTCCTACGCTCTGCACAAATCTGCATATTCTTCAGAGCGTAGGACTGGGAAATCGGACCACTGAATTTGTAGGACAATGTGGCCATCTTAATTTACCCCAAGTGCTAACCAACAGTCAAAAAATCAGCTTGTTACTAGTGGTTATTTATGAGCTATTATGAGCTCACGAGAAGAAGAAAAAGACGAACTAAGCAAGGTTGATATGCTCAAAAATACTTAAGGATTTGTGTTCCACAAACACCAAATTAATACTTAGTCTCAAAATTACCTCAGCTTCATTTGGTAGAGGTTTAGAGAATGCAGATGGAAGGACTACCATGCGAAAACTACTATTATAATCCCCAATTCCTAAAACTCTCTTGGTTGATGCTGATACAGGCTGTGTTGTAATTGCACTCACTACTCCGCCTCCCAGGGGCTCAAGTAAAACAGCCTCGTCACTTCGATCTAAAAAAGAATTGTAATAATAATCAAAAAAATTTATGTAATGTACTAAAAGTTACCAAAAAAATCCCAAATTTCCAAAACCCCATCATCTCTAGTTATATACAAAATAGACGGCCTGTCTTTGCTCCATTCGAGAGACGTAAGTATTGCCGGTCGCACTCTCCAAAAGACTGGGGTCCATAAAAAATTATCCTGCCATATTGTTAAAGTGGAGCCTCCAATAGTAGCAAAAAGTATCCGAAAAAAGGGATTTCGTTCCATTCCCACAACAGGACCATCGTGGACTTTCGGATAATGTGTCATAGACTGGATTTTCTCTTTTGGAGTATCATCTGAAGTCAGTGCATCGAACCCTTCCCATTCAAAACTACATACGGAACCAAACATAGTTCCAGCACAAATCTTATTTCGCATTTTTGACTGTTCTATCGCCTCAACCTTGATCGGGACTTTAGTAGAAATGTCCGCAGTTGCTCCTGCTGTTGTCATTACCGTGTACTCAAACAAGGCTATGTCCACAAGACTTCCAACTAAAGGCTCTGGATGAATGATAATAAACGACGGCTTCCAAACTCTGTCAAATCTTCTATATTCCGAATCCGCCTTAACCAGTTGAGGTGGTAAGCCTTTATTTGCACCTCCTGCGCGCTTTTTCGTGTCAACCTCAGCATCTAGATTCCAAATGCCAACTGAACCATCCGCTGCTGTTGTAAAAAAGAAACGGTTTGTATCGGCGGCAGAGGTGTATATTTTCCCGGTTTTTGTTATATACTGTTTTTGATCTATCCATTTGATATTGGTAATTGGACCTGTTTGGCTCTGCTCAATGTTGCTTAAGGCGGCCGGCTCTACAATTACATCCTCGTTTACCGGGAATGTCCAACTGAGGAAGTTATTCATCAGCTCTCGATATTTTTCCTGGGCTTGTGTCAGAACCTCCACGTCATCTAACTTTGAAATTCGATCTCCCATATCCCAAATAATTACTTGACCATTAATGGTCCCACCAATTAAAAGCTTGGGATCATATGGGCAAAAGGATAATGCCGTTACTTCTCTGGGTGCTTTGAATTCCAGTTTAAAATTTAATGTATCATCGAAACTCCAAAGGAGAATTGGATTAGGCTCGCAAGTGGCCCTGGATATTACATCTGTTTTGTCCGTCACTGAAATGTAGAAGATTATTACATTTTCCTGCCACTAAGAATATAATATTGTGCGTACAGCTTATTGATGTTCCAGGCGTACTGAAAGTGTACGATGAGACGACTAGGCCGGTTAAGTACGGATACCAAGCAATCGAACAAATTAAACGGCCAAAACTTTTGTTTATTTTAGCAAAACATAGGATTTCCTCTAAATATGGCACTTCATACTTGTCTACATCTTGTGATGAAATGTGCGGGTAGTCATTTCTGGTAGAATAAATTCATGTTACTTTTGAACATTTCGTATATAAAGACAATAAATTTAAATATCAAATCTGGGAAAAAGTTCGTGTAATTTTCCCGATAGATGGCGATGGCGTCAATTGCAAATAAGTTACGAACGAACACTAAATGCTCGTTTAAAAGGTGACAGTTCGAATCTTATTCTAGATCCTATGTTCTAGTAAAGAAACACATGCATACTTATCTATGCCCTAATTACCACTTAGATAGCCTAACATAAGATACGGGTAACTAGGAGGATTTCTTCGTCACCAGTACCCGTACCCGCGTACCAGTGCACGACAAGCCAGCACCACCAGCAGATGTCAGGGATGTGGTAGAAAGTACAACAAGCAGGAGAAAGAATCTCTTGCTGGGCCTGCGATGCCAACACGAGACACGCAAAGAAAGCAACGAAAGAGACAAGACTAGGCCGCTCGAACAACTCAACTGTACAATAATCCTCGGCAGTCAATATTTCCGAACTTGTACAGCATCTTAGAGTTCAGACGTAAGGTTCACCGACATCTACCCTCTTCTTCTATCCTTCAAACTAAGCTTACTGCTAGACATTGCACCATGACCTCAACGACATGACAAGGGTGACAAGCTTGGTTTGCATAAAATAACTTAAGAGCCGGAACCATGGTTATTCTGTTAGATAGCCCAGCGGCCATCAAGGCATAAGGCTCGGCCTGTATATTTTCCAAGCTAGTCGAAAATTGCCAGAAGGAGCTTTTTCTCTTCGGATGTCCGGCTCTGGCCAAAATAGGACACCGTGTATTTGGAAACATCTTCTTAAAGGACTTGGGGGATTTTTAGAAACACAAAATAGGTGATTTGATCCGGTACCTAAACATGACGTGCTGGATCTAAAATATTTTCCTACTGCCTCTTCTCACGCAAAAGTTTTTCACGAGTGTGGCTACAAAATGACACACCTCTGCGCCAACTGTGTCCCAGTCTCCGGTTTCGATGGGACTGTCGCTCCATCCTACCTACCTTTCTACCCGAAAAATAGCATATTTGGTTTAAACAAATTCACTTTCACACTATAAGAGAATCAGTTAAATTTTACTACAAAAAAGGCACGAACTTTTTTCCTTAAAGTCAAAGAAAAGTAAATTAAAGGCCAAAATGGAAGATTTCTTCTTTTCTCACAAATAATTTGACATGTTAAAAATTTACCAATAGTAGATCTCACCTGTACATATCAATTTGATTAAACTCGAGTGTAGCTAGCAAATTTTGAATTTGTTCTGACATTTGCTTGGGAGGTTTAATTGTTGGTACTGGAGTCTGGTTAGGAGTAGGGGTCGCTCCCTTACTTTTCCCCTTTTCATCATCATCCGACGCTTCTATCCCCTCATCTGCAAAATATTCATATTGATAAAAACGCGGTTACAAACAAATTTAACTCAATGCTTTATTTTGTACCTTGACCACTTATCTCATACATGTATTGTGACCAGGCATTGGTCGGAAACGTTGGGTCCGTTTGTTGCTCTAAAGAAATCCTGGCAGCCGCTGATTGTATTCCAATACTCACTCGCTTCCGAAATACATTCTCGATCTTTTTCTCTCCGGGAATCAATTCAACGTATCCATCTCGAATATCCGAACTGCTCCTTTCGGTTAAGGCACCTCTCAGCGCTCGCAATGGATAAACACTTTGCACTTCCACGTCAATGAGCTTCTCTCGAATAGGAGGCACACCTCTATCTACTTCAACTTCGCTACCCTTGCTCCTCCAGCCGCGTCCTCTCTTCACAAGGGCTTTGTTGAGTTTGTAACGTTGAAAGGTTTCGATATTCCTTATTATATTTCCCGCCATCATTTCAGATTCTCGAACTCCAAAAACAATGAACTGATCACCGGTTAAAAGGCGCTCATCTTCATCGTCCGGCCTCGGTGGGATGTATCCCATCAGGAGGTTCTCTGTAGGCGGGATGTTTTTCATACTATTGCGTAATTTGTCGCCATTATCGATGCGAGTAAAAACCTTGTCTGTTAGTTTTTTATGGTTAACGTACTTCCATGGATTTTCTTGACTTAAATTCACCCCGACTTGTAAACCGAAGATTTCTTGCAATTGTTGGCTAAAAAGATTATATTCCAGCAATATTAAAAGAATTGAATTTTCAAACTAACGTCATGTAAAATCTGCACGCGCCGGGCAAAGCTTGAATTTCGTCCCAAGCATCTCTGACATTGAAGAAATTACTATGTTCGAATTCCTCTTCCGCAAACTCAACGGCCGCATAAGTAATAGTAGTTTTTGGCGGGGGAGCTGCTCTGCAAGTAGATTAAATTTAATAGATTGCTTGCGTTACTTTAAAAAAACATTAATACTTACTCGTCTACCGACTGTGATGACACCGATGTTTGCTCCTCTTCATCTTCTTCCACTTTAGTGACAACCTCTGCAGCTGATTCTTCCTTCTTTTTCTTTGGTGGCATTTTTTGGAAGAAGTTAAATTTACGTTTTTATATTTGTGGTGTAGTCAGAAATTTTATGTAACAATTTAAGCCTACTAAAGGAACATGGAAACATAACAAGTGCTTAATTGGAACATTGTTTAAGGCATCAAAAAGGAAAATTTTACTTATGAAAACTCACTTTTCACGCCATACAATATGTTTTTAGAAGAAACCCGACGGATGACTGGGCAAAAAAAAATGCTAACTATATGATATTTTGTAGCTGGAACATAAGATCACTGTAGAACGACAGGAGCACTTACAGCACTCTTGGCTTGGAAATATTCGATAAATGTCTGCGAAACGTGAGTACTATTCCCCCAAGCTTGATTACAGTTTAAATTCTAAAAAACTCTGGTCTAATCTTCGTTGGGTGCGCATACATGCCCCTGTGGTCATCCCGTTCGATGCTAAAGTAAACCTTCTAAATGCATCTTTTATTCAATCTCATCCTCTTCTTGGAGTGAAAATCTGGGTCTAATACTGGAACTTAAACTCAACTGGAAGTCGAACGTAGAGGAAAGAGTAAAGAAAGCCTGCATAGCCTTCTACACATGTAAAAAGACTTTTGGCAAGAGATGGGGTCTTAAGCCAAAGATGGTCCTGTGGATGTACACAGCTCTGGTAAGCCCAATTCTCACGTATTGAATCCGGGACCTGGAACTCAAAACCCGACGGACATAGCAATATCTTTAATAGGCTACCCGAGGGTATGATCGCTACAACCACAGTCTAGACTACCTTCCGCCTAGATTGACCTTTAGCAAGGACTTCTCCGATGAAATACCCGCAATAAGAGAGTGGGCGTTTCTCCGAAAGTTCGATGTACGAATGTTCTATTCATAATAATATTCTAGTAATAAATATTCTTTCTTTCCAAGAAAATTGCCTTCTTTTTCCCAGGGAGACGAGATAAATCGAAAGAGAATTTTTTTTCAGAAGACAATTTTTTTAGTTTCTGTTGTTTTTGTTTGATCGGAAGAGAATTTTTTACAGAAGAGAATTTCGTTTTGATTTTTTTGCTATTTTACCTTTTGTGTATAAACAGGGGCCCCACTACTTAATAATAATAGAGTTAACCTTCCAACACAAAAGGCGTACTTCTCAGCTGGGCTGAGAAGCATTTTTAAATCAGGCGCGAAGACGTTTCAATTACAAAACACGCCTCTGTACAATTCCGTTTTGTTATTAATAAAATTGTTGCATACATTTTGGAAATCTTCAGGTAGATTGTAAGAGATTGTAATAAGTTGGTTTTATACGCTTTATACTAAACAAAAATTATTAGCAAATTAGTCAATTTATATACTAACCAATTTTTGAATTAAAAGCACTTTTCTACTTATAGCCATTCTTATTTATTCGATCAAACAAAAAAAACTCTAATAACTACCACCTATTCCAGACCCTTTTTAAACGTTTTTATTATTTCGATAACTTTCCAGTTGTTATACTGGAAGTTCGAGAAATGTCAAAAAGCTGTTTTAATTTTCCGCTAGATATCGCATTGCTATTTTAAGAGTTTCAAAATGGAGATTTTCGTGCAGAAGTGACGTCTTTTGGCATTCGAATATGTTAAATTGCAGTAAAAAGTAGCTGAAGTGAAATAATTTTATTATAAAAAAAAGTATTATAAGGTGTGTTTACCAAAAAAAGAAAAAGCTTTAGTTATAAATAATATGTTTTATTAGTTTTCCTGCGTTTGATTAGAATATGTCATCAATCCCTTATGTATTGATTTTCATAGATTTGAACAAAGAATTTCTTATTGGGAACATGAATTAATGATAAATATTAAAATAATTAAGGGAACTAGCTTGCTCTTAAAGTGTGCAAAGATAATGTTTTCTTTTTAAGCTAAGTCTAAAAGTCACTCCCTGCCTTTTAGATGACATCATCAATAGTCACTTTTTTGGTCTTGATTCGATGATGGTCAATCGATCAGAAATCTTTGACCGAAAAGGAACAATGATGTCTCAGTGCGTCGCTGTAAAATTCGCTCTTTGTTTACTAATCGATTTAAGGAAAACTATTAGAAATAAGTTTATGTACCAATTTACTTCATAACTTGATAAAAAGAAGTCTTAAATTTATAACAGGTGTTAATTAAAAAATATGTTTCATTCGTCATACTCTTGTATTACCATAATTCACTTCTATTTCTACAAACTGATTTGAAATTTATGTTTTTATTTAGGAAACGAATTAAGTAAACACAAAATAAAATTAAAATGGACCGAAAAGCAGAATTAGAGCGTAAAAAGGCTAAATTAGCCGCCTTACGCGAAGAGAAAGATAGACGAAGACGCGAAAAGGAAACTAAGGATATGGAAGAAGCTGCCGGGAGATTGGGCGTTGCACACGACAAAGACCAGAGAAAGTAATATTGAATTGAAAAATTTATTTCCTGCACATAAAATCTCACTTACAAAAAATGTTTCAGGGATCTTGATGAAATGCTTTCATCACTTGGTGTTGCTCCAGTTTCTGAAGTATTATCTTCACTTTCCTCCGTTAATTCAGTTACATCCGATAATTCAAATAATCAAACTCCAGATGGTAGCTTGCAACCTTCCAGTTTAAATGGACACACGTAAATATCTTAATATCTCTATAAGAAAACAATTGTTTAGTATATAAAATTTCATATTCATAGAATTGGCCGAAAAAGGGCAGTCAATTTAAGTGTTGTAAGTGTTCAAGCAACAAACATTCCACCAAAAGAAGTAGTCACATACACTAAGCAGACGCAGACAAATAGCTCGGGTGGTCATGAACGCGATGGTGGGTAATTTGCATAAATATTTAATTGGTTTATCGTTATGAATTTTAAGTTACATACTCGTTACATTTTCTATAGTTACAAAAAAAACCCCGTGTAAGGATCTATTTTCCTATTTATAAAAATTAACACTTTTTCTAACAAATATGCCTAAGCGCTTGACTTTAATTTTCCTTATTATATATATAATTTTGCAAATAGAAACCTTTTTAGTTCATGTATCAAACTAGTTTCCACAGCTTTTTAATTAATAGCTCAGTCATTTCCAAAGATATTACAAGGTAGTAAGCTTATTGAGAAATAAGGCAGCTTTTTTTATTACGAATTTCTTTCATTATTTATCTCTAAGGTAAGAATTGTCTTTAAATGAATAAAAATTAAGCTCTAACCAAACAGCAAGGTTAGTGAAAAACTCGTACAAGTATTCGAGATTTATTTTTTCTCTGCGAATGTCTTTATTCGAAATAATTTATAAAATACACGACCTGAACTTAAAATTAATATATTTGATGCTTTCAAGTTTTAATAAGAAAATTGTATTTGATTCATTTCAATTCTCTTGCCAAATTTTATACATTTCTAGAGCTGATGCGTCGTCTTCTACATATATGAAAATTTGCACAAATTTGTATTATGTACCATATAATCCCAATTTCAAGTTATCATTTGTGCAGTTGGTAGCCAATCATATTGTTTTCAAACAAAAAAAACACTGCCATGAAATGATAATAACTCATTTCGATGTACCTAAATTCATGGGCTTTGTTTCTTCATTTCGAACACCGTGTGAGTTCGAGAAATTTATTTCTATAAAAATAATTAATACAGAAATGCTATATTAAAAGGAATATTGAAAACACTTTTAGAATAGACAAAAAATTAAAAAAGTAATATATAACGAAATTATTAATAAGTTTCAGAAAGTTTTAAACAAAAACAAAGGTGCGTTTCATTTTCATTGGAGTACGTACTCCAGAGTAGTTGGGCGCACATCGGCGTAGTTTCAGCTACCCCAGCCCATACTGTGGTGTAGTAGCATCTACTCCGATGTGCGCCTATCTACGCTAGCGTACGTACTCCAATAAAAATGAAACACACCTAATAACGATTCTTCAATTTTAAAGTTCTACTATTTAATTACTGTACGATTTATTACACAAACTTTTATTTTATTTGAAAACATTTAACGATTAGAATCATATATTTGGCTGCCTTTAGTAGTTGTTGTGTTGTTTTTTTAAAACCAATTCTTTACAAAACAAAAATTTATTGCTTCACTCGTTCTTATTAATGCAACGTAAATAAATGTTGTGCATAGACATTCTGACAAACAAAAACCAATATAAATTGTTTTCTTTTGTTTCATAAAAATTGTATTAAAATTGAAATATAATAACAAATACAGTTCTTTCTTGCCATTCCTCACCTTTGTCAGGATATATGGAGGATTGGTGGCGACCTCGTAAAGGTACATGATAACCTCAACAACAAAAAACATTAAAATAAAAAAATCATATTTCATTATAATAATAACGCTTAAATGCAAAATATCAAATATCAATATTTATATATTTATGAACAAAACTGACAATATTCCTTTATTTATTTTATTTTACATTTGTAGCTCATGCAACGGACTATTACGGTGAGTAAACATTTTTAAATACATAATATATATTGTTTTTCTTTTATGTAAATTTAATTCTTGAGGTCTAATTTGTCCTACTTATAGTTTTACCTGTTTTACTTTATATTTTTTAGTTATTAACAAAAATTTATTGTTTCTTTTACGGTGATTTAGTTGAAATTTTATTGAAAAGAAAAGCAAAATAATTTAATTTATATTTTCTTTATATTTTTTCATTACGTTAACATTTTATTTCTCCACCCATTTTTTTAATTTAATTTTGTTTAAAAGTATGATTTTCATTGAATATTTCTTTAGAATTTAACAGAAGAAAAAAGATATTATTTTCGTTAAGTGGGAATTATTGTCAGAGCTCTCATAAATTAGAGGATAGTAAATGAAAATCATTGCAATAAGAAAGAAGTGAAATATTAAGTATAATGCCGTGTTTTATACAAAAGGCCGGAACTATTATGAAATGGGCACTGACGAATGTTGAACTGACTTTGTTCTATGATGGAAGGAACTTGTCGTTTTACTCATAATTTCGCCGTTAAATTGTTGTAACTTCAGCGTTTAACTTGTAAATGGTTTGATAACAGCAACACAGAGGGTGCAGTCTGGCATGTTACCATATCAATCTCCTTCGTTTCTTGGCCCCTCTAGAACAGACGGTTTAATTACCGAAAATGGGAACTATAAGTGAAGATTATTATACTGATACCTTGAACAGATGATATATAACACTGGATGACAAATGTAAATTTTCTTTTGTCTATAATACAGAAAATCAGTATTTAACTAGTCCATATAGGTTGTAAAGAATACATTCATGGGTTCTGTAGCTGAATAGATGAACGTATTGATTATATCCTCAATCTTACAAACTAACTCTGTATCCACAAAAGCCATAAATATCGCCATTTCCATATGTCATGGACAGTGTAGGCCCTGAAATTTATATATTGTTGATGTGAGAACTGATGACAAAGTCGATGGAAAGCAATTAATGTGCCAAACCATTTCGATGGTCATAAATTTCCAAGTTCAATTGAAGTCGTTTAAAGTACTGTGAACTACTTCAAATTTATCTGTTTTCATTTTACTTTGTTGTTTTTCTTTATGTTCTAGAACTAAAATTCTTCTTTTTTGGTGAGGAATTAGGTGCAAAAATACCGCGACCACTCACTTGGCCTATTGTACTTCACCCCTATACTTCATATTTTTAGGCCAGGCCGCTTGGACAGGTTCAGCAGTCAGTGCCTAGTGGCTTGTCGCTTAGACTTGACTGTTCAAGAAGGGTGCCGTTGAACAACGTACCACTTCTTTCCTTAGACCTCTGGTGAGTCCAAAAACTTTGACAGAACGGCGATTGTCTAGATCTGCTTATTGTCTCGATAGGAGGGCCATGGCAGCTCCCCGGTTCTTCTTCTGGGATCCCGTGCTCCCCTGGATAGTCCTCTCGCCGCTGCCGTTTACGCAGCACAGCAGATGGGCGCGGTATGGGACTGTTCCCCTAGACCTAGATGCTTATGGGAGCTGGTGCTGCCAATCTGGTTGGTGCAGAAAGGAAAAGATGACCCATGTGTTCGAACTATTGGATGTAATACGAGTTCGGAAATAATGAAGATTGTGGGCTGTGAGAATGCGTATTGTATTCCGGGAAAAAACTTCGCGGTGCAGGAGGGCGTTTATTTTTGAGGAGAAGTAGCTGTGATAATAACGGTAAAATGTTTCTAAAGGGTCGATAGTGGAGCAGTTAGCGTCATCACCAATGATGACGCAGTTTTTTGTCTTATACAATCAAGCTTAGTCGGTTTTCGGGGCACAGCAGAGCTAAATGAGTTGTGGGATCAGGTGTAGTCGACTATGGGGTTTTTAGCTTACAGCTCAAACACAGTAATGGTATCTGTTTAGACGATTCGCTTTGTCGCGCCTCATAGCGAACGCTTGTTTAGACGTTTCGCTTTGAGCCCAGTTGTTTTTATGACAGGTGCGACAAACGGAACAAGAACATACGGCAAAAAGTTGTCCTTCCTTATCAAAACACGCGTCTGTTTATATTGCGGGTGAAAATAAAATAAAATGCAACACTAAGGTGATACAAAATGTAATTGGAACAGTCAGATGATCAGGAAAAACGATCTTGAGTCGCCTTCAAATCGAGACGCACTTCCTTTCCACTCGAACCCTCTCCGGGTCTACAAATTTTGTATTGATAGGTCGCGGGAGCGAACCGTCGAAACAGGCACATGGGTTTCTTCTTTCTTACATCTTTTGGGGCACTTATTAGATTCAAACTCGTAAAAACAGCTCTTCATTAATATTTATTTTCTTTCTATCTATAATTTGCTTGTTTTTGTCATTGGCACCTGGACTCATTTGAAGTGGGACATTCTACTGACTCAAAAGAAAAATAATCGTGTCCTACCCAAATCTAGGGGGGGGGGGGCCTTAACTATATAATATTTCTTCCTGAAGAAAACGCTGTTCATTGATTTGTTGGTGTACTCGGGATCGCGTAAAGAGGACTTCCAAGAAGAACAGATACGCTAATAAGTTAGCCTTGGATTTATTATCACCTACTCCTTGTAAATTAAAGAAAAAATCGCGAAGGTAGTGAAATTCTTCTTGATTGAAGAACCATAATTGATTCATTCGGAGAACGCATGTACGCTATATATATGTGAATTTTTCAGCTTTAATTAAGTTTATACATCCGCAGTAGGCTTTGTGGAATGAGGAATGAACAAACGCATTCTTGCACATAAAACTCGGATTACACAGAAAGGGACAAAGTTGATGTTCTTACTACGGAAACACAAATCCCAGTCAGTTTTACCTTTTCCATAGTGTCGCCCAATTCTTTTAGGAATTCTGTGTTGTTTGGTTTGCTGCTCTTGTCGTCATGCTTCAATATAAAAAATAAAATTCCACAGCAGAAATTCAAAAACATTGCTTATCACCTTATTCTATAATAGTTACATGTTTTTGAAGAATTAAATATAATAGAGTGATACATGTTGAACTATGTATAGATTTGTCGAAGGGTTCGTTTCCTTAAAAAATAGGAAGTTATGTTAATGCTTAGCTGGCTATATCATACATTGTTTTTTCTCATTATACATTGCTTTCGAAATGCCAAATTTCCTTATGCTACAGTTTTGTCAATAAATCGAATTCTGTTACTTTCTGATCCTGGTTTGATTCACAAAAAAAAACTTGGTTCGTCTTCCAAGAAAAGCATATAATGCCATAATGATATAAAAATCACACCACATTTCTAAAACGACTTTTTTTTAATCTAAAATAAATGTAATGCTTGCTTTTTGATTTTACTATCCTCTATATATATGTTATTGAATAAATCATTGCCAAAATACTGCTTCGTCGCTAATATAATAGTTATTATCACATTATATACATTTATAAGCGACTAAAAAAAATATCACGAGAAATTTCATACTAAAGTGCATGATTTTTTTGGGGAATGTATTTTCTCATTTGTGTTGTCTGGTGCAATCCGGCTATGGTGTAGGCTTTCCAAAAGAAATGTAGATTTTCTCTATTTGGAAAAGTAGTCGCAGAAGATTAAGAATTTTTTATTAAAAAAAACGTCATACAACATTCATAAATCACTCGGAGAGTTTTCATTATTCTATTTGCTCAAAAAATATAAATAAAAATAGAATATACAAAAGTTTTAACGGATCTTGTACTTACACAGTAAACTGATATTTTTTTTCCAAAAAATTTTATTCAATATTTTAATAGTAATAAAGGCTGCACTTAAATCAATGTCTCATAGTGAGATTTTTCTCAAGGTAACAGTAAAAAAAATAATATCTAAACTAAAGAAATTTATATGAAAAACACAATCCATTGATTTAAAACAAAAAAAAACAAACAAACACAGGCTTTTATTTTTTTAAAGCAGTAAAACGACAACAAACTCTTTTTTGTATATTTTAAGATGAATACAATCTAAATCCGGGTTTAGAATGGGAGGATGAGTTTACAGGTAGGTATTTATGCCATTCCAAACCGAATATCGACATGAAACAAAATAGGAAAAAAATAAAAAAAGAAAAACAACTTAAAATTTATAATATTTTTTATATTCTGTGACTAAACTTCCTTTATTTTTATTTAATTTTTTTTTTTTGATTATGTAATTTTGCATCCTATTTATTTTTTACCAAACCAAAAGTAGATTTGAAAATTTCTGTATTTTATTTAAATTTTATATTTTCACGAAGCGCAAGATATTTTGACTTTTTTTGGATATACGAGTATATATTTTTTAAATTCGCTAGTCAAATTGAGAAGTAGTAGATTAAACAAAAACCTTTTAGGATTGCATTTATTATTATTACTACTAAAAATAACATTTTGCATTGATATAATTGTAACTAAAAAAAAACTTATCCATATTAAAATCCTTCAAAGCATGCATTTAGAATATTATTTTTTTCTTTTACAAATAAAATTTTTTTAACCTTGTGATGATGAAACCTTTTTTTTTATATTACAAATTTAAAATGTAAAATTTAAAAATTAAAAACTAACATTTTTTGAAATTATTAAATGAATTTCAATTAAATCAATTCATTTTATATCCTTTTTTGTTGAACAATACAAAAAACTTCTTGGTGAATATTGTGTCTTTCTCTATCGGCTGTTAATGGAGTGTATATTGTAAGTTTAAGCAAACCTTTGTGAATATGGACGAATTTACATACTTAACTCGCAATTTAATTTAATTGATTTCTATAGAAGAAAAAAAATCAGATTTTAAGAAAAAGCTATTTAATATTTTACAAAAAACAAAATACAATTTCTTCCACTAGTTCAATAAAGAACCTTGCGCTGCTAACGGCCAAATTAAAGGACCTTGGTTCAAATTCCCAACGAATCAATTCATTGCGAATTTTATACGTACAATATTTTTAATCTGTATTAGACCTTTTCAAGTTCAAATTGAGACTAAACAATTTCAAAATGAGAATTAAAAAATTTCAGTAAAAATAAATAAAACTATTGCCTGTCGTTATTAAAAGTGTCTTAATTAAAAGTGTCATTATTAATTTATCCCTAAAAATGCCTTACATAAAAAAAATTGAAGCTAATATTGTCAAAACGTCGTAACTTATATACAAAGCGTACGCAATCGTTAAAGGCTACTTCAAGGTTTCTCGCGCAAGACGAGTCTAAAGAAGGAAAAATGGATAGGCGATGCATTAGATAAGGCAGGAGTAAGGCTTTCACTAAATTCATACGGCCAGTCCTTAGAGCAACCCACAGTGGTACTACACTTTGAGAAAATTGGTCTTGTGAACAGAGTTTTTACGGAAGCAAAGTGTGATTGACGGTATCGAAGGCTTTCGAGAAATCAAGCAACAATAGACAGCACACACGAATAGGAGATCTGTGGTATTTGCGGAATTGTATCAAAAAGAGGATAACGATGAGGGGAAGCTCAGCCTTAAAGATCATAGAGTGGAAATTGTAGACAATTTTATCTACTTAGGGACAATGCTGACTGCAGAACATAAGATAAAAGACGACATCAATAAACGCATCGTAGCCGCAAATAAAACCTTGTTAAGTCTCAATTAGAAGTTGTTTAGTTTCAATTTGAACTTGAAAAAGTGTAGTAGCCCGATTAATTACTAAACTATCAATTTTACTGGCAGAAACTTGATTCTTATTTATTTCATAAACTAGCGTGCGCATTACTAATTTTTTTTATCAATTTGATCTCTAAATGCAACAATTTCTGGCCAATAGAAATTAAAAATAGCAACATACTACAAGTCATATCAATATTTCTCTTGTAGAGCTGTAACTTACTAAGTAGATTCAAGATATGTGAGCCATTAGCACTTTCATTAAATTAAAAAAAATACTTTCAACCAAATATTTTCACTTTATAGTATTAAATGTTCAAAAAATTTGTCAAATAAATTCGTCTACATTCACATATTTCCCACATTTTCATTGATACCATTCTATATATTCCGCAATAATTACGAGAAGCTTTAACTCTACCACATTTATTTATATATATATTTTTAGATTCTTTATTTTTTTATTTTCTGTATTAAAAAAAACAAATTTATGTTTATTACCTATTTTGTATTCTGTTGGTAAATATACGCAAGCATAATCCTGAAGACATTTGTCTAAAATCTCAAAAAGGTCCATAAATTCCAATTTATACTATTATTCTATTTTGTTGTCTGATGAAAAAAAAACACAAATATTTTTACATCGCATGAAATTTATATAAAAAAAAATATTTTTTAAAGCAAATATAAGGTCTTAATTTGAATATATAAGAAAATATATACTTTTTCCGAAATTGGGTGGAGAAATATACAATTGTTAATACTCATTAATTTATTAACAATTAAATCTCTTTTATTTTTTTCTTAATATATTATATCTTTTAATATAACAAAATCTCACTTGAGTTTCTTTGTTTTTAAGATCTTTATTTAATTTTACTTTTTTTTTAAATATAAGTTTATGATTTTTAATATTACAAAATGCATATTATAATTTTTGTTTACGTTCGTTTATTTATTGTTTTTTTTTGTTGTGTATAAAGCTTCTCTTCGAATATAACAATAACTACACATTAAGATGTTTTTAATCATTCTTGATAATAATTTTATAATAATTAATAACTTACAACATTTTTTTTAATACACTGACATGTTTTTATTCACAGAGATTTGTGTGGGTTCATAAGTATTTTTGTGTAAAAATTAAACAAAAACAAACAAATTTTAATCGTTTTAAAACAAAATTATTTTTTTTAATAATTTTATTATTTTTTTTACTTACACACAATTTTTTTTATTTTACAATATTCTAATGTGCACAAGGTAATAACACAAACATTATTAGTAATAAAACCAGAAATGTTTGTTGCTATGAATGTTTTTGGATTTTTTTTTAATATTTTTTACTATTTTTTTGTTTTTCAAAAAGTAATTGGTGTTTGACTTTCGTGCTAACTGCAAGTACATTGTGAAAATTAGAATGATTTTTCCATATATGAATTATATATATTTTCATTACAGAATTCTATTCCAATTATTTTGTGGCTGTAGGGATACGGAATCGGTGGAAAGTACTTGAAAAAACACTCATGAGTAGAATCGAAAGAAAATTAGTCAATGAGTACTTTTTATTCGTTCAAAAGTACTTGGTTTCTTGGGAATCGTTGAGTACTTTTTTGACATATACCTACTCTCTCACGAGAGAATGTTTTTCGGGTTCATGGAACAAAAAGGAGTAAATTCTCATCCCTTGCTTTGACATTTCTGATAACTTTCACCGAATGGTTGTCTTCTACCTGCGACCTGCCTTGGCGTATTCATTACTCGATTTCCGGCTGGGACGGATTACAAATAATCATGTAGCTTACATGGGATATAACTTCAAACCTATAAAGACCTGTTTACATCCCAAACGCAAAGTGGAAACTCAAATTGGAGCTTTTTGATCGTACTGAAGTTTGTACGGTATTCTCTCTGTTGCACGAATGTGGATTCCACGTTGGTGAATAGAGAGGAAAGCATAAAAACTTTTATGCGATAAAAAAAAATTCCAATTTGCGTTCGGGATATAAACGACCATAAACTCTTTCTTAATTGAGGTAGAAAAATACCACATACTCATTTGAGTAGAGAATTTAGTACTTATTCCGTAACCCTAGCGGCGGCTAATTAAGAGCACAAATATATGACAACTGGAATGGAATATCTTTTCTATATCAGCCAGCCATGTGATCAATCTTTTAAAATTTCAATGCAAAATTCTACTTACATTTGCCCCTGACCCTGCCCTTAAACCAGTCTTCTTTCTTCGCTACATCGATAGTCTCAATAGTCTATAAAATCTGACTGCCATCGCAGAGTCCAGGGTTCGAGCCCCCACATCGACCTGGTGCTTAGCCTTTCCACTTCTTCTGCGTTATTGTCATTCCCCCCTTCAAGTACAAGTATTTCACTCTTAATGAAAATTCCATTTGCAAGGAAACTGTCTCTTATTTGATCGTCGAAGTCAGCTTTGGATGTTTTTACAAGACTTCACAGCCAACCAATCTAAGGCTCCTAGTCCGAAATTCGATTCCCCCATCGATTAAGCTGAGTCGATTATGAAAAGGATTGGTAGTCGATAACGCAGTCGAATCGTCATTTTGATGAATTGCTGGAAACAAATTCAATATCAATGTTGTTTTAAGAAAGTTGTTTGTGTTTAAATAAAATAAACATAATTCACGCATTCGACCATCTAAATGCAATTGTGAACTGTCATGTACTGTAATCGACTCGGTTCATTACAATCGCAAATCGAACTACTACTTTTTCGATTCGTCATTTATTTCAACATACTTTCGACTGTTCGACGAGAATCGGACTAGGCGCCTAAATCTAAATATATTAGCTTATTGTTTTTGTTTTAGATATACTCTTCTCCTTTCTTATAGAAAAAGCAGATTTCAGAAAAAAAAACAACGACCCTATTCTGAAAGTCGAATCGTGTGGCGTGACAAGTCGTTTGAGTTGAAGAAAGTGACGTTATGGTCGAATTATGACTTTCAGCACAGGGGCCGGGGGGTAGAAGTGCTAAATTGAGTTTAGGCCCTTGTGCTGAAAGTCGTACCTTGACTGAAACATCACTTTCTTCAACTCAAATGACTTGTCACACCACACGACTCGAATTTCAGCACAGGGGCCTAAATATAGTCGTAAAGATTGTCTGCTCATCATTGGCAATACTTTCGTTCTTGTCTCTAGACCGGGAGGCCCAGTTAGCGCTTGGTCATTTGCACAGGAATTGAACAAGTTCTCCTCTATAATTAAAGAAATAGAATCATCGAAGGTACAAAAGGGTTTCATCTCCCCCTTCCACATAAACAAAAAAGGTAGATTAGAGATTATATTTGCTCTAGTTTACCACATTTCTTTGCACTTTGTTAGCCATATTTTTTCGCATATATGCCGGAGCTACTGGAGTAACTGAAATACAGCCTGTCACGCTCGACATTTGCTAATAATTGTAAAAATGGAATAAATGATTGTAGCTGCTTAAATATTAAGTTAATCTATTTTTGTTTAATTGTGGTTTCATTCCTTTTTGATAGGATTCAGCGCAACCAAAGCGTATATATTTGTTAGTTGTAATTTTTCAGCAGTGCTAGATATACAACAATACCCAAAATCTGAACTACTTTGGCTGGAAGAGCTCAAAATATTGCTGTTTACCTGCAACACCAGAGTAGTTTCTCGGCATAAACGTGACCTTGGTGTACTTTAAATTTCGTTTCTAAACAGACTTCAATTTATAAACATTGTTATGTAAAAGGTAAAAACGAACATAAATAAAAACAACTTGTATAAGAAGACGACGTACAGAATGTAGTCTTTCCCGTCCTTTATAAGCCTGTAAATTAGTTTATCTTTTGTTAAATATAAAATCTTTATACACGCTATCACCACCAGCACCATTTATTGCTTGAAAATAATATTAAAATGCTTCATTCTTTTAACCCTTTTTATAACTGCAAACTTATTTACACTTGCACCATATTATTAATAAATAAATAAACGAAATATTCTCAAATTTCTATTCAAATTTGCACAAATAGAATTAAAATCAGAAAGTAAAATTACAGAAAGTCAAACACTTACTTCTTATATGTTGCACGTTTGCATCTTGATGTTGTTTTCTGTATGTTCAATAATTACTAAAATTTTGTTTTCGCTAAAACTACTTTTTTTGTCGTTAAATTATAAAAATGAAAACGTTTTTGTGAAGGAATTTTCCCTGTTGATAAAAGATTCTACTTAGCATCGGGTTTTTAAGGATATTCATTGTTGTGTAGCCTTACTATAAGAAATATTCCTGTTTTGTTGAATGTCGTATTCCTCTAGCTTTGTTAGTTTTATACTTAAACAGTGCTTACATTTGATGCCCAAGGAGATGATGAAGAGAGCTCCCTACCACATCTGGATCATGGCTTTCATTCAAAATTGCCCCCTGGCATTCTGCCTCATGGTTTACCAACTGTTAAGGAAGTGGCCCCAGCAATTACACCACAGGAACAGAAGAAAGAACATGAGGAAAAGAAAGAAAGTACGTTTATAAGATATTCTCAATCAAAATATTTATATTAAATATATTTTAATAAATTCTCTTATTTTAGTTAAAGAATTGTCAGAAGAACAAAAACAAATGATCATACTCTCAGAAGAATTTCAACGTTTTGTCCTACGAAGTGGAAGAATTATGGAACGTGCTTTAGCAGAATCAGCAGACATTTATACAGATTATATTGGTGGTGGAGATAATGAAGATACATTGTGAGTTAATACAAATGAAGAGAGCTTAGTATAATAAATATAATGTAAACAATTCGCAGAGATGAAAGATCAAATGCTCGTTTATCGCTCAATCGTGTGTTTTACTGCGATCGGTGGTCTAAAAATCGCTGTGTTACATCTATGGACTGGTCTACACACTTTCCTGAGTTAATTGTGGCTTCATATCACAATAATGAGGTAATTAAATTGTTGATCAATTAATTGTTGGAATATTCTCACAATAATTGAACTTAAACATGATGTTGTGAACTTGTTAAAATTTATTTACAAACTGAACATTATTGGAGGTCGCTTGACCAAAGGGCTTTTAAATAATGTTATTTCACATGCATACACTGTGAAAAGTACCCGGAATTTATAATTTCAAAGTCATGCGTAAAAGCTATTGCTAACATTTTACCAAGCGTGTTCATAGTAGTTGTTTATATTAATCATAATTTTAAGTGCTCCGCTATTTTATTTAAATCGTCAAAACGTCAAAAAACATACGTCATATAAATGATGTAAAACATTCAGAGATGATCAAGAAGTCATCATCATCAGCCTATTCTTGATCTTGACTTGCTCCATCATTCGCCTACCGGCACCACCAAAGATCTCTGAGGCCGTTACTACCATTTGAATCCCTTCATAAATTTTATATCGCGTCAATGTATCACCGCACATAATCATCAAGACCCCATAATCGCTGGATATGTCCCCGTGTGACCGTTTCCTGTTTCCGAAGCTAAAATTACCGCTTCGAGAAAGGCCTCTCGAGCTATATCTCAACCAAAGGCGTTTCGCCCCATACATCAACCAGCCTATGTATGGAGGATTGGGTCAAGCGATGGCATAGTTTTATTGCACTCGAAGGCACCAAAATACATTTTGATAAATAAATGATTTGTTTGTGTTTTTTTATTTAACAATTTTGGGTATTTTGTACGCAGAACTTACATGAATAATAAATGTACCTTCACTTAAACATTATTACATTTTTAATTTTATTTCACACACAGGAAAGTCCAAATGAACCAGATGGTGTTGTTATGGTATGGAATACGAAATACAAGAAGCAGACACCGGAAGATGTTTTCCATTGTCAAAGCGCCGTTATGTCAACGTGTTTTGCTAAATTTCAGCCGAACTTAATATTGGGTGGTACTTATTCAGGGCAAATTATGCTTTGGGATAATCGTGTCCAAAAACGAACTCCAATTCAACGAACTCCATTGTGTGCTTCAGCACATACCCATCCTGTTTACTGTCTTCAGATGGTCGGAACTCAAAATGCCCATAATGTGATATCAGTGTCGTCAGACGGCAAAATGTGCTCCTGGAGCCTTGACATGTTATCTGTTCCACAAGATACTATAGAACTTCAGCAAAGACACGCTAGACCCATTTCTGTTACTTGTATGGCGTTTCCTAATAACGAGATTAATAATTTTGTTGTTGGTAGTGAAGATGGCTATGTGTATTCAGGTGATTTTTATTATGAATTCATTTTATCATTGAATTAACCATTTTTTCTGTCGTAACAGCATATCGGCATGGAACACGTGCCGGAATGGAGGGAGTCGAAACTTTTGAAAAACATTTAGGTCCAGTTACAGGTATTTCTACCCACTACAATCAATCATCACCAGACTTTGGTCATTTACTACTTACATCGTCTATCGATTGGACAATTAAGCTTTGGAGCTTAAAGGATCACAAACCACTTTACTCATTTGAAGATAACTCAGATTATGTCATGGATGTTGCATGGTCCCCGATACATCCCGCCCTCTTTGCTGGTGTAGATGGGAGTGGTCGTCTTGATTTATGGAATTTAAATCAAGATACTGAAGTTCCAACAGCCTCGGTTGTTGTCGAAGGTGCTCCAGCATTAAATAGGGTTTCATGGACTCCATCTGGACTTCATGTTACTATTGGTGATGATTCGGGAAAGCTTTACGTTTATGATGTTGCCGAACATTTAGCACAACCAAGAATGGATGAATGGTCGAAGTTTAATGCAACACTAAATGAACTGAAAATGAACCAAACCGATGAATTTTAAAGGGATGGAAAGGCATAAAATATAGCTTATATTAATTATAAAACTAAGTAGAAAAGACTTTAATTTGTTTCTTGTTGTAAATCTATTATTTTTCAGCTCAAATTTATTTTAACTGTATTTTATTATTATTTTTGTATCTAATTTATTAAGGTTTCTTCTTACCTTTATTACTTAGAATAGGGACAACTCTATCTCTTAATCTCTACACTGATGGTTGTCAACAGAAACTATTTTTTCATTCAAAGTAGTTTAGTTTTTTTTAAAAAGAAAAATAGCTGTCGTAACGCAATAGTTATTTGAGGATTGTATAGTATTCCCGGCATTTTAAATGCAGCAGAGAAGCAATTCTTATAAACTAAGGTTCGGAATAGAATATGAAAATGTATACACACACAAGCCGAAACATGGTGATCTTTTCACTTTTGTTTATTTATGTTTTCAGAAAATAATAGTTATGTATGTATTCAGATATGAGAAATATAAAAGAAATAAATTATTTAACAAAGCTTAAAATATTTATTAATATATTTGCGGAACATTTTCTAATGATTCAAGTTGGTTAAGAATATTAAAGATGGAAATCGATAGGAAAGGCAGCAAGATCATGGTCATTCTCTGTTCAGTATACCATCCTTATGACCACGAATGCACCACACCGCAAGGAATTCACGGAGTAAGTGGATCATTCTAACAAGAGAGGTCTGTAGATCATCACAGGACGTGAAGGAACAGCCCATCATGACGACTACGGTAGCAGTGGAGTGAACCAGAGAAAGTAGTACCTTTTTCTATTTCTTTCCAACTTTTCTTTACGTCTTCGCTGCCTTTGAATATAGTGCCTTCTTTTGTTCTACATATACCGGAGGAGGGTTTAATGCCTTTTTTTGATGAAGTTTACTTCCTCGTATGCTCCCCGTGTTTTGTTCTGTGCAAAGTTTTCCTCTGACCTTAGAATTGTTAAGGAATTGTCTTTTCTCTTTCTCTGTCTATTTCTAACCAGACAGCTGAAACGAAAATGATCGGTTTCCTCAACGCTACGGCAGTGGGTGCTCTATATGGGATTCTTAATCGGGCCGGGCTTTTGCAAAAGTCAGTGTCCTATTACCGACATGATCCTAACGATGTCCCTCTTCAGCATGCTTGGAAGGTCTGGTGATCTCCGCTTGATGTCGGGCCAAGTCTTTCTAGTCTCGGGGCGTATAGTTGAACACCTCCACCCAGACTTTCCTATTGACTTCTGTACATCCTCCATTGGTGTGTCTATCTGCCTTTTCGTTGACCTCGATGTTCTTATGAATTGCGATTCCTACTGAAGAGTGATCCTGTAACTGCTAGCAAAGACAGAAAGGACCTTTTAACAGCTTTGACGTTACATAGAACGCTTCTAGGGCCTTCATGTAGCTGGTCTATCCGATAACAGTATTTCTTCTGGGTCCTGGCCTTGGGCTGTATTGATAATAGGTTTCGAAGATTGTTAGCATGATATTATCCATGCTTGGTGACTTATACAGGGAGAAAGTGTTCACTGACCAATGCACCATTTACACGGAGACGGTTTGGCAGGCTTCCTCCCATGATACCGTATTAGAATAAAAGAGTACAACTTTCAAATGAGCGAATAAGGTGCGAGTAAGGGACAAATCAGCGCCCGATGTAGTCTTAATTACATCTAGTTTTAAAATTCTGCAGATCAACATGAATTTATTGTGACAAAGTTTTATTTTAAAACTCCTATGAGTTTCCAACAGCAAAATTTCATGCACTGCATGTCACCTGTAATCGGTAGTCCAACCCTAAAGCCATCACCCTCCTTTATACTGCAGCGTGGTCGAATTTAATAAATTCATCCACCAAATGGCAACAATCACCAGATATGGAGGGCTACGAGAATGCACAAATAGCCCCCGGGTGGGTAGAATGTATCACGCAGTAGAAATTCGGAGGGGATGTCCCAAGAAATAACCCTACATTGACGTAGCAGTCAAGGAAAACGCAATTCAAGGATAATCCACGAAAACTGTGACGATGGGTGGTTCCCGGTTATTCAACCCTTAGTCGAAAGGCATCACCCCCTTGTGAGTAACTTTTCCATGGCCAAAGCTGATACCCCGACCCGAATGTTATCAACTGTGTCGTATATTTTATTTTGCCTCCAGCAGAGGGAATTCCCCCTGACTCAGATGGATCTAGATGCACCCAGCCGTAAAGGAACCATAGAAACAAACACCAAGGAGCTTCCTAAGGATTCTCAGGAGAAAAACCAGTTTCGAATCTTCTCTGTTTTGGAAACAAAGCGGCGACGGTGAAGCCATAACTAAATTTCCTTGCAGTACGTTGTGACGAGGTGGATTCGCAAAGATTACCTGTAGACGAGAAGAGAGGGCTGCTGGCAAGGTGAGTGATGGTGTGTGGGCTTCACTGACAAGTAAATTTCCGTTCTCCACTATGTATATGAATGTGAGTGATAAAGCCCCAAGTGCAGAGCCCCAAGCACCGTAGCAGCTGTTCCGAGTGAAGTGAGGGCGGCATATTATTGTCTCAACCTGTAGAGAGCAACACGACGTCCATTATTTCCCGTGGCTTTCTCCAACACACCAATAGGCGGCCCATATACGTTCCCATAGAGCGGGCAGCCCCAGCGTCAGTCAGAATCACTTCAGTCTTCTTACGGCAGCCGTTGCCATACGACGTGTTCTGGCCGCTATAATTTGATTTGTTGTTTACGTGTGCCTTGATAGTTTCGCGGTTTTTTTTAGCGACCTACCGGTAGAATCTGTGATATCATCACGTAGTGACGTAAGTGTGATCCGAAGTGCCGCTTAGTCTTCGCAGATTACAGTGAAATTTTCAAGAAATTCATTCGTGTTGGAGGTGAGGAAGTGCAAAAGTTCGCAAAAGACAAAAAGTTAAGTGCAAACGCAGTGAGATCAGCGATTTTCTCGTCCTGTGGTTAAGTGATCACCATTCAACAGTCGGTTACAGAAATTCGCCTAGAGTTGGATTACCAGAAAGTGAGAGTTGCAACTAGTCGCTAGGGGGAAAGTGTAGGAGCTCAACAGGTATAAAACGTGCATTCGAGTGGAGCTACACTTGAGCGCGGCTTAATTATTCGAATTACCAAGAAAATTATCATGTATTATGTGAGATAACTCTCGGCGTTTAGCATGCTTATTTCGTTTAAACATAGCCGTGACATTAATGTCCGATGATTAATCCGTAAATTTCATTTGATTCTAGATGATCTTGGGTTAGAAGGTCAGACATTCAACATCTCTAGTAATGGCAACTGAATGTTGTGTGGTAGCTAATTCGTGATAGTTTTAGTTTGACTGACTACAAAAAAAATTACTCTGGTTATGATGAGAATTCGTTGATGAGGAGACAATGACCACGCTGCCGTCACTTTATAATGTTTATTATTGCGAAACTAGAAGCAAATGGGGAAAGGCACTAAGATAATAAAGTTTATTATTAGCTTGTGGTTTTGTGTGTGAAAGTTTCAAATGTTTTGTATGATATTGCAACTTTCATCTATTTCACAGCTTTAATATTATATTTAGAAATGGCTAGCGTGAAATGAAATTGTTTACAAAGATGTTTTTCGTGTTTTGATCCTAGCATTTCGCTGGTCTTTTGTTAGGAAAATTTAATCTGTTTTGTGAATTGAATTAGAATTATTGATAGAACTTTTATTTTTTCATTTCATCCTATAGTAGACAATTTATAGTGAAGTCCATGTTTTTAGGGAAGTTTATGTAGATACATAGGAGTTGCTCGCTTGTCGGGACTTGAGACTCACTGCGCATCGAAACAGTGATTGTGAGAGTCCTTTATTTTATGTTGCGACCTGTAGAGACACGGTATGGGACGTGCTTTTCTTGTATTAACGGAATCGTAAGAATAACGCAAAATACCGTCATCATTCAATCTTTAAAGCAGTTGGGAACGGACAATGTGTTTATAAAGATTAGAAAAAGAGCGAATGATAAAATCGACCCCTAGGGAGACCAACATTGTATACCTCTTGATTGAAAGGCCGGAAAGGAAACCCTCAATCCCGTTCGTTAGAACTCAGTCCATACCAATAGATTGCACTGAAGTCGTCGTCACGTCACGGATATGTGTGGATCGACATTAATTATCCATTAATCCCGTCACTTTTGAGGAAATGGCACATGCTTTGGATCTCCAGTTCTCAAATCACTAATTGCGATTTTAATATTGCAAAATAAAACATTTTTTTATAAAGTTTTATCTTGTGCCTTTATCAAAGTTAACACATCAGAAATTGATCGATACAAATTAATAAGAATATGTGCACGCAATCTGTTACCACCAGCACCAGCAAAATAAATGGAAACATTCATTAGTGGCCACGATTCCAATCTAAAATATTTTCACGCGAAATACAAAATGTTATCTTATCTGTGCCTTTCGAATTTTATCTTATTTTATATAAAAAAGTTACTGACAGCATTAGTAAACAAGAAGCAAAAGTTTGTTTAATTTTTACAGAGCATATCGAAACTGCATTGGTTTACGTTTATGATTAAGAAGTTAAATTTTTGTTAGTTTTGTAGTAAGTTGGGCCAGTTTTTATCTTGTTTTAGTGAATGATACGAGTTCGTCTATTAAATTAGGTTAGTTTTACATTAATCGCAGGTTGCTTTACGGCTTGATCGATTGCTAACGTCCATAGTTTCTCGGTGAATACTAACTCACTTATTTCTCTCTACCACCGAGATTCGGGTCTATGTAGCTTCTCTCGCAACTGCTCACTCCACCGGTCCCAATCCATAGCCGATGTATCCCTAAAATTTCGCCTGCTTGGTCTAGGTAGCTCTTCCAATGGAGGTTTGGCCTACCTCGGTGATGCATCCCACAAACAAATTTCCGATAGATTCCAGATCGCCTATAGGTAGCTAGATGTCCTTTTCAACAGAACCTATCAAGTTCCCCACCAAATTGGGGAAGAAAACTTTCTTAAAGGCAAGATTACCATGTACTTTGCTTTACTTAGGTTTTGTGCCGGCGCTCAGTCAGTATAAATCATATTGTACAGCCCTTGATGTTTTTCCTATTATGTCTATGTCGGCTGCATATGCTAGTATTTGGTGGGGTTTTGAAGGCTCTTGCTGTCATTTGCTACTCCCTTTCTTCAAAAGTAGGTTGAAGGGTACGTAGAGCCATCTCCTTGTCTGAGTCCATTATAGCTATTGATTGGTGAGGAAAATGCCCCCTATATCTTTACTTGGTTTGTCTCATTGATCATGGTGAACCTACACATACATTACAGTATATTCGGGATGGCGAATTCACGCGTGGCTTTATAGAATTCCACACTAGCTGTGTTACCGTAGGCGAGTTTAAAGTTTATAAAGAGCTTATGGATTGAGTTTTCAAACACTGGAGACTTTTCCGTCGCCTGCCTGAGTGAAAAAATCGAATCAGTTTTTGATTCGTCCGCGATGAAGACACATTAGAAAATTTAACTATGATGTTTCTAGCATATGAAACTATCCATTTTTGCAAAAAAGTGGACAATATCTTGTACGCAGCATTCAAAAACATCATATAGCCACAATGGTTGCGTTGTGCGATCTCCGTTTTTCGGATTCCTCTGGCATCGCTTTTCCGCTCCTATATTTGCGCAGTTTATTTCGTAAAGCGTAGGCCCTCTATATTTCACCAGGTCCTCTGGGATACCGTATGCACCCGAGACGTTGTTGTTTTTGAGCCGGTTTATGTCTTTATGATCATTTTCTTAGCTTGGTCGCGACAGTGTAGAATTATTATAAGATATTGCCAACGGTTCTAAAAGTTTACGGAAACTGAATATTATTCGAAAAATGTGCACACATCATCTGCCACACGCTAATCTACCTGCTCAACCCAGTTCAGTCCCCAACCCCCTATCTCAGATGGGTCCAGTCCCGAAAAAAATCATATTATGAAAAATACTCGGAATTACTTGAAAAGCTTGTATACCAGGCGGCAGAAAGTTGAGTGATATGGTTGGTCAAGCGGCAGCTCCCCTAAAACATAACACGCCAATAGGTGTTTTTTCAAATAACAAAAAAGAAAAAGGTGTAATAATTTGAAAAAAAAAAAAACAAAAACATTAATGTCCACTAATAGCTCTCAAACCCACTCCCTCACATTTGATAAATAAAAAAATCCAAAACTAAATCAACTAGAACGAATGTCGGCAGTTATCTCTCATTGATTTCATTACCACGGATGCCATAAATTTGATTCGGCGGCAGACAAAGTGAAATTGCATGCATCACGCACCATGCACCGTGCAATATTGTACCTGCTGAGAGGTCTGCAGCCACCTTGAACGTATTTAGGCCAATCCCTATTCCGTTTTGTTCTTCCGGTTGAACTAACACTTCTGGGGTGACCGACTGACTATGCTATATGTGATAAATGTGAATGAATTAGGCTTGACTGCACATCGCCTGTGAATTTTTAATAGATTCGTCTGTTTCTATTTTCTAGAATATAACAATCAATTGGACATGAATGAAATTGCTTGCACCTCTCCTTATGGGGCACCGATACATTTGTTTTGTTGTTCCCGATCTTGTTAAAGCAGCACCTGGCTCGACAGCGATGTGGCGGCATAGAAAGCACTTTCCTTAATTTGTTTTCGAGGCTCACTCAGGTCTTCGTCTCTATATGTATATGCAAAGTGAGGTTAGATACTATGTGCAAACTGGAATATGATACCAAATTGATACTTTATACAAAACACATTAGCCAACAGAGCTCCATTTTGTGGCTACAATCATAATGACTAATAATTCAATAGCAAGCTTCAATTTGAGTCTTTAGAGAGAGAAATCATTGAAATTTCCGCCGTTTTACGTAATTACGTTATCAGTTTTCAACTATTTTTATGGCCGCGCTATGCTCGGTTTCTTGCCGGATCCCATTTCTGCCTTTTAGATTTTCTCTGATAGCATGTGGAAAATAAATTGGCTGCCACCAGACGCGCTACGATTATAGATTTTTACCAGAGCAAAGCTATCAATTGAACTCTTTTCAACACTTCTGAACTACTTTCCAGTTAAAGTTATTACCGCATTTGTGTTCGTTGCCTTCAGGAAAATTTATAAAATGCGAAATTTATTTATATAAAATAAAAAAAACAATAATAAATAATAAAGAAGTTAATTAAGTTGCCTTCAATTCTCCTGTTGCAATTCAAGTAGTTTCCGTTGGCAAAACAATATTTACGAAAAACGCCTCATTTCCTCTTAATTATTCCAATTCCCGTACCCCATAATAAAAAGAGTTCGCCCCCCACTCTGAAAGTGGGGCTCTGTTTTGAAAATGTTTTGCTTACATAAGACGCTGCGATAGAAGACTGGAAGGAAACGTGCGGTATCCGAGCAGCTTTTCCCTAGCATTCTAGTTCGCGTCTCATAAATTTCCTATGAAATTACTTTTGCTGCATGCGCGCAGCGGCAATTACCGTGGAGCCGTAATTATTTCTAATTCACACAATTCCAGCTGGAGCTGAAATTTCAGATATAATTTGTAAACGAACGTGTTAATTTCGTCTAATTTGGAATTTCACCAAAAAGTCTGGATCTAATCAAACAGCTTGAATCCAGGTGAGCCGAACACGCACCTGTTGATGACTACCCCTTTTCGATGCGATTGTAATCACAGCTTTAAATTTTCATCGTGCGTGCAATGTATATTACGTGCATGCGTGCCCCGAACGCAAAAGAATTTTTAATCAAAATGTCCAAAAACACATAAAATGGAGGCATGCAACAACTTGCAACATGAATTGTTCATTTGCGAATAATCCCGTTAATAATAACGAACGATGTTTTCCCGCAACAGATTTCAACGACGGTGGTGGGGGAAATGATTAATAAAAGTGAAAATATTAAGGGCAACCGGCAACCCCGTCCCGTCCACTGGGAACTTGCTAAAATGACTTCATTCATGGTCCGCTAGACGGGCTTAATTGCAAAAACAAAACACGACGAAAATTGAACTACAAAATGACCGCGACGACGCGACTCGCGGTTCAATTCGAATCAACAAATGTCAGCAGCGTCGATTTTACGCACTTGCACGCTCGTGTTCTAGATTCACCGACAAATTTCAAGTTTTATACATTTAATTCCAGATCGGCAGGTTTTTTTTTAATATTTATAACAAACGCTTTAAGCGATAAGGGGAGTCCGCCCACCGTCGTGAAGCTGTTTTTTATTGGAAAAATAGTCACAAAAATAGAATCGAAAATATTTCTCAATTCGACGTCATTTTTGGATTTGTTGTTCAATGGCTGTGCTTGTCGTGGCAACTGACGTTTAGTGAGTCATGCTCTTCAGGTGCTTCAGTTCTACTAAAATTTACGTGTTCATATTTATAACGTGACGTACATAAAGCGATGATGGAATGCTGGAAAATATTGAATTTTGTTACATGTGCGCTGACCTTTAGCAGTTTGTTTTTCATTTAATGGGTATTTTGGGAATAAAGAAATATAGTTAGTCAGAAATGTTTACACGGCATGCTTTTACTACGTAGCTGTCTAAACCCTCAATTTTTGCACTTAGTGAAATCCAAATTTTACCTAATGACGATTTACATCGTTACCTTAGATCGTTCGTTACTTCTTAAGCACGTTATTTTCTTCTGTTTTCTATATAGGAGTCCTAATATTAGTAATGAAGCTTCCTTATAAGCATTTAACGCTATCTCAGAACTTATCTCCTTATATCCTTCTATCCGGAGTGTGAAATCATTGCTGCGGATGATTCCAATGTTCACAATGTAATTTGGCTGAATTACTCGAATCGCACCAGGTGTTTTTGGCAGGGATGCCGAGCTCTTGTAATAACCTGAATCAAATGGTTAATCGTCCTATACGTTTTCCTGACACTGCAGACCAAAAGGGACACCTCCTTGACCCTTTTCTAACGTCTCACCCAACGCGGTACTCCATTGAAGTTGATTCGCCTCTATGCAACTCGGACCACTGCCTGATCAGCACTAATATCCCATACCAATCTTCTAACCAAGCCAGCCTCTTGAAGAAAGAACTGTTTGGCATTATAGAAAAGCCAACTGGCTAAGGCTTGTTCGCTTCTTCCAAGCTGCTACTTGGGATCTGGGTTTCCAAAACCGTGACTCCAACCTTCCCGCTCTGTGCAGTACAAAAATTATTATTTTGGCCGGAATGACAAAAAACCAGCATAGTTTCTAGCATAGAAGCCACTTGTGGTACGCTGGCTGTACATAGCAGTGATTAGCCCAGTGCTGACATAGACCATTCCAAACGCGAGTGCCGTTTTACCAAGCGGTCCCCCAACTAAGTACTAACCATGTCCAATGTTGCTTGACCTACGCAATCGAACGAGAACTGGTCTACTGAATATGCTAATGGCATCCTTTATGGTCACCAAAATACATGCCCGTTTTCTTCGTCCTGTACAATTTTTTAAAGGCCCAATTTTGCTCCCTTTAGTCTAAAAAAGTGTGAGTGTACCGTGCTTCGTTTCGAATATTCCGTGCGTCTACGTACCTATAGCGGCTGCATTTGGAAACGTAGAATTTTTACTCAGGCGTACCGTGCCTGTTTTGGGTGGTGCCGTTCAGGTGCTCTTTCAATGCCAATTGTGTCCCTGCCCTGGATCGTTGGAAAAAGGTTATTTAAAAAAAAGTTAACGTTTCCGATTTGTTGACTTTTGAAAAATCGATCCTCAATTGAAACCAATAAAAATACTCGATCAATCACATTCACATTGTTGTAATACAAAATATTTTATGGAACCACAAAAATAGTTTTCGTCTAAATTTTCCCTCTAATTTTCTAAGAAAACATGCTAAAAACTCACATCTAGACAAAGAGTAATGAGTAATGCCTCTTTTAGTGTCACGATGATGCATGCAAGACACACTTCTGTACTTTTTCTTTCTTTCTAGAAAAAAGTTTTTATATTTAGAAATCCTCAAATTTCGCATGGAATCTCCCCGCGCGGGGCTAAGCTAGTTTCATATCAAAAAGTACAACAACCCGTTGCTCCGTTCTGAAAGCGTAAAAGGGCGTTGAGCATGTCTTCTGGTTCCGCTGATACTTAAATTTACCGCCTTGACACGTCGAATGTAGTCCATTCTAAAAATAAAATCTACAAGCAGTAAAAAATAAAGGCGAAACTATTGCAACAAAGCATAAGGACTGCCGGTGACATGTTGTTGGAAACTATTTCAGCAACGCGTTATATGTACACGAATTCCTCCAACGCGTTTCCACGGATCCAGCGCTAGATTCGTCCAGTCGGTTTCTAGATTTCGCTGCAATCTCCAAGTTCTAAATCTAATTTTAACGTGGCTGCATCGGTCTTGCATGCAGATAAAGTCTGGAATTAGATCGTTATTATTGTCGAACGACTCACGCGATCGAAATAGCCGATGACGACAGTGTCCTTGCTCTTAAGGCACTTCCCGCCTGATAACGCGAACCGAGAGAGTGCCTCGAGTTACATGCGTTGATGGGTCCCATTAAAAATTCGGTACATGGCTCTGGCTCCATTATCACTTGTTGATGCCGCCGCAGCCCGACTTTGGAGCGTTATCGAGCCCCAGTCTCCGCTGAAAACAACGATATCGAGAATGACGCAATTCGCTGGGATACAATTGCGCGGTGTGTGCTGTGCGGGGGCGGCGACTCCAGCGGAAGAAATTAACATCGATACAAAATGCGCATGTGGCTATTTCGGGGCTGTCGAGATTTCCTCCGACGATGATGGTGAAATTGAGCCGTGAGGTGTACACGTATCTAATCTGGTCAGCGTGTCTCCCGTTGATGACTCTCTTCGAAAATATACCATCAGGCGATCGATAATATAAATCTCTGTTTACAACTCCAGCATTGGGGATAGGTGCACCTCTCGCATTCCTGTAGGCGGCAAGGCAAAGAGTCTGGCGTGAAAATCTTTGTTTATCTAAAATTTAAAAATGGTGCAATGACGTGTCCTTGTAATAACGGCGTCCGCCGAGGGATGAATCAGCGGAACTGTGAAAAACAAAAACAAAATAATTCAAATGCGAAGATTGAATTTTGTCGCTGCTTTTATCAGCGAGAAAGCGATGACTCACCGGTGAAATGCACCTTGCCAGGTCCATGGGTGACGAAAACTTATTTTTATAGGCTCGCGATCGAGTTTAAAAACGAGGCGATTTCGTAAAAATATTTTTCAGTGTTTTTCAGTTATTGCAAATATTTCTGCCTGTCTCGAGTTGTGAAATTTTTCTCAGGTCAATAACCACATTTGCCACTGAATTTTTTATTTCCTCATAATTTTTTAATAATCTTTTTTTGTTTGGTTTGGATACTGGTGTCACAAGATCGCTTTGCCATTATTTTTTAAAATGTGGAAAAACCAAGCTTAGGAATCACTTTTTGTACTACCAGTCTGTCATGTTGTTGAGGTCATGGTACAAAGTGTAGTAGTAAACTTAGTTTGAAAAATAAAAGAGAATAGGACAGATAACAGGGTCTGGGGTGTGCTGAAGCAGATGATGATGAATCGTACGCTTGATCTTTAGGATGTTGTAACTGGTGATTCATTTAAAGGTACTTTTTTCCGTAGGGATTTTATGACAGATCACGCGCGTGAGTCGTCTTAAACTTACATGGTATTTTTGTTTAGTATAGTTTGCTATTCATGGAAAGACTTAAAGCTGACAGATACAGGCGCGCTTGCGGTGCTGGCAATAGCTGCGATCCATTGGGCGATTTTTTCTACTCACAAGTACTTGCGAGTACATCACCAATGGAACACGATTTTTGACAATTACCAGTAAAATGTATGTGCATAAAAACAAGAGCAAGGGTAGCTGCGAGTAGCTAGCAGCAGTTTTGAGTAGTTTACCAGTGCCAATGGATCGTAGCTAATGACAGATAGAATAGAAGCATGGGTATTCAAATGCGAACTAACAGAATGCTTGAAAGCTGCGCCGTGCCCACTGCGCAAACTTTAATCTTTTTCCGCGTTGCCGTGTATCTGCCAGGGCGCTTTCGGAAATGCATCAGTGCCCAGATCTGCATTAGTCAGCTACAAACTTCCAATTGCTGAATATTGCAGATCTGCGGCAGTGACGCATTTTCGAACTCACCTCAGCAGCTTTAGCCAGCACACGGCGTCTACAAATTATTCAGTTGTATTTCGAAAACCAGCGTTCTATGACGAATGTGTTTCGAGACCTTAGAGCAATTTATGGTACACATAATCGGCCTACCGAATGCACAATTCACTATACCAACGAAAAATTTGAGTGTACGTGATGACAGTGATGAATCGATTCGGCGCCGATCTCAACAGCTTAGCTTATCGTATGGAACAACTTGGCGTATTTTAGGCAAGAATCTTGGTTTAGAAGCCAAGCATACAAAATTCAATTCGTGCAGGAATTGAAGCCGTTCGAACTTCTGAATCGTCATCGTTTAAGTGTTTGGAATTTTGAAGGACTGGAAGAACATCCACTGTTTTCGAGCAAAATTTTGTTCAGTGATGAGGATCACTTCTGGCTTAATTGCTACGTCAATATGAAAAATTGCCGTATTTGGGCTGAATAGCAACCTGAAAAAGTTCAAGAGCTGCAAAACCACGGTTTGGAATTATCAGTCCACATTTCTTTAAAAATTAGGCCGATCAGGAAGTAAATGCGAATGGCGCTCGCTAACGGACTATTTGCTGCCTGAAATTGAAGCCCGTGATCTCGGCGACATTTGGTTCCAACAAGATGGCGCTACTTAGCAGACAGCCCGTGAAACCATGGCTTTATTACGAGAAAAAATCGCTGATCAGTTAATTTCACGAGTCGAACTGGTGATTTGGCATGTGATATCACACCTCTATACTTTTTTCTTTTGGCGCTATGTAAAGTCCAAAAGTCTACACGGATATGCCAGCTACGATTGAGGAATTAGAAGCACACAATACTCTCGTCATTGGCCAAATACCACCCGAAAAGAAAACGACAGACATTTTTCTTACACCTGATAATAATTTATTTTAGATTTCTGCAAACTGATACGAGCCAAAATAAGAAATTTCAATTCGTCATTCAAATGTCAGCCAAACACAAACTCCAATTTAGTAAAAAAGGTTCGTGCCGTAGTGCATTGCTCTCACTCTTTTAGTCTACAGACAGTTTAGCCTAGTTTTGGCTCAAAGAACATAAAAAGATTCTGAAACCTTTTAATACACACGGAAGTACATACAAAAACCCATTTCTACTCAACTGGAAAAAAGAACACCGGCGAAAAGCTGCAAAGAAAAAACCCAATCCTCAGGTATCGAAACAGTTACGAAAAGGTACAAATGGAAGTGCATTAAGCTCCGGAGAGTGGCGACATCAGAATTAGAGCAGAAAGGCCTGGTAGCCGCGAAATTAATATTTTCTACCCGCTTTCGGTTGTGATTGATGCATTATTGTGGCAAATGGACCAAGGCTTAGTAATTGACACCGCATAGGCCATGCCACAACAGTTGACGGCTGCAGTTTGAGTGCTACTGGAAATATTGGGCAAATCCACGAAATTAGCGGACCAACGGCGAAAAAACACGCGTAAATTCAAATTGCTGCGAATTAACCTTGGTGTGCTCGAAGCCCACTCGGAAAACCAAGGTTGTTTTAGGTGGAGATAAATTTAATTTTTGTTTCATGTGAATTTTATTATGAAAAATTATCTGATGATGAATGGGAGCAGAAATGATTGCGTAAATAAAACAGTGCGGGGATATTTTTTTGAATTTCTATAAAGTATAAACAATGCTGGGCCGTCGCATTTTTGAGATATCGAACCGCAGGATTTCCGCCCAAAACGCGAATCGCGTGCGGCGCTTAGAAAATTGCGCGATGGTAGGAAGGACTGCTGTGTGGGAATAAATATTTCTGGAGTAAATGGATTTTGCTTTAAGTGAAGAATAACAAACGATAAAAGTGATTAAGAGCTTTGGCTGAGGGAAGCATTAAAAATTACAATAATATTTTTCATGTCAGTGGGCATGCCTTTTTATTATACATTGTAAAAAACGAAATTCTAGTCTAGTCGAAGTGTTGCTGTGTGGCTTTGATTTTTTTTATATGGGAGATTGTAGCTCCAGCGAGCAATAATAATAATTATTGCTCGCTGGTAGCTCAAAGGTTAGCTTTATCGTTGAATGCAATGTCGGACAGTGAGTGCTTGTCAGAAAGATAATATGGAGAAGAATGAAAGAACTGCCAACGCAAACAGGCGGTTTTATTCCACTAGTTCCCATCCAATAATACCAACAATACCGCGAAAAAACACTAACTTCGTTGATCGAACAGGAGATGGCTTCGTGTTCTTTGAGCCTGCTCTGGGTTGAGAATTCTCACTTTTTCTACTCCACCAAAGTTGTAGGAGCAGGCTCAAGCAGAGCAGCAAAATTCTTTTTCTTCTTTTTCTTTTGACAGCTGTCAAATCCAAAAGAGGAAACATGGAGACTATAGGCCCATTCAGAAACGGCAGCAGCAGCGGCAGCAAACAGTTCCTATTGGCTAATGGTGGTAACATGACAGCAAAAGCAGCAGCGATTGCTAGTAAAACTAAACTTGCTGCCGCTGCTGCTGCCGTTTCTGAATGGGCCTTATACAAGCAATTTTCGTTTGATTAATGGTGGCGCTGCAGTCAAATGTACCCCAAAAAACATGGCCGATTGTATTTATCCGGTTCATGGGAAAGTTCGTTTATTACTAATATATTTTACGTTTACCAGCTTACAGCTTTTTACCAGCTTCTAAATTCAATTTATATCAATGCGGTTATTCGTAATTAATCAATTTTTGATGTTTCCAATGAATTTTTATTAATTTCATGTGGGGTACATCGGACAAAGGTGACATCTGTGGCCAAAAATGAACTAGAAGTTTAGTTTCTTCTACCCATCCATTTCCTGTCATTTTCCCATAAGAGTTTTGTCTCCTTGTATATTCTCCATGTTTATAGGAACAGGCAGAGCAGCAAAATTCTTCTTCTTCTTTTTCTTTAGACAGCTGTCAAATCCAAAAGATATTAAAAATCAGAAAATTGATTTATGAATGATTTATTCCGAAAATACTTGGAAATATTAAATAATAAAATTTTACTAACAACTTTTAACTAGACAAAGAATTTATACCAACTCCATTCACACGAAACCAATTTGCTCTCATCCATTATATGTATACAAAAATTATTGTTGTCACTCGGGTAACAAAAAAAAATACATTTGACACGGTAACAGGTAGCATGACTAATACTGTTTTTCCTGACAACGCATGTTTATTTCTGAACATTTTTATCCATCACTTATCAAAAAAAAACCCAAACAAAAGAAAATCTTTCAACCGTTAAAGTACGCCTAAGCGTCAAATTAGCACCAATTTAGATGCTCTAAAAATAATTCGATTAGACCAAATTATTCTTCTTTTTTTTACAACGACGACGTGGAATAAATTCGATTAAGGCTGATCATAGATCATCAATAAAATGATTGAGTCGGCATTGAACTTAGATGTCGTCGTCGCGAACAAGAACAATCGCAATCTGCACAAATTGATCGCTTCAATGAGCAAACAGAAAAACGTGTATTGGAGGAGATCTCGACCGGTATAATAGTTTGCTTTGCATGCAGCGAAGTGGATGATGTAGGGGGAGTCTTGCCTGCAATTCTGTGGAACGTAATCGAGTCTAAAACGAGCGGCGAACAGTTGTTAACCTTGCTAGAGTCGGTCAGGCTAGCGGGTAATTAAAGTCGGTTATTGCGGCGCTTTGTCATTCATGTCAAACTGTTTTTTTTTGCGTTGCGTTTATCAACACCTGATTGCCGCTGGCGGAAAAAAACGCAATTTTATAAACTAAACTACTTGGGAATTTGATATGAAAGTCTGTTATCGGAGGAGATAATGATGACACGAGGCACGAGGTGCAGAGGAGTTAAGCGGAAATTGCAAACAATCTTCCTTTTTGAAGGTGAGATACTCCTTTTCGACACAACCCCAAAAAGTCAATATAATGCCCCTGAAGGTTGATAACCCTTAACTTTTGCCCTAGGCCACAGACTAATCCAATTTTACATGTCTTGATGACTCCGACTGGCGTTTCTTGATTCAGCAGTCCTGAGACTTTAAACCCTTTAAATAAACTTCCATGCTCCCTCATAGATCCCCGCAACCGCTGCTTGCGTGACAAGTTAAGGCCCAATTATATAGCAGAAACGAAAACGAACCGAAACGAAAAGAATGAAATAAATCGTATGAAAATGTATGAACGCGGTTATATAAACGAACAGAACCGAATCAGAACGAACGATATAAATTTATTTCATTTCGGTATTCGTTTCAGCTATTCAGCCCGTTACTTTGACAGTTCGATCGACAGTTTGTTTTCCAATTTAAAGTAGTTGAAAGAGCGAAAAAGAAGTTATTTTAAAAGAATGCAGTGAATACAAGGTGAAAAATTTAAAATTTTGATTTCTCTTGTGATTTGTCGACATCCGCCATAAATTATATAAATTCTATAATAGATGTATTTATCGAAAATAAAAAATTCTTCTACTCAATGCAGAACTTGTCAACAAATGTCAAAAACCTATTCGCTCAGGCACCTATATAATCGCTATCATTTTCAAGTTCATTTCGTTTTCGTTTCGGTTCGTTTTCGTTTCTGCTATATGATTGGGCCTTTAAGCGGCATCGAATTTCCACCTTTCCTTCTTTCTCACCACCACTCAAGGATTATCCCGCTTTCTCCACCTCAAAGGGATTTCAGGGCACTTCTTTTGAGTGCCTCCACTCGTTATTTGTTCAAGGGCTTTGGGTGCTTGGCATTTGACACTATTCACAACACTTAACCCTTTTCGTCTTTCTAGTAAATTTAGGTTAATCGACCTTTGAGTAAGCTAGGGGTGTAGTTCCACTTCGTCATGTACTATACACGTGCAGACATTGATTATTACTGGCTACGTCGTAGAATGCGCGTATTATTCCCTAGGTCTAGATCTATTGCTAGACCCTCACGGAAATATTACCAAACAACTGGAGACACTTCAATTTGAATTCATGGTGGCGCCACCGCCAAGTCAACCTCATATGCTGTTGTGTGCCGCGGAGTCCCCAAGCTACTGTAAACCTTGAACAACTGTGCACTGGACAGGCCAAGTCCTACTTCTGGTTCCAATGTCGCATGTAATGTCACGATAGTCATGCAATTCACGTTTGCGTAATCAATAGAAAAAACAAGAATAAGAGACTTTGGGTCGATGATTTAATGGTTGAGAAATTTCATAGATGAACACAATTACTAGAGGAGACCTGAATTTTTGTTAACTCATAGTGATTGAATCAATGTCTTGGCATCCCCCAATTTACAATGTTTCCGGCTTTAGTACCCCAGAATGTTTCTTAAGTTTTCCGGGATTGTGCGATGGAGCTATAAATAAAATTGCAGTCGATCTTGTGGCCAAGAATTCTGCAATAGACTTTATTTGCAAAAGAAAATTTCAAGTGATTTTTAAGATAAAATAAAAATTAGAAAGTTTCATTTCCTTAATTTTTTTTCTATCTACTTTCTTTGAAAAACAAAATTTTTTCCCAACCCTGCATAAAAACGAAATAAAAATCGCAAGGATCCGTACATAAAACGACGTTGACCTTGTCCTGGGCGTAACAAACGATTTCATGTTAAGAACGCGTTGATAGAATAGAATTCCTTGAATGTCAATCATATCGCAATAATTTAGACAGAAGTAATTAATTCGAAATGCTTTGGAGAAAGTTTGGCGAAAATGTTTTCTACCGTAGCAAAAAAAAATCCTTTTCCAATGCGCGCCAACAAAATTGTTAAAATGGGAATTCCCTGGCTGGTACCAGGCTGGCGGTGGTACCCCTCCGCCAGAAACTAATAAAATGTTACATGCCGTGAAATTTAATGAAAACCTCATTTATTATAAATTTTTTAGAGGTTGAAATGTAGTTTAGGAAAGGGTATGTGTAGAGATGGAATATGAATATGAACGATTTTGGCGTGTTGGAATTTTCATGTTCTCGGGGGCTTAAAAAATAATGGATTAAGAATTCTTGCTACTAACTCGGAATTGATTCAAATTTAGATTACCAAACGAAGAAATAATTGATAAATTTTGCATTTGCGTGTCATAAGCCCATTATATACACGGACGTATACATCCAGACGCAAAAGCTCTCTTTTAGGAGGATGAAAAAGTGCAAAGCTTTGTGCGTCTGTGCAGAATTTTTTTTACGTCCGTTTTCAATTGGAATAAATAAAAGCTCTCGCACTCCCACAAAAAAAAATTAATGTAAATAATTTGCATTTGAAGAAAAATGTTCACAAACACAATAATAGCATCGTGTACGTACACTGCTCGCGTTAAAAATTTGCTCTACTGAATTTTCAGTAAAGTTTCAAAAAAGCTTTTGTATCTCTAGCTAAAGATTTTCAGGTTTTACAACGAACTGGGAATAGAATCGATTACCGTCTGCACTTACTAAGAACCAGGAAGAGAGAGCTAAGAGAGATAAGTAGCAGTAGTATTGACAATCTATCGAGAGCCTATAGGGGACTCTGCCAGACTATGCAGGATCCTCTCCAAAATACACTCCAGTACGTTCTTTACAAAAAGAGGAGGAGATAGACGACGCCTTTAACAACGTACGTACTGAATAGATTTAAGAAGCTCTCATAGCCCTAAACGTTAAAGCAAACCTTAGGCAATGGCTGGAGGCTATGTTGAGCTAGAGGATAATCCCAGCGGGGATTCGGGAACCAAGACGGTAACTTAGCTAATGCTATTCACAGGAAAACCGAATATTCTCACCTTCAACCTCCTTACCCCGAGTTAAAATAATTTAGTTGGATAATTTTTTGAAAAGTATATAGTATGTGCCCGCAACTAGCACACGCCACACGGATAGGTACAGACGTTTCCGCAACAGGCATGTAATTCTAAAAATGCGACCGCCAGAGGTACGCACGCTTCTATACAGGTATGAATGTAATCGTAATGCACCATTCCAAACGCGAGTGTCGTTTTCACAAGCGGTCCCCCAACTAAGTTCTAACTACGTCCAATGCTGCTTGACCTGCGCAATCGAACGAGAACCGGTCTACTGAGTATGCTAATGGGACCCTTTATTGTCACCAAGATAATTGTACGTTTTCTTCGTCCTATACATTTTTTTAAAGCCTCAATTTTGCTCTCTTTAGTCTAGAAAAAGTCTGAAGGTACCGTCCTTCGTTTGGGCTATTCCGTGCGCCTTTTATTTATTGCCTGTAACGGGCTGCATTTGGAAAAGTAGAGTTTTGCACTTTGACGCTGTACGTGTCTGTTTCAGGCTAAGCAAGGGCGAGTCCTATTTTTACTCGGTATAGTATGCACACTTGAATATGATTGCCGATGTAGCCCTACTATGTTGCAGATTGTTGTTGGACATACTGCATCTTTCGGTGTTCCCTCCTGTTGCGAGACTGTTGTTGATGGAGTCACCAAATTAAGGAGGATTGCTTCTCCTCAAGGAAGTTGGTCGGTACCACTCACATAGCAATCGAAGCCAACTTTCTCCAATAGGATAGTGCTCGCGCTTCCTCTGTTTCCCTCTTCTGGGATTTTTGAGCAATGTGATTGCTGCTGTTTTAGTAGTACATACACCGAATGTGCCCAGGACAGCATTGTCCCCTCTTCTAGAGGATATGGAAGCTGGTGCTGCCATTTCTATAATAGGCCCAGAAACCTTTGACAAGGAGTGTTTTCGAGAGGTTATCAACAGGGTTTCTAACTACCGTCTTCAATTGGATCCTTTGGGGAGAAATTTATTGTAAGTAGAGCTCCGGTATACTCCTTCGGCTTATATTTCCCTAATCGTCCTCCTTTCGGCTGCAACAAGACGAGATGAATCATGCTTCCTCTTCAACGCTGAGCTGATAGTATTTGTACATCTGAACTCACAACTCCCTTTTTCGCCTTAATTCTTCTGTTTCTTCTTCTTCTTACGATCCTTTAAGCGCTCGTGGGACATAGGGCGGAAACAGTTACCCTTCAGCGGACTCTGTTTTGTGCGCCAGCTTTCAGCTCCATTCCGCAGTTGTGGCCGCTGCTAGTAGGATTCTCCTCCATAGATTCTCGTTCTCGTATCGGAATGTGCAATCAAACCAATCCCATTTGCAAGGTCGCAAGGCGCACTCAAACCAATTCCATTTGCTTCAGCTGATTTGGTTGTCTATCATTTCTTGTAGTCAAGATCCTTAGGCTATCTAGCAATCCGCATTGTAACTAAGCCACCTGTTCTACTGTCTAGAAGAGTGCTCGTAAGGATGTCGTTTTTTACTATTAGTAAGAGTAATAGTGAAAGTAGGTCCATGAAAGTCCCCCGAACTTGGCACGAAAAGAAGAACCATTCTGACAGAGCCTCCATGCCAAAATAAGGCATTTGAACAATTGAGTGTGCCTGGTGCCCAGAGATCGTTAGAAACATATTTCCTTGCCGCCCCATCATTCCCAAATCTTTCAAACAAAAAAAACACCTCAAATTGCACCCGGCCAAATCGTTATTTTAGTAGCGTGAAGGTTATTTTTAGCGACCTTCTACTATAACTCAAGATTGTACTATTGATACTATTCATCAGTATGACAAAGTTTACACCTGAAATCGAATATTTTTTTCTATTCTAAATTCACATTTTACACAGCCCTGATAATTCTGACGTAGAAACCAATAATTATTATAAGCATAAAACTAGATCTAACCCGAAAATAAATGAAATTCCAGGTCACAGGCAACATAACATAACAAAGACGGTGAACCTCCTTGGAAACTACAATATAACAATACATCTCCACCAATACGACCACCAAACAAACTAAGCAACAACAAAATGTCTTCGAATCCATCGACAAATATGCCCCCGCCGCCACCCCCAAAGCCCAAATCGAACCTAAGCCAGGTGAACGGCAGTATACCAGGTATTCAGAACGGCAATGGTCGCAGCAACTGTCACACGCCTCCTCCGCCAGATAGAGAGCAAGTCGTGATGACACCGAAGGGAAAAACTGCCAATAACACAGTTATCCTGATCGAAAGGAAACTAGTGGACGAGATCAATGACCGGGTCCATGTGGCTGGTGGCGACCACACGGGGATCATCATCAACAAGGACACTCTGAAGGATCAGAAGAGCGCTAAAATTGCAGCACAGTTGAGCCTTGAGTTTCGGGTATTCTTAGTGAGCGCCAACACTGGAAAACACTCGCAGGAATCAAGGATGTTGAGATTTTGGTTTCGTAACTGGCTGAAGGACGATGATAAGCAGGCACAAGTGGCACAGGATTTCTTCAGGGAGCTTGTGAGTCCTTCGGAATTTCCCAGAGGTGAGTTGGTAGAGTGAAATTTTCGTTTATATAAATAGTGATAATTTTGGTGATGTAGATTACGTTGGATTCATTAAGAAGATTATGAAACTGCTGCAGAAAGGATACGATGAGATTCAGTCGTTAGAAATCGAGCTTAAAATTCTGGAAGAGACTTCGGCGCCTCCTTCAAGACCTCGTAAGTAATTCGTTCGTTAGTTAATTCATTATTTATTTAATTTATTTTAATTTTTTATTATTTTAATGGAGATTTCCCAACCCAATTCAATGAAATTTAAGCAAAATTTACAATCACTTCCATAGATTTTCGCACTTGCACATTTGCATTTCAATTCACAACTAGTTAGAGACCCTCTTTCTCCCCCGATTTACAATTAATTTTAAAGCTTCAGATAAAAAAAACATTTTCAGTCTATTAAAATTAAAAAATAAAATTGTTCTCTATTTAATTCTTGCTTTACATCTTCTATAGCTAGAGATGGTTACATTATTTATTGCTACGGCGATTGCAATCGAAAGTTCGAAGAAGCCATTCTAGCGCAGAAAAAAACAGGTGATGGTGATGATTTGATGAAAGCGCTTTGGCTCGAAATGTATAACGATAACAGTTTAAACGCAGCCAAGAAAGAGCCACCAAAAGAAAGGGAAAAATGGCATTACTAATAGTTGTTTTTTTTTATATTTATAAATTTGTGTTTATTAACCGAAATCCCGTGAACTAAAAGGATATTAATTGACAAATTAATTAAGGAACTTCCTTTCTAATTGAATTAACACAACGAAATCAACAGAATTCGAAGATATTAATAATAATTCGCTGCTTGAGTGTTTTTACAGTTATAATTATTGTTAACTAGTGAATTTACTAGATTTTTCAAAATCCTATTTAATTTTAATCGAATTTTAATTCTTAATAAAGTAATTTTAGAATAAATAAAAATTTTGTGTGTTGGTGATTTTTGGAGACACTTTTTACATCAAAATTAATTTATTTTAACTTTTTTAACATTTTTTTTGTTGTTTTTCAAACACTTTCTCATGGTAAGACTCGTGCATTAAGACTCCATTGCTGTAGTAGAATATATATAACTGAACAACTTGAAGCCATGGAACATAAAACAAAAGACAAAACTGAAACATCAACCAGGATATTAAAAATCTGGGATCAAGGATTACCCTTTATCTATCTTCTTCTTCTTTATGGGTTCTACAACAGATATCCGGTCCTGGACCCTCGCAACTGTTCTCTATACCGGTCCCGATTCTGAGCCGATGTAATCCAGTTTGGCATCCTTAAGCTCTTGGCGTCCTGGTCTACCGCGGAGGTTGGGTCTCCATCGTTGTCGTACACTGGCATCAAAAAACTCTTGTAAAGTTCTTGTTTATATCTCTCACTCGAACTCAAAACTTTTGCCTATAACTCTCTCACTCGAACTCACAAGTAGGATAGGAAGGCTCTGGAACTGCCTTGGGAGCTAGTGAACTGCAGTTGCCCACCACTGTTCTTACCGCAGAGAACTTTCCGAAGAGGTTTCTATCCGCTTATACGAGCTATATGGCCCGCGCACCGTAGCCTACTGAGCTTCACTTTCCGCCCTCATTCTTCCTCACATAAGAGGCCAACAATTCTCCGAAGGTCTTTCCTCTCGAACACGGCTAAAAGGTTAGAGTGCTCTGATCCACGTGTCCGATCCATATGTACTATAAGACCGGTAAGACCATTATCTTATAAAGTAGAAGTTTAGACGCTATCATCTCAGTTTGCCTTACATTCTTCTTTGCCCACCACTGATATTAGTGTTGGGTAGGACACGATTATAAAATGAGTTTGTAAGAGGTGCCTCATTTTTCTTAAGAGCCAGTACAATGTCATACTTCAAATGAGGCGAGGTGCCATTGTAATGCCAAATGACAAAAACAAGCAAATTAAAAAAGAAAGAAAGAAAATAAATACCAACCAATGAAGAGCTTTTTTCACGAGTTTGATTCTAATATGCATTATACTGCCTCAGAGTAAGAGAAAGAGAGAAAGAAACCTATGCCTCCACAATGTACATACATATATTTATATTTTACAATCTCATCTCGCCTCATTTCACGTTGGAAATTTTACTGCCCCACAAGAAGTAAGATAGAAGAAACCCACCACTACCTATTTACAATCCACCTCGCCCATTTCCTCTTGTATGTTAAAAATCGAAAATCAAGAATGACTTTATCCCGATACACGCTCATACAAAGAGTAGTAGGACAATATTGTTGAACCGGGACATTTCAAAAAATTAGGGCCTCAGTGCAATTTACCATCGTGAAAGCGACAAATGTACTGCCTCGTGTAAGTCCGGCTCAACTCTAACTGCTATGCCACCCCTGCATCCAAGTATTCCATACATTCAATGAACAGGATTTTTTTCAGGACTCGCGTGGCTTATAGGTGCCTCAAGGAGCTCGATGCCAATAAATCAAATAAATCCACTGGATCATTTTAAAGACATGCGCCTCACCTTTGGCTAAACCTACTAATAGTATTGGATGGCGTCAAATCCGACGCCCGCCCTAGCTCTGCGTGGGTTCCCCAGGGGTCAATTTTATCACCTGCTCTATGTCTTATCTTTATAAATGACCTACTTTCACCCACTTCACTGCTTCGTTGACGACGGAACTCTGCGGTACTCTTACGGCTTCGATAATGCAAGACAAGCAGGTGCCAGATCTTGTCTTGATGAACGCGAACTAATGCCCAATGTAGTTCCCCCTTTCACGCACTCCACAAAGTATTAAGTCGTTTCTAAATAGAACAACTCGTCTGTGGAACAACCTCTTGCAGTCAATATTTCAGACTGCTACAACATTCCAGAATTCGAACGCAGGGTTCATCACTACCTTCTCCAATACCATCCCGAGCCCTCATAAAATTTAGTCTATTCTATTCGCTGTATTAACAACTTGACAAACGACATAACGGACTGATAGCACAAAGGTGATTCCTGAGCTTAGAACTGCCACATAAAAAAAACTTAAGTCGCGGTCTATGAACACATGCTCTATTTGGTTGCGAGTGGCTCCATCAGGAGATATCCAGGTGACTTTGTGGATATCTTTACGCGCAAATCTTACTCTTTATCCATGTCTCCATTTCCGTATGTTGAGCATTGCCTTTGCGTCAGCCGTAACAGAGTCGACCCATCTCCTCCTGGATCTGTCTACTGGTCTATTTCACAAATGTTCTGCTACCATGACCCGTTTTGGGATGCAGTTGCCCTCCATCCGGATTAGGTGGCCGGCTGTGCATCACCTTTGTTTCCTCTTCGTTGATGTTGAGTCCTTAGTCCTTTGCCGCCTCTTTTAGTTCGCCATAGGCTTATTTTGCTGCTAAAAAGTAGCTTCCCACGATGTTCACGCCATCTAAGTTCACGCTTCCTAAGTAAGTCTACAGAGTGTATTGTTATTGACGCACTTCCCTGGACTGACAATTTACTTAGCACCCATTCTAGGACGAGGTTGAAAAAAATCGGTTTCAATTCCTTTGGCAACTAAGATACGATTCCACTATGAGGCTAGCCCCACTGCCTCATATGGATTGTTAAGGCCCACAAGGGGCATCTTACGCCTTGCCCATAAAGAATATCTCTGTGAGGAAGAATGACTACTGACCGATTTAAAAATAGAAAAAGAACTTGAAAAATTTGAGAATTTCGGAGTGGATATGTGAGTATCGAAAGGCTGTATCGAAAGCTTTATATTTTTATAAATTTATAACAACGGTCCCCCAACTGAGTACTAATCACGTCCAATGCTGCTTGACCTCTGTAATTGAACGAGGACCAGTCTATTCAGTATGCTAAATGACACCATTGACGGTTACCAATATAATTGCCCTCTTTCGACATGCCCCTCATTTGCTAGTCGGAGGCATGCTTCTTTCTTGCTATGCTCGCAAACGAACTTCCGTCTCACAATATTTCTTCTTAGATTTTTAAAAAATAATGAGGTAATTACAATTATAAGGCGATATTTTGCATATTTCAACAGTAAAAACAATCGCAATTTCCATATTCATGTTAGTCTATGAAAAATCAACGCCAATCCTGCATTCAATGGATTTTGCCATTTTAAGAATGTTTTTTCTTTGGATACAAAAGAATGAACGAAACAAAAATTGATTTTTCTATAAATAATAAAGAGATGGTAATTTGTGGTTGATTGAACGCAAATTGTGATTCCCTAAATGTGAAAAGAAACGATATTTTTTATGTAGATACATTTGCACCGAAGAGGAGACTAATTTTCGTATTCCTTATAACTACTCTAGCCACACTAACTGTGAGAAAGTATAGTCCAACAGCTACAACAATGCCAATTAAAAAATGCAGAATGCTCTAAAAATCTCCAACTACTAACAAGGCGATAATGCAAATATAATATTTGGATTTTTTTGGTTTATTTTTATCATTTACGTTTTAATAATATCCGCAACGCACACTTACAAAATTCTGCTCATAAATTGGGCCAATTTATGTGCTTTTCCTTTTTGCTCCCTTCATGCTCCGCATTCTCCTATTGCCGTGGGTGCGTTTTGCTTGAGTGTTCACAATTGACTTAATAAAAAAAATCAAATTAACCGTTAAAATAAAAAGAAATCAAAAACGAATATGACATGGCAATAAAGTAATTTCCTCTTCCTGCAGTTTCGATGGAGGAGTCCCAGTTCGAAGTTCCGCCGCTAACACAGGAAAAGATTCTTGAGCTGATTGAACAGGCATACCCCAATCCGATTACACCAGAAGATTTGGCCAAGTAAGTCTCTCTATTTCAGTACGACCTACCCGAACTGTATTAAATTTTGATTGAATTTTTCAGAGACTACGGCTGGAATGAGGAAGACGTCCTTCAAGTCATCATCTCCCTTAAGAACCGAGGCCTCATCAAGTCCATGGAGTACAATTCATATACTCGTGCCCATCATGAAGACAAGGAAATCAAGGTGAGCAAAGATTTATGCATGTGTGTTGTATACTAATAAGAAAAGCATAACTGTTGTTCATGCAAATAAAACGAAGAACGCATAAAGGAAGGAAGTCCTTGACTGCTGTCAAGCAAACATTTAGATTACTGTTGACTTTGCCTCAATGGGAGCACATTTTCCCTAAGTAAACACGTCCGTCCGTGGGAATCTGGGACTTTTTCGAGTTCAACATCCTTTTCAATTTGTCACAGACTCAAGCTTGTATTAAAACAGATAATCCTTAATCTTGCAAGGAGACACTAGCAAGTATACAAGTTATTTCTGGGCAATTTGTTGACTGCCATAAAAGCAATTTGCTGACATCATCTAAAAGACACACACACACACCAGCAAAATCGATTCGGCTTATTGCATAACTTTTAATCCTCTGTTGGGCTGTAAACAAACACTAGCTGATAGCCGTGGAAGGGACGAGGTTGATCTATATTTACATGGCTTGAAATTTATGCGAAAATGTTCAGTTTCAGTTTTCGGTTGTTATTCCCCGTGTTAACTGCTCCCAGTTTCGATAATGGAAGTCGAAGTTGAAAGTTTGTTCCGGGTCTTGTGGTGCTACGTTTTCGAACTGATTCGTTACTTCCTGGTGGAGCTATTAAGGTTGGATAAGGTAAATAGGGAGCCTTTATGATTTGCTGCTATCTAAAAGACTACGAGGCTTTTGGGCATTATCAAAGCATAGGAATTAGGTCAAAGAAACTCAACTAAATTATCTTCTTATTCCTACATTATTCGTTGTATTATAGGGGCCTATACGCGGTACGATTTGTCTATCAACTTGGTCATATCGTAAGAGAAGTAATCATATGGGTGGGGAATGGCGGTTTGCTGACAATTTCTAAGTTTGATGAAAAGTTGAATGGAGATTAAAGCAGATTAAAGACTTTTGGCGGGCGAAGCTTAGGTCTGTTAAACGAATCGTTCCGTGTGTGGCGTAGTTGTCAGATTCGTCATGTTGCTTTCATTGTATTCAACGATGATTATTGTATTAAACGATGATTACACGTTTGTGATGAATTTTATGGATGAGAATCACCATCTCCATTTCTCTCTTCACCAATAAGTTACTCACGAACGTTTGCTTTTATGAAACGCGTAATCTCGCATAAGACTTTGATTCTTTAGGTCTTTCGAAAACTATTTGTGGAGTTTTCCAGATAGATGGCGTCAATTGCAAATAAAGCACGAACTAACCACATGGTGAACACTGCGGCCAAGTTAGTCCTATTGTGTACCTACCCCACTAACGGAAAAGACAGCAAGCCCGGCTCACGAAGGCAAGAAGGTCTTTAATTAAAAGAGACCGGACTTAAGCGGATTTCAGAAAGTCTCTTATAAACGTTCTTCTTCTAAGCCAGATCAGAGCAGGACGTTCATAGAGAGGCAATGTCACCAAATTGACAGACAGATTATACCGTGTGTGGGCCACATTCTGAGAGCTGTATGATTTTGTATGAGTACCAAATTAAGCTCAAAACAGAATTGCGACTGCGACGGCCGACTGCAACTGCGATTTATGTCATATTTGGACGGAGCAGCTAATGTATACCGAAATTGCAACCGCAACTTTTATTGAGACGTGACGTTTTGCATATCCAAAAATTGTGTTTGAAAAAAATTATGTTTTGTACGCCGACTTCGATTTTGGGGCGCAGTGCCGCTGCAGTTGTAATTTCGTTATACAACGTTGTTTTACATTTGCGGTAAACGAGCGACTTCGCCGTCCGCCGTCGCAGTCGCAATTCTGTTTTGACCTTATAGATACAGAAACACCTATCGTCGTTACGACGAATGCCATTTTAGGGGGTGCCACCCGATCAAATTCGTCGTTATTGATTAAATTTATCGCTATGTTTTGACAGTTGTGTACTAAATAATGTCAGTGAACGAAAAATAAAAAAATATTGATTTCTTTGTTACGTTGTTTCTTCACGTGCAGGTCGGCTAATCTGGAAACAAGTAAAAAAAAATTTTATGAATTTTCAAATAAAATTAAAAACAAAATCACCTGACGTCTTAAGGCACTGGAAAAACACCGCTTTTTACAATAATCTATCGACTGCTCCTATTTAAGCTTTCGTAGTAATTTGCGTCGTTGGTTTCGTCGTAACGACGTCGGTGTGTCGAGGGTATTACTCTCTGATTTAATCCAAGTATCTAAGCAAATTTTTTAGAGCACTATTAACCCATCTCTAAAGGACCTTTAATGCATGGCATACAACTACGAGGTTCCTTCCCGTATCTATTTTATTAAAAAACTGTCATTCTTCATTATAACAACAACATTAATCGATTTTATTGAATTAAAAAATTTCGGTTCAAATTTTATTGATTCCCATTTTTTGCTTACAACCTCAAGTAGACATGTAATAACATATCGCTGTCGTCAATCAGATATAAATGGTGAAAACCCCCTTGTCCCTATTCGTAGTTTCCAAAGTGGATTATGGTATTAATGATTTTCGATTTCACGATTATTGATGTCCTATTGCTTTCTGATGTGTAGAGCAATGGTAAAGCTTATCAACAAATTAATCAACAAGAAAAGAATAAATTGCATAAAGAGAGGTTTCTGGGTCGAACTCTCGTTATGCCTTTTCAAACGGTTTTTTTAAAATATAGAGATCAAATCCTAATTGTAACATTGTTTTAACATTTTTTTATGATTTCAGGTTGTCAAACAAATGCCAACAATTGCATCCAACAAACAACCAACAATAGCTATAATCACTGCACAATATTGCGAGAAATTAGCAGTCGATGCAATGTTAGAAAACAAAGAAACATTTGTACGCTACACAACAGTCGGTAAGTAAAATGTTTTTTAATTCTATTTGAAAAAAGTATTGCATGATTGCTGCATGACTGCTAAGAAGTAATCCAAATCCAAAAATAATAAAAAAAAAAATTGGAAAAAAATTTCAAAAAAAAAAAAATACAATAATAAAGTAATAAACTTTTTCTTCTATTCCCCCGCCCCCAAATAACACAATTTGATATTTTGCAACAACAGATTCCGAGCAAATACTCAAAAGCGGCAACTCACCAGATCGAAACTTAAACACTCTAGAAAAACAGAGGAAAAAGAAACGCCGTTTTGGTAAGGAAGAAGTCTTCAATATGCAAATTCCAAAAATAAAATTTTTTAATGGGATTTGTTCACACATGTTTTTTTTGTGTTTTGTGTTATTCGTACCTTTACCTGTCTATATTTTTTTTGTCACGCTCCGCACTGTCTGTGCCGTGTTCAATGTCACTTTTGTTATAGCACCATTTATAAGGAATCTTCATTTTTTATTATTAGGCTAAGAAGAATTATTACTATTTAATTTTTTTTGTATCAAAATGTTAATAACAAAATCGTTTTATGTAAATTTATCATTTTCACAACCACACAAAACTTATCGATTTAATTGTTACCAGAATTCTGGATACGCTTAAATTAAATCAGCCACAAACTGCTCTCCTGTAAAAGCATATACAAAATATAAATGTATGCTTACGTCTTCATTACTGAAAGTACCTGAAAAGCTCACCAAATTCAAACAAGCGAAACGTACATTGGGGTTTCACCTTTATACCCGGAAAACCAGATTAATCCGTTCGGTTAATTGCCTTTGCTTATAGCCCCCCTTTCCTCGCATGCTACAGACAACTAATTCGTTCATAAATAGAACAACCCGACTGTGAAACAACATAACACAGTCTGTATTTCTGAACTGCTATAACACCGAAGAATTCAACCGCAGGATTAATCGTCATCTCCATCATCTCCAAGCAACTAGTCCTTCGAACTAAGCTTACTACTTGACATTTCACCATGACGTGGCCAACGATATGACGGACTGGTAGTACAAAGGTTGATTTCAGAGCTTAGAACTGCCACATAGAAAAAAACCTCTATATTCGTGTCAGTGGATGGTCTATAACCAACCGCTAACCCACCCCTAACATCTTAGACGTGACACTAGGCAAAGACCTGCGATGGAATTACCACATATTCCAAATCGCCAAAGAATGTAGATTGTAGCCCAGATTGCTAGCTGAACGTGGAACTGGTACCTCATGAGAAATTTCAGGCATTGATATTAGTTCCACGCCGTCCACTGAGAAAGGATGAAAAGTGGTGCAGGTTTTATTAAAGATAAGACAGTACTTTGTTTTGTATGCGTTTGGGTTGAGACGATACACGTCCCCAATCAAGAATGAGTTCGATGTCCTTGCTGATGGACTTGGACATGAGCCAGCGATCAATCAGACAAGGCTGCATTTTGCAAGTCATTTCTTAGTTCTTTCCCTAGTCTTTTTCCGGAAACCAGACCGAGTCTAAGAATCTTCGCTATATCTCAAGGCAAGACATTTTCCAGATGTAAGTTCGTCAGACATACTCCCAGGCTCCAAACTTCTGTATTTATTCTTCTAGAAACCGAGTAGTCTGGTTACACCCTCATATATTAGGTCCAGAGCTCACTTTTTCCTTGCAAACACGTTGCCTAGTTTCCGCAGACAAGAACAAGGGCTCGATTAGCGAATTCATGTATATAAAAAAATCTCGTTATTAATTATTTCTATGGAGTCTATATTAATGTTTATAATATTTTCAATGTTAAATCATCAGGATGCAGAACATCTTTGTGTAATTTGGAGCCTGGAAGATAAAGGACGCAAAGATTTTATTTGTTCATATATTTAACCACTAAGAAATCCTTAAATTTTAAAAAGCTTGTCATATTAATATGTTACTGATGTATAGTATAAATATTTACATAATTGCTTCAATAAAATTCTTCATGCCATGATTCTATCTCTATAACATTTTCTTTTGCTTACTTAAATAGTTTTTCAATGCTTATAAATGTTTGTAAAATACAAACGCTTGAAAGGGAATTAATATTCTTGTGTTCAAAAACATCAGTTGAATATTTTTCTAATTTATCCCAACTTACATTTTAGGTGAATCGAACGTCTACACTTTAGGAAACATTGGTGCACATCGCATAGTTAGCACGAAACTTCCTTCAGTTGGAAGTACAAGGGAGGCAATGACAGCCGCAGGAAACACAACAACTAGGCTCCTTGGTACATTCCAAAAAGTTGACTATGTTTTCCTTGTTGGAGTAGCTGGTGGAATACCCCACTACACAGATTATAAAAAGCACGTTCGATTAGGAGATGTTGTGATTGCACATAGTGATAAATGCCGACCATTAGTTAACGGGTAAGAAAATTTTTCCATTTCATTCTTAACCTATTACTACTAATCGAATTTTTTTTACAGAAATAACAACAAAGGCGATAAGCCATATGTATACGTCTATAATAGCGGAGAGGAAGTAAAAACCTACTATCCGGCAAATGACAGCCTTCAGCAAATTGCAAAAGGACTGCAGATTCACTCTAGTAAAAAACCATGGGAAACATATCTTAAGGATGGATTAATAAGTCTACAGAGGAAGGTCGATAGTGACTTCAACAGGCCAGCAGCAAATACAGATAAACTATATATGAACATTGGAAACCGAGAAGTAATAGAAGTCGCACATCCCCAGCCGGTAGATTGCGTAGATGGATTGCCAGTTACTAGAGTGCATTTAGGTCCAATTGGATCTGGTCGTGATCTAGTCCGATCTGATAATTTACGAATAGATTTCGCCAAAAAACATGGCCTTATAGCAACAGATATAGAAATGAGCTCAGTTTTAGACAGTATAGTTGGAAACTGCAGGGATAGCTTCATTCTGGTTAAAGGTTCTGTATTATTAATTTTTTTAATACTTGTTTGTGTAGCAATGCTAACTAAAATTTCTAATTCAGGCATATCTGACTACAAAGACGGAATGTCCACTAGGAAATGGCAAAACTATGCTTCACTAGCTGCAGCATCCGTGATGAAAAGTATAATATGTGGAATGGATGCACCGACAAACGTTTAACCAAAAACTATACATAAAACAATTAAAATACAGTTATTAAAATATTTTTTATATTTACCTTTAGAGAATATTGTCTTAATAATATTCATTTAATATCTCGCATTTCTTTTTTTATTGAGATTAAGAATTTTTCAAAGTCAAACACCAAAATTAAACTAACAAAATATTAATGAAGTTTGGAAATTGTTTTTTTTTCAAGTAGGTGTGTAATAAATTTTAAGCTTAACTTACAATATCTATATATATATACAACATAGTACATATATACCTTTATGTATAAGACACATTTTTTACTACAGTCCAGAATGGATGTTCAAATTTATTTGATTTCATTCCTTTTTCTAAAGGTGGTATCAGACATAAGTGGAAAAGTGCTGCAGAATGAACCAACCCCAAAATATAATTAATATGATCTTTTTTGAAAGTGTATCTTTTGGATAAAAGTAGACTCTTGCACTTATGAAGCCTTAAGAAGAAAATTAATTTGGTTCAAATGTTTTGTAAATTTTTTTTTCATTTCTATTCAATTTTTGTTTTCAAGTGTGAATATACAACTTTTTTGATTTTTTTATTTATACAGATTTTATATTTATATGTTAAATAAAAATAAGATATAAAAATTTTTGTTGCTATTTATTAATATAATTGGTAAACACCTTTAATCCGAGTGGTCTCTGGAATATTGAACAGAACAAGAACAATCAGCTACCGCTCTTTGCATGCCTTATACCAATATGCCTGCAGTGATACCGCAGGGATGCATTTTTGAAATCACCCAGTCTCAGGGAACTTGCGCCTGGGTGTAGTGGCAGCACTGTAAAATTTCTATGCGCGTGCGCCGATCGATCCGGCAGTCAGGCTTCAGCCACTATGGAGACTCCACTCGCTCTTACCGCCAAAACACCAAATAAAGCGAAATTTGTGGAATCCGCGGGAAAATGGTAAACGTCCTTTAGAGATTCCAGGGGGGTGTTGTTGATCAATTACCTGCCCCGTGGGACCACGATCACAGCTGACTCTATTGTGAGGTGTTGCAACAACTCAGAAAGGTTATCCAAAACAAAAGGAGAGGAAGTTAACAAAAAAACTGTTTTTGTCAACTTTCCTCCCCTTTTGTTTTGGATCGCCTGCCTAAGTTGGAGTCTGCAGTACTGATGACGGTTTTAAGGGCTTGGATAACTATGGTTCAGGCCCAGGATCTCCTCTACAGGATTTACTCTTTATGTAGCCAAGCCTCTATAAAAGGTCTACATTTATTGATGATGCATTCAAAGCTAGTGGAGCGATGTATAGCTGAGCTAGATAGGCTCGGTAGAAAGCATAACGTGACTCTCGCCGGTTTCTCGGCATTTGGACTAGGAAATCGAGATGGTTAGCAAGTCAAGGAGTCCAAAAAAAATTTTACTTGCTGGTAGCCAGCCAAAGATGGAGCGCACTGAAGATCTGCATTATCTCTAGGACGACTTGGCCTAGTATATTTAAACAATATACGTTTCCAGACTAAAATTGCCGCCCGACATGGGCGCAACACCAAAATTGATAAACATTAATTTGTCAGCCCTCAAAAATCTGTCTGAATACATGGAAGCATTTTTGGAGCGATTTTGGTATGGAGCCTCAATTCTAAACATTTAGCGAAGAGGGATATCCCGGGTGCAGGTAGTTTTAAGGGCTACGAACCTTCATTAAGGCAATTGGCGGGCTGAACTCTTTTATTGTGCCAATTGCCTTAATGAAGGTTCGTCGCCTTTAATACTACCTGCACCCGGGATATCCCTCTTTTCCCACACCCAAGGATAACAAAGGCGACGTGAAAAAGTTCTACGAGACACCTGGACATGGTAAATATTGTCTGATGCATTGACTGTTTTCAGTTCCGACCTAATGGAGTTCACATATTATTAATACAGGTTTTTAGCGTTTCCAACTTTTTGAATTTCATTATATTTTTTAATTGGACTTTGTCCTCTGATTTTGCTGTCCCAAAACTCCGACATAGATTATATACGCAATTTGATAATCTCTGCAATTTCCATCATCCAAAATTGTCATTTTTAAATATGTTTTATAAGCAATAACAAAACCGGAAAAACTTACTACATTTTAGTCGTGTCTTCTTTAGTCCAGGATTAGCGAAAGATTGATAAGAAAAAAGCTGTACATTTCCATCCCAGTCGTTGGACAAACTTGAAAACTACTTGTACAGCAAGCATCCCCCGACATAATTCCCCATGCAACTCGACAAGTTTGATGCAACCTGTATGACCGCAGAGCAACTTTTCATTCTGGGGTAAGCAGAGCGACTTCGACGGCTCGAAGTTGGCTCACATTTCTCCAGTTCCCAGTCGTTCTCAGGCGGCCTATCGATCAACTGAGATTCATTTGCGGTCGGTTCTCGCTAGGAAGCATTCAACACGTGTTTTACAAATTTGACAAATTTTACTTTTATTGCAAAGTGCGCAGTGCTAATTGTATAAAATAGATTGAAGAAACCATAGGATAAAGGGACTTACCTTGACTACCTGCAGAAGGGAGCAAGAAACCTTATAGTTTCAGCTACAGTTTTCGGGCAGTGATACAGGCGCAAAAGCCGAAATTGTTGGGGTTTATAATCGTTATTAAATAATATTTTCATATTTACTTGACGCCAGAGGTTAGTAATGATCTAAAAAGTTAAATTTTTTAAGATTAATCAAGTCAAAATTCAACAAGTGTCTTCACCCTTACCAAATTGATTGTTATCAGAATAAAAATGGCGGCGCAACTAACCGGTTACTTAGGAATTTGAATGTGTTGGTGATGAAATGTCAGAAAGGTTCTCTCTGGAAAGGGGTACATTCTCTCTTCTTATCAGGAACACGTGCTGTTGTGATAATAGTAGGAAGTTGAGTTGCTGTCAGAAACATAAACAAACTCTTATCTGTTAACGTTATCAATGGACTTCATAGGATGTAAACAAAAGGTTGTCAGAAGCCGGTAATGAAGTCATATGGTAGGCACGGCGTGCAGCTGATTACAGTTCTGCTCAAAAAGATGAGTACACATTTATTTGTTTTCACTTGAACCTTTTAAGGCCGCGTTTTTGTGTAAATAAGGCCTCGAGATAATTGAATTTATTTCGAAATTGTAATTTGATGATGGTACATTTTACTCTTTTTACTTGAATACAAGTCATAACACGGCATAATACTCTGGCGAGGACAAACTCTGATGGTAGGACTAGGAATGAAGCATCAACTTCAACATTTGATGTTATTGCCGAGCAAGCCTGAGTACGAAATCAGTGTTGCGGGTGATTACAATGTTCATAATGTAAACTGATTGAGTTACTCACTTGGCACGCTGATGATGCTGATGATCCCACGAGCCCCGATGTTGCTGATCAAGGAGCCCATCTCCTTGACCTATTTCTTACTTCTCATCCAACGCGATACTACTTCGAAGTTAATTCACCTCCATCAAGAAGAATTTTACTACATCTACAAGCCCTTCCTTTATCTACAAGGACAAGGTGATAACAGAAAATTAATCCAATGCCGATTTATTAACAACTTTGTTAGCCTCAAATTCTTCTTTGTCCGCCACTGCTATACTACACGTGCATTCAAGTATGCCACATACTAAATGGACAAGGTGTTATTCAGGACTCGCGAGGTATATAGGTGCTTACAAATCCACTAGACCCGAAAATATAACCCCATCGTCTTAACAAAATGCGCTTCACCTTTAGCTAAACGTCTCCTCAAACTTTGTGCCCTATCATACTTTCCGGAGTTTATCCAGGCTCTTGGAAACTGTTCAGCTCATACCAAAAAAAGGGATTGCAAATTTTTTCGAAATTTGTAGCCCTTCCATATTTATTATTGTAAAGTCTGTGACTCTTCTTTAAAGAATAACTCTGACTATTTTTGTTCAATAAGACTAAATTAGTTATTATATTGCAGTGAAATCTACAGAACGTCCCACAAAGATACCTACAAAAAAAGGATAATGACGGCAGATTGCTATCTAGTGCTCCAAGATGGGACACTTTTATCAGGAAAATCATTTGGATCCAAAACAGCTATAGACGGAGAAGTTGTTTTCCAGACGGGTATGGTCGGCTATCCAGAATCAATGACTGATCGATCGTACCGGGCTCAAATTCTGGTATTGACGTATCCGATTATTGGAAATTATGGAGTGCCATCCGAGGACGATGTAGATGAATACGGAATTCTTTCACATTTTGAATGGGTCGATGGAATTTCAGTGTCTGGTCTAGTAGTAGGCGAAATATGTGAGACGCCATCACATTGGAGACAAACAAAGACTTTGTCTAAATGGATGGAAGAACAAGGAATTCCAGGAATAAGTGGTATAGACACTAGAGCCTTGACAAAGAAAATAAGAGAAAATGGATCAATGCTAGGTCGAATCCTGCAAAGTTTACCAAGTCCACATTCCGACTATAAATTCTTGGATCCGAATACTCGAAATTTAGTTGCCGAATGCTCAGTGAAAGAAGTAATTACTTATAATCCAAGTGGATCACCAAGGATTTGTGCCATTGATTGTGGATTAAAGCTGAATCAAGTTAGATGTTTCCTTTCTAGAGGAGCTCGCGTGGATTTAGTCCCTTGGAACTATAATCTTAATGTTGAAGAATTTGATGGCTTATTCTTGAGCAATGGACCAGGTGATCCCGTTGTATGCATTGAAACAGTGAAGCAAATTGAAAAAGTTCTTCAAGAATCTGATAAACCAATTTTTGGTATTTGCTTGGGCCATCAGCTTCTGTCGTCAGCCATAGGATGTAAGACATATAAAATGAAATATGGCAATCGCGGTCATAATCTTCCTTGCATTCATCATGGTACTGGACGTTGCTTTATGACATCTCAAAACCATGGATTTGCCGTTGACACAGACACACTTCCAGAAGATTGGGAACCGCTTTTCACGAATGCAAATGATCAAACCAACGAAGGCATTATACATCAAAGTAAACCCTATTTTTCTGTGCAGTTTCATCCTGAACATACGGCAGGACCTCAGGTAAAAATTTCCTTAAAAATTAAATTTAAATATTTTATAAGAAACTATTTTTCTATTTTTAGGATTTAGAGGTACTCTTCGACGTATTTCTGGATGTTGTAAAAGAGCATAAACTCAATACGACTACAACTAGTGTAAAGGATAAATTGATAGATAAACTTTCCTATACTCCTACACTTAACTCAATACCAACAACAAAACCTCGTAAAGTTCTCATACTAGGATCTGGAGGACTATCCATTGGACAAGCTGGAGAATTCGACTATTCCGGATCTCAAGCCATTAAGGCAATGCGAGAAGAAAAAATTCAGACGATTTTAATCAACCCTAATATTGCCACGGTGCAAACTTCTAAGGGTCTGGCCGACAAGGTTTACTTTCTTCCGCTTACTCGGGATTATGTGGAACAAGTTATCAAAGCGGAACGGCCTAATGGAGTATTGCTGACGTTCGGAGGCCAAACTGCATTGAATTGTGGCGTTGAATTGGAACGTGCAGGAATTTTTAAAAAATTTAACGTTAAAATTCTCGGTACACCTATTAAATCAATAATCGAAACGGAGGATAGAAAAATATTTGCCGAACGAGTAGCCGAAATCGGGGAAAAAGTTGCACCATCCGAAGCAGTTTATTCTGTAGAAGAAGCATTAGCTGCAGCTGATAGACTTAGGTATCCTGTTATGGTCAGGGCAGCATTCTCCCTAGGAGGTCTCGGATCTGGATTTGCTAACAATAAGGCAGAGCTAGTTAGTTTAGCGCAACAGGCTCTTCCTCATTCCCATCAACTTATCATAGATAAATCGCTGAAAGGTTGGAAAGAAGTTGAGTACGAAGTGGTTAGGGATGCTTATGATAATTGCATAACTGTATGCAATATGGAAAATCTTGATCCACTGGGAATTCACACTGGGGAGAGTATTGTTGTAGCTCCATCGCAAACACTCTCAAATCGAGAATACAACTTGCTGCGTACAACAGCAATAAATGTGATTCGGCATTTTGGCGTCGTGGGAGAATGTAATATACAATATGCCTTAAATCCCCTTTCTGAAGAATATTATATTATTGAAGTAAATGCTAGACTCTCAAGAAGCTCTGCTCTAGCCAGCAAAGCGACAGGTTATCCATTGGCTTACGTGGCAGCAAAGTTATCGCTAGGAGTTCCACTTCCTGATATTAAGAACTCGGTTACTGGAGTGACGACAGCCTGCTTTGAACCAAGTTTAGATTATTGCGTTGTCAAGATTCCTCGCTGGGATTTGGCTAAATTCACCCGAGTAAGCAAAAACATCGGAAGCTCTATGAAAAGTGTCGGTGAAGTTATGGCGATTGGCAGAAATTTTGAGGAAGCTTTCCAGAAAGCTTTAAGGATGGTCGATGAAACCGTTGATGGCTTTGATCCGTACGTGAAGGAAGTTAATGATAATGAGCTTATTCAACCTACAGATAAGAGAACCTTTGTTCTAGCCGCTGCTCTAAAAGAGAATTATTCCATAGAAAAGTTGTATGATTTGACAAAAATTGATCACTGGTTTTTGAACAAAATGAAAAATATTATTGACTATCTGACCCTTCTAGAGAAGCACGGAAACAATTTGACTTATGAATTACTATTAAAAGCTAAGCAGCTGGGCTTTTCTGATAAACAAATCGCCGTTGCAATAAAAAGCACTGACTTAGCTGTTCGTCGTCATCGTGAACAGGTCGATGTAACTCCGTTTGTTAAACAAATTGATACCGTTGCCGGAGAGTGGCCTGCAACTACCAACTACTTATACATTACTTACAATGCGACCAGCCACGACATAGAATTTCCTGGTGATTTCACTATGGTAGTTGGTTCTGGAGTCTATAGAATAGGAAGTTCGGTTGAATTTGATTGGTGTGCCGTGGGATGCTTGCGTGAACTCAGGAAACTAGGCAAGTCAACAATTATGGTTAACTATAATCCAGAAACTGTCTCTACTGATTACGATATGTGCGATCGCTTGTATTTTGAGGAAATTTCTTTCGAAGTCATCATGGACATTTATCAACTAGAAAATCCGGAAGGAATTATTTTATCAATGGGTGGCCAATTGCCAAATAATATAGCCATGGATTTACATCGTCAACAAGCTCGAGTTTTGGGTACTTCACCAGAGTTTATTGACTGTGCTGAAAATCGTTTCAAATTCTCTCGTATGCTTGATAGAAGAGGTATACTCCAACCTCGTTGGAAAGAACTGACGAATTTACAATTGGCTATTGAATTTTGCGAAGAGGTTGGATATCCTTGTCTAGTCCGCCCCTCTTACGTGTTGTCCGGAGCTGCGATGAATGTTGCTTATTCAAATCAAGACCTTGAGACTTACTTAAATGCTGCATCCGAAGTTAGCAAAGAACATCCTGTTGTTATATCAAAATTCTTAACTGAAGCCAAAGAAATAGACGTCGACGCAGTTGCAGCGGATGGTGAGATATTGTGCATGGCTGTATGTGAACATGTTGAAAATGCTGGTGTTCATTCGGGTGATGCAACTCTAGTCACTCCGCCTCAAGATATTAACGCAGAAACTTTGGTGAAAATTAAAGAAATTGCTAGAGATCTTGCTGCTCTTTTGGATGTCACTGGCCCATTTAATATGCAGCTAATTGCGAAAAATAATGAGCTAAAAGTCATTGAGTGCAATGTTCGAGTATCCAGATCTTTTCCTTTTGTATCTAAAACACTTAATCATGATTTTGTTGCAATGGCGACACGTGTTATCATAGGTTTGCCAGTCGAGCCAGTTGATGTGTTACATGGCTGCGGAAAAGTTGGTGTCAAAGTGCCACAATTCAGTTTCTCTAGATTAGCTGGAGCTGATGTTCAACTTGGTGTAGAAATGGCTTCTACAGGAGAGGTAGCTTGCTTCGGTGATAATCGATATGAAGCATATCTAAAGGCTATGATGTCGACTGGTTTTCAAGTTCCAAAAAAAGCAATTTTATTGTCAATTGGAAGCTTTAAGGTATGTTAAGTGACGATATTAAAATACATATTATTAACATGATTTTTTCCGTTTCAGCACAAGGTTGAACTGTTACCTTCAATTCGTGATTTAGCTAAAATGGGCTACAAGTTGTATGCTTCTATGGGTACTGGCGATTTTTACGCTGAACATGGTGTTGATGTAAGTGTTTATGTTTTTAATAGTAAAAGTTGAAGTAAAAGTTTTTTACGCGTACCTTTGCCCGAAAAAATTTACTTGGGAGTGAAATGCTGCCATTCACGTCAGATTCTCACACATTGTAAAATCGTCCGAGTTTTTCGTAGGAAAGGGGAAAGACCGGGCATAAGAAGCGAAGAAATCGTGTCTGTGTGCGTGTGGGTGTTGCATGCAATCGGAATGCTGTACCAATCGCTAGAAGAACAGCAACTATGGCTTTAAATATTAATAAAACTTTAAATGTAAAACAAAACCATTGCAATGATTGTGTATGAATATAATCGATCTCATAGTCAACAATTAGTTTACGTGGCTTTATTAAGAGTGACAAATATTGAAGGTTTGTATATTATCATTAAAGATGGCAGGTAGGCTCGTCACTATACATCCTGCATCGGTCTTTGGCCTGGCTTTTCTGAAAGCGTGCTTTCTATCCGACAGACATTCGACTATTTCTATTACATATTACTCGCTGGTTAATATTTTAATAATTCCGGGGGTATACTGGGCAAAAAAGTGGTTTAAGCACACTTATATTTTTTTCAACAGATCTAGAGATTTTTTTTTATAGAGAATTGAAGCATCGCTGCCATAATCATTTCTCATATTATTTTTAAAAGGATTTATAACACTTCAAATTTATATCCGCGATATATTAATTTATTGTTTATCGTGAGTTAAGATTGGCAGTGTATTACGGTTGATAAAATCCGATCTAATCTTCTGGCCAAAATAAATAATAGCCAATTAGGTACTTTTTGTATCTTTATCATGAAGTAATAATGATTTTGATCAATTTCTTAAATCCAATTTAAACACCAATTAATCAGGAACTATTTGAAAATGTAATTTCTTCATTAAGTATTAAATTTAGCTACGATAAAAGTAAAAATAAATGAACGATAAAACCCATTTAAAGGGGAATTACCACTTGCAATTGTGACATATTTACGGTTTTTGTTATGTTTTTTCCGCAATGAATTTTTCTACGAAGAATAAAACCTTTTCCAGTTTAATTTGAATGTTTTGCAACATTTTTCGGATCAATCGAAACAAAATTCGTGCACGCCACACCTTTCCCAAATTAACCTTTTATACATTCCAGTATTTTAGTATACAATTTCGCAATAAGATAATTGTGTTATCATGCTCCTTTTTGATAGATTGCTGATAGTGTAATAAATATATAATAAATCATGAAATAATTAAAAGATTAAATAGATTTTAAAGCAAACAGTTTATATTTACCGTGCATATATTAATGTATTGATAAAGCGATTTTTTAATCTATAAAAATAATTTATGAGTTTAAATTAATTAAAACAAATTTAGTACTACTGTTGAAAATTTAGCTACAACTGAATAATGAACGTTATCACAAATAAATTATTTATCTTAAAACTATTATTTTAGAGTTCTGTGCTATCTCCGTAGTCATCCTCTTCAGATGGTACATCACTTGCAAAAATAATACTGCTCGGCCTTTTCTGTTTCATTGTATGTAATTGAATATGTCTATTCTCTGTTCCTGACTCCGAACTTGTTGATTCAGTGCTAATTTGTTTAAGGATTCCATTAAATTTCGGTCGATTTTTCGAATTATACACTTCAACTTCGACTGTAAATGCTCTAGGCTCTATAAATTCGGGCTCTCTAAATTGTACTGCTCTTGGTGTTTCCGGTTTAGTATTGAATTTTTGATTTGCCATTTCCCAAGATGCAATTTTTAATTCATTTTGCCGACCCGCTCGTATTGGGTCTAAGCTAGTCCTTATGGGTAGAGCTGGTGGTGCCGAACTTTCATTGCTTTGATATATTTCTACAGATTGTCGAAGCCTATCAATATTTGCCATGAACTTTACGGCGGATTCATCGTATCCATAATCTGTTCTTAGAATAGAGCAAAGGCGACTGGCCTGATTGAGATTGATTTTAGCTTGATCATAGGATTTGTATCTGCAGTAACTTTTTGCCATTGATATGAAATGTCGGATAAATGTTTCAATGACGATGATACGACGAATGTTATCAAGTCTTGATCGTATTTCAATTTTTTCCTTCGGTCTTGATATTTTCCCCAGATCTTTAGCCACTAAAAACTGAAAGATTTAAATTTTATTAGTATCGTGTTTATTTACTAAAATATTATCAAATATTTCGATAATTTTTATATTTTGTGCATGATTAAATTTATTAAATGTAATTTAAATATCCAAGAACAAATGTAATATGTATAGTGAAAATGCTTAGTTTGTAGACTAAATGCAGAAATTTAAAAGCAAAAATTTGAATATTCTGTTTAGCTCTAGAAAAATACAAAAAAATATACAAACCTCTAAATCAATCGATTCCACAGAACCCCTTCTCGCCATTTCAGCATCAAGTCTCTTCTGCAGCCTAACCTTTTCCTTTCTCTTTAATCTTTTCGTTCTTCGCCGCTTTGTTTCATCAAATTTCTCCCTTTTATTTGAGTAACCAATAAGGCCCTCCTGATCATCTGTTTCATCATCCAATTCCTTAACAAATTCTGGAGCCTTTGCCTTTAACTGATTTGGATCCATCATTTTTTCTAGATCACCATTACTCTTGACACAAGTTCTAATACGTTTCGTCAACTCCAATGGATTATCCACCACAATGGATGCGTAGATTTTTCTTAATTTTAATTTTGGGCAAAATTCGTCTATTTGTTCAATATTCCTGTAGGCCATCATTATATGCATTACAGGATTCTGTACTATTTGAGATATTATCATATGCAGTTTTGCCAGAGAGCTTTCTGGGATACTTTCAAAGAGATTCCGACCAGATACAAAATAATCTGGGAGTTTTTTATTTGATAAACAATTTAAAAATGATGTTAGGAAACGGATGAGAGTGTCTCCAAGAAATTCTTCTGGCCAAGCAACATAGTTTTCTTCGCATTGCCAGAATAAATGTGCTCGTAAATGATCTATAGAAAACATATAGACGTCATTCCTTTGTTTTGGTTCTACAAATGTTTTTATCAACGCTTTTGATATCATGTAGATTTTCACTTGTGTACTAGAAAGGCAGGATTCTAAATATCTTTCAGCTTTTGGAAAAACAACTTTCCATTCTAGCTCCCTTGTGGGATTTTTTTCAGTCTTTGAAGCATATCCTAATGGTATAACGTGACAACCGAAAGTTACAACTCTTTTCACCATCTCATTCGTTGGCCATTGTAGATTTTGTCCAGTATAGGGATTTATATGAATTTTTCTAAATCTTCGTTGCCATTCAAAAGCACAATCAGGCCAGCTTGAAATAGGCAAGGCTGGGGTTATTTCGTAAATTGGTGTAAATATTGAAGCACCCTTGAAAGTTGCATTTTCCATATCAGTCTCCTTCAAACCTAAGTTATTTGCTAGTTTACCTTTAAGTAAATTAGCAAAGTACTTTAAGAACGCTTTTGAATTAAGATATTTCACTTCGATAACATCCGATTCTGATTCAAAATCAGAATCGCTATCAGGATCAATAATTTCTGCTGATCTATTATTGAGTGGAACATGAACTGGTGATATGCAGTAATCTGGGAGAACAGATAAGCTAACTTCTGCCGGTGAGCCATCAAAGTCCATAAGTTGACTAAGAGGCTGATGAGTATTCAGACTGCATATGTAAGCGTAATCGTATTCTGTACTAGAGAATGTCAAACTGCTGGACGAGCTTCGCATATCCATTCCGATTGGAATACTTTCGTAAATACCATTTTGTGGCTTCACAAGTTTTGGTGGCCCATTATGATGTGGTCGGTCCACTGAACTATCACTACTAGTGCTACAGCTGCTTATTCTTCGTTGCCTTTGATATAGTGTGTTGAAACTATCATCAATGTTCCCGGATTTATTGCTGCGGGAACCGGATTTTTCTCCCATTTTTAATCTTATATATCCTCTCCATTTTTTTGCTTTGCCAACATGCTCTAAATCTATATGAACCTTACAGGTCGGTGATATTACATCGTAGTTGGCATCGTTATGCTTACATATTTCCACATTCTCATGCACAACGTAAATTGTTTGAGTTTCAAGCTTAGATGGAACATTTTTCTGGGGACCATGTCTGCAAAAAAATAAGGGTTTTTTAATTTATTTATTTATTTATTTATAAGCCAAAAAAGGCACACTTAAATTTAAGTATACAAAATTAAATTAAATCACATTAGGATGTAATTTTATGAAGGGAGTTTAGGGTTTCATCATTAGTATTAATTTTCTTTTGTTAGGACCATTTGTTAGAGGGAGGGGTAAAGCGTAGACCATGCAACATCTATTAATGGGTTCGTTTCTTGCGTACTCGGTGCGATGAGAGTAATTCCTTAACCAATTTCGTATGCCTTGTGTGTCGAACTTCGTCATTGAATATGATCTTATCCGACAAAAACACCTTACGATCCCCGTTTAGAATGTCCAAGGTAAGGCATTTTTCTCCTGCATGACAGCTGGAACGCAGATTGTCGGTGACATGACCTTTATTAATGTCAAAATTGTTGAAACTTGCCCTTATGTCGTCACCTGACACCAGATAGATTGGTAATGATAGTTGACGTTTCAGTACGTGTTAGGTCAGTGTGAATTGTGTTGAAGTTGGGAGCAAAGACTTCACTAAATCTCACTGCAAACATGTTACATATGAGGAGTGTCATTTCAAAAGGACTTATTTCCACCTTATCCGGTTTTTCAGAAAATGCAAATAACCATTCTCTTAATTATTAATTTATTTAAATATTCTTTTTTTACTTCACCAGAAAGGGACTCATATTGGGCTAATTTTGACAGTAGTAAATTAATTTTAGAGTTTATTTATATTAGGAAACAATTACATAATAACTTGGAAATAAGCCACTTTGTTAGGTACTCTAGGAAATAAGCCGTTTTGTTTTGTAAATAATGGTTCTGCCACAGACAATTTGGTTTTAAAAATATCGCCTACTTGGGTTTTACTGCCCTGACTTCTAGGGTTTTACTGCCCTGACTTCTAGGCTATTTCGGCCACCTCGGTTGCCAGATATATTATAATAAAACGACACGAATCGATGGTATTTTGGGATTTTTCTATTCCTTAAAATGTATGAAACGGAAATAAGTTAGTTTGTTATTGAAAAAGTGACTAGTCTCAAGTTGTATTGGAATTAAGTCAGTTTGTAAAGAAACTTTACATGTCATAAATGATGTGAGTAAATGACTTGAAAATAAGCTTAATTGTTTTAAACTAGTGAATTGGAAGTCAAATTAACAGAGGAAAAAAACATTTTTCTAATAAACAATTTAGTATAGAGATGCAAAAGAATGATAGAAATGGATTCCAATTATTATTTAATTTTTTTCCAAAACTGGAAATAAGTCCTTTTGAAATGACACTCCTCATATATCTTGGGGGCACGAGGAGGAAGCTCTCCCATTCGTTATTGTTGCCGGATACCCTGAAGTCTTTCGCTTAGTATTAACAAAATCGAAGAATTTTTTAGGGTCCTTTAAGATATTTTTTCTCGACATTATTTACGTATGCAGTATAGGCCTCACGTATTATAAAAAAATGAACGTACAAACGTATGTCGATCGATTTAAATACCAAAATCACAATACTAGAAGTGCATAAACATTTTTTTTTCGCTTCGCAATATTAAATACGTAGAAGCACATCGTATTATTTGTTTATTTAATGGATAAAATAATTAAGTGTTTGTTCCGATAAGTTCAAGGTTAAAATTATCTATTTTTACACATTATATATATTTACACGTATAGTATTGTCACTTTGTGTATTCAATTCTTTTTTGTATATAATAAATGTGAACAATATAATCATACAAACACCACTTGTAAAATGTTTAATAAATTTTTGCGTCATGCCTTTCGTGATTAACTTTCTTTACCATTTATTGATTTATCACTCGAAACACATTTGTTTATATAATTTAGATAAAAACTCTTATTCTATTTATTGTAGTCTTTTTAAAAATCCCGAAAAGTACATGATTAACTACTATTTACACAAAAATATAAGGATATAAAAATAAAAACGTTTATGATTCATTATATTGACATAAAATAGAAATTGTAGAAATTTCAATTAATGTTGAAGTATACTCACTTTGGTTGGAAATAAATTCGCTTTTCAACAGCTTCATCAAGAACACTCGGGCATATTATAGAATGTTTTTCTAGTATTTGATTTTTTTCATTTTCCAATTTAAAACATCTTTCAATAGCAGATAATTTTTCGCTGAAAATGTAAAATAATAATAAATATAAATATAAAAAAGTAAATATTAAAAAAAATATTTGAAATTGATGATTAAAATTCTTAATAAAGTTATCATAAAAATTTTCACAATTTTTCTGTTCATATAAAACAAGAAAATCACAAGTAAAAATCATTTTGATAAAATTATTACATACAACAAAATCTGATAGTGTTTGACTAAATTGCGATCGGTGTCCAAATTAGTTCGATAAAATTCGCAGCAAAAAACTCACTTAGGATGCCCACGTTCCTTACCTTTCGGTTAGTAATGAAAAAAAAACCCGTTCAATTTGCTTATCACAATAAATTTTATCACATCTTAAATTTTCTTGTGTAATAGATACAAAAAAAAACAAAAATAAAAAAAAATAAATGATTAGATTTTCGACCTTCGATTCTGATAATGCAAAATGGTAGCGTGCAGCTAGGCAATTTTAGAGAGAGAATTGTTAATTTTCAGAGACTTGTGTAAAATCGGTTATAATTTCGCCTTAAATCCAAAGAGTTTTGTTGATGAAATAGGATAAACAATAAAAGGAAACAATCAACAATTTATTATTATCCTCCTTCCGACTACACCACTTAACTCTGCTTTAATCGGGGCACAATCCATGTTAATGAATGCCACTGAACATGTTTGAGGATCGAATTTAATAAACGATAATTTTTATCACGTAAAGTATTTTTAAATCTGATTTGAGTGAGGCTTTTTCAAAGTGTGAGCTACTATAATATGTATAATAAAATTCATTATGATTCATGCTTTATTAACGAAAGTCTTATTCCGGATATTTTCTAGCGAAAATATATTAATTGAGGGCATAATCTAATTGATATTGTTCTGCTTAAACCGATATCGTCGTAGTAGATTAAAATGCCAATCGTATTGTATAATATTGTATTGATAATCTAAATGTTTCAGCGGAAATTGATGGTAAGAAATTCCCCATCAAGTGCGCACTTTCTTAAAAAGAAGCTGAAATTATGTATTATTCTTTGAAATTGGATGGTTAAAAATAAAGTATCGTAAACTTGAACGGAAATATTTGTGGAGTTGATCAAGGTGACATTTATTACATTTACATGAAGGGCTTGAGTTCTTTACTTGAAACTCAAGCTGCGTTTTCAATCACATTTAATTTCACTTAGGGTGATGGATGATGCATGGTCCAATCTTCTTCTTAAATGGCGCTACAACAGTCCTTGTAGGACTCGGGCCCTTGAAGTCTCTTCTTACAGTAAGCTCTACGTCTAACTAGTTCTTTCCAGTTTGTTATACAAGGTTTTCGTATATCTCCTAGCACGTCGTCCATCGACTTCCTTGGTCATCCTCCGCTTCTTTTTCCTGATGCTCTACCATTGAAAATCCAGGCTAGATTTCTTTCTGTTGAAATTCGTAGAATGTGTCCGACCCATTAGGCCGCCATACACTGAGAAGTAAGCGCATGCGCAATCCTTGGTATTTCCAATTTTCAGATGATTGCGCGTACGTGTGTGGATGACATGATACTCCACGATCATCCTCGAGAAATCATGTGCATTATACCAACCAGTGGCGTAGGAACGGGGGTGGTTTTGGGGACAAAACCCCCCCCCCCCGAAACGCCTTTTGTATGAAAAAATTCAATTTGAATATTTATAAAATCATTTTGTAATTTTGATTAATAAACAGTTCTCAAAGATATACTTTACTTTAGGTGAGATTGCACATGTGAAAACAACAGTATATACTTTCTTCTTTTGCAGTTGCATTTTGACAATCCTCCAGGATCCAAACTGTTGCGCTATATTTTGAGAATAAATTGAATTTAAACTGAGATTAATGGGTTAAGCCATTCAGCACTAAGAAAATACACTAGAAATATCAAGTGTTCGTTGTTAAAGTTTGATTTTTTTTAAAAATCAGCAGTAATAAAGAGGTCATTGTGCCTCAAACGTCGTATCCTAAAAATCCGCTGGCAAGATAGAATTTCAAATGAAGAACTATATGGCGCCGTGCCGGCCAAGAAAGGATAGACGACCAAATCAGGCGAAGGAAATGGAATTGGATTGGCCACACCATGCGACGCGAAGACGATAATCTAGCCAAACAGGCCCTCGACTGGAATCCGCAAGCAACCCGTCGAGTCGGAAGACCTAGAACAACTTGGAGGAGAACCCTATTAACAGAGGCCGCCACAACTGGGAGATCCTGGTCAAAGCTGAAAGCTGTCGCACAAAACAGAGTCCGCTGGAGGGCAACTGTTTCCGCCCTATGTCCCATGAGGGATTAAAGGAGCGCTATGCTATGTGCCTCAAACGCGGATCACAAGTGGCTCATTATTGATTGATAAAAGTCAGTGAGGAATTTGGACAATACAGATTTCATGCTAACTTTCCCGTTCCTAGGATTTAAAACTGCACTTTCTGATCCGCTCGAAACTTTGGGCCCTGTTCTAACTTTCGTACGAAACCGAATTCTGAGGAAAATGTAGAATTTTCGTTCCGAAATGATTTCGAAAGGAATTTGAGCAAATTTCATGTGTTGTGTTCTCATTTTCGAAATTTTTCGTCGTTTGACAGTTTTATTTTCGGTCTTTGGTTTTCGGCCGAACATGATTTTCGTATTCGTTTTCTTACACTGGTAAAAAAAATTTCTTGGCTTAAGCACTTTTTCTTGAACCAAGCAACTCATGTTTTGGATATAACGAAAACAAAATTGTCTCGGAATAAGCAATACTCATAGTCTTGGTTTTATTGTCTTGGATGAAGACAAAAGTTGTCTTGAAGTAAAAAAAAATAAATTGAAAACAATTCAAGTTCTAAAATCGGTCTTAATAGTTGTGATACATTTTTAGAGCTTGAAAGTCCGGCAACCGAAAAAAGTCCGATGAATTAAACATTTAGTTTCTTGAGTAAAAAATTAAACAATCTTATTTCGAGAAAGACATATCTTGGTCGAAAAATATAAGTATTGAGCGAAGAAATACGATTGCTTGGCTCAAGAATTTCCAGTGTCTTACTCTGAGACAGCATTGTCGTGATAAGACTGAAAAATGTTTCTACTCAAGGCAACGAAACGAAGACTATCGAATTGCTGGAATCAAGACAATTTTTTTATTAGTGTACGAAAGTTAGAACAGGACCCTTTATCTGATCCTTTAACTTGCATTTTCTGAATTTCATTTCAAGACTCACAAATTATTTGAAATATTATCAAAGCTACCTGGAGCTCCCGTGACTAATGAAGGGTTATTATTCAGCTCTTTTCCAGGTATCCCGCAGATAATCCTAAAGTTCGACGAAATCTTCATGTAGACGCTTTTTAACAGGAAATAGGCCTACAGTTATTCCTTAAAATAGTAAAAAATCTGCGGCTTCATAAAAATATTCGTATGATTTATTCGACTGTGCATATCGAATCATTAGGCAGCAGTCGTCGAGGAAGTATCTGTGCACATCAGTCTTTTCGTCAGTCTATATCAGTCATCGTCGAGCGAGTGCAACTGCGCATCCCGCTCGTAACTGTGATTGTTCCATAAGCATTGCTCTGGAGCCATTGATCATGTATGTGTCAATAATTAACTGAATTGGAATTCCTCTAAAACACTTCTTCTGGTCTTATTTGTATTAAAACATAACCAAAAGTTATATCAATTTTGAAAAAAAATGTCTAAAGTTCAGGACTCGACTTATAACTATTTAACCCCCCCTGAACATATTTCTTACTACGCCACTGATACCAACAAACCTTCTCAGCCACACATAAGAAATTGTACACGCGCGCAATTCTGTCAGTTGATAATTTAAACTGTTCTTATCGTGCTATTTATTGCAATTTAAAGTATGTCAGTTTAAATTTAAACATTGCTAGCAAGAATGCTAAACATTCATAAGAACGACATGTGGCTGATAATCTTAATGTAGCTACGAGTCGTTCTTTCGACAGATATGATTTTTCTTGAATTTGTATCGTGCTTCTGTATAAAAGGCTTAACTTTTCCCAGTAAAATGCCAAAATCTCTCGCATCCATTCTTAAATACTTATAGATATCATCTGTCAAGTTTGTTTTTAACTCTTGAAGTAACTTTATTTCACTAAAATCATGTCTATTAGCGTGTCACTTCTTTTGTTATATTTTTCTATTCTTTTTCTTTTAAAATTTGTGTCAGCCACATAATGTACATTATGGCACAGACGGTTGCTCTGACTTTTATTTCTGCTGCCATAAATTATCGGAAAAGTTATAGCAAAATTAGAAGCAGTTCACCTTGAAGGACAAATAATATCAACTGCCAAAGAATTGAGGAAGGCATTTGGACTGTTCATAATTTTACAAATTCCACACGCTACACTTCAAGTGTCAAACCAACAATTCCTATTCACTTTTTCACAACACTTGAAAGCTCAAAATCTTGGGCGCTATCCCGCAAGAAAGCATGTGTAGTGTGGGCGAAGAACTTTTTACAAAAGGAAGGGTAATCCGACAGGAAAACCCTCGGTTAACTCCTAAAGATTGGCGCGTACGCTTTCCTCTTTTTTGAATTCAACGCCAACGATGAAGTACTGTGTTATTTCTAATAAAAACTACACCAACAATTCTTCCACCTTAGTTGCGTGTATAACAACGGTTGATCCATCTATTATTAAGGGAAAAACTAAAGGTCAGAGATAATCTTCCTTATACTGTCGACAGTTCTATCTAGCGTACAATGTCGAACAGCAAGCTTTAGTCGAAAAAATAGTAGAGAGGAGATTGCCAGAATTTTCGAAGAACACCAATACGCGGTTTTACTTCGCTCGCCCTCATAGTAGTATACTGTTCCGACAGAATACTGACTTCGGTGATCGAACAGGAGATGTCCTACCCGATCATGATTATAGGCGATGGCAAGGGAGATGTGTAAAGATGAAAACTTCTTGTCTTGAAAGAATGTTATCTAGGTAGGAAAAGACGAAGGACCATGCTATGTATAAAATGAACCGCGGACCACTGCGATGGTAGTCGGGCACCTTTAATCGTAAGATACCAAGGCCTGTAATATCCTGGGAGTAAAATTAGGCGAGGACCTACGATGGAAAAACGCAAATCGCAAAACAAGCTCTTCCTACGCTCAGATACCGCAAAAGCTGACGACCCGACGACGTGATTATTGATTGATAAAGTTGAATTAAACTGCAAAATCGCGATCTCCCACTGCAAACATATCATTGCCTTAGATCGTCCAAAATATGCAAATTTCTCCTTCATTTTGATCCCACCTTAAATACAACACGATTATCTAGCCTGAGGATTCAAAAACTTTCTTAGAATCGTTGAATAAGATGCAAAATCGGAACAATCCGAGGCACTCAGTATTTCCGAACTCAACATGCAAAAGTTCAAACGCAAAATTCATCGCACACATGACTTCTCACAATTTACAACTTGTTCTCTCTTTCGAGCTAAGCTTGCAATTAGACATTGCAGCATGACGTGACCAAGTGGCTGACATCACTGATATAAAGGAAAGGGTAATTCCAGAGCTTAACAGTACGATAAAGAAAGCGCGCATGTTGCCATTTGTTTCGTCATAGCCGACAAATTGAGGCACTGAAATGTAGCAGCCATGGTAAAATTTTTATTTAAATTACAACAACAAAAACTTGCCTGCCTGTACGACAATATCCTGCCTCCCGCAATACAGGGATAATAAGAGAGGAAGCCATCTCCTGTTCGATCACCGAAGACAGCGTTCCGTCAACGTACTATTGTATAGGGAGCTGGTGAAATATATCCGAGTGTTGACGTTCTCAGTTCTTTCAATTTTAGTTCTTCTCTCTACTATTTTTCCGACTAGACCTTGCTGCCTGACATTGTACTCAATGATAGTACCGTCGACAGTACAAAGGGGCATTACGCCGGAGGGCTAGCCTTTCACATAAAAAAGCAAGACTAGTCCATTGCCGCATTCCCAAATCTTACGGATTTTCTTTTCGAGACTGTAGAACAAAGAGTAGTCAATATTTCCGAATTTATGCAAACATAAAGTTCATCGCCACTATTTTGAGCACTTCCTTCTAGCCTTCCTTATCCATTCTTAATCCTTCGACCTAGGCCAACTATTAGACATTGCACCATGGCGTGTACGACATGGTGAAGCTTGTAGTATAAAGACCGGTCCTAGGATACCTATCCTTTATTTAATTTTTTACAACTATGACTTGCCACTTGCGTTGATTCTGACTTGTGATATAATGAGACCACATTAACTCTTCAACATTAACACTACAATAACACCTTAGATCTTCTTGGAGGTGTATAGATACATTTCTTGTTGTACATGACTGGACAATAAATTGCTTATCACAATTACGTTGATCTAAAATTATACTTCCATTATTATGAGATAGATTGGCACGTACGAGTATTCTCATTGCCAGTTTAATCCGGAAATTTATAACACATTAAACTGGAAAGACTACGATGACATTGGACTTGTTGTATGAACCTCCGAAGAAATAATGCTACCACGAATTTTGAATGGGAGACCAAGAGGAAAAAGAAACGTAGGATGTCCAAGAAATAGGTGGATGGATGACGTGCTAGAAGATATACGAAGCATTAGTATAATAATCTGGAGAGAACTAGTGTAGCACGTAGAGAACACTGGGAGAAGAGACTTTAAGAAGCCCAACTGCTACAAGGAATGTAGTACCATCGCCGGGTAGTCGTTAAAAGCATACCTTAAACAGGCAGAACATACCTAATTTGAAAATGGGACAACATTGTTCGATCGAAGTCTTTTGAAGTTGAAAGTAAATCAATTATAAAACTGAACTTTCCGTATGCCGTGGCAAATTTTCTAAGACAACAGCCGGTGCTTTTCGAATTAGAAAAAACTATATTTTCACTTTACTATATTAGCAATAAGCAATAACTTGCTTTACCTACCTTTCGAAATTTCCTAAAAACTGTATAGACAACATCATTTGATTGAGCATAAACGATGTGAAATTCGACAACAGCTGTTTTTGCAGCTCCTTCGTTGCTAATCTGTTGTATTCCTCTTTTGTTAGCTCCTTCGGCATTTGAACAGGCACCGGTATCGGTGCAGGAGGTCTTGGCACTTTTCTGCCCTTCTTCATTTGCTTCTCCAAATCCTCAAGACGTTTCTTTTTCTCCTTTAGCTTCTTTAATTCACGCTTCTTTCGCATCTCCTCCTCTTCCATCGGATTATTAGGTTTCTTGGGCTTTGAGTGAGAACGACCCATTTTTTTTTTAATTAATTATAATATAAACACTTAACACAACGAAAAAAAAACCAAACTAATTTTTTTCTTAATTTAATTTCATTTCACACTTAAAAATTACACTCTTCAATAATTAAAAATTTTCTTTGTAGCTTTTTCACTTGAACAAACACACTCATCACATAACAATTTGTGAGAAAGGAGCTAGAATTCGACTCGATTTTATCCCGAACCAAACCGTTACGATCGCGAATTGCATGATGAATGTCGCGGAAACCGCTCGATCTAAGTAACTTGACTTGGCCTGATGGCTCCTTATCGAATCATTTAATTGCACTTGAGAATTGATATCGAACTCTCCTCCATTATCACCTGATATTAATCTACATACATATTATCTCGCCCGTCGCAGGGAGGAACCGCCTTGCCCAATCGCTCCTTCACGATTACGATACGATATTTTAGTGTTGGTAATTTAATAGCAATTTTTTTGTTTTTGATAAAAGTTAGATTGCTCATATATTTTTGCGGATCTTTGATAAAATTTGTTTCCGGGCTTTATAAGGATTTCATTCTGCAATACAGGCGCGCACACCTCGTCTTTATAAAATAGACGAAGTCGGCGGCGCGCTTTTGTGGAAGATAACTTTGTTTTAGGAAGATTATATTTGAGCAGTTCGAATTTATTGACCCGATCGCAATCAATTAGCAGAGCGCGGGCTAATCGAATGTTAATTGATATTTTAGCTGCCTCAAACTGTTCCGTGTTTGGTGTTTTTTTTGCCAAATATTTGGCAAGGTAGCGATAATGATGACGTTTGAAAAGATACCATAAAAATTTATGGTTTTTGATAAGTTGTTCCATGGTTTGAGTGTTGTTATATGATCAATTTTCTTTTTTGGCTTTTGTTTTATTGCGCCTGAAGAATTATTTTGTAGTGTTAGTCATATTTTCTTGCTATTACTTTCATATTCACACTAAAACATTCACAAAAATCTCAGCTATTTGATTTAGATTAAGGCAAAAAAGTAAATTATTAGGTAGCTTTATTATCAGCACACTCAAACTCGACAAAAAAAACAAGGTAACAATCGAAAATCGCACATTTCTGATCTACCTTGAAACACTTTCACACGAGGAATCTTTAATTTTGATAATTGCTTCAAAAGAAAAATGTCGGCCTTTTTTTTACTCATTAAAAATTCTGGGGTAATCGTGCCCCACTATGAAAAAAATTACAGTCGACAACCCAGCTAGTAAGCCATAAAATATTAAATTGGAAATGACGGAAAAATTCTCATATTTTGTCGTTATCATGCAAAACAACAGTCATATATTAAAACAAACATAATAGGTCCTAAGTGCGGCATCTAAATTTTTTTATAACAAAAAATTATAAGTTTTATTTACACTTTAGGTAGAATCTGTACAATGGACATTTGATAAATTGACACCAGATGATGGAATCTGTGAGCTGCGGCATCTTGCAGAATTCTTAGCTAACAAACAATTCGATATGGTAATAAATCTTCCTATGCGAGGAGGCGGCGCTAGAAGGTATTTGTTTCTATCTATTACTGTAAAAAAACAATATTAATAAACAAAATAATTGTTACAGAGTATCTTCCTTCATGACGCACGGTTATCGTACACGACGTCTTGCTGTTGACTATTCCATACCATTAGTAACTGATGTTAAATGTACAAAACTTCTTGTTGAAGCTATGCGCCTAACAGGCCGAGCTCCGCCAATGAAAACACATACAGACTGTATGACCTCACGACAAATGATTAAGCTACCTGGATTCATTGATGTTCATGTTCATCTTCGTGAGCCTGGGGCTACGCATAAAGAAGATTTCGCAAGTGGAACAGCAGCAGCACTAGCGGGTGGTGTTACATTGGTTTGTGCCATGCCTAATACGACTCCTTCAATCACAGATCGGGTCACATTTAATTTAGTACAAGATTTAGCTAAAGTAGGAGCTCGTTGTGACTATGCTATATATGTAGGTGCTAACGATAATAACTGTGGGCAAATAGCAGAGCTTGCGCCTCTGGCGGCTGGCTTAAAAATGTATTTGAACGATACATTCTCAACATTAAAAATGACTGATATGACAATTTGGGAGAAGCACTTGGCTAATTGGCCTAAGCGATCACCAGTTGTATGCCATGCTGAGAGACAAACAATGGGTGCTGTTCTTTTATTAGCTCATCTATTGGACAGAGCTATTCACATTTGTCATGTGGCCCGCAAGGAAGAGATTATGATTATCAGAGCTGCAAAAGAACGAGGAATTAAAGTAACATGCGAAGTATGTCCGCATCATCTCTTTTTATCAACAGCTGACATTGATAGAATTGGAGCTAGCAAAGCAGATGTAAGACCGGTTTTATGCAGTCCTGAAGACCAACAAGCTTTGTGGGATAATATAGAGTACATTGATGTGTTTGCCACTGATCATGCACCTCATACAATTGAAGAGAAAAACTCCAGTAACCCCCCTCCAGGTTTCCCTGGTCTTGAAACTATTCTTCCCCTTCTGTTAAACGCAGTTAGCGAAGGCCGATTGACTATGGAAGATATCAAAAATAAATTCCACAAAAATCCAAAAAAAATATTTAATCTACCTGAACAAGTAAATACTTATGTCGAGGTAGATTTAGACGAAGAATGGGAGATACCTAATGAGACAAGTCATTCAAAAGCTAAATGGACTCCTTTTGCTGGGAAGAAGATTAAAGGTCGTGTTCATAGAGTCGTTCTTCGCGGAGAAGTGGCATTCATTGATGGAGAGGTCTTGGTACAACCAGGCTATGGACAAAACGTACGATCACCAATATTCAGGAAAACAATGCTTCATCACTCACTTGAAGTTCTTAACAACGATTTCGTACATGCTTTCCACAGCGATTTTGAAGAGCTGGAACTGCTTCAAAAGCCAGATGTTTCGCGCGGCTCAGAATTAGCTACTGATATTCAAACAAATGAAGCATTTTCAAAATTATTGGCTGATCCCATACCAAAACTTGCTGTTCATTTCCCTGGTGATCCTGCTACCTTTAGGCCAATCTCACCAATTCCAAGGACCCGATGTGATTCATCTGGCAATTATGCTCTCAAAGATTTAATCCAAAAAACTAGTTCGGCAGTTTCTACCACTTCACATGGACTTCTTGGAAAGCATATCCTTACCGTTGACATGTTCAGTAAAGAACAATTAAATGATATATTCAATTTAGCACAAATATTTAAAATGAGAGTGACAAAAGATCGTCCACTAGACGATATCTTGAAAGGCAAAATCATGGCATCTATATTCTATGAAGTAAGCACCAGAACTAGTTGCAGTTTTGCAGCTGCTATGCAACGATTAGGAGGGCGAGTGATTTATATGGATGAAACTAGTTCTTCGGTAAAAAAGGGGGAGACTTTGGAAGATAGTGTTTATGTTATGGCTGGCTACGCTGATGCTATTGTGCTTCGGCATCCAGAGCCAGGTGCTGTTGCTGTAAGTTTATTATTTAGTATTTTACACGTTACAAAATTAATCGGGATTTTAATTATAGCGTGCAGCTAATCATTGTCGAAAGCCCTTAATAAATGCAGGGGACGGTGTTGGTGAGCATCCTACACAGGCCTTGCTTGATATTTTCACAATTCGTGAGGAAATTGGCACAGTTAATGGATTAACTATTACAATGGTTGGAGATTTAAAACACGGTCGCACTGTTCATTCATTGGCCCGTTTGCTAACACTCTACAACGTTCAACTGCAATATGTTTGCCCTGAAAATCTAGGAATGCCCGATCATATCATCAGATTTGTTAATTCTAAGGGAATTGGTCAAAGAATATTCAGAACAATTGAAGAGGCACTACCAAAAACAGATGTCCTTTACATGACTAGAATTCAAAAAGAGAGATTCTCTTCAGAAGAGGAGTACCAAAGGGTTTGTCGCTTAAAATTCTATAAAAATAATTGCGAAATAATTATAAATTTTCCCACTTTAGGCCTGTGGTCAATTCATAGTTACTCCTCAACTCATGACACATGCACATCGACGCATGATTGTTATGCATCCTTTGCCTCGAGTATTTGAGATTAGTAAGGAATTCGATTCGGATCCAAGAGCTGCTTACTTCCGTCAAGCTGAATATGGAATGTATGTTCGTATGGCATTGCTGGCAATGGTCCTTGGACGTAATTGAAAATTTTCTAATATAATTTCCTTTTTAAGCAAAAGGGAAAATTACAAATTGTTTTCCTATTAATGTAGTGAATTTTTAGTGCTTTTTATACATTTTACCACTTTTTTAAGGAAAAAATTTTTACAAAAATATACTTTATTTTTGGTTAACAATTAATTTTTTTTTATTCTACTTTAGGTACATCGTTTACATAATTATTTCCTTACGCAATAAATAACAAATCAATAATAACTTTGCAACAAGCACAACTAATAAAATTTTTTAAAAACATAAAAGTTTCTATAAAAAAAATGTTTTTAATCAAATTACGAGTTTCGTGCTCTAATAAACGCCCAGCAGCCTACTAATAGAGATCAGTCTTTCTTTGCGAATTACCTACGTGTGCATTTAAACACCTAGATTCTAAACTAAAATCACTTTTTGCTTCTAATTTTGTGAATGCAACTATCATTTCGTGATATGTGTTTTGTTTAATGTTTTAAAATTTAACCGTTGTTATTCCTGGGATATTTATAACATTTAAAGTCAATCCTCTTTCTTCATCTGCTGTGCAAGTAGGATTATCATAACATGCTGATGTGGAAATTGTTGAAATTGACATCAATTGTGGTTGACCATCGAAAGATGAATGCGGCCTAAATACTGGAATTATGGAATTTGGTTTTGTTTGGTTTTCATTTTGGGATTCCTCGTCTGTGTTTTGTTGAGTTTGTCTAAAAAATTTAATGTTAATATTAATATTGTTGATTTGCACAATAGATTTTAGTTTCTAACCTATTAGGATCCCAGCAACCGATTAACATAATTAGAATAATCAGAACTACAACAGCCGCTATAATTCCGGAAAAGGCCGCTACCATTGTCATCACTTCATGTGGTTCTCCATCTGATGTTACTTTTGGTACTAATAGAAAAAAAGAAACATATTTAATATTTTCCATACTGATTTCTCGTAACAAGTTTGGTTTGGGGCAGCAAGGAATGTGGATAAAGATAAGTGAAAAAAAAATTTATATAAAAGAATAAACTAAAAAAAAAATGAAACTTAATAGTATCAAAGGTCCGCATAATCGACCATGTAAGTAAACTTTGATACTTATCCAATAGTCCAGCTTGATTTCGCACCCGTCCCAGGCAATGTCTGTCAGAAGAGATTTGCCCCATGTTAACATACACATTTGATGTTATTTCCAAACCGATAGCTGGATTTTTAAACTCCAATTCGGAGTGTGAAATCACAATGTAAACTGGTTGAGTTGCTCAAATGGCATCGGCATTTCCGGCGACGAAACCGAGCTCTTTCCAGACACCAATAATTTACATCAAATAGTGGATCATACTGAAGCCTATCTCTTTGACCTATTTCTTACATCCAACGCGCTACTCCATCGAAGTTGATTCACCTCGGTAATTGGGATCAGTGCTTAGTCAGCGCTAACCAACACCAAACTAGCTAAGAGAACTGTGTGGCATTATGAGAAGACCAATTGCCTGGGGCTTGCTCGTTTTGTCAACCCGCTGACTGGGACCAGGGTTTTCAAAACAAAAACGTCAACTTTGTTGCTATCCGTATCACCAGGATTATGCAGGAAGGAATGTATTTGTTCATTCCCAATTTTACCAAATCTTAACCTAATAAAAACTAAAGAAACCGCCTTCAGAAACTACAAGCCTTCACCGAGTGAATCCCTTCGTCTGGTTATTGAGGAAAATTTACTAAATTGCAACCTCGTATTTTAGCAAGCTTTGTACACTCTCGTATAAGAGAAGATTGTATATTATTAGGACCAAGGCATTTGTTGGAGTCAAGCTCTTTGAGATACCTATCACTTCACGCGTCCTGAAGAAAACTCTGATAACTTAGCCACACTCGACACTCGGGATGGCATGGCAGTATCGGTTAAGGAAGAATTTGAAGCGAACAGAGATGAAAGTAGGTCGGCCTTGAATTTGATTTCTGTTAGCACCTCTCCTTGAATGAATGAGTTGTTGATGAAGTGAAAATTTTCTTGATGGAGGTTACCAAGGACGAGAATTTTTCTGCCAACAGGGGAGTTGATGAGTTTACCTGTTAATCTGTCATCGAATAATGATTTGATTTTTCTGATGGTGGATTTACAGGAGCTTCTTAACCTGATGTACTGGCGTCGAGGTTATTCACCCCGAGAATATCTGTACTCGTAGTATCGTCTTGGGTGGGATGTAAGGAAAAGATCAAGGAGGTGGGCCCCTATGTCTGCAGCGTCAGCAACACGCGTAGGATGATTGACAATTTGGTGTAGGTTCTTAGTTTCAACAAAGAGCTTGGCATCCCTGCCAAAAACATTGGTACCATTCGAATAATTCAGCCAATTTACATTTATTCTAATGAGGAGACTTCATTATTGATATTAGTACTCCTATATAGAAAAAAAAGAAGAAAATTACGTGCTTAGGCAGTAAAATTTTAAGACCAAGGTGGTTAAAATCAGAGATGTTGTACAAGCGCTACAAAGGTCCCATTCATGCATTCGAATGAACTTCTAGTACAAAAGGTAATTCCTGTGCTAAGAACTGCCACATAGAAAAAATATTGTTGATTTTAATTTTCCTAGCAAAAACCCTTAAATAAAATACCTTAAATAGTCGACTTGTGACTTTGTAATAGAAATTTTGATCGAAATTTTAATTTGAAATATTTTAAAACTTTTTCTTGGCTTCCTCTCATTTTTCCATTCCGAAATTTTAGTCATTAATTAGTTTGCGCTTTCTCTGATTAACCCGCCATTAATATTTGCTATCGTAAAGTTTTACTACACGCCATATTCCAAGCCATTCAAGTCCAATAAACTGAATTGCCCCGCGGAGCCCGACGGAGAACTAGACACTCAGTCGCCTTGATGTGAACTTAACAGTTCTCGTCGAACAGCGGCGAACATGTTAAAATTAGTATGAGAACGGCCGTTACAAAAGCAGCAAATGGCGAATGGATTGAAATTATTTAATTACCTTCTCGCGAAATTACTCAAAATATATCTGATGAATTACAATAGGATCTTTAAGCCTTTCTAAAAAAAAAGTCGTATTCTAAGTTTGTTATCTTTGTTAAGTCAATAAATATCTTAATTTTATCTCTCAATTATTGTCTATTGGGAAACTAGGAATTAGCTGAAGTTAATCGTGACTGATAACATGAATTTATGGGGAAGTAATGGCTTTCTTCAAAAGCACATATCTGAAAAATTTCGCATATGACTTATCGAATTCCTCGCCAGCCCCTAAGCCTCTAAGGCAGTTACTATGTAGGCAATACTTACTGGAATCTTCAATTACGTATCGATTACTATTGCTGTTGGCTGACTTAATAAAATCCATGGCTGTGTATCCGTTTGCGACGGCGCGCTGAAGGTTACTACTATGATATCGCTAGTATCGTAATTGCATAAAATTCGTGCAAAACTCCAGGCTGCGGCGGCGGCGGGCGGGCGGGGGGATTTATGTAAGATCCGAAGATATCGGGCCAACAAGATGCTGAGGATGTAATTTATGCAGATCTTCTGAAAAATATAAAACAGGAAAAAATTAAATATTACTGGCGTGCGGTCGGGTTTTTCCACAGATGAAGTGACGATGATTTATGGACGGTTAGATCTGGAAGTATATAATTTATGCATGGCAAGCAGCTTTGGTATGACTTTGCGATTTAATGGAAGCGTATTGAAAGTGCACTTTTTTAAGGTCGTTAATCTCTTTTTGGTATTCATTATGACACCCTTTTTTTTAACTAATCAATCTTAATTTTTATTTTAATTGTACAAATTTAATTTTTAGAGTGAATTTGGTAAGATAATTGAATGTTGACGTTTGAAATAAGGTAATTGATGGATGATTATTGAAGAAAACATGTGAATTCGTGTGAAATGGAGAACATGAGATATAATAACTTCTTATGAAAATAAAAATGAGTCACCAAAATTCACATGACTATCTTAAACATACTTAACATTAAAAAAATTGGTTAAATTATTTATATTTAGTATCGCAATATAATTTGATAGGAGCAATAGTGTTTCTCATGCGCGGCATAAAACATTTTTTCAGATTCGAAATGCGCAGTGCACTTAGAATTTTCTTAACGCAAAAGGCTGTAGATTTGAAAAAGATATTCACAAATAGTAAATTGGACTATCACCCAATTACCTCAATTACCTTCAAATAGTTGTGGTCGTTTACCTCATCCACTATTTTATTTAAGCCCTTGTTTTTGGAAGTTGTAAAGTACATTTTTTCATTTTTAGGAGTTTGCGTTTGAACCAAATAAACAAAATTTGGCAAGCCTTATTACGTAGGTAAGTAAATCCGGAAAGCTGGTCCAAGAACTGTCTTCCCTTACCTTGGGTTTGTCTGTTTCGCTAGGCAAGCTTTGAAAATGGGCAACAGTTTCACTTGGAAGGCACCGGCGAAGCCATAGAACCTTTGGAGGATTAACGAAGGGGAGAAAACTCCAAAGCTTACACCTGATTCTAATTTGGAGCCATCGTTGTGGTTTTTGTCAGGCTGGAAATTTTCGCATTCCTTTCTAATGATCATCTGCACATGGGTTTTAGCTTGTCCGACTTACACAATTTACATTTGTCCCTTACACGATGGTAAATTGTGCTGAGGCCTCAAGTTTTTGAAATGTCCCGGTTCAAAAATAATGTACTACTACTTTTGGTAGGGGGATAAGCTAATTTCTTAACTAAACTTAAAAATTGAAAGAAAAAAATTGAGTTTGTGTAGAACCGAGTTTCTTTCAAGCCGAGAAATATGACAGGATTGAATGTCAGAAAATGGGATGAAATGGTCCTAGAAAGAAGGAATTGATGTAATTAGGGTTTACTAGTATTGTAGTTTAGTTTGGAGCAAAAGATTCTTATCTCGTGTTGGAACTGGATAGCATTGATCAGCAGAGATTAATTAGGGTTCAATTCCTAGGATCGTCGTATGGTCCCATCGTTTTGTTTCACTTGTATGAATTATTTAAAAGACTCATAAAGCTATGAATTTAATATTAGGACCAGTACTCTTGTATGGTCTTTAAGGCGGTAGAATTAACGCTTTATATCTGTCTAAAAGAAGGTCTTATCTATGCGAACATCTAATGCTAAAACTTAATGAACTAATATAATTAATGAGCACCTTTTACTTCACTAATAGTACTTTGTTAGCTTTATGAGCGCTTCATTCCCCACTACAAAAAGGGCATTTACTGTAACTACCATAAACTCATCTTTTTTCCAGCAGTAGCAAACGTCCAGCAAACTTAAACCACTTTTAAAAAACGGTTCATTATATTACATCAACATCATAAAAACCCACAATCGCTAGTTCCATTGCTGGGTTATTGAATTATAATAAATTGATTAAATAATATATTTCTACCGTCACCACTTCATATTATTCCAGTTTTGGAAAATACTTTCAAAAGGTCCGTTTTAACTTGAAATGAAGCTTTTAGGATTTGATATGGTACTTGGGGATTTTATTTTATAAAGCACGGCTTTTGAGCAAAAAACATTTGGTGCACTCCAAAATATCCATGTGACTCACGCTGCACGTTATTATTATACTTGTTTTTCCGGTAAAATATGTAAAAATCTTCGAGCTAATATGGAGAATGGAGTCACTGTTATCGTTTTGACAATTTATTGGGGTATTTTGCATTTTTTCTACAAGTTTCCCTTAAATACAAATCTATTTTGCTTCATACCGATTCTGTAGTATTATGCTAAATAGCCTAGATTATTCCTTCTTAAACAGAGGCACTAAGTGCAGATTGGCTTGAGAACCTCTTCACAATCTCTTACCGTTGGGCTCAGATTTCAAATAAGACGAACAAAACTTACCTTGCAAGATCTTGAAGCAAACTCCAGTGATCGAAGCTATTCAAAAGAGAGCTTTAGCAGCGGGCAAAAACTGCATGGGTCATCGGTTTTCAACGACAAATACCACGCAACTAGAGACATTTAAATGGGTTTGAGAAAGTATTGGGCGATTTGCTGATAACAATGTTATGTAAAATAGATAAACAAATGCTACAAATGCATTTTAAACGGGATTCATTATTTTGAGAAAGAGTTTGTTCCTTAATAAAACTACTTAACTACTACCATTTGAAATTTTAGGTATGTATCGCCCAAGTCTTGCATAATAAAAATTACGTCCAATTTACACTTTTTTGAAAACATCGCATTTCTGGTGTTTGCATTTTCAGTAAAAAAAATAGTTTCAAATATTTTGAGTAAATTCAAGTTTAGTAATCAAAAGTGACAAAAATGAAAATGGCATTTTGCAATTTCGGTTTTGGTTATACAAATTTTGGAAAAAATTGTTTTTATTAAATTGTCTCACATTCAAAAATATTTTATATCAAATTAATGCTTGAGGTTGCGTGAGGTAATGGGGTTAGTTACTCACTATCCATCATTTCGTTTATTACACCCCATACACAAACGGGGGGTTTACGAAAATATGAGAAATTAGGCCTTCAACTTGGGCAATGCAGGCGTGCAATTCTGAAAACTTAGAAGGGCCTATATTGATAAGCCAATCTTTATTCTATCTGACAGTCTATCGGCTTCAGGAAGGCTAGATCGACAACGGATGCTGTCAATATGGTGACTTTTGCTAGGCTAGTCGCCGCGGTGGATCTGAAGGTGGTGAGACCGACTCTAGCGCGTGGTTCGACGATTGCAGCATGACAGGGGAAGTAGAACGAGTCTAATAAGGCCCGACGAATGATAAAGGAGGATAAAAAGGACCTGGAGCATGTACTGTTTAAAAGCCAGAGGTTTGTGTAGCACAGGGCTGTCTGAAAAATAGCGGCCAAGGTGCAGCTAACACCGGAGAATATCCTGGATCAGATGATGGGGTCGGAGGACGTGTAGAGAAAGGCGCTGATGACCAAAACCTTAAGCAATGCGACGCTCAAATAGGCAGAGAAAGACCAGGAGAGATGGCAGGTAGATAGCTGATCCAGTCGCGTGATACAAAGGCGTAAGCCGAACACGCTTGGAATATGTAAGATAGGAAAGAGGTATTTTTTCTTAGGCCGGGTAAGAGGCCCAATAAACCGATAGGCATGAACTTTTCTGTAGAATGCTGCCTTCTGACTCACATATGAGCCCTTATGTAGCTAGTGAATTGGGTTGCGAGTTTCATCGAAGTCACCCTTCTCAGAAAGGAAGCAGAGACAGATAGTCGTTGATCCGTATGTCCCACTGTTCTGGCTCTGATCAGCACCCCTATTAAAGGTCACGTTGTTGATGAGACCAACCAGACCGAAGTAAAACTTTGTGGCCTGTGCCGGTGTGGAGTGTGGAGCCTTAGCGATGTCTCCTGTTTTTGCCATGGGCCCTACAGGCGATCAAGCACATAATTCAGCGCTGTTGGGCTGATGGAAGATTCTCACCTCTCCGTCGTAAAAAAACCTATGAAAACTTAGAAGGGCCTATAGTAAAAACCCAATCTTTATCCTATCTGAGAGCCAAGCGGTAATCACAGCGATAAAGTCCCGTAGGAAGAAGTCCAAGTTAGCGATAACAACAATCCAAACAAGTTCTGATTTGTTTATGAACAATATATTATTGCAACATCGCGTAATTTTACAGATGCACTGGAAACTGCGATTGCTTATATATTTCATAGTTTCTTCCAAAAAATTTGATGATTCGTGCAACGCACCAAGAACTAGTTTAACTGTGTGGAGTTCAACAACTAAAATTATTTCATATCACCTTAGACATTACTTGTGATTTAATGAGTTTGCAATTAAGGATCAACCGAATGTGTCACAAAGTGGGTTGTTATTTTTACTTGACCAATATACAGCATTGTGGAGGTCATCGAACCGTTGAATATGCGCATCTGCACTCTATCACATAAAACAACTTCCACACTCACCTTCAGTTCCGTAACCTGTTTGACCAAAACGAAAAATCTACACGATGATTCATCTAGATTAAGTGAATCCTGTGAATGTGATGTAGTATCCGAAAAAACCCACAACGTTTCAAGTAATCTAAACTCGATGATTGAGTGAGAGATTTAGATTTATTGAATAACAACTTGAAGGTGGTAAATGGAACAGTTGACTTCTGACTTGAAAGTAAGTTATTACAGAGATCCTTACGAACACTTAGGTTCGGCTAGGTTTAAAAGGTTTCTGCAACATTTTCAACACCTGAAATTTTGTCAAAAAATGAATCAGAAACTAATTATTGAGAAATTTTTTTTGTTCTATTTATACAAAATATTATTGCTTACTCTAATGACACCCTTGCCATTTTTTCGAAAATTTTTGCAAAAATCAATAGATAGTGATTTTTGGCCGAAAAGTGATTTTTTGAAAATTTGACCTTGAATAACTTCGAAAGGGTTAAGTTTTCGAAAAAATGACAAGAGGCTTTTTTGTAGGCAATAACGTTTCGTATTAACTGATCAAAAATTTTTTTCTAAAAAACCAGTTTTTAAGTGATGTTTTTGCCAAAAAGTGATTTTTGGAAACTTTGACCATGAATAACTTTGAAAGGGTTTATCGGGTCAACATGTTTGTACGAACTAAAGTTGTAGAGAATTTTATTGTCAACATTTAGGGCCTTTGTACGGGGTTGTACGACCTATAGAAACCGAGATACAAGGAAAACACCGGAAAACCGCTATATTTCCGGCGGCCATGTTTTTTTTTTGTGATTCCGAAATTGTTTTCTTAAAAAGTCCCAAGGAAGCTGTGGACCAATTTTCAGCCATTTCCGAATTTTGTCTCCTTTAAATGCTAATTTCCCCGGACTAAGTGGGCTTCAACATATATTCAAAAAAAAATTGAAGATATTTTTTCTTGGTGTAATTAAAAGTAATATTAAATTTTTTTCAGAAATTTTATTTAAAAACTACGCAAAATCGTTAATTAACTTATAAATAGACGCTAACCCGATAATCTAATTAGAAAACGGTCCATAGGCGATTGATAGGAAATTGAATTATTTTTTTTAATTTAATACATAATATTTTGTAATCGGCCAACTGGAACCGGAGATGTTCGCAATTTAGTAAAAAAAACACGTTTTTTTCAGAACTCAAAATCCGGAAATTTGGCAATATCTCGAAAACTGTCTTAGTAGAACAATGAAAATTATTGAAATTTATAAACTAATGTTATTATTTTATTGAATAATCATAACGGATCATACTGTATACCCGCATGCCCTTTACTTTGGCAAGGTACCCCACAGACAGTAGTAACGTAACGATAACAAAAACCGTTTACCTTGCGCAATTCATCCAAAATTCACTCGACAACTTTTCACCGTGACCTTGCGGCAGTGTCGATCGTACGAAATTGGTAGCAGCCGCGCACCTGATTAGTGGTGTGACAGTGGAGGAGACCGACAGTCTCTTTCGTTCACCTGAGACTGTAGGAAAAACTTTTACTGGAACTCGGAAGTAAGCAACACCGCCATCGGCGTTAAAGAGTAATAATTGAACAAGGCATGATCGGCATAAGTTAAAACTTCCGAGAATATGGGAACAAGAAAAATTTGCTAAAAAAAAACTGGGATTAAATTGGCGAATTTGGGCGTGCGCTTGTACGTGTACTTTTGAAAATTGCTTTGAAACACACGAACGCTGCGCAACAGGTGAACGAAATCACAATTCAGCCGGAATAGTTTAATAAATTAATTTTTAATTTTGTTAATCTTCATCTTGTCTGTTGATGAGACACAACAAAAAATGGAAACATGGAGACAGGTGTGGTCCGCAAACTTTACAAATTTATAATTATGTGAATTCAATTTGCATATTGTGAATGAAATTAAATTGTGAGACACGAAAACTCTTTTAAAAAAGGATCCATTAAAGGATTTGATATCATAAATTTTCCTGGAAACACTTTTTTATCAATTATTTTGATTATTTTTTTCGAGTTGAATTTTTTTCCTGAAAAAGCAATTTGGCAAACTGTGTTGACATTAATTGCATATAGTTGACAAACCAGTTTATTTGAAACAGTTACCAGCGAATAAATTTTTTTTGTCAAAATGCATATGTGTCCACAGGTGTAAGTAAGGGGGTTTTCAGGTAATTATCGTTAATAAGAAAAACCAACTTAAGCACTATAACTGGATATATTGTAACATTTGTATTCAGGAATTAGTCCCTTCAAAATAGGAAAAATTAAAAAAATCTTCCTACAGCTACGAGATCTGTGAATTACATTGGGTTGTCTAAACATCATTTTCAACTCCCGCAATTACGAGTATATGAATTTTAGCGTTTTTTCGTCTTTTTCTGCATTTTGGTGAAAAATATCAAGAGAGCCAAGTTGTAGAGAGCATAACATTTTCTACAAATTATGTCCCCACTTTTTTTCGAATTCCGCATTTTAGAATAGAAATAGAAATACCCCCGTCGATTTCTGAATGTGTGAGTGTGTGAGAGAATTTTTTACAAGTCTCATAACTGTGGGAACATTTTCTTTAATTTGCAACATAATTTGGAGAAGTACATGGCCCCTATTCCCATAGTCACCTCACTTTTTTTCTCAAGTCACATTTTTTGTCACGTCACTTTTGAAGTGGGATTCTCATAGTCGAGTGACAAGGAAAAACTTAATGAGAGAAAATGTGACAAAACTAGGTGTGGTATTCTCGAAGTCATTTTTTGTAGCAAATGTCACTGATAATTGTCATTTTTTATCACTTGGAATTTGTAGGTGACGCTACGATTTTTTTAAAATGGATAGTGACAAAGGGTAAGAAATATGTTTTATTTTAATATTTTTGATGATTTAACATTATTTTTATATCCTAGAATTAAAATAACGAACAGGATTTGTAAATAGAAATATATCATATGTATATAGAAATACCGTCACTTTCTCTAGAACACGTGACTACGAGGATACGAAAATTGGTTTGTCACATTTTTCAATGGCTGACGTGACTATGGGAATAGGGGCCTATGTGTGTGTTTGTACGTTACGTCATTTTTTTCCTGCACGATATCGCGGTAACCAAAAATGATATCGACTTCGTTGAGATGCCGATCGAATTGTATTAATGACAATAAATGACTGAAATTTTTAAAATTGCCATTTAGAAATTGTTTGAACTTGAAAAGGTATAGTACAAAAATATAAGACTCTCGTATTTTCATCTAACAAATTCCGTTGATGTAATCTCGATCCAAGAAGTTGAACCTTCGATTTTGAGAGATCTAAATCTCGAAAAGATCATTCAAATCAGATTTCCTAAGGAGATGAGGCTCTTTTCATGGGCTTGAAGAAGTACTTAGAAAACAGTTGCTCGAATGACTCTGTTGAAAAAGAACGTTCTTATTATCTATCAAATTCTGAATTTTGAGAAATTTAAAAAAATATTACGAGTATAACTATAAATATACACGCGACAGAAAAAAATGAAAGCAGAAATGGACTCAGCACATTAAAACCTTCATTTGCATGATATTTTTATTTGAAGGAGGATTTCGTTGCAGCCCAGTGTATCGTGTAATAAGCTAATTTTTTAGGTAAATGTGTATTCTTTCATTTGGTATAAAAAAAAAGAAACTTGAGAGGGTCCATTTAGGAGATATGTAGGCTGAAATCGATATTTTGCATCTGAATCTGCCAAAGTTAATTGTTTTTTTGAGATTTTGCTCAGAAAAATGAGTTTTTAACGGTATATTTTTTCTTGCCTTTCTGATGCACTTAACCAGTACCTAAAATACGTCCACACAAGAATGGTCTAGAGGTCGTATACTTTCCCAGGTACCTAATGAGTTTTAACAGGAAAAGGTTAAAAGGAAAAACCCTAAAAAACGCCCAAAAAATCCCTCTTAATTACTTATTTTCAGGTAAATGTAATAATACCAAAAATAAAGAATTAGTTATAATCTATTGGAGTGTCTGTCTGTCTCTGATTTCATAATTTTAATTTTCTAAGCTGATATTTACATGATATTAAAACACATTTAAGTATTTTTAAAATTTTTGTCTGTCTGTCTGTTTGTCCGAACTAATCTCCGGACTAATCCGGTTGCGATGAGACTTTCACGGAAAGATTGAGTATTTTCTTGTGCGTGTTTTATGCTACTACTACTACTTGCTACCAAAACTTGATCCGATCGAGTCTAAGGAAAGCGAGTGAAAACTTTTTTTATCATCTAAATATCCAGGGTTGCCTAAGTAAATCCTGATCGTACTATAGGCAACAGTTTTCTATTTGGTCAGATTTTCGTGGATAGGGTTGCTTATAGTGCGATCAACATTTACTTAGGCAACCCTGGATATTTAAGTAGTGACGACTGCAATTGGGATGACAAAAAAAATGTTCACTCTATCAGGGATATACTTTTACTTACGCTCGTATCCGATAGTAGGATCAGATTTTAGAAAGGCAGACCTGGATATTTATTATTAGCTGCAATCCATTGGGCGATTTTTTCTACTCGCAAGTACTTGCGAGTACATCACCAATGGGACACGATTTTTGACAATTACCAGTAAAATGTATCTGCCCAAAAACAAGAGCAAGGGTAGTTGCGAGTAGCTAGCAGCAGTTTTGAGTAGTTTACCAGTCCCAATGGATCGCAGCTATTGTCTTAGCAAATACTATCTTTCCTGAAAGTTTAATTCTTTCAGAAATGGCCTCCACTTTTAAACGATCGCCGTTCGGGCTATGAAAATTTTTTATTGATTGTTTGTCTTTCTGTCTGTTTGTAGGACGATTTCGATGGGAGTTTCCCAGGCAGCTTTTATTATTTTAGGCTTAAAAAAATATTTTTTTGACAGAGATGGACGAGCCATAATTTATATATAGCTCAATACTGAAGGATTGTGAAGTAGACAAATGAACGATAGAAATAATCGTGCACTGCGGTCACTGCAATAAATTGTTCTTTCAATAGGCACAGTTAAACAATGAATAAAAAGCACTCTACCAACGCATTATAGCCGTGTTTAATGAGCTGCGCTAGGTTGAGATATCTCAGCAAAATGTGTTTCATGAGCCATTCGTGTTTCATGAACCTGCTCTAAGTTGAACTGGAGCAATTGGAAGCACAGTTTGGTAGACCAACTTCGGGCAAGATTTCTTGCTCTCATTTTTTTGACAGCTGCTCTTCTCTGAGCTGCTCTGCTTTTTGTTCGATCTCGTTAAACACAGCTTAACAGTGTCAATATGAGTGTGGGTGGTGTATAATTTTTAGGCGCACCAGACAGCACTGGTAAGACTTTCTTAATTAATCCCATATTAGCCAAAATGAATGTATCATGGCAAATAAAGTATCTATTGAAGCCGTTAACAGAGCAATGCAAGATTTAAGAAGTAATAACCAATTATTTAGTGGAGTAACTGTTTTATTCCCAGGAGATTTCAGGCAAACGTCGCCAGGTTCAACGAGAGGTACGCGACACTGATCTACACACAGGCCGATGAAATTAATGCGTGTCTAAAACGATCAGTAACAAAAAAAAATATTTGTTACCAGTAAAACTATTAATAATATTTATAATAACAAAAATCACATAGTTTGAGTGTTATTATCTAAAAAATACTAGCTTTGGCAGAAAGCGTTTGCTTGAATAAATTTTTGTTACTATTTGAGATATAACACAGATATAAAACACTGATATACGTCACTATTTGCGTAAGGAAAACCTTTCAAATATTGTAGAAAGTACACCAAGTAACTATTTAGTAAATAGACGACCATTTTTCACAGGATAAAAATTTAATATCAAAATGATAATAATGAAATGTAGAAATTAATAAATCTTCACACAATAAACAATTACTCATTCTTCTTTTTTAATTGAGAGCAGAAATCGTTTTTTTCTACATTCGTGTCATTGGAGTAAAATAACAATTTATTACTCTATTTTTCGTGTATGTTGCTCTTTTCATTAATCCAAAATTTGTTTTTCAAGAAATTACTTTGAAAATTCAATCAACAAGACAAACACACTTTCGTATTTTTATGTAAATAGCGAATGAAACATATTTCTTTACAAACACTAATCTACACTATCCTAAAGTTTCTAGTTTATGTGCAAATTTTAAAAAAAATCTGCTTCTTTAATAAAGTAATATTTTTATGGCTTTTTTCTATTTGAATATTGATAATTTCAGAGTTTTGCATATGTAAATATGTAAAAAAAAATGTTGAAATGAATGAATTAAATCGCAATTATTCAAATGTTTTTTTTTGCTGCAGGCAACTATAAACCACCAAAAAAAATGATCTTGTTATCATTTTCAATTTAATTATTTTAAAATATTTCTTGCTGTAACCGATCGAACGTTGATTAGATTTCTAAACACCCGCGATCCTTGCAGTAATGCACATTTCATATTCTTTAAAGCAGCCCCGATTATGGCAAAATTGTGAAAATTATATGCAAGTAATTCGCGTTAAAGAAAACTCACCAGAAAATGAAAACACTTGAAAATCGATAGCACACACGGTGAAAATTCGTAACAGAAAAACGAGAATGAATAAAAACGGAAAAAATAATTCACTTTTGAACTTTTGTAAATTTTCGCGGGAAAGTCGCGATTTTAGCTGAGATTGAACCGATCACTTTCGCGTTAGCAGTGCAAGTGGCTGCTGTGCGGTGGCGATCGCGAGATGTATATCGACCAGCATGACACGCGATGACAACTATTTTTTTTAGTTGATTTTCTCTGCACCAAGAACCCGACTTGTGCTACTATACCGCCGATCGAGCTTATTTCTAAGATCACACTTTAATAAGACAGCATCGTAGGAAATCCAGGAGCCGTGTCGTCGTCGTCGTCGCCGCGCCGCACAAATTCAGCGGCTGATTAAACGTCTTGAGTGGAGTCGCAAACCTGATCGGGCCGAGCACGCTCATGCGCTAACCGATCAATTGGCGGCGGCGGGGGAATTTTGCCAGCGACTTCTGCTGATGCCGGCTCGGCTACTTGCCTCTTGAGGCTCAAGATCAACGCTCGTTACCTATGGGGGGCTAAGATCGAATTTTTTTTTGTTTGCACTTGAAGAAATTGCATTTCTCGGCGACGCGCACACGCATTAATAATAATTTTGTAAATGTGACCTATTACTGGTGTGCGAGAGTCATTGGCGTTAACAGGGGCTTGGCAACGGTAACGGCCAAGAGAGCTGGTGTTGACTTTTAAGGAATTTACGAAGGCGAATTGCGCTGGCGTTAATCAGGACACTTTTTGCACACCGGTGATTTACGGAATTGTTTACGTCGATTGTATTACACACGCAATATCCTCGCGTGTTTTCAATGGAAAGAGTCTTTGGTAAGTACTCATATTATATATTGCCTCTTAGTGCTTTTCGTATTTGGATCTGTGTGTAAACAGTTTTACTGAGCTAACTGCGCGCTTCAAGTTGCTGTCACATGACATTTTGCAATGGAATAAACAGTTTCTCTTTCTTGGGGTTTTAATTGATTTAATTACTTCTCGAAATTTAAAAAAAAAATGATGTCTAAGAATTTAGTTCAGCATTCATTATTTTCAGAAGACTTTTGAAGAAGGTCAAGTGAAAGGCAACTTACTGGTAGCTAATAAACAAAATGGATGAGATAAAGAAGAATTCTTATTCTTGCAAGATCAGCAGTGAGATGCCAAGGTATAGTTATTAAAATTTGTAACTTTTATAACGATAATGTTAGTTATTTCAAAGTGCACAGATTAGATTAGATTATGGCTAGAAACCGACACAATTAAATGGATAAATGCCATGCTTGTAGGGCGTGAAATTTCTTCTACTCTGGGTGTCTCCACTATAAGTTTCAAGGCTATAAAGGCTTTCCCGCAAAGTGGAGTACTGTCCACGTTACTGTAGTTGTGGATGAACTTTTGAACTACACGAATCTGATTTCGATGTCATCGGCTATGCAGATGATCTTGCTATTATTGTTTCGGGGAATTTTGACTTAACCATTTCAAAGTTGAAGAGAACGGCACTCCGAGAAGTCCAAGATGGTGTACCATGGAGGGCCTATCAATCAACCCAAATATAGGTCGTCCTGATCCCTTTTTTCAAGCGATACAAATTGGAGCTAAGGTCATATTTCCATCCAGGGAACGTCAGTTGAGTACTCAGACTAAGTGAGATATCCGGGACTAATGCTGAGTTCGTGATTTCTCGTCTTGCTGCAACGCCGCCTAAGCATCACTTTAATCTGCCCTCAGTTTTTAGTATCCCTCGGCGACCCATTTCTCAATGTCGTTCCTTATCAGCTCTCTACCAATGTGTGAAGTGAGTGTGAAGCATGCATCGCGATCTCTGAAGTCGGCACTGCTTAGTCAGGTTGCCAGCCTTCTCGCTCCCATCGATCACTGTGTCTCCTCTATTCCAGGCCAGCGTCATATTATTTTGCCTCGCTGTTTAGTTTAATCTCTGTCTGATTCAAAAGCCTAATAACGAACACGCGATCACTTTTCGACCTCTCGGATGCCATTCCTCATGATGTCCGCAGTAACGCTGATAAACTTTGGCGCGGGTCATATTGGTCACCTGATCTACCAGTGTATACTCCCAGTTTCTCGAGGCTCCTGAGTCAACAGCTATGTTTCACAGAAGAAGCGATAACGCCCTGCCCTCTGGACACTCTTTGTTGATCTCATGCTACTGAGATTCCGCAACTCTTGTGGTTCTTGGTCCGAAGCAATTTCTAATAAGAATAATTTCAAAACACCCCCAAACTCGCCTCTGTGGAAATTCTTTTTTCTACGCCTCTGTTAGAATACAGGCATTCTGATATTACTTTTAGTTACGGAATTAGTAGCATTCCACACCCGTGTGGAATATTCATTCCATCACTTGTTATGGAATGACTACTATTGGCGACATCTGTTCGTCGTAATCCAAGACTATGATTTATTAATTAAAGAAAAAAAAAAGATTTATTAATTAAAGAAAGAAAAGGATTGTTTCAATAATAAACAATCAATGATGTTCCGCTATAAAATTTTTGCTTTTAAATAAACTATTCAATTATTAAATTCCAGAAAATAATAGCATTTTTTTAATAAATTTTGCGGCGGCCATCTATTAACGAATTATTAAATTACAAAATTGTTATGAATGAACACTCCCTACTAATATGTTATTTAGCGTTAAAATATCTTGCTGTGCCTTATACATTATATTTTTGACATTAGCTTTACATAAGGTACGTTTTTCTTTACAAAATATTAATAAAAACTAATTAGAGGCGTAGAAAAAGTATAGTCTGCAACATGTTTTGAATGGCATATTCCGCACTCGTGGACCGCCACCCTCGCGTTCGGCTCGGGTGCCAAACTTTCACTTGTGCGGAATATGCTTCATTCCAAACTTGTTACAGAATATACTATTCCCTATCTAATTTCTCCGTCGAATGTAAGTTCCACACCATATTTTCCCGGTATTCCCCAGGGGTCGCTCTATCAGCCGACTTACTCCGAATCAGCACTTCCAAAGCGAAGTACTATTTCATCTCTAATAAAACTTGCACGCCTGCACCAATCTTCTTTAATGCCGGACTTAACATACTACCAGACATTGCATCATTACTTAGGAACGATAGATAGTTTACGATCAAATCTTTCCATTAAACCAATCGACAAATGAAAGATCATAAATGCACTCATACAGGAAATTCATTCTCACTAAAGTTCGCCTTTCAATCTAAAATGTGTATGTACATAGGGCGAACTCATTGTAACAAAAGTATTCGCGAGAGATTTCATCCATAAATTTTATTACTGCAAATGTAAAAAGCTATTCAACTGTTTCAATCGTTTTTTCATGACTTTTTTGTTAGTTGCAATAGGCCTAAACTCATGTCAATGATCGTTGTGCCATTCAATCCACGCTTGGTCAAATACGCACCATATTCTTGGTCACGTTCACTTTCGGCATTTACCAACTGTGTGATGACTTAAACAAACCTTGATTATTCAAGGTTTTTCTTCTTAAAACAATCCGACGTCCTCTTTCTATTTAACAACTTAAGGAAAGTGCGTGTAATGTTTCAATGAAATTTATTGATTGTCACACTCCAAAAGATCGTCATTACGTATATTATAGACGACAAACAAAAAAAAAGCCGATTCAAAACGTGAGCCCAAAACAAAAGAGATTTAAAAATTTTCTTGATTAACTTTCGCGTCTTTCCCACACTTTTTAATCTCTTTTTGTTAAGTAATAGTAATTAAGTAGTATTTACTTATTAGTGGTTGACATATGGGCGCCAAAATTGCCATTATAGTTTATAATCATGGGAACCAGGTAAGCCCAGCTAAGACTTCTCTCTGGCAGCGCATTCAAGTCCTACAATTCACGATCGCAGCCAAAGTCATTGCAAAACAACGTAGTTTTGGAGTAGTTCAGCAACTTTTGTTGTTATTATTGTCTTTATATAATTTTGCCATTAATTTAATCGTTTAACTTCTTCTCTAATCCGCACGATCAGAATTATGTAGAACTCGGTAACGAAGCTTGCCTCCATGCGGTTTCAGAACTTGTACTATGTAACATGGAATCACCTTCCTGGCATTAGTCTTGTGGAGCTTGCGTGTAAAGACTTAAGAATTATTTTTCGTCTCGAATTTCAAATGTCGCGGCTTTTAATATCATTTTTTAAAACATGTGAAATAATCGTTTTTGTGTTTATTGCGTACAAATTGATTGTTGTTTTTTTTTTCGCCAGCATAGTTAGTACAACACCAAATATCAAATGACAATGGGGAAGACTACTAGAAGCCTATTAAAAAGCTCTGGCTGGAGCATTGTTGAATATAAATGAACATGGATACCACTTAATGGACGATCGAGACATCAGGTAGCACAGGAGTTAAAGGGCCCGACTACCATCCCGGAGGTCCGTGGTTCGAATGACTTCCGTGGCATGATCCTTCCATTTCCGACCTAGATAACTTTCCTTCTTTTTGTCAATGATCGACAGTACAACGCGGCATTACCACTGAGCACTTGTATTTTACATAAAAAACAGATCGGCCATAGTATATGCGTTAGAAACGAAGAAGATATGTATACTAAACGACGTGCAAAACTTATAGAGGAGCCATTCTCTCAGACCACAACCTTGTCATAATAATACTCAGAATATCAAAAACAAATCTCCATCGAGAAGCGCTGATTAACAGAAATAAGCGGTCCCCTAACTTAGTACTAACCACGTCCAATGCTGCTTGACCTGCTCAATCGAACGAAAACCGGTCTTTTGAGCATGCAAATGGCACCAAGTTAATTGCTCGTTTTCTTCGTCCTAAAAAATTTCTTAATTTCTTCTAATTTTGTTGCCTTTAGTCTAAAAAAAGTGTTAGCGTACCGTGCTTCGTTTGGGCTATTCCGTGCGCCTTTAATTGATACGTGCCTGTAGCGGGCTGCATTTGGAAAAGTAAATTTTACGAGTCTTATTTTTACTAGGGTTCCCATCTCATCATCTGCATATTCAAGTAATTGTACAGTGTGTTGCTACTTACGAACTTCTCGGGGGGTACGTTTATCTTATCACTCATTCTAGGGCGGGTTTGAAAAAATTAGGGTCAGTGCATCGCCTGGGCTGGACACGCAAAGAAGGTCTTCACTGGCATCATTGAAGGAGAAAGATCCGCAGGCAGGCCGAAGAAAAGGTAGTAGGATGCGGTTGTTGCAGATGCGGAAACATTACACCACATATCGAACTACAAATGAAAGGGTATCAAATGAAATTGTATGACAAGTAAAATACAGTTAGCTGTGTGGCGTCGTACCCGATACCCATACCGAGGGCGTTGTAAAGAAAAAGGTAAACCGCCATTGTGTTGACCGCCATTTTGAATTTGGAATAACGCCACACAGCTAATTGTATTCGACTTGTCATGCCCTTTCATTTGTACCCATGTCGGAGGTCGGGGAACACAATTGAAAAATTCGGCCGCCATCTTGATTTTATATACATATGTGCAAAATTTTAGCTCAATCGGAAACCGTGAAATGGTTCAAATTTAGCTTCCAAAATTTTTTTACATTGTTAGTTACAGGTGAAACTAATAAAAAGAGAAACAAATACGCAAAACACACAAATCTTCCAGCCTACCATCGAATTTATATTTTTTAGTATAATTTAAACCGATTAAACCTAAATTCAGAGAGTAGACCTGACATTCAGATAATTTGTCCTCTTGGGCTCTTGGTCTATAAGTCTCGTATATATCATCAGTGCTCTGGCAGAAGAGCCTTCACCTGTACAAAATAGGTTTTTCCAATCCTCCTATTATAGGTGTTTCTTGGCGGTATTGAAGAGTTCCTTTTTGGTGGATCTTCATTTGAAGAGTTAGAAGTGGGATTAGTCATACGTTAGCAAAGCATTGCAGTTGAATCGAAAGACTTCAGTATCAAAAGATCAGCAATCAATCAATGACGTAGAGTACTTACCGCTAATTTCTCGCATTGTTCAAACACTTCGAACGATAAAGAATGCCAATCGATAAGAAAATTGCAGAGAAGTGTCATTAAGAAAATTATTTTTTTCCACAGAAATCACTCAATTCGACTTCGTGCTTAGACATAATTTCGACCATTACCAGGTTAAGCTAATTTTTCAATTGCTTCTGCGAATTAATAGCGACAAAATTGATCGCCACAGATGACACCGAACGAACTTTTCCACCATCAGTCGAGCACACTCATATGCCGCCCCGCATGGAGATAATCGCATCACCCACGCTCGCACACGTCGTCGTCGTCGCTTTAAGTTGGTCCGCTAATTGCAAATTAGACGTTTCAAAAATTGCGGTGCGAAATAATGAGGAAATTTAGAAATTCGCAATTATTGCGATTTTCTTGATTATGCATTAAATTCGCTCAGTAGGAGATTGTCGGGACGGGAACTTATGCGCGAGCGGGAATTTCCACCGCTTTCCAACTATGTTAAGGCTGACGTAATAGCGATGCGGTACTGCGATACCGCTTAGTGTTTTATAATGATTTGCTAAAGATATTATCGCGATAATTGCTGCTGCTGCAGATGAACTGAGTTATCTAAAAGGAATTAATACAAATATCAGTCATAACTACAATAAAATCAGACGTCCGCGGATAATTAATTGGTTATTGTGATTGCGATGAATTGAAGATTGTTTTTGTATTATTTACAAAACGCGATTTTTTTTATATTCCTGCGAAAATTTCACCCATTTTTGGAATTATTATGCGTAGGCAGCAAAAAATTTAATGTTTTTATTCAGTTAATAGTCGTAGTGATTTGCTTAAAGTTGAATTTTGATTAAATTTGAATGAATTAATTTTAAATTGTTCAATTAGTGCGTTTTTGGCTTTGTCTTTTAGCGGCGAATTTGTAAGTTGTCGATCGCGATCTGTCAACTTGATGAAGAAATAAATAAATTGCGTTCTAGGTGGTCTATAACGTAGCAGGCAGTCGCCTCCTTAGCTTCTTAGTCTCTTCCATCATCCTAATCCTCCTCCCAATTCCAATACCTAATCACAAGGTGGTGTGAGCGCAATGCCGGTCTGAGAGACTGGGGTCTATACCAGTCACTAACGGGCTCCCTCCAACGCCCAGGTAAGATGGGTTGTAGGAAGTACCTTGTCATGGTAAGTCGGCTTCGCGATAACGGACTAAACCTGGGTGCAGTGCAAGTACCAGCCATAGTACTACTATACGCCCAGATGTAAGTTAAGCATGAAAAAAGCACAAGACTTCCGCTGCACCTCCGAAAATTGAATACTTAGGGCGGAATGAGGCAATGGATGTAAGAGATGCGTCGAACAAAGCCGAATATAGCGAGTTGGTGCATCTGTTTGAACAGTGCCCAAAAATAGCGCCTCAGATGAGTCCGGGACATGCGCTGAATGAGCAAAGGTTGTCAAGACGGAGACCAGCATTAAATATAATAAAATTACAGCGAAGAAATTAACTGAAATAGTCAAAACTCACTTGAACGTAGCTGTCATTAACGAAAAAGTAGAGGGCCAGAAAGTCTCACACAAGCTATGGGTGCTACTAGAAGCCAAGCTATCGATAATGGTAATGGACCACCTCCTGGAAAACACTGGAGGGCCTCTTGCACGCTTCGATTCCGTCCGAAGTAGTCAGGGTATTCAGGGTAATCAAATGCGAGGATCAGTTCTCCTTTGATTCCCTTAGCAGCAGTGTTGCTCAGATAAGCCAAGATCGGCCTAATCCCAGCTAGGGAAATCCCTAGGAGACCTAGAGACCGCATCTGGTTACCCAGGATGAAAGTCGAGGAGGAAAAACTCCTAAAATGCCTCAAGCTCCAAACCCCAGAGGTCCAGACAGACAACTGGGTGGTTATTATGAGGAGGATACCACGGAACTGTCGAAGAGCATCTCGTCCTTCCTCCCTTTAAGCAACAAGGCAAAGCTGGCGCCCTTCGAAAAGCTTGAGTTTAAGCTAAGATTTGGCATCCGTCACGTCAAGCTCAAAATGTTCCAGGTGGATAAGACCGAGCTTGACCAGATAGACGAAGCAAGCGACCTGCTCGAAGAAATGTCCACTAGCCAAAGAGACTGCAGCAGAGAACTCAGCGGGCGAGAATAAGATTGTACCAATCTAGGCAGAGTCCATAGAGTGACTTGCATATGCACCACAGGAGCATTGCCCACAACCTCAAGGTACGCATTAAATACCATCCTTTGCCTTCTTCCACTGGACCTACATAATAAGTAACTAGCTTCTTGTAGCGCGTCCAAACTAAAAGAAGATGGGTAATTGGCAAGTAAAACCAAACATTAGGCCCTCATCCATGGTTATAACATAAGTATGACGACAATCGAAAAATTTCATAGTATGCGTGTGTAAAATACACATTTTCGAAGTTGGCCGCTGTCTGAATTTTTATGAATGTCATATAGAACATGTAAAACACGGTTTATTAACTTCCCAGTTTGGTCCGAAAATCGAAATCGAAATTTTCAACGTATTTTCATTTTTCAAGGTCCCAATAGCATTTTAAGCATAAATTTGAGAAATTTGTGTGTGGATGTGTGTGTGCATACGTATGTGGACATAAATATATCGACTTTGTTGAGATGTAATGGAAATATGATCTGAAAAGATTTTCACAAAATTCGGTCGAGCCGTTTTTTTGTTAAAACAACTTATGCGATTTTTGTACCTGTACGATATCGGCCGAACCAAATAAGATATCGACTGAGTTGAGAATGTTGAGGTGCGGATCGTAGCGTACTACCGAAATTATAATCTGAAAAGATTTTCATAAAATTCGGTCGAGCGGTTTTTTTGTTTAAACGACGTTCGTGATTTTTGTTCCTGCACGATATTGCGCAATCAAAAAATGATATCGTCTTCTTTGAGGTGTCGATCGAGGCATATTAACGAAAACATGCTCTGGAAAAAATTTCATAACATTCGGTCGAGCCCTTTATTCAGCATTCATCATACTGTGAAGTTGATCGTGTTGACCGAAAGGGTCAAACCCACAATCCAACTAGTTTTGATTTGTTGACATACGAGAAATATTTGTTTCATTAAAAATCATTTCAGTTTTTTTCGTTGATGGCTTAGTAATGTCAAAACTAACTTCAAATGACACTTCTTATTCGAAAGAAGTTCGTCATACTCATGTGACTGTGGATGGCGGCCTATAACCCAAATTGGAGTGAGCAAGAAGTTCGAAGTCAAAATTCCAAGACGGGAGTGGAAAAGTGGACAAGTTTTAGCAGATATGGACACGGTAATCTAAACAAACGGCTCAAATATGAACTACGGATTAGGTGACGAGATCTTTTCTGAATAATATAATATAGCCAAAAATGCCTGTTCCCCGACGGATCCAATTCCAGTCCCTTCGAAGCAGAAATGCTTATGGAAGTCGTGTGTCAACTAACGAATGAAGACAACTCTAGATGGCAGAATATGGCTGTCGTAATTGACGCCCAAGCTGCCATCTTGACTGATATCAAAACGGCGGTGTTAATCGAAGATCAGCACAGAGTACGTCGACCTCGCCACTTCAACCAACCAACAAAACCTAGTTGTAGTCAGGACGTGTTTACATGCATATTTGGTTACTTGAAACCCAGAGCTTTGGGATGCCAACTCCAATGATATAGGCTTAGAATCTGGACCGGTTTCCGATTGTAGAGGCGAATATGTAAGTGCTACAATACATCCTTTTATTGACGTACTTTTGTGTGTTATCTTAATATTCAGATATAAATTACAAATGTTATAAAAAGTGCAAAGAAATACAAAGAAGTTTATAAATCGAGAACATTAAAAGTAAGAAATTCTTACCTAATTGTTTAATGTATGAAAAAGATTCCTATTTAGGCGACATCTTCCATAAAATATATGACGTCTTATTCCGCGCAATAAAACAAAGTGAAACTTAGGGAAATTCCACTATTTTCATAGGTAAACAAAAGTTGTCAACATATGATAAATATATATGTATGTAAATAGAATGTATATTTACACGGCTCCTCGTTTTATAACACACTATTTATTTTTATCCCATACCAATCAACAAATGAACTCACTTCACATCGGAAATAATCCAAAATTAAACAAACGTGGGAAAAACCTCCATTTTTTATCTATTTCTAAAAGAATTTAAGATTAATCCCTATAAACGTCGTCCTAGTTGAAGGATAAACAAAAAGTAAACAATATTAAAAATTTGTAAAAGCACCTTCACCTTTGTTGTTGTGTTTTGTAAAATAATTGTAAAAAGACACCAGATCGACTTAAGCAAGCGCGCAGGTGTGGTTCCAGATTTTTCCGTTAATGCAAACTTTTATGAAAATGTTATCGTGGACATGTTTCCAAGTTCTTGAAGATAACAATTTAACCGGAATTCAATGTTTTTACACCAGAAACCGTGCACGAGCTCTGCACAAGCAATATCAAAAGAATTTGTAATGATTTATGGCAAAGTTTTCACTTGTAAATAATTTCTTAAACCTGCTCGCAGCGCACAATAATTCTCACTCACAGGTGATAGCGTGTGATATCAGAAGAAATTTTGTGGAAATTTCTCGGGTTTAAATATTAATAAGAATTTTTGTAATTTCTGTTTTTTTTGTAATATTTATTTAGACGCGTTCATTGTTTTGTTTTTCTAGAACAACACAATGGAGACTGTTTTGATTAATTCTCTAGTGACCGCAACACAGTTTTTTTGTATTTTTTGATCACGTTGTTCTGCTAAATTTAGAATTTCTCTTTCGGCAGGTGTTGCCAACTTACTTCGAGTAAATAAAAATGTAGGAACACTACAGCAGTTGATATAGCATTAGTTTACAGCAACTCTGATCCACGCCGTTTTAATCCAATCAATTGTTTTGTAAGATCGCGAGAGGAATCCGAAAAGGAATTCAAAAAAATGTAGTATATGTAGAACTAAATTTCCGTGTTTGGCGTTCTGAAGAAAAGTGTTTTTGCTTAATTTCAAACATCTCGGATTCCTGTTGGTCAATTTCTAAATGTTTTATATCGAATTAAAGATAATTCAATTTCCTAGTAACGATCCTATTCCGATCAGTGACAGTCCTGTCGGCATTAAACAAGGTACAAAGTCTCCAGGGGCTTCCAACAATGTACTGTATTATCAAGTTCCAAGTCTGTCTATCTTGGCTTATGAAATACGTATTTACTGCAATTGTTGTGATTGGTTGAAGTGTGATTATAATTAGCTCGATGTTACCACTGCTAACAGTCCTTTACAGGGAACAGGCTAATATGATCCAACAGGGGCACACCCTGCAAAGCCTACCAAACCAAGATGTAAATTCCAACCAAACCAATGATATACTCTGGGCACCAGGTGTACCCAGTTGTATAAATATTTTATTCTGATAGTCTCTGTCAGGGTAATCCTTTCTTCTCCTTCTGTACTTATCAAACCTCTACGTTTTTAATGCCGGGTTTTCATTAGTAGAGTTAGTAGTAGAGAATACTGGGAGAGTACTAACCAGGCGCGGATTAAAGGGGGGGGGGGGTCACGGGGGTCATGCCCCCCCCCAAAGCGCTCGCTGTTTATAAAATAAAATTGACCCAACTAAAAAAACAAAAACAAAAAATAACAAAACGGCCAAAACCGACCCAACTTTTTTGCAAATTAAAAAAACGACCTTAAAAAATGACCTTCAAGGTCAACAACAGATTAGTAGACCATACACTGAGAGGAAAACGCTCGCGCCGTTCTTGAGGAGTTAACAGCGGGCTTTCCTGCCGGATTGCGCGTCTTTCTGCAAAAGGCTTTTCCCCCACACACTACACATTCTTTACTGCGGGATAGCACGCAAGATTTTGAGCTTTCAAAGGAGATCAAAAAGTCAATAGGAATTGTTGTTGCTTTGACACTTTAAGTGTGGCGTGTGGAATTGGTAAAATTATGAACGTTCCAAGTGCCATTCCGAATTCTTTTGCAGATTAAAGTGGAATTTGAAAAATAATTCAAATTTTTTAATTTTTTTTTTTTGATGAAATACTATTAAAAAATCTAAATCGAGACATTATAAAAACAATATTGAGCTTCACCTTTTGAGTTTTAAATATTACAAAAAATTATTATTGTTGTATTCATTCGATTATTTTTGATTATTATTAAAATTATCGCGAAAAGTCCTTTAAAAGGGATGTTTTTTTCATTTTTAAGGGTGTCGCTCTAATTTACGGACTGAGTGACCCCGAATTTCGTAATCAGCGACCAAAAAAAAACATAAAGGCAAAGTAGTCTCAAACTGGTGTTCTGTTCCGACCCCAAAGCGGGCGTTTTGAATGGACTACGATTAGATTAGTTTAAGACACTCTAACCGGCAGGATTGCGCGTGTGTACAATTTGTAGTGTTTGGCTGAGCAGGAAAGGAAAACTGTCGGTGTAATCCGCACAATTTCTCGCGATTAATCGTGGCGTGTCATATCATCCACACACCTACGCGCAATCATCTGAAAATTGGGAATGCAAATAATTGCGCGCGCGCTTTCCTCTCACTGTATGGCGGCCTATTGATCTATGCTCTTTCTATAGGTCTGTTCCCATACTTTTCCTGCAAAAACTTGTTGGGCTAAAAGTTACTTGAATAGTGGGGTTAATTCTGTCAAAAATCCAGAAAGTAAAGAAACGCGTTTGGGCGATTTCTTGCAAATTAACAAGAAGATAACATAAATGGCGTTTGTATGTATGTGTATGCCGCTTTTTTAACATACAAATACATACAACAAAATGTCAATTGAGAACTTGCAAGAAATCACAGGACCGAAAACCTCTGGCAAATTCCTGCACGGAAATTTCCCCACTTTTTCTTGCATGAGAAAGTAAAGAAACACAAATTGGGCAAGTTCGGGTGAATTCTTGCACCCGCGGGATCCCACATTCGCGTTCGGGAACAGACTTTATATATGTTTTGATTTGGAAACTCTGAAGTTAGCTGCACTCACAAGAAAGAGCGCGTCTTCATCAAAATCAGATTAGGGCACGTTTTCGTAGGGCACGTTTGTTTTTAATCCACCAGAAAATTCGGTTAGTTTTGTTCGTTTTGTTAATTTTGTTTTTTTAGGAGTAGAAAATTTTTTCCGCCACTTTTAAATCCGTGACCCCCCAAAACAAAATTCTAGATCCGCGCCTGGTACTAACTATCCTGTGAACTCGCCTAATGAAAACGTAAGTGGTATAGTAGAGTAGTTGGTTATAGTAGAGTAGAGTGGTATAGCACCGTGGTAAAGTTACTCCACCACTTACCGTCGGCTTAAAAGTACGTCAGTTACTCGACCACTAATTCTACTAATGAAAACCCGACATAATAGAATAAGGCCGTGTAAGCTGGGTGAATTAATCTAGGCCGTTCCAGGGGAATTTCGGAGAGGAGGAGCTATCTAGGGCTTCTCGAATTATGAAGGCCAAAGAAAGAAGGACCGAATAGAAATTGGGGCTCCCCGGGTCATGTCCAAGCTCCAAGCAGCACGATGACTGCAAATTGAATACAGCAGCTGTTTGCTATCAGCATTCGAAAGCCGAATATTGAGATTTTCGCAGCGGTTTTCAAATTTTGAACGCATAAATGCAATATTTTGCAGTCAGCTGCGATTGAAGCGACTTTTGGGCATGTCGGAAGGTTCACCACAATTTTTGTCCTGACCATTAACGAAAAATTGTTGAAGCAATTGAAAGAGCAGGACACGTTCTGTTCTACTTTCTGTCTAATAAAAGAAAGAGAGATCTGCTCGTGCCAGACCTGCAGATCAACTCTATCAACAAGGCCATCGAACTCTTTCTAAATTGTGGCCGCAAAAACCGTGCCGTATTCAACGCCTCCAAAAGGAAGTACTGTCTCATTTCTAATAAAACGTACACAGACTGAACTTCTTAACTCCCTCATCTAAATCGCAGTGCAGGGTCCTAGCTACAAGAAATTCTATCACAACGCTCCTAGATTCTTCGGTGTATTCAGCTGTATCAACGCCTTGACGATCTTGCTCCAATTCGCGGTGTTGAAAGCATTTTTCACATGAAGCAATCATGGTTCTTACTCTTATTCACATCTATTGCGCCCCTTGCTAGGCTAGTTATTACATTGACAGCATCCATTGTCGATCTAGCTTTCCTGAAACCGATTTCCCTTTCGACTTCCACTTCGTTGCATAGGCTCTTAAAATGCTCCGTTTTACTCTTCCGGGCTGCCTCCCTATATTCCATAAGGAGCTCGTCGATTTCCGGCCGTTGCAAACCCCTCGACGCTCTTCAACCGTTGTCTAAGCTGGGTGTTTAATTCTACTGTAGTCTAACAGTGACCGCTGGAGGGGAACTATTGCCTCCCTATGTCCCACAAGAGATTAAAGGAGCATAAAATGAAGAAATTGATACCTGGCACGGTTTTTTCATTACAATTTTATTTTATGTAGTAAACATACAGCACTATTGTCAATACAAAATAAAACGTCACTCAGCACTTCTGTTGAGCGTACATTACCTGAAATCAACACATCGCCGCAATATATTTGATTTATTCTAAGTCTCTTAAGTTTTTCCCAACAAAAAAAATAAGAACTCCATGAAATATTGCTGAAATTAAACCAAATAGGGCTGCTAAGAGAAATAAGATTTGTGCCTTATTCCCACAGTATGTAAGTCCTGCAAATAAGTACATGCTAGCTGCAAAGCAGATTAGAACTGCGATGATGTGATAGAAGAACGCCTGAAAGAAAAAATGATTTTTAGTCCCAATAATAGGTTGATGGTTGTGCGTGTCTTACAAACGGCCTAATTGTCACTCTTAGTGTAACATAGGTCAAGCAGAACATGAACAAATCGGGAAGTATAAAAGGATATATTAGGATGAAAAATATGTGAACGTTTTCACTAATTTCACGTGCTTGGACACAAATACTTCCGTGGCCGGCAGCCGCCATTGAAATTGCCACAATTTCCATTAGGACACAGAAACCTGGAAGGAATCCTGCGGGCGTCTTGTAGTGCTCGAAGGTTTTTGGCATGCTGGTAAATAAGTTTATTTTACTGAATTAGAACTTCAATAGTATAAAGTCTGAAATATCGAAGATTCACTGTCACGAATTGTCAATAACCGACAGACGCGCCTACGTGGACTTGAGAAAATTCTTTACTGGCAACCAAAAAAAAATGACTGTTATGAAAAAATACTCAAAACTGTAGCAGTATTTTTCCGGGCAAATAAATAAGGAAGTCGTTGGCCATTTCGATTATTTCAGTACTTTGTTTGCACACATGTCGACCTTCAGGTAAACTTCCGAGTCGCGCAGTGCTTCTATTTTTGCGACGGATTTTTATACCATATTGAATGCTTCCGAGAACGTTAGAAAGGTTTGGCCGTGGGGCAGTACCTGCTTTTGCGACTTTATCAGCCGCGCACGGTGCAAGTGGCTACCTTTCATGCGATGGTCGGACGTATGCTAAGTGGAAGACATGTGCACTTCCGAAGGTACCAATTTACAGCTCTCTCTCTATATAATTATCCAATCCCAGTCAGGGAGTCCTCAGGTAATGAATTAATTGTATTCAGTCTAAGCCAACAACCGGTTGCCAGTTAATCTCTAGTTAAACACTATCAATTACATTTTTTTGTGTTTCTAGAAAATTTATTGTGACTTCTCTCGCGATATGGCAGGTTGGCGGATTCGTGGTCACGTTTCTTAACGTCTATTACGAAAATGTACGCAATTTTATGGGGTTGTGAAAAATATTTTCACGCTTTGTTGTGGTCTTCACAGACGGCATGGTTTATAGATCGCATCTATTACAAAATTGTTCAAAAAAATTCAAATGAGAAAGTTTGCGGCTAATCGCGTTGTTGATTGAGTGTAAAATATGAAATCAATCAACTGTTAAGAACTAGTAACGTCCATCGTTGCAGTTGGGATAAAGGCAGTTGCAACGTGGCATGAATAAAGAAGAATTATAATTTGTGTTAATTTTGAAGCATGGTATGGAAGGTGGATTTTTAGAATTACAAACCGTCAGACTTTCTGGATTTTAGCTAATAAAGAGTAAATATGAAGATTGCTTTTCAAAAATACTTACATACCAAGAATGCTTTTCACATGTATCCAGTAGAGGGAAAGGGTAGAATAGGTTTAGGGTTATGAGGGCTCAGCAGGGTGTCGAACGAGGTGGCGATGAATCCTGCGTTTGAGCTCTTGGATGTTGTAGGAGTTCGGAAATACAGACTGTGTAAGGTTGTTCCACAGTTGGGAAGTTTGGAGTGGAACGGGAATTGTTGGCGAGGGAAGAGGAGGGTGGGGAGCGTACTTAGCTTAGTCTGGCCTCTCCTCTCTTGGTGGGCTCCAGGCAGCGTGGTTACTCCCAGTGTTCGGAGTTTTTCATCAAAGTCTGATAGTGCCCTTTTCCTCGAACTAGTGGATGCCCCAATCGCCGCTGATGGCTCTGTCTAGCCAATTCGTCCATATTTTCCTTCGACATGAAGTCCTGATTAACCTGACCCACATAAGAGTGACCCTACTGAGAGTAGCTCATCAAAGGCACGTTATCAGTCCCAAACTAATTTGAGCTTGGTTTGACGGCACTTCATCGCTCTGATTACCGGTTACAGTCATATTAGCATAAGTCCTTCTTAAGTTTTCATAGAGACATGCCAAAGATCACTTTCAATCTGATCTTCAAAGATCACTTTCAATCTGATATTCGCTGGTCTCAACATGTTTGCACATTCACTGCTTTTCATACAGCCAACAATAAACCTGTAATTAAATTTCATAACACAAATCACCTACAGGTAAAAATCGATTGATGGAGCTGCTTACGTAAAAAAAAGCTTTTTATAAATAATGTAATTTCACCTATTTAATAGTATAGCAAAAAAAATATGAAACAATCGCAAAAAACCATTGAAGCCGCATAACGTAATCTCGACCTGTGGTTGCGAATCCCGACATGCAACAAGACCCGTGAGTGATGGCGAGTAAAAATGAAAATGCGATTATCTTGCCGTTGACGACGACGTTTATCTTCTGCTTATCTGACGAGGTTGCGTGATTGTTGCTTTTCCTCTTATGCAAATGATCAAGATAAAAATGCGGGCAGCGATCTCGCCGCGCGGCAGTTCAAAGTCAAGGTCTTCTGGTGGCCCACCCACGATGTTGTTGCACACACACGGATTAGACAACTTTCGATCAACGGATGTTTTCCTGGTCAATAAACCGAGATCGTGTTTTTTTTGTTGTTGTGAAAATATATAGTATATGATCACTGACGATCTGACAGGTTCCAAATTTGGACGTATCGAAAATTCGTAATGCGCAGTTTGATGACTTACTGCAGCGCCGTCCATTTGCTGAACAAGGCTTCGTTCGAGGCCTCATGACCGATATTTTTAAAGTTCGTTGCGCGATCACTTAACTGTCGGCCGTCATTGGTAGACGTGCCTTATATGCAACTGTCGTATTTCGACACCTTCTCATTTTGGACGTCTTTATTACGCTAGGGATACTTTATAGTTGTTTACAATTTGCCCAATGGGGGCTGGCTTGAATGCTGTGTGTGTGTATTTTGTGTGTGCATTTTAGATAATGTCACGGACAGCTTGCAGATTTTTGATCTTACTTATAGCGAAACTTTATAACGCAGCATCACCTCGTAACACAATCGCTGTTTGGCGACGTTCAATACTTTTCCGATTTGATGTCCACTTCTAACATTATTTATGACTATGCCGCAATTTTTCTTGACCTCTTTGCTTTCGTAATAATTGTACTCTATTAACCTAGTAAAGCTTAGATTTGTTGTTTTTTTTCATCTTTCTTTCAAGTATGAATGATCGTTTTAAGGAAATGCTTACGCATTCCAAAGCAGCCCCATTCATAGTATTCCTGTGAGTTGACTCGTGCCGTGTCTGCCGTTTCTATTTTTAGATAGAATTAGTTCTGTGGGGACGTTGTCCCATGCTAAGTAAAAACGAACCCTCAGCGTATGACGCCCCTTTTAGTCTCATCACATGACGAGCGAGATCAGTCTGGGAAATTAATTAGTGCAGATATAAACACGATCGGTGAGACAATGGCACCTCTAGGACTGCGAGTACATAACAAAAGTGTGAACAATGGCGGGATTAATATCTGCTGCTGTCGGATATGCACGTGTGTGAATTTTGGCTTTTTAACTTCGAAAATTGGATTATTGAAGATAGTCGAACTGATAATGGCCACATTCTGTGAAACCCTTCTCATACGCTATGGCATGCCATCTGCAGCTAGTATAGGATCGGCGCTAACCAGTTTCTTGACGACGACTGCATGCTGCTTCACTACCACTGCAATTTTGTTAATATGTTATTGTTTTTCCGAAAGATCGCTCAGTCAAATTCGCCCATCGCTTTTCGTAAGTTAATTTTTTATCTTTAATTAATTTCTCACAAAATGTTTAATTAATGCTAATTCTCATGTTCAGGAAGTGCTATTTAATGGTGTGGCAAGTTTTATGTATATCAGCGCATCCAGCTATATGGGTTTCGCTACAGTTGTGTATCTGCATCCGCAATTTTTGATCACTCCAGGATTTTGGGCTTATCCAGCAATGTCTGCTGTTTATGTAAATTTGAATATTATGGATTTAATAATTTTTCTTAATGAACTAAAAACATTTTGCTAATTTTAGTGGATGGGAATTGTTGCAGCGATTGCGCATGCTTTTGATGCTTACTTTGCTTTGCGATGTTTTCAAGGCTACAGATGAAAAGTATTAGTGGATCTTGTCTAGTCGTGTTTTTGATTATGAAGAAATATTATAAATTGTAAATGTAATTTTTAATTTAGTGTAAATATAGACTTTGTATTTAATTAAATTATGAATGAAATAAAATAAAAAAGCCACAGGGTATTCGATCTTAACACTACGATCATTTTGAATGCCAAACAACAATTATTGACAACCTTTACAGTAGGTAATCATCGAATTAAAGCCGCACCCGTCATTTTAGAAAAGTTAATCTTAAATCGGGGAAATTTTTAACAGTGTAGCAGTGTTGCTCCATCTTGCACGAAGGTACAATGGGAACGAACATAGAGCTTGGATATGATATATTTATTCGCCCTATTTATAAGGCACACTTAAGCTATATAACAAAAGAATACAACACATAATTACGGTGTATATAAGGTAAGAAATTTTCTCCTAACAGAGAGTGTCATGAAATCCAACACTTTGATCCTGTTCGTTTATAGTAGAGGGAAATTGTCATATGATAGTGATGTAGTTGGGAAGTTGGATTTTTTTGTTTTTTTTCTTTACATATGTTAAGATAAAGCGAAAAAAAAATTTCTGCAAAATCGGTCCTGTGCTACATGAGAAAATGCATAAATGTCAATTTTTGATGCATTTTGAGTGCAATGCTACACTATTTTTTTTAATTTCTCCAGTTCTGTTGGTCGTAGAAAAATAAAAAAAAATGGAAAATACTCGTAAATGACTAGACTATCGAACTGATTCAGTATAAATACTTTAAAAATGAATCCTAACCTCAAAAAACCAAAATGTATGAAATTTTGTTTTATTTTACTAAAAATGAAATAAATAACGGGAAAATAGTCGGATTTTGATAAAAATTGGAGAAAATATGCAATTTGATGCTATAAATACGTGGTTGAAATTTTAAAAAAAACTTTCGATTTTTACGGCAACAATTAGCAGTTTTCGACAAAATTTTAAAATTGCTGCCTTTTTATGCCAAATCATCGTTCTGTAATAAATTGTAGGTTTTTTCATGTACTTTCTTGTGAGCATACGCAATACTTCGTTAGTTTATTTAAAATTTCTATTTTAGGACTTTGAAAAAAGTAAAAAACCTCAATTTTTCAATTTTTTGCCTTTTTTTCATAGTTGGCAAAAGGCAAAAAATTGAAAACTCGCGCCTTTCTCAGATTCTGTTGATAAATCAAAGCGTCCAAAGAAAGGCCGTTGAAAAACTGCAACTACACTTTGATCTCATTTATTTTTTCATACAAATGCGGATTATCTTTTCCTTCACTACAATCTCGACATAGGTATCAAATGAAAAGGTATGATATGTAGAATACGATATTCTGTGTGACGACATTCTAAATCCAATATGGCGACTGAAGCAAAGTGACGGATTACCTATTTTTTTTATAACCCCCTCGACATGAGTATCGAATGAAAGGGTATGACGAGTAGAATATTATAAGTTGTAGGTATTCTATGTATTCAACACCAGCACCTGTCTACGACCAAATAAATGGAAGTCAGAGTCGCTTCAGAATGTTTGTCACCGCGAGTTGTAACCGATTTTAGATTGCGACAACTGAAAAGCAAGTAGTCAGATAGTTAAACTCTTAATTACTTTCAAATCCAAAGCGATATTAAGTTATATGGGTACTCCATGAGTCACAAAGGTGAAAACTGTATGAAACCGCTTCATGTTCCCCTACCACGTTTTTAAAACGAGCTAAAATGTATAAAATAATTTCTCATAGCTCCATACAGATTTATAACGCCATACATATTCTTGGTGGTTCTTACCTTAGTTTGGGCTGTAGACCTACGGAAACGATAGGCAGGAGAATCTCGGTAGAGTGCTGTTAAAAAAAAACTTGCACGGAAATGACTACCGACATTTTACTAGTTAATGGAGTTCACGAACGATTTAACACGTTCTTGGAAATATAGTTGGGCAGGCAACAATTAAACTGGAACTTTGTAAAAATTAAGCGAATAGTATTACTGGGATTGTTAGAAGCCTTCTGCTCATCTTATTATCTCTTAATTTAATTGATGAAATGTCGATTATTTAGAATTTTGTATAAATTATTATCGCTGCAATAACAAATAAATAAACAAAAACGATCTCGTTCGTCCCAACCCATACTCGCCTTACATCAGCACTGTTTAAAGTGCCACGATATGCATCCCGGCAATTATAACACATCAGCGGGATCGCTCAAAGCCATTATTACTATTATCCATAATCCATCACATCCCATTGACATGTTTGCATTAATTAGGCGCAGACGATTATATTAGCGATTTGTTCGGCCATTGTTGTTTTGATGCTTTCTAGTCACTACCATTTATTTTTACAACAGATCAATTGAATATGTTTTTATTATTTGCTCTCTTTACGAATGTGATAAATGGGGCGAATAGTTAAAATAATTGTGGACTGACACAAGCTTCTTTATTTTATTTATTTTAATTATATTCAGCATGCTAATGAAAATTACCCATTTTATTTTACATTGTTACATTTTTATTGCATTTAAATAGAAAAGAAGTCCAAAAGGAAACGCTCCAATTTACAAGAATTTGCAATTTAATATTCTTCGGCTTTTGCGCAACATTTTCTTAGATAAACACAATAATTCTAGAAAACTCCCCAACAGTAAGCGATCAATTTCAATTTTCAATTAACGTGTAGCCGCATTCGCATTCAATCAACCGCAAAAGGAATAATTGAGCGGAAACTTGCCCGTGTCGTCGACGACTCGTACCAAAACCAGGTAATTACGTCACACATCATGACATAACTTACATCATACATCTTCTCTTCATACCTGTTACAAGTTGTTGGACTGACAACATGTAAACAACCCGCCGACAAATAGCCTTTGGCGAGCGTTAACTTTCCATTCGAGAACGTACCGCTGGCGCTGATTGTTATGCATCACCATTGAACTTGGCGGCTGCATGACATGGAGCTCACGTGAAACTGGCTCCACCACTGACACCTTTCATAATACAAGGTGCATCGACATGTCACATTTCTATCATTTCATTCGCATTCTCAATTGCATCCAATTTGAGTCATCCACAGTCATTGTAATTGCTGGCTGACAGGAGTGTGTTAATGATGTCGTGCGATTGATAAATGCAAATTAAAAATGCAACCGGCAGATTCTTATATTGAAGTAAAGTATTTTGTTAAACATTATTGTTGTTATTTAAGTAGACACAAGATGGGACAGGATTCTTTAATGATTTTTTTTATCTAAAGATAACCTCGAAATTTTTTAAATTCATAAAATTCACAACAGAAATTCTGCAATCGGTAGTGTTGCATTGTTGCTTGATTAGAAAAAAAACAATTATTTATTATAATTATTTATAAAAAAAATAGTTAGAAAAGGGCTGTCTATTGTATTACACCCCTATAAATCATATTTTTAGACCGCTTAAACAGGTTCAGCAGTCTACATGGTGACTTGTCGATTAGATTTGACTGTTCGAGCACCGTCTGGTTAAAAACCGAGACCCTGCTCCTCGCTTTCGCTATTCTCCTCAAGGCAAAGTCCGCAGTTGCGCTTCTCTGCCCAGCCTGAGATCTGCAGTGTCCGGTAATCAAGCTACCATTGTCCATTTGCTCATCATATTCAGCTTCAAGATCCAATTCCCGAATCGATCTCTTCCAGCAGACAATTTTGGATATCTATACAACAAAGTGGACTAGGCATGCTGCAATAAAGTAAAATCTCTGATGTAACGCTAACCACTAAGACTAAAAGAGTTAATACGAAATATAGTATTATATTTAGAAAAACAAAAAGAAAATTTACTTCGAAAAACAAAAAGAAAATTTACTTTGGAAAACAAAAAAAATTTATTACATATCCTCCCAATGTACCTACAAAAATAAATATATAATTTAGACTTAGTACGATTGGAGACACTTTAGTTGGCAAACAATACAATAATATACATGTTAATATAATAATCAACATTATAATCAATAAAAAAACGCATAAAATTCTGTGTTATAAACACAAAATTGAGATTTATTTAATTCGTAAAGAGTTTAAGATTGAAAAGGACGATTTTTCTAGGAAACTCTGTTCACAATTTTTTCAGTCGCTTTGAATTTTCTGTTAAAAAAAATAAATTTTAAATATTAAATAGCATTTAATAAATACAAAGGTTTTTCCAAGCTGAAAAATCTACAATAAATATATAATCCAACAACAGCAATGAATGTCGCGTTATGGAAATTATATTTCTGTTCTAAATGCTCCAGTTTTAACATTTTAGTGTTCGAAGGATATAATAACTTAGGAGCGGTCGACCATGACGATGAATTTTGGGCCTGATAATGGTTGACGCTTGAACTGAGAAATGGCGCGGCTGCTGTAAAATGGAATCATAGTTATCGAAAAAACTGACATTTGTTGGGGAAAACGAATTCAGGCGCAACACAATTGACGTTTTAAGGAGTATCCACACACATCAGGGACGTGCCCGGGACGTTAGATTTTTACTCTGGCCGGGACACGGACATGTGTGAACGAATTCTTATAAAATGTACGCACCGATATTTTTTGAACCCCTGACGGAGCACTAATATGTGTGGATACTCCTTTACTCGTTCACACATGTCCGTGTCCGGGCACGGGCTCGTTCACACATGACAGAACACGGCTCTGTGACGTCCCGGACACGGCCCTGATATGTGTGGATACTCCTTTAAGGAGACAAAATGCGTTTTTGATGACTGTCAAGTGACTATTTCAGTCGCTTGGTTTTCGTACGGGATAACGTTAGCCACAATGCAGTTTCAGAAAACGATCAAGTGACAACCATGATAAAATTTTGTCCAAAACGGACATGCCGCTGCATTCGGCAACGGTGATACGAAAAATGAAATGACAACAACAAACAGCGCCATTTTTGCGACTCGCCAACCATGATCCGGCTCTTTATGAATAAACTCCACGATATTGTATGAGTTGAAAAATACGGGATATGGAAAATTGTTCCACAGTCGAGTTTTTTTGATCTATAAATGAACTTTTAGATCGTACTGTACGTAAAAAGGCGTACTACCATACCAATATTGCCGTGTAGGCATAGCGGTAAAATTTTGTCATAATTGCTACATTCTTACGATGACTCAGTAAGTCCACGAATATGCAAACGTTGACACCGGCCTTGAAGCCATCCAATACCACATTGATTGAATGGCCAGGATGGAAACTCAATCCGGTGCTCTAGGTCTGACTCAATACCAATAGTTTGGAGTTTAGACAACAAAGTAGAGTGGTACAATATCTCAATTGCCTTTGAAATACCGATAGCAATCAAGCCAGAATCACCTTTTATCAGTATGAGCTGAGAAGCCCATGTTCAGCTCATACTGAAAAAAGACATCCTAGTAGGCCTCCCAACTACCGTCCAATAGCAGTTACTTCTACGTTTCCAAGAGTCGGGATAAACTCCGGAGAAATATGAAAGGACCAAACAGTTTGCGTGAGTGTAGCCAAAGTTGATGCACATTAGAACTGAGTCAATACCAATACTATGGATTTTAGACCGACAGAGTAGAGTGGTACATTCTCTCAATACACAGAACAAACAAACCAGACCCACTAAACGTCTTAAAACTGATTTTACTAAATTACTCGACTAAATTTATTTGTACATAATGGTTTACTTACTCCCTCGACTAAAATACTGGCATAGTCTGTTCCAGGCTTAAGGACAGTACACGCCCGAACTCTACGCCAGTGCTGTCCAATACGCAATTTTTCAACTTGGAAGAATATACCATTGTAACAATTTGATTAGTATTATTTTACCTTAAATGCTTAAATGCTTGACTAGATTCATAATTTGCTCTTGCAACAGCTATACGGACCCATCTAGGCTTCTCATGAATTGCTTTATGAAGCACAAACTTTAATCCAAGTAACGAATGCTCAAATATTATAAATGAAAAATTCGAAACGCTTGGAAACAAGCTTTCTACAAAGATCCTATGAACGTTTTAATAATGATTAGATAAATGTAAATATATTAAAACTTATTCGAAATTTTACCTAACATTTGGTTGAAGATATAAAAGGCCACAATTGCTTAAAATAGCCATCACAGATAAAAGTTCTAGTGCTGATTGCCAAGCACCAATATTTTTGGCACGTCTAGCGAATGGTCGCTTATAAATATTCGTTATCTATAATTTAAAGTTTTTCAAGTTTTTCTTTTAACAAAAATATTCTGCGTTAATACTTTAAACAAGTCAATGTACATTGCAAAGACATTGTTAATTAAGGCCCCCAAGGCTGCAAAAGGTGCAACAGCTGCAAATAGGACTACATAACCGAATTGAGTACAAATTTGTAAATAATCCTCATATGTACTATCATATTGATCTAACCCGCTTTCATAGAAAGTCTTAGAAAATACAATAATTATTTAAAATTATGTTTGTAAAATAATAACAATTTATAACATATACCTGCTCGTATTGGGCAAAATCTATTATCTCTTTCTTCTTTGATTCATCCAATTCTTCTTTCATTCGCTTTGTATACATTTGTTTTAAAACTGCTATCAATGGGAAACCAACTTCCTGAGCAATTTGAACAATCTGAACAGAAAAAAAGAAACAAATCAATTTATTACCAATTAAGAATTTTGTTTACACTCTAAAAATTTGATACAACATTAAATAATATTTTATTTCCGTTTTGTGAACTTTTGTTGTGATAAAGTTATGTAAAGGAGAACTGGTTTTATTCAAAATAAAAATAGTATTATCAATAATCAAATCGAAAGTCGAGCGTAATTAATTCATTAACTGTTGCTGCTATTTAATAATTCATTTTCCATTTCTTTAAATTTATGTTGACAAAATTAGAATAACATTTATTGATTTAAAGAATTTAAGTTGACCGAAAAAGAATTTGAATTAAAATTTCATTTTTGGAAGCAAAAAATCATTCGGTTTAGTTTTGCGTTTTAAAATGATATGGGGAAAAATAAAGAGAAATGACGTTGGCGCAATTAGCATATATGATGCAAGTTTTTATACATATGTTCAAAGTTAAATGAACGGTTCTAACGAGTCTTATGTCTCTGAAAATGAAAGAGATACTTCGTACATAAATTTTTAGGATGCCATCAAGCAACTTCATTCCATCAAACAATACGGCAAGAACAAAACCATACCTGTGGTTCTTTAAAGACTAAATAAGTAAAAAATCGCATTGGAAATAGTTCACGAAAATTAATCTCAATTAGCAGGTTTTACTAAATGTAATATCACAGAGACTCAAAACGTAATTGCACTCACCTGGAATATCATCAACTGCATCATAAGCTGATACTTTAATTGACTTAAGTCTTGTAGTACGAAAGAAATATAAAATAACGAGAAAAAATTGTTAACAATTTCAAATAGCATAAGTTTAGTAACACGATGTCGATCGTATTGACTACGAGTTCGATGATTTTCTAATTGAGTTAGAAACGTTGCTAATTTCTCATAAGCCCAAGAAAATATCGCAATTAAAACAGACTGAACAATTACTGGTATATAGAGTAAAGACGAGTCAGCACCTGAAAATAAAATATTATAAAACAAGTTATATAAGTGAAATTGTCTTTTTTTATGATACCAAAATCTTGCATAACTTCAGCTTCAATCTGAAACTGATACAGGGCGAAGTAAGCAGCTGAAAATATGCACATAATAACAACTGGATAAGATATGCAATACATTTGCATATAGGTATAACGCATTGGATATTGAAGTGTCATTTTTCCTATCAAAAATTATTAAATAAAAACGGCTTTTGCGAGAATAGTAAATAATTAACCTGTAATTGGATCTGGTTTTGGTTCACCATAATACGCAGTCCGCGGTGTATCCAAACTTGTCATTTCGATTGTTCCCCATCTATAAGCATGCCCAGAACACTTACGTTTCCACAATTCGGTAAATATCTAAAATTTGAGTTGATTACAAAAAACGCTACTAGATTACCTAAATAATTCACTTTACCGCGGTCCAAACCACATAAAACATGCAGACCGTTGCTAAATTGAAATCCATAAAATATTGTAAAATACCGAAAATTGTCGGAAATATTAAGGCTATTGTATAAAATTCAAGAAATGCGAAGTAAAGTCCAATGCTTGTCCCAAAATAGTTTCTTATATCCTCAATTGGCAATTTTCTTGCTACTCGAACATGAAATTTATCTAAATATTTCTTACAAGATACAACAAAAAAAATTTGTTAATAACAACATTAAATACATCTTTTTATAAACTTACTAAGTCGTGAAGGGGGAACATATCTTCAATTACACCATTTCGAAAGTAAGACATAAGGGAAGGTTTAATCTCATCTTTAATTAAAACTGGACGTTCACTGTTTCGTATAAGAGTTTCTTCCGTTAAATCTCCAATTAAATAATCAGCTATACTAAAATAATTGAACTTTTGCATTGTTCCTGTAACTGTTTTTTTCATCAGCTCTGCTTTATCCGCAAGTTTCAAGAATTTGTCGTTTGTCGCTGATACATACAAAAACTTCTCTGTTTTACTGCAATTAATAAAAAGGAAAATCTTAAGCACACAATTGAATTCAATTTTGCGAAAGTTACGTTAAATGTTATGTTCACAGATCATTTGGATTTGAACTTTTAATATACATCAAAACTTCGTACACTCTGGAAAAGTGTTTAGTCACTAGCGATATGTGTAATACAAAAAGATAAAATGGACAATATGAAGACCATAAAAGGGGGTTTCGGCGATCATTGCAAGTTTAGTTCAAACTATTTAGACCAAATATAGTTATTATATGTTGTCATCAGACATCACAAAACAGGTTTTAGTAGAGAAATATAAACAAATTGAAAAATGATTGTTTTTTAATTTTATATCAAGAGAAAAGAAATAAGAAAGACTCGAAATTGATAAGTGAATACGTAACAGCTGAAAAAACTGATGAATGATTGACAAAATAATAGAAAGAATTGGACTCCAATTTTGTTTAAAGGCCGAGATTAGCAATGCACATTTACAAGTCAAGAATTAATTGATCCAACATGGCCAGCCATTTGGACCTAATCCGGACTGTTATCGTGCAAAATATTTATATTTTCGAATATTTACGTACATAAACAGATACACATGTTATATTCTTTTGGACCTTGTTTGAGAAGCAGTATAATCCCAGTACTTCACATGCTGATTGCTTTAACAATATTTGTCAACGACTGCTTTGAACCTGAGGAACAACCGGGCATTAAGTAGCAAGTATGTTAGGATATACGATGTCATGTGGGGTGTGTGTCAAAATATAACCTGGAATATCAAATATGATTTAGCAAAAATTTATACATTTTATGTTTTAAATGGATATTGCTATGGTTTTACATAAATGTGGATATAAATAATTATAAGAAACTAAGAACCTAAAGGAAACACTGTGCAAATAGAACAAATCAGACAGATATGACGAAACCCCAAAGTATCCAATTTAAATGTTAATTCAATCATTGGGCGGGGCGGGCTACCGTTCTGTAGTAACAATCGATCTCTATGTGCTATATGCTTAGTGGTATTATTTTGAGTACAATTCGTCATTGGGAATTCCGAATAACCGAATGTTCTGCTTTATAAAGTGTTAGGGATGTACTCTAAATGTATGTGCTAAAAAAAATATTTTTATTGTTCATTTCTAACTACTTTTTTTTAATACAACATAACGAAAAATAAATTTATGAAGCGTAACGAGATTTCATCCATTTCAATTTCAGTTAATTCTAGGGAATTCCCCGTCAAATATTTGAAACTACATATTTCATTTCTTATACTTAACGCTAGATGGCCCTAAATTCAAAACAATGTCTTAAACCAGCTCAAATCTTTTTATAAGAGCCAAATATACCACAAAAGCATAGATAAGCCGATTTTAGTAACAACAATAATAAATCTTTTACGTTTACCTTACAATTTCTAAAGTTGTGAGCATTCCAAATTCTTGAACAATCTTCTCGACGTCCTGTATTGTCGACATTTTAGCTTTCTCTGAGAACATAATTATCACGTATGCCTACAAAATACGCATTAAATGAATCGGCGATTTCATAATGAAATTTATCACCTTGTTTCGCGGTAATAGACTTTTATCTCTTCCCGGCGAACTTAATTTTATGCTCATCTGACGCCTGTACATACGATTTCCCAGGATGTTTGGCTGACCTTGAGCATCTTTTACAGATGTGAAACGAAGATCTTGAAGATTTTTAAATTAATATAAATACATTCGTGCAACAACTTTGTTTTATTAATTATACTTTTTTTTATTGTATCAGACATTTTGTTGCGTTTTTTGTTAAATATAGTTAACAAGATTTCCAATGCGCGTTTATTATAAATAAAATTAAATTAAACACATTACCGCAAGACGCGGCCCCCGCACTAGATTTCTCAGCTGTCAATGAATTGTCACAGACAGCATCGTTTATGAAAAACAGTTGTGCTGTCAGAATAGAATAGCGGACGTTGACCACAAAACAGGGGTGAACATAAGCGAATTTTTTGATTTCTTAAAATTTTATTTATTCAACAGAATAATAAACAAAACATACATTATTGTTACATTATGCACACATGTTTTTTTAATTAATAAGATCACATCAGCAAATAATGTAAGTATGGAATATTTTCAGATACTAAGTTTTAAAAAATTTGAGAAACTTACTTTACGTTATGTACCTTTACCTTTAGGTAATTTATTATTATATAGATTAATCGTTTGTATATGTTGTATAGCTTTGTCCAGGTTAAAATTAATAATCTCTAAACTTTACACAAATCCATTTGTCCCTCCAGGTGTTCTCTTCATCTAATTCTTCATCATCCAGATCACTAAGAGAAAAAAAATAGAGAATTATAACGAAATTGTTATATTCCAAAAATACTCACGAGAATGTAGAATAAATGTATAAGATTTCAACAATTAAAGCAGTCACCGTTAAAATACCTATCACAGCCGCAACTAATACTTCCACCCTATAATTATCAGGATAAATGTCCTCATCAAATCCATAGATTGTGTCTTTGCTAAATAGAATAAACACAACAATTACGATGACGCCAAAAATTACTGAATGCGCAATTCCAGTAGCTAGAATCTAAGATTTTTAAAATTTAATCGACTTTCTATACTCGTATGAAACTATCCTTATACTTACGAAAATATGATCATCTTCCCTATCGTCCAAAAATACCGCTATAAGATAAGCTATGTGCAAAATAAGAATTGCCATAGCCTCTGATTCAAATAACCAAAATAATATTCCAGTCGGATATTCAAAATTTTTCATTATTAGCACAAATGAGACTATTGACCCAATCTATGTTATAAATGCAAGTTAATAATTATATTTCATATCACATTTAACTTACTATGGCATATATTTCAAAACCCAGCATCCAGAAATCGATCTTCATTTTTATAAGCGGGTGGTTTTAAGAACTATTTTTAATGTGATATCTAATGTTTTTACACGCCTACTTGATAACTGTATTGCTTGATTAGTTATAAAACTTTGTAATCCTAGAAAATTATTCTATAAACTAAAAAGGCTGTTCCGTTCATGGTTTTGCCGACGACGAAATCAATTCCATAATCAGCAAAAATATTGTTCAGGAAATAATCATAAAAACATTGATCTTCGAAAAAAATTTAAGTAGTTAAACTTTTTCATAGACTTTTATTAGGGTATTAAATAATATGAAAAAGTCTCTATAAAACGTAAGGCTGGTTTCATAAGATTTCACGAGGTCAAAGGTCACGAAAAACCATTGTGTAAATATCTCAAAATCCAACAAAAATTATTATAAGCTAATTTCAACATTATTATAAGCTAATAACCACAATCAACCAAGCTGCTAATAACTTGGTAAAGAAAGAAATCCAAAATAATGCTAATGTTTTGTTAATTGAAACTACAATAGAATACTGCCAGCAGCACCAGTTTTCACATCATCTAGGGAGAGAAACCTTTGCCGCCTACTTCTGGCTTGCCTAAACGAACGCGATCAAAGCTATCTGCAGGGGAGCAGGGACCCTAAAAGAGGAAGAAAATTCTACTAACGGTCTGGAAATATAACGGCCAACTCTCCTGAGGATAAACTAACAGAGGAGCAATCCTTCATAGTTTGCGACTGCATATTGACGGAGGTAGATAAAAGCCCTGAAGGCAACTGTTCTCAGTTCTTTGAAATAAAAATCCCAACGTTCCCAACCCAGAACTAGAACAACTAGGTTGCAACCCAGAGCCGACCGATAGAAAGGAAAGGAAACTCTTGTCGTGATAATTGACGACAGGCCGTTAGAGAAGCATCAGGATGTGTTCCTGTTCTATGGTCTTAGCTGAATTAGGACAGACACAAAAGGGCCAGCTGCTGGATCGAAAGAGCTCGAAACACCGAAGGATGGTCCACCTTAGTTTGTTTACCTGCATGATATAAACTCGGGGAATCGAAGCAAAGAACTGGCAGCACAATCAAATGCGTTTTTACTGTGATGAACAGAGGGACGATATATGATCCGCAATATGTGGTTCAATTCGGCGTCTGTCGATCAATTTGTATGTACAAAGGACTTTCCCTGAGCTCTAGTCTTTCAAATAAAAAAAAAAATGTATTCCGGAACCATCAAAGAGCACTCGTGGAAACAATAAATTTAAAATAAGATTTTTTCTGACGGACTGAGCTCACTCCCTGCTAAAAAATAAGGACCTTTTTGTGGGGAATTTAATGAATCCTAATTTCTATAGTAGCTTTAACAATTCCCGAAATATGCTTTTATTTACGTAAAACCCCGCTTGTTGTTTTTTTGCTATCCTTCAGTTATATGTATAACTGCATATATCGTATACCAAAATCTCTACTACCATTTATTTCTTGTTAAATTTATTTAACCAAAAACATATTCTTCACACAGCAGCAAGCGTTTAGGATATAAAAGTGTCACTATATAAATTAATAGGAAACTAGTGCATAATCCTAGAATCGCTGATATTATGTATAGTAGTTTTTGTCCCTCATAATCGCAAAAATCTATGGAAGTAGGCATATTTGAGGTAAATACCAACAGCAATGAGACACAAATATAGAAGTAAATATAACTATAAATTACACTAATTGGAACAATCTAAAACTCAAAAAGAAATTATAATAATTCAATTAATAAATTATTCATACCAAAAAGGATAAATCACTTTCCCAAAAATACACGCCAATAATTAATGTAATTGTAAAGAATAGAAATATTGCAAATGATTGACATTCCATTGCAACTTGCAGTGGATTTATTGGATGTCGATGCTTTGTAATAAAAATTCCAGACGAAATTCCTGAAGATGCCTTTAATATATTAAAATACGATAATTAAGGGATATTACAGAAGATTAATATACAAACTTACTATTATTAACAGCTGCACTAATCCTTGTTTAAAAGTATATCGACTCATGTTTAAAAATAGTATCTTTTATTATTAATAAACAATTTAATATTTTAATATTTGACAGGAAGTTATTATGGTAAATTATGACTGCTCTGTTCACAAGATTTTTTCCTTCCAAAACTATGTGCAAGAGCAGAAAATACTTGCAAAAATACTTGGAAGCAAAAACAGTCTTTACTAAACTGTTTCATTTTTGTAAGTCTACTTCACAGAAATACACTTGAAAAAAAATTGTTTGTTAATTAATAATTGATTGCTGTATATTGTAATATATTTACCTATTTTGAAAAACTCAGAGCCTTTATCCGCTGTCCTGCATCCACCGCAATCTTATACCCGCAACACCAGGTTAGCCCACTCGTCTCCTTCCATCCACCTGCAACTCCCCCTTTCGCGCACTCGATAAACTAGTAATTCGTTTCTAAATAGAACAACTCGATTGTGGAACAATCAATCGCAGTTAGAATTTCTGAGCTACTGCAACATCGAAGAGTTCAAACGCAGGGTTCATCGCCACCTTCTTCAACACAGGGGTCTAGAGTGGAAGTGCCAATTTGAGTTTAGGCCCTTATGCTGAAAGTCGAAATTCGACTGAAACGTCACTTTTTTCAGCTTAAACGACTTGTCACGACATACGACTCGACTTTCAGCACAGGCGCCACAACTACGAGTTGTACCAAATATACAAAGAACCTGACATAACGAAAAGCATCAAGATATATAACATGACATAGACATGGACTTACACACAATTCGGATTACCAACTGAAAGAGACTGACGCAAGACCGTTGGAAGAAAATTCTTGAGTAGCCCAAGGATCACTTATCTGACCAATTGACTGGACTATTTATCCATCCGTATTTTACAGTTTTGAGGGATTAATTGTTTATCCATAAAGCTTACGATCTTATATATCTTATTCGGTGGTGAAATATTTTTCAATCCCCTGTCAAAAACAGAATCTCTACCGCGTATGATAATCGTAGCAAAGAAATATAATTATTATGCATCAGTGCATCCATATTCTGAATATTATGCATCAGTACGGATGTCGCTATTTGATTTAGTTACCTTGTATTTTAATGTCATAAGCCTAAATACAAACACCACATAGCCAGTTGACGAACAGGTTTGAAGTTTTTTCAAATTGTTGTATATATTTTAAATTGATGTGTGATTAAATGTTATGTCTCCCTTTGCGGACCTTGTTGTAAAATGGGTTTGTGTAGCTATACAGACTGTAAGTAGTATTGGCATTTTGATATCGAAACTCGAATGTTCCATTTAGTAAATATATACATTAAAACTAGAAATAGCTAATGTTTTGTTTATTAATTTTCTTAACAGCTTCTCAATTTGATTGCATTGCTACTGATCGAATTAATGTTCCCAAAATTTTGCCCAAAGGATTCAGTACTGGAATTACTATTCATCTTTTCTGGGACATGTTTTATGATATCATTTATTTTATTACTTTCACTGGTATTTAGATCGGATGAGATTGAAACAGTTTTTGTAAGTATTTTTATATACTCGTATGCAAAAAATATAATAATTAACAAAAAAATATATTTTAATGATTTTTAGGGAACATTTTATGCACTAGTAGCATTTCTATCTCTAGTTATTTCAGGAACATTTTCAATATTGTATGCACACGATTGTTTCGTTGATAAAGCGAAAACAGCTATCACCGCAGCTTCAGTACTTATTTTCCATTAATACTAAATGATGATAAAAATATAATTATTAATTATTGCAGATAATTCAAATTATTAATTCCTTTTTATATTTGGGTCAAGTTGTTCATTCATGTTGTGCTAATGATCACCTACAAGACTAATTTCGATTATATAACTTATATAGTGAAGAGATGCAACTGCTTGGACATTTTAAATTTTAAAAATATGTATATATTTAAAGAACATTTAAAAAACATCAAGAACTTTTAAAATTTTTTTTTTGCTAAATTATTGAAAAAATTACCATTAAGACATAAGTTATAAATACAAACGGCAATTATAGTGACCTTATGTTTAAATGTCACTCGTATTTTGTCATTTGTGAAATTGTAACATTGCCGAATATATTTCTTAAAAATTCTTCTGTTTTTTTATTATGGTTTCCATTCTGGATGTACTTCTTAAATGGTTGGCTGTTATTGTTCAAATTGTGAGTATATATTTAAATATTTTGTGTCGCGAATAATTACTAAGTACTTTCTTTACAATAGGCAATCCACCTTACTGTCATTAGCATTTTAGAATTTCAGTATCCAAAAGGAAAATGTTCATTTAGCGCTGAATTAGAAGCTTTACTTGTAATAACCGTTGCTTGCTTTGTAGCAACATCCCTTCTGTTATTGACATTACTTTGCGGCAGAGACGAAATCGAAACAGTATTCGTATGGAATATGTTTTATTTAATAATTTAAATTTAATCTAAATAATAATTCCTTTAGGGATCAATATTCTCATTTGCAGCATTTTTTTTCCTTTTAATTGCGTCAATTATAATCCTATGTTCAGGTCGTGATTGTAACATGAAAGACATCCACTCGCAGATTGTCTTAGTTTCTGTAAATAAACTTTTTCAGCATTTAATTAAATTTTAACAAAATTTTCTCTAAATGATATCTTAATTACAGGTCTTGCAAATAGTTAACTCATTTATCTACCTTGCACAATTCTTTTACTCTTTATATTGGGAATAAAAATATAGCGCAAAAAAGTCTTTTTAAATTGATGACAAAATAACAAAGTGATATAAAATAAAAATTCGATGCAAGTTTTATTTTATGAATTTTGGTAACGTACAACGTTCTTCTATTCGAAAAAAACAAAAATAACTAATAAAAATATTTATTTTAGATTTATTTTAGTTGCGAATTATTTTTATCATTTCAATATACCAATTATGATGAGATGGTCTCCAGATAGTGCCTATTTAAAGGTTCATCTAGATCATAAATGCTACGGAATAATAAAATCGAATACCACATCATCACTCTATTTATCTGATGGAACTAGTAAGCTACAGATTAATAAAGTGATATTGTAAGAAAAACTATCATTAATGTGAATATAAAAAACTTATGGTAAGTTATTACAACAATTAATTTGTTTAGCTGAATTTGCTTTTTTCGACTAATCCAAGGTTAAGATAAACGGGGGAAAACATATATTACCACTGACTATTAAAAAACACCAATCTTAAGAAAAGTACGACTTAAAGCACAATAAGATAGTTACTAATTATTTCCAAGCTCAAAATTATTTTTAAATTAAACAATTAAAGTGTGTACATGTGTGTAACAAAATGAGAACAGTAATAAATAATATAGTTACAAATTATTTTTATTAATAAAATACAAAAAATCTTAAGGCTTATCTTAAAAAAAAATGTTCATCATCAATAAATTCAGCTTGAACTTAAGTGACTAGATTACATAAAATGTAAATTTTCTTACTTAAAAAATATTCATATTAGCGCATTTAAGTAAAACGAAATTTTTGTCACTAAATATTTAAATATAGTATGATATTCTTTCAGATAATAGCACTTTTCAATTAAAATAAAAACGGTAACACTCGTAAATAAATTAAAAGCTACATATTTTGTGCTTATTGGTTATAGTACATCAAATATACAGTAGCTCGTTTTACTTCCTTCAAATCCCACGATAGCTACGCTGCGCCAATATAGCACTAATACAATATAAGACGGAATTTACAAGTCCCATTATTGATGCCGCCATATATGCATCGTATGGCGTTGTATTTCGATAATTCGAGTTCGACACTTCTATTATTAACGCCAGAGATGCGGCAAGAAGCAGCAAAGTTGCCACGGTATGATAAATTAATTCCTAAAAAAAAATAAACATAAATATTATTTCTATAACAATAAAATATATCTAAAAAAATTACATAAATAGTTTTTGAAATAATTCCTCCAGTACTAAGTGAAAACAGGCACGAAGTTAGTAAACAAAATGTTCCAATCATAAAAGTAACCGCCATCAGTAAAAAGAAGAGATCGGGTGATCCAGACAGAATACTATATCTTCTGTAGTAGTATGCCACGACTCCAGTACATGCTATTCCAATCAGCTGCAATAGTGATACTTATTTTGTTTATAAAAACAATAAGATTTTAATTAGAACTTACCAATTGAAAAAGTTTAAGTAAACCTGGAACAGTTTTCAAGTAACCGCTATTCACGATTAGCGTTGAAGTACCAACTGTGGTGGTTGTTGTTCGAATTGTTACAGAATGCGACATCTTTGTGAATTGGATAAATTCTATTGTAAAAAATATAAGATATTAATTATTAAGTAATTAATAGGAAAGTTTATTAAAAATATGTAATATTATATTAAAATTATTCAACATAGGGATTTGGGAATTGCGTATTCTTTAAAAGAATATCTTGATGAAGGGATCTGTGATCTCAACAGCTATGCTGTTACTGTTCCTAATTATGACAACACTGCTTTTCAGATGTATGTAGCCATTCTAGACTCGTATTAATACTCTTGCCGTCTAAGCACCAGAAACTTGCCAGGGATATTTGAAAGAAGCCTGCACGCAAATAACGTTGCTCTCTGTACATTTTCTGATATCGAAAGCGCTTTTGATAAAACCTCTTACAATGCTATTGAAGGAGCTACTACAAGGGAAAACAGAGAATTTAGCTGCTAACTTGGGCTCTAAGCGAGGTCCTGCGGGGCAAGCATAATCAAAAGTTGTCAAACGAAGCAAAACTTATATCCATGATCAACTACACAACTCTTGGCTGTAGTGTGGAGGCCTAGAACAAAAGAAAAAGGTGCAGAACCACAGTTGCAAATAAGAAAAGATATTGCCTAGTGGAGCTAATTTCTGAAAGGATAATATAAGGAAAGATCAGAGCCCCTATTCCCATGGTCACCTCACATTTTTTTTCACGTCACTTTTAAAGTGGTATTCTCATAGTTGAGTGACAAGGAAAAACTTAATAAGATAAAATGTGACAAAACTAGGTGTGGTATTCTCGAAGTCATTTTTTGTAGCAAATGTCACTGAAAATTCTCATTTTTTATCACTTGGAATTTGTAGGTGACGCTACGATTTTTTTAAAATGGATAGTGACAAAGGGTAAGAAATATGTTTTATTTTAATATTTTTGATGATTTAACATTATTCTTATATCCTAGAATTAAAATAACGAGCAGGATATGTAAATAGAAATATATCATATGTATATAGAAATACCGTCACTTTTTCTACAACAGGTGACAACGAGAATACGAAAATTGTTTTGTCACATTTTTCAATGTCTGACGTGACTATGGGAATAGGGCCTCAGTATTGAAAAATATAATTCTCAATACCTGCGAAATCTTAGATAACTGTGCCAAAAACGATTAAAATGGAAATCTATAGCGAATAGCTTTTTTGAATCGACATTTAACTGTTTTCGAGTTAATCTCGAAGGCTTCGTATCCATAACGAGACGAAAACCTGTTTGTAACCAACTTGTTGAGGTTTCGTGTAGCCTGCCCCCTGTACGGAGCCCCCAATGAGCTCTATTTAAATATCTAAAGAACCCTAAGTTAATCTATAGGCAATCATATCCATAAAAACCGGTGGGAGGGGGGGGGGTTAGGTTTTGAAAACAGTTTTTGAGATTTCTGGCTAAACTGTCCATCCTATCGAAAAAAGTTAAATTTAAAACTTGTAGGAACTAAAAATATCGAGAACTTTTGTATTTATCATTTTTACAGGTTTTTCGTTTTATCAAGCTGAAACTTTGGCAAAAGATACCTTTTTTAGTGTTGCAAAAAGGCAGTAATTTTTTCAGACGGAAATATTTGGAGGTTGTGGTTAAATTTAATTTCTATTTAAAAAAAGCGAGATTTTTAACTGCGATTCCTCTTAAAACTACGCTTCCTACGGAGTTCTGTTTTGACTCACTTACTCGTTGTTACGTCTACTTTCGATAAATGGTAAAAAAATGTATACAGCAATGGAAAAAATGACCGGAAAATTGTTATATTCACGTTAACGACGATTATTCAGAAACAAATTATAGATGCCATTGTTTTGTTTACTTTATTTAATTAACAAAAAAGTATAGTGTGTATTTTTATGCCTTTAGCAATGCGCTCAAAAGAGATCGTACTTAAAGCTTATCAAAAGTCAGGTGGTCCATGTTTACACTACGCCATTATCATTCAAAATCAAGGAGAAGTTGCAACGTCCGAGGCAACCTTCAGAAAATCTTCTTCCTAGCCACTAATATTCTCACTCTTCGCCAGATGGTATTTTTTCAAAAAACATTCTTATAAAATCATCACTAGACATATTTCCATTTTTCCCTAATAAAATAAGTATTTTTTTCACAAAACAGTAATGTGGTGTCAATCGGCACCACTTAATTTTTACCATGTCTAGCAATTTTTTTTCAAGAAAACCTTATAGCCGAAAATCCATAGAACACCTGTCGGAAATTCTAAATACATGATAAAGGATGTAGCAAACGTGTTTTTTCCATAAATGGCTGACACTACAGTAATATTGAGGCGGTGGTATCGCTCTTATACCCACAAAACAGTAATAATATGATTTTTGTGGTGTGTAATCGCAGTGATACCACAAAACTTGAAAGGTTTCAAGTAAATTTCAAAACATTTTAAGTAAACCGAAAATGCAACTTGAATTTCAAGTCAACAACTTAGACATAAATATTGTAAACGTAACAATTGTAAATATAAATATTTCCTGAAAATTTCATTCTTTCAGAAATCAGCTTCACTTTTTTAAGGTAGTCTATCGTTCTAGTAGAGCGAGAGATAATACGTAGACTGATAAAAAATGAAATAAAAAACGGAAAAAAGATAAAATTAATTAAACATGATATACACGAATGTAAACCAAAACATACAGCCCGTGACAAATTCTTTATTAGTAACAAGAAATATATTTGAATTACTTTTTTCCAATAGAGAATAACAATGAACCAATATTTAAAATTGGCGCAATGCTTTCTATTTCAACATGTTAAATGTTTACTAAAAACGAAATATTTTATTAAAAACTTTTCCAGCATCTCCTAATTTTAGAATCGCCAAGTCCAAGTACCACAGAAATTTTGAATGCTTCTGGCGCAAAGCGTTCACACCTACTTGAAAATGAAAATGCCTTTCAATGTGAAATTATGTGCTTAATCTTAATCTTACGATTATAAGAGAGTGTGAATAATCTTCTGTATTAAATTAATGAATTAAGCCGAACCTTTTACTTTTTTGTTTAATCAGAATAAAGTAAAAAACTAAATTCATTTAACAATCAACTGTTTACGACTATACATAATTGCAACGTTCAATGATAACGTTGACTCAAAATGCTGACGGTCAGACGGGGCATGACATCATTTTATAAAAATTATCGAATGTGTAAGCAAGGAATCCAAATAACAAATCAGAGTCAAAGTAAACAAAACAACCTCGTATAAGCTGGATGGTGCGCGGGGGATCGAATATCGTCAGCCATCGCCCAGACTTTGTATGGAAAACCAGTTGATGACCCTGCCTGCTACTGACTAAGTGGGTCACGGATATCGTTGCATGTACCTCCAATAAAGATATTAATCAACCATGACGTAATTGCCTGTTGCTAGCATATGCTGAATGGAATAGTTGCCAGGACTTTGAACTCAACTATTTCCTTTTTTATTTTCGGGAAGCAACAAGTCACCACAGAGGTGGTTCAAGTAAAAGTGGTCTGTCTCTCTCTCTCTCTTGCAGTCCATTCTTAAACACATTTCACTGCACCTTATTACTCACTTAAAACCGCACCCAACACCCACCTTTGATAAATTTAGAAGATTTTGTGTTGTAAATAAATATGATGCACGTCTACAAATAGATTCACTTTCTGACACCGTCCGACCCTTGGAGAACGTACGTTTACCGGAGCTTTACGTGCGAATTGTATTAACCGCGAAGCACGACTGCGAGTGAAATCCACTTTTTCAAGAAGCTTCCAAGGGGACTCCATTCTTGCTCCGTGACTAGATTTTCAGTTCTCAGCGCAGTGCAATGTGTGATTTTGGGGACGAAGTGGCAGCCGTAAACTTGCACAGCTTTGAATCGTCCGCGCGAAGTTTGGCGCCAAAACTCCAAAATGCAGCACAAGATGAGGAATCGTGGATTCGTACATATTCTTTGCTGTAAGCTATTCTTTCTGAAAGAGTATGATGTCATGTAATACAAATTGGACATCAATTCTGGTGTATCTGGTGTACGAATCATGATCGGTACGGACGAACAGTTTTTGAATTGCTGTTGCTATCTTATCAAGTATGATATTGTCCGATAATATAATTTTACAAACATCTAGCAAAGTTTCACGATTATGTAGATATCATTCGATTAGTCATTTAAGATATCATAGCAAGCAATGAAAAAATTCTAAAGGCATTCATCTTATAGGCGCTCATATTTTGGAACCTATTAAAAAATACCCAAAAAAATTATTTTATCTTGAAAAGCAGATAACCAGAGACATACATGCTTCGGAAAAATTTATAGCTGTAGTGCTAGTCATACATCCGCTGGTTCCGTTTTAACTCATATTAATAAAAACAGCCAAAAAGAACACATTTCAAACATATTCCGAGACGTTTCAGAGTTCTTTATCAGGAGTATGTTTCTCGAGTCGAGTTGCAAGAAATACGCTCAGTAATATGATAATTTATAATTAAAATGAAAAATAATAAAACATATGTGTCATAGATGATATTCTTGTTATTGGAAGCATTTGGGAGCTTTATAATCGCGGACGAGAGAAGGAGAAAAAAGGTTCATAAAAGTAGCAAGACTACTACGCCAAACCTCGCTAATATACATTCACCTTTCCGTGGCAGCGACGCTTTCGAATCTCCGGAAATGCTGGGTTATAGGCCCAGGCTCAGTGATTGACCATTAATTTTAGGTCGACTGAAATCGGTGATTCTTGTCCATTTCCCGAGCCATTTTCACCATGATCTTGCTAATTGTCCGCAAACTTTACCCTTTCGCTTTCTAATGTTTGTTTGTTCCGCCCTGGGGTGCACCTGACTTGTACGCTGATTTTTCTTTGCCACTCTATAGTTGCCTAAGCGTTTTGTTGGAAAACCTAAAAAGTGATAAATATTGAAGATTTCGAATGGAAAAACAAAAATCCGAGTCCAGTGCCCGATTTTATATGCAACGTTATTGGATGGATGGTTTTCAAATTTTACATTATATTAATTTTTTAAATCGCAGCAATTATCCATTAAGCATCCTTTTTTCACTTCTTAAATTATAGTAATACTACAAGGTCTTTTACTTTGAATACAGCGAAAATTTCATTGAACACACCACCATATCCCTCGAGATAGGATATCCCTCACGCCCTCGCCACCCATTTTAATGAATATTAATCAACCAATGACTAAGCCTTCACTATTTCATATGGATCAATGCTTGAAATTGCGTACGAAAACACCTCTTGCAAACTACGATGCGTGTATGTTCATTGCGCTATTTGTAAGACTATTAAATCTATTTTTACATATTTAATTCTTAACCACGTCGAGCAACAGGCAAACAGCTTGTGATAAAAAGTATTTTCATGTTTACAATATTTACAGACAAAAGCTTTATCACAGAAGAGAACTTAGTCATCAGCGGAGAAGTTTTCTTCATTTTCTTAATTTTCTGGAAAAGCAGGAAAATTACAAGTTTCTTATTCTGAACGCCTTAAGGCTCAGAAAAGTTTGAAATTAAGAAAAGGAGCGCAATCTGCTTGTAAATCATCTATTTATAGAAAGGTAAATAAAATTTTACGGTAAACTTCTGAAAAATTGGATACGATATGAAGATAGCACAATAACCCTAAATATTTCGAATCAATATTTTTTTGGAAATAAAATTTTTGTAGCAAAAAATTAAAAGTAAATAGCCTCATTTAAGACGTGGAGTTCTGACATATTTGATTAGTTTTAGTTCGATGAGATAAGAAATTAAATCTCCCATCGCTTAATTGGCCACAGGCCCATAATTAGTAACAATAACAATTTCCTTATAGCCAAGGACTGGCAGGATCTATTTAGACACTAGATCCTTCTCAGACCATAAGTATATCTCCATTGTTATAAATCTGGGGGTAGCAAGACAGAGCCTTAGAGAAACGCCAAGAGAACGAACTGGTAACAGTTCAAAGAAGTCACAAAAGTCAGACAAGTCAACGCACCTAAGGACAAAATCGATTCGAGAAATGAACTTGACAAAATGGTCAACACCCTTGAAAGTGCTTTTAACACATCGTACAGGGCGTCATGCGCAGTCTAATATATGTAGGATAGGAAGAAAGTTAATTTCGGCAAAGACCCGATATCCGCATCCCTACCAGAAAGGAATGGGAGTATTTCCCCCATAAGGACCATGACGTTCTTCTGTACACAAATGGATCCAAATTAGCGGCAGGTGTAGGGGAACTTTTTGCAATTTTTCAAGCCTGCCTAATAATACATTCATACCCAGGGCCGGGAGCCAGAGTAATTCTTTTATCAGATAGCCATCAAGGCATTAACTTCCAAGTTGAGCGAACACTGCCAGAACCAGCTCTCTTCCCTGGTGAGGAGTTACAGTGTCACTTTTCAGTGGGTACCGGGTCACAGGAATATCGCGGGCAACGAGAAGGCAGATGAATTGGTCAGACTGGGGGCAACTATCCTAGGCACACCGGTTGAGAATGTACAGAAGCCGCTGTGCGTGCTAAAGAGAGACATCTCCATGTACTTTCTCTCAGTAGCTGGCCCCAAATGGAGGAGCCTATCATCATGAGCCAAGGCTAGGCAGAATTGCAACAACTAAAGATCGCGAGACCTTTTGGTGTCAAGACAACAAGACTATAAGATCTTCATTTGATTTTTTTATCTAAAGCCGTTCTGTTTATCGTCTACTATTTGGTTAATTTAAAAGATTATAATAATTAGTTATCACATAATATTTTAGGTAGTTAAATTTTGTATACCTGTTTTATTCATTTTGCCAATGCAACAGCTTCGATCCCATGCATTTTTTACCAGCACATTGTTTCTATCGGAGGCATGTTGTAGATACCATATTTCTGGTTTTGTTTTTATTAATGAGGCCAGCAATGACTTTTGTTTTTTAGTCTCCATGCATGTAACCTGAAACCTGTTCCTGTACTTTATGTACTTTTTATAGCTATCTTTCAATAAGCCACTTGCAGTCAGTTACAGAACACGGGAATTCACCGAATTCATATGCCCGAGCACAATTGATAATGAAAAAGGTGGAACAATAAACAATGCCATCTATGCTTCAGTAGGCATACTAGCAAAATACTTATCGAGTTGAGTACGACCAAACGAAATTTTTCGCTATTAATTTCGTTTACGTTTTTCACATTCAAATTTCGCTCCGAGCTGCGTACGAGCCGTACTTACTTTTACTCGTATATGGTATATCCACTCGCTTTCTATTGAATTTCGTACTGTAGGCAGGCGCTTAATGTACGGACCGTTATTATTAAACTATCACAATGCGTGGCCTTGTGGTAACTTGTATAAGTTCCTAACTGTTATTTCGCAGTTGAATTTTGACATTGAAAGTTGAACCACAGTTGGTTGTATTAGTGTTAACTTGTATTAGCTTAATTTGTAAGAAAACATATTTAAAATATCTTTTTTAAGTTTAAACAGCCGTTGAAGTATATAAATTGAAAACGAATAAAGTGCTCCATCTCTTTTTCAGAATACACATTCTTGAGGTAAGACTTTCACGTATTTATTCCAGACAACAACTTAACAATATTTTTGGTATTATTTTAACAGTGTAATTAAGTGCTGGTATTTACGCGCATTTCAACTAACTTCACTTGGGTGTTGATTTTGTTTTTCGTAATATCGCAATCGAAGTTGTAAAAGAACTTTCCAGCAGGAACCCGGCGTAATTAAATTAATTTTAAAAGAAGTTAATTTATGCAAGTTCAGGGTGTCGTGAATAATTGCTCTTTTTGTGCTACTAAAAGTGTGAAAGCTACGGTAAAGTTCCCGTTAACAAAACTATTTTCTCCCCGAAGAATATTTAGCAGCCGCCACGATGAGCTGTCCTTTAGGTTCTGAGGAATTGGGAAAGCTGAAAATGTTCATAAGCCTGTGTTCTACCAAGCCAGACATTTTGAACCTACCACAGCTTGATTTTTTCAAAGCATTTATAGAAAAACTAGGTGGAAAAGTGCCGCCAGTCCCTCCCGGCAGCGATGGAGATGACTTTAAAGTGCCAACTGGGTGCGTACGCATGTTGCAAGTCATTTAATTTCTGTTAAGATAAAAAAATCCTTTTTTTAGAGAACCAGAACCAAGTGCCCCAGATGAAGAAGAAATGTCTGAGCCCGAATCTGATATTGAACTTGATATGACAGGTGAACTTTGTTTTTAGGTTTTAAGATTCAAGTGGAAAGCAATTTATCTCATAGGTGTCATTGAGGCCGATCAGGAAGAGCCACAGTCCATGGGAGATGAAACAAAAACTCCTACCGAGGAAGAAGTTGATGAAGCTGGCGATTATCGTTCTAAAGCGGCATCTGCGTATTCTGAACAAAAATACGAAGAGGCTATCCAACTGTATACTAAGGCAATTGAAATAAATCCTGGAAATGCCTTATATCATGCCAAACGAGGCCAAGCGTACTTGAAATTACAGAAGCCCAACGCATGCATTCGAGACTGCAATCGAGCCCTAGAATTGAATTGCGATTCAGCTGCCGCATACAAATTTAGAGGCCGTGCCCATAGATTACTAGGAAATTGGGAGTTAGCTGCAAAAGATTTGAGGCAAGCTTGTAAACTAGATTTTGATGAGGAAGCAGATGAATGGCTGAAGGAAGTCACCCCGAATGCAAAGAAGCTTGAACAACATAAAATTAAGCAAGAACGAAAAAAGGCGGAGAAGGAGCTTCGCAGGAAACAAGAGAGACTGCGCAAGGCACAAGAGGCTAACAAGAAAGCTTCAAGTCAGCAGCAACAACAACCTTCCGCCGGAGCCGGAGCTGGAGCTGGACCCGGAGCAGGAGGATTCAACATGCCTAACATGGGCAATATATTTGGAAATTCAGATATTTTGAGCGCCTTAAATGATCCAGAAGTTGCGGCAGCAATGCAAGATATAATGTCCAATCCCGCTAATATTACTAAATACCAAAATAATCCGAAAATAATGAGCCTCATAACTAAGATTGGTTCAGCCATGGGTGGACCAGGAGGTGCTGGCGGCTTCCCTGGGGCCGGTGGATTCCCAGGTGCTGGACCTGGAGGAGAGGGATTCCCTGGATTCGGACAAGCCACTGGAACGGGAACGGGAGCCAAACCACCTAAGCCAGACTTCTCAGATGATGGTCTAGACTAGAAAAAGATTGTTTCTTTTTCAAAACTACATCCCCTAACACAAGCGTCTTATATTATTTTCGCGAAGCATTTAATAATCCTTATATGCCTAGTTCTCTAATAAAATGGTTTATATAGTTATAAGTGTATTTTTTCGTATTTTGTTTGCACAATTTTAGAAAATGTTGTTTTCCAGAATGTATTGGTTGACACCTTGCATCCGCCTATTTCTTGGTTGCTATACGCTGCCTTTTCCAGTTGGTCTATCATTGAAAGTTCTTCAAATGTTCATACATGTGCGTTGTTTCGTTGTACATTTCTTCTGGAGCTTTACGATGCCAAACATCCAAACCATGTCTTTCTGTATTTTATACAGAAGTCCTAATATTAGTAATGAGCCCTCTTCATTGGCATTTTTAAACATATATCTGCATTCTCCCTCCTGAACAATGAAATCATTGGGGGTGATTTAAACGTTCACAATGCAAATTGGTTGAATTATGCGAATGGTACCAGTGTTTCGCGATTTCCAGAGACTTGTCATTCTAAGAGAACCCGTGACATAGCAGACCAAGAAGCCACCTCCCTCATACCTTGCTGAGCTCTCTTCCAGCATGGCACTCCGCCGAAGTTGATTCGATCGCACCAACCAACAGAGCTTCTGTAAGAACTCGTAGCATTTTGGGAAAGCCAACTGGTTCCGGGTTATTTGCTTCTCCCATGCCAGTGATTAGAATTTGTGTACTCTCGTTGTATGAACACAAACTCTGTCGCTCTCTGTGTTATCAGGATTAGACCGCCGGGAATGCGTTTGTTTATTCCCCATCCTTCCAAGTCCATAACGCCTTAGTCAAATAGATGTCTTAATATGAAATATGCGAACGCAATTAAAGCAAAACAAGCCACCTACAAAGCAACAAAAGTTTCCTGAATATGTCACTACATCTAGAGTATACTGACTTAAGAAACTTCTGTAAGTTTACTATCAGAAACGTTAAATCATCATTTGATGACAGGTTGAGAAGTTAGAACTTAAATGCCATTGCTGGCAGTATAAACTTCTGATTTATTCGCAATTTACAAAAAAATCACTTTTTTTATTTACAAGGTACACACAAAGCAAATCTAATTTGCATCCTTATTCGCCTCGAACTCTTGCTTATCCAATACCGCTGATCACAACTTGGAGAGCTTGGAGGAGTTTTCCTATTGCGCGTTCTCATCAGAACAGGTCAGACATTGCTGTAAGCAGCAGTAACCGTGATCTGAGTACGACTGCTGGTCTGAGATTCGCCAGTAACTCACGTAATTAGTAAAGTATTTAGTGGCCAGGTTGATTTCTATAACGGAGATAGAAGGTAGGAATCGTGCCGCGATTTAGTATGCCCAAGTTAGTAGTTAAGAGGTAATCAAAAAAGTGTTCACCGCGTTTGTTCTCTCCTACGTTGATCTGCAGGACGCTCTTGTTAGAGTGATTCACGATATCCTTGAGATGTCCCTGGAGTCGTAGATGAGCATAAAATAATCATGCTATTCTTGCTTCTCCGGTTAATCTTTATCTTCACCACTGCCGACTCTCGACATTTTATCTATGAGAGAAAAGCAGTTAGTGTATTTATTGTAAACGACACAGGTCCGAGGATCGACTCCCACATCACTGTATTTAATGCTGTAGCCAGCTACCCACAAACATGGGTGTAACAAAGAGGGAGGGGGCACATGAGAACTTTTAGGTTAAACCTGTTGTCTCGTTTCTCTATGTCCTGCGCCATGGCTCAAGTCGCGCTACCATAGCATAGTACTGGTCGTATTACTGTTTTGTAGTGTGAGCGTTTCGTTTTTCTGTGGGGAAATCTTGAGTGCAGTATTTGTTTTTGGGCATTAAAGGCTCTATTAGCCAGAAGTGTTCCTCTACTTATTTCTTCCTTTTCTTCGTTTCTTTTTGTAATTGTAGACCCAAGGTAGAGTGTTTTATCGACTACTTCTAGGTTGTGTTCGTCGGTAGTTATATTTCTTCCCATTTTAATTTTTCAGCTCTGGATTGTTACATCACCTTTATTTTCTCCTCGTTGATGTTCAGGCCTATGTCCTTTGCCGCCTCTTTTTATTCGACATAAACTTCTTTTGCTATGAAAAAGGACGTTCCCACGATGTTCACGTCGTTCGCGTATCCAAGTGATTGTACACACTGTGTTGCTATTGATGCACTTCTCTGGACTGACGTTTTCCATATCACCCAGGGCCACGTTGAAAAGCATGGGGGCCAGTCCGTCCCCTTGTCGCATTTCGAGCTCTTCTGTTACTGCAATTTTGATCCTTACTTCCGCCAGTGAGCTATTCGTTGCGCATTTGATCAGGCGTATAAGCTTCGAGGGGACTCCTAGTTCCGATAAGATCTTGTACATCCTCTCTCTGAACCACGTCGATAGTTTGGGTGGCCAGCACCCTGCAAAGAACTGCCGGGGCAGTCCTACTTGCACTGGACCACCCGTATGCTCTGGCTTTTCGTCCTGCTGTGAGCCAGAACGAGTCTCTTTTTTCACCTCCTTCTCATGCACCCCCAGACTTCGCTTAACCTTTCTTCTACTATCCCTAAAGCTCAGTTTACTACTGGATAGTGCACCATGACGTGAAGGCATGACGGACTGGTAGTACAAAAAGTGACTTCTGAGCTTAAACTTTCACATGAAAAGGTTGATGGTGTAATTTAACATTATTTATAAATTGTAGGGATATATACTTACCTCTCTTCACTAACGATACCGTAAAAATTTAGATCTCTATCTAAAAACAAACCTTTTTCTAAAATAGTAACTTAAAAATTTTAAAAAATAAAACCAAGGATAAAAAATTAAATTTTTATTTTTTAATATTATTTTAAAATTTCTCATCTTCTTTGCAGTAGACAAAAAATGATTACAAAAAAGCGTTAAAGTAGTAATGATTGAAAAAAGAAAGATTTCATAAAAATTATAAAAACAACGAAAAGAAAATGACTCACAATGAATGGTGGTCCGCAGAAAATGGAAACGCATCCCTTAACTCTTAATTTAAGTTTTGTTGTTACAAAATTACATGCTGCGTTTGTGCTATGATAATTATTACAATTATGTTGTAAAACATTCTCTATTGGCAAATAAAATATGCCGTTTTGGTATATAATGTATGTATGTATATGGAATATTAATAATTCTCAAATCTTTTAACAAAATTATCGTTTTTATATGTTTTTTGTCCTGAAATTGTTATTTCTCTTGCGCATATTTTGTAGCTGTGTCGTCGCCAGTTTAAACTTAAATATTAAATTATAAAAAATTTATAAATTTTTCTTTTAAAAACAACTTGGTTTACTACTCTTATTATTGTAGTAATGCTTACTTTTCTTTTTATAAATAAATTAAAATTAATAAATTTATTTGACTATTGTGTTGAGCCATTCTTGTGCTCTATCCAAAGGAAGTACACTCCTGCGCCATATGCCAGTGTGTTAAATAGACCAAATACACCTGCCGCTACGTTGCTACTGTATGCCCAATGAAAATTGAATATTCCAGACCATTTTGCGAGTTGTACGATAAATGCAATTGTGTAAAAGACTGTTGTAATTGCAGTGTTTAGGAGTTCCTGAAAGAAAAAATTAGAAATATTATTGAAGAGTCTTTGTTTCTTGTTTAATTGTGATACAAATCAAAAATGTTCATTCATTTTATAATAATAGTTTAAAAAGTATACTTGTTGGTGCTAACTAATATGAAAAGTGATCATAGAACTGAACCCACTTTGAAAATGGATGGATTCTTGTCAGATAACCTTAATGGGAAAAAGGGTTTCCTTACCGAACAGGCCAGCGTCGAGAGACTTGACAACGCTAGGTACGCTACCACTCGCCCTCACAACAATTGCTATCACCAACTCACTCCAAATCCGCCAATTTTCAACCAAGATGCCGAAGATACCGCTCCGAGTGCTGAAAGGACCGCCAGTAGTTAAAAATACCTCGCGAACGGTTCCCTCGCCGATGATGCCCGGGCAAGATCGGCTCATATAAGTGCCGCATATAAGTTTGTGGCGTGTCTGTGTTCTTCACAGCTCTTCAATATTGGTTTCGGCAGAAACGCTTTGCTGGTTTAAGGTTTGTTGCAGTTTCCCAGCAAATTCTCGCAATTTTCTTTCGCATTTTGAGGCTACTACCAAATGGTGGTCACTTCCAGTGTCTGCTCCCCTAAAACTCTTGACACCTTCCACAATAGTTTTTCATCACGGTTGACAGCCACGTGATCTATCTGATTTCTCGTTCTACCATCGGGCGATACCCAGGTCTCCTTGTGTATCTTCTTGTGACAAAAGCAAGTTCCACTTACCATGAGTTGGTAGGAACTACAGAAGTCAACGAAAAGCTCACCGTTGCTATTAATGACTTGGCCTATACCTTGATTTCCAATTATGTGTTCAAATCCGGTGTTGTTGGGGCCGATTTGTGCGTTTAAGTCACCCATTAATAGCGTCTCCCTTTGGAATAGAGCGAAAACCTCATTCATATAAAAGTCGGTCTTGATGTCATCGCTTGCGTTTTCAGTTGGAGCGTAGCATTGGGCCTATAGGCCAATTCTTAGTTGTGACGGGTCATAAGTCATAAACAAATATGACAACATTTATCTTGAGACGAATCTTGTGACAAATCAGCTGTTTCCGATTCTCAGTGAAAAATCACAACATTCATTACTAGAATTCCACCACAATTGTAATGGAATTTGAAATGTCAAATGTTGCGAAATTAAGGGAACAGGTAAATTTTTCTGAAAATAGTATGAAATTTGACGGTTTCTATTATTTTTAAGTCTTTACAGAAGGAAAAAAGTCGTACCAGAGAAACTCTCCAGAGCAGATTGAGTACTTCCTCGAATTTTTTGTTATCCCTGTGACCAGGTTATCACAAGCTTGCGATTGGCGCACGAGAATACGAAAAAGTCACAACTGCGACTCACCACGCCTTTATGACTTTGTTGTGATTTGTGATATATCACTGATGATTTGAGAATTGGCCTATTAGTCTACCAGTGACTCTTCTCGGGTTTTGATAGAAGCGACAAATCGGGTGCTACCATCTTTCGAGGTCTTTGTTAGCCCTTCGTCCACCGGGATGAACGGTACTGCGTGAATGTATTACTAACTATAGACTCCGGATACCAGGAGGTCGGATGCCTATTCTCCTTTAAGTCAGGAGACCTATCGATTCTCAAGGAACGAAACGCCTTCATTGTCCAATACCATTCCTGCAACTCTAGACTAAGGCATGGCACGATCAGAACAAATTCATCCCATCTAACATCCTACTTCGATGTATCAATTTCAAATTCTATGTTCGTTCCCTTTATACGCTTTTTAAAAAAAATTGCCAACCAATTAAATGTCCACCATTAAAATTTCGACAGACTATTTTCCCATTGGCATTGCCTCAAAAATTGCCTGGGGACACTCCGGGTTAATATACAACAATGCTTTCACGGAATTCTTTAATTTTACTTTTTTCCAACATCCACTGAAATTTTTTTTTAAATAACCAGAAGAAAGTTTCCAAACGGAAAGAACACGGTAAGGCGATAAAATTTAAATTACCATCAGAAAACAAAACTGCATTCAAACGAAAAAAAAAGCTGAAAAGTCAGTCAACAACTTGAGTATCAACTGGTCAAGTGACTTTCTCATCTCTGACGACGATCTGATCATGGGAGTAAAAAAATAAATTTCCAGAAAATCAAAAACAAAACTGCCAACCGGCGAGGAACGGGGAGAACGCTCACAGGTGGAAAAGGTGAATTCCTAAAAATGGTGTTCAAACAAGAAGCAGGTATCATGCCCACTTTTAGCCAAAGTCTGCAATGCAACTACTCACAACGGAGACGCGTGGGGATCGGGTTATCTTGTTACTGGCGGTCATGATGAGAATATACCCACGATGACGGTTATGACGAGGTTTGTTGTGCCAAAAAGACTGCATCCCCACCAACAAAATGAAGCCGGCCTACGTCTCGCATACATTTTGCATTCGGAATGAGGTCATTTCACTGAGATTCACCAGAAGGTATTTGTGCACTTTGATTTACGATAAACGCGAGCAGAATAATGACGTTAAAAATGGCAAGCGGAGCACTCCTGAAGGAGAAAGCATTACATGTGACCTTTATGTCAACTTTTCGAGAGTATGTGCATGAAATAAAATTCACTTTTGACCATTTATGGTCAGTCAACTTTGTCGGTAAGGTATGAGGCATCACTTGTTGTCGTACATACGGATCACCCAACTCCAACTGGTACAAGTCTCACAATTACTCCTCTTTTTGCTGACGGAGGACAGAAAACAGTTGGCCGCTATTATATGAGCAGGTGAAATCTCAATCAGTGTGTGAAGGTTGCCTACAAGCCAAATGATTTTGACTGGTATCAATCTATGGCTAAATGGAGCTCCATTAATCTACGTCCAAAAGGAAAGGGCGAGATATTAAGAGCAAAAGTTTGAATTAGGAATGATAAATACCTCACATAAAATTTGTGTGGTTTAAGTAGTTTCGTTTGAATGAGAGTCAAGATTAGGTGTTCAGTAGCTCTAGACAGTGCCATGCTATGATATAAACCACAATTACGTAGGTGGAAGCGTTAAATATGTTATTGTAATCAAAGTTTTCATTATAAAAGATATTATGTAATGGAGGAATGTTTAAATTAGTGCTATTGAGATTCAAGAACGCATCACTTTTATTTATAACTTGATTACCAGTTATAAGTAATTACAAATTAGCAATTAATTACAAATAATTGTATAAATATGAAGTAATTATGCAAAGAGGGAAATGAAAAATGCAATAATAACTTTTGAGTCATAATTTTTTGTATAAGCTGTGCAAAATTATAATTAAGGGAAAATTCTTCAACATATCTTTCATCAACACACACCCAACAAAGAATATGATCGAGTAAGAAAATGAAAAGGTATCAATTTATTTTTATATAGTAGTTCTTAGCTCAAAAATTACTTCTTGTACTACCAGTCCGTAATGTCGTTGGTCCCGTCATAATGCCATAGTAGTAAGGTTAGTTCGAGGGATAGAATAGGTTCGAGCTTATGACGGTCAGGAGGTTAAAAAATTGAATTTTTGATTTTGATGACGCATTCCTCTGGAAGTTGATAGGGTAGAACCTTGACTTTTACAGTTTTAGATAGGTGCAAGTATTCTGCGTACACTGATACTTTATTCATGAAAATAGGTCATAAGGTTACAAAAATACAGGGTGATATGTAAAACTTTAAAAAAAACTTCAAAACGCCCTAGCGGCTAAACCGTTACTACCCCCCCCCCTCCACCCGTACGATTTTTTGCTCGTCTATTCATAACCTATCTACAGCTGGCCGCTTTGTAACTTTTCGTAGTACACCCTGTAGATTTCAGGTAAAAGTAAATGTGACGGGTTGGGGTAGATGTATAATGGCTTGCGGCGCTTGTACATCAAAACTATTGACTTTACGAAAAAAAAGGTTATTACATAAATTATAGGAAATTTTCTCTAGTTTCATTTTGTATATAAGTGTTTTTATCGTAAAGTGAGTCGGAAAGGAGATATTGTCAAAAAACTGCTTTTAGGCGACATTTTTCCAACATGGCGGCGCGAGCGGCAAAAATACGAGGTGGCAAAGTTGAAATTCGGAAAGAGCACATCAAAATCTATAAAATTACAAATTATCGAAACTCCCGGAAAACTTTCCAGGTAAAACTACCAAATGACTACCAATTGGGAAGAGGGAAAGTGGTATATACAGATGAATAGAAGAATACCCGAGAGTGATGGTACACAACTCAAGGCATTGATCAATTAAAACTGTCAACTGTTACTTGATAGGCCAAGGAAGTGCATCAGAGATCGCGTTTATGTACAGGGACCGAACTGATCCAAAGTACCAAAAAAGGTCCATAAAAACCCGCATCTTCGGTCCCATGTCCTCTTTATGCAGGGTTTTTTGGCCCTTTTTTGTTACTTTTTACCGGTTCGGTCCCTACACATAAACGCGGTCAGAGTGAATTTTGCGGGTTTGAGACCCCTCCTTTGGCTTATAATCTGACATTTGACAGTTTGATTCATGTGTATCATCATGCCAAAACCTACAAGGACTGCAGCACCATCTAATAAAATAAATTAGCCCTTGCCGAGTATATTCAAAAACGTAATGCTGATATTCATTCATTCATTCATCTAATCTTTTCTGTATCTGTCTTTCAATTGAACATTTGGCATTTAAGAATGTCACATCCATAAAAGATCGTAACTACTTACTGCAAAACCATAATATTAAAAATATCATCATCGAGAATTTTTTTATTCATAAAATATCTTTTAAAAAAAAATGGAATGATGATCATAATATACGAGTAGTTCCACTCGTACTAAAGCCAATTAAAGTCATTCCCGAACTATGGACATATTACACACCCGTTTGAACTCTATTTATAGATAATTTCGTTCTGTTCTTGTTCGCTAATTCTTTATCTTCTCTTGTGAAAACACACAGAAAACAATTTGGTCTTCCAATGTCAGCTTCATTGATTATGAAATAATTTGCATACTCATAACATATGAGGTCATCATTTATTAAAATTTCTGTTATTATCACCAAATAATTTAAATTCCCCCTGTGTTAAGCACATGTTGAGTGAAATTACATTACAATTCATTAATGCTATAATTAGAATGAGAATCTTCAGTATACCAGTTTCATGTGATCTAAAAACTTCTCCCATTAATGATTTAAAATTATTTCATGATTGTGCACAATTCTGTTAGTTACTCATATATATAGCGTCGTTTAAAGTCCATAAGCAGACGGTAATTCTCATCACCTTGGATTGCGACACCCCATTACTGCGTCCCACATTTTGGGAGTACATAGCCCGATCGAGTGGGCTGTAATTAATCGAGTGTGCTATTAACCTTATGGGAAGTTCAATGAGTAGGAAATCTTGAATGAGTTAATTCTGCCTCTGCTTTGAGCCAGTTAAGAGCGCGCACAGAAAAGATGATCCTATCGATGTTTCTGGCTTAGATGGATGGGTCAAGAAGGGATGGTGTCTATTTATGAAGACCACCAGAACATGTGTGGCTTTGTGTAATTGAGCATTTATTTATGAGTTTCTTTTTTTTTGTGAATTAAGAGTAAAGCTTTTTCACTTGAAAATGTGAATTATTACATCAGAATCTTTAAATATATTTAAGATTACTCTTTGTTAATGCTAGGTACTTAGCTTTCAACCAAGAAGTTTCATAGTATAATCTTCTTAAATAGCAGTACAGTTAACATATTCCTCTCCCAGCATTTTTCTCATCATCATCAGGAGCTCCACAGCCTATTTTTGGCCTTGGCTTCCTCCATGATTCTTGATCTCAGGCCCGACTTTTCCAGTTTCTTATTTCCAACTGTCTCAAGTCTTCCTCGACGTCATCTATATATCTTTTCTTAGGCCGACCTGGTCTCCGTTTATCTGACGGTACTTTCCCCAGCACTATCTTTGTCGGGTTCCGTTCCGCACCTCGTTGGACGTAATCAATTCATCGTAATCTGTTTATTTTGATCACTTTGATAATGTTTGGAATCTTATTGATTTCATACAACTCTGAGTTGTATCTTCTCCTCCAAATGCCATCAACCTGTATTCCTTTGTAGATCGAACGAAGAATTCTCCTTTCAAATCTTCTTACCAATGCTTCGTCTGCGTTTTTTAATGTCCACACATAGAATAGAAAGTAGTGAAATCCCCCTATAGTTATCACGGCGTAGCTTATCCCCTTTCTTATGGGTAAAGGCAAATTATGGCTCCCTTCCAGTCGTTCGATAGGTATTCCTCTGTCTTCTTCTTTCTGCACAGCTTGTTTGCAGTTCTTCTGTTGACGCTTGAGGACTTCCATCATTGTTCTCGTTGGCCTTAACAAAGCTTAAATTCTAATTGTGCTATAGTCGGGTATAAAAAAAGAGGCCCAAAGTGGCGACCGTAAACCAAAAGGTAACTAGTCTCAAGCCTAAGGAATTTCATCTTTAAACTAAAACATAAGGTATTAGTTTATGATTTTTGACATTTCCCTAAAAAATATCAGAATGTCCAATCCAAGCTAAGATATAGCATAATTTCAACATTAAACATAAATACTAATGTACTTACCGTTAAAATCCAATTAATAGGTAATGCCAGAACCTCTCGAATACCTAAAAGGTAAGCAAATGTCCAGAGTAGTGAGGCAATAAATGCTAAGACTACAACGGCGAGGAAGAAATCTGTAGCGCCAATATAAGCAGGTGATGCGCAGGCCATACAAATTATACCGAAAAACTGTAAAAATAAAAAACAAAAACACAAAAGAAACAAATTAGTTATGTTAAATACAACAAGCATGAATAAAAAAAACATTCAAGAATTTTACATAAACATAAAACGTTGTCATATATTTCCACATAACATAAATATAACTCTGACGCCCTGTTTTGTATATACTCCCCGCATTATAGACACATCACACACAGTCAGTCGCTCAACCAAAAGTACTACGGCCGCGCGGACGCAAACATCAAACAGAAAACTTGAAACTAAATATCTCTTGCATTGCGTAATATTTAAAGGTATGACGTGAAAGACCTTGAATTTTCTGTTCCTTTTTACGTAAATGTATAAAATAATAAAAAAAAGCAGGAATTTTTGCTTGACCTTACCTCGTATAAGAGGCTTAATGCCTGTTTATAATCCGTGAAGTTAGCAGCTAGGATATTTCTTGCTATATACGTTTGCCCGCGATTCGTGTTTGTAAAAAGACCGCCATTCTGTTTTGCTGCTATTGAATTGCAGAAAATCTGCATTGATTGGAAATACGACTACGGATTCTTCTAGTGGTTTTTGGCTGTGGTAAAGACTTTATCAGAAGTTTCAGTTAGTTCCCAACCAACATTGAGGAATTGCATTACCAACTGACACACTTTCAACTTAAGGTACGAAGGCATTTAGGTTTACGTTTAATGTTTCTAAACACAACCGGAAACCCATACTCGTCATGCATTTTATTTATGCGTATATTAATGGCTGTAATCAGGTTAGTAGTTAAATTTGCGTTTTTATTCATTTGTAGTTCACCACATTAATAAAGACTTTTTTTTGGCTGTAGTTTAAGCGAGATAAATTAAAGCCAGAAGAGGGTACTGAATTAAAAAGAGCAAAATCTATATTTTTATAAAAAAGTTCGACTCAATAGTAGAGAAGTTAACATTGAAGCAAAAAACTCCAAAAGAACAAGTTGAAAAAATTAATAGAAATGAAACATAAAATGAGATTGAAGATTGAATCACGGATGATTTGTTAACAAGAAAGAAGTCGACTTCCCAGTAGCAATCATGTTGTTGTCATTGGAACAAATTTGCTGCTTGTCGAACGGAATGCAAAAAAGTGATGCAAAAAAGCTTAAAAAAACTTAAAACCATTTACATTGTTCCTCCGGATAAAGGAAATGTCACAGTGGTCATCTGCAGAAGCGATTATATCAGCAAGATGAGGGATTTGATGTTACATAGGAGTACGTATAGGATTCTTAGGGTCAATCCAACACTCAAACTCGAGGGTGTCAATAATAGTTTTGTTAAATCATATTATTAAAGAATATTGTTAATGAATATGAGAAGAAACGCATGACTACATACACAGCCAATAGTTCTCGAATCTATGGACTACCAAAGGTCCATAAAGAGGCTGTCGTGCTGTGAGTTGTCCAAATACATGGCTAGAACCCTGAAGAAATTGACAGAAAATGCCAAATTTAATGTCCAGAACGCAAAACATTTTATCGAGGTGGTCTCGCCATTTAACCTGGAAGATGAAGTTATGGTGTCATTTGATGTTGTTTCCCTTTTTACCAATGTCAGTGTTCGAATGATACTGGAGATTATTGAAAAGAAGTGGACATTAAAAAGCACACAAAGATTAAGAAATCCTTGTTTATACTTTGGCGATAGCAAAATCTAGTGAGATTGCAAAAATGAGGAGAACTACAGTACCTTGACGTCAAAGTAGTTTGACTTAATGGTACAATAATTTTCGTTTGGTACAAGAAGCCTATATCCTCGGGACGGCTTATTAATTTCCATTCTAAACAGCCGAAGGTGGTAATACTCAACACTGCACAGAATTTCTTAAATAGAGTACTTGATAATAGCTTACCGAAGTGCACTATATATTCCTTCGCTTTCCATCCGTTTGAAGGCAGCACCAATACGCAACCAAGGAACCACGAGGATTGCATTTAGATAGGTAAATACACTGAAATCGTTACTGTTGACCAACACCAAAAGGAAGTTTGATAAAATGGACAAGTCGGGCATAGTCCACAAAATCATGTGTTTAGAGGAAAGAGAGACGGCCTGCCCAGCTGTATACGTTGATACCTCCAAACAAAAACTTCGTAAACGTCTCTCAGGTATCGCTCTGATATTAGGGGGGTTCCAAAAAATGCTCTAGCTCTCCTAGAATAGAGAATGAACACCTAACCTCAACAACGTCACGATTTTAGAACTTGAGAAGGACTATAACAAAATATTGTTGCTAGAGATGCTGCACATCAATAGCATGGAGAATGCAGTTAACCGACCGACTGTGACAAACCTTAAGTCTGAAACAAAACCAGTTCGTTCCGTCCGTTTTTAAAGTTGGACTTTTGATATTTCCATAAGCTTTCCATGAGATGACCGAAGCCGTAGCCGCAATCAAGCGGACGGAACGAACGAACTGAATGAAAGTTGGTCAACTTTTAACTTTTTACGTGAGCCATCACCTCAATTGTCGTTGACATTCAAATTGGCCTAATGACGATTTTTCTCAACACATTCTTTTATATATTTTATACAAGTCGTATAAATTATTTAACGACAGAAATCTATTTAGGTCCATAATTTTATATTAATATTTCTTTTCAACTTCTTTTACATGGAAAATGGTTAAATATTTCATTTGGCAACTAATCAGCTGATTTAAAACTAACGGAGCAGACGGAACGGATTGATTCTGCTTCAGGCTTTAGTAACGCATATAGACAGCTGATTGGTAGAAGGACAAAGCAGTGGTAACAGACTTGAACTCCTACTGAGGTTTTTGTGCAAACTTAGTTCTCCCGTGTCGCAGAGTTTTTATAAGTTTCTGTGAGATTATGTCTTGATTTGTATTTTAAGTGTTATGACATCTGTATATATATATTTTTGAATGTTTGACGATTGTTGTATTTTTTAAAAATGTATCCATGCCTGAAACGTCGTATACTATAACCAACCGTTTTATTTTGAAAAATCTCTATTATTGAACATCTGAGGGGTCACCTAACAAAAATTCCTACTTCTGTTTGCAATATGTGCGTTCACTAAGATTACCGAATTTTTAAAATACCTTGTTAACGGGACTTTCGCTCTCACCATTCTAATAATTTTAATAATTTATATGCATTGCGTTCTAAACTCATAACACGGCAGCTTTAACAAACTGCCTGCATGGGAATTGCATTAGATAATCTAGTAACAAAGGAAGTAGTAAAGAAATAAAAAAAATCCTGTTGGAAATTATAATGAACATCTTCGTTCAGATGAAGTAGAAATTATGCGGAAGACGCCGGCAACACCAACTCAACAGAGACGTGCATTTTTTAGTCATGTTGGACTCACACAACATTCTAGCGAGGCTAGATTATCTTTATAGCACTAAAAACGCCAATAGTATTATAAGTAATAAGACTTGGCAGCAGAAATTACATAAATTTTGTTGTTCACCTGGGGGAAAATTTTTGTTCATTTGAATTTCCAGCTCGACTAAGTTTGCTGGGCGTAGCGACATTTGTTTAGGTTCGTCACACTGACCCAAATTCGACTACCAACAACGACTATAGTTTGAAAATTCCCTGCGACGACGTTCGTCGAACCAAAGCCCGCGAACACTTCTCTGTGACGACACTGTGGAGTACTACACTCGCGCCAAGCTACCATAGATTCGCCCAAGCGAAACGAAATTACCTGCGTGCGCATGGTTAATTTTTATTCTATGGCCGTACACCACAGCTTGGATTTTTGAACAACACTAAACTGTTAGAAAGTGCTTCCTTTTGGGAGGGTTCTATGTAATTACTACATTTTAAACTTTCACGTAATATGCATGAAATTATTTCAAGTTGTGTTTTTGTTACACATTTTCGCACATAGTAGTAGTAGCTGCTTTCATTTGGGTCACTGAGCTGGAAACACTAGAATGTGATGTTTGGCTACGAATTTGGCATAGCTCCAAATAAAATCTTAACGGAAAAGCTGAACTAGTTTGCATCGATATCAAGTGACGACTTTTTTCTTTATTTATTTCGACTTTCATTAATTTCACACTTAAAGTTTATTAGATCGAGATCGAGGTACTTATTTTCTCTTTCGTACGTGTATGATTAGCACCGCGGAGCTTCCACATTGATATAAATTTGATGAAAATAGAAAGTATACTAGATTCTACCCAAAAAACATTTAATCGAATTAATAAACTTTGTAACATGTTCATGTAAACTCTTAAAATAGATCAAATTCCTTTTCATTTAAAATCATTCAAAATATTCTCCCCGAAGGCCACAAATTAAATTTCAAATCAAAACAGAATGCAGCAGCAAGTGAGCAATATAATTTTCTTGTTCCAGACTCGAAGAGAATTGGAATGCGCCCCATGCATGTTCCATCTGAGATTGTAGTATAATTAACAAACTGGTTTTGAAATATAAAAATTTTCAAATCTCAGGTGGATTTCGCTTAATTCTTAAACAACAAGTCACAGGCGCGCAACTTTGGTGCAAGCTTGTTGTGTGGCGTTTTGTTGCTTTCATTCAAGAAATTAAGCCAGAGACTAGACTAGAGTCTTTCAAAGCGGATTTAATGGGTCATAACGCTCACTTGGTGGGAAAATGTTGTCATACGAGTTTCAATATTGAAATGATTATTTTTATATTTGAGGTAAATTTTAAATATAAAAAAAAGCTACTGCGCCCCTGTGAATGTGAAGGATTTATTACTTCCAGTGGAATTAAAGCGGTTTTGTGTATTTTTAGGATCAAGTATATAGACGATGTTTAGAAGCCAAGAAGATTCAAGACGAGCCAATAATGCAACTCTTCAATTTCGTTCGAGGTCTAAATATAATGCATCTTGTGTAAAAAATTTTTTGGCAGAGCTCCGTTATCGGCGTGCTTCAAGTTTCACTCTCGACGTCTACCAGCTGCATTTTTCGGGTTCAAAGTACTACTTCCGTAATATTGTGAGTCTCAAAGAATTATATTTATTTTTAAGTGATTCATTCGGCATTTTTTATTGTATATGTTTATTTTGTTAATTAATTGTTATCCTTTGTTTATCTATCATAATCCTTTTGGCCACGACATTTTACCACGTTTACAGTTTATGTAAGGCCGGGCCGAATATAGGACTTGTATGTAGATTGTAGCCCTTGCTGCGGCGGGAAGAAGGAATTTGCATCTATTAAGAAATCCTAGGCATTAAGATGCTTGTCGATTTGGACAATGGTGACCATTTCATCGCAGATCTTCAGATAGGCCCATTTTACACGATGAAACACGAAACAAAAAGTTTCATGCAACTTTGCTCGGTTTGAAGGGGAGAGGATAGATAGGGCTGGAGGGAACACGTGTTCCCTCAAACCCTCTCTCTCCTCTGCCCTTCAAACCGAGCAAAGTTGCATGAAACTTTTTGTTTCGTGTTTCATCGTGTAAAATGGGCCTAAAGTTATACCCAAGATGTTAAGAGTTAGGTTAGCCGTTAGATTCGCACTGTTCACTGAACCAGCAAGAATGAGTTCAATGTCCCTATTGATAGAGGTGGACATGAGTTCACGCTCAAAGAACGTGGCACATGCTTTATCGAAGACGTAAGAGTAACGCAGATTACCATCATCAACGAAGCTGTGAAGCCTAAGGGATTGATAGCAAATCATCCGTGAAGATTAGGAGAGAGCTTGTGATATAATTGAATCGTGGGGAGCACAGACCGAGGTGGTGTGGTGTTTAGGTAATATTAAAAATAAACTTATATCCTAAAAGTTCAAAAAGGATCCGTTTCGCTGGCATTGGCTAAGATTTGATATCACGATTTGATATCACAACAATCAGTCGGATTATGGTCGTTACTGTTGATGGCAAATAGTGAAGTAAAACAAATTGGCTTTATTGGGCGTTTTTATTCGATCGAATAACCAATGAGCAAAAGTTCGCTGCAATCGTTAATTCTCTTTTGAAGTTCGACGAGAAGTTGCATGGCGCGCGGGAATGTTCTAGCAAAACGGTATTTCAGAGAAAATAATAATATAACAACGATAAAGTTGTCAAATAATTAATCAAATTTGTTTGCTGAAAATATCCGATCAAATTATCAGCCCGTTCTATCGTCCGCTTTTTCTACTTGTGTCGTGGAACTTTTGTTCAATGACTATTGTATCAAATACAAATGGTATTATTGACACACGCAACTCAAATATATATATTACCAAAAGTGACTAATCCAACAACAAGAATAACATTGTTATTTTCGCAGAACTAAAAGTTCTCACCTCACTTAATCCGGCCGCTTTACAGGCAATTTTTTCACCAATGCCAATATTGATTGTCAAAGTTTTATGGCTATGTTTTTATATGTTTAGCAATTTCGATTTTTAAAAAAAATGACGCAGGGTATACTAATTTAAAGTTTTTAATTGTTTTAACAAAGATAAGCTAACTATACCAATAATATCACTCATTTTATGTTTATTTATCGACATTGGCCATGTTGGTCTCAAAAAACATTTGTCATTTAGTACAGGTAAATTAAACCGAAAAAAGCGAAATAGCGGAAATGATTGGGTACAGGCTGAAATTTGACAGAGAGCTTTCTTTTAGGGTTCTTAATAAGAGGTTATGAAGTCGACCGATTTTCTACCCCGGGGAAACCCACTTTTTAGGGAGTTTTAGGGTCAAAATATAAATTTTTTTCAAATACATCTTAAACGGTAAGTCTTATCATAATATAGTGTTTACAAAAATTGTAGATTATGCGATTATCTAGAAAAAAAGATATTACTCATTTCCCCGTACGAATTGCCATTCATGAGATATTGCCGTTTTAAAGATTAAAAATACTCATACCGCTGAAAATATTAGGCACGTAGTCCAACAACGGATTTATTGAACATATACAAGTTGCGAATGACTGCATATGAGTATTTTTAATATTTAAAACGGCGATATCTCATGAATGGCAATTCGTATCTACCCAATAATTTCCGCTATCTTTACTATTTTACCTGTACTAATTGTGACTAGCATAAATGTAAGCACCTGCACTATAAAAAAGCATTGTAAGAATGTATGGTTGCTTACTTTTAACAGAGCACCTCAACCAAATTATTCATCGGTTTGGTAAGTATGGTCTGGTTGCTCTAGATATCTCTAAGGTTTTGGCAGAGTATGGAACCCTGCTCTGTTGACTATACTCCAAGCTTATGGTGTAGACTCCTTTCTAAAGAACGGCCAGTTTTCTTCTCTGGCCGTTCAATCAAGGTAGTATCTGTCAATCCACTCTAACCCCATTTCACAGACTTCAAGAATGTAAGACAAGCACGTTCTAGACCTTGTCTGCATGACCTTTAGCCATAGGAACATCGAACTCATTATTGATTTAGGCCTCAAGAAACTACTTAGAATTTGCCTGGTAGATGTTCGGATACTCCGGGTATTGATTGATAACTGCTAAGATGAATAGTGAATCGGTTGCGTTAATGGCTGAAATGCTGTCTCAAGGAGGCGTCCTATCACCTCTCCTATCTCAATCGTAATCGACGAACTTCTGGCCAAACCGAGGCCAATGAATATGATGTTGTCATAACGATCAGCGGCGGTGATGGCACTATCTATCAAGTGTGCATAGCTGATGTCGAAGAAAGAGCTTGGGTATTAACCCACCAAAAACTGTTATCGCACCATTTACTAATAGACGGAAGCTAAATTTAAAAGTTCCCTTCTAGATGGTAAAAAAATTGGTTTCTCATAGAAGGCTAACCATCTACGTATAATCCTGGATCAAAAAATCTCCTGGAAACCCCAGATTGAGAGAGTAACTGCCAAGGCAATTACATTTCTTCTGGAGCCTGGAGCCTTTCTGCAGCTAAGCTAGTTGCCACGTAAGATCGATCATCAGGAATTGGATCGACCAGCTATTTCGTCATACCTGGACACCGTTCCAGGGCGCTCGTCAAGATAAAAGATTCACTCAAATCGACAAAGCTAAAGCGATCAAACTTTTAAATTTCAAGAGGGAAGGTAAAAAGAATAACAGAGCTCCCGACGGACCACTGTTCGCTCAATAATCATCTAAAGCCGGCTCTACACGATGCGGTGAACGTTTGATTCGAATGTTTGTTTCCAACGTTGGAGTGATACCCATCACAGCTGGAATGTGTCCAATTACGAACGTTTGACGTTTGACATTGGACACTCGTAGTTCAATCATCTGCCACACGATGTGTCCTACCATCAAGCGTCCAACGTTGGAGGGTGTTCATAGCATCGTGTAGAGCCGGCTTAAGCAGAATATAGCTGGTTATGGATTGAACTTAGGGTTCTGCAGCTCCCGAAACTGCGGAGCAGTTGCTATGCGATTGTGAGGCTACAGCGAGGAGGAGATTGAGTTTCTTCCATCGTAAATCCATTTTAGGCTATATGATATAGTGATAGCCTTAACCTAGGAGGTTTTTAACGACAGGCTTGGCACAATAGACCAAAATAAAATAGGGCGCAGTGCCCGCCCGGCCCCATTAAAGAATGAATGAATGAATGATTCGATTTTGTTCTAAACAAGAATTTTGTTTATAAACAAAACGATAAAATGCCCCCTCATAAAATTTATAAAAATCTCAAAATAGTAAAACTCCATGAAAGCCAAAAATAAAATTCCTTCCTTAATCTTTCAGGATTTCAATGACAAGCCATGATGTACTTCGTTCACGTAAAAAATATTCACCTTCATTAACAGTTCATTACTATTATCTTAACAGTTGAGAATTCCAGAGCTATTTACCCAGAATGCTCCAGACCAAATCAGTCGTACCACACGGAAATGCGCTGTAATATGGGACGACAGCGGCTAAAGTAACTCACCTCCGATTACTGGTGCCAGATGCCTTTTTAGCAGCGACTAGAAGAACAGTAAAAATCTGAGGATTGCACAGGAAAACCGTCTCATACACATAGGCAGACTTTGAACTATCAAAGCTAAAACTAAAGAGGCGGAATCCATTAGTAATGAGGTAAAGGTGGTCTGGTTTGCATACTGATCGGATCTCCGTGGGAGTGAGATGTCGAAGACTGTAGCTCTGCGGTCTCAAGTGAAAGTCAAGCAGCAATTCGATACAAAAGATTTATCATGTGTGGTATCGAGATTCTGGATTTTTTAAACATCTATCGCACACACTCTACTGTACTGTAATAATTCTAGCCCAATATAAACAAGAGATACTTTAATCGTTAAACAAATAATAAATCATTGCCGCGCCGTGCTGCGATTAAAAATCTTGAAGCCACAATAAACGCCCACTAAATATGTATCTTATTTCTCAAGAATATTTGTGTTGAGCCACCACCATTCCGCGCAGTGAGGTCAGTTGTGAGTATATTTTTACTTCGGAAATACGGATGATCACGTCTACGCCACCCTCGGCGACCGCCAAAAAATTGTTATTAAAAAAAAAGAAACAAAAAGCAAAAATGTCTCATAAACTAACAAATTGAAATTTTTTTAATCTTCTGCTTCTTCTTGCTAGATTGCCTGCCGTGCCGTATATATTGCGGATATCAGTCATGTTTCCGAGTATTTTTAGAGATGCCGAGGATTTAACAATTCAAGTTTATGTAATTTTCACACCCAGATATTGCGCCATTTTCATGATTATATTTTCCACTTTAATCAGGCGCTTACTTTCACTAATTTCTCATTTTTAAGTAGAATTATAATTCCTGGATTATTTTTTCTGCCTATCCGGCAGTCCAGCCGATTTTTTATCTTCCTTGAATTCAGTCGGTGCTTACTGTAAGTAATTCATTATTTTTATATTATCTTATCATAAAATTTTTTTGGTAAGGCTGTGCGACACACAAATTTGTTTTTGATATTTACATATATAGATCCTTATCTTATCTATAAGATAAAAGGAATAATGAAAGAGGAAAGATTTATGGTGATGTGTATGTAAAGTGAATTGACTGACGCATTGCATTCACTGTTTGGCATTTTTATTTCATAACAATGCGCTATTGTTCAATTTCTCAGTTTGCACGAAGAACGCTTAGTTAATTTAGTAAGCCCATTAAATCCTTAAAATCTAATCTCTAAACTTAACTAAAACTATCTGCAATGATCTATATATATTGGCCATTACCATCTAATATCATTCTGTAACATTTCAAATATGTAACTGCTAAGGAACGAGCAGTAAAGAAGAAGGTGTACGACATTTGCACAAGCAATCTTATCAAATATAATAATAAAAATCTCAACAATTGCATTTCTTCACAATGAATGGTTATTTCCTGGGTTTTTTATGTTTGTGATAAGATTTGTTTATCCTAACAAAAAAATCAAAAATATTATTTACCTTATATATCCGAAAATGATTTTAAATATGATAACGTCTTAAATCACGTCGCTAAACTCAATATCTTTTCAAACGTTAAATGCACCCCACCCAATTAATTTTAAACATTTCGACATCGAATTGCGAAACTGACCGGAAGATAAATTTGATATTTTTGGAAGTTCGCGTACATTTTGTATCGAAATTGCTAACACAGTTCTGTGTTCAGCTAAACAAATTGCTCATACAAGCAAATATTCAAACATCTTGCTAAATTCTTCTAATTATACTAACTCATCTGTAGTTAACATACATATATTGACAATATGTATCAATATAATTCATCACGCACATATAACAACAAAAAGAGTATGTCCTTGAATACTGTCGAAAATTTTAAATTGCACAAAACGATCTTTTCAATTATCGTAAGAATTCCATAAAAAAAGCTTCTATTCGAAACACAATAAATTCCTTACTTACGTCACCCCAACAGAAATAAAAATATTCTACGTTTCCCAACAAAACTAGTCTCTCCCGAGAATTCCATTAAATTTAGATACCAGAGGCAGGTTTTGTGTGGCTTAGTTTTATCTGAATAACTTATACATTGATATGAAAAAAAAATATAAATAAATTCTCACCAATTGCACTAGTTTCAAAATTCCAGGCAAGGTCTTAAAGTATCCAAGATTGCACTGGACCCAACCTAGGCCTCCGCCTTGTGAGGCTGTTGCTGTAGTATTAGGTGGCTTCGGTTGGCCAGATTGTGGATTGCGATTAGGATCAATAGTAACCACGGTTTCCGTCATTTTCTTGATATTATTATTTAATTATTACACTTCAGTTTCGTTTATTTTTTTTATTTTCGAAATTATAAACTGGAAATTTCACTATCACCGTCGCCGTCAGTACACAAAATTTTCTCAATCATACACCGATAATATAATATCGAGAATCGGTCGCTTTCTACCTTGCGCAGTATTTATCTGATTATTTTTTTTGTTGTTATTAAACCGACAGCATCGTCCACGGTTTGTTGTTACTCAAACGAACGCGTCTCATCGACTGGATTATTTGTGCTCCACGAAAGTCGTACCGTTACGCGGCTGTTTCACACATGAAATAAGATTACCATAGCCACTGGTATAGGACGCTTTAGGTGTAGAATCTCAACATCTACCGCTTCTACGCGCCAACTTCTTTCTATTCGCAAGAAACTCCCAAGACGTCGTCGTTAGCATTACATCTAGCCGTTAGCAGCTCTTGCCGCTATGTTTTCATCAACTCTGAGTGTAAATAAACGTTCACTATATCTATAGAAATCTACCTATACCAAGCAACACAAGCATGTGCTTTCGATAGACTAAAAAAATCAGATACTATCCTACTCCAATATGATAGAAACCATCATTTCCGTCACGAACTAGATAATACAATAGAAAATGTCCCAAGAAAAGCTCGCACTCACACCTGTTGTATTGGAAACGTGAAAACACTCACCATTTATTATACTAACTACGCTACGGTCCTCGTTAGGCTTTTGTTTCAAACTTACAAGCAAATCTTGACAGGTCGATTCAACATAAAGTATGGATTCTACAATGTGACCTCAACGACATTCACCTTCTATGTAAGAATTTAAACAGGTGTAGCTTCTCTTCAGGTGTGCGCAAGGTTGCAGTAAATTCCCTCTTATTTTGTTAACTTCTTTCCACTTTCTTTGGGTCTAAAGCAGAACAGGTTGATCCTAATTTGAATCCTTAAATTAAAATGGAGGTCAAGGTTTTTTGATAAGTTGACCTAGATTAAATTAAATTAAGTTTTACCCTAGACAACAGCAATTAATGATTACCTTCCACTCTGGTCTGCGCTTTTAACTGTGATAAGAAATGCAATAATCGAAACTATTTTAGAGAGGAATAATTGAAACCATTTTAATGAGGAGATAACAAATAAAATATTTCTACTAACTAGTACCTATACTGGAAATTCGAGATTATGTACTTAAAAATACATTATTATACATTATCTCAAAATCGCACTCTGTTTTGAGCTATTGCCTCCATTTTAATCCCAGGTTTTAATGCTTTATTTTTTTATGTGAGTAAACCAAGCTTGGGATTCACACTTTGTACCAGTCTTTCTATCCTTAACTAAAGGATAGCTTAGGATAAGACAGCTTAGGGAGCTGAGGATACTCGACATAGAAGCGATGAACCTTATATTTGAACTTGAAGATGCTCAGCAATACTGACTTTGGTAGAACTGCAGGGTGCTGAAATTATACGAATCTTTTTTCTTGGTTCACACAAATTCGCTGCAGGCGGAAGTTAGCTTGCTCATCTCTCAACGAAGGCTCTAATATTGGCTGAATTTCGGCTTCTGCAACTGCAAACAATCTTGTTGGCATTTCTTTCCAAAAAGGCTGTGAAAGTCTCACATTGAGCACCTCGTTGGCCTATTGATTCTCCTTCGTCCGATGTGTCATTGTAACGAACTATCGTCACTTTGTCTGTGCTAGTCGGCCTCGTTCATTCGGCAGACGCCATTGCTAGTTACTCGCACTGTCGTCGCTCTCCTTTATACGATTAGTCAGAGAGTGTTCGCGCGATCGCATCTTATCTGATGTAGGTTGGTCCTCTAGTACTGATAGTACCGGCAATGTTTCTCCCGCAACACAAGACTCGGCTCACTCTCACAGTTTATAGCCCTTATTCTCGCGCACGTTATAAATTCGTTTATAACTAGAACAACTCGACTGTAGAGCAACCAGTCAGTCCACAGTATGTACAGTCAGCATTCCCGAACTTATTAAACACCCAAGAGTTCAAACTCACGGTTTATCGCCATTTTCTTATGCATCCCCTAGATCCTCCTTAATCTATCCTTTCTTTATTATTCGAGCTAAGCTTACTGCTAGTCATTGCACCATGACATGACGGACTGGTAGTACAAACGGTGGTGAGCTTAGACTATCATATAAAAAAAATTAGATGACGAATCTTCAAAAATATCCTTGTAACATTATTAACCTTTACTTCCTTATTAACGTCTAGAATATTAACTTCTTACTAACGTGAACGGTAACTTCCTTTTTTAATCTAAAGGACAGTAACTGAAAAAAAAAACATGAGTAGTGGAACCGTAATCCTTCTAATAAGCTCTAGCTTATCGTGAGGAAGGTTACAATGGACGGACACGCAAATACTTCGTGAGTATCGAAACTCACGTATGCGTATTGTAACGAACTCGACTGTGTTGATGAATACGAGAATGATTTCTTCAATTTAAATATTTTTTATAGGGTAAAGTAATTTATGGCCTGATAGTGAAACTTAATTTAACTAAATATTGTGACTGTTATATATAATATAAAATAATAATAATACTATATTAGAAAAAGAAAGAGAAAAATAATTCTTTCTCCTATAAGAACTATTTTACCTGTTATTTAACCAGCTGATGTTGGTGTGTCTTTCAGTACCACTTTAGACTTCCTGGTGCTTCCCTTTTCTTGGCATTAGATGATTGAAATTTCACTTCGCTCTATTGTATGTTCTTCATCACACGTTCTCCTGCTTGGGATCACGTCTGTGTCGGGGTATTCCGCTACGCATCAAATTTTATATTTTGTCATTCTTCTTCTCCCTACGTCGGCCAAATCTCACAATTATACCCTCAGTTCACTATTTGGACATTTATTGATAACAACTGTAGTATAACTCGTTTATTTTCAAATGCAAAATATTATCCTACGACTCCTGTTTAACTTTTTTATAATTGGTCGAGTTGTGTTTATACAAGTGTGTTTTGTGAGTTATAGATGTCGCTGAATTCAGTAAAAAAAACAAAGTTTACATACGGAAGATGCCGCGGAGGGTATTCGAACCACGGAATAAGTGAATTTGACAGCAGTTTTTATGGAAGTTTGATTAACCGCTACCAGCTGACGTTTTATTTTCAAAACTATAAATAGCTGTGTTTAATGAGCTGTAACTCGTTTCTGTAGTTCGCAATAAGAAGTTCTCTACCAAAAATTCTCTATTTGACGTCTTTCTACACCACTGTGCCCACATTTCACCGCATCATTAATGGGATAGAGATTTTTCTCCACTGAAGTTATAGAAACGAGCTACTGCTCTAGGTTGAGCTAGTGAGCTAGTGAATAACAAAAAATTCATTATTATTATCATTATTATATATTCAACAATCTATTGAGTTTTAGTCTTTACAATTTGTTCATTACCTGAACACTAGGTAGCGCCTCTGTCGAATAATAATAACATTTTTTAAGTGCTGCCAACACAAGCCGGTGCTTCCTCTTTTCCAAGTACGTTCTAATCGGTGTCGTTTGTGACGGATTTTAATAAATAAAATCGGAGGTAATCGCCCGTATATTGACCATAAATATGTTTCTAAAAATTTACATGAATCGTTTCTAATCTCAAAGGGTTAAAGAATTGCAAATTATTAATATATTTAATTCGTTTTGCGGGATTTATTTGGTGTTGAGGTTATGATTGTGTTTGACAGTTGTATCCATTGCAACTAAATTTTATGTTTTGCTTAATATCGCAATATCTGTGATAATAGGGAATTAAATCTTTGCCTGTTAAACAAATAAACCTTACTTGATGTGACGCGATATTTAGATCTTACTAAAATTGTTTTGTTTGGGAATTGTCCCACTTTGTTGACACCTGCCCCTTTGATGTGTTCTTTCATTCCGTGTTAATTTACTTAAATTCTTTTTCATTGCAGCCATGGTTCGTATGAATGTTTTAGCAGATGCCCTTAAATGTATCAACAATGCCGAGAAACGGGGTAAGCGTCAAGTGCTGCTCCGGCCCTGCTCAAAAGTTATCATTAAGTTCTTAACTGTAATGATGAAGCATGGATACATTGGAGAATTTGAAATTGTCGATGACCACAGATCTGGAAAGATCGTCGTGAACTTAACAGGACGACTGAACAAATGTGGTGTCATTTCACCTAGATTTGATGTTCCAATTAATGATATTGAGAAATGGACTAATAATTTATTGCCTTCACGTCAATTTGGATATGTTGTCCTCACCACATCCGGCGGAATTATGGATCATGAAGAAGCAAGACGGAAACATTTAGGAGGAAAGATCCTGGGATTCTTCTTCTAAGGATTTTTTTATTTATGTTTTAAGAAAATAAAAAAATGTGAAGACAACAGTGGAATCTTTTATTTTAAGTGGCATCGCGTATTATACTGATTTTAAGTGGATGTGGATCACCGGCAAAATCAGTTTGGCGGGTATATTGGGTGCTTCCGTAAAATATATCTTGGACGCGGAGAAAGGTAACAGTGTGAGATAGAAATTTGGAGGTTTTTGCTAAGTATCGGTGTTTCCATCTTTTATATAGGGCTTCTTCTGTGAATAAGAGGAAGCAGATGAGGAATGCTCTTCAATAAAAAAAATTTTAGTAAAGGCAAGAGAAAGTTAGTATAAATCTGTTTTAAATAAGTTTAACCACAGTGCAGGGTGTGAAAGTAACTCGAGTTTAAAGATAGCAGAAAGAGGAATAAAACATGGTAAACGGTATCAGGTGCTTTTTGTAATGTTCGATTCAATGTTATGACAACAAGCGCCGAAATCTGTGATCAAACAAAATCCCGTTTCTCGGTGTGCTAGAAAGTACCCGAGGGCAGAGGATGGTATCGAAGGGAGTGAAAAGGCGAGAGACCTTATCACAAATGTTACTCTTAACCTACGATTTCCAATACAACAAAGATGTTAGCCTCACTCCTGGGGTGGTAAGAGGTCGATTGAAACGACTTACATGCTCCACCCCTGACGCTACCGGGTCTGTAATAACATACATAAAGTAAGTTTAAAACAGGAAATATGATCCGTTACATGAATTAAAGCACTGTCGGTATTCAGGTCTTGGACCGGGGATATCGAATGAGCGTCTTGAATGTGGCAAAATGAATTTAATGGTATACGATTTATTATGAATCGACCTTTTATCATGATAAACTAAGATACTATTCCTTTCGAAAGGCTGCAAGGATCCCTTCGAGTCGGAAGACCTAGAACAACGTGGAGGAGAACCCTATTATCAGAGGCCGCAACAACTGGGAGATCCTGGTCAGAGCTGAGAGCTGTCGCGCAAAACAGAGTCCGCTGGAGGGCAACTGTTTCCGCCCTATGTCCCGTGAGAGATTAAAGGAGCAATTAGATACTTCTCCGGAGTATATCCTAACTCTTGGAAACTAGCTCATGTTCAGCCCATGAAAGGTGAAGCCAACGACCCTTTAAACTACCTCCCAATAGCAATTACTTCTATTCTCTCCAAAATCATGGAGACCATAATCAATAGAAAGCTGATGAAATGTCTAGAATCTACCCACACGACAGGCAGCACGGCTCGTAGATACGCCTATGTCAAGCCTAGGCGTTTATTACTGTTACTTGAGCGAAAATTAAGAACCTCGATCTAACTAAACCCAACTCGGTTACGTTTCTGGCTCAGCCGGCTGCTATTGAATATGTCGACTTTGCGAAACCGAAGCCCCGTTTTGATCGGCTTCGTGCAAATTTCTTTTTTTTTGGTGTTAGCTCGTACAACATCCACGAGTTCAAAAACAAGGGCCATAGCCTTCTCCTTCAGCACCACCCAGCCTCCTATTAACCTATCTTGCTTTTTATTCCTTCCTTCGAAGCAAGCTCAGTACTAGACATTGCACCATGACGAGTACGACATGATGGACTGGTAGCACAAAGGGTGATCCTAAGCTTGGACTTTTACATAGAAAAAAAGATTAGGACAAGCTCAAAATCATGACTAAAATGGGTTCCGATACATGTAGATACTGTTAAACAGAAAACTTGACATGTAATCGTGGTGTACTAGAACCGACGTAGGTTTCGCCACAATTGATTTACGCTTCAAGAAGTGTGGAACACATCCAAGATCTATCTTGAGGCTGCTTACTAGTCTAAATCTAGCTTAGAACGAACCTCTTGTTGAGGATAAACAAAAGCTATATTACAGGTCGACGTGTATAAAGGGCGCTGCCGAAAATCCGCCCCCAAAAGGACAATACGTTGCCTCTACACGTAATAAATCCTATGGAACAAATTTAAAGGTAACCACACAGTTCTCCAATTTTGTTTCTTTCTCTGTCCCTTGGTGCTAATTAGTTTGCTTGAACTCAAGTTAGAGAAAACACCAAGAGCTCCACTTACCCAAACTTGTAGTAGCCCTAATAAGGCATCTCGCGGGCTTAACCGGTTAATAATGTCGGGCCTTCACCTACCGCACGGTATACGTCCTTGTTAACCGGATAGCCCTGGTACTGCCGGTGTCACAGCCTTTGTCGGCTGATTAACGAGAATCACTTGCGTCAGGAGGCATAACAGTTCGACAAGACTGTCTCCCACCAACCCCGTCGATTGCATCTTTGGCTCAGCCGGCTGCTTAAAAAATGAACTCATACAGCATCCAAGAGTTCGGACGCGAGGTTCATCGCTTCCTTCGCTTCATGCATCTTCCATACCCCGCTTAACCTATCCTATACTTTTTCTATCCTTCGAGCTAAGCTTGCTACTGAAGATTACACCATGACGTAAACGACATGACAAACTGCCAGTATAAAGGGCAGAAACCTCTTAGGTTAGTTGCGGTCGGAGGAGTGAAAAGGCGAGAGACCATATCACAAATGGTACTTTTAACCTACGATCTAGAATACAACCAAGATGTTAGCCTCATTCCTGGGGTGGTAGCACGTAAACAAAGCAAAAATTGCTTTGTTACGTTTCTTCGTTACAAAGCAAATATGCGTGTAACAACGATTTCTAGTCGTAACAACGCCCGTGTGTCGAGGGTATAAGATGTTTTAATCGACCTCCATAAGAGGTCGATTGAAACAACTTACATGCTCCACCCCCTGATGCTATCGGGACTGTAACAACATACCGTAATACCGGAGGCCCGGTAAAGTAAGCTTAAAACAGGAAATATGATCCGTTACATGAATTAAAGCACTGTCGGTATTCAGGTCTTGGACCGGGGATATCGAATGAGCGTCTTGAATGTGGCAAAATGAATTTAATGGTATACAATTTATTATGAATCGACATTTTATCATGGTAAACTAAGATACTATTCGTTTCGAAAGGCTGCAAGGATCCCTTCGAGTCGGAAAACCTAGAACAACGTGGAGGAGAACCCTATTATCAGAGGCCGCAACAACTGGGAGATCCTGGTCAGAGCTGAGAGCTGTCGCGCAAAACAGAGTCCGCTGGAGGGCAACTGTTTCCGCCCTATGTCCCATGAGGGATTAAAGGAGCAATTAGGTACTTCTACGGAGTATATCCTAACTCTTGGAAACTAGCTCATGTTAAGCCCATTCCCAGTGGAAGCCAACGACCCTTTAAACTACTAAATATGTCGTCTTTGCGAAACCGAAGCCCCGTTATGATCGGCTTCGTGCAAATTTCTTTTCTTTGGTGTTAGCTCGTACAACATCCACGAGTTCAAAAGCAAGGGCCATCGTCTTCTCCTTCAGCACCATCCAGCCTCCTATTAACCTATCCTGCTTTTTATTCCTAAGCAAGCTCAGTACTAGACATTGCACCATGACGAGTACGACATGATGGACTGGTAGCACAAAGGGTGAACCTAAGCTTGGACTTTTACATAGAAAAAAAGATTACGACAAGCCTCATAGGACAAGCTCAAAAACATGACTAAAATGGGTTCCGATACATGTAGATACTGTTAACAGAAAATTTGACATGTAATCGTGCTGTACTAGAACCGACGTACGTTTCGCCACAATTGATTTACGCTTAAAGAAGTGTGGAACACATCCAAGATATATCTTGAGGCTGCTTACTAGTCTAAATCTAGCTTAGAACGAACCTATTGTTGAGGATAAACAAAAGCTATATTACAGGTCGACGTGTATAAAGGGCGCTGCCGAAAATCCGGCCCCAAAAGGACAATACGTTGTCTCTACACTTAATAAATCCTGTGGAGCAAATTTGAAGGTAACCACACAGTTCTCCAATTTTTTTTCGAGTGGATCTAGCTGCCAATTTCCCTAACTGCATCGTTCCGTGCTTCAGAGGATTGTACGATTGTTTCTTTCTCTATCCCTTTGTGCTAATTAGTTTGCTTGAACTCAAGTTAGAGAAAACACCAAGAGCTCCACTTACCCAAACTTGTAGTAGCCCTAATAAGGCATCTCGCGGGCTTAACCGGTTAATAATGTCGGGTGTTCACCTATCGCACGGTATACGTCCTTGTTAACCGGATATCCCTGGTACTGCCGGTGTCACAGCCTTTGTCGGCTGAATAACGAGAATCACTTGCTTCAGAAGGCATAACACTCCGACAAGACTGTCTCCCACCAACCCCGTCGATTGCATCTCTGGCTCAGCCGGCTGCTTAAAAAATGAACTCATACAGCATCCAAGAGTTCGGACGCGAGGTTCACCGCTTCCTTCGCTTCACGCATCTTCCATACCCCGCTTAACCTATCCTATACTTTTTCTATCCTTCGAGCTAAGCTTGCTACTGAACATTACACCATGACGTAAACGACATGACAAACTGCCAGTATAAAGGGCAGAAACCTCTTCTTAGGTTAGTTGCGGCCGGAGGCCCAATAACCGCTTTGGAACGCCGTTTTGTTGCCACAACCTCATGGACCTATTCTCTAAAGCCATCCTGTGGAATTTAGGACGCTTTTCAGAAAGTCGGACTTCCAGTTTGCGTATTCTTATAAGGCTTGTCAAAGGTTTCAAAGCTCAAAATACTAGATATGATCCGATACCTGAATATGACAGGCTGGAACTAAAGCCACTCTAAGCAAACCTCACTGTACTCACGAGTGTAGTTCCAAAATGGCGCCATAAAGCGAAAATTGTGCCTCGGTTCTTGGACAAAGCTGTCGGCTTCTTCTGCTTTAACGACTCTACAACCGGGATCCGATCCAGGCCTCGCAATTGTTCTCTCCACCGATTCTGAGCCGATTTCATCCAGTTTGGCATCCCTAAGCTCGGAGCGCCCTGGTCTAAGCCATTCTTCCAGCGGAGGTTTGGTCTCCCTCGCTGTCGCACCCCATAGGTCTTACCGCCGCCCATAAAATCCCAGACGAGTGTAACCTCATATTGATTAAATAAAACAGTTCAAATACACTTTAAAAAAACGTTTAATCACGGCTTTTCAGAAGCAAACAAGCGACATAACAAATTATACGTAAGCACATCCTTAAAATCCTCAAGCATATACTTAACGACTACATTACGAGGAATTGGTTTTAAGTTTTTTCAATTCAATCTCATACGCCAACTTCCGCGTTTCTATTTCCAATTTTTTCAATTCAAGCTCCTGTTTCTTATATTCAAAATCTTGTGACATTTTCTTCTCTTTGTACTGTTCCCTTTGCTCCATTTTCACCTTCTTAATATTGATTTCTTCCTTCTTCAATGTATTCTGTTCGCCGAGCAACCGCACGACTGTTTTGTAAAAATCCTTTCTTACTTTTATATCTTCCTCCATATGATTGCTAAATTTGTAGTCTACTTCATTACATTTTGTGTTACAGTGCAGGTTACTACTAGGCCCAGCTGATTGATTGCTATCTGCAAACAGTTTCCCTTTTGGTGGATCATTAAAACTAGTGTTGGGTCGATTATGTTCAATATTTGTTGTCGAATGATTTCTTATATTTTCGTATAAGGAATTTTCTTTGGAATTATTTTTTACATCACAGATAAAAGATAAGTTTTGTGTGGCATCAACTGAAGCTTCGTTATGATTCACCACGTACATCCGGGGCATAAGCTCAGGTTGAAAATCTTCATTATAATTTCCAGGATCTCGAGCATAATTGTCCAGAGTAATATACTCCGCACTATCTTCGAAATTTTCCTGCTCTTCGGGTTCTTGTTTAAAGAACAGTTCTGAACAATTTTCAAATGTTTTATTGCTGCAAAAGTTCATTGACGGGTATTCCTCGAATGCCACTGCAGGTACTCCGAAACTTTTACCTTCTGGAATTGGGCTCACCGAGTCACAAATCCCGGTCATTTCTGCAGTGCGTTTCTGAAGCTGCGCCAATGCACGACTTTTAGCCTTTTTCGAATTAGCGTACTTCAGCTTTCGTTTTACGTGATATTTATGATCTGACCATACCTAAAAATTAAAAACAATTAACTATGCAAACATTTTTAACAGCAAGCCAAGCTACCGTCGCACCTTTTTCCACTTTTCAAGCGTCTTTACTGGAGGTCCCCGACTATTAAGTTTCGCCAATAAAATTTGCCACAAATGTCGGGCCTTTGCTCTACCGGCAGAAGAAGTTAAAAGTCCTTTTGAGAGATCCTCGTGTTTATTCATAAAATTTACCAAGAAATCTAGCTGATCAGGATTCACAGCACTCCTTCGATATGCGATCCGAAAAAAAGAGATAAGAATTTTCAATATTAGTACGAATTAAGAATAATATTTCTAAGCTAGTATTTTCAAGATCGTATAGTATGGCTAATGATAAATAAAATTAACTTACATCATAAAAATTAATGTACAATTCTGTAAAAAGAAACCAGACACTCGAACTACTAAATTGCATTCGAATAAAATGTTTGACGTATCGACATCGAGCAAAATGGTTGCTTCGATTATGTTCGAATCAGCTGTTTTTCAATTTATGGCAAATTTTCGAATAAATAATATTTTGAAAGCTCACTAGGGGCCGTTTTCGTGTTAAGTTAATTGGTAAACCCGAATCTATTAAATTAATTAAAAAAAAAATCTATCGATTGCTTTACAATACTTCCCGATTACGTATGGCATCCTGCGAATTTATCCAATTTAAGTCGGGTTTATATCCCGAATGCAAAGCGAAAGCGCGAATTAGTTCTCCTCTAATGCATAGAAGATAGTATGGTTTTGTCTCTGCTTCTCCAAAGTGGAAATTGAACACGAAAAAAACTCGATTCTATTTTAAGAAAAAAAGCTTTTAATTTCGAATTTTTTTAATAATCTAATGTGTACTAGATGCCACTCATATTAGAAGTTTTTGTTTATTCATCACCTTGTTTTCGAAAGTTTGAACCTGTTTACAAAAATGTTGTTAAAATGTTTTGGCGGTAAAAAAAGAAAAAGCGATAAACTTTAATTTTTGATTAGTGCAAATATTAAGTGAAGAAAGTGCTTTCACAGTGCTATAAAAGAAAAGTTTTAACACGAAATGTAAACGAACAGACTTTAATAATTCGGTTTACGTATTCGTAATTTGCAGGGCTTCGTTTCCGGTTGCCAAACTGATTGCGTTTACACTGATTTTAGTAAGCATTCGACAAGCTCTCCCACTCCATAATAATTCTTAAACTAGATAAGTTAGGCTTTCCGCAAGCCCTTCTAGCATGGATCCAGCCTTATTTAGCTGTTAGAACCTACCAAGATCTTTTCCGTGGACCCAAATCTGCAACCATTGAAGTGTCATCCGGTGTTCCTCAAGGCAGTTATCTTGGTCCCTATATATTCTATAGATAGATAGATTCTATAAGTCGGCCATGGATTTGCCAACGGGACCACGCACTTAAAACAATATATTCATTTGCTGCCATTCTACCATTTAAATTTAAACAATTTCATGAATAATTTAATTATTTCAATAATTTTTTGTCATAATTGGTACACAAACGTTTTTTTCGTTATATTTTTCTTGATTTTTAATAAAATGCCAAAAGTTGTTTCTTTACTTTTCGATTTTCCCTCCACGTAGTTGGTGCAGAACAGTCAGAAAAATGTGGAAATTTCGCAAATAAATAGTTTATTTTTGTTATAAATCTTTTTAGAATTTAAAAATTCCCAATTCTACTTTACAGAATATCATAAATATTTTGAAGACCAGGCAATAAACGGGAAGCGGCAATAAAAACGAATCAGTTAATCAACATTTACCTAGTGCCCGCCAGATGGATCCTGCAACTTTCACCTATCACTCGATTGCCACGGAAGCCTGTCAAACCGGTTTTATTTAATAAGGTAGAATCTCGTTACGTCAGTGTTGATTCAGTTTCAATTCGACCACTTACTCGCGAGGTGGGTCCGCTACGTGCGCTGGTGTGGTTGTTGTTTACGCGTCGTTCGTTGACTTGTTTTTAAGTGTTCAAATATAATCAATCAACAAAAAAACACCTTGACATAATGCGAAAAGTCTTGTGATTTGTGAGATTATTTAAAAAAGTGCCGCTACATTGCTGGAATTTAGTTTAAAGGTGCTTAAAGTGATTGGAAATTCTCAGAATCCACAGGTGGTCGGGCGCCCTTGTTCCCAGGCTCGGACGGTTGTTTGTAGGGTGCTTGTTCAGTTACCGCTCGCGTGTGTTGGTGCAGTTTTTCCATCTCCGAAGCAACTAAAAGTTGCAAAACAAATCGAAATCCGTAAATGATCCGTTACACGAAATCCACATGAAAAATTCGCCTTAAGGGCAACAAATATGAATGCCAAGTGCCGCCGCTCTCTCAAGAATTTCCAATTTCAGTGCAGCAAGAAATAAAGATAAATAAATTGAAAATATTGCTAGTGTGTGCTGTGTGCTGTTAAGCAGGTGTGTGCGTGTGATTCATATATTCGACGGTGATCGGGCCCAGGTAGCGGCGCGGCAAGCACTGGGGTCACCATGATGCACCTATGAAAAATTCTACCTTTACCAGGATTCTAGTGATCTTGCGCGATCGTTTGCTGCGAATTGTGCCCGGGCGCTGCTGATGTCGGGCGGCGAGTCGCTTTGAATTTCGCAATTTTTGATCTTTGTAGGATCTAAGAAATTCTCTCGCGCTAATTTTATATAAAAAATGGAAGAAAGTGAAAGGCGGAAACACTCAGCAAGGAGCAAAGGGAATTTCTGGAATATTTTTAGCATTCTTCTTGCGATTTTAATTGGCGGATGTTTTTGCACAGGTAACAGGAGTATGATGTTAGATCGTATAAATAACGGTATTTTAAGGGTTATCCAATTACTGCTAAGCATGATGCGCGTACCAATCTTTACAGCGATGCCAATTTTCGTGTGAATGAAATGTATGGGAAAGGCTTAGTTCTATGCGATCGAGAATTCCAGGGATTTTAGTATTCACATCCACGTTCTGTGACTAAAGAAAATTATTATAGAAACATTGATAGAAAATTACAACTGAGAAAAGTGTGCTCTTAGTGAATGGTAGTGATAAAAATAACTAAACATTCACAGATAAAACAAGTGACTAACTGTTTCTGTTGCGGATTCCTTTACATGAAGACTAACTTTAGCTTAACAAAGACTCACTTCAGCCTCATGAGGTTATTCATGATACGGCGCGGTGTGTAGAAGTAGGCTTAGTTTGAAAGAAAATTATAGAATAGAATTTCTTAAAACAAGTTCGGGATTGAGACTTTGCATTGGAACTTTAAGGTTTCGTAGGAGATCGAAAATACTGATTGTGGAACTTGTTTCACCGCGAATGACGCAAGCAGTATAGTCTATAGTATTGCAGGAAACAGGGGTTTGATTTCGCGAAAACTATAGCTATGTTAGTAGTTTTCGCAGGGGACTGCTTCATTCTTACAGTGGCTCAATGGTGGAGGAAATAAGGACGTCTCTAGGTTAAATTTCAGAACAGATGATCTAGCCATGATCTCGTGGTATGCAAGGACCGGGAGAATAATTCACATATCTTGAGGAATATGGGAACTAGGATGCTTGTTTTGTTGATTTGATTTTCATTCCATCTTAGATTCCGGTAAATGTTTAAACTTGAACGTTAAGAAATAAAAGCCGTTAGTTCTTGATCGCCACACAAAAGTAAAAGACATTGGTCCAGGCTGACGTGGATAAAAAAGGCTGAAGAAAAATTAAGCGGGGAAACCTTACAGGAAGCAGATGACGACTTTAAGGAGTCAATACGAGGCTCACAGGAACACGATAAGAAACACCTCTCAAAACAGGTAGATCCAAAGAAATTCCAGGTAGTATTTAATACATTGGAAGAAAGCATCGAGCTAACAAAACTTGTGTGCAAAATAAAAACTTTAATAAAGAACACTGTAGCACTAATTAAAGACATTGAGAGCAAGGCAACACTCTCAAGGGTATTACAAAATCAAGACAACCGCCTCATAGGAATATGATCGACAGCTGGCCGAAACAGACCTGCTGACCTGGGAAACTGCAGAAAGTGATGCGCCACAGGATTACACATTTGAACACTACAACGAATTGAAGAATTGGTTGCACGATACCATAATTACGCTACGACAACGTTTGCTGCCGCAACTCGGCAGAAATTAGGCTTATCTTGGTAATAATAACGCGTGCTATTAGCATACTCAATACACTGGTTCTCCTTCGATGGTGGAGGTCAAGCAGCATTGGACGTGATTAGTACTAAGTTGGGGGACCACTTGGTAAAACGACACGCGTTTGGAATGTTCGATTACGAGTACAATAGATTTCAAGTTGCTGCCGAATTACTACGTGAACCAGTGAACCCGCTACCTCATTACAAGAAAGAACCCGAAAAAAACGTGTGAAACCAAATCATGATTTGCAACTCTTGCTTTATTTGTTTTACATCATTCAGAACATTGAAAATTACATTCCCAGTGCCTCATACTGTAATAAACCATACAAAAACCCTCATAAAATATGCATTTTTAAACGATGCCATTTAAACAAAGAACTTTCTTAATTTCGTATGCATGTCAAGTTCGCTGCAATCAATTGGCCACCCGCAGGAAGCCAAGGACACGACCATCCTGAATATATTTCTCTGTTTATGATTGATTTTATAGAAATACACAAGAATATGAGATCTGTCAGTATTCAAATCGAAATAAAAGTCGCTACACTCAAACGAATCCGCCCAATGCAGCAACGCATATTCTCTTTATTCTTCTTCTTCTGTCTGTATACACTCTCGAATGCCCCTAAGAAATATCATTTGAAACGACACATTGGCAAATCGGCTCACGTACATTCTGTAGACATATGCTGAAGCCATGCTCATTCTGGTAGGATATAAACGATCCACGCCACTCCAGCAAGAGGAGCCTCTCCAAAAACGAAGACATCTCACAGCGCTTCTGCTATTGTTAAATTTTTCCAAACACGTCTTTGACTGCGATATACACCATTCAGCGGCTATTTTCTTGGCAGTGCAAGCCATAAGCCCGGGAGATTCACATCGTTCCTTTTATACAGCCTTCGTTCATATACACTATTGTGCACAGGAAGACGACATTTAACCTGGTCTTGTTGCTATGAATATTGACATTCAAAATTCTCCTCTAAAACCGCTTACCGAGCACAATTCTACCCCCCAAAAAACAAAGAGCTCCTCCGCTTCTTGGTAGGCACCTCGCGCGTTGCTAGAGTAGAATTTGAATTGCTCGTCCCAAGGGACCTTGGTTACGTCTCCTCCGTGTTATGGTCGACCAGAACAGGATGTACTTGAGGCTTCTTAAAAGTAATCACAACCGCCGTACAGATAATAACGGCCGAAATTAATCCGACAGCCCGTGGGCACATCATAAGGTTTTTTTCCGCACTGACGCCATCCGTTATATATTTGACATGTTCTAGAGAGCATCACAAACTTCAACCCTTTTAGGCAGTCGCTGGCATCTGAAGGCGACGTACGGAGACCGAGCTATTTGTGCGTGTCTAATGGTCTAAATAGCCCATTTCAAGATTTTATCACGCCAATGCTTCGGGTCTTTTGCCCGAATGTTGGTCGGTCGGTGGAGAGGTGTCCACTTGTCCACGGAATGCTGATGGAGTGTTTGTGAGTGCTGTGACCATCTGGACGTGCTGTTATAAATGGCCTTAGCATGATTTATGAACTTCCTTCGAAAGCTGCCACAATGATGAGGAAAATTCAAGGTAAAAGGTGTCATCACGCTCAGCATAATCTTGACACTATTTGATCCGGGACTGCTGGTGGATCCTAGGCGCTTTATCCGGGGTTTCTTGGTAAATAGTTTTAGCATTTCAAGGAGGCAATTGTGTTGTTGTGAAGTTATCTTTTGTTTTGGTAGTCATTTATATACTCATGTTTTGTTATCGATTAATTTCGAAATTACAGTACCTGACAACTGATATCCGATCCATTTTGTGGGAAGCTCGAGCACAAAAAGAATTTGGTTTTATTATCTTGCGAATCTACAGCACCGAGTATCTGAACAACGTGGCCGTGCGAAGTGCGGTGTAACCTGAAATACAAAAACCTGTAAATCTGCACAAAAAGAGATGGATTAGTTGCCAGGGTCATTGACATTCAAATTCGTGTTACGTCCGTCTTTTTCCTGATGGTATTACAATAGTCGACGTGAAGCAAAAAATGAAGATATAAACAAAGATTTTGGTGGAGTTTATGCGCTGGTGGTCCATCATCATTGGTGCATATTTTTTCAAAAAAGAAGCTGGAACGTAATTGAACCGAACGCGCTATGATAACGGACTAAGGGATATTGAGGCCCGTGTTATCGACGACATTTGGTTCCAACAAGACAGCGTTACTTGCTACACAGCCAGTGAAACCATGACTTTATTTCGAGAACTATTCGGGGAGTAGTAAATTTCACGCTGCGGACCGTTGAATTGGCAGCCTAGATCATGTGATATCACACGTACGTAAAGTCCAAAGTCTATATGAAAAAGCCGGGCAAGATTGAGGAGAATTGGAAGCCAACGTTACTTGCGCCATTGGCCAAATAATACTTGAAATGCTCGAACGCTTCATTGAAAATTGGATCTTCAGAATGAACTATGTTAGCCGAAGCTGCGCTTTCTCTCTTCGTCTCGGCCCTTTTGTGTATGACCTTTAGCGTTGTTTCCTCCTTCTCCTCATCATGCGTGCTAGGGTGTTCTCGAGTGTCAGCCGCGATTCAGCCATCGTTTCCAACTCCGTCTTATGATCGGCGAATCTCGCACAACGAAAGAAGACGTGCTCTGCGTCTTCCTGGACACCTGGATATGTTGGGCGCAGTCAATGTTCTCGAAAAGCTCGAGGTTTTTTCTATATCCTCCATTTCCATCCAGGAAGTGCGTGAGGTCGTACCTCACTTCCGCCGACTCTCTCATGACCCTCAGACTCGTCCCACTTCCTCTGCCATTCTGTTACATACTCGCAGCATCCAATCACATTTCTTAGTAGTATACCTGTAGGCTTACAAGACCAGTGACGTCATAGGTTTGGGGCTCGGGTGTGAGCTCTATCCGGGACAAGAACCTGTTTGTTAAGCTTTCGCTCCACCAGTGGTGGGCTTAGTATGTCTCGGGTGCACTTTAATGTCGTGGTAGTATTGGGCGGGAATCGGGGGTCTTGGTGGGATCTTTTGGCTTTTGGAGACTTTGAGATTGGCGCGTCTTGGGCGGGCTTTCATGTTGGTGGAGTCTTGGATAAGATCTCGGGGAGAAAAAAATGTTACAATTCACTTAAAATGCACCAAAAATGCACTTTAATGCACTTTTCTGGTTATGCTCGCATTTGATTTTTCCAAACTTTTCGGTTTTCGACTCAGGTGCATGTATGAAATGAAAAAAAGATTTTTTTTTGAAGTTTCGGTTACATACTTTTAAATTACAATTTCTCTCTACCACTTACTCCAATTGAGCATCTGATTCAATTTTACCACCCGTTAGAGCTTTATACTTCTTCCGTATTGCTACACTGACAGTTACAGCTACACTGATATAAAACTATACAGATACAGTTTATAGACCCGGCAGATCAAAGAGACAAGGCAGACCAGACCGACAGGCGGACCAGATGGACAAGCCAGACAGACAGACCAGGCACCCACCACTGCGAAGTTCAACTAGTTTCCCACAGGTGGCGCAAAAGCTCACCAAAGAGGTGCTTGCCGGATAAATTTTACACCCGAGCCCACAACCGATGAAGTCACTGGTCTCGTAAGCCTATAGCTATACTACTCACCTGGTTGGAGCATGTCGTTACAATGATGCTTTCCACCTGCCGACTCACGAAAATAATAAAACAAATGCAATAAATTATTTGCATGCAAATTAAAAATTAGTTTCTAATTACGCCAAAGAAGTGTGTAACTACTAATACGCGCACGTACACACACCGATTTTTTTATTGAAGTTCCGGCAGTTACGAATTCTGTGAAGACTGCCTCTAATGTGACTAATTGCAATGACAAACTTGTCGTCAACTTTACTAAAGCCGGCATTAATGCTTTAATTTGTCCTTGAAAAAGCTCACTGAGTCGTTAATTGGCCAGCAAATTTGGCTTCTCTTAACAAAGTGTTATTTGTTTGGAAATTACACCATTGTCAAACCCCAAACATTGCATTTGCGTAAATGGCCGACATCTAAATATCTCCGAAAGCCAAAGGAAATGTAAATGTGAATTTGTACCAATGTTGGCCCTTAAGTTCGCCTAAACCCAAGCGTGTTAAGTAAATATTACATAAAGCTTCCTCCAGAGCCCGAATGTATTCCCCTAGTTTAAAGACAAGACCGCCTTTGGTGTCATTAGCCGAGACGATTTTATAGTAATTACAGCGCAGTCCCCACAGTCATTTTCCCCCGGCATATATTCACGCGGTCACTTATAAATCGCCGACTTACAAGTCGCTTTATATGAAGCCATGTTGGGAGCCGCGCGAACAAAGAAAACGGCAGGTAACAGAACATAGAACATGAGGCGTCGCTTGCGCCATTGTTTTGCAAGTAGCCAGAGAGCACCTTTAAACAGACGCCGGGGCTGGGAACGTTTCGCAATAATTGTAGAGAATTGATAATGAACAGGCCGCGGCCGCAGAAAACGGGTTATACACAGTATCCCAGGTGCGTAGTAGAATCACATGAACGCGAGGAATTCTAAAGTGTAAACAACCTGAAAGTAGACCTCCATGTGGGCCCTAGGCAGCGGCGAGATGCTTATCAGCGCGGCGTTTTCCACCTTTTTGGCAGTAGTGTAACTGTCAACCGAATGAAGTAATTGCGGCCCGCAGGCGGAGAGGCTTGCGTACTCTCGTTGTTCATATAATTACCGCGTGCAGCACAAATCCCCCGTGGGGGAGGAGAGCGAGAAATTCGATACTACCTGACACAACGTCGTTACCGGTTGTTTACTCCAATGCACACCTGTCTCCCAAACAAACCCCATGGCATCGAGGCTGTTGTATGGGTTACCTGCCAACCTCCAGACTCGCATCTAGCACTGCGCTTTTTTGTTTGTGTTTTATTTTGAAGCTCAATTTTTCTGGCGGGGAAGCATTCTTCATCGCGTTTTTGTGTCAGGTTTTTGTTGTTGATTAAATTCGGGCCAAATCCACCTTAATGTGCAGCGCTTACACAGGGGCATTACAGTGTCAGATATCAGATATGCCATTGCGTTCTGCGGACCTTCCCGGCTGGGTATCAGGGGAATTGGAATTGTGGCACAAATACTTAATGTTACGTGAAAGGTATGAAAGCGGCTCAAATTATAACTGGAATTGTAACAATTTAATGGTCGGCTGTTAAAAATACATAAATACGGCATAATGAATTGTTATGAGTCGTGTTTATTGATTAACAATTTATTGCACAGGAAGACACAGATCGGGTTTGGCTGAAACTTGCCAAAACGAAAACTTATTTTTTTTACTACACTCAAACAATAAATCAATCCTGAGCATTGTGGAAGAGGCACACTCAGAATCTACACGGAGAGTTAATAAAATTACCTTTACAATGGAGCCAGGTGCATGCGACTATCATTACCCATTTCCGCCGTTTCCAAGTATGTGGACGACACCACAAAAGCCTTCAAGATACAGTCACGACCTCAGAAAATGTTTTCAGGTATTAAATATTTTCTCACAGCGCATCTCGGGGGAAAAATAGAATGGATCGAGTAAAATGCACCATTTTGAAAGGAATTGCATTCCAGCTAGACCAACTGCAGCAGCAGGCATGCATGCAACAGAAAGAACACAACCAGTTACCATCTGTGCCTGGTGTAACCTCCACTCTCTGCTACTCCTCCTTTGTGTTGTGCGCCTTCCTTTGGTGGCTGTACTCCAGCTCCGGCATGCAACTTCTGAATTGGAAGCTTCGATACTGTATAAACAGCCTTCAGTCCTGCTCACCTGGCGGGCAGGGAACAAAATCAAACCGAGAACTGAGGGAAGGGCACCTTAATTAGCATGAAAGAATTTTCGGACTAAGTTTTTTTTGTTCACTCGTTCACTCTTACTCTATTCCCGGATGAACGGAATTGGATCCACTTTTTTTCATATAAATTCATTTCTTTATGTGATTTCGTTTCTTGTCCGACACAAAGACATGACAGCACCTGCCTCACTCGAAGAGACATTTTGTGGTCAGAACTGAACTGCAGCTCAGGTATAAAAAAAGACAAAACCATCGAAGGTACACAAGAAATCCCTAAGCAACCAACAGCAGAAGTGGACTAGAATAAATCTTGGAACGACTGCGGCCGAAACAAGTTCTCTCGATCTACAACTGGCACAGAGCACAGCTTTCACCTCTGCACTGTATTGAGCTGGAGCGTGGCAGCCTGGTGGTTCGTTCCATGCACAGATTTAAGTCCCGCAGCCCCATAGGTCAAATCATGGCATTCGACGCCCTCAAGCCCAGTCGTTTTGTCTAATTGAGTTAATTAGCCAACTTGAGAGTCGAGAGTCCCTGTTCCACTTGGGGAAATTGAACTCATGCTAAGTGGCCACAACTGTTGCGCGCCCCTCCCTGGTCCCACCGACGACGGTCCTGTCTCCACTTGGTTTAGGGCTTTTAATTAGAACTGTTGGTCCAAGTTCATTAGCGTCTCGTTTCCGCCTTAATCTGATTGTAGAAATGATCAGTTCATAATGTACAAATGCTTATCACTTTACTTTCACTTCAGTCGACGAAAGTGTGCGATGATAGGAGGGAGGGCTTTGGTTAGATATTTAAAAAGGAACTGGATAAGGACTTTGCATCCCTGCCAACTAGTAAGTCTTACGGGAAAAGAGGATTTTCTTGGTAACAGTTAATTGAGGGAATTTGTTCGTTAAATACTTTAAAATTGTAAAACGTTCAAATTAATTGCTTTGAGCACGGTTTTTTCTTAATATAGACGAGAGTCGACGAATTGGTGGTAAATGGATCTTACGATTACACGTTTCTTAGGTGTATAATTAAAGTCGCATCCATCATTGATAATTACTTTAACATTTCCGGTCCTGACCTCTTACAACTGTTCTCTCCATCGGTCCAAATTCTGAGCCCATGTCATCCAGTTTGGCATCCCTAAGCTCTGTCCTGGTATACGCCATCCTTCCTACCGATATTTATTTTCTTAACGACATCTATGTGGCGATAGGGCTCGTACATCTCGTCATTGTAGAACTTCGGTAATCGTCTTTCCTCACATAAAGGACGAACATTTCTCCGAAGGACCGTTCTCCCGAACACGGCTGAGGTCAGAATGCAAGAAAAGCAAATCTTGAGACCAAATATTCGTCCGACAGTCGTCTTATACAGTAGCAGTTTGAATGTCATGCTCCCCAAGTTCAAACTCCAACTTAAGCTCTTATAGTTTGTTAGAATTGACACAGCGGCTCCTTGAGATCTGGGACGAAGTTAGAAACTGAAACGCTGCAGATTTTTGGAGCTTCTCAATTCCTTCGAGAGACGTAGCAGTCATTAGCAAGGATCGCAAATATCCCAATTTTTTAACTAAGTGACTCTACCCGAGTAAAAATAAAGGATGGCCTTAGAACGGGCAAATGCCGACTGTGATTGAAACATAGTCCTCGGCCATCTGGCGGTTAACAGAAGGCTCGTTGCAGGAAAGTACGGCCGTACAGGGGGCGATTGACGGTGATACAACGGCCTTACAGTTCCAATAACGGCCATACGACGGTGGTACGGCGGCCGTATGGTTGCTATTACGGGTATACGACGGTGGTACAGTGGAAGCAACGTGGATATTCGCCCTCCTATAAGAAAATATATTTCACTGCAATTAAATGTTTGATTTTTTTTCGGTTGTGTTTTTTTTCAAGCCGTTAAATAACAAAATTTCCCACTAAAATATAAATCAACACGCACCACACACCTCACGTACATTTGGTGCAGATTCTTTTTTGGCTCAAATTTCCCGTCGAATGCCCGTTTCTACAGCTCAGTACTTGGCCTTTTAAATCTTTTGGTCAAATTTGGCCGTCGTAAGGCCGTATGTGCTCCCATTAAAAATGGTTAAAAACTCTACGGCCATCATATGCCCCTTAAAAAGCCAAGCGGCCGGTGTTCGCCTTATAAAGGTCGTTTTTTATTTTTACTCGGGTAGTTTGAAAACTATTGGTCTACAGCAGGGCTGGCCAACCCCCGCCTCTGATTTGAAGCCATCTATCTATAGAATCACGTCAGAGCTCTTGTTAGGCTGTACTTTATGGCTAGCTGATCGGAATAGGCTCAGTACACGCCCATATTTGTAGGTAGACTGAAAGCAGGGATTTTTTTGAAAGGAGGGACCAGTGCTAAAGAACTTCGGAGGTATAGGTCTAGCATCGGTTCTAGGGTCCTTCATCATTCTGCCTTCGAAATAAAGATCACTCAATAAAAATATATGATGTCATTACATATTGTTATATTGCGCCCGCAACGTTCATTAAAATTTTTAATTGCACCCTTGCTTCTAAAAAGTTTGGCCACCCCTGGTCTACAGCTTCAACATGATTTGGATTTGAAATTTGAATTCTGCTTGTGTTCTTAGTCAAAACCGAGTACTGTCGCCCTGGTTCATTGAATGACGTCATCTAATGAAGATGTTAAGCACATACAAAGTGAGGATTATTTCGGCTGAACAAGGAAGAGCACAGAGTAGGGAATAATGGCCCGTCCACATGACACAGAAATTTTTGCACAAAACTTGCTTTTTATGGATTTTTTATGAAAAAAATCAGTTTTACGACTGCTTTAGGTGACGTCATTATGCTTGCGCCCGTGAAAAATTACATAAAATTCATATTTGAACGATTTTTGCGCAAACATTATTCCGTCGTGTGGACGGGCCATAAGAAACGTCAACACTATATTGAAAAAATTAGTTTCTCTTCTTTATAGAAAAATATTATATTTTTGTAAGCTCCTCTATTTTACAACTAGAAATAAAATGTAAATGGAGCCTTTCTGCTCAACTCCTAAGAAATGAAATAAAATTAGCTGTGTTCCTTTTCTACTCCGGAGTATTCTGGAGTAAAATATTAAAGGAACGCAAAATTTGTCGATGTGAGTAAAACCTATATAAACCTCTGTGAGAGCAGGAGTAGTTCCAAGTAAATACGAGTAAAAAATTGCAGAAAAGGAACACGGCTATTGTCACCTCATCCATGCTCATCTGATCTATCATCACCTGCAGCCAAATCTTCCGTAAAGTAGCTTAAGAGCTATCACGGAAGTCGCATTCCGGGAACACGTTCGAGTCATTCGCAGCCCAACCAGATTCCACCCCTTTGCAATTTGCAAATTAAGTTTTTCTTTAAATTCCACCCACGGTTTTATAAAATGCACGAAAGCTGCAAATTTGCAAAAAAAAAAACGCGAGCACAGGACCCTTCTGACGTTCGCTAGAGCACTGCAGACGAAATGGGATTGGAGCTGTAAAGTTAAGCTTGAGGGATGAAAGTGCACAGGTGCCGAAATCCGACACCACTTTTGCGTTTCCGCTCTTTTCATCATTTGCTTGCAAGAGGCTAGTAGATGGGGGGACCACACGTGCTGCCTGCCGAGGATGCCTTAAGCTGCACATTCTCAAGTATAGCGGAAGTACTCTCGTGAATATGGTCTGTATAATGGGAGGTACTCCTGCAGAGCAGCAGTATTTTCCCTTCGATTGCATCCCAATGGATCGCGAAATGGCAGACACAAATAGCTCAAGTATCGCACGACTTTGATTGATTGATCAATTTTTATTTTGTTTCAATAGCAGAACTTCATTGCTTTAGAGCTTCCATTCTTGCGGACGATGCACCATCTCTCGTGAAGCTCTCCTTGCTCCGCCAGGTGAGCGTCGATATATTAAGCACTCCTCCCCCAACCCTGCATAAAACCAACAGAAGTAAGTGTCGGTCTCGTTGTTATTTTGCAAACATTTTGAAAAGATGAAAGTTTCCCTTGAAAAACATCTGCTCCCATAAATTTTAAGTCTCCGGTAAACCCGCCCCGCCCCCGTTTCGGCATTCTTGAGGTATTCTGTGCGAAACTTATCCTGGTGCGGAGCGCGCCGAGTAAACACATCTCGCCCCAAAATACGGAAGGTACTTTACTGGTGTTACGGCGATAGTTCCCAACTACTTTGCGTCAGCCACATTAACTCTTGATCTCGGAGATTTATCGCAACTGTTGAGATAAAATATGGCCAGCCATATCCCGGTCAATTAGATAAGGGAAGGAAGTTATGAAATGGTAAACAAGAGATAAACACGGCCGCACCGCTCACGTGCGCCTCTGCTCGTCGCACTTCGGGCGATGAAGACGGAAAAAGCATTTAATGGAGATGTGAGCAAATTCTGTGAACACTTTCTCGCACTCGTGCGATAAAATGGGATTTGAATTAATGAGGGAAAATTTCGGGCTTACTTCAATTTTCGGAATTTATTGCTTAAAGCAGGTATTTCCATGCATAAAAGCGAGCAGAGAGAGAGAGGAGAGCGGTTGCCTCTTGAGTGCTTCACAATTTCTTAAATGAAACAAAATTTAATGGATACGTTGTCCTCGGAGCAGATTATCCACGTGCTTGTTTCTGCAATATTTAAAAGATTACCTGGCGGTCTTGCGGGTTTTTTGAACAGCGCCGACCCACTTCCGAGGTTAATGCCTAAAGTAATTTTACCAAAGGAGCATAATGGCAATTACAGCGGCGAACATTTTTGAATATCTAAATTCTGCTTTAAGCCGAAAAATTGCATGCATGTGAAGATCTCAAAATTTAAACCCGGTAGCATCCGACTACCATCCCAGAGAATCGTGCTTCGAATACATTCCGCGGCATTGCCCTTGGTTTTCCATTTATCCCGAAAAGAGCGTTCTGATGCGGTATTATTGGATGAGAGTCAGTGGAATAAAACCGCGTATTGTCGTTGTCAGTTCTTTCACTCGTCTTCATCTTTCCGACTAGAGCTTGCTGTCCGACATTGTACTCAGTGACAGGAACCGTCGTCAGTACAAAGGGGCTTTTTCTCTGAGCGCTAATTGTTCACATTAAAAAAATTAAAGATAGGCCATCCTGAGTACATACGGGCCCAGGATGGCCAAACTCGACCAAAAGATTTAAATGGCCGAGTACTGAGCTGTACACACGGGCATACGACGGGCATATAAAGGCCAAGTGCATAACATTTTTCTTATGTACAATCGGCCTTTGGATTTTCATATTTAAAGACTACCGATGCACAAGAGAAACAAGTTCTAAGGAGAACAATTCTTCTTCTTCTTTGACGGCTCTACAACCGGGATCCGGTCCTGGCCTCCCGAGTAAAAATAAAAAAGGCCTTATAAAGGGCGAACACCGGCCGCTTGGCATTTTAAGGGGCATATGATGGCCGTAGAGTTTTTAACCATTTTTAATGGGAGCACATACGGCCTTACGACGGCCAAATTTGACCAAAAAATTTAAAAGGCCAAGTACTGAGCTGTAGAAACGGGCATTCGACGGGAAATTTTAGCCAAAAAAAGAATCTGCACCAAATGTACGTGAGGTGTGTGGTGCGTGTTGATTTATATTTTAGTGGGAAATTTTGTTATTTAACGGCTTGAAAAAAAACACAACCGAAAAAAAATCACACATTTAATTGCAGTGAAATATATTTTCTTATAGGAGGGCGAATATCCACGTTGTTGCCACTGTACCACCGTCGTATACCCGTAATAGCAACCATACGGCCGCCGTACCACCGTCGTATGGCCGTTATTGGAACTGTAAGGCCGTTGTTTCACCGTCAATCGCCCCCTGTACGGCCGTACTTTCCTGCAACGAGCCTTCTGTTAACCGCCAGATGGCCGAGGACTATGTTTCAATCACAGTCGGCATTTGCCCGTTCTAAGGCCATCATTTATGTTTACTCGGGCTCTTGCAACTTCTTTCTCTACTGGTCCCGATTCTGAGCCGATGTCATCCAGTTTGGTTGACAGGTTTTGTCTCCTTCTTCTCGCATTTTACCATAGAGGAGGACAAGTCCCTTGACCAGTTTCAGTTGCATACTGTATCACACATACCATTTAAGTCTCTTTCACTCGCTTGAAGAAACTTGAATGTTTTCTTTCTACATTTTTAATTCCACAAAATTTCATATTGTTTCACATAAATCAAAAGAAGGAAATGCTTAACATTTTTATTTTGCTGTGTACTTTATGCAAAAACATTTCTCTTTTGTGGTTGGTTGCCACACTTGTTTGAAGTAGAGCTGTAAGCAGTCTGCACTTTCTATAAGGTCAATAAATTTTGTTTAAACTACTCTGGACCTCCTTTTAATGGGTCCGTTGTCTCTCAAGAACCGCTCTCTAAAACACAGCTTCAACATGTTTCGCAAAGCGTCTGTTTCCTCTTTTATGTAAAGTTTACCAGAAGCACTCACTTCTGAAAACAGAGCGCAATGCATCAAAATAATCACTTGAAAATCTCTCAAATTTGCTTCAATAAATCAAAAACACTGAAACGGAGCTCTCAGCCGCCCATTTTGAGGTTGGCTCATCTTTGCTCCTTCATTAATGAAGTGATTTTCTGCACAGTGCGAGTGCTTCCATACTTCCTCCAGTGGCAAGTATCGCTCGGTCGATTGCGGGAAGCCATTAAGCCCAAACATCACCTTCAATCACCTTCAGCGCAATTCAATCCCAATCCTGTTACTCTTGAACGCAAATCGACTTCGGTGAGCATGGAATTTTTGTGTAAATAGTTTAGACGCCCCAACTCTAATCGATGCGGTTACCTGCCGTGTCTTCTCGGGTTTACATCAACACATTTGTTTGGTTTTAGGTGCGAAGTTCAAAACATCTTTCGCAGGTAACTTCGCACACATTTGTGCCTTGTCATGGCAGTTTCATTCACCTGAGAGGTGTTCTGGTGTTCCTCTTTGCAGTTTTTAGTGAATTTTTTACACATTTCCCCGACAACGTTTAAAAGTGGAAGAAAGTTAACGTAAATCGCAAAGAAGTTTTCAAATAGTTCGATTTGCCCTCGTGCAACTTTCTGCTTGAATAGTTCGAACATAAATTTTTGATAAAACTCGTATTCTTTAAGAAGTTCACTACAACTTGTCGCAGCGCAGTGTACATGCATAAAACTCCGGTGCATCAGTTCGTTGGTCCTTCGCAGCGCTCCGTACCGGGAAGAAAGAAAAACTTCGGCATTTTCTTTGCCCGTGAAGAACTCTAAAAACGTGTTTTCTTCTTAACTAGAAAAGCAAAACTCGAAGTTGTTTACTTGCTTTTGAGCAATGTTCGCAGCTGCACTGCTCTTAATGGCAACAGCAGCAGGGCTATGGGGAGCCGGAAGGTGGTTCCTTTAGGCACGTCCATGTGAAGCCGAGCCGAGGAACGTTTTCTTATAAATGGCTAAAAATTCTAAACAAGAAAAACACAACCATTTATAGAGACAGACTTGGTGCTGGTATCCGCAAAAAATATAGCAATCAAGTGAAGATGGCAAATGTCACTAAAAAGGGCTGATGACCAGCTGACAGGTCATCTTTGGACATACTACGTATGAAATAATGGGCATGCGAAGGAAGACTGGTCCCGGCAGACCTCATCAAGGACCAAACAACAAGCGATGCCTGTACACACGGGATTGACACTTCATTTGCGTTTCCTTTGATGATGTTCCTTTTGATATAAACTCTAAAAAATCTCATCTTTGCCGGCATTCTTCTGCGGTGTTACGTAGCCCATAAAGCTCCTAAGGATAATAGGAATTTGAGATTGAGTTCCACACATCTCCCTCTTATCTTCTTTCCGCTTCACCTATGCTGAAAAGTGTCTCTGGGGCCACGGGGAATGTACACTGTACAGTAGAGCTCGGTTTGTTGCCCTTCTCGGAAAACGTTCGCTCTCTTGTTTTTATTCATCCATGCTCCATTCTGGATGTGTTTAGTGTACATGCGGAGAGCTCCTTTCGGTCTACTCCGACAGCATTTCAAGAGCTCGTAAAATTTATAGGAATTCCTCGCATCCGAGCCGAGAGCCTGTGTGAGAAAATTCGTCATCCATTCTTCAGCGGGACAGAAGAAGGAGCTGTGGAACTGCTTTGCTGTGGCGGAGCTCCACTTGTTCCCACATACATTTCACGGTCAGACGGCAATACTAAATAATGATTCTTAATCAAGGGTCGAGCTCTTTGGTGCCTGTACTCCAGCTGCGCGTTCAGTTGTAATGACTTCCTCTAGAAGTTGACCACTGGGTTCTGAATGTGGAAGAAACAATTCGAATTCTGTTTTCATGTTTTCCATGTGAATGACAGCAAGGATAGAGTCTGGCAACATGTTTTAATCTCTGTAGGAACTGAGTTTGAAATTGGTGCTGGGGTCTGGAGCAAGGTTATCAAAAAACTTCAAAAGAGTTTAATTGAGATTTCTCTAACTCGGGTTAATTTTTTTTTTACTTTTCTGGCCATATTAACCCAAGTTTTAATTAAAATTTTATTATTCAGGTAAAAATTGATTTTGTTTTATTTTTCCAACCAAAAAATATGAAAGTAAAAATTCCCATTGTACTTACGGTCTGTCATGTAATTCAAGTCATGGTGCAATGTCCAGTAGTAAGCTTACTTGAAGGATAGAGGAGAATATGACAGGTTAAGGTTAGGAGGAGACTGGATAGTGTTAGAGTAGATGTCGAGAAGATTACTCCACAATCGAGTTGTTCTATTTATATGAAGAGGGTTAACTGTAGAGTATGAGAATGGGTCGAGCGAGCGGAAGGGATTAAAAGCAGACCCCTGGCAACTCAGGACCACTGTAGGACTTAGGCTCCACGCCATTCAATGTTACCTTAATTGCATCACCAGAAAGGAAACTCTTAAAACAGTTCCTTAAAAGTAAGTCTATACCAATAGTTTGCAGTTTGGACCCAGAGCAGAGGGCCATTTTTTGTATTTGAGTATGGGGACCAGAGCCGGATTAAGGATCTGGTGGCCCCTAGGCGGAACCTGTGGTGCGGGCCCCCTTCCCAAAAAAAATCCTAATTTGTCACACTCAAAAAACTGCTACATTTACCTAGAGCATCAACCAGGCGAGACAATATGACTTTTGGACATTTAAAACGATTCCCCTTTGTATTTTTTTAGCTCCTGCCAATTTCCCTTTGGCCGAGATCATTCTGATCAGATAAACAAGCTAGGGATATTTCAAGAGCACTCTGGGGGACGAAACACTTCTGCTAAGCAAGCCCGTTGGTTTTCTGTCATGAAAGTAAAGCAGGAAAAATGCAACAAAGTGAAAAGAAAATGATGATCTGAAACTCTGAACCTATTAATTTTTGCTTCACCGTTGGTCAAGATTACAAAAATATAATTGAAAATTGAAGAATTCTGCTACCAGGACAAAGCATTTTTATGGTATAGTACTCTGGCAATGGAACTAGTACATTACTGTGTTTCCATGAGCCAGGGTAGAGTTTTCGTTAAGTAAACAGAAAGCTTTTTCTCTCAGATCACTCGATGCTGTTTCCATGACGGTTCTGGGTTAAAGTGACAGATAATTAATTTTGCATTGCCTCGCCGTTGGTATATGTGCAGTAAAGGATACTGAAACACACATCCATATGCAAAACCCGGCTTAAGCGGACTAGCTTCGTTGAGTTTACTTGGATTTAACGAGAATTTACTCAATCCCCGTTTCCATGGGCGCTTAATCTGAGTAAACTCAGGATAAACTCTGCATGGAAACACAGTACATGAGTTTTCCAAAGATGTTCTCTTGGATACGCACTCTAATCGCACGACAAAAGGAAGGAAACTATCCCCGTGTTCTTTTAATGAACTGGGGTTTGAGAGCTTTTGAGGAGCTTTTGAGTTCCCATACAAAATCGAAGAACCAGAAGACCCAGATAAAACCTGGGTTTTCGATTTTGTATGGGAACTCAAAAGCTCTCAAAACCCAGTTCATTACTGTGTTTCCATGCAGAGTTTATCCTGAGTTTACTCAGATTAAGCGCCCATGGAAACAGGGATTGAGTAAAGTGTCGTTAAATCCAAGTAAACTCAACGAAGTCAGTCCGATTAAGCCGGGTTTTGTATATGTGTGTGTTTCAGTATCCTTTACTGCACATATACCAACGGCGACGCAATGTAAAATGAATTATCTGTCACTTTAACCCAGAACCGTCATGGAAACAGCATCGCGTGATCTTGAGAGAAAAAGCTTTCTGTTTGCTTAACGAAAACTCGACCCTGGCTCATGGAAACACAGTACATTAAAAGAACACGGGGTATATAAAAAAAAGCTCGTGCATCTGTAATCTGGCAGTCATCAACGACATTCTCTATACTTTGACGTTATTCTAAACCACTGTTACTATGGGGCTAGAACAAGCAACCACAATGGCCTTAAGACAATCTTTCGTTCTCTTTCGCAAACTTTCGTTAAGTCTTAAGGCTACGCTCAGAACCGTAGAATCTTAAAGAATCTTCAAGAAAGTGGCGTTTGCGATTGATATTTTGTTTGGCGTTTTACAAAAATTAAAGTATCAGCGGAAATATAAGAAAAAAAATTATTTCAAATAAGGTGCTCTGTGGAAAAGATATTTAATAATGGAATATTTGGATTTATTAAAGGACTTAACAACATTAACTAAATTAGTGAGCGAAGTGATGCGAAAACTAGTTGGGATGTGGCTTTTGACCCTTTCGGTCCACAAGATTAACTTCCCAGTATTCGTTCAAACAAAAAAACGACTCGAACGATTTTTATGAAAATCTTTTCAGATCATACTTCCTTTAACACGCTTTGAACGGCATCTTTACGAAGTCGGTATCTTTTTTGGTTCGCGCGAAATCGTGCTGGTACAAAAATCACTTAAGTCGTTCAAACAAAAAAACGGCTCGACCAATTTTTATGAAAATCTTTTCAGATCATATTTCCTTGAACACGCTTCGAACGGCACCTTAACGAAGTCGAAATCTTTTTTGGTTCTCGCGAAATCGTGCCGGTACAAAAATCACTTAAGTCGTTCAAACAAAAAAACGGCTCGACCGATTTTTATGAAAATCCTTCCAATTCATATGTCCTTTAATACGCTTCGAACGGCACCTTAACGAAGTCGATATCTTTTTTGGTTCGCGCGAAATCGTGCTGGTACCAAAATCACTTAAGTCGTTCAAACAAAAAAACGTCTCGACCAATTTTTATGAAAATCTTTTCAGATCATATTTCCTTGAACACGCTTCGAACGGCACCTGAACGAAGTCGATATCTTTTTCGGTTCGCGCGAAATCGTGCAGGAAAAAATGACCACATACGTACGCACACACACACACACACACACACACATATTTCTTCTCAAATTTTTGCTTAAAATGCTATTGGGACCTTGAAACGTGTAAATACATTGAAAATTTCGAATCCGATTTTCGGACCGATTACAATAACTTCCTACTGGGAAGTTAAAAAAGAAACCGCGGTCGTATAGTGTTCGAAAATTATATACAGACCGTTCTAAAAATGGTTATTATAAAACCACTTTTTTAAAAATGAAAGGGACCGATCCTGGACAATTTTACATCCAGTATAGCTTTATTAAACTAGACGTCTTTATTTACTCCAGACTCGATTTATTGTGATTACCTTTTACAAATTTCAAAGCGTCTTAAGGCTATTATAGCTGAGCTTAAGATTCGTTAAGATTTGACAGAAAATTAGCCAGTCTTAAAAGAATTTGCCGAGAAAACTTAAGACGTCTTAAGGCCTGCATCTTGCAGGCTTAAGGTACTGCATCGGTAATCAGCCCGGAGCGCCGAATTAAAATGGGGGCAGGAATACATGAAGGGCTCAACGGCTCATATACGCTTTTTCGCTTCGATTGTTACAAAACATCTTTGTCCGGTCGTCAAATAACGAAAATTTCGTTGTTTAACAAACTTTTCATTATTATACGATTGAATCGTACCGTGCACTATGTGAAAACGAAACTATGCTTCTTTTATAAATTTGAAATATTTTTTCGCCAATTGGCCGAAATCTCAACTTCTTGCCAAGCTTCTCGCATAGCTCGAATTGTAAAATATATTTGGAAGTAACAATTTCTATGATCATTCTTATGATCAAATATGCGACTCTGCCTCCGCCTGGCGGCAAATTCGGTGTCTTATGTGGTGGACTGCATAAAATAATTTTGTGTGTGTTGCGGGCCCCTTTGTGGTGCGGGCCCCTAGGCGAGCGCCTATGTTGCCTATGCTTAGATCCGGCCCTGATGGGGACAACGCATGTGGTGAACACTGCGGACAAGTTAGGACTGTTGTGTAGGTACCCCACTAACGGAAAAGGCCGTCAGTTCTTCGGACGAAGGTAATAAAGCCTTTACTTGAAAAAATAGCGGATTTGAGCAGGGTTCATAAGCTTTCTGCTAAGGGTTCATAAGCTTTCTGTTCTTCTTGTCTCGTCTCGTTGGCTTTCTGTCTCCTGATAAAATCCTAGGTTGTGGCTAGGTTGTACCGCAGCCCCATTTGAGCAGTCAGATATCCCATCAACAGCCTAAGATCCGCACGATTTAAAGTGATCACGCGAACGCCCCTTAAGTCAAAGGGTATTATTAGTTCTTTAGCCTGTCTAAGACCTGGGATTGATTCCCATTAGGTTAGGTTCAGTCTCTTAATCCAGTCCTCTATCAGGGTTAGGTTCTGGACCCTGGACTACGTCCTCAGGCTGGGAATTCAAAACTCTGATGCTGGAAATTCAAAACTTAGTCTGACATGTTTATTAACAAAAATTGTCAGCCAGACAAGTTGTAATAGATAGAAGAGATCTTAAACTTTATTTTAAAAAAAAATCAAGGAGGTGTTATGTAGTGCATTTTTATAAAAAAAATAATAATTTGTAACAAAAGGTCTGTCAGAAGTTAATTAACTAAAATTGTCAGCCAGACAAATTTTTTCAAAAATGGTTCATTATTTACTACAAATTGTATAAATTTCAAGCAGGTGTTTTGGAAAAAAATTCATTTTTTTTAGATAAATTCAAAAATTCATAAAAAATAACAATTAACAAATTTTTACTAGTCTGGCGGGCGTAACATGTTTTTTACATGTTTTCAGCCATTCTCACTTTATAATTTTGAGGTGTTCGATGGGGCACCTTTTTTGTCATGGGAGCCTACACTAAATGTGTGAAGTTTGTCTGGCATACTCGTACAAAACACAAAAAAATATAAAATTTCACATATTGTTTTCCTTTAATTTCATTTCTCTCCTCACAGATCGCAACTTGACTTCCACTTAAAAACTGAGAGCCTTTTTCTGTCTATAATAATTTGTCCATAAATTTACCTAAAAACCATTATTTTCGTCCTTTTCCCAGTCGAAACTGCCACCGTCATAGAGACAAGCATGCCTCGGAGATATTTTCCCTTTGACGGGGTGCCCACAATTCCATTACATTATAAAAACGGCAAAATGTAAAATTGCCCGCTTTCACACAGAGACCGGCCGGTATTATCGCCAAGGAAGTGCTCGGCATTAACTCCCCTGTAGCTGGGTGTGAATCTCAGCACCTGTTTTCCGCTTCTTGCTCTCACCTCACGCTGCATGGCGAAAAGTCTGATTCAATTACCAAAACAAGGGCTTTAGAGCATTCAATTACGACTGACACCGTCATATCAGGGACGGCCCGGAAAAATCTCTCATCGTTAGTAACTTATTCATGAGACTGTAATTCAGGCCAGCGCAAAGTTTGCAAGGATCTGAGACACGTCCCGGTCGGAAATATTCAATTCGTTCGCAAATTAGATTAGTCCGAAAAGGGTTTGATTCGATCCTTCGGCCGCCCGGAATCAATCAACTACGCCCCTGTGGTGGCCCCTAGCTGCAAGGGCGGCTCGGCCTATGCCTGCTGCTGAATTATTGATAAGAGACAGGTACCGACAGAAATTGGACATGGATCGGTCAAGGAGCAGCAAGTCAGCCTGAAATCTCGACACAAAAACAAAGGGCCCACAGCACACACCCTTGAAGGCGGGATAGAGCAGGGCGGAGTGGGTGAATTCCCTCTCGACCCGGTGGCGATGCCAAGTCCTAAATCATAGCGCTAGACACTCACACACTTGCCGACACGCTATTGAACTGTCAACAGGACAAGCATGATAGGAACTTAATGACCCGTGTGACGAATAAATACCGAAAAGTGTAATTAGGCCGCCGGAAGATGGCGTGGTTGTTATTATTTATTGACATTTTTTTTGGCGCTGCTTAATTACCGCTAGCGTGAATAACATATTGACCCCGTATCCTCGCCTGTGATGCTATGTGGAGAAGTTGTTGCTGTGTTGGGATATTATTAGGCGTAATTGAGCTGTTGCCCGAGGTTTACAATGCTACTTCCTGCACAAAAACAAATCTTGTTCAATTTTCATTTTGCGGATAACATTATTGCGGTAATTTATTTTTTTCATAAACGGCACTTTGAATAACATATGTGCCCGTGTAAACGCATTCCCATTGCAATAAAAAATGATTCATGGCAGCTTTTAGTGTTGTTCTTGGTGCAAATGTAGCGAAACATTTGTTGTATATGGACTTTCAACAATAATGTAAAAAGAGTAAAACTTACTTATTTCATCTATATATGTATGTAAAAATGAATGTTCGTTTGTATGAGGCTTATAGCCTTGGAAACTACCCAGCGGTAAATAGAAGCATTCACTGATGCATGAAGAAGCTATCCTAGTGCATCATAGAAGTGCTTCGCTTCCGTATCCCAATCCATATCTTTTTTACCATTGCATGTCATTAGCAAGAAGCAGTTTGTTCGATTTTCTTCTAATTAGCTTCCTGGGAAGCTATTTTGAAGTTTTAAGTTGTGCACACAGAGATCCAGAGAATCTCTTAAAACATAAAATTTACCAATAAAGTTGAGAATGACTTATTTGTAGCCAAGGAAAATCTTCCAAAATGCTTCTGAAGCGCGGCCAGGTAGCACTTCCAATTTGATTCCAGAGAAAGCTGCTTCCACTTTTCCTGCTGGGTACTGAACCAGTCTTAACCAGCTTAACTTAACTTGTTTTCTGAAAGTTACGCTAGAACAAGAAATAATCGATTGCCGCCTTCACTGCAGTCTTCAAGACACCCACTCCAGCCAAATACACCTCATTCGAATGCGTTTTGCTAGACACAAAAAGACTCGCTCGAATCTCCACCACTTAAATCTAAATTCCTGGCAGCAGCTTCCCTCATTGACAGCAGACCAAAGAAGGAATGCAGAAAAAAAGGTATCCTTGAGACCCTCGAGATTTTGCTCTGGTAGTCGGAATTCACTTCGTTTCCTGGAAAATCTCTATTCTCACCACCCGAAAAAAAAACGTTCAACACCTCTTACTCGTCGTAAGGTATTCAACAACGCGCTTCGATCCATTGTGCATTTGGCTGCGGGGGGAGCTGCGAAGCCTACTTGATGAATTTGCCAGGATACACAAGAATCTTTGTGAACACCCTGTGAAGAATTGTCGACCAGCCGGAGAAGGGGGTCGGGGGTATATCATAATTTCAAAACTTTCTGGTCGCTTTTTCAGCAACTTTTGCTGTGTGTGAAATCAGATTCTTCTCGAAGTTTTTCATTAAATATCGAGTTTTGTAGTGAAATGTTTCAAATGAAGTCCTTCTCAACTACTTCGGGCTGTTTTTTGATTAAGTCTAAATATACAGAAATTGAAATGAACAAACTTTTTAAAGCCAGAAACGCTTTTGGTTATTGGGTATATGGGATTTTTGCGTGTCGTGCACATGTCAGCTTCAATGTATTTTCAAGTCAGCTTTAATGTATTTTATTGTATAATCTCGCATGATTATGCAAGCTTCAGCTTCGCATTAAAACAAGACTATCCAAAATTAGTCTTATAAACGTCCATGAGCACGGCACGCTTCGACTTTTCTAAATGCAGCCCGCTACTGGCACGTTTCAATAAAAGACGCACCGAATAGTCCAAACGATGCACGGTATACTCGTTTTTTCTAGACTAAAGGGAACAACATTTGAGTTTTAAGAAATTGTATAAGACAAAGAAAAGGAGCATTTATCTTAGTGACCATAAAGGGTACCATTGGCATACTCAATAGACCGGTTCTCGCTCGATTTCGAAGGTCAAGCAGCATTGGACGTGGTTATTATTAAGTTGGGGGACCGCTTGGTAAAACGTTTGGAATGGTCGAGTACGTCAAGCGTGCGTAACACAAGCGTGCATAGCGGAACCATTTTTAGATTTTCAAGGTGAAATTTAGAACTCGGATAACAACCACCACAACGCAAAGAGGGCATACGACATAGATAAGCTAAAACTTGAAGAAAGAAGAAATGCCTGCCGGAATGCTGTCGTACACATCAACGAAAAATGAACGAGCTAGATTGGAAGTCTTCAAGCTAAAACGAAGAACTGCTGACAAGCTGTGCGGAGAGAAGATAAAATATGTAAACAGGAGGATCTTACAGATGCAGGAAGTCTTCGATGAAGGGAGAACTAGACAAGCGTACCAAGGAACACGCCAGATCAGCAATAAGTTTCAGCCAAGAGCGGACATCTGCAGAGACATGGATGAAAAACTATTAGCAGACCCTTGTACAAGGTGGGCAAAAGTAATGTCATAATGTGAATGTGCCATAATTTTGGCAAAATAATGTCGTAATGTGAATGTGCCATAATTTTTGCTAATGGCGTCAAATTTCATTGTGCTTTGACTCTAACTATAGTCTAAGCTCCCATGACAAAAAAGGTACCCCATCGAACACCTCAAAATTATAAAGTGAGAATGGCTGAAAAACATGTAACAAACATGTTTCGCCCGCCAGACTAGTAAAAATTTGTTAATTGTTATTTTTTATGAATTTTTGAATTTAGCTAAAAAAACGATTTTTTTTTCCAAAACACCTGCTTGAAATTTATACAATTTGTAGTAAATAATGAACCACTTTTGAAAAAATTTGTCTGGCTGACAATTTTTGTTAACTAACTTCTGACAGACCTTTTGTTATAAACTATTTTTTTTTAAAAGTGCACTATATAACACCTTCTTCATTTTTTTTAAAAATAAAGTTTAAGATCTCTTCTATCTATTACAACTTGTCTGGCTGCCATTTTTTGTTAATTAATGTCTGACAGACCATTTGTTATAAATTATTTTTTTTTTAAATGTGCACTATATAACACCTCCTTGATTTTTTTTTAAATAAGGTTTAACATCTCTTCTATCTATTAAATCTTGTCTGCCTGACAATTTTTATTAATTAATACTGAAAAATTTAAAAAACATAAATCTCAAAGCAATGACATTTGACGCCATTTGCAAAAATTATGGCACATTCACATTATGACATTAGTTTTGCCAAAATTATGGCACATTCACATTATAACAATACTTCTGATCCATCTTGTACGACCAGTGCTGTACTATGATAGCGAGACTTGCACAACGACCCGGACATAGAGGAACCAGTCAATAGGTTTGAGAGAAAAGTTCTCTGGTACGTAATAGACCCAACGAGTGAGGATGGAATATGGCGAAGGAGATACAACAGCGAGCTGCATGAACTTTTTTACGACCCGAACTCTCAACCTCTATAAAAATTAACGGACTACGACTAGTCGGCACATAATCAGGATGGAGGAGAACGATACCCCAAAACGGCTCATGGTAGCAGAAATATCGAGAAATATACTAATAGGCAGACCCAGGAGGAGATGGATAGCCTCTATGAGGGATGAGGTGGAGGCAATGCTCAACATCCGGAACTGGAGACATGCTGCAAGGGACCGTCAAACTTGTAGGAATGTCCTAGACCTAGAGGAGGTCAAGGCTCGATTGGGGCTGTAACGCCATTGGATGGATTGATGCTAAAATCTCGCATAAACGCAATAAAAACAAAATTACACGAAAAACTTCAAACCAGCTAAAATTTTTTTTCTTCGATCAAATTACCTTTCAATAAATTGTAAAACTCCAATAAAATCATGGCAATTTCGGCAATCTGCTGCCATTCAACAATTCATCAATGGAAAATCGTTTTTATTTCTTCCGTAATTGAAACTTTTTATAGTAAATTATTGCAGCGCCCTCCATTTCTGACGATAAGAGTTAAAACCGATAAATTCTCGCTTAATCGTTTCTGCGCAATTTACACAAAACTTTAGCAAATAAAAACCTCCGGTGTGAAGGGTGCCATTACGATAGGCGGCGGCGATTAGCTTTAAAATTTTCCCTCTGTTCACCACCACCATGGGGCATGGTAGGGACGACGTGGGGTGAATGAATTTTATAAGACCCCATCTATACGCCAATTTTTACAGCGCTGAGAAGCAGTTGGAGATAAGAAGTTTACTTTGAGAAATGAAAAAGTCGAGACAATACTCTCGCAAAATTATAAAGTTATTGTCAAGCTTTGCTTTGCGAAATGTATCGAGTCAGCCTCTCGAGTGATAATTGGATTTAAGGGATTACGCCCTCGAAGAATCAGTCTCGCTCGCTAACACACCCTTTTCTTCCTGTGCAGTTGTCGTCCTTGACATTTTTGACTTCTTGGCTTCTGTCGCCGTTCAGTTGCACTAAGCTATATCGATTTGAAATTTTAACTTAAATGCATCGTGGGGATGACTGAACGTTCGTTCGCCCCCGAGGCGGAAGAGGCAGGATAGCAGTTATTTGACACTAAATGACAAGGGTAAGATCCTAGACGTTACTGTTATGGAGGAGGCTTTTATGGAGGAGATTTATCCATTCTTTCGCTCTTCACTAATTTCCAAAAGGATTAAGTCATATTTCCTTCATGACTTTTGAAAAGGGAATTAATCTGCCCGGAAGACGGAGTGAAGGGGGGGGGGGGGGTGAGTTAAACATTTCATTTGACATGACGTAATTTGTAAAGAGATTAAAAGCGCGCTAATCCAAGAAAATCAATATTTCATGCTTTCTGCCGTGCCAATGCGGCACTGATGAATGAACTCGAAATGTTGTATTAAATAATTGGAAGGGGTGAAGTAGAAGAATGGAGGGTGATGAGCAGGAACAAAGGAGAATCCCAATTGTGTGAGGTTTGAAATGCAGTTTGCGTCATCGCATTTCTATATTTTCTGCCACAGTTTTTATATTTTTCAATTGTTTGTCTCTTAATGCCCGATTTTACAGTGAAAGATTAAACTGGAAATTAACATACATTTTTTTTTTTTTTTAATGAGAACTAAATTAATCGAGTTAATCTTCTAGCTCAGAAGTACACTTCTCAGCTGGGCTGAGAAACGGGCCACGCTTATGTGCAGGGGCCGAATCCGGCCGAAAGCACCAAAAAAGGTATAAGAAGAAAAAAACAACGCAAAACGAGCATGCAACCGAAAATGCGGGTTCCTTCTCAACCCTTCCCGGCACTCCTGTACCGAGACGGTCCGGTCCCTGCACACAAACGCGGTCACATTTACCACTGCACAGTGGCTCGGCTAAGACATGCAAACACAAAACAAAAAACAATGTAACATTTAAGAGCACAAAGCATCAAACAGAGAAGCGTGCAAAGACAATGAAAACGTGGGACACACAAGGAGTCACGCCACATTAAAAAGAGTCCTTTTAAGGACATCTTCGCTAGTTTGCATGCTAAAAACACTCGCATTTTTGTTAACATTTATAAGCATGCGGTTAACTGGTTCGTACATCCCATAATTGGTGTTAGAGGAATTAATGTACAAGAGAGGTGGACCTCTCAGGTTGTAGTTGTTCACTCTAAATGACGTACGGGTTCGTAGGAAGCCTGAGTCAACTTTGTCATTCAACAAACGATGAACGAATATAACGTCAGCGACCTCGCGACGCTTATGGAGAGAGCTCAAGTTGAGCAATTTAAGTCTGTTCACATAAGGCGGAAGAATAAGTGGGTCATCCCACGGGAGGTGACTGAGTGCAAAACGGACGAACTTCCTTTGAACCGATTCGATTTTATCGACATGGGAGGAGTAGTAAGGAGACCATACCTGGGAGGCGTATTCAAGTAAAGGCCTAACTAAAGATATGTACAAGTGCTTTGTGATAAGGGGGTTGTTGAATTCCTTGGACCATCTTTTTATAAATCCCAGGACTGAATTGCCCTTGGAAGAGATATAATTGATGTGGGTGGAGAAATCCAACTTACTTTCTAACCTAACCCCAAGATCGATAACAGAGTTAGTGCGGGAGATCTTGTTATCGAGAAAAGTATAGTCATAAGTTATAACGCCACGTTTTCTACAAAAAGTCATGACCTCACATTTACTAATGTTAAGGACCAGGTTGTTGTTGGAACACCAAGAATAGAAGGTGTTTAGGTCTGCTTGCAGAAGTTTGCAATCCTCGATACTCCTTATGTGGCGGTACAGTTTGATGTCATCGGCATAAATAAGGATTTTACAGTGCCTCAGCAGGGTAACAATGTCATCGATTGATAAAATAAAAAGAAGAGGACCAAGATGACTTCCTTGCGGGACACCAGAGGACGCCTCGATGTTTTTAGATTTGGCTCCGCGGAATAGAACCTGGTAGGTTCTGTCGGCTAAGTACGACTGGAACCACATAACCAGGGCATGCGGAAAGCCTAATTTTTTTAGTTTTAGAACTATAATAGAGTGAGAGAGCATGTCGAAAGCTTTACTGAAGTCTGTATAAACACAGTCAGTTTGACAGCCAGTGACAAAGCCTCGAACAGTGTGAGAAGAGAACTCTAGTAAATTAGTAGTAGTGGAACGAGCTGCAAGAAAACCATGTTGGTTAGTTGAGATAAGTCTCTTGCAGATAGGGGCAATAGCAGAATAAATAATGGATTCGAAAAGTTTTGGTATACATGATAACTTCGCAATCGGTCTATAATTAGATATTTCGTTCTTACAACCCTTTTTATGAACAGGGATTATAAAAGAGTTCTTCCATAAGGTTGGGAAGCGCCCTGTATTGAGGGATTTCTGAAATAAACATAGGATAGGAGACAGTAGGGCCCCTGCACAGGATTTTAGAACAGCAGGAGGGACACCATCAGGGCCGGACGAAAAATCTTGTGGAAGATCATTTATATGTTTCGAGATATCTTCCCTGGTTATAGACAGAGATAAATTTTGAGCCGTTTGTATTGCGTTGATATGTCGAAAATTGTCTTCATGAGGTTGGAAGACAGGAGACGAGAAAGATTTGAGGAAGAACGATGCGAACTTGTCGCAAATCTCGGATGAATTAGAACTAACAGAGTTCTCGTATTGCATGGTGTTAGGATAATTATCAACTTTTTTCTTAGAGTTGATAAATTGAAAGAATGCTCTGGGATCCCCATACAGTTTACCTTCCATGTTGCTAAGGTACTCCTTATAGAGAGCTTCGGACAGAGCATGGAATTGGTCATAGCAATTGAGAAAAGCATAGAAGCTCGCAGTGTCTTTTCTCTTCAGGTAGGTTTTCCAGAGTTTGGTTTTTGGTGTGTCTCAACTCATTATTGTACCAGGGCGGGGATGATCTGGTCAACTCAAGAGGCTCAATAGGTACACAGGATGCGAAGGTTTCATACAGGACGGAGTAAAATCTTGTTACGTCGTCATCCAACTCATTAGAGGAAAGCAAGCTATTGAAATCGATCGAAGTGAGCTTGGATGACAGTACTTCAAGATTAGCCTTTTTAAAGTTAAAAGTAAAGGTTGACTCCTCCGGGATTAGCTTATAGTTAAAGGCAAAACAATAGCTGAGTAGGAGAGGAGGGTGATAATTATCAACAGGCGACAAGACAATTGAGCTAGGCTCAACATACATGTTGTCTGAGTCGGAAAAGAATATAAGATCTAACCACCTACCTAAAATATTATTCACACCGCTCATTTGGTTCAAACCGCATGAGAATAAGGAATTCAGAAAGTCGGATTCCCTATCATTAAGGTTGTTTTCAGGTAGGTAGTTATCGTCCTCATCGGAAGATACCCATTGAACATTGGGTAAGTTAAAATCTCCTAAAAGTAGGAGTTCGTCTTTGGAGTCCATCATATCCTGGATATGATTAATGCAAGATATTAGAATATCATAGAGGTTTTGACCTCTATCGTCAATAGTGCTGAACATACCTGGTGGGATGTAACAGCAAATTAAAAATAGGTTCTTATGGACAAGGGAGACTTTAAGAGCGAGGAGCTCAATGTCCAAAGAATTGGAAAAACTAGGAGGCGTTATTAAGCAACAGTTGAGAAGGTTACTACAGGCAAGTAGTACACCACCTCCACGAGCCTCCGAGTCAGTATATCTGTCCTTCCGAAAAACTTGGAAGGAGGTATCGAAAAGTTCGGCATTAAGAACTCCACTGTGTAACCATGTTTCTGTAAAAGCGATTATATCGAAATCACTGGCCGAAGTTGACAGAAACACATCGTGGGTTTTGGATCTGATACCCCTCACGTTTTGATAATAGAGGGAAAGCGTCTTAAGTTTTTTGAAGATTGTGGAGTGTCTGGAGTACGACGAATACGCGTGCGAGGAACAAAACACTTTGAGAAAGCACCGGGAGGCCAGAACGTGGGGTCCAAAAGCTTTTCAGCTGTATTGAGCGGTGCAGTCAGAACAAAAGATGCGACCGGTTTGGAGGCATTGCTGATCTTCCGACAGGATACTGTCTCGGGATCAATTGCTTTTCCCTTTAAGTATTCTTTAATCTCCTCGGACGTAGTTACAGGGGAGAAACGCGAAATAAAAATATTTTGTGGCCTGGGAACCGTTACCAAGTTGGTGTGGGTTACCGAAAACCCAGTATCCCCGATGCCCGAGGGTCCATCGATATTACTGGTGCTGGTTGATGCCACATCCGGCTCAGGGATAGAATTAGAGCCCATTGGTAGTGAGGGGGCGGGGACGGACGAAATATTAGAGGAGTTCGTAGTGACAACACCTGTAATGGGGTTCGTAGTGACAACATCTGTAATGGTGACTTTACGATTGCGTCTGTGTTTTCGATGCTTTGCGCACGTTTTCTGGTGGGCAGGAGCCAGCCTAGCGACAGTTTCGTCTGAGAAACCCTCTTCAGGTATTATAGTTTTCGGGTGGTCAGGAGCCAACCTAGAGGCAGTCTCGTCTGAAGGGCCTTCTTCAGGTATTAAAGCCGGGCCCACGACATTTCCAACCTCAGAAGCAGCAGCTAGGGTGGAGGCTGAAGGCTCGTTTTGCTCAACCACACACTGAGCAGCGCGGGAATAGTTGCCATCGAAAACATTAAATTTTTCAGATAGTAATTTCAGGGCTGTAAAATTTTGAGTAACTGAGAGAGATAGTGACTCAACTTCAGCCTTTACACGCATCGTACACCTTTTAATATCATTTAAGATGGGGGTGAGGGGGGCCGGGGTTTCTGTTGAGGTGGAAAAAGCAGCACCAGGGTTTAAAAACGCTGAGTGCAGATCTTCGACGGTGTCTAAGACCGTGGAGACTCGAGATGAAAGTTCCTGGAATTTAGTAACTAGGGAGCTCGAGTTCGTTGAGAAAAGAGACATCGTGTTTGATAAGTGGTCGAGCCGGACATTCACCGATTGGATATCGTCGGCTAACGCTTGAAAATGTGCGACGTTGCCTGAGAGGGAGGTTAAGTGATTAAGAACATTTGTATGATCGGTCACAATCACCTCACTGATACCCTTCATCAACCTTAGTACATGGCAGGGTTTGATGTCAGAGCACTCTTTGCAAGTTGATCCTCTCGTAGCTGAGGACTTGCATTTGACTCGACCATTCAGGCAGTCCGGGTGAAAGACACCTCCACAGACACCATCACAAGAAATGCCATCACGCACAATCTCGGATGAGCAGTGCTTGCAAGAATGGTAACCCTCCATGTGAGAAAGGGTGGGGAAAATAGGGATGTAGTAAAAGAGGAGAACAAAAATGGATAAAATGAAAAATAAATATAGAAATAACTGTTTCACTTAAAAACTTTTACTATACAAAAGACGAGCAGGCCCGAGAAAAAAAGATGAGGAAAAAAAAAAAGAAATAAAATTTAACAACGTAAAATATTATGAGAAAAAAAATATTTAAAAAGAGAATAAAAATGAAAAACAGTTTGGGAACCAGTCTTTTTTTTTTTTTTTAAACAATTGCATACTTCCAGGATAAGTGGAAAGTAGAATTGTATGTATAGTCTGAATGTTGCCGTAAAGCATAAACAGCCAGAAAAGAACAAGGATATTGAAATGTCATCAAACTCGAAAAGTTCAAACAACAAAACAAAGGAAACTAAAAGGAATATGGGCAAAAAACACCAATTTAAGAAACCTTGAACAATAAAATGCCTTACCGAGGAAAATGCAACACAGAAATACACAAAAAACTGGGTAAAAACCACTCAAAAACGCAGCACGCAACAAACACTCAACACTTGACAGTGACAGTTGACAGCTGTCTAGCTGTCTAGCTGAAGACTTTTGTGACTTAAGTCTTCAATGTGAACACGGTGGGATCCACAGTGACATAGGCTTCGTGCTATTGTGAATCACTCGAGCTAAATTTACCCACGTTTAGCTTTTTCTTCTTTGAGTTAGATATCTTCTTCTTCTTTTGCTGAGGTATTTGGTCCAAAAGTAGGACGGCCACTCGCTTGGCCTTTTGTATTACACTCTTACCTCATATTTATAGGCCAGTATGAGTGAAGGGCAACCTGCTCAGAAAGTCTGCTTCGGTAGGATTGGGATATGACAGCAACGAAGACCCAGTTTCCGCTGGAAGCATGGCGTAGACCAGGTCGACCGAGCTTAGGGATGCCAAAACGGAAGACACTTGCTCAGAATCTGGAATATCCTCGGAAAATCCTTTGTAGGTATTGCGACAGTTGCGCCTGGGAACTGACCTTTGCCCTGACCCCTGAGGTCAAACCAATTAGCAGGAAAGACTGCATAGTTCTAAGGAAGCAACGAAGAAAAGGCATCTTCTTGGATACCGCGTAGTAATCACGAAATATGATTAGGATAAGTATAATAAGTTCCGCTCTGCAAAATTACAACGACATAAAAAATTTAATTTGATGTTTCAATTTGCGAATATTAATTATTTACTGCCGCGTTCAGCAAAGGGAAAATTAATTTTTTTTTGTGCGGTTAAAAAGAAGAAATAAAATTCCCAAAAGATTATGCGACGTTAGAATTTTTTTCATATCATCAATAAATGAAAATTATGCTTCGAAAACAGCTGTCAGCCTATATTCGAGACCGAAACCCAACAACAACAACAACAACTTTGTCTGTGTGCAGAAAATACCGAAGCCCTCCGAGAGACGTTTAAAACGTGAGCAGACACGCGCCATTCTTTATTCATATATTTGCGTTGTTCTTGTGTCATTTAAAATTCATCCAATTTATTGCCCTCCCCCAGACCCTCGTAAGGAACAAGCCCGCCGCGAAAAGGCTTTTAAATAAAAACAAACGAAACTTAAATATTTACTGAGCTACCGCCCGCCCCCCGCCCGAGACCTCTGGCACAACTGGATTCCGTTTCTAAAGCCCCATTTTATAAATTAATTATCGCACGGAGGAGATGAATCCCAGATTGGGGCGAAGTCTCGTCATTTGGGGGCCCAGCGTCTACTAATTGATTAAAATGTCCCGATGCGGATTTACATGATTATCTAGTTAGCTGCTAGCCATCTTCGTCATGAGCGTGTGCATGTGGAGTTATTGCTAATGCGGTTGGCCTCTCTGCAGGGGATGGACGCTATTTGGGGTAATAGGCCGACAAATATAATTAAATTCGGCCTGGATCAGAGCCAAGCGAAAGAAATTCGTTCTGTCGCGTTTCCATTAGGAATTCGAGGAGAAATTATTTAAAAAAAAAAACTGTCAGCAAACGATCATGAATTTAAATTGTTCGAGTCGAGGGTAAATGCTCAGGTTTAATTAGTGATACTGACTTAAAGTGATGAGGATCGTCTGTTTAGCTTAAATCAGGAGTAGGATGAGGTTTTAAGGTCGTTGCTGTTAATTCACGTCAGCTCTCAATGTGGTTTTAAAAGGCCATTCCTACACGAGGGACTATGGTTTTGGAGCAAGGGCTTTTTTTAAGCAAGAGAGGCGTGCGGAGGTCGAAGGTCCGCACGCTTCTCTTGCCTAGAAAAAACTCTTGCTCCATAACCATGGTCCCTCGTATAGGAATGGCCAAATAGTCCCAGTCCCTCTCCCAGTTTTCGTGCGGGTCACTCAATATGGGTGAAAGAAAGCATCCTGTACAGCTGTTGATGTTCTACCAATGATGACAATGTCATCTGCATAAAGGTCGATCCACACATATCCGTGACGTGACGGCGACTTCAGTGCAGTACTGGGAGCATCAGTGAAAAAAAATATCGGAACGATGTAGTTCCATGAAAACAAAATGGAAAAGTCGCAACATATTACACATCCGTCGCAGTGGAGCACCGACGTTCTCAGTACCTTTCAGGCGTCCGTGAAAAAACACAAACAGTACATTCCCATCGATATTTTTTAATATATCCCGGACGTGAAACAAATATTTTTTAAATTCAACTGAATGTCAGTGAAAAATGTATCACGGAAGCCACTGACACGGAGAGTATCGGTGCCGTCCCGTCACGGATATGTGTGGATCGACTTTAATCTGGTAATTGAGTGGACTTGTGGAGGATTGTACCCCTTGCAGTGATGGATTTACGCTTAGGCCCGTGAGACCCGGGCCTAGGGCGGCGAAATTTTAGGGGCGGCAAAATTTTAGAGGCTGCAAAGTGTAAAGAACCATTGAAATTTTAAAAATCGATTTAACTTGTTTGCTGTTCTGGAGAGAGATCCTTTGCTACTCCAAAAAGAGTGAAAAGATATTTGCGCGCAAGTATGGGCCAAGACAATCTCAACTTGCATTATTGTCTATTGGAGCAAAATTGCAAAAAATGTGATGTTTTCGCATAAGCTTAAGCAAGAAAAAAGTTTATTTGATATGAAGGGTACAGGGGAAAAACAACGTAAGTCCATTTTTTTCGAAATTGAGTTAGTGCTGCTATCTATTGAAGAAATACAGAAGCTTTCCGCTGGTATATTCAATTTTGATGAATATCAAACCCAGCCCATATAAATCAATTGAAAAGAATTCGCATACAAGGGAAAAACAACAAGACTTCAAACGCAAAATTTCAATTTTCTCGAAATTTGATTTTATGGACTTACGTTGTTTTTCCCCTGTACCCTTCATATGTGATAAGTCAATTTTCAATATTTTTCACCGACCAACAGAACTGGAGAAATTAAACTAGTTGGGATGTGGCTTTTGACCCTTTCGGTCCACAAGATTAACTTCCCAGTATTCGTTCGAACAAAAAAACGACTCGAACGATTTTTATGAAAATCTTTTCAGATCATACTTCCTTTAACACGCTTTGAACGGCATCTTAACGAAGTCGGTATCTTGGTTCGCGCGAAATCGTGCTGATACAAAAATCACTTACGTCGTTCAAACAAAAAAACGGTTCGACCGATTTTTATGAAAATCTTTTCAGATGTCCTTTAACATGCTTCGAACGGCACCTTAACGAAGTCGAAATCTTTTTTGGTTCTCTCGAAATCGTGCCGGTACAAAAATCACTTAAGTCGTTCAAACAAAAAAACGGCTCGACCGATTTTTATGAAAATCTTTTCAATTCATATGTCCTTTAATACGCTTCGAACGGCACCTTAACGAAGTCGATATCTTTTTTGGTTCTCGCGAAATCGTGCCGGTACAAAAATCACTTAAGTCGTTCAAACAAAAAAACGGCTCGACCGATTTTTATGAAAATCTTTTCAATTCATATGTCCTTTAATACGCTTCGAACGGCACCTTAACGAAGTCGATATCTTTTTTGGTTCTCGCGAAATCGTGCCGGTACAAAAATCACTTAAGTCGTTCAAACAAAAAAACGGCTCGACCGATTTTTATGAAAATCTTTTCAATTCATATGTCCTTTAATACGCTTCGAACGGCACCTTAACGAAGTCGATATCTTTTTTGGTTCTCTCGAAATCGTGCCGGTACAAAAATCACTTAAGTCGTTCAAACAAAAAAACGGCTCGACCGATTTTTATGAAAATCTTTTCAATTCATATGTCCTTTAATACGCTTCGAACGGCACCTTAACGAAGTCGATATCTTTTTTGGTTCTCGCGAAATCGTGCCGGTACAAAAATCACTTAAGTCGTTCAAACAAAAAAACGGCTCGACCGATTTTTATGAAAATCTTTTCAATTCATATGTCCTTTAATACGCTTCGAACGGCACCTTAACGAAGTCGATATCTTTTTTGGTTCTCGCGAAATCGTGCCGGTACAAAAATCACTTAAGTCGTTCAAACAAAAAAACGGCTCGACCGATTTTTATGAAAATCTTTTCAATTCATATGTCCTTTAATACGCTTCGAACGGCACCTTAACGAAGTCGATATCTTTTTTGGTTCTCTCGAAATCGTGCCGGTACAAAAATCACTTAAGTCGTTCAAACAAAAAAACGGCTCGACCGATTTTTATGAAAATCTTTTCAATTCATATGTCCTTTAATACGCTTCGAACGGCACCTTAACGAAGTCGATATCTTTTTTGGTTCTCGCGAAATCGTGCCGGTACAAAAATCACTTAAGTCGTTCAAACAAAAAAACGGCTCGACCGATTTTTATGAAAATCTTTTCAATTCATATGTCCTTTAATACGCTTCGAACGGCACCTTAACGAAGTCGATATCTTTTTTGGTTCTCGCGAAATCGTGCCGGTACAAAAATCACTTAAGTCGTTCAAACAAAAAAACGGCTCGACCAATTTTTATGAAAATCTTTTCAGATCATATTTCCTTGAACACGCTTCGAACGGCACCTGAACGAAGTCGATATCTTTTTCGGTTCGCGCGAAATCGTGCACACACACACACACACACACACACACACACACACACACACACACACACACACACACACACACACACACATATTTCTTCTAAAATTTTTGCTTAAAATGCTATTGGGACCTTGAAACGTGTAAATACATTGAAAATTTCGAATCCGATTTTCGGACCGATTACAATAACTTCCTACTGGGAAGTTAAAAAATAGTGTAGCAATGCACATTTATGTAATTTTCTCGTGCAGCACAGGCCCGATTTTGCAGAATTTTTTTTTCGCTTTATATTAACATATGTAAAGAAAACAATAAAAAAATCCAACTTCGCAATTATACGAGTATGGCTATCATATGACATGAACGATATTGAACATCCTTTCGCAGCAGGAAATTTAATAAGATTTTATTTAGCATTTGAGTGGCGAAATGTGAGTGCAAAGAGAAAATCGAAACAAAATGTATGCATTCTCTTCAAATATGTATTCTTTTTCCTTTTAATTTGATGGATAGCGCATGCACAGTGTATCAGTGCACATGTGAAGAGAAAAATGTTCATTTTAGTAAAAACTCTACCTGGCTTTCAAACCTTTCCCTATGGACGTACCTGAATAAAATATATATTCTGACCATCTATGAAAAAATACCTTTCGTTTGATATATGAGTTTCATTATGATACGTGCACCGGAAATAGGTTAAAATGGGATCACAATTTTTGTAAATAGGTTAAAAAGGGATCACAAAGTTTGGCTTTGCCTATTAATATATAGATGCTAACAAGGTATGTTGTCTACTCTTGCTAGACTACTCCAAAACTTTTGACAACGTCAATCACTCCGTCCTTTTACGCAAACTCTGTACACAATTTCGTTTTCCTTCTTCTGCCCTTACGCTCATGTATAGCTTTTTAGCTGGTCGTTCACAACAAGTGAAGATTTCCCATTTAATTTCCTCTCCTGTCATGCTTTTTGATGGCGTTCCCCAAGGATCTATCTTAGGCCCTCTACTGTTAAGTATATATACAGGGTGTAACTATCCGTTAAGTTTACAAAGCGGCGGGCTGTGGATAGGCTTTAGATCAGAGGTTCTTAACCTTTTAGTGATGAGGGACCATTTGCCTAATTTTTTGTCTTGCGATGGACCACCAACTATTTGGCGGTATTATAAATTATTACGAGGTTGTTTTCTAAATAAAACACATATAATATTGTTCGAAAGCCAGCGAAAAATTTATATTAATTATATTAGTTAAAATTGGCTATATTTTGTAAGACCTTGGCGTTATTTTGTGCTTTTTTACTATTTTTTTCACCTAAGCTTTGTCGAAAAGTACCATATAAAGTCAATTTTAACATCAAAATTTGCTAATATCTTCAACAGCAAATGCCGTAAGACGAAAATTGTCCGTACATTATTCATAGGAAATTGTCCAAGCTTTCTAATTTTGGAAAAAAAAATTTGGTTAACTACTTTTTTTGGAGAAAAAGGTAGTTGAAGTTGACATTTTTATTAAAAAAAATCAAAATTTTGACTTTTACTCTGGAAGTTGGCAAGGTGTAGAACCTTAACTTTTACAGTTTTAGATAGGTGGGAGTATTCTGCGTAAAAGAGTGCATTTTTTAAGCTAAGCTTGGCTCTTGGTTCTCGAGAATCTGGCAATAAATGGAAAAAAATGAAAAAAAAGCCGTTTCCTAATTTCTCGATAACGGTTCTGTGGAAAAATAAATTAGTGTCATTTTCGTTTTCAGCGACCTCAAATTAGGCTAAAAACACTTTTCTTATTAGGTTCACGCAATTAAGCAAAAATTTGTAAACTAGTGTAATCTGTTCTTCAATGTCATTTGACATTTTTTGAATACGAAACTTCACTGTTTGATAGTGGAATTTTACGGATTTTCTATTGAGCTTGCAAGGTTTAATTAGAGATTCGTCGATTGTGTGTGCTATTTTGGATTTGGCAATCAATTTTGAAATTTCAAATGATGCAGCCAATGTTTTTTCAGATACGTTATAACGTGCTCCGCTGGGTCCAAGTTTCATTTTTTTTAGATTTATTAGTTTGCCTTCGAAGAATTCTCGCAACGGTCACAATAATTTGGATGTACTGTTTTTAAATGACGTTCCAACTTTGCCGGCTTTAAAGCATCATTTACAAGAACAGTTGCGCATATTACGCATTGAGGTCTAGTCTCGCCATTTTTTTCTATTGTAAAGCCCAATCTAATATAATCGCTGTCATACTTCCGTTTCGGTGCCATTTTTCTAAAAACAAAATAATCCTATTATATGTACTTAACTATACGTGGGTCCTCCCTACTTAGTTACTTACATAATTTGAACTCGTGGTTAGATAAAAAACTTTGTAATATATAAAACTGAAGAAAAAACTGTAGGAGATTATGGCGGCAAAAATTAAAAAACAAATTAAATGTTTTAAACAAAACTAAATGTTCTTCTTTCGGCGTTTATTAGAAACTAACTATACAAATTTGTTTCTTATTAAATCTTTTTATAGTTGGTCTCAGTAGGCCGAATGCCAATTCTTCAACTACAGTAGTTGTACAGTGCCTTGCTAGGTATACTTGAACTTATATGCGATGCACATATCCTACAAAATAAATAAAATCTATAGCTTTGTTCGTTTACTTTTGGGCTGATAAAGTTTTATGTAAAAACGATGAGAGTGGGGGTAGAATTTGCCAAAAGTAAGCGAACTCGTTTTGGGTGAAAACTTTTCTCTGACATCATTTTGACATTTCTTATGTTGACGTTTAACTGTCCTGTCAAATGTAATTTGTCCATTTTCAGATTTGCATCCATTTGAAAAGTACACTGCAATTTTCTTGAAACTTGCAATTTTGAAATATAACGAAATTAAATACGCAAGAACAAAGGTGTTTCAAAATGTATGCAATCTACGAAATTTTTTTTTTAAAAAATTATGCAATCGGTACTTTTCAAATGGATGCAAATCTGAAAATGGGATAAATATCAGCCCAAAGTAGGTGTTGTCAATGAAGGAGGTTTGTCATTTATGAAATGTCAACGAATTAAATTTGACAGTACAATTAAACCACAGAAAATTTTGTGGATAGAAATTTTACAAAAATTTCTGCCTGGGGAAGCGACATTTCCCCTGCCCAGAAAGTTAAAGAACGCATTTTGGGATAAAACTTTATAAAGTTTTATAAAACTTTACGTAAACGAACAAAGCTATAATACATAAGCGTTTGAATGACAAACCGCTGGAACTGGGTAGAAAGTAATTCGCAATTAAAAACAAACTTAGCAGATTTGACAAACTAACATGTGACGTGGTGTTATATAGTATTACAGTACCCACTTCGTCGTCGACCCGTTGCCATTTATTTAATCATTTTAGGATAATTTTAATAATTTTAGGATACCGTCGCGGACCACTTCGGGTGTTGTCAGGGACCACCAGTGGTCCACGGACCACCGGTTAAGAACCACTGCTTTAGATAGACGAACAAAAAATCGTATAGGAGGGGGAAATCGTAACGGTTTAGCCGCTAGGGCGTTGTGAAGTTTTTTTAGAGTTTTGCATATCACTCTGTATTTTTGTAACACTATGACCTATTTTCATGAATAAGATATCAGTGTACGCAGAATACTCTCACCTCTCTAAAACTGTAAAAGCGAAGGTGAAAAGTATCACTACAAAGCAAAAAGGGCGCCATATCGGACGGGGCCTAGGGCGCAGTCGAGCTTAAATCCGCCACTGACCCCTTGTAGTCACCCCCGAATCTCGAATCAATTTCTCCAACGTCAGGTTGTTGAAAGTGCTCTTCCTATCGCTCGAAGATGGGTGATCACATTCCCCTCTTTGTCTTTGCAGTATGTGCAACGTGGTGTAAATTGCGTCATACCAGGGGCGCTTCGGCAAAACGAGATTTTTCTCCTAGGCCTCCTTTTCCGTTTCTATGAACTCTCCTTTCTTCTTTTATAAGCTCTTTTTTATTCCTCTTCGCATGGTCCGTGTTCTCTGTCAACCGTGTACTAAACTTGAAAATTGTGTAATTTTCTATGTAAGGTGAAAGGCCATGCAACACTGCGTAGTTATTTCCATCATTGCACCTTCATCTGTCGTCATAATCCAGGTCAATGGAGGTGTATTATTTATTACTCATCTCTCTCAATTGAAAGCAATTAAGTTGACGTGAAAAATGATTCCTAATTGAAGACTCCAGTTTGGAATGTCTCAAAATCAGCGTGGTCCAACCGATAATCTTCAGTAGCTCAAAGACAATCCCCGCAGCTCCAATATTTCACCCTTCAACTAATCCTATTTCCGGCAGACACCAGTAGCAGAAGTCGCCGATTGCCTAATGAGCAGTCGAAATGAATTATGACTTCATTACGTCGAGTGGGAGCCATTTGGTCCCTTGGTCCCGCGATGTCTCCACGCTTTATTTCTGGCCTTAAACACCATCGAATTACACTCGGATCTGGCTTATATTGCAGATGGTGACACTGACACTCGGATTATAAGCAGTTGGCATCACTGTTGACAACAGTTGCAGCATCTGCATAAATTTCAGTTCTGTCAGCGGTGTTGACACTTGAACGATGCGCTGCTGTTGGGCCGCCCATACTTTTCTAATTGGGCAACTCGACGTTAATGACCTACATGGAGGCGGTGTTGCAGCACTCCGAAAACTTAATGCAGCCGCTTAGCGTGCGAGTTCGGAACCAGCCAGCGAACAAATCCACTGATCGCTGGGCCTTAACGGCCATTAACTCCAGGCCAGCGATTAGATGCGAGCCTGATTATTTCCCCGATTAACTGTAAGTTGAGGCCATTTTTCACCAAACCCGAAGATGAGTCAATTTAACGACTGGAATTAATCTCGGGGCCAGGATCTACATGCGGGGGGCTCCAGTTCCTAGTTCTCACTGGTTTTCATTCGTCTATGCCTGGGGAGTCGCTCACAGATTTTATCTATATCTCGAAACCAGGCCCGATTCCTTGTGGAGTGGCCCCGGCTGGTGGCCATTTTTCTGCGGCGAGCTCTGGCTTTAATGTCCATCACGGAGCTGTGTGTTACCTGCGCTATACACAGGGATACTGAGTCAGGTTACACACAGAAATGACACCGTCATTAAACTAAGGTGAGTAATCGACCAGAAATTCGAATCTCTTTCACTTTTCTTGGAGCCCAGAGGTCGAGAGCTGTGCCCTGGACCTCAATTTAGGTAATCTATGTAACAACCGGCCAGCGTCCGTGACATTCCGCTACATCGGTGAGTTTCCTGCGTGCCGCCTTCTGCCATCGGGTGAGATTGCTCGCTTGTAACGGTAAAGTAATGGCGGACTTTTGATTAAATTGTCTGAAAGAGCCTATTCGAAAATTGCTTCACGTTTACAAGCTTTTCCGATCCCAGAATCCGGCGAGAACTTTCGGCTGTCATTCCGCTGTTGTTTGCACAGAGTTTAAAGCGGACGGGCTTCTGCGAGTTATTTTGTTTAGTGCCGAGCCTGCTGTATTTATTCGGGTATGAACGGGCCGCCGAGGGGAAGGTGCTGGAAAAGATTGATTGGATGAGGCGAAATGAATCAGAATCGACGATGGAAACCGGTTTGGGGCTAGTGTGTCGGGATTTGTAAAGAAATTTAATTCCGATAATTCCGAAGAGTCATTTCAAAATTTTAATACAAGTCAATGAATCTCTCCGGATTTGTTTTGTACGGAGGAATTCCAATTTTTTGTTTATATGTCGAGTGTTGGTGAATGGAGTAATTCTGTTATGCCCGGTTTCGCAGTGCAAGTTTTTTCGATGACGATGCGGGGTTTACAGCGGATGCTCAAGCAACAAGTCCATAATCCTTACGTTTGAGCTTTAATATGTTGCAACAGTCCAGAAATACTGACTGTGGAAGATTGTTCTACTTATAAACGAACTCCCAGACGGTAGTGTGCGCGAAAAGAAGGACTGCAGGATGTGGGAGTGACCCGAGGGGAATAGTCTTGTATAGTGTAAAAAATATTTCCGTGCAGACAGAAGGGCGTCAATTGCAGTGGAAGAGTCGCTATAGTAATAGCGTAATAGTAGTTTTCGAAGCACTAGAGCAGTGATTCCCAAACTTATTTCGGTCATGGACCCCTTACTATAACAAAAATTTAAGCATGCACCCCCAAACCCAAGTTAATCAAATTTTATGATATAATAAAATCTACTAAAAATACTTTAATCTGTTCTCTCTGAGAAGACATTTGCACGTAGCTGAAAATGCAATTGTGCTTAAAAATATAGGTAATTAATACTTAAATAATTTTAAGTGAGAAGGATCCCAGCGGGAAAAATTGGGAGCGCTGCTCAGGGGAGCTGATTTTGAACTTCTGGAGCTCTCAGAAATTTTATAGATACTCAATAGACCGGTTCTCGTTCGATTACCGAAGTTAAGCAGCATTGGACTGGTTAGTACTTAGTGCGGGGCCGGTTTGGAAAAACGATACTCGCCCTTGGAAAAAAAACGAAAAAACAATAATTGCAAAAGGCGAACAAAAGTAAAAGCTTATCGACACTCGGAACTTATTCACATATCCATCAACTTCAAATTTTGCACATATGTATGTATGCCTATGTATATTTCACGTGACAATGGAATCTGACCATTTTAAAAAAAATCAAGATGGCAGCCGATTTTTGCAATAGGCATGTTAACAACGGCATAAACGTCAATCTATTTAGCGCTGTTAGCAAACTTATTTGTGCTTTTTGGCTTAGATAAAACATACAACAGCTTCTAACTGTCAAAAGGGATTGACGTTTACTTGTTAATTTTTGTGGTAAGCAAATAATTTAGTAATATTTTGCTGTATTAAAATATTACTAAATTATTTGATTGCCACAAGAATATTATTATTAATTTTTTTGCTTGTTATTATTTATAAAATAAGAAATGTTAAAATTTTTGGTTGTTATTAGTTGTAAAATGAGAACTGTCAAATGATATGCTAGGAACGGTGCTGAGTTAACAGGTATAATTTAACAGAGTTAAAGTAACTTGGGCCTAAACGCGTCCTATGCCAGGTAGAATACAATCAGCTGTGTGGCGTCATTCTAAATTCAAAATGGCAGCCAAAACCGAATGGCGGAAGACATAATAGACTAAAAAGCAGAAAATATGTATAACCTATCAACTTAAAATTTTGCACATATGCATAGTTCGCGTGACAACGGACTCTGATTTTGTTGTAAAAAAAATAAATATGGCTGTTCCAAGATGGCGGGAGAATTTTACAATGAAAGGGTATGACAAGTAGAATAGAATTAGCTATGTTACTCCATTCCCAATTCAAACTGGCGGCCAACACAAAATAGCGGATTACTTTCTTCTTTACAACCAGCTCGGTATTAGTATCAAATGGAAGGGTATGACGAGTAGAATACAGTGGCGGCGGCCACAAAATGACGGAAGACATATAATAGACTAAAAAGTTGAAAATTAAATAAATAATTTAAAAAAAATAAAAAATACGCTTTTATTTCAAAATGAACTAAAAAGCAGTAAGTTTTTATTGCTCCAGCCAGTATATAGGAACAACCTACCTTTCAAAAGCACGCTAAGAATGAAATTAATGAAGTTATTAGTAAAATTTATAAATCTAACTTACTTAAATGTAAATAGCGGAGGGCGTTAACGAAAAGTTCCAGTATTAATAAAATAAGAATATAGGTAAAGAGCGTTCCACCTGCGAGCATTCTCCTCTGCCCAAATTCTGTTTGTATAACAAAAGTTTTGCAACAAATGCAGATATAATACTTTTAGTTTTGAGAAAATTTAATTGACACCTTGTAACTTTAAATTTATTTCATCAAATTTGGCGAATAAGTTAGTCAAATAAGCTGTTTGCTTTTCGATTTCGTCCGCGCCGCGTGGTCACGCGGTAAACATCGCTTTTTAAATTTTTGTAATTTTTTATATGAAAACTTTCGATCTTTTTCTCGGACCCCCTGTAGTACTTCGCGCACCCCCAAAATAATTTTTAATTATCACGGACCCCTTGGATCATCCCATAGACCCCAGGGGTCCATATGGACCACTTTGGGAATCACTGCACTAGAGCCTACAGAAACGAGAGTAAATTGCTGCTGATTGGTTTGTTTATTGTTGACTAGTAAGATCCACACGGCGTTGCCCGTGATAAACCTATGGGTCTTTCTGTTAAAATAAACACGTGAAATATCCTTAAGAGGGGAACTCCCTACCAAAAATAAGTATTAGTAAGATTATTTAAAAATAGGCCTTTGCCACAGCAACTATTAGGCACGTTTTACCACATTTTCGCTTGACCTTACCATCATTCCAAAAAACTTTGCTGATGAATTCTGAACAGATTGCTTAGAGACCCTCAGCCACACATTAAGAAATTGAGTAAATACTCTTCTGGAACACAATTGGAAAAATTCGTCCGCCATATTGGCCCCGTAATTTTGAATTCATAAGTTTTGATCATAAATTCGTTATTTGCCAACTTAAAAACCTCTAGATACCGATTTTCATAGGAATCGGAACACAATTGGCAAATTCGTCGGCCATATTAGCCCGGCCATTTTGAATTTAAAAGTTTTGACTACAAATTCGTTATTTCCTACCTTAAAAACCCTTAGATACCCTTTTTCAGTGGAATCGGTACATAATTGGCAAATTAAACCATATTTGTGCGGTCATTTTGAATTTCGGCCATTTTGAATTTCGAAAAACGGGCTTCGAGGTGGGAGGCCTCCACGGACCTTCATGCAAAATTTCGAAGCTTGGGAAATACGAAATTATGGGAGTTGAATCGGAATCGGAACACAATATAGTAATTAACAAACTTCGTCCGCCATATTGACCTCGCCATTTTGAATTTATAAGTTTTGACCACAAATTCGTTATTTGCCAACTTAAAAACCTCCAGGTACCGATTTTCATTGGAATCGGGAACACAATTGGCAAATTCGGCGGCCATATTAGCGCGGCCATTTTCAATTTATGAGTTTTGCCCACAAATTCGTTGTTAGCAGCCTTAAAATCCCTAGATACCAATTTACATAGAAATCGAAACACAATTTGCAAATTTATTTTTGGGTGGCCATTTTGAATTTCGGTCATATTTTGGCGGCCATTTTGAATTTGGAAAATCGGGCTTCGAGGTGCATCATGGGAGACCCCGACTCACCTTCATGCAAATTTTGAAGCTCTGCGATGACTGGTGCGCCTAACAAACACCATAGCGGCTAATGCCCGGGACACACATATCCGCACCGCATGACGGCCGAGTGCTGGACGACACACGGAGAGAAAGTAAACAAGTCAAATTTTACCAGTCAGTCGCCACATTTCCGCGCGCCCGTGTCCGCACCGGGTCAAATTTTACTTGTCGTCCAACACTCGGACGTCATGCGGTGCGGATATGTGTGTCCCGGGCTTAACCCGTTACTATTGAACCACCCCCCCCCCCGGTCCACTATCGATTTTTTGTTCGCCTAGCCAAAACCTATCAACAGCCGGCCGCGTTGTAAACTTAACAAATACACCCTGTATATCCTCCGTAATGTGAACAAAAAATTTTTGGGGTGGAAAACGTGCACCAGATCGTTCAGAAACCATTGGATTCTGAAAGAGCAGTTGTTTGGTAGATATGGTTTTTGTAATGGCGGCAAAATTGAGCCTTTATCCTTGAAGAATTGGTTTTGCTGAGCGGAAACCGCTACACAGACATGTTTTTTTGTGGGCGGAATTAGAGAGCATTTAAGGAAAATATTACCGAGCTATTCGCGAAAAACAGCCTTGGCCCTTTGCTACGCCCAGAAACTTAGGGCAGAGCGGCGGCTACAGTCATGAAAATCTAAAAAAGTGCCCGCCAGAAGCATGCACGCCACTGTTACAGATATGAGTGAAATCCTAATCGACCATTCTAAACGCGAGCATCGTTTTACCAAGTGGTCCCCCAACTAAATACTAACCACGTCCAGTGCTGCTTGACCTTCGCAATCGAACGAAAACCGGTCTATTGAGTATACTAATGGTACCGTTTCTTAAAGCTCATTTTTTAGTTTAAAAAATTGTGAGCATACCGTAATTCGTTTGGACTATTCGGTGCGTCTTTTATTGATACGTGCCTGCAGCGGTCTGAATTGGGAAAAGTAGAATTTTTATTCAGGCGTACCGTGCTTGTTTCGGCTGGTGGGTCCAGAAAATTAGGACAGTAGGAGGGTTATTGTGGCTCCCCCATTTCCTTAATCTGGGTACCCTCCTCCACTGGAGAGTTCTCTGACCGCTGCCGTTTAGGCATCACACCCCATGGGCCCGGCATTCCGGTTTTCCTTAGATGATATTGGAGGTGGTGTTGTCAATTGTTTGGTGGGTCCAGGAACTTGAGGCAGAGCGGCGGCTGTCTGGGTCTGCGTTTTGGCTTCCCGGGCTCCTGACCACCTATGTATGTTCTGTCTATTGGTTCCGTGGGGTTCCCCAGTTCCAATCCAGCCCTCCACAGCTTAATTGGTCCATAGTTACTACATGTTGCGCCCCTATCTCGCTGGTGACTAACCACCTCAATCGGGATTACCACTGGACATTGCACTATGGCTTGAACGACATGACTGACGTACGTACTCAGTCCTATCAAGAGTGATTCTTAGGTCTGTTTTTATCTCATAAATTTTTTCCCGTCCGTAAGTCATTTTTCCTTAGCTTTAAAAAGAAACCAGCAGATGGTCCATCACATAACAAGAATTTAAGCACACGTCAGTCATAGCAGAAAATTGTTACAAAGCTATTTTCAGATCTTTGCAAAATTCATTACATATTCAACTCCATTGCCGCCAAGCTTAAAGGCATCCAAAACACTCTCGCAAAACGAACTTAGATATTCCGGGATATTCCGCCTCCAGACTTAGCTATTCCGGGCATTGCCTTTAGTTCCATATCACTTTTTGCAAGCAGCACTCGCAGAACGACCTGTAGCTTCTTCGGCTGTCAAGAAGGACGAAAGCGAAATGTTCCAGTCCGCCTGAGAGCCTGAGACAAGATAAACAATATTTCTGCGTCAAACAAACGCAGGAGAATACGATTAATTATTGAAAGGCTTTATTGCTTCTCAATTCGTATACAAAAGTCCCATTAATTCTCCAATAAACTTCAAACTTAATAACGGGAAAACGAAACAAACAAAACATTTTAGTTATTAAATTTAGAACAAACAAACGCCCCTTCCGCCGCGCCGTGCCGCCCTCGTGCACGCAAGTTTCTTCTGAATTAAGATTTTCTGCGTTTTAATAATTTACCTCAGTTTTTCTCTCTCTCTCTCTTTCTCCATTTCTGAAGCGACGTCAAGCACAATCAAGATTACAAATAAAGACGGGGAATCCGTTTCCAAAACACAAACCACACCTGGAAATGCCCCCCGAAAATAACTTCAAAAGAATTCGGATCTTACTTCTATTTCGAGATTTGTTGTCGTCCTAATTTTAAATTGAATCGGTCCGCAGATGCCTTGCCCGTCCGCCGCCGAAGGAAGTTTAAATGTTCCCCAAAACAGCCGTGATATCTCCGCCTCTTATGGGATCCTGAGGCTAATTGAAAAGTCCTGCTCAACCGCTTGTGCTTTGGGTCGGGGTGCTCCTGGGCGCTAATGAAGACATCTCCCAGATGGAAACCATTTCGGGGAAAAGTTTACGACTATCCACGGCCAGAAATATGGGTTTAATCTATTAGAAGGTCATGGGGGACATGTCATCTTTAGAGTCCCGCCGAGTCCATGTCCGGATTCCTTTCTAGTTCTGTTATAGAGGTTGGTGTGGAATTCATCCTTCTTCTGGTATACATCGCAGCCTACCGAGTCCGGGCGCTATTTTTAGCTGACGAGACACAAACAGAGCTCCGACGTCTTCCTCACTACTGCCGAGGTGAATGCGAAGATAAACGCTGGCACTCATGGAAATTAAATCCGTACAATAGAATAGCAATGAGCACAGCACAAAAACAGAAATGGAAGAGGAGTCGGAGATACGCAAATAAATCCTCCAAATGGCGTCCACACTTCTATGTCTTTTATTGTCTACCTCGTCATCCTTGGAGACCGAGAAGAGCTTCAGAATTGTCCATTTCCACATGAAATCGATTGACATTTGTCCTGGCCGCATTTATTAATCTCGAAGGATGGTCCTTGAAACGAGCAGAGAGAGAGGGGGGGAATTCACGGTATGAAATCAATCTCAAGTTTTCTCTTAAGAGAAATCAGTAAACGTAGGAGTGGGGGGAAGAGGCATGTCGATAAAAGCCTTATCAGCGGAGCCTTTCAACCGGTAGAAAAGGATTCCTCATAAGGATTCCTCCGGAGGAGGCCAATGAGTGTTTTACCTCGCTTTTATCCCGATATCTACGAGTTTAATCTAATTTCCAGGAGGAGATTTTGATTAACCTGTTTATTCGGGGAGCGAACGTGCTCCAATCGTCGTGGATTTTTCGTTGGTCCTTGCTTTTATTCTAGGATCAATGTTTCAGGAGGGAGCCTGATTTACGGTATTTTGGTCCTTTGAGTTTTTTCTTTTTGCTTCTCTCAAGAGTTTGCCTTTATTTTAAGAAAGAGAGGGAGAGAGAGAGACTTTTTCTTGGGAGCTCCCAGAAGATTGTTCATAATGTGATTTTTCGGTTTGTTATTTACTTGAGGATTAAAGGTGAGTGGTTTACCTTTTTCTTTTTTTTTAAATTGGAAAGCAAAAGGGATAAGAGTCGAGTTTTTTTGTGATAGTATATGGATAATTGATGGATTATGCTGTAATAACATGCGATCCCAACTCAACACGTTTCAGGATTTATTGATAAAAAGTTGCTTTTAAGTAAATATGAAGCCATGAATTTTTTAGAAAGGGTTAATAAAGTTACTGGTGACCTTCTTGTTCGTTATACAGAGAGAGAGAGAGCACTTAGAGGAAAGTTTTCATGGGATTCGTTAGTCTCGCCTCTAGATATCTCGAAGGCGTTTGAAAGAGCGGCAAAATTGACATTACGGTTCTGGGAACAGAGGTCCCAGTCAGCAGCTTGGGAGAAACGGATAAGCCCCAGCCAATTGGTTTTCCCAGAATGCCAAACAGTTCTTCTAGGAGCGGGCATCCTTGCCAGAAACACTGATGCGATTCGAGTAAAGGAGTATCCACACATATCAGGGCCGTGCCCGGGACGTTAGAGTTTTACTCCGGCCCGGACACGAATATGTGTGAACGAGTTCATATAAAATGTAAGCACCGATATTTTTTTGAGCCCCTGACGAACCTGTGACGTCCCGGGCACGGCCCTGATATGTGTGGATACTCCTTAAATCAGTCAAATATGCTTGAAGTACATGAATATTGCAAAAATCAAAAAAAAATGAAGAAGAATCCCGTCAACTGGCTAATAAAGGCTCTGTCGCCGGTAGTGTGGAGATCGGAATGCGGGAAGCTGGTAAAGACCTAGTTCTATTAACCCTGATCTACACGATGCTATAAACACCCTCCAACGTTGGACGCTTGATGGTAGGACGCATCGTGTGGCAGATGCTCGCACTACGAGGGTCCAATGTCAAGGGCCCAACGTTCGTATTTAGACACGTTCGGGCTGTGATGGGTATCATTCCAACGTTGGAAGCCAACATTCGAATCAAACGTTCACCGCATCGTGTAGAGCCGACTTTAACTAAATAAACTGCAGCTATTACTATTCGCATTCGTCGCATATTGTTAGGTCCCCCTTTTTGGATTTTGACTATGAGACCTTCTGTCCAATCCTCCGGTAAGGTCCAGTTGTTCCACGATACTTGCAGGATTGGATGTAGCTGCTATGAAGCTTGCGTCCGTTTTCAGCAATCGGGCGGGATGCCATCTTTTCCAGCAGGTTTACCATTGGGCATGGATTGCGGTTACTATTTCTATCTTGGATGGGGCACAAGTGGTGAATCTTATTGGCTGTACATTGTTGCTGTTTTCTTCAGGTTCCTGTGAAAATGAACCGTTCCGGGCGACGAAGAAATAATCTCTCCATCTTTAAAGCTGTTCCTTGTAGTCCTCGGCATGTTCCTCGTCGCTGCACAGCAGCCTTTCATTCGCAATCTTTACGGAATGTTTTTGAAGTGAAACTTCCTTGCTTTCGTTCCGGGGATTTTGAAGTGAAAGCTTCGTTCTCCCGTTCTGGGGAGGTACGAGTGAATTCAGAATTGGAAACGAAAACAAGGACAATTGTATGAAACGGAAGTTGCCTTCTCACTCGTTTACAGCTGTCACTTTAATATGTAACTTTTGTAACGTAGCGTAAAGTAATAAACAAAATATAACACAATCAAAAAACACAAATACAAGCCAATAAAAAAAACGAATATAAAATAACGAGCAAAAATTAAACACTAATTTCATAATTGAACGATTGCACAAGTATACAATCTAACTAATAGTAGTTTCCACTTTATTTCGTTTAATATTTTGGATTTTAGCAACTTAAGCTGTTGAATTTCGCCACAAGAGCAATTTTCCACACTGCTTCAACAAAGTAGGTGACAGCGACAGCCATAATGGCAATTAAGTGATGCCATATAAATAAATTTGAAAATATTTACAATTTATTTAAATTTGTTCATACATAGATGGCGCAGGTATCGGTAAAGTAAATATAAGGAGTCGGTAAAGATTTTTTCATACGAGTATGTCTGTCCTTTATTTGTACGGGAAGTTTCACTTCTGTCTTGTGTTGTTTAATACACATCTGAAATTCAATTCAGCGAACTTTCAAATCTTGAACGCTTTTCAGGAATTTCAATTTTTCATTTCAAACTGCCAAAACCTTGAGGTTATTGAAATGGTCCTTGATATTATTATGAAATTACTCAAAAGACTGCCTTTAAGACATCACAACTAGTTTTGAAGTTCCGTTTTGAAGACTCCAGCTGCGCCCTATTATATTACAAGAACAGTTGAAGCAAAGAAGCATTTCTTAGAAATTTCAGAAAATAAGCTCCCGGTCATATTACAGAAGGCCCCAGAAGCTCATAAATGCCTGCGTTTATTAACTTAGTTCTGTTCTACAAAATCTCGTACTATAATAAGCTACAAGTAATAATTTATTAAATCTTGTCCAGAGTGACTTCAAAGGTCTCCTTTCCCGGAATAAAAAAATAATTAATGAAATCTTGTTTGTGACATCCGAGCTCGCACACAGCCCAACTTCTGTGCTATGCCCAGCGTAACAAGTTGAGCGGCCGAAGATGCTTCAACCTTATATAAAGCTCCATCCTCCAGCAGAGCGCAGTCAAGAGCCTCATCTGGCAGCCCCGACGTAGCATTCTCCGCCCATAAATGTAAATGAGTTATCGCGGCGTTATACGGAACAAAAGCGGCACTGTGCCCCTTGAATTTTAATCAAATTATGATTTGGGCCGAGTTGTGCCGAGTATCCAGCGCCGTAATAATCGCCCCATTAAACCGAAATAATTGTGTGACACCCCTGGCCTGTGCAGTCCCTGCCTATGGAGAGCCCCTTTTGTCAGAGGACACGCCGGCACAACCGCCAGAGTAATTTGCCCAATTTATCTGACAATGAAAATTCCCACAGTCGACCTCTCAGCCTGGGCCCAAAAAAAAAAATAAGGGAATATAAACACGAGAATAAAAATCCAGAAAAACAATAAAAAACGCCGCGACGGTTAAGTTGTGGTACAAGGGAACTCGACCACATGCGACGCCAGGTGAGCCCGAGTAACAGGACAGAAAATTCGTACCGGTACCAGCCAGGTGAGCTCACCGGGATGTGGTCGACCGGTGGAGGAAGTGAATTGGAACGAATTTGCTCAAAAGAATGGCCGCGTCGAGCCTTCAGCGCGGCGAACATCTTTTCTAACTGCGATTTTTAACTGTCGTAATTTGAGAGAAACGTGTAACGAACGTAACCAGCGAACAGCGCGCCGCGAACACAGTCCGCACCCCCGAGGGTGGAAATTTGTTTAGGCTATGAACACACATTGAAAGAATTTCTCGCCATTTTGATGGATGACGGCAATTATTCAGGACTTTTCCACCTCCTGACACTTTTTGCGTGTTGAAGCCCGGCACGCATACGAATTCGCCCGGCGTAACTTGGCTCTCGATTTGGAGCGGTTTACCTGACGGGAGTTAAATCTCCCAAGTTTGCCACGAGGCGAAATTAATCAGTCTTTTGTTTCGTGTCGACCATCTTTTCATTCCGTGTTGCCTTCGCTATGCCAGCAGCATTCGATTCGCACCAATATAGTCCCTACGAAGGTATGGGAGACTCTAAAAACTCCCATTCCCTAAACTACCTCTTTTCTCACCATTCTACTATAATTAAAAAATTAAGAAACGCCGTGAATCAAATCTTCCGATAGCGTCCGAGAATTTATCGGTACTAAAGGAGCCCAGCGGGCGGAATGCATTCAGCTTTTAATCCGCTGCCGGAGTAGCCCTAGGAGCCTTATCAGAAGTGCATTGCGACCTCGATTCTCTTCTTCTCACGGCGCGGCGCCTTTTGGATATCTGGAAATGAACTAAAACAAATCCAGATAAATTCCTGCTCTGCATCTGTTGCGAGGCGTCTGCCTCTTTATGCATAATGCATGCCTCCTCAGCCCGCGCTGCCTCCTTGTTAAACAGATAGGAACTTTTTTTTATCCACAAATCCAGTGACACATCGCTTTCCTTTCTGGGGTGAATCTTCTTCTCCCGTTTTTTTTTTGCCGAATCTCGGTGCATTTTTGTGATTGCTCGAGGAAAGCAACAAAAAGTTTTATTTATTAGCGTTTATGGGACGAATGTGGCGAGTCGGGCGGTGACATCATTATGGCGGGAATGTAGATCTGTGTGACGACGGCTACGGTCCGGGTTCTACTTTTTATGTTTTATGATTTTTTTTCAAATCTGGCAGCGCTTATTTGATATTTATGCGGCAATTTGTTGAATTCGCCCGACTTTTAGTGGATGTTGAAGCGAATATTGGGATTTCCATGATGGAGGGTCAATGACATCATATAAGGAACGTAAAGGATTAAAAACTGAAGTGATGAGATTATTTCGATTCTGTGGAGTTTTTTTTATATATTAAACTAAGCCTAGGAATCATCCTTTACGGACTACCAATACTACACGTCTTCTAGGTCATGGTGCAACGTCGATGAGCTTAAATTATAGAATAGGCGACTGCTTGAACCAGCACAAAAGTATGCCCGAAAATTTGTCAGTGCACCTGGATTGGTGAAACAAGATCGCCCCCCCAAAGACGAGACCCAGCTCCTCGCTATCGCGATACAGTGACAGAGAACGTTAGAGCCATAGAAACATCGAGAGTGAACGAGTCGGAAAGAACAAGCGAGATTTAGACCAGATCGAGGACGCATTGATCAAATATTCGGTCTCCGTCAGCTAATGGAAAAAAGAATTCGTTGCGGCAAACGAACTGTCGTCGTTTTCATCGATTTAAAATCCGCTTTCGATTGTATCGATTGGAAGAGCTTGTGGAGAGTCTTGGAAACCGAACACGTGCCATTGAAAATTATCGAACTTCTCCAAGCGTCGTACGATGGCTCAACCAGTAGCGTTCGTGTTCGAAGCGACTTATCCGAGGAATTCCCGATTCAAACTGGTGTCCGACAAGGAGACGTCGCTTCGCCACTTCTCTTTAACGTTGTCATCGAAGCGATTATGCGTGAAGCATTCGTTAGACGACGCGAAGTTCGATACGACGACAACAACTTCGTTACCGACTTGATGTTCGCCGACGATAGCGCCGTCTTCCGCGACACGGATGCCGAAGCAACGGACATCTTATACGACATTTCACGCATCGTCCGGTCATACGGGTTAAAAATCAATGCAAAAAATACCAAAGTGCTCACAACGGACGGATCGAAAGCCAGTGTTCACCTCGATGGAACCCAAATCGAACAAGTTCCGATCTTCAAATATTTGGAATCGTTGGTTGAGGAAAAGAAAGTGGCATCGACGCCCGACGTTCACAGCCGCATTGGCCAGGCAACAGCAACGTTCGCCTCGCTCAAGTGGTGCATATGGAAACGAACAAATATTACCATCAAAACGAAAGTGGGCCTTTTCCGAACGTTGATCCTTCCGATTGTTCTTTATGGATCGGAAACGTGGACACTGCTCAAGTCGGACGTCAACAAGCTCGAGGTCTTCCAAATGCGATGCTTGAGGCAGATTCTCGGTGTTTCACTCGGCGATCGCCTTCGAAACGAGACAGTTAGACAAAGATACGATCAACAGACACTGATCGAAGAAGAAATACAAAAACGTCGACTACGATCGTTTGGACATGTTTGCCGAATGGATGATAACCCCTTGCCACGTAAAATTCTCTGGCGAGACCGTCCGGCAGACTGGAGAATTCAGCGATCGGCACCGAAGAAAACCTGGCTAAAGAATATCGAGGGCGACTTAAAGAATCAACGATTATCAGTTATCGAGGCTCGAGACGTCGTCAAAAATCGTCAAGAATGGAAACGAATCGTGAATGGAGTTTGAGATCCAGCGGCATCGACAGCAGCATATCCGTTGCGGGGACGTCCCGCTCGGACCGCCAACTAACGGATCAAAGGAAGAAGAGAGAAGAGGGCCGAACTAATGCCTTTACGGCTCTTACTGGTCTGGAGTCAAACGTCATGCAAAAGGGTTGGTGAGTTTAGGCGGTCAAACACATTTCGGTTTTCGGGCGTCTTAATCTCTAGGCAACCGAAATGCCGGTTGCATGGCTCTGGCTGGGATCAGACACCGTGTAGGAAATGGCAGACTGTCATAGGTTTTATGTTAACATATTTTACTAGTCCGGTTACAAAACTAATCCGCCGTCTTGGATACTTACGATACGATACGATACTACGACGAAGCTGCAGCCTTTACATACCTACCATTTCATCACACGTGATGATCAAGACGCCTTGGCCTAAATTCTTTGTACATTTTCTTAAAGAATTCTTTAATTTTCGCGGAATTCTAGGAAGAGCCTTTCTTACAACCATTTCACTCTGGAAGAAGTCACACCCGTTCCGAGGACGAGATTCGCTAAATCTCGCCCGAAGTTTGTCCAGATCAAATAAATCAAGACCGTGCAATCACACCTACAAAGAAAATTGTTTAAAAGCCAGAAAATCTCTGCAAATTTACCCAATTTTTTTTAAACGCTTCTCATTTGTTAAACAGACACAGTCCGACCATAATTCTTTCCGGCCCTAAATATCTTGCCCCCCCCCCTCCCCGCCCCTGCTCCTGTTCCCTGACGAAAAGGGGTGGTGACCCGTTAAAAGCTTACAACTTGAGAAATTACCAACGAAAAAAACCGGGAAACCCTGACGAAAGCTTTATTTGGATAAGAATCTGGATAAAGCCCAGCTGCGCAAATTTCTGATAAATTTTCCCTTTGTTCCTTGCGTTGTTGTCTCCTGAGGGGCAGGGGTGGGCCGCCGGGGACCGAAGGTAATTAAAAATTGCAAAACGATTTTCGCAAGCCAAACAATTTTTTTTTGCTCGTCGTCGGATTGTACTTGGTCGGATCTGCTTAAGAAAACTCGAAAAGGAAATTGCACGCTTTGAGGATTTTCAGTCGTGTTGAAACTGTAGCAAATCTCTGCGTCCAGATCTTGAGACTTCAGAGCAGCCCGTTTGTCAGGAACACTGATAGTCATTAACGTCTTTATCTGTTGGCTATCATGGCTCCAGTTTGAGGCAAGAAGTCATTAGATCCGCAGGCCATGTAATTATAGCCGCGAAATCGGCAGCAAAACATCCGCACGCAGTCGGACTGGTGGCGGTGAATGAAATGGCAGAAATTGGGCACACCACAATGCGTTTGCAGCTCCCCACTTTTCGCGGCGAAACTCATGAAATTTTACGGTAGATCTGCACCGAGAATTCGTGAGTGCACACGCGAACGACAATGAGAAGAAACGATTGAGGAAACATTGCAACAACTGCAACAACTCTCGATGCATTCCGATTCCGACGACGACTTGCCCCGGGCTCCGGTGCGATGAACTTTTCATCGAATGAACGCCACTGCAGAGCCGCACAGAGCCGTTCTGTAGTATTTTTCTGTTTGGTCGAATATCACCCATCCTCGTCCGCTGCGAGAAATACGCCATCGTTTTTATGGCCGGATTCTCGCAAGACAAGATCCGAGATAGTCGGCTCGGCTCGTTTGTTGTTGTTGCACTTACCTCGATCAGACCAGGCTTTTCTTTATCTCTCGATGCAGGAGGGTACTCGGCGTGGACGTGGTTCTCTAGGTGCATTTCTGGGCGAGAATACCTGTGCGCGGGGTCGGGCGGTGCTGGGCACAACGAAACCTGTACCTAGGTATAAATCTACTGCGGGCAGTTACCTAATAGTTTCATGAAGTGCTCGGCTGGTCGGGCTTGGCTTAAGATTTACATTCCTATGTTTCAAAGATTGCGGCGCGCTGTTGCACAAGCTGCTTTGTTGCTGCGGGGGGGGGGGGGGGTGGATTCCATTCTCATTCACCTTGGTAATTGCTTCAAGGCAGTAAAGAGTTCTTGTTGGTGTATTTCGATTTTATTGTGTGGTGAGTTCGATCATAAAGGAATGCTATAAAGTATTGGGGTTTAAGGCTGTATTTAGATGTCTTTAAGATTTCAAGTGGCTTAATGTGAAACGGAGTAAAGATCGGGGCCAAAAATGCACTGATATTTCAGTTTGAAACATTCAATCGATATTGTATCAGAATTGTTTGGTTATGCTCTAATGCTTGATTTTTCATTAAGAAAATTGTTTATAGGTAGGAAGGAAGCTGGGACACAATTGCTGTTCAAAAAATTTTAATGAGAAAAGGCAGAAAACTAGGAGAGATTTTAGATCCAGTCCGTCATATTTAGGTACTCATTACCTTGCGTGGCATCACCAAGAGGTCAGTCGATCTCTAGTTTTTGTAAGAATCCCAAGTTTTGCTAGCCTTGGCGTACCCTGGAGCCCGCTCCTGAGAGAAAGTTCATGGAGATTTATCTCTTTAGCACGCACAGCGGCTTCTGTATACTCTCCACACGGGCACGCATGCTCCCGCTACAGGCATGAAAATCTAAACATACTTCAGCTATAGAAGTATACACGTCTCTGTTACAGATATGCATGGATTCGTAATCGACCATTCGTAATCGACCATTCCAAACGCGGTCCCCCAACTAAGTACTAACCACGTCCAATGCTGCTTGACCTACGCAATCGAACGAGAACCAGCCTAGTATGATAATGCCACCGGTTATGGTCACCAAGATAATTGCCCGTTTTCCTCGTCCTATACTATTTCCCCTGCACAATTTTGTTCCTTTTAGTCTAGAAAAAATGTGAGCGTACCGTGCTTCCTTTGGACTATTCTGTGCGTCTTTTATTGATACATAGGCTGCATTTGGAAAAGTAAAATTTACTCAGGCGTACCGTGACTCATTGTTGGTGCCATACAAGCGTTTTGAGGCTGTACGTGCCTATTTCAGGCTAAAGCCGGCTCTACACGATGCGGTGAACATTTCATTCGAATGTTGGCTTGCAACGATCGAGTCAGCACTAGTGATGAGCAAAACTAGTCTTGCAGTTTTGCCTGGTCTTGCACATTTAGCAAGACCAAAGCAAACCATAAAAGACAGGTCATCACTAAGTGCCAAAAGTCTGGCAGTCCTTAGGTCTTCTCTACCCAGGAACCCACTTCACGGAGCCGGAGTGCAGTGTAGGCCGTCTGGTGCCTGATGTATAAATCAGGTGGCAGTAGATCGAGAATTTCGTTGTTTGAGCGCTTCCGCGCCAGTTGTTTCGTAGCAAGCTATTCTTTGGACTTGACCCAGTCTGGACATGTTATATTCCTTAGCAACGGCGGGCCACCATACGCTATAGCCTTGTGTAAGCAGTGATCTAATCACTGCAGTGCAAAGCCAACGCACCATGTGCGGATTCAAACCTCATCTCTTACCGAAAGTCTCTTTGCTGACATAAAAAGCTATATTGGCCTTCCTTTCTCTTTCTTCGATCTCCCACCTCCAATTCACCTTTGGGTCCAGAATAAGACCCAAGTACTTAGCTGACTGGGATGTGCTCTGCACTTGATCGTTAATTGAAGGTGGACTAAAGGTAGATATTTTAGTCCTGTTGGTGAAAAGCATCAGTTCTGTCTTTCCCGGGTTGACAGGTAGCGTCTGGTCAAACCACTGTGGGCTATCTGTCAACCCGGAAAAGACAGAACTGATGTTTCCAAGAGTCATCTCCATAATCTCACTGATGGGTCCGTATAGGCAACTGCCTTTATTCTGTGGCTCCCTATTGTCTTCAAGATCTTGTCCATCGTCGTTAGCCATAGCGGAGGCGAGAGCAGTCCACCCTGAGGAATTCCTTTTTACGAAGGTATAGGGGTAGCATGAATTCTAGGGTCGTTAGGACAAAGGATGGCAAGCTTATTGGGCTGTAATCTCTTCCCACTTCGTGCCCGCGTCTGCCGACCTGGGGGATGAAGATCACTTTGATCCTCCTCTGGGAGCTGGGAACGTAAACTATAGTGCAGGCAGTAGCTATTTGTAGATTTAGACGAGCCATGGACCTTTAATGTCATGTTTCTTTTGGCATTATGTTGTCCATGGCTGGCAACTTGTACAGGGAAAAACCGTATAACATAAAAAAGATGTTTATAGCTCTGTGCTTTCTATATACCCCACAAAAGAATTTCTATAAAACGCTCGGAGGTGGTCGCATAGCACTTACCGCGATAAAAGTAGAAACCATCCATTTCCATCCATCTTCAGAATAATTTCAAGATTTCACAGATAGACCGTCGCCGATGGCAGCCCGAAAGCCCGTTACCGGCAGAAGGTTTGTTTTTCTGCATAAAATTTTCCATTTCCTGTTATTAGCGAAAGCATTCAATCATCTGCTTACTAACGTCCCTGGAGATTTGCACGGCACAGAATGCCTGGTCACGCGAGCACCGCACCGGTCCTCCAAATTAAGAGGCCTCAGGGCATTTGTGTGACCTTTTGCTTTCTCCACGCCAGGAGGCATCTCCACCGTCGACCAGCAGCGAGCGAATAAAGTAATGCGAAAAGAATTTTCTGTTTCTCTTATTTCCACTCGCTTTGTTTGACAAACGGCCGCTTGCAATGCCTCAAGACACCATAAAGCAAGGGCAATCGGCCTTAGACAATCATCAGGGCTGACTCGGGCTCGGCTCCTATTCCCAGGAACGTTCGCATTGAATTCATAGCAGTCGGCTACACATAAATCCACATGACCTACAGGCACTGACATTCCTCAGCCTCCCCTGCCTCTCCCCAACGCACACAGAAAAGGTCTCTCAGATCAATTATCCCAATTATATCCTGCCCCCGCCACCGCCGCCGCCGCTGTTTCGTGTGTTTTTCATATTTCCCTATGCCATGTGTACCTGGCCCTTTCCTTGCCGCGTAACAGGCGGGGGTGGTGCGGCCCCATAAAAGTCCATCAGGAATCGACCCAAAATCAGGCTGAGGCAATTCACAGCCGAGTGGACATCAACCGGGGTGGAAGCGGGCGATGGACCCCCGGGCGGGATTGGTGAATTCCGAGGGGCGTGCGGCAAGGGCACTAATGGCTGTGCTAAGTCAACTGAAAGAAAAAGTGCCATGACCGATGACCCATGACCCATGTTAGCTTTGTGGATTCGGCTCCGGCCAGGATTCTCCATAAGTGGCCCCATGGCCAGCCCAACTTTACAATTCGCCAGTCAGACACATCTGTCCTCTTTTGTTCGGGGGAATTTGATAAAAGTCCACTCTTCACCATTTCACCATTCTGCCAGGAATTCTTCGGGGGCCATTCTCTCGCTCTCGACCAGCCGAGAAAGGGTGGAAGTCTTGACCAGCAGCAGCCACTCTCCGGGGTGGTGAAGATGTCAGTTACTTTCCTTGAATCTTTTTATGTCCGATGTCCGGGAAATATGGGCATCGAATTGTTTTTAGTAGATACGAAGGGGCACTTTCTGGGTGAAACGTTTTGGGTAATGGCCGTCAGTGCCGATTGAAATTTTCAGGTGCTTTTGACGTTTGCCTCGACTTGGTTTTGAGTCCTTGGAGGATCCGAATTCCTTGAATTCCGGACTTTCCAGAACTTATCCATTGGCATAATTCGGTTCCAGAAATTCTTCCCCTGGAGTTGGATTGATGGTTCTTACGTAACTCGTATAATGATTGCTTTTTCTGTGTTTGGGATGGATTTGACCTTTTGTCACCGACGAAATGGGAACAATTGAATAAAACTTAGCAGAAAACGAAGTGATTTCCAAGGTATAAATTTGAGGTTTGGGTAAGTGTAACAGATTTGCAAAATTCACGCTTATTCTTGAGAAAATTTCTTTTTTTTTCTTTTTATTAATGTGAAAGACTAGAGCTCAGAGCAGAGCCCCTTTGCATTTCTGATTGCTCTATTTAGATTGAAATGTCGAACAACAAGCTCCAATTGGAAAGTACAGAATACAGGAGAGTGAAACAACTCCCTACGACGCGCTTTTGTTCCACCGGCTCCTATCCAACATTACCACTGACTTTGGTGATTAAATAGGAAATGGCTTTCTTTCTTATTAAATTTTTTTATCCGGTAGATCTAAGCTCAGCAATCACACTTTGTACCAACAGTCTGTTATGTCGTTGGTCATGTCATGCAATGTCTTAGTAAGCATAGTACGGGAATACCATAGGTTTGGGGTTAAGAGGAACAGGGATGATGTGGAAGAAGATGGTGATTAACTCTGCGTTTGAACTCTTGGATGTTGTGGGAGTTCGGAAATACTCCCTACGAAAGATTGTTCCAAAGTTTGAGTTGTTCTGACACGAATGGGGAGATGTTGCAAGTTTTAGTGGAAATACGACAGTACTTTCGTTTTGGAAGCAATAAATTCAACTCGATTCATACGGAATCAATTAGGATTGAGTTCAATGCCTCTGTTGATTGAGTTCAACATAAGTCCACGATCGTAGACACAAGGTCTGGCACGCGGGAAAAGAGCTGGTAAGAGGATTGACCCCTGGGGAACCCCGGCATAGATGGTATTAGATTAGATTTGATGGCGCCCAATTTTTTGCGAAATTCCAGGAAGACATGGCAACACGTTAAAAAATATCATGTCTTTAATAATAATAAACTTGTTCTTTGTAAATTTATGACCATCTACGCTATGCCGGTGGAGAATGTATAGAAGCCGCCGTGTGTGCTGAAGAGAGACATCTCCATGTACTTTCTTTCAATAGCTGGCTCCAGATAGAGGAGCCTACTATCATGCGCCAAGGCTAGGAAGACTTGGTCTTGTTACAAAAACGAGATATCGCGAGACTTCTTGGTGATGCCACGATGATGAAGAATTCCGTATAATACCCACCGCCGTAGCTGCGTAGAGGAACAGGCCAGGGAGAGCACAGAAAACTTTCTCTGCGGATGTCTGGCTCTGGTCAACGTATCAGACACCGTGTATTTAGAAACCTCTTCTTAAATCATGAAGATCCATTGGCAGAATATCTCATCTTCATCCCTAGCACTGCAGGTCCTGCGTCTTGCTCTTCCAGATGGCAATCACAATTGTGCGTAAATCCATTTCTCTCTGGTCTTTATAGCTCTTCCTAGGCCTTCCTTGTGGCCTTCTTCCCTCTGGCGTTTGGAGGAACAGGATTTTAGGGGGCACTTCTTCAGACATTCTCATTACGTGTCCTATCCAGCGTAGACTTGAGATCTTGATGTTGGTTATGTAAGGTTCTTTGTATATTTGGTACTCTTCATTTACTGCGGCTTTGATCCTGCCTAGTTGTTATCAAATGCGTGTCCAGTATGTCCTTCTTCATGTTGATCCAAGAGTTCACTGGATCGATTTAGTACTTTTCCTATCTTGCTTAGAATATTTCCCAGCATGTCTCAGCAAGCCTTGTGCCTTAGATTTAAATTCTTTTCTACCTTCTCTTATTTTCTTGTAGATCTGCCTTATTTCTTCCTGAAATAAGCAATCCCACCATATGCCATTGAAAAGCTTTGTACCCTTAAGGTTTAGTTTTATTCATACAAAACTTTTGGTTTTGTTGCTGCCATGCTTTATACTTCAAGCAATTATTATGGTGATTGTGAGGGTGTCATTTAGCATACTCAACAGACCAACTCTCTTTCGATTATAGAGGTCAAGCAGCATTGGAAGTGATTAGTACTCAGTTGGGGGACCGCGGGAAACAAAAATATAAAGCTTTCGACACAGCCTCAGTTATCATTCACACATCCATGCCGCAAATCTCTAATTTTACGGCCTTTTTCCCATTCGGGGTCGGGTAGCAATCATTTTTCCACACGGGGGCCACAAGAGGCATTCCTAATGATGCGGAAATGAGGCAAGGTTGTAAATGCCCTTTATGCGCCTTATAGAGCAGTCCATATTTCCTTTTACCAACTCGTAGTGTTGATCCACATTCAGGTCTTCGGCTTCTTTTCCCCTCCTCTTCTCTCAACCGGGCTTGGGATCGGCTATGGTGGAGTTACAGAATATGAGTAACAGAATACTTGATTTTTCAAATTGATGGAGTTTAAGTAATAGTGAAGATCGATTTGAGAAGATCGATTTCACTCGTATAAAAACATGTACAAAAAATTATTTGGTCGTGATTAGTTCATTACTTAAGTAGTCTTGAGCTGATATAAGTACTCCACTTCCTATCGAAAGATCAGTGGAATTGTAGTATCGATCGTATCTGTCGATTGTCCCGTTGCAGGAAATGACAATTTACAAAATGTTCGCGATAGATAAGAATAATTTTCTCTGCTATCTGTGCTTGTCACTAAAAGCAGCCATTAAAATCCTTTCTAATATTTAATCCACATCAATAACGAAATGCATGAAAAAGGGTTGTTGACCTGCTTTTTGAAGGGGCTTTCTTCTGTACTGCGATATATATGCATCGTGATGACCCTTCGTGTCGGCAAATATAATTTCTAGCAGCAAACGAAATCGAAACTGCCGTCACCCCCCTCCACTTATTGTCAATTCACCTGTCGCGCGCAAAGTTTTATGATTATTTCCACCGCAAGTGGGCGCATTAACATTTAAATTCCGTACTTAAAGGAGCACATTAATGGCATGTCACATGCTGCCATCGCCGCCGCAATTTAGTCCTCTTTGGAGCCAGCACTCAGTCCACTGTTACTAACCACGCCATCTAATGGAAAAACTATTCCCTTTTCTCCGCCATTTTTTTTTTATGTCAGATGGCCGAGTTTTCCTTCCGGGTACTTTAAAGTCGCTTCTAGTAACATACTTTGATACCGTTTAACGGAACTCTTTCGTGCTCTCAACATTAATTGATTTTTTTTCTCTTTTCCTTTCAGGTAAGTGGAGCAAACACCTGGAGTTGTTGCGCCCATGGGCACGATTGGAAGAAGAACATCCCTGCAAGGAAAGTGAAAATGGGTGGGGGTGGATGGTGGTGGTGGGCAGATAGGATTCCAGATCATACTGTCATTAATTATTCAAAGGCTGGCGATGAATGCGCCTATATAAGCGTGAAAGCCTAGGCTCGTTCTTCGGGTGGAATTGTGCCCAGGTCCTTAATCCTGACCTAAGCCCATTTTGGGTGGTGAGCGGCGCTATGCGAGCGGTTTATTCGGTTTCGAACAGCTCACAACGCATGTTACCTTGGCGAGCTCTTAAATTCCGCCAGGCTATAAACCGAGGCGCTGGTTGCTCGCTGCTTGCAGGCTGTGGTGGGACTCCTCCATCCAGGTGGATTAACGGCCCTACTAAAGGCAGACTCTATCGTAGGTGCTTAAGGGCGCGCTCGGAAGTTATGAAAATTCTAAAATTGATGTCGCTTAAGTCGTTCCTACATCTAAGCAGCCGCCGTTCGCACGGAAGCACCTTGATGGGGAGCAATAAATCACTTAGCGCGGAAGCCCACGATGATTATGATAACTGCGATATTAACAGGTTTGGGGGAGGATCCCGTAATTGGGTTAATATTTTGAATTTTTAATTAGTTTCTTCAGTTGCTTAAATTTTAATTAGGCACTTGAAAATTTAATAATTTATAAACACAGCCCCCATCCCCTCCACTCCACTCCCAGCCCCACTCCAAGGACATCGGGCGTTCATTTGAATAATACTCTTCAGTTTGGTTCCAGCGATGTTTGCCACCGTATATGTAAATTTCCACTTGAGCCTGGATGAATTCCGCTCGACGTGCTCAGAGGTAGCAACTTTTAATGATATCGTTTTCATCGACTTTAATCATTTTAAGTGACGATATCGCGAGTGCACGAGAGAAGTGCGCAATGGTTTCGTTTGCCGATATCTTAATGCGATAAGATTTCTTTTTTTGGTTGCTGTTTTGTGGTGTGTCTGTGTTCGTACCTACGTGAATTTTTTATCTCGATATTGATTATTTCTTGGCTCTAAGATAAGTAAATGCCATGAAAGAGTAACAGAATTTCATATTTGGGATTAAATTCTGATCGAATTGGATTTTGATTGAGTTCAATTCAATTTTTGAAGGCAGTTGTCGATTTAACGTTCTTTGAATGAATGAAAATTCCGCTTTATATTATAATACAATCTATAAATGGGTCAGAGCTCATCTATTGATATATGCGTGCGTGCGGTGCGTGCGACAAAAAATATTATAGGAGTGCGTGCATTTCAATGCGATCTGACATACAGTTGCGTGAACGCAACGCACTCAACGATAATGTGGTCTACTTTAAATTTTTTCCGCATTGCCACATTCGGTATAGCTTCAAATACCCAAATACAAGCCACACAACAAACACATGCACTCGTCGGTTGTGCTCCGTTGAGTTCTCCAATTCCACTCCGGCCATCCTTGCCTTGACTTTCTACTGGGTCTAAAAACTTAGGGCAGACTGTCTGGGTCTGCTTATTGTCTCGGTAGGAGGCTTATTGAGGCTCGCCCTTTTCTTATTCTGGGGTTCATGCTCCCCTAGATGATCGGACTGTTTCCCACTGGCATTCCTGGGCGTCTTGGTATACGCCATCCTTTCAGCGGGGGTTGGGTCTGCTTCGCTGTCGCACCCCATAGATCTTACCGCAGAGGGGTCAGTCACCAGGTTGCATAGTCGCCCCACGTATCATGTACGGTCTAGCAGAACCTGCTCCCGAGGCAACCAGAGCAAGCTTAAAAGGGTAAGTAGTGTAATGCCTTCCAGTGACGGCGGGACGGCCATAAGGAAAGAGGAAGTCGCTTTTCAGAAACTGGGAATCCAAATGAAAGAGCTCATTGACGACCTGAATGGGCGGAATAACATCGCCCACGCAATCTTAGTCTTGGTTAGGAGAATGAGAGCAAGGAGGAGGAGGAGGAAAGGGGGAGTGGAAAAAAGGGCACAGAAAGTGGCAGATCGCTACCTCGAACAAACAGCGCCCATTGAGCTCTCCGATAAAAAGGACGTTGCGGCGGTAGCAAAGCGATCGAAGGAGGAACACCGTAGGGATGACGAGGCGAAATTCCAGCAAAGGCTTTCAAATAAGACGAAGGAGAAGTCGCCTCAAATTATAGACGAAAACGGTGAGAGAGAATGCCCGGTGAAGGTGAATCGGGTCTCTTGGAGAGGGAAAAGATCCGGAAAGAAGGTTTTGCCTAGACTAAGCATCTGGGAACCAGCATAAAGCCGCAAAAAGATAAGACCGGGTGCGCCTATCATAACTGTGACAATCGGGATATCTTACGCGGAGATCCTGAGAAAGGTCAGATCGGACACTTCGTTAACGGACCTTGGGACAGATGTCCTCACTTTACAGTGATGATACTCAGGCAGTACTCTGCGACGACACATAAGACATGCACGTTCTAGACCTTGTTTTTTTAGATCAACAGTGACATCGAAGCTATTCTTAATTGAGACCGCAGGAACCGTGTCGAATTCAATGTCTTCAGAACGAAGTACTGCCTCACAAAATCTGCGCCGAACTTTGTTATGTCTCAGTGAACGGTGTGGGTCTAACCGCAGATCCATCTTTTATCATCTAAAGCTTAATTTTAATTGAGGATCTGCGATAGAATGGCCATAAATTCCAAATCGCCAAACGGACATCACCAGATTTTTTAAAGATACAAGTTTCTCCTTCTGGCTACAAGTCTTAAGGCTCACGAGCGATCCATCCATCCAAACGGCATCGGGACACGTCAGAACCTAACAATGTGTGGGAAACTCGGATGAACTCGTGCCCTAGAGCTAGGGTGAATGCACCATCACTAACATTGAAAGCTGAAAGCTGCTAATATTGAAGCTGGGCTAATAGACTGGCGCCATAATGGAGCGCTCGTGTATGGAGGCCTTAACATTCAGCCACGCCTCGAATAGGTTTAGTTAGGTTAGGCGTGGGGCTACCTCCAGTATGACTGGAGATCCAACCCGTTGGGTACCTAAGGTTTGATGCTTTCAGTTTAGTAAGCTTATCAGTGTTCCGATCCTTAAAGGCCAATTCTTAGTTGTGACTGATCACAAGTCATAAGCAAGTATGACAAGATTAATCTTGTGACGAATCTTGTGACGGCTTGTGATCAATTTCTCAACTGAAACAGGCAAATCTTTATGTGTATTTTTCATTAGGTGTAAACCCCTTGTGACCTGCGCCATATTACATCATAGGTGTGGGATTGTCACAACTTGTGACTGGAGAAACGGAATAGTCACAACTATGACTCACTACGCCTTTATGACTTTATTGTGATCTGTGATATGTCACTTACGACTTGAGAATTGGCATCCGTATTCTAAAAGCAGTGACAAGTCACAGCGCAATCATAAGTGTGCGGTGAGTCTTAACTTGACGGCCTATACTAAATGAAAAGTAACGTAGAAGTGAAGTAGACATAATTTCTGTCAACATTGACATAGAAACCGAAATTCCCGAGTAAAAATAAATGATGGCCTTAGAACGGGCAAATGCCGACTGTGATTGAAACATAGTCCTCGGCCATCTGGCGGTTAACAGAAGGCTCGTTGCAGGACAGTACGGCCGTACAGGGGGCGATTGACGGTGAAACAACGGCCTTACAGTTCCAATAACGGCCATACGACGGTGGTACCGCGGCCGTATGGTTGCTATTACGGATATACGACGGTGGTACAATGGCAGCAACGTGGATATGCGCCCTCCTATAAGAAAATATATTTCACTGCAATTAAATGTTTGATTTTTTTTCGGTTGTGTTTTCTTTTCAAGCCGTTAAATAACAAAATTTCCCACTAAAATATAAATCAACACGCACCACACACTTCACGTACAACAAACCGACGACTGGCGAGCTCGTTTCTCTTGTGCATCGATATCTTTAAGTAGGATAAATCGAAAGAACCATTGTACATAACGAAAATGACGAAGTTCCCATAAAACACATCCAACAATACATTTGGTGCAGATTCTTTTTTTGGCTCAAATTTCCCGTCGAATGCCCGTTTCTACAGCTCAGTTCTTGGCCTTTTAAATCTTTTGGTCAAATTTGGCCGTCGTAAGGCCGTATGTGCTCCCATTAAAAATGGTTAAAAACTCTACGGCCATCATATGCCCCTTAAAAATCCAAACGGCCGGTGTTCGCCCTTTATAAGGCGTTTTTTATTTTTACTCGGGTTAGAAGTACATAGCAACTAAGTGCGAGTCGCCAAAGCTTGTGACTTAAGACTGGTCACAATTTTAGATTTGGGCTGGAGCCTCAAAAATCACATTGGCATGACTAAGAAAGCAAGAAAACAGAAAAGCAGAACCGTGGATCATACTTTAAATCTGAATTTTGGACGGCGGTTTACCCAGCAGTGGGTACGTTCGGTTCATCCAACTGCCTAAGCAAAGGTCCACGTGATGTTTCATAGAAAAGGTGGCAAAACTCGCCTTGTGGACATCCTTTGCTGGTCCTTTCACAAATCCGCGAGTTTATTTTCTGCATTCGTATTTCTCTTGTCTGAATTGAACATCTTGTCCATCCACCTCGCTACACTATGGAACTGACCTCCGTCTCATCAGAACTTTCTTCAGTTTATTGAACTGTTTTGGTTCGTCATTCCCATAAACCAGTAAACGATGGCGACTTTGAGCCTCTCTTTTACCCCTCACAATGTCATAAGTACTACGGTCTGATTTCAAGCTTCAATTCCGCCCCAAAACACCGCTATTTTTCGCTGTCCTACGCCAACATATAAACAAAATAAGCACAGTTAATTGTTTAATAACGAACACAATCCATCTGAAATAGATATGTACAAAAGAACAACGCGTGATCACTATTCAAAGCGAGGCTAAACGCGAAATTTTCTCACGTTCCGAAATTTAATGAAGCGTCAAGAGTTTTTCTTGAATCCCAATCGCTTCTGAAGCAGTTTATATGCCGTCGATTTACTCCAAGCGGGCTCTCTCCCCCAAGCGCCGCTAGGCACCCACTCGTGCCCTGGTAGCTAATCAGTTTCCATTACCGAAAGTACTCGTCGGAGCCCATCAGTTCCACCCCATAACGAATCCGTAACGTAACCGGCGATGCCCGATCCTAAATTCGATTCTAATTATAACAACAAACAAAGAAGAGCTCTGTTTACACGTTGGAAATTAACCGGTGGCTACGTTTCCCCGCCCGCCGCGCCGTAAGGAAAGCAACGTCTTCATTCAGCTCCTATAGCGGGTGTCAGCCCTATCGCAGCGTAGGGCTGGGAATCCGATTTGAATTATGGCAGACGTATAGTGGATCCGTGTGTCTCTCCGTGCATAGTCTGGAAGGGTCTAGTTAGTTTGCATTTAGCTCCTTAATTTATGGTCACCGAGAAAACGTGGCTTGAGTGTGAGTTGAGTCTTGTTTCGGTCCGAATCCCCGGCACTAGGCCCTAACAAAACAGATGTAAATGGCCCGTCAGGTCCCCGCTGCTGAGTGATTTGTGGGCCTCGCTCGTGCACTTAGCATATGTTTTGAGAAAATCGTGGAAACTATATTGCAGTCGGCATTTTTCTAGGATGAAGCCAGAACTAGACACGGCCTAGTTGTGTAGTCGCTTGGTGGCTCGTAAATCTCGCGATATTTGATTTCCTAGTATACCACACCAACTCTCCTATAAATCTGCTCCTCTTGGGAATTTCGTAATAAAATCGAAGATTTACGACCGGTTGCAGTTCACGAGCTACAAAAGTCCTGGGAAGATATTCATCACAGGAGAATTTACTTTAGTCCCGAATTACACAATCCTCGAATGCACTTGAGCCTCTGTGGGTTGCGTCCACTTGTGGCAAGACAACCAGAAACACAAAAAGAGATTGCCTTTGCCCTCTTTTCTCTCGTTAAATGCTGCCTGCTCCGGTGTACTCCCGCCAGCCTCTTACTAAAATCCCGTAAAAGGAGCGCCCCAATGACCCTAAAAAACCTCGGCAAGTGCTTGTCAACTTTTATCCTGAACAGTGTTGAAGGATGTTATCCTTGCAAAGAAATGTAACCACTTTTGGTGTTGTTGAAATGCAACGTTTTCCCTCCTCCGCTGCTCTCCGTGCGCCGTGTCGCCGCCATTCCGTTCGACAGTAATTCAACTTATTAAAAATTCAAAAGGACTCTGCTCCTTGGCACACAAAAAGTTTCCTTCAAGCTACAATCCTTCATTTTAGTCTGGGCCAAGAGAAATGTCAGCGCGGTGGCTTCATTCTTCACAGTTTCTTGGGTTTTTTTTCCTTTTTTTTGGTGTCGTCCTCGGAATCTCGCAAATGCAAAAATGTGCCACACAGGGATTTCCTCGTCCTTGTTATCCTTTTTACCAAAGCGAAAAATTTAATGAAAATGTCATCAGGCAAACGCATGAATCTTGAATTATAGCGAGCGAAGTCTTCTCTTGTCTTTTCAGATGGAAAGAAAAATGTAAGAGTTTTTTGCTGTTTTTTTTTTGCATTTTTTATGGTTTAGTTTCGTGAAAAAATGTTTTTTAATAAAAACAAGGAAAATATAAAATAGTTTGTAAATATAATTAGTAAGGACTTAGTAGCAAATTAGTAGCAACTAACACGGTTGTGAGGAAGGTCGCGCGATGTGCGTGTTATTGAAGCTATCGTCCACTGGAAGCGTAAACAGGCGGTAGCAGCAGCAACGAGCGGCTGATAACTTAGTCTATAACAAGAAACTTTTCAACGAGCGCCTTTAGGGGCGTTCACGAGAGTACGAACAAGGCAACTCTGTCTCAGATACTCCCTTGCGAGCTTGTCTGTAGCCTCATTGCCCTCGATACCCCCGTGTTTCCGGTGACCCAGCAGAGCGAGATCCTATTTTTTCCTGGCCAGACTCTGGAGTACATCAAAGCTCCCTGCAACTGCTTTGGAAAAATCTTTACGTTGAGAGTGCCTTGAAAAGATTCTTCCAAACGTTTCTCAAAGTTGAGCCTAAAACCGGAATTACACTTTTGTGTTGTGGTGTGTCGTGGCGCTCTGTGTCGCGTCGCGGATCTAATTCATATATTTTATATGGGGCTGATTACATTATTATGGTGTGTTGTGGTGTGGCGCGTCCCGATTTGGCGTTTCTGATTTGGCGCCACGACACACCACAACACAAAAGTGTAATTCCGGCTTAACGCATGTCTCAATTAGGGATGTTACGAATGTTCGCAATCGCTTATGCGAATGATTCGTATCATTTTAAACATTCGCATCAAGTAATGGTAGAAAACAAAATTAAAAGATGACAAATTGACAGATCTGGGTGGCAAATATCTGAGCGCTCCACCGGGCGTTCCGAGTGAGCAATTGTTCAGTGCAGCCGACCTTATATATGAGCCCCTTAAGGCCCCATTCACAACAGACTGCCGGCAGGCCGTAGCCTTTTAGGCCAGGTCAGCAGGTACCGCTCGATGAAGGCCATACATTACTCAGTCTAACTGAAGGATGAGAACTTCAGGCATACGCCTCACAGGCCGTGGACTGCAGGTAACCTCACGATTCCTTACATACACACAGGCGAAGACGACAGAAAGCGTAACAGGTTGTTAATTGAAGTGCAAAAAGTGCCTCAACGAAAATTTCAGACTGAATATAAGTTCAGATCTTCAGGCACGGACTGACGATAAATACCCACACACATAAAGATTTTTGTCAGTTTTCGTAGACTGCAGGCCCCATACAGTTGACGGTGTGGGTGAGTGAGTGTGAGGTTATATTTGGCCTCAAGGCGAGAAACCTTCAGGCCAAGGCCTGCCGGCGGCCTGTATATGAATGAGGGCCTTTATAAATCGCCTCATAGAAATATAATATTCCTCTCTTGATTTTTAACATTCGCAGTCGCAATCGCGTTCGCGAATGTGAAAAACATCCCTAGTCTCTTTTTTTGAGATATTGGGTCCAAAAGTACCGCGGCCATTCGGTTGACCTATTGTACTACACCCCTATACCTCATATTTATTGGCCAGACCGCTGGAACTAGTTCGTTTCCATTTGACTGTTCAAGCTTCCCAGGTTCCCGTCCGCAGTCGTGCCTTCGGTCTGTTCTCGGAAGGAGTTCACGAAAGCGGGCTTGGGTATGCTCCGTGGGCTCCCCAATTCCACTCCGGCCCTCCTTGCCCCTTTCAGTGAGACCAGAACCTTAGGGCAGAACGACGGCGATGTGGGTCTGCTTGTTGTCCCAGTAGAGGGTATTAGGAGGCTAATTGCGATTCCACGCTTATTTTTTAATTTGTTAAGCTATGATGATGGGAGTGTTCCCGCTAGATTATGTGGGCGCAAGTGCAACCAATTTTCTGACGGGTCCAAAAACTTTTGGCAGAGCGGCGTCTGTCTAGGTCTGCTTCTAGGCTACCCGGGTTGCAGTGCACCGTCCTTTGGTCTGTAGGGAAGGAGTTCACGAAAGCGGGACTTGTGTGTGCTCCGTGGGGCTCCCAATTCCACTTCGGCCCTCCTTACCTTGGCCCTCTCCAGATAAATTGGTCTCCCCCTAGTCCCTAGTCGCAATGTCATGTATTTCAGTCTGGAAAACAGAGGGCCACCAACCAATTGCAATCCAGACCTTGGAGTTGGGTCCTGCGACACCACCGCCTGTACCATGTTCCGTCTTTGACCCGTGGAGTTTTCTCGTAGAGATTGAGCAGAGTGAAGTGAGTGGAGATTTCTCGGCCTCCCAGGATAATAATTTCCGTAGGGCAAACTCATCACTTGTTGGTCCGGAACCTTTCTGCAGCTTAGCGAGGTGCCACATAAGATTGCTCATAAAGAATTTGGTCGCTTAGCTATTTCGTGACAGGTGGACAAGGAGGACCCAGGGCGATCATCACGCTAAAAGATTCATTCAAATCGACAAAGCTAAAGCGGGCAAACTTTTAAATTTCAAGAGGTGGGAGCAAAAAAGGACAACCGGCCGCCGGTCCCTTAATTGTATCATCTAAGCAAAATAGGGCGGATAGTTTATTGTAGGCTCTGCGGGCAGATTCCAAAACTGCGGAGCACTTGGCGTACGACTGTGAGTCTACAGCTTGGAGGAGATCGAATCTCCTCCATTGCGGCTTCCAGGGGGATTTGACATACAAATCCCAAATTAATTTTAGGCTATATCAAAAGCGTTAACTTGAAGGTTTTTAAGGACAGGATTGGCACAAAACACTAAATAATATAGGTCGCAGTGCCCGCGAAGACGCCCTCTTAAAGAATGAATGAATGAAGCCTGTGTTTTTCATCGTAAATCTTCTGCCATATTTTCATCAATTCGGCACACGAAATTTCAGCCTCGGTAGTCTACGGAGTAAGGCGCCTGGCTACTATCTCAGAGGTCCCGGGTTCGAATCCTGGCAGAGCCCCACGGTCCTTCGCCTTTCCCATTCTTTCTTCATCCCTCCTTACATTCCTCATTCCCCCTGTCATAGCCTTCCGCTAGCACTGCCCCGCTCCGCACGCAGCGCATGTCATCTGTTGGTTGATGGGATTCAACTCGTTTCAGGAGGCATAACACTTCAGCGAGTTGTTTCTCATTGCCCCGATGTCAGAGTCGCGATAGAAATGGTTGGGGTTAGGTGGTTGTGGCAGTTCCTTCCTACTTCTCTCTTCCCCTTCACTATCTATCGATTAGAGCTTGCTGTTTCACATTGCACTCTATACGAAGAAAATAGATTGTCGACAGTACAAAGGGCTTTCCCTGAGCTCTAGTCTTTCACATAAAAAAAAAAAAAGTAATTGTATCAAAGTAAGAATCGCAGAGAACTCAGAAGTGTGATTAAAATAAACAAATACTGTGAACACACTGGGTGACAGACGGGTCTCAAATTCCTCATGGTAGTTCGGTACGGCGTTACCAGCTTACAGAAATTTTTTTGAACGCGCGTCTTTCAAATGATAAATTCACCGTTTATAAGCGATATTGTGACGTTCATCATCAACACTGATTTGGATGCACCATTAACGGGTTTGTGTTAATAATTAACAGTGCACAAAAAAGCAAAGAAGCAGATGTTTCGGGAAAATGCGGTGTTTAGCTACACATCAAGATAAAAACAGCAGAGGACCTGGCATTTTCCATTACACAACCTGGAGATTTTCCTTCTTTTCTCGGAAATGAGACAGAAAAACAAGCTGCGGAGCAATAAATTATCTCCTCACGGATGGAGGGAAACATCCTAAGACGAAAATCCCCAGACGGGAAGAAGACAGCACCGGGGAAGATGCCAGCGGCGTGCCCATCAACTGACGTCTCTTAATGACAGGGAAACGTTCGTATCCGTCTTTTAAATCTAATTTAGGCCAGCTGAGGACTCGGGATGGGGTGCTAAATTCCCGATTAGAAATTTATGATGTTTTTGTGTGGAATCTGCAGGAGCTGTTATCGGTGGTGCTCTGGATGTGGCTAGTGCTGCCTGCTCGGCACACACACACCCCCATTTGCGCCGTTCCCATTCATAACGTGTGACCACAGACTTTTATCACCATCGAGACAGAGCAGTGATAAGAGATTAAAACTTGGGAAGCGAAACTTGAGATGATGATGTATGTAGTGGCGAGGCTCTGCTCGGTACCATCTAATCCGATTACCAAGGGACCCATATACAAAAATTTTTTGGCAGCATCAGCCGCAGCCGAGTGGGAGTTAAGACTCAGGAGATACATTACCAGAAGAAGAAGAAGAAGCATGGAGGCCCATTGAACTGGATCACACCTGGTCGGGCTTTGATGAGTAGATGTCTTGCTGAAAGAGGCCTGGCTGCTGTCTATATCCTCACTTTACTACAGTAAGTGCAGTGTTTTGGACCCAGGAAGCCTTGCCTGTGCTGCTGCTGGCTCCGTCTTATCAAGGCTCATGCAGTTTTAATTAAGTGCCGCCTCCCTTGACTTCCATAAATGTGTAAGAGTCGCTCCCAGGTACTTACAAAGTGTAAATACTCAGAATATGTTGTGGCGAGGTGCCTTTGGGGCTGCGGTACAGGGTGTGCATAAATACGTGAGTAACAACGAAACGAATTACTGTTACCAAGAGGCACAAGGAGGAGTTCGGTGGCTGTTGGTCCTTGTGGTGGTGGAGGACTTGCCGCAACCAAAGACGCCAGACAACTGAAGTTGAATATAACTGAAACATTGTCGCTGTTGGCTCCACGTGACCATAAAGAGGATACAGGATACAGCATCGTGTCGAGCTGATTCCTGGTGTATAGCAGGCAAGGAGCAGCCTTCGGGAGGAGCTTTATGCGGCATATGGGACTGATCTTATGGTATTTGCTGGCATGGCCGAGTCGCTTCTTCGGGGACCTGCACCGAGAATTATTAAGTGAAGTGGTAATAGCTAACCGAGTTATGTAATTAAAACGTTTCCCTAGTACCGTTAAAATCCTTCGGTTATCGTGCCAAAGGACTCGGCGGCAGTGCTCCTCACAGAGTCATGAATTTCTCAAATGCGCTTTAATTACCACTTCTGAAGATGTTTCCGAGCCTCTTGGTATCGTGCCATATGCTACCGTTATCGTTATTAAGTTTCGTATGAGGCGGCCACGTAGGAAGAGGCTAATGTACTGGAGGGGGGGACTGTGCTCGTAAATAATCGAAATTAATGCAAAATCACCGCATTTGTCTGCAATTTGTGCCATTCTACGTCAAGGCGGAAGCGAATCTCTCCCGTATGCACATTGCAATGGAAATTCCTCCGTCAGAGTGGATCACGCCATGATGATGATGAATGAGTAATCCTCGAAATGATTCGCCGCTACTTGTCGCTGCTTAATCGCATTAAGGGCGCCCGCCTACGCCGCGCGGTCTGTAATTCATTTAAATTGGAAAATTGCTTCTATTCAATTGAGGAGGCGCGTGGCTGCTTGACCTCATCAACAAGATCGAGACTTTTTTTTTCTTCCCGGTGGCGGAACACGATCACTTTTTGTCATGTTAAAACATTTTAGCTGCACGAGAGGCGGTATTAAAGCGCAACTGCAATACGCGCGTGTGTGTGTCAAGTCTTCAAGTCCTTATTTCCGGTGTCTGCCCACAACGTTTCAGATTTTATCATATATATATGTTACCCGAACCACAGCAAAACCATATATTCACCGGTACACGGCGAGTTGCAGCGGCGCATGTGCATTTCGTTGATAAAATTAAGCATTTCATAAATCCGACATTACATGCCCTATTAACATGGCTACCGTGGTTTTTTGAGAGACAACGAGCCTTGCGTCAATGGATGGACGAATGGTGGGGCTGCAGAAGCATGGATCGAGTCTGCGCACAAGATCCAACTTGAAATCCGATCACGTCTCCTTTGATCGGCTGATGGTTTTCTGTGAATCCAACCATGGTACTGAGGTGTTTTCATGCAAATGGAAAGGGTTAATGGCAAGCAGCAGCATCACAGCAGGAACATCACCCCTTTGTAGACCAGCGACAGGGAGATTGCAGGGCAGTGAGGAATCTGATAGTTGATGCCAGATGTGCCCTACATGAAGGAAACGACACGATATATTTGGATCGAATTTCCGCAAATCTGTTCGGAGCATGTTTCACACTTGGCTCCGTTTGTTATGAAATTATTACAGGGATGAGTTGACGCAATATCGGATTGTTTTGCTGGATGAACACGCTGCCAGGGAAATGTTTATGTTGTTTATGTTTATGTTCTTCTATTTGAAAGGATCTCGGTGTTTTGAAACAGAAATAGTTTTACGGCCGGCAGTTAGCAGCAGATGCTAAACAAGCACGTGAGTATGTCTTGATCTACTTCGTCTTTTTTGGAGTAATGAACGCGTGTCAATTACATAAACTGTAGTCAATATAACGCTAGTGGAAATGTGCACGTACAGGAAGGAGGTAGAAGAACTAGAATAGTATATTCTCGCACAAGTGGAAGTTTGGCGGTCCACGAGTGCGGAATATGCCATTCAAAACGTGTTGCAGACTATACTTTTTCTACGCCTCTAATTAGTTTTTATTAATATGTTGTATAGAAAAACGTACCTTATGTAAAGCTAATGTCAAAAATATAATGTAGGTATAAGGCACAGCAAGATATTTTAACGCTAAATAACATATGGGAGTGTTCATTCATAACAATTTTGTAATTTAATAATTTGTTAGTAGATGGCAGCCGCAAAATTTATTAAAAAAAATGCTATTATTTTCTGCAATTTAATAATTGAATAGTTTATTTAAAGCAAAAATTTTCTAGCGGAACATCATTGATTGTTTATTATTGAAACAATCCTTTTCTTTCTTTAGTTAATAATTTTTTTTTCTTTAATTAACAAATCATATTCTTGGATTACGACGAACAGATGTCGCCAATAGTAGTCATTCCATAACAAGTGATGGAATGAATATTCCACACGGATGTGGAATGCTGCTAATTCCGTAACTAAAAGCTGCTAATTCCGTAACTAACAGAGGCGTAGAAAAAAATGGTTTCACTGCATGTGTTTTGAATCAAGAGAGATTTTTTACATAAAAAAAAATATAGTTTAAAAAAACTAAAAAATACGCTTTTATTTTAAAATGAACTAAAAAGTAAAAAATAATTTTGAATGTAAAGTTTTTATTGCTCCAGCCAGTATAAGAAAACAACCTACCTTTCGAAATGTAAAAAAGCGTGGGGCTCTCTATATTCTTATTTTATTAACACCGGAACTTTTAGCTAGCGCCCCACGCTTTTTTAGATTTCGAAAGGTAGGCTGTTTTCTTATACTGGCTGGAGCAATAAAAACTTTACATTCAAAATTATTTTTTACTTTTTAGTTCATTTTAAAATAAAAGCGTATTTTTTAGTTTTTTTAAACTATATTTTTTATTTTCTATTTTTTAGTCTATTATATGTATGTGTTCGGCCATTTTGTAGTGACCGCCATACTAGATTTAAAACGACATCACAAAGCTTACTATACTATACTCGTCATACACTTTCATTTGATACCCATACCGAGTGGGTTGTAAAGAAAAAGGTAAACCGCCATTTTGTGGTGGCCGCCATTTTGAATTTGGAAAGACGCCCCACAGCGAAAAGTATTCTATTATCACATCCTTTTATTTGATACTCATACCGAGTGGGTTGTAAAGAAAAAGATAATCCGCCATTTTGTGTTGGCCGCCATTTTGAATTTGGAATGACGCCACATAGATAATAGTATTCTAATTGTCACACCCTTTCATTTGATACCCATATCGAGTGGGTTGTAAAGAAAAAGGTAGTCCGCCATTTTGTTTGCCGCCATTTTGAATTTGGAATGACGCCATACAGCTAATTGTATTCTACCTGTCATGCCGTTTCATTTGATACCCATGTCGGGGGGTCGGGGAACACAATAGCAAAAATCGACCGCCATCTTGATTTTCTTACAAAATGGTCAGATTGCATTGTCACGCGAACTATGCATATGTGCAAAATTTGAAGTTGATTGTTTACATAGAACATACATACATACATACACACATACATACAGGTAAAGCTAATATAAAGCGTATAAAAAGGAAAGCTTATGAACCACCCTTTGTACTATCAGTCATGTCGTTCTGCTCATGGTGCAATGTCGAGTAGTAGGTACGCATATTTTGAAGAAGAGTTTGTCCTGATAGGACATGTTAGAAGGCTGAGAGTGCTCGCTTACATTAGTATTCCTTGATCCTAGGCATTAGAATGCCTGTTTGGCGATTTGGAATAAGTGGTCATACCATCGCAAATCCTCGGTCAGTTTTACGTCTATGACTTGAAGTGATGGATCAGCCATCAGTTCCACGCCCTTTAATGAGACAAAAGGAAGGTCTATACATGTTTCTTGCAGCCCCAGTCAAGAATGAGTTCGATGACTCTGTTGAGTTGTTCATGATTTGGGCATAAGCTCACCATAAAAAAGACAAGGTGTGCCCCGTGGGTGTTTTATATTGTCACAGGAGTAAGAGCAACGCAGAGTACCGTCAACAGCTAGAATGGAGTTTGGAGGGGGGGGATTATGGAAAGTCACTTCATTCATAATATGAATACTCCTATGGATACAGAATTGATTCACTAAGGTATATCCAGACACCTGATATTAATCTAAGTTAGTACCAGATGAAACGTGGGTTTCACTTAGTGCAAAAATAGGAGGAGCACCATGTTGGACAAACTGTATGTTGAGCATCACATAAAGACAAATTTTTTTTATCGGGGCTCACTAGCGTAAGATTGGTGACTTTAGTTACAGACGGCTGTGACAGTGACACAACCATTGGTGCCAGCCTCCGAAAACGAGGTGAATCCAGTCAACAGACCGATGAAAGTTGCAATGTAGGCCTAACCAAGCTGGAAACGCAGGAAAGAGTTAAAGAAACTGACTTGCGTCCAACAATCCTTAACGGTCCGCACTCTGCATTGGTCCAATCAATACCCAATTTCAATTGACACTTTACTTAAGGTACACAAAACACTTTACTTAAGGTAACAAAAACTGTACTCGATTTCTGCAGCTTCTGATTTGCATGGGACTTCAGTTTCACTCTCTCTCGTGAAAAGCCTCACGTCAGATGAAATTCTTTTCAAATTCAAAATCAACTCTGAAAATACACCCAAGTTGTTAGCTCTGAACTGTTGACAAGTCAGAAAAAAATTAATTTCGCATGTAAAACTTTTTAATAGAAGCAAGGAGCGCCGTAAAACCGAGGCCAGGAACCAAGTAAGCAGTTATTAAAAGTTTCCAGAACACGAAACGATTTAAGGATAATCCGAAAGGAGCAAATATTAGTCCTCCGCCCTTGTAAAAAGTTAAAAAGGAAAAACACAAAATCTGGAAACCTTAGCAAATCTGCTTCATGTATCAAAAATTCACCATTCCAGGCCCCGCCGCCCGCCCAAATCCTTCAAAGCCTTGACGAGGCATAGTCGGGCTTCATTAAATATTTGAATTGCGCCCCTCCCGATAATAATAAGGCCACAAATTGACTTTGCCCTGACTAAACAGAGACTGGCCAAGGATATTTGTGTTCCAAATCCGAACTGGAACGATGGCTGGGTTAGAGGGTGGGTGGCCGGGAGGGGTGGGGCTGGGTGCTACGCAAACTTTCAGGCCTAGGATAATGCATTAAGCGTGGCACTAATCCAATTACGACACACGCGGGTAACTGCAAATTATGCTGCTGGTGATGAGCCGTTAATGGTAGGCTGCGGTGCATCGAGACACGTTCGCCCCGACGAGGATGCGTTTCCATTGTTTGTTCATCAGGCCTTGTGCGTAGGATGTCGAATGGAACCGTGGAGTTTACGACCTCGTGTCTGTCGAAGTTATTTCCAGGCGTGATACAGTTCGAATGCGAGAGAAACCTGCCGTAATTGTGCCTAGAACTGCTGTTTATTGGGGAAGAGCTGCAGGGACTATGCTGGCGCGGCCTTATTTATTGCCAGGGGAGGAACGGTTGTGGCATGTTTTGTTTCAAGTCGGACCCATGCAGCCGGGATCGCAGCATAAACTAGGACATTCCGACCGTTCATATGGCACGCATTTCGCCTGCTCCTTTTTGGCGTTGTTGGTGCATTCTTTTCGGCGGTCCTGTCTTCCTTCAGCACCCACCTCCGCCGAGCGCCCCTCTGTCCAGCTTCGAGCACACAGTCTGTTTCTAGGACTCCGGCAACCGTGTCTAGTGGTGTTTACTCTCCACGTACTGAAACTTTATTAACTCCCCTTAATGTGTTGACTGCGCTGTTTATAAAATTTTCATAACCTCTTCTGACGTTGCTTTGTTTACGACATGACAGACGCCCGAGCAGCAGCTGAAACACCCTAGCACTCTGCTGCAGCCTCGATTTGGCTCCAGAACTTCTTTGGAGTAACATTTCGCTGCATTGATGGTAATTTGTTTAGATAGCGCACAACCGCCGCCAGAGCCGCCACGTCCCGTAAGTAGAAAATGCGGACTGCTGCATCCTTCGGAAGTTGATTTCACACAGCTTCAATCGTTTCCGTCGTCTACTGGGCCTGTTACGAGCGTCAGGAGTTTTTATGGACGGAGAGCCTCTATTTCCAGGCCTCGTTCAGCTCTCGAAATGTTTATCCGAAAGCAGCTCATGAGGGCTCTGTGATGTCAGTTTGGAGGCATTAAATGTTATTTTACGAGAAAGTGAATTCGATTCCTCAACCCTTTTGTGATGAGAGTCGAAACGATATGGGATGGTAAAATGTTATGGCAAGAATTACGTTAAATGGGTTTTCGGGAGTTGATTAGTAAAAATGATGAGAGTTCGATTAAAGTCGGAGAATTTAGATAAAGAAGTGCGGACCAGAAATAAACGGACTTAATTTGAAAGCGGAAGGGAAATTTGAAAACGGAATTTTCTTAGACGGACGTCGGGCATTTTTGAATTGAAATTTCCTCGGACATCTTTGAGGGGATGTGAAACGGTTCCGTTACTCATAGTGGTGGGAAATCACTTATAACAAAAATTTTTGCACGCCATTTATCTTCTTCTTCCCTCATCGCTGGGTCCCATTGATCCCATAGTACCAAAATCTACTTCACCGTGCTAAATTGGTAGCAGATTATTATGTTCGCGGTGAAGTATGAAAATTTGGGGTAGGTATATTTCTGGCCCCATTCGGCTGCTATCTGTGGATTGAGTAGTTGTTTCCTTTTTTATGCGCATTCGAAGAAAAAAATCAAAGCCTGCTACCAATTTAGCACTCTGAAGTAGATTTTTGTACTTAGGGAGCAAGGGACCAAGCGATGAATGTACATCAAGTTAGCGAAACAGTTTTGGCAAATCAAGTCGTAAATGTGCGGATAATTTGCCGTTAATTAGCCGCTAATTAGTTGTGATATTTATTATTTTGCCGTTTTTTGTTTTTTTAAAAAAACTAGATGCTTCGCTAACTTGATATCAAGTTAGCGAAACACTTGGGCAAAATTGACTGAATTTCAAAAATTCTTAGTTGAATCAAGTTCGCCGAATTTGCCGCTAATTAGTTGTGCACATATCAATGCGGTAATACTTGATTTGAAAAAAAAAAAATTTTTTTTAAAAAAAAAGATGCAAAAATAACTTAATAACAAAAACTCTAAGTTGAATTATGTTCGCCGATTTTGCCGTTAATTAGTTGTGGTAAGAACAGATCTCTAGAACTAAAACGGTTGTCAATACCGACAGATATAGTAAAACAACAGCAAAACAGGTTGATAAAACAATGTCAGGTACAAAAATTTGGTTTCCAATAATAATTAGATGTTTCCTAGAAACATAAAAACATAAACATATTATTTCGAAAAATATGTCACCGAAAATAATCAAACAAATGTGGGTGATCCGCTCTCCTCAAAAAAAAATATAATTAAATTTATTAAAAAATTAATTGCTGCTCACGGCAAATTCGAGAACAACACAACTAATTAGAATCGAACGAGCGGCAGATTCTGGGCCCGATTTTGAGTGGATTGGGCCGAACTGCGCAAACGAAAGGCAGTGCTTAAAAAGGTACATTGTACTTCCACACAATACGGGATTTTTAAATGAAAATTGATTTTTTTCTCAATGTAGATTAATAAATATTCACTAAATAATTATTTTCTTTCAGATTAGTTCTTATTTTAGGATCCAAAACTCACGAATCAGAAAATTTAAAGGCCTTTCCGCTAAAAGCGCGTGGGATCTAAGTCCGCGTAGTGAGGACGGGCCTTAAGGCGAGACGGATCAGATATTCACGTGAAAAGTAATAACAATAAACATTTTTCATCGCCATACAGGCTCGGGAAATACATTTTTCAAAAAGTTTTCATTCGACCGAGAAAACATGTTATGAAGAATAATGTCCTACCACAATCCGCACGGAATCGAATACCACTCGTTCGATACTAATAAGCTGTGGTGTTCTCTAACTCACTTCACTGACTTTTCTTGCACGCTTCTTTGTGTATTGCATTTCTTTCATGTGCAGTTTCGGGGGGGCCACATCTCGCATATAAAAATATGCGAGGTGTGACCTTTTCGGGATTGCATATACAATTTATATATGTTTGGATGCTTTAGTTGAGCCTATCTCAGTGCTACTTGTGCTGAGCTGGTGAATTTCTCTTGGCCCAGCTAAGAAGTGTACCTTCTGAATTAGAAAGGTTAACTCTATTGCATGATTGTGTATTGCATGAAATAAATTTGTCGTGAGCAGCAATTAATTTTTTAATAATTTTAACGAAAATTTTTTCGCGAAAGATAGCGAAACAGCGATAAAACTTATTCCAGAAGTTCCCAATCGACTGGAAATCGTGCCCAGAATTTGCCGCTCGTTCGATTCTAATTAGTTGTGTTGTTCTCGAATTTGCCGTGAGCAGCAATTAATTTTTTAATAAATTTAATTATATTTTTTTTTGAGGAGAGCGGATCACCCACATTTGTTTGATTATTTTCGGTGACATATTTTTCGAAATAATATGTTTATGTTTTTATGTTTCTAGGAAACATCTAATTATTATTGGAAACCAAATTTTTGTACCTGACATTGTTTTATCAACCTGTTTTGCTGTTGTTTTACTATATCTGTCGGTATTGACAACCGTTTTAGTTCTAGAGATCTGTTCTTACCACAACTAATTAACGGCAAAATCGGCGAACATAATTCAACTTAGAGTTTTTGTTATTAAGTTATTTTTGCATCTTTTTTTTTAAAAAAAAATTTTTTTTTTTCAAATCAAGTATTACCGCATTGATATGTGCACAACTAATTAGCGGCAAATTCGGCGAACTTGATTCAACTAAGAATTTTTGAAATTCAGTCAATTTTGCCCAAGTGTTTCGCTAACTTGATATCAAGTTAGCGAAGCATCTAGTTTTTTTAAAAAAACAAAAAACGGCAAAATAATAAATATCACAACTAATTAGCGGCTAATTAACGGCAAATTATCCGCACATTTACGACTTGATTTGCCAAAACTGTTTCGCTAACTTGATGTACATAAGCGATGAGGGAAGAAAAAGAAGAATGCCGGTGCCCACTGCGTCGGATGTGTAGGAACACGTCACCCCTTTCCCAAATGCATGCCATGGAATTAAATCGATATGACACTGATGCTCCCGGTACTGCACTGAAGTCGATGTCACGTCACGAATATGTGTGGATCGACCTTTACAGGGCGTGGAAGTGATCCAAGTAGGTAAGTTCTGTATTGCGGGAAAAATTGTGATCGTTCAGACATAAGGGCGATAATCAGTCAGTCGCAAGGCGCCTACATTCCCGTAATTGTTTAATGAGTCTATTGAGGCGCAGAATCTGCCATCACCGAGCCACGCCAAAGTAGTGTTTTCCGCACCGGATCAAATATATGAGCTATATTCGAAGCGACCGAAAGTAGGACTTGTAGATTGTAGTCCAGGATGTTGGCTGATAGAGGAACTTCCATCTTTCATGAAACGCATCATAACTGATGTACGAGTACGACCTGCAAACAAGTAACTAGCCTTCAGAATAGCTTCTAAAAATTGGACTGCCTTGAGAATTCGCTCCAATTTCAAGGTCATTCTGACAGTTTTCTTTGATACATATTCGCCTGATATGGATCCGTGCGTATTGAGGCCAGAAAATAAAATTCACTGAAGGACCTAAAGGACACACCTCACTCAGCCCATGAAAAATGTATGAAAGATTGGGTCAAGCGCCGTCATAGTTGTAGTGCACACGATGAGACTTCCTACTTTGAAGCTGGCAAAATAAATTAATTTAATTTTGTTATTCATACTTAAATATTTTCCTTAAAAAATTAAACATATTTTTACTGTTAAAGAATATAATTTTTCTACGCCTCTGTTAGAATACAGGCATTCTGATATTGCTTTTAGTTACGGAATTAGCAGCATTCCACATCCGTGTGGAATATTCATTCCATCATTTGTTATGGAATGACTACTATTGGCGACATCTGTTCGTCGTAATCCAAGAATATGATTTATTAATTAAAGAAAAAAAAAGATTTATTAATTAAAGAAAGAAAAGGATTGTTTCAATAATAAACAATCAATGATGTTCCGCTAGAAAATTTTTGCTTTAAATAAACTATTCAATTATTAAATTGCAGAAAATAATAGCATTTTTTTAATAAATTTTGCGGCCGCCATCTATTAACAAATTATTAAATTACAAAATTGTTATGAATGAACACTCCCTACTAATATGTTATTTAGCGTTAAAATATCTTGCTGTGCCTTATACATTTTATTTTTGACATTAGCTTAAAGTACGTTTTTCATTACAAAATATTAATAAAAACTAATTAAAGGCGTAGAAAAAGTATAGTCTGCAACATGTTTTGAATGGCATATTCCGCACTCGTGGACCGCTTCCACTTGTGCGGAATATGCATCATTCCAAACTTGTTACAGAATATACTATTAGGTTTTCTTCTTCCGTTACTCTACAAAAGCAGCTTTCTTCGTTGGATAATGGGAGGGTAAACGAGCGCACTAAAAATATTATCTCGCTCTCACACTTACAACCCTTAATTTCCTAAAGCGAAGTTACGATATATCCCTATCGCCGCTATTCGAAGGAAACAATCACAGATTATTACCGTCCACGTACACCCAAATTACATGGCTGCCAACAAAAGACGAAGACAAGTCATAATTTCCTTGCTCCCACCCCCGACATTTTCGGCGATCGAACACAATCCTTATGTTTGCGGAGGGCGAAAACCACCCGTTTCCCAGTTGCTGGGTTGTTGTAAAAAGGGATGAATGCAAGAAAAAAGGGTATGGCACGTGTCATTTATCAGAAGGAGACAAAAAGCAGCCCCGGCCGTGTTTTTATCCTTAAATGAAATTTGTACCGCTTGCCTAGCAGGCGCAATCCGGAGAGGGTAAACAGTTTAAAAGTTCTTTGGACGATTATCCGTCATCCTTCTCCAGGGGTGAAAGTAAACAGGGCGGACGAGGATTTTTCGAATAAAAAGCCGCAAATTAACGACTAGCCCAAGGGGATGTCGCTTTTCCCCCGGGGGTGGTGCGAGTTTGTTCGATAAGATGACCCTCCGCTCTCCCGCCGCCGCCGCCTTCCAGCAGGGCTCAATCCAGTTGTGTTTGTCTTGTTACATCAGGAAATAAGGGTGTCTTTGGACTTGCCGCAATTTTATACAAGTGATAAACCGTTGAAGTGCCCTGCCGTAGCCGGGACCGCTCCGCTGATTTATACCGTTGCGTGAGCATTGTTATCTGGAGGGAAGTAATTATGGGCATTCACTTCACGGCGATGCATTCACTGTGTACGCACTTTCCTTTATTATTATACTTCGTAACCAATTCACGCCAGATGCCGTACAGTACTTGGGCTTTGGGAGGTTTGTTTTGATTTCGAACGCGCCTCGTGGATGGGTTCTGGGAGATTGGATGATTATGGATTTAGAAGAGGATCATTCGAGTTTGGAAACGCATAAATCACGCATCATTTCTGACATCTGGACTGAAACGACTAATAAAGAAAAAGAATAAAGACTTGCTTCAATTACATAATTACGGTGTTTCAGTGCTTGGGAAATTAGTGCCGAAGATTTTCAATGCTTTAACGTCTCAAAATCCGAAACCACCAATAATTTGTTCTAAATGCGAACGACAACAGTAAAACTACTCTGCTTCCTGAAATTGATACTTCGCCATTTATTGCTAATTTTGTTTACTTTATGAAATTTCATTAAATTACAAAATAATATTGCCAATGCTTTTCGCATTCGGAAAGCACGCGCAAGCTTTTTTTTGAGGGAATATTTAGAAATCACCGACTGATGACCCCTATTTTAACTTTCGTCGTAACTTGCGTCGTTAGTTTTCGTCGTAACGACGAATTTTCGGCCTGCTATAATAGCCCCATTATTATCCTAGCTTAGGGTCACACTTGGTTTGCAGCCACTACTGATAGTTTTGTTACATTCTTCCTGGTTTTATCATATCTGATATTCTTATTTTAGAAGTTGCCACTAAAATATATACTTTCACAGCAAACTAACAAAACATGGTTTTTTCACACGGGCGTCCGGGTTGGCACTTTAAGGGCATTTAAATTTCCAGCCAAATCAGCCCAAAGATTTTGTATCCGCTTCGGGTTGGTGGGGTCATTTTTAGTTTGTCGAATTTCTGGATGATTTCGACAAAATTCGAGGAAATATTCAAACTGCTCTGGAGAGGTTCTCTGGTACGACTTTTTTCCTTCTATAAAGACTTAAAAATAATAAAAACAGCCAAATTTTATACTATTTACAGAAAAATTTACCTGTTCCCATTTTGGCGCATGTTTAATGTTTGACATAAGAATTTCACAACATTTCACATTTCCACCACAATTGTGGTGGAATTCTAGTGATGAATGTTGTAATTTTTCACTGAGAATCGGAAACAGCTGATTTGTCACAAGATTCGTCTCAAGATTAATGGTTTCAAATTTGCTTATAACTTATGACCCGTCCAAACAAATAATTGGCTTATTAGTTAGTGTCTTCGCCATCTTTTGCAGCGTTTTTCCTTTTGTAGTGTAATAATATTCCAAAATATACCGCTTTCTAATTTTTCATTATTTTTCTCCATTTTCAAACGTAAACAACTTTCCAACTGCTCAAAATGTCACCTTTCAAACGAGCGTTTAGTGGTGTCGCTGCGATCAGCGGTTCGTGACTTATATATTTGCAATTGACGCCATCTATCGTGAAAACGGCACGAACTTTTTCCTAGACCATCATTAAATAACAAAATAATATTGTTAATGATTTTCGTATGTCATTTTCATCAACTTGTTTCCCATAATTTAAGCGAATCTGTTTATATAATAATTAGCTATTGTCGTTCCTTCCTAAATGATGACAGAGTAATTACCTGGAATGTTATGGGGTAATTCCATGGTATCAGTAATTGGATTCCTTTTTCCAACACAAACAAACAAACGTCGAAATCGTGTAATTGATCAAAAATCCATTTTCTTTAATTTAAGTGACATTCAAATGAGTCCATACGGTTGCGACTGTGTCGTAAATTTCTCAGTTGTGGCATTTATGCTCAGTGGCGGCCGCAATCCTCTCAAATAAGATTAATGTCACCTACGTAAATCACACCTCCATTAATGAATATGGGTCAAATCGGGCTCTTCTAATCTTCATTCGTTTCAATTTGGCAAAGAACACGAATCCCTCATCAGCATGCATTGCCAGGGATACGCCGTCGTATCAGCATCCAACAGGTGGACCAATGCTCAAAAAAGCACACCATCGTAATTCGCCGTCTCGCCGCATCATCACATCCCCCCTCCCCTTTCCACTTGACAGTAGTTTAGGTGACTGGAGCATATAAAGCGGGATAAGTACAGATTTCTGCTTATTTATAGGCTGCAGCATTAGTCTGGTCGCTGCCTCCTTCGTTAGGGTGGGCACCTCTTTACCTCTCTGTCATAAAGCTCAGCCCAGCATGCCAGAATGCGGACTACTTTCGCATATGGCGGTCGATTATCGCGAAAAATTAGCCCAGATCACGGCTGTGTTTGAAGCGTCGCCGCTGCCGAAGGTGGGGTTGTGGGGCCTGTGGGGTAGTTGCAATTGGGTTCATTGAGCCGCCTTCATTCGCTTGGTCTCGTTCGTTTGGGTACGGCTCTGGTTCGTGCTTATTCTGGACTTCCTGGCTAAGAAGTAGTATCGATTGGGCTGACATCAATTACTTGAAATTACTGCAGCACAGCGGCAATGTTTCGTGCAGAATGGATTTGTAGCGCTGTAGGCCTCTACGGTTGCAAAACGAATGAATGGCTTGTGTGCGTGCCTATGACGCGGAGCCAAAGGAAAAACGAAAACCGATTTCTGAGATACTCTGCCAACTTGTGGGCTGTTTAGGGCTCTGGCAAATGTAAATGGGGCTCCGCTGTGTGATGTTATTTAAATTGGAGCGGAGTGACGCTGAACACTCGTGGCTTTTGCAATCAATTAAAATTTCTGAACCAAGCTGTGAATGTGTGAAAATAGGATTCGTTTACCGGTGGCTAAATATAGATCTTAAGGCGTCTCAGTCTTACCATTAGTCAAACACTATCGGTTTTTACACTATGTTCAATAAAGTGGTGAGCTTCGATGTTAATTGACACACAAATGAAACGAAAAGACCAAAGCCACTGGCGACAATTTTCGCCTGGAAATCAATCAAAATTCAAACACAGTCCGCCATTTGCATTTGATTAATCTCGGTGAAATTAAGGACATATGGAAAGTAGTTTCTGCTTGGTTCAGACTCCTCTTGTGCACGCAACTGCGCCACCATCTGTTGTTTGTTGTCCATTCATAACGCTCTTCCAGTTTCCGTTACATACAACCCTTCCCCAAGTTTACTCCGTACCTGAGGTGAATGCAGACAACCACTTTTAATTATCCCACTTCACTTGATATAGGGACGTTGAATGCACCCAGTTTGTGGATGGAGTGCAACGGGGTTGTAGTATCATTTCAACAACAATAGGGGAGATTGTTACTCCATATGGAAAGCGGCGTGCGTGTGCAGTGTACGAAACAAGCATTCTTCTAATTGGAGGTTGGTTATCCCACACGGAAGCTGAGGTGTGATATTCACACAAAATTTCACAAGAATTTGTTCACAGTTTTCCGGGAATTCCGGGAACACACAAATCTTCTGTAAACGCCAAATAAAGTTTTGGATTCCTGGAAAATTTGGTGATAAATGTTTGTTGGTTTTACAGATGTTGGGGGTGTAAAAAATTGTAAGACTTTTTAAATAAAACACTTGTAAAGGAGTATCCACACATCAGGGCCGTGCCCGGGACGTCACAGGGCCGAGTTCTGTCATGTGTGAACGAGCCCCTGCCCGGACATGGACATGTGTGAACGAGTAAAGGAGTATCCACACATATTAGTGTTCCGTCAAGAGTTCAAAAAATATCGGTGCGTACACTTTATACGAACTCGTTCACACATGTCCGTGTCCCGGCCGGAGCAAAAATCGAACGTCCCGGGCACGTCCCTGATGTGTGTGGATACTCCTTAATTCTTCCAAATTTATTTCATCCCCTCCGGGTACAATACACTTATGCCAACATTTACATCGAGGAAAGGGTAAAGAAAGAATGCATCAATAATGTCTTAGTCATAGGGTTACAACCAGGAATTTCCTCCCCAAGATTGTCCTTCAACAAGGACTTCTCTCCTCTCTCCCAAGATACGCTAACCTACCATTGCGAGGTTCAACTAATTTCACACAGGTGGCGCTCACAGCCAAAGCTCACCACACAGGTTCTTACCTGAATCAAGCTCCCGCCTGAGCCCACTTCAAACAAGCCACACTTTATCCAAGACACAAACCTACAATTGTGCCAGTAATGGTATAGCAATGCGAGATATTGGGTGGTGTGAATAAAAACTGAGTGCAAGTGTTCACTCAATTTTTTGGAGTGAACACTTATTTTGGCGTGAATAAAAATCACCTTCGTTAGGTTTCGTTAAGTACTTCACTCTGTCATTTCTCCATATAGAGTGAACACTTCATTTTGAAGTGAATAAAAGAAAGTTTTAACGTTTGCCTGTGAGTGAACACTTGTAAAATTTGAGGCTGGTTGCGAGGACCTTTTTCATTCTTTTTAATAAAATAAATTAAAAAAACTTTTAAAATAAATAACTTTTATAAATAAAATGCACTACAAATTAAAAAATTATTATTTCTTTGGCAGTGATAGGTATACACACAAAAAGTTTCATTGCAAAATAAGAAGTTTAATGTGTATTAACAATATTAAAATTATATTCTCATTTGACTTCAAATGTTTGAACTCTTATCAACGAATTGTGTAAATTTGAGTTCCATGTGTTGCAGTTAAACAATTATGATTATACTTATGGATGTCCAAACTTTTATTAATGCATTTAAAAAGCTGTAAATTTACCCAATTCATTGATAAGAGTTCAAACATTTAAAGTTAAACGAGAATATAATTTTAAAATTGTTAATACAAATTAAACTTTAAGATAAGCCTGAGTTCTAGAATTTCTTATTTTGCAAGGAAACTTTTCTTGTGTATACCTATCACTGCCAAGGAAAAAATTATTGTTTACTATTAAGTCGGAACTATAAATAACTAAGAAATTTTTAAATTGATCCATTTTAAAAAGCAGCAGGTAAGTTTCTCATGCGCTCTATTTCCTCAAGAGCATCAGCATTTCATGGTTTTTAGTCTGTTAATTGTACTGGTTTATATTTTCAATTTTCAATCCGTTTAAAGATCTTAATCTACTCAGCATTACATAAATGCTTGACCTCGCAACAAAACCCCTTTTGGCCAAACTAAAAACCCCAAAAGGCAATTTTTCCCTTTTGCCCTAACTAAACCACCAAAGCGGATTCGGCAGCAAAACCATTTTTGCCCAAACTAAATCCCGCAAAGGTAAATTTTTCCCACAGAAACTCGTTTAGCCCTAAATAAATTTTCCCAAAGCAAAACTCCATATAAATCCGTCCACGTTTACTAGCCTACTAATTTCAAAAAAATGACATTTCCCTTTAATCCCGAAATTTCCCATGAGTGAACTAAAATTTCCCATGAGTGAATAGTATTTGAATGAGAGAATTTTTATTCACACCAAATCGAGTGTTCACTTTTAACGAAACACTCCACTCAGGAGTGTTCCCTTTAAGTGTACACTTAGTTTTTATTCACTCCACCCATTAGCTGTGTTCCTTTTCTACTTTTTAGTACTTGCGAGCAGAGCAGAAAAGAAACACAAAATTTGTTGATTTGAGTAAAACCTAACCTAACATTTTTGAGGTTATTTCAGTTGTATACAAATAAAAGGTTAGAATAATAATTTATAACTTATTTTAATTTAATGCGATTTTATTATTTATTTTTTTTTATTTATAAATTTATTATTTTTATTTATAGACGTTTTTATATGAAAAAAGCTCAAAACAATCAAAAGCCATCTATGGGGTGATAGGGTAATTCAAATAATTCACAATTGACTCCAAATGGGACATTTCCTCTAGCGGATTTTAATTGCGTAACTAAAAGTGTTATCTACTCGTATGTTAGAGCAAATGTAGCTGCGAGTACTCACTAGTAAAAAATAGTAAAAATTAGCAGAAAAGGAACGCAGCTATTGATAGAATTATGGCACCGGGCCATGGGTACGTAAAATGTCTGTTGTCGTAGCTGCGGGAGACGAACAGGAGGAAAACACTTGTTTTTTTCCTGTGTAAATGCCCGGCTTTAGCGCTCGCCTCATTTGATGTATGACATTGTACTGGCTCAAAAGAGAAAAGAGGCACCTCTTACAAACTCATTTTATAATCGTGTCCTACCCAACACTACTCGATTGGATTCTGCCGTCGAGGTTTTCACTTTAAGGTATGCGGCCTGATGGATGACTTCGAATCTAAACCCACATCATATCTGCCGGTGTTCCACAGAGGTAAATTCTTTCACCCACTTCTTTCCTAATCTTTATACATAAATGGTCCGCTGTGAATCTGCTTCCAAACCACTTCACAGCTTCGCATGACAGACTGGTATAGTACAAAGGGTGATTCCTAAGCTTGATTTTTTCACACAAAAAATGGGAAAGTCTTACTATTTTCTGCTCGTAGTATGTCCAGGTGAGAACCAATGTAAATCTCTCCTATTACTTCATTAAAATGTAAACGTATTTTTCAAAAAAAAAGTTGGCACCAAATTTTTCCGAATTAATCAAGTTTATTTCAAGCATAATCTTCCCGGAAGCAATTCATTATCGCCCTCCTTTTAGGTTATTATACCCCAGTTACTCGAGAGATTATAGGATTGTCAGCTAAGCCCTCGCAAGTCTGGAGAGAATAGCGCAGATTAATAGGGACAGTCGCGCTCCCCTCAATCGCAATGCATGCCAGACAGGATACTATGACTGAAATGTGCGCGCCTCCTAGACAAATGAGTTTTCTAGGTGGTGGGGGGAGCGGCAGATGCCACGTGCGTTTTAGGAGCATCCCAAGATTTTCTACTACCGATAAAATAATTCACAGCTGTCAAAAACTTTCCCAAGTTTTCCTCCCCATATTCTCGGGCCAATTCCGTTTATTTCCAATCCAGAGGAGATAACACTGTCCACGAGCACGAGGAACGACTCTTGTGAGTCGTCTTCCTGCTGCACAACTAGACACGGACACGGCATAAGAACCCAAATAAAAGTAGTCATTATTCGAGTGCTAACACTTCATTACGTGCAGCGCGGATAGCATGCCCGGCTAAATATAGCCAGGGCTTGTGTCTAGACGGAGCAGCAACGACGGCAGCCAGGACAAAAGGACGACTGCGGACGAGCCGGGGATCATCGTAAAATTCGTTTCCAGCTAAATTACCCCAAATTACCATGTTCCTGGAGCTTCCTCGGCCGTTTGCCGTGTCGAGTGGAGATCCTTAAATAAATACTGGTCTCTCGGGCAGCGGGACATCAATCTTCTCGTCTTAAGTGAATGTTTCCCTTTCTTTTCGCCTCCCGAGGAAACGTCTCGATTGCCACTGGTGGGGGGGGTGGATGTTCGCCTGGAAAGAATCGTGGAAGCAAATGAAAACGAAATTTGCCGACATTATTGACTTGTGATTGCGGAGAAATTAGTTACTCTGGGGAAGAGAGGGGATGAAAATGGCAAATATTAATTCTTTACCAGAAATTGATTAAAGAAATTATGCATTCCACTGCACTCGTTGGTCTTAAGGCGGTCTTCGGAAGTAATTGGAATCTGAATGGCTTGTGGCTTTCGATTTTTACGATTCCAATACGATTGTTTAAAACGATATTAATGTCAATAGTAGCGGAACCCACCCTCGCAGGGAGAACTTTTGACATCAACCCAAATACTTGACGATGGCGTGGCGCTAGATGCCAAGCTCAGTTGGAACCATGACATGGACAATCTGATGAGCAGGACACGCAAATCTCTATGGGATTCACATGGGGTTTACAACCGAAAGCCATGTACTGGATAATGACACCACCAGCATTAGGCCCATGGTAACTTACGGGGCTTTAGTTGGTGGCAGAGAACAGCGCTTAAAGAGATTCCGGAAGCGAGATGCTACCGGAATGCATCACTTTAAGATCTCAAAACTTGAGCCACCTTCCGTGCACATACAAGACAGGCTAACGTGGACCGCAGGACTACTATGGTACACAGATGGCGCTAAAAGAAAGACAGGATTCGGGCCGGAGTGAAAGCCACAGATTCTGCAAGCGGGAAGCCTAGACACCCTAGCAACTGTCTTTCAAGGAGAGGCGTACGCATGAGAACTTAAGAGCCTACTAGAAAAAACGGATCTTATCTTCTCTAATAGCCAAATGGGGAACAGGACGAAAAGGTTCGTAGGACCAAGTCTAGATTGTTTTAGGACTGCCAACGAGCCCTTGGTGAGATGGGCGTTCTCAATGAAGTTACTCTTGCTTGGGTTGCGAGTTACCGGGGCTTCAAATGCAATGAAAAGGGATGCCCTGGCTAAACATCCGGACCGATGAATGCAGGTCCGGAACCAGCTGTTGGGACACCCACCAGCTTACCGATCGGACTTTGATGAAACATACCGAAAGCTGAAGGACCGTGCCTGAACTGGCCAGCTCTAAGCGGTTCCTTCCTGTGGCGTCTCCTAACGCGACTAAGAAATTATTGGGGGCAGTATAAATAATGTGAGGACACTTGTTGGCTTGATTGCCGGACACTGCGCCTTAAATTACCACTTTTGGATGATAGGAAAGGCGAAGGACCCCACCCGCAGGATTTGTCTGGAGAAGGATTAGTATTCCCTTCATATTCTCTGTGAGTGCCAGGGTCTCGTCGAACAATGTTTAACAGTTCTAGTCGTTAGAAAAATGGTTGACACTACCCCCAATGTCAGAACACAGCCTTATTAGACCAATATTCCAAACCAACACTACCGCAACAGAACGATGATTTTGGTGATCAAACAGTAAGATGTTTTCCTCGCTTATTATGCTTACAATCGATGGCAGAAGATAGGTCAAGAATTACTCTAAAGAATGAAGATACTTAAGAAAGAATATTATCTATAGTAGAACATAAAAGAGCAAGGAACCTGGCCCTGCGTGAAATCGAACGCGGATGTCCAGTGTGGTATTCGGCCACCTTACAGTAGTAGAGCTATGTCGTTTCCAGACCAGTGTCGGCATCGATTGTGGGTTCGGGTGTGAGTTTTATCCGAGACAAAAACCTGTGTGGTAAGCTTTTTTGCGGTGTGCTTTGGCGCCACCTGTGTGAAACTAGTTGAACTTCGCTGTATTGTTTTTTGGGTGAGCTTTCATGCGGAGGGGGTATTGGGTAGGATTTATACCCTCGACACACGACAGCGCTTTACGACTAAAAATCCTTGTTACGACGAAAGCCCAAAAAGGGGGTGACACACTATAAATTGCTTCGTTACCTACATTTTTAACTGTGAAAACTGCGCAAGTGTCGTGAAAAAGCTCATAAAAATATATTTTGAATAAAAATAAAAAGAAATCTATTTCCTTCGTGATAAAAAAATTTCCTTAATTTATTAAAGAGGTATATTTCACAATTATAGCCTTAAAAACCGCTTCCCATTTTAAAACAACGAAATGATGTGAAATAAGTTTGACATAAGCACAAAAAATGGGTTTTTTTAAATAATCTACCGACCGATAGGTGGCTCTTTCTCAGAGCTTTTTGAGTTATCGTTGTTAACAAAGGAAAATTGCTTTGTTACGTTTCTTCGTTACAAAGCAAATATGCGTGTTAACAACGATTTCTCGTCGTAACAACGCCCATTTGTAGAGGGTATTTGTGGGGTAGGGTCTTGTGGTGGGATAATTCAGTCATTTTTGATGTGAAAGGTGTTCGTCCAATCACTGAAAATACTGATAAAATTCTTGAAGGTAGGCATGTCACTAGTGTCGATATTAGCATGGAGCTAAGTATTGGCCACAAAACTGCTTTGAACTATTTACACAAAGCTGGACACAAAAAGATGCTCGATGTATGAGTTCCTCATGAGTTGAATGCGTAAAACATGTTAGATCGAATCAACATCTGAAATTCGCTGCTGAAACGCAATGAAATCGGCTCATTTCTGCAACGTTTCATAACCACTAACCGAAAAAGGTTCACGAACGGCGATCGGAATCGTCAAAGATCGTAGACAAAGCGATGGTAAGCCGCCATAAGCCTTCACGAAGCCAGGATTGACATTGAAAACGATAATGCTGTATGTGTTGTGGGACTGGAAAGGAATCCTTCACTATGAGGTACTCCCAGCTGGTCAAACGATTGATTCTCAATTGTACTGTGGCCAACTAGAAAGATTACGACAGGCAATTGAACGGCGAAAAGTGTTGTCTTCCATCACGACAACGCCCAACCAAACACTAGCGTTGTAGTTATCCGTACCGTGTTCACGCCTCTTCCCTGGTTCCTAAGAAAATCAACTGGTTTCAAGGGCTTGTCCTTGTGGCCTCGAAATCACACCTGCTTGCCGGCTTTATTAATTCAGTGTGTGAACTGGAGATGGCTTCAATGCAGTTTATTGGGGTCCTCATCACCTTCTACCCTGACAGCAACACTGTCTCTTCTTTCCAGTACATTGAAACACTACAAAAACATTAATTTGTTAGATCATTACTCACCTTTGTTTGGATTCTCTTACTTTGTTTGGACTTACTTACACTACTACAACTCAAAGTCAAACTGTGAAATAATCCATATCCATAATCCACATGCAAACATGTGTCCAAAGCACACTTGTCATTCCATTTCCACTCTGTGTAATCCTCTGTCTACAATTCTACAAAGTCTTTCCCAATTGAACAATTTCCATATCAATATGCATTCAACGTCGCCAACATTCATCTCTCTCCATCCAAAGACCTTAACCCAAAACCAATTAAGACTCAAGACATCTCAATTAGGCCATATTAATCACTAATTACCCGGCAGCCTGCAGCCGTTGCCATCACAGAGCACGCGTTCTATTAATTAAGCGAATCCGAGGCCTTCATCGACGTGAATGGCTCCGAATATGTTACGAACTTTGAACTATGCCTAAGTGCAATTGCAACAGCGCCTTTCTAACAGCTTTCTCCAATTTTCTCATTTCAGATGGACCTCAATTACAGCCACCGAGATTCACCACCCAACCATCATCGTCAGGATCCATTGTCAGCGAAGGGCGGACTAAAATCCTGCAGTGTCACGCTTTAGGTAAGTTGCGAGTGCCTTCGTAAAAGTTTCAGTGGAGCTCTGCTCATTGGCATAGTCTTAGCGAAACCTTTCATCAACTTTTTCCGCTGCTGCAGCGCCTTATTGAGAATCACCCATGTGCAAACGCGGTAAATGGGCGAAGATTTGATCCGCCTAACGGCAGAGCATTCTTAAAATCCATTTAGGAGCCAGGATCTGCGCCAAACCCAGCGCATACCTGACGTACAACATGAATGGTAACCGGAATCGCATAGCAGTTTTGAACGTTAATGGAAATTGTTTCGACTGTATCCCGCCCAGCCTCCTTTGCCGACATGCTCGCCCCGCGGGGCGTCACCTGAGACATCTTTTCAATGGAGCCACTCACCTTTAGGAAGTTACTTTCATGGATTCTAACTGCCAAGGAGCTGGCCCCCGTCGTCCCCTCGTTCGGTTGTCGTTCAGCTTTGTTTGTGCGCTTTAAACTCTTTCCCTGGAACAGACTCGAGCGTTGCTCCCTCCACGGTGAGTCTTTGTGTCCCAATCAGGGTTATTTTACTAAGTGAAACTATTGAAGGCTCTTAATGAAGAAATGCATAAAGTATGAGCACGGAACCACTCTCAAGATTCATATATGTTTTTGTTCTTGGTTTGAAAAGTTTAAATGCGACATCTCTCCGGCCTGGCTGGGGGTGGGGGGATTATACAAATTGCGCCCGTTCTCCACCCACGACAGCTGCGGACGGCCGAGGATGATAAAGTGCTGGTGTCACGGTAGTCTACTCAATTTCTCTATACTGGAGGCAAGGCATTCCGACGATCATGATACTTTTGCTTTGATGGATGTGCGATGGAAAGGGGATGCTCTTGGCTGACTCCCGCATTCCGGCTGCACATCCTGGCATGGCGCATAAGGAACTGATGTAAAAGCTAGGAAATCGTGTCTCCGCTCTCGTTCTTATGGTTGTTTAGGCTCCAGGTGCTTGAAACAGAGCCAGAACAATTACGATCTCGTAAAGGTAATTATAGTTGAATACCTGAGAGAAAATTGTTATTTTTGATGTAAAATAAAATGACGAGAGCTTAAAGTGGTCTTATGAACTATGGCTATCTCCAAGGACGCGAAGGGTTTAGTAGACTGCAAAAACTATTCGCTCTATAAATTAAAACTGGGTTCCTGCCACCACCCTCCAAGGCACTCAATGAGATAATGGTGTCAGTTCAACAAGAACGTCTACAAATAATTATTGGATGCGATGCGAACGCTCATCACGACGCCTAAGGCAGCAATCTTTACTAATGGGTCGCTGCTGTTAGACCACGAACAAATCCACTTCAGGTTGGGTGAATCTTTAACTTCTTTACGGAAGCAATTATTATCGCCTGTAGCCCTGTTTTGAAGAAGACGCGAAATAGCATAACTCCATAGTACCAATGACTTCTCCAAGCTAAGATCCGACACAACGAAGCTGTTTAATGCTGACAAGGACAAATATAAAAGCCTACAAACCTAATATAACAGGTCGATTAAAAGAGCAAAAAGGAACAGCTGAAGGCTCTTTCACGAAAGGAAGAGGGGAGCTTAGACAGTGTGATGGATTCTGGCTTCTCTGTAGAATACTGTCCACCTTCTGCCGGACATATAAGCACTCATGGAGCCAGTGAATTGGATAGCGAGATCCATCGAAGTCATATTTCTCACAAAGAAGGCATAGACGGAGGGTCGCTGATCCGTATGCCTTACTCCGCTGTTCCTTTGGGCTTCGTATTGCTTGAGCTTCTGGTGGATGGTCTTCAGCACCACTTCCAGCATTCTGCACGCATCCTCCGACCTCATCATCTGGTTCAGGAGTTTCTCCGGTGTTAGCTACACCTCGGCGGCTGTTTCCAGCACAGTCCTGCCCACCGCAAACCTCGGGCATTTAAAGAAGATATGCTCCGCGCCCTCTTTATCATCCGGGCATACTAGGCAGAACGGTGAATCGTCCAACCTGAAGCGGTGAGGGTATACTCTCTATAACATCCTCATATTCACTCATAATCCACTTATCCACATTTGTTATGACTCTATAGGGCTAGCCGTGCGCCAGAATCCGTCCAACAGCCTTAAGCTCCCCTTGTATATTCCTGGTCGTACAAGTTCCTACACTTCGCCATAATATCGAAAGGGCTCATTCCTGCTTTATAAAATAGTCCGGAATCGGCATTAGAAGCACCCACCAATATGATGAAGAGGGCTCTTGATCGTTGGACTCTGATTGATACATACCGAAAGCTAGAGGACGCCTGGTTTGGCCAACTACAAGCGGTTTTTTACTGTGCCGCTTCGAGACGCGGCCAGAGAATTATTGAAACACACTAGGCATGATGTCAGTAGGTATTTCACAACTTGCGAAATTGTTTATGCAAATCTCGAAAGCACCGAAATACCTTTAGATATGCCGTTGTTAACTCAGCTAAAATCCCCCAGGGTAAATTTCGACTTTTTCAATAGAATTTTATTTATGGATCGACTAAATTCGGGTATCTCCGCCAATATTCCGCTTGAGCTATCTTTAATACTGGTGCAATGAAATTCCCAAAGGTGCATTGGTTTCATACTAGCGAAGATACGAACCTTATCAAAATTTCCCCTGCAACATCTTTCAAGCTAGCGAAGGCACGAACCTTATTCTCAAAATCTGTTGTTGCGAAATGCCGGACGAATGACATTTCAACATCACACAGGTAGATTTGGACTCCGGATTTTGACTTGAGGATGAATCTTGAGGATGTTTTCTGTAATTTCCCCGTGGTAGCAAGCATGTTCAAGCAGGCAGGCCTGTGCATCTGATGTATTAGTGTTACAGTATAATAGGACCAAGAAAGCAGAAAAAAGCCATATTAAAAAGGTTTTGACGTTAGTTTGTTGGAGCGCAAATGTTGAAAAAAGGAAAAAATCAAAACTGCCACTGAAAAAATTCAAACAGTTAATTTGTAGATGTTAATTTTTTTATTAGCATTTCTTCATATCTTCGTAAATGTTTAATAAAATTAATTTATAAAGAAATAAAGAAAATAAAATTTCCATTTTTCCTATTTCAATTGTGCACAATTTGTGAAACTGATGCACTTTAAATAATTCCAAACTTCACATAAAGTCGCCACAATTTCAAGCAATCGCACCGACGACGACACCCTGCATTGTGTTCTGCATAAAATACGAAAATTTCAGAAAATTGATTACGATCTGAGGTTAATTTCCATAAACGATTCAAGACTTTCTCCCCGAATTCAAAATAAGTCTCCTCCTTGGAGTCCTGATATCGTTATCCCCCACCCCTTAAGAAACATGACAAAGTGCTCTTCAGCGCATTCATTTTTCATGATTTATACCTAGGCCTTTGCCAAACTTGCTCAAGATTTACGTAAGTTCCTCGCCCGGATGGTAAGCAGGACCAAAGGACGGGGTCTGGTTTTCTGGAGTTGGCACGATACGCGCTGCGATTAAAGTACTCCGTAAAAAGCGCCGCCCTACTTCAGTCATCGTATGCCCTTCGTATCCAAAATTGCTAGTGTCGCATGATGAAGCGAACTTTTATCCTCAACCAGACACGTCAGGCTCACTTGAATAAATGGCTGGTAGCTGGCCTCATGTAAGAAGTCATCCAGGCGAGCCGCATTCGTCCTAAACATCCGAGGAATAACATCTCAAGAGCTAGGCACGGCCGGGGCTTCCACACTGCAAAGACTGCCACTCAAGGAGTGTTGCATTCAGAGCAACTTTTACACTAGGCCGCCCTTTTTATGCAGGCATTCCCACCGCTTTTCCATAAAACATCTCCAGCATTGATGGTTTGGAACTGTTTTGAATAAAGTCATCGTATCCACCTCGGAAGGATAAAATGATATGCAAAGTGGATCCTCCTCTCCTTTCAGTCAATTTATCCGATTCAAATGTTGAGGATTTTTAAATCTTCCGAAAAGGCGCTGCTCGATGCCTGTGCCCCGTTCTCCGCCGGATGGATTTGAATTCCCTCAACAAAAAGGAATCTCCAAGTGCTCAACAAAAAATAAAAAAGAATCAGTATCGCTTTGCAGGCTCCGAGGAGAAATAAACAGGAACCTAAACGCGTTAACTTCGGAAGGAGTTTTTTTTGTGACGGATGGGGATATGTAGATCGAATCCTGATACTAGGGCTCTTGCCTGCCGCCTTGTGCCTACCTCAAAATCCTTTGTAGTGATCTTTTGTGGCGCAATCCCGGAGTCTGGGTATGTATGTATATATATGGGCGCAGAGACAAAGTGTTATGAATGGTGCTCCTCTGGGATATTACTGGATTCATACTTTGTATCTGCTCCGCAGGAAAAAACTGTAGGAGGAATTGCTCGAGTCGGGGAAGATTCCTTTTTATCGGATACTCATCCTGAATTGCTGATTCCGTTAATGCGGTGGGAGTATTGAAATTGACTATAAAAAATTTCAAAGTTAAGGCACCTGAGAAGTGTTGGAGCTCGCAACGAAATCCATGAAGCGAGTGTCGGAAGCCGATAAAATTCTTTGGACCCACCCCGAAACTCCTGAGGGATCGATTCCATTCGAGGAAAAAGTTGTCGTTGAACAGTTGTCTAGGAGGAAATTCGAAAGTCGGCAAGGACTAGGGACCCTTGCCGGAGTGTTGATATAGTACTCAAGCAAGTAATTGTTCCATTCGTTGTCATATAGGCACAGAACGGGGGCGGGGGTGAAAAACTCACAGTCACTGCATGCATTCAAGAGGCGACGGCAATGGACGGATTTCCTTCGCCTTTTGCCAGTTCCTGGTTCTTTCCGTTTCCTTTGAAAGTCTTACATTGAGAGCAATGAAGTGACACATAATGAAAAGTTAAAGATCCACTTTTCTACGGAATCGAAGTCTATTTTCGGAGAAGCCCACCCGGAGTAAATCCTTCAGGAAAAGGCTGATGCTTCGATTGAATGTTCTCTTAATCCAATCAAGACGGAACTTCTCGTGCGAATTGAAACGCTATGAGAATGTAAACACCTTCCAAGTTTAAGTGGAACTTAGTAAAGGGCTAATGCAAAGCTAAAAGTGTTTCCATTCCGGCTCCACAGTAAATGCAACGAATCTGCTGTGTGACACCACAACTAATAAAAAGTTAGCCATACGTCAACTCGGTTATCTTAAACTTGCCCGAGTTGCAAGAAACTTGAATAATTGGCATCAAAAGTTCATCATGAAGGGTTATCTCCACGGAGCAATAAATGAATCTGGGCCTTCAGTCTCCTCGTGTACATATATTGGGGTGCACTGTGTAGCGTAGCCGGACTGGACTGGTCGGACTGGTGGCTGCGGAGCTCCAGCTTCTTCAATTTACGGTAACTCGGGATCATGTACACAAGTCTGCCAACAACTCGACTACAAGCACTTTGTGGCCCCCAGATAACCGACAAGAGGAGCATTCAGAAGATTAAAACTACTCACAATTGGTCGTTTGTGCGCGCTCACTTCATGGGCCCATCTCGAGTGAACAGTCTGTGCCATTGTCGGAGGAGTTTTTCTTTTTCTCAGCAATTTTCTTAGATTAAGAGCAAATCGCCGAGGTAATTCAGTTCTGCTTCGTTTTGTGAATAAACTGAATGGCAGCCCTCAGCTTGGGCTTATTAGAGGAGATGACAATCAGACGGTAATGGCAGTAGATAAACACTTTTAAATCTTTTGCGAAGTAATTAACCTTTATACGTTTGGAGCTTATAGTGTCAAGATTAAGGTGACTGGCGATGTATTAATAGACTTAAATCGTTTACTAATTCCTAGAGGAGAATATGTTTGAAGGAAGGTAACAGGTCTGCGCGCTGAGAGATTAAAAAATTCCTCTTTTGTAGATTGATAAGTCTATGATGATTTAATAACCGTTCAAGAAATACCGCGGCGCCACTTGGTCCTATAGTACTCTTAGCAGACCATACACTTCAGATTTGTAGGCCAGATCGCTTTGAAAGGCTCAGCATAAAGATTTGCCGCTCAGAGTGGTTTGGTAAAGCAAGGTCGAGGCAGAGCCCGCAGATGGGGTCCCTCGACGTTCCAATCCTCCATAAATGATCATTTAGGGCGGAGATTCCGGTAACCAAGCCCACTAGTATCCTGACATCCTTTCTACTGCGCCAAGGCCTCCTCTTCTTCATCCAGAAAGCCCTGCTGGCCCCAAACCCACATATCTAGCTCATCAAAGGTATGTTAGTTGTCCCAAACTAATTCAGACTGGGTTCTATGAAGCTTTATCGCTTTGATTTCCGCTGGGCTATCAAATATGATAAAAAACATGCATTGTCAAATCGTCAAATTCGAACGTATGACGATAGGAAAAGAGGAAGGTCGAGAGGTGATAAGAAACTTGCGTCTGTGTGTGTTGCATAGGCATTTTTTCACATAAACATCAATATTTTCTGGCGTACGTTGGCTACGTTGTCGCCCAGGCTTTGCTCTCATTACATTAATACAAATTCACCATTAGAGGTGAATTCATTAAGATGTTTTTGTGGCTCGGTGCTTAAAAGACCAAAACAGCTGATAGTCACAAGAGTAGTCTCAAACTCCCGATGTCAAGCACGAGTTTCAAAAGCTTGTGACTTATGACTAGTCACAATTTAGATAATAATCGTTGGCAGTGACCAGTATTTTTTTTACGTGAGAACATGTAGACACACTGTGCCCATATGGAATGCGTCTTTTTCTATCCAATGATTCTGTACAGAATTACAATAACTTACACCCCTATTCTAAATTGTGACAAGCTTTTCTCACTCGTATTTGTCATTAATAATTTGTGACTATTCTTGTGACTATCAGATGTTCTGTTATTCTAAGCACCTTGTCACAAAAAAAGTCACAAAAACTTCACATCTAATGGTGAATTTGTATTCGTGTAGTTAATGAGATAAAGGAAATTCTGGCGATGACGTAGCCAACCTACGCCAGTGCAGAGTGAGGCAGAGTGTATGTGAATTTACGAGTGTGAAGTAAAGAAGAGATCAAGGAGGTGAGCCCTTGGTCTGCAATTTCAGAGAATTGCCTAGCATGATCTATAATTTGGTGCAGATTATTAGTCTCTTCGAAAAGCACAGCGTCCTTGCCCGAAACGTTGATCCCATTCGACTAATTCAGCTAATTTGCATTATGAACGTTGGAATCAGTCACAGCAGTGATTTTATACTTTAGGTCGGAACCCGAATTGGAAATTACGTTCAAAAATTGCCGTGTTTTTTTAATCTGTTCTATTCTGTTCTGTCCTGGAACATTAAAAAAACGGCAAGGGAAATTTTCATTTTTATTTACATAAATTACGTCTTTGGGCATTTTAATTTCTTCTAATATTGCTAAAGATCGGTCTTATTTATCTCTCCATTAATTTTTCTCGTTTTTCATTCAGTAAACAAAACATTTTACTTTATTTGTCAACTGTCAAGTTAAAAAACGTATGTGAGAAAAGGGAAATTTAAAATTTCCCTTTGTGCTGGATAGTGTTCTTGATAATTATCGGGGACAAGACTTTTGTATGGAAGCTATTCTGTTCTGTGCTGGAACAGATTAAAAAAACACCCCTAATATTATTCAACGCTAATGAGGAGGTTTAATTACTAATATTAGTACTACTGCATAGCAAATCGAATAACATGTCATGGCACCGAAGAAATAGTTTAACGCAGAGATGGTTTAAATCAGAAGATGTACTATTACACACCCTTCTAGAAGGTCGCTTCTAATTTTTATGGCAATATCTCTATGAGGGTGAAAGTTGTGCACTAAGGTGTACCCAGACACCTGATATCGATCCAAATCAGCATAGGGTGAAATTTGGATTTCACTTAGTACGAGAATAGGAGGAGCATGTTTTTAAAGCTGTCAGGACTATAAGAAAGAAATTGGCATCAATCGAATATTAAAATAATCATCAGGGTTAACAGAAAGCGCCTCGTTTGGAATGTAATGCCTCCTGAAACGAAGTGAATCCCGTCAATCGACCGATAAAGACTGTGAAACTGGCGAGGCTCCAACTCGAAATTGAATGTATATGAAAACTTATTGGAGTTTTCTGACTCTTAATTCCGAATGTTGCGGACATATTCACTTATTTTTTCACTAAAGACAACACCAATTTTCTGTTTTGAAATAGAGGTGCCTTTTTAGATGTCTGGCGATAACACACGCCTGCACGCCGCGCTGACCCAGGTAACACAATTAAGCCCCGCTTTAACAAATGGTAATTCATATTATTATATTAATTGCGTACTATAATTCTAAGGACGAAATTAAAAGTTTTGCAATACTTTAATAAAAGTTAATCAGGATCACAAGTCGCTGAAACGCCAGGTCTTAAATTAAATCCATATCCTAAGCCCATTACCCAGAGCAAACACGAAGGGCGTGCAGTAAATTCCCAAAAGGATCGTACTTGATTCATTTCCTTAATTGATCCTGAAAAAAGGGAGGTTTATTAAAATACACCTGAAAACAACGTGTAACCAGAAATGCCAGGCAGCAAGCAGTTACCCAAAAAATTAATAGCGTCAATCCCTGAAATTAACTCACAAATCACCCCTAAAACAGCACTGGAGCCCTTCATTACCAGCAATTAAGGGACTGACTCAGAAATGGGTGCATTTAGCTTCTACCCGGGGTTCCTGATATTAACCAGCCACGAGTACAAAGTCTGGTCGTCAGGAGGAGCTTATTCCTCTCCCGTCTGTTCGGTAACACACTTGTAGAGAGCCTTTGAAGGCTGACCACTGGCCAGAACTTCTCCGCGGGAATATTAATCTCATTAGTGTTGGAAGGTTACTAGGAGATAAGAAAACTGATAATTTCATATTCACTTCCTTGCCAGTCCTGGGAGCCTATCTCGGATCATCGTCCTCCGACAAGGACCTTAACAAGTCTCTATGAAGGAGCTCTACTTCTGCCTTCCACGGTGCATGCCTGTCTTCTGCATTGGAGCTTGATAACGGAAATCTTGTGCATCTATGTAAGAAGTCGTCAAACCGCTGTATGCGCTCGGTTGAAGGATAAAATTTCCGCCAGCCGCGATATTAACCACGTATAACGGCAAGATGTCGTACATGTGTAAAGGAAGCGACGCTGCGGAAGATGGGGCTTATCTTCGATCTGTCGTATTAGGTGTGCCTCCGCCGCTAAGACACTAAGACAACAAACTGCCGAATGGAGTTTCTAATCCTGGCGACACCAATACACCGCGGAGAAAGTTTCCTTCTAATGTGGGACTCGCAATTATTGGATACCGTTAGGATATAATTTGGTGACTAGAGCGAAATCATTTCCTTTTCAACGGAGGAGGAACAGATTGGAAAATCCAACTATTTGCGAAACTTGTTAAAAGTTTTACAGCAACGAGAATAGTTATTTGAGAGCTGAAGGTAAGCACACACAGGAATCAACTACGAACAACATCCAGATGCCTTCCTTCCTTCCTTCGCCCTTTGAGACGTCCTTTTGTGGAGTTTTGTTGCGGAATAAGAACGAATTTAAATAAAAGCGTTTGCAGAAAATTGCTTTGTTTATTGGCAGTTTCTTGTGATGTTTTGCTTGCCGCGAGTTATGAAATGGCTGAAGGGATACTGTTGCTTCTCTAAGGAGCATTTCCACAGAAGGCCGCAGCTCACCGTTGATAGTTTCGTTCTCTAAGTTATCGAAGCAATTTCTGGAATATAAAATATAACTAACGTATCAGCAAAGCATGTTTATTTATTCATGCCGGAATGGGCTCGATATATCGTTCTCTTTGAATATTTGCATTGTGTATTATTAAAGTGTAGACAAAGTATTCTGTAAATAGAAAGTTGCTAGTGCTGAAACGATGGACTGCAGAGTAGTCTATAAATAATGCATGCATTATATTGTTCACTATTGTATATCAAAGATTTCTTAAGCAAAATTACAATGTCTAAACATTGCTTAACCCCCTATTCTAAATTGTGACCAGTCATTAGTCACAAACTTTTGTGACTCGTACTTGCCATTGATAGGTTGTGAGTTTTCGTGCGACTATCAGAGTATCCTAAGCACGCTGTCGCCTCGTAAGAAAAATCACAATAAATTCATCTCTCATGGAAGCCAACGTACGCCAGAAAATATTGATGCCGCAATATTCTTAGTTGTGACGGGTCACAAGTCATAAACAATTATGACAAGATTAATCTTGTGATAAATCAGCTGTTTGAGATTCTCAGTGACAAATGTTTTGAAATTCTGATCAACTTGTCAATTGTAGTGTCAATCATTAAACGTGCGAAAAACCAAAGGATTATAGACCGGTAACCTTGTCATCAATCGTTCTCAGGACTCTCTGAAATTCTATAACAGAAGTCCCTATATCTTCCTCCTAGCATGCATATTACAAGTAAAAATCAGTTCCCAAATGCCAAATGACTATCAAAGCACTAGACGCGGTCTTCGATGTGCCAGGGAGCCCCCCCCGGCCCGAGGTATGGATATGGCTAAATTTTCAGCCTGCACGGCGCCCGAAACAGGCACGGTACGCCTGACTAAAAATAAAACTCGCCGGCTCCTAGCCTGCAACAGGCACGCAGGCACAGCGATCGAATCGCCTGCATGGCACCCAAACGAGACACGGTACGCTCACACTTTTTCTAGATAAAGAGAGCAAAATTGGGGCTTTAAAAAATGGTATAGGACGAAAAAAACTGGCAATTATCGTGGTGACCATAAAGGGTGCCGTTAGCATACTCAGTAAACCGGTTCTCATTCGATTGCGTAGGTCAAGCAGCATTGGACGTGGTTAGTACTTAGTTGGAGGACTGCTTGGTAAAACGACCCTTGAAGCTTGACCGCTTGAAATTGCAGATATGATCCGATACCTGAATATGACAGGGTGGGTCTAAAGTCATTCCAAGCAGACTGACATGCTTACGTAAAGGTTTTTCATGAGTGCGGTTACAAAACTGTCTTCTTTCAACGTTGACTCTGATTTTAATTGAAAATTTAACCCTTTCCAATTACACAACGATTTTTTCATATCTATTCGCAATGTGTTTTGTTCAAAATTAAATGTGGTCATCTTCCTCACTACACTACGAATATATTCTGCAAAACCTCTCGAAAATTTAACTATTAATAAAGAAACAAACAAAAATCCTAATAATTATTATTCACTGAATTGTTTCCCCCTTTATTTCGTAACATTTCTCAACGGAAATTTCCTTTAGCGCGCAATCAATCATGTCCCATTTCCGGCAGGTAGCAGGCTCACTATTTTTACCTGGCAGTCACCATTTGAAGTTTTGTTCGTTGTGGTGTCTCATATCTGCGGGAACTAAAATTTTTATACAATCGGTTTTTGCCAAAAAAAAAAAACAACAACAAATGTCCCTGACCCTCTACACTACACTATACTATACCAATAACGCAGTCGCTTGTATTTGTATATTTATTTCCATTAATTCATCTATATCGATTCAGGAGGATTCCTGTCGTTGCTTGCCTAATGGGAGGTCACTGACAGGCTCGCTTTTATCCAGTAAACTTCAATCATCATTTCAATGATGAATGAATTTCCATATCCAAGATAAATCTACCTTTTCAGGCTGACGACACATTCTTGTGCATTATTAACTTATTCCGGGAGCTCTGGTGGTATCAATTTGTATTAGAGGATAGGTGCCCCAGTGTCTAGCCCGTGGCTATAAGCCAGACAATGGCTATTATTCTTAGCGCGGTTTTATCTTTAAACTTCAGCAAGGATTTCACAGAAACTCACTGATTTTTCCGATAGCCAACAATAAACTATAATTTTTCTGTTTTTTTTTTACTTAATAGGTTATCCGCAGCCAATGTACAGATGGCTCAGAGATGGCATCCCAGTTGGAGATTACTCAAGCAGCCAATATTATAGGATACACAACACACGAAGGGAGGACGCTGGCAGTTATCAGTGCATTGCAAAAAATGATGCCGGTTCAATATTCAGTGAAAAAATCGATGTGGTAGTTGCATGTAAGTAGAATATATATAGCTTCACAGAAGAAGTGACCATGCAGCCAATAAAAAGATTATATGAACTTGTTAAAAACATGTCTTGAGAGATTTTTGCGCAAATTTCCCAGACTGAGCCATTAGCAGCGTCTTGGATCTTGAATGATATTAACTCAATCAAAGGTCAGACAGTTCAAAAGCTCTCTCAAGACTCCTCTAAAAGAGCCAGCAATAAAAATCAAATCAAGATCTGGACTTCTTGATTAGTTTTAATTTGCTGCGATTTCGAATGATTCATCTTATAATAATTGTTATGCTAATATAGTTTTTTGTTTGTTCTCTTTTAGATATGGGTATTTTCGAAGACCTAACAGAACGTCGAATGTCTGTTCCATCAGGACATCCGGCGATTTTTAATCTACCACCAATTGAGTCAGTGCCATCTCCATCAGTGATTTGGCAAACGGAAGAAGGTCCACTCAATTACGACATCAAATATGCCACAACGAAAAGCAATCAACTTATAATCTTAAGTGTTGATGAAACTGATCAGAAAGCCTACCGGGCGAGAGCTATAAATACTCAACTTGGAAAAGAGGAAAACAGTGCATTCATACATTTGAATATAACTGGAGATCCATATACCGAAGTAGCTCCAGAAATCTTAGTTCATCCTGATAATATGAAAATTAAACGAGGCGATCAAATAGCAGAATTGCAATGTATATCAAATGCTAGACCATTACATGAATTAGAAACTTTATGGATGAAAGATGGAATACCAATAGAGAACACAGGAGTAGAACATACGCTAAATGATCCATGGAATCGTACCTTAGCTTTACTATCAGCTAATCTAACGCATTCAGGAGAATATACTTGTCAAGTAAGATTACGAAGCGGAGGCTTCCCAACGGCCACATCTACGGCAAAGATTGTAGTACATGAACCACCATCGTTTTTTACTCCACTACGAACAGAAACGTTGGGGGAATACGCTTCACAAATATCTCTGCCGTGTGATGTTATCGGGGAACCTCCGCCGCATGTGACATGGTTTAGAAATGCAGAAGCTTTAGATTTAACCACCGGGCGGTAAATGAATAATTAAATTACCAAATGAATTATTATATTAACCTTTTCACTATTTTTTTTTAGATACATCCTCCAAGAAGACAATTCTTTAGTAATAAAAAAATTAACAATGGACGATTCAGCAATGTTCCAATGTTTAGCTTCAAATGAAGCTGGAGAGAAATCATCATATACGTGGTTAAAAGTTAAAAGTAAGAACTAAAATAAATCATTAAAATCTTCTTATTTATCTTCTCATTAAAGTAAATTAATCTTACATATTTTTATATTTTTCCTCCATTTTTTTCCAAAAATAACAAAATGATATTTAAAAAAAAACAAAAACTAGAAAAACTAGTAAATAGCTTCAGTTATCTTGCTTCTAATAGCATTGAGACTAGGCATACTTTGAATGCAACTAACAATATAACAACTAGAAATTATCTACTAAATCGGTTTAGAAGGTTCGCCCAGCCAAGAATTATAAGGGTGAGAGCATCTTCTTCATCTTCAGCTGGTGGTAAAAGGAAGGAATTCCGCTTTAAAACAGGCAGTACGAAATATTAAATTAATTTTTTTTATTTAGAAGCTTTTTAAAAAGTTACACACCACACACACACACACGATAATATCTTTTTTTCGGCTCTGTAGTTGCACAAAATTCACATATTTTGATTTATTTCGTACACATTTATGGCTTGCATGTTAATTTCACTATAAAATTACTTTCATGTTCTCTATTTTTCTTTATCATTAAAATGCTATATGTATGTATGTGTATTGTACATGTATATGTTACACTAAAACATGGGAAAAAAGTTTCCTTTCTTTCTTAGTTTATTGTGATTTCCTTGATATAAAAATCTTTTTTCTGTCGACGGTTCTATTATTGAGTGTAAAGTCGGTCCAGAAGCTCTAGTCAGAAAGAAAGTCGAGAAAAAGCGAGAGAACCGCCAATGCTAACGCGTGGTTTATTCCAACATTTTCCACCCAACACTATCGCGACAAAAGGCCGACTTCGTCGATCGAGAAATAAAAAAATGAAGGAGTGTATTTGAACCAAAGACTTCGGAGATGGTAGTCAGTTTGTAAGATAGCAATTCGCAACGATGGTTTGTGCTAATAAATTTGAAGAGTTCTTCACTAAAAAATCTTTAATTGATTGAAATTATCAAATAAATTATTGAGACGGAAGACAGCCCTTGTTGGACTCAGAAGAAGCTGCCAGCTAACATAACAACAAGTCGGATTTAAGAAAGGTCGCGGATGCATAGACAACTCAACCACCTAAGATTAATAGTCGAATAGTAGAACTTCCACTGGTGACTTCCATATTATACATTACCTTCGTAGATTTCGAACGAGCATTCGAGACAAAATTCCTAAATTCCACAAACTCTACAGTTTTCTTACCATTCCACAATCGTTGCATTGAGTATAGAAGACGCTTTGTGAATCATCACCATCAGGAGCTCCACAGCTTTTTGTGGGTCTTGTTTCCCTCCAGCGTTCGCCTCCATGTTTGTCGATCTCTGGCGCGTCTTTTCGAGCTTCTTATTCCTAATTGTCTTATATCTTCCTCGACGTCGTCTATATATCTTTTCTTAGGGCGTCCTGTTCTCCGTTTTCCTGTCGGTCCTTTCCCGGTTTCTGTTCCGTGCCTCGTTCGACATGGCCAACCTGTATTCCCTTGTAAATCGAAAGAAGAATTTTCCTTTCGAATCTTCTTATCAATGCTTCGTCTGCGTTCTTCAATGTCCACACTTCCGAACCATATAGTCAAACAGGCCTTATTAGTGTTGTATACAGTTTCAATTTTGTTTTACTTGATACATTTCTCGCCATCAGGTGTGTGCGTAGACCAAATTAGCATTTATTAGCCCGTGTTATTCGGTGATTTTGGCTGATGTATCATTGTCTTTTGTTATAATCGTTCCTAGGTATAAAAACTCGTCTACTGCTTCTAGAATATACGTGTCTATCGTTATGTTTTGTCTGTTTCTTCTTCTTCTTTGACAAGCGGGATCAGGTCCTGGTCCTTCGTAACTTTTCTCTCCACCGGTCCCGATTCTGAGGCGATGCCATCCAGTTTGGCATCGCTAAGCTCTGGACACCCTGGTATACGCCATCCTTCCAGCGGAGCTTGAGTCTACCTCGTTGTGGCACTCCATTTGTCTGCTACTTCTGTCTATTTTTGTGCACATACATATACTTTGTTTTGTTCTTGTTTTTTTTCAATCCTATTTTTTTGCCGCTCGCTCAAATTTCCCCTTCATGCATTCAAATGATCTTCCAAGGATATCGTCGGCAAGGCTAGTATTTTCACTGACCTATCAAAGCTACACCCTGATGTATTAATCGATGTATACTTCTTCTAGGGCCACGTTGAATTACAAGCAGGAGAGTGCGTCACCTTGCCTTAATCCTCTTTTTGTGGGTGGGGAGAATTCACCATCTATTATGACTCTACACTTTGCATGTTTAAACGAAATTTTCGTCAATTCTACTAGGTGTTTAGGTATTCCAAGTTGTTCTAGAACATCAAATAGCTCATTACGGTTCGGCCTCGAAAACTGCCTTAGCATAGTTGGACGAGGTGCAAAACCGCGCCATCCAAATCATTGGAGATGACAGCTTTTGCATCTCCATTGATTCTCTGAGCCACCGCAGGAATGTAGCAGCCTTGTCAAAGTTGTATCGTTATTACCATACCGCAACTATTCCACTGAAATGACTACCCTCCTGCCGGCCCGGAAATATTTGTCCCGCAACACAAGACTAGCCCGCTCGGCTCATAATCATATCCTGCAATCCACTTTTTCGCGTTCACTAACGTCTACAAGTTTGTTTGTAAATAAACCAATTTGGCTTCGGAATAATCTCCCACAATCAGTTTTCTCGAATTCGTACAACACCCAAGAGTTCAACCGTAAAGTTCATCGCAATCTGCTCCCTCAGACCTGCCCTGACCTATCATATTCTCTTCTATCCTTCAAACCAAGCTTGCTACCAGACATTTTACCATGAGAAGAACGACATGACAGAGTTCTAGTACTATGGGTGATTCCTAAGCTTGGTTTTTCCACGAAAAAAAACATGTGAAAATACTTTGTATGCTTATATTCAATGCGTTGTGACTGCATCTATTTTAAATACTACCAATCACCGTAAACCCTTTTGTGCTAATTATTTACATTGAAACATCGTAAACAAATTGCTCGATATTGACTTTTTGACACTAATGCAATTCTTAAAGATAAATGAAATCAATTTAATTTCAATTTCAGTCTGGTTAAAAAAAATACAATGTGAATAAGAAGTTGTAAATTTCCGTCTTAGTCCCCCAAAAAAATTCTCATTTCCCAATAAAACAAATATATTTTCAATCCATTTAACAATTTATTGGGAATGATATTATCTCAGGCTATATATGGACTACTATCTTGTCTAGTATACCCCAACGAAGCAATAGCATAAACCTATTTCATTTCAACCAAGCTCCAAAGCTGGGCTAACAGTCGACAAAACAAATCCAATTTCAAATCTTATAGTTTAGAATCATCAAAATCAAATGCACAAAAAGATCCAAACCGATTAGCCATTGGTTGGGTTTTGTGCAGTCGGGTGACCTCCGCAATCGAGAATAGTTGTACTAAAATCCATTATCCTGTCCTGTTATCCTGCTTTGCAAACAAATTACATAGGTCAGTGGTCACACAGCAAAATGTTCCAATGTTCCAATTCAAGTGTACGTACGTGACTTCTATGGACTAGAAACAAAGTGACTGCCTCTTGTAATCTTCTTTCCTTAACCACGAACAATGGTGAAGCCGTAGAAGATGATTCTATTAGCCGGAAAGCTGTCCTTTATCTGAGTCCTTTTTTTTTGTTGTATCCCTCCCACCCATCCTCCAGACGGAGGACGCTCTTCCGATCCAGTTCTTTTGAAATTATGCCTCTTCAATCCGTAGAGTCCTTAAAGGAAGTTAATAGTCCAGGACATTGTGCCACTTTTATTAAGTGCATTGAATTAGGAGCCTTGAGCTTTGTAAAACTAACGGATTTAAATCAAGTATTTTATTGGAATAAAAAAAAACCCTTGGAGGGGATACGTTTTTGTTACGCTGTTTTTGGGGTAAAAATTATTAACATTTAACTCACTTCAAAATACAGTATTTGTATATAGTTTTATCGACGCCCCAAATCTACCATTGGCTTAATACACCACATCAACTCCTACTTATTAAATAATGGCCCCAATTAGCCAAAACGGAGCCCCCAACAAATACGAATAAAAAATATGTTCTCCCTAGTTTTCCGTTGTGTACAACAATAGAAATAAAATTCCAACTGTGAGAAGATCTAATCTTGAGGGTAAACAATCTGAGAAAATGTCCGACAGAGGAACAATGATTAACTGTGCTGGAGTAGGCTCAATGGTGATGCTGGCGGGGCTTCCTTAAACTTGTTTTGCTGCCCGAAATGCAAGCAATATGTACCAAGAAAAAGGTGTGTTTAACTTTACTATCAGTTTAATTTTTGGCTTTGTTTACTGGTTGAAAATAATTTTGAAATTGCAAGCAATTGTTTACAGACTATTAACTGAGGAAGGAGAGGTAATTTTGAATGTAATAACAAATTGTATGATCCACTTTGAACGTCTAAACAAAGAAAAACAATTATCTACTCAACAAATTAATAATCGCTGAAGCAAAAACTATTCATTGAGGATTTTTCGTAGTTAATTATTCAAATTTAAAACGAGCTAAAAGCATTTCTAATTATTTTTTCATTATCAAAGTTATTATTTTGAAAGCATACCTTCCGTGTTGCTAAAAACTAAACTGTCCACTTCAAAACAGTTTTAAAAATATTTTATTTACAAAAAAAGGCACTAACTACATGGTTAATGATGGCTCTTGAAGCTAGGTAGTAGTGCATTCTGATATCCAGTTGGTTAACCAGCGAAAATATGCTGAACGATTTTCATGGTTGCTGCTAGTTCAATGTGTTTCTGTACATATAGCAAACCGTCCTCAACATAGTTCATACTTCCGCATAATTTTGTTAAAAAGTATGCTGCAATTAAATTTAAAGTTTTTATGATTAAATATATTTTGTTAATGTTTGAATTTTCGCAATTTAATTTAAAATTTAAAACTATGCGATTATTAATGAAAATATTTCGTTAGCGAAGTTAGTAATATTAATGAAACATTATTTTACTTATTAATATCGTTTTTTATATTATATCAGAAAAATTACTTAAAATTTCATGGCTCCAGCACGAGTCACAGAACACTGTAAATAGACTCTCACTTCCTCCAATCGGTAGAAGTGACTTTACTGTCCCAAGCTGTCTCGGGGATAGATCAACTGAAATAGTATTGGTCGAAGTGGTGGGAACTATCGAAAGGACCCTATATTACCAAAAATAAACTTTGGCACCTTTGTTAGATACAGAAGACACCTTTAACAACGTCTGTATTGAATCGATTTAAGAAGCGCACATAGCCCTAAGAGTAGAAGCAAGTCTTAGGCAATGGCTATGGCGGCTATGTTGAGCTCGAACATAATTCAAGTCATTTGAGAACGAATATCCTAAAATGATTCCGCTATTGAAGTATGCACGCCCCTGTTACAGATATGAATTTATTCCTAATCAACCATTCCAAACGCGAGTGTCGTTTTACCAAACGGTCCCCCAACTTAGTACTTACCACGTCCAATGCTGCTTGACTCACGCAATCGAACAAGAACCGGTCTTTTGAGTATGCTAATGGCACCCTTTATCGTGACTGGGAAATCATGTGCTCACTCGATCATCCAGCGTGAAATTTCTGGCTGGGGGTCTGGGTCGACCCAAAGCTTAACTAAAGGGCAAACATCGAGAAAAAGGTAAAGAAAGCCTGAGTACTTTTCTACGCATGTAAAATGACTTTCGGCAAGAGATGGTGTCTCAAGATAGTTCTTGGTGCCGTGGTACGTCCGATTATCAAGTACGGCTCGCTGGTGTCGTGGCCTTCTGCGCTGGAAACCTATAATGTCATAAAGTTTGGGGGGAGCCCAGAAGTCGATAACGCTCTGAGCCTTGCAGTTGGTCTAAGTCAGGTCCAATTTCTGCATCTCCTTCTGCCCTGCCGGTGGCGTCCTTAACATTCGAGCGCTCCTTCTAAAAAGGTCACGTCGATGGTCTCCAAGCTGTACCTACTTTGGCAGGGAACTCCACCTCTTACGTTTTCGTCTTTTGTTGTTTGTTTTATTTTTGTATTTGTCTCCATTTTTGTTCCCACGAGTATTACGGAAAGACGAGTGAACCCTGGCAAAGCCGCTTACCAGGGTAAAGCACTGCTACGTACCGAGCTTGTCGGGCATCGGCGGGGACCGCTTGAGGCCAGCCTCTTTAACCATTAGCTGGCCATTCAGCTCTCGGCACGATGCCTTGACACCTGAGCTTAAAACTGGCTCCCATGAAAGGGAATGTGAATATGGCGTTGGGGTAAGGTGGCACGGATGGTATTAAGGTTGGGAGGACGACTGTCTGCTACGTTATAGAATGCATTGCCCAGAGTGAACCTGAGTGATCGCGTGATGGAGATCGTCGTCTATCAGCCTAAGAGCTCTAGATTCAGTGATGGTGCGCTACAAGCTACTCGGGCTGTGCTAGATAGATTGGATGGGAAGCATAACTTAACTCTCGTCTGGGTTCTCGGTCATGGGAACACAGATGAGAACGAAAAGCCCGACTCCCTAGCCAAACAAGGTGTCTCTCTCTTCGGGGCTCGGACATTGAAATGGTCAGCAGCCTAATAGGAGCCGACAAAAATGTTGGAGTGCCCTGGAGACCTACATTATCTCTAGAACGACTTGGCCTATTTATAACAAAGAAAGAGCAATAAGCCTTCTAAACAGAACCCAAAAGGATATTTCCAGAATTGCCGCAATCATCACAGGACATTGGCTTATAGGGGGCAATGCTCCTAACTCTAGCCAAAACCAGGACACGCGTACGCGTACTCTAGCCAAAACCAGGACATACGCTGCGGAAGAATTAAAATAAGTATCCAGACTAGGGGTCGCAGCATTGATAAGCTTTATAAACTCCACAGAATGGCTTTAAACATCCACCACCGTCAGCTAAAAACCACCTAATCACAGGTACGTTTTGTGCCAAAGTCTTCGGTCGCACTAGAGGCAGCCCCACTCTATTCCTATTCTATGGTCATGGTTAAGCAAATTATTTTTATATTATTTGAAAAATATTTCACCATTTCACCTTTACGCCATTAGTCATTTCATAATCAACCTAAACCTGTTAGTTCCGTCGACAAAAATCAATAATGCGACATTCTTTGCGAAAAGATTTCCGGCAAGAAAAAACCCGAAACGTATTTTCTCTTCAGAAAAAAATATTAAATTGAAAATACTAAAATTTGCATTTTACGCTTATTTCCCTATCATACACACACGGATTAATTCAAACTTAAAAAAAAATCTTAGAAAACAGATCGATAATATATTTCTGAACGTAATGTTAATGAGTTGCGATAAAAATCAGATTCCCTACAACGATCCATAACGTTGTCGAAGATTACACTTAATTGGAAAAGTCACCGCGCACGTAAACTAACTCACGAAATGGCCATTTCACAAATTGTTAATAAAGCATCTATATAGTACATGACCAAGTATGGTATATTGTTATTGTGAAAGGCCACCACCAGCCAAGCTAGCCTCCACACAAACACATCTGTACATTACAACCGCAGATTTTTTTGTCGATTTAATTGCGGAAACCTCTGCTGCTATGCCTGTATATAATTGCATGAACCCCAAGGATATTTTATTTCCCCACAGTAGCTTAAGAATAGTTGTTCTTATTGTTATTATCCGCATGCTGCTGTGCCGCACAATATACATTCTGAACTAAATGTGTAGGTCCTTTTGATATATCTTAGAGGAGCAACGCTGTTTTGCAGTAGCTTTTTTGGATAGTTTCAAGCAGAACCCATAACTGACCACGCTCATAATAAATACATTAAACCCAGGGGAACCGTGCACTAAGGCAGGCACAGCCTTTGTGTGAAATTTAGTTTAGTAATGCTAATATTTAAGCTAACAGAACACATTTAATTCAAATTCTATATTAATGCGCTTTTTATTTTATTACGTTCCGTTTAGCTTAGCTAATGTACCATTATCATTATTCACGTCACCTTCAATTTCACGGCTTTTCCACAAAATCACAATCATTTGCTTTCATTTTATTGCATATCAATTCTAATAGTGAAATTTTTTTTAATAGCTTCAATCCCAATAATGGAACAACCCCCGCAAAATGTTACCGCTTTAGATGGAAAGGATGCCACTCTCACCTGCAAGGCTGTTGGAGCACCTACTCCAAATGTAACATGGATTTATAATGGTAAGACAATAATTAAGTTCACAGATGTTCATTCAATATTTATGCACAATATAAATGCACTTTCAGAAACTCAACCTGTCGAAGTGTCTAGCAGGATACAAATCTTGGAATCTGGTGATTTACTAATATCAAATGTTAAGGAAACTGATGCCGGATTGTATTCTTGTGTCCGATCTAACGAGGCTGGGACTGTTTCAGGGGAATCGTGGCTTAGTGTTTTAGGTATGCTTTGTACTTATCTATCCAAATAAGTTTGATATAAGTTTTTATTTAATTTCAGTTCGTACACAAATAATTCAACCACCTGTAGACACAACAGTCCTTTTAGGATTAACAGCCTCCTTACAATGTACAGTGTCCAGTGATCCCACCGTACCATACAACATCGATTGGTATCGTGATACTCAAGCTGCGCCAATAATTAACTCACAGCGCGTTGGAGTACAAGCTGATGGGACACTCGAAATTCAAGCAGTACGCGCATCTGACGTTGGAACATATTCCTGTATGGTAACATCACCAGGTGGTAATGAAACACGATCGGCCAGACTTAGCGTCATAGAACTACCATTTGCTCCAACAAACATAAAAGCTCAACGCGTAGACAATGGTAATCAACGATCTATAAATGTATCCTGGACACCAGGATTCGATGGAAACAGTCCAATTTTGAAATTTATTATCCAAAAACGAGAAGTGTCTGAGCTAGGTAACTACAATTTGCGGAATTTCTGCATGAATTTCGTTTTATAATTTTGGATTTTTCTTTTTCCGTTCCATTTCCTTATTTTCCGCCTCGTCTATGTCAATCACTAACTGTAGAAGAATTTTTAGGTCCGATTCCAGATCCTCTCCTAAACTGGGTCACAGAACTTAGCAACGTATCAACCAATCAACGATGGATTCTTCTAAATAATTTAAAGGCAGCAACCGTATATCAGTTTCGAGTCAGTGCTGTTAATAGAGTTGGTGAAGGCTCTCCATCAGAGCCAAGCAATGTTATAGAATTACCACAAGAAGGTAAGTTTGTTACTAAATTTTTTTTTATATTTTTGGTGATGATAATTTGGAATAGAAGTCCTTAAAATATTTTTTCTATAGTTATAAATTGGTAAATATTGTATTTTGATTAGATTTGTTTTTGTCAATTAAAATAGATGTAGAAGTTTTGCTAATTTATTTATTTTATTAATTTTGAAATACTATTTTATAATTTAACCTTTAAGTATATAATTGTTTTTGTATCATTTATTTGTCGATATTCTTTGCATTTCCTCTTTAAACGCAAAACTAGTTTCATTTCCCTATGTCTAGTTTAAAAAAAACAGAGTTATTGGTACATCCAAGCTATTCCATAGTGTGATATGTATGTTTCCCAAAAATTGCTAAACCCAGTTCCCTGAAACAAGCCTTTCTTATTTATTGATTTTGAACGCACGAACAGTAGCAATTTTGTTCAAGAAAAGTCCTTGCTAAGTTCCAAGATTTCAAAATATATTACTGGTGTAATATTTCAAGAATTTTCAAGTAAATTAGTGTCGTGTTTGACAAGTGAAGGTGTCATCAACTCCCACAATGACAGTAATTGAACAGACAGAGTGCACAAATGAGTAAGTTCTTTCCGTCTTCCCACATCCCGATCTCAGCACCGCCGCCGTTAGAGCCATTGTCGGTCAGCTGATGGGACTCTTGTTGCTTTAGAAGGTATAACACTCCCTCAAGGCGCATCCCATTTACCCCGATGGTCATGACAATGGCATTGCCGGTTACGACGATACAAAAACTTTTCTATCGATTTCACCAACATCCGTGGGCTGCAAATTATTTTCTATTCCGTGATGTGCCATCTTTGTGTATATTCTTCACCAATCTTCGCACTAAGTAAAATCCAAATTTGACCTAACGACGAGTATGGCATCCCGCCCTAATGACTAAACTCCAAGCTATTGGTATTGACTCTGTTCTAAAGAACTATATTAAGAGCTTTCTTTCTGGCCGTTCTTTCAAGGTAGTATTGGATGGCGTCGAATCTAACCGCCCACACCATTTCCGCAGGTGTTCCACAGGGCTCAATTCTATCGCCAGCTCTCTTCATAGTTTTTAAAAATAACCTCTCAATCCCCTCCAACTCACTTCACAGCTTTGTTGACGACGGTACTCTACGTTACTCCTATGGCTTCGATAATATAAGGCAAGCACGCGCCAGACCTTGTCTGCATCATCGTGAACTCATGTCCAATTCAACCAACAGGGATATCGAACTAATTCTTGATTGGGGCCGCAAGAACCGTGTCGAATTTACGTCCTACATTCGTCCTCGCCTCGAATACAACTCGTATATCCGGGCCGGGACTTCGAGAACTACCTCAGTTTGGCTGGACAAGGTGCAAAACCGCGCTCTAAAACTTATTGATGATAGCGCCATTTGATCTTCAATTGACTCATTTAGCCATTGTAGGAATGTAGCAGCTCCTGCAAAATTTAACGTTTTTACCATAATGACTACTCCACTGAAATAAGTAACTTTATGCCTACACGGCAACATTTCATCCACAATACAAGACTTGCCCGCTCGGCTCACTCTCAGAGTTTACAGCCCTTATCTTCGCGCACACTCGGGTTTAGAAATTCGTTTATAACAAGAACAACTCGACTGTGGAACAACTTTCCACAGTCAGTATTCCCGAACTCATACAACACCCAAAGTTCAAACGCAAGGTTCATCGCTATCTCCTCCAAAACCCCATCGACTCCTCTAATCTATCCTATCTTTCTCTCTATCCTTCGAGCTAAGCTTACTACTAGACATTACACCATGTCGTGTACGACATGACGGACTGGCAGTATAGAGAGTGGCACCTGAGCTTAGACTATCACATAAAAAAAAGACAATCGACCAAGTTAAACAATCCCCAAGCACTAGGGTTTTGTTACTAAAATTTTTAAGGGTTTTAACAGCCCTTTTTTGACATTTAAAAGAAATAATTAATTGTTAAAATTCTTGTATTTCTTGGTCATACGAGTTAAAAACGGCATAAGAAAGAATATCCATTAACAGTTGGAGACAGAATACTGTCCTGTATTAAATAAAAAATTGGTTCTTTCTAAATTGTTTTCCTTTTCTATAGTGTTTTCCCCCCATAACATTTTAAAAATAATATAATATTTTACATCTTTATAAGCATGATTATCCTTGATAAACCTTCACACTCAATTTATTGACACTATGATCCTATATAGCTTAGCTAAGCAATACTTGCCCCTCTCTATTCACACCGCAATCTTTCCAGAAGCACGTCATTTTCCTTAAAGAATAACAAAACATTGTAAGATTTAAGCTCTAATCTCTATGGTCTTCTCATATTAATTCTGTTCTATTCCCGTGGCTTAAGTAGCATTACCGCTTAAGAGAGGTATTTTGAAGCACGTTTAATATTGGCAGTTTTCAAATAATCACATTATTATTTATCCTCTTTAGCACCATCTGGTCCACCAGTTGGGTTTGTTGGCTCAGCCCGTTCATCCTCGGAAATTATCATTCAATGGCAACCGCCCCTAGAGGAACATAGAAATGGCCAAATCTTGGGATATATAATAAGATACAGACTTTATGGATACAACAATGTGCCATGGACATACCAAAATATAACAAATGAAGCCCAACGAAATTATCTTATTCAAGAACTGATAACCTGGAAAGATTACATTGTTCAAATTGCGGCTTATAATAATATGGGAGTGGGTGTATTTACGGATGGATCAAAAATAAAAACTAGAGAAGGAGTCCCTGAGGCACCGCCCACTAATGTTAAAGCTGCAGCTATAAATTCAACTGCAGTAAAAGTTTCCTGGAAGCCACCAAATCCGCAACAGATAAATGGAATCAATCAAGGATACAAGATACAGGCATGGCGATATGATATTGCAAACGGGGAGGAACATGAAACGGAAGCAAAAATGATTACAGTCCCACCAAGCTTAATTGATCCACTGGCAGAACAAACAGCAATAATGGGCAATTTGGATAAATTTACCAACTATAATATTACAGTGCTTTGTTTTACTGATCCTGGAGATGGAGTTCGCAGTGAAATGGTTGCTGTTAAAACGAAAGAAGATGTTCCTGACGAAGTGGCTTCGTTGCATTTTGATGAGGTATCAGATCGATCAGTAAAAGTTATCTGGACTCCGCCGAAAAACATAAATGGAGTTCTTCAGGGATATCAAGTGCGATATCAAGTTAAGGATAAATCAGAAACTTTAAAAACAGTGAATTTAACAGCAGAGCACACTAGTCTCCATGTAAATCATTTACAAGCAACAACGCACTATTGGTTTGAAATTACAGCTTGGACACGTGTTGGTTCTGGGCTTCCTAAAACAGCAACAATACAATCTGGCGTTGAGCCAGTTCTTCCATCTCCGCCAACGCAGCTTGCTTTATCAAATATTGAGGCATTTTCAGTTGTCCTACAATTTACTCCAGGCTTTGATGGTAATTCTTCAATTACTAAATGGACTGTGGAGGCACAGACAGCACGGAATGTTACATGGTTTACAATATATGAAGTTTCTGATCCAGACGCTTCCACTCTAACCGTTACTGGATTAACACCTTTTACACAATATCGATTAAGATTAATAGCTACAAATGTTGCTGGTTCTTCTGATCCATCAGAACCTACCAAAGACTTTCAGACAATACAAGCAAAACCGATGCATCCGCCGTTCAATGTTACTGTGCGAGCAATGAGCGCCACTGAACTAAGAGTTCGTTGGATTCCTCTGCAGCAGACAGAGTGGTTTGGCAATCCAAGGGGATATAATATTACCTATCGACAGATTGAGCACAATCCTAAAATACCAGTCTTGAGCGTTTTAATAGAAGATCACACCGCAAATTCCCATGTGCTTGATAATCTTGAGGAATGGACTATTTATGAAATAGTCATGAATTCTTGTAACGATGTGGGGAGTTCGAAGTAAGTTTTAATATTTTTAAGTTTGTTTTAATAAAATTCAATGTCATGTTTTTTTTTTTTGCAGAGATAGCCCTAAAGCAGTAGAAAGAACGAGAGAAGCAGTTCCTAGTTTTGGCCCCTTAAAAGTTGAAGCAAATGCAACATCATCAACTACGATTGTCGTACGATGGGGGGAAGTTCCAAAAGAACATAGAAATGGACAAATTGAGGGATATAAAGTTTTTTACGGAGCCACAACCAGAAACGGTCACGTATTACACAAAACTATATCCAATAACGCGTCATTTACCACAACTTTGACTGAACTTAAAAAATATGTTGTTTATCATATACAAGTGCTTGCATATACACGATTAGGTGACGGAGAACTTAGTTCCCCACCAGTAAGAGTTCAAACATTCGAGGATACCCCAGGAGCTCCTTCGAATGTTTCATTTCCTGATGTATCATTTTCTACGGCGCGTATCATTTGGGATGTACCTGAAGAGCCTAATGGAGAGATACTGGCATTTCAAGTCACATATTCTTTGAATGGAAGCGTAAACTTGAACTATAGTCGAGAATTTCCTCCATCAGATCGAACTTTCAGAGCAACTCAACTTTTAGCAGAAAGATATTACATATTCAGTGTTACAGCACAAACTCGTCTAGGATGGGGCAAAACTGCATCTGCATTGGTTTACACTACGAATAATCGTGACCGACCACAAGCACCTTCAGCACCTCAAATATCTAGAAGTCAAATTCAAGCCCATCAAATCACGTTCAGTTGGACGCCTGGCCGTGACGGTTTTGCTCCTTTACGATATTACACCGTTCAGCTAAGAGAAAATGAAGGACCCTGGTCATCTTTATCAGAACGAGTTGATCCAGGAGTAGCTTCATACACAGCTACGAACTTAAAGCCTCACACAACATATCAATTTCGAATACAAGCAACAAATGACTTAGGGCCTTCGGCTTTTAGTAAAGAAAGCATTACAGTTCGCACTCTTCCTGCTGCTCCAGCTCAGGGAGTGTTAGGATTAAAAGTGGTTCCGATAACCACAACAAGTGTTCGTGTCCAATGGAATCCTTTAGAGAAATCCCTTTGGAATGGTGATACAATAACTGGTGGTTATCGGGTACTTTTCCAACCAATCTCAGACTTCCCAACAGCTTTACAGGCAACTCCAAAGCAAGATGTCATGGGAATCAGCTCATCATCGGTTGTCCTTTCCGATTTAACACAAGATCGTAATTATGAAATTGTAGTTCTGCCGTTTAACTCACAAGGAACTGGCCCAGCAACACCGCCAGTTGCTGTTTATGTAGGTGAAGCTGTTCCTACGGGTGAACCGAGAGCGGTCGATGCAGCTCCAATTTCTAGTACTGAAGTGAGACTTAGATGGAAGCCACCTAAACAAAACATGCAAAATGGTGATCTTCTGGGATATAAAATATTTTATTTCGTGACTGATTCACCACAAGAATTGGAAGAGGGCCGCAAGCATGAGGAAGAAATTGAAGTGGTGCCTGCCTCAACTACATCTCATAGTCTAGTATTCCTTGATAAATTCACGGAATATAGAATACAAATTTTAGCATTTAATCCAGCTGGTGATGGGCCAAGATCTCCACCAATAACTGTTAAAACATTGCAAGGGCTTCCTGGGCCGCCAGTAGCATTGCGATTTGAAGATATAACAATGCAAAGTCTAAAAGTATCGTGGGATCCACCAAAATTGCGAAATGGGGAAATTCTCGGTTATATTGTAACATATGAAACTACAGAGGAAAATGAAAGTAAGCTAAATGTTGCATTTGTGGTTTTTATTTCTTATTAATATTTAATTTTATATTTTATCTAGAATTTAGTAAGCAAGTGAAGCAGAAAGTCACAGGAACTAGTTTGCTTGTGCAAAATTTAGAAGAAGAAGTCACATACACTTTCACTGTTCGAGCACAGACAATAGACTATGGTCCAGCGATCAGTGGGAATGTTACAACTGGACCACAAGAAGGTTCACCAATTGCTCCAAAGGATTTAATTCTATCAAAGACTGTGTCTAGCGTTGAAATGCATTGGATGAATGGCCCTTCAGGACGTGGACCAATACTAGGATATTACATAGAGTGTAAGAAGCGAGGTGAGCTTATAGATTTTATTTAAATTTTGAAAAAAAATATACAATAGAAAATTTTTTGGAGAGTCGCTTTTATATAGATAATTGTATATTTCCATGCTTACTGGTAGAGAGAGAACATGCCTACATTTGTAAGTATTTGGGAATATGTATATTTTCTATTCTTGTGTTCGACTTGTGTTCGTTTTGTCACTATTTAATGGCTTGTAAAGCATATCGCTTTATGTGTAAGATGACATGAATTGCATTATTATTTAAAAAAAAGCATATTGTAAGCATGTTAACCTTGCAGAAACTAAGTTCGCATTACTTGTTTTCAGATTAAGATCTTTATTGATGCTTCAATGACGAAAGCTTGCAATTACCTTCTTAAAAAATTCACCTAAGATTTTTATGAAAGTTATTCCAATGAAGTCAATTTGTCCATTTTTTGTCGTAGTAATTACAATCATTTTTTGTTTGTATGTTGTACACATTTCTTGCGATCTATAAATTTAAATCAGATGTTATTGTTTTAGGAATGTTGCTCCATCGATTATGTTTTTCGATAATTATTAACAGGAATGTAAATTGTACCTGAATCAAACTAATACCATTTACCTTAAAGGTCTCAAAAGTTGATCATGACAAAATATTCATTACAAAATATTAGGTCTGGGAAAGAGTGCGTGGCGTATTTTTAGTGAAATTCAACTGGTTTTCTGATAGTGTCAAATATGCTCCATTGGGCCGGTTTACACGAACAGACACCGAACAGACAAAAGAAACGAACTAACTGGGTTTATAGAGAAGAGGGTAAGAAGAACGATGGGCGGACAATTTGAATGGAAATTTTTCAGCGGACAGTTGTTGTTGTTGCTAGGACAAGAAAGCAATAAAATATTTCAAAAGGCAACAACAAAAAGCACATGGGGTTTGGCTAGTTCGTTGGTTTGTACGATCGTTAGAGTTCGCCCGTGCAAATGCTCATCCGACATTCCATCGGACTTCAAAAGAGAACTGACGATTACAAATAAGTGGTGCCTGTTCAGTGTCTGTTCGATGTCCGGTCGTGTAAATCCATCAATTATCGACAATGTTCGTCGGGTAGAGCCATGATGCCTTCCGTGAACCACTTCTACGATTCCTGATTTAAAAACTGAATAAAGTAGTTTCCTTCCTTTTCCAGTCCTACCACACAGACAGCATCATCTTTTTCGACGTCCATCCTGGCTTCAAAAACGCTTGTGACCGCAGCATATCGCAGATATTAATTTGATCTATCATGTTTTTCGTGGTCAACTCGCGCAGGAACTCATACTTCTTTTTGTATCCAGCTTTGTGTAAATGGTTCAAAACAGTTTTGAGGTCAATACCTAGATCCGTGCCAATACCTTATTCAAGAATTTCATCAGCTTTTTCAGCGATTGGACGACCAGAGCGATATTTTACATCAAAATTACCAAAACGAAAGCGAGTGAACCAGTTCCGCGCAACAGATTTTGTTAAATTCCTTCAGTGTATACAGCACTGAGCAGCATTCTTCCCTTTGTCGTAGTAATAACAACTTTCGAACCACTGCACAAATCTCGATGTTAATACACTCAAAATAAAACTGAAATTGTCACCTTTTGAACGCTGCAATCTGTGGTTCGGGACTTATTTGCAATTGATCCCATCTATCGGGAAAAGGCCACGAAGTCTTACCCAAACCTAATATTATATTTCCTCGCATGAGTCTCATTCATTACTAATTTTCTTATATTATAGCATTTAAATTATGAATATCAATTTTTATAGATGATTCTCGATGGGAAACAATCTTTCGAACAACAACTGGCCCAATGCAAGAGTTCACCGTCAGTTATCAAAGCTTATTGCCATCAACTGCATATACATTCCGTGTTATAGCATACAATAAATATGGCATATCGTATCCTGTCTACTCAAAAGACTCGATTTTAACACCATCAAAACTGTATTTGGAATATGGATATTTGCAGCATAAGCCTTTCTACCGACAAACGTGGTTTATGGTTGCACTTGCAGCTACCTCAATTGTAATAATAATCATGGTTATTGCGATTTTGTGTGTTAAGAGTAAAAGTTATAAATATAAGCGTGAGTATTAATAGTTTGCTTTAATAAAAAAAATATCAACTCATTCGTTTTTGTTTTGTAGAAGAAGCACAGAAAACTTTAGAAGAGTCGATGGCTATGTCAATTGACGAACGACAAGAGCTTGCCCTAGAATTATATAGATCAAGACATGGTGTTGGAACAGGAACTTTAAACAGTGCTGGAACATTAAGTAGACGTACCTTAGGCACATTAGGGCGAAAATCAATGCATGGTCCTCCGCCAGCCGCATTAGGAAAAAGTCCTCCAAGACCATCACCAGCCTCAGTTGCATATCATAGCGATGAGGAAAGCTTGAAGTGCTACGACGAAAACCCTGACGATAGTAGTGTAACAGAGAAGCCGTCAGAAGTAAGTTCATCAGATTCGCAGGTAATACAATACCTCAATGAGAATATTAAAAGGCATATTTTAAAATTTCTTCCTGTAGCATTCCGAAAGTGAAAATGAAAGTGTGAGATCAGATCCGCATTCATTTGTTAATCATTATGCAAATGTTAATGATTCGCTTCGGCAGTCTTGGAAAAAGCAAAAACCAGTTAGGAATTATTCCAGTTATACGGATTCAGAGCCGGAAGGAAGTGCTGTGATGAGCCTAAATGGCGGCCAAATAATAGTTAATAACATGGCGAGATCGCGAGCTCCATTGCCTGGATTCTCGTCGTTTGTTTGACAATCAACAGAATTTTAAATTTTCACTTTTTTATCGTCGTTCTAATTTTTTTTTAATTTTATTATTGACTTTTGCTGTTAAGGTACAAAACTGCAGCAATTTTCTCTTTTATTTGTGATAAAAGACTTTCATTAGTTTATATATTTTAAGAATAATTTCCTTTATAGATTGAACAGCAAAAAAAACTTTAGAATTTATTATAATTAAGAACAACGGAATTGATTTAATTTAAATTTAGTAAAAATTTGTTAAGAATATGATCATATCATAGTTTTTTCAGTTTCTCATATGAGGAATGGTTTAATTCTTTATACAAAAGATCCATTTTTTTTAAAAGCCTTACTTCACATTAATTTGGATTATATATATTTTTTTAATTTTTAAATTAACGTCGTAATTTGTATATAAAATTAGATTTAGGGCGTGCTAAAACTCGTGGCCATAAGCAATATATTGTAAAAGTTTCTTTTTCGTACACTGCCACTTTTTTTATCATGTCCTAAACTGTGGGATGTTATTATTTTCATTAGAGGATAAGGCCAATAGTGGCAATTTTTTAAATATGAATAATGATGACTGATTAATGATTACGTTTTGAAATATTATTTTTTTCTGAGAAGATATTACTGTTTTCTGAATGTACTTTCAACAGTAAAAATAAGTTTATTTTGAAATAGAGTCGAATTTGTCCTTTTCGCAGTTTATATTTGGTATATAACTACAAAACAAGGAAAGTTAGATCTGCATGAGACGAGAGCTACCATATTTTGTATTTATCTAAGGTGCTTTATTGCTTGTCGATGCAAAATGAAATTATATGAAATTAATTAAACACGCAATTTATACAACTTGAGCCTTCTATATATAGAAACACTTCTGCTTCTGCTGCAGACCCTCACAGTAAAAATTATAGTCCTTTGTACTGTACCACCGTCTAACATTTCTTTTTTTCATTTGAATGTTTTAGCTTAGGAGTCATCCTTTATACTACCAGTCCGTCATGTCGTACTCGTCATTATGCAATGTGTAGTAGTAGGCTTGGTTCGAAGGAACGAATAGAGGACAGGAAAGATTAATAAGAGTCTGGAGGGTCTGGAGCAACGAGTCGATGGGCCTTGCGGTTGAACTCATGGATGTTGTAGGAGTTCACATCAAAGAGAATTTAGACTTGTCCTGATTGCAAATTTTACATTCTACAAAATACATTTTTAAATTGAACTATGGAAACAATCTACTACTAATCTACAAGAACTGTCGGTCTACGGCTTGAAGTCTCCAATTTCTTATACCTAAGGTTCGTCAACCTTCTTCTACGCTAGTAGGTGTTCTTCGTTACTTCTTAATATCCAGGTTTCGGATCCATATAGTAGTATTGGTCCTGTAAGGATTCTGTATAGTTTTAATCTTTCTTCTCTTTTATTGCAATCATGTACTTTGTTTCGTGTCATTTATTCTTAGATTAAAGTTTGCTGAATTTTCTACAACTTTGAAAAGGTTTGCTTTGGGTCCAGTTATGACATCGAACAACGGGACCCTGCCCCTCGCTATCTCGGAGCACTCACAGAGAACATGAAGGGTAGACAAATCCTCCTCAAGGCAAAGCTTGCAAGTGGGGTCCTCCGCCCTTCCTATCGTATCATGAGTGATAATTTAGGGGGCAGTGTCCGGTAATCAAGCCAACAAGTGTCCTGACATAATTTCTACTGCGTCCCAACAATTCCTTGACCGCGTTAGGAGGCAGCACGAAAAGGAAGCGCTTAAAGTTGGCAAGTCCAAGCGATGTTCGAATCCTTTTCAACAAGCTGCTGGGTGCTCAAATAGCCGCTTCCGGATCAATGAATAGAGCCCTATTTAGCCAGGGCATCCGCCTTTTCATTGCCTTTGAAGCCCCGATGACCCGGGAACCAGACAAGGATAACTAGATTGAGAACGCGCGGCTCATCAAGAGCACATTGACAGTCCCAAACCAATTTAGAGTTGTCCTGATTGCCGCTTGGCTATCAGAGAAGATATAGGCAGGTTAGAGCAGAGCAGCTGTCAAAAAAAGTAGAGCAAGTTAGAGCAATTGAGAACAAGAAATCGTTGCCCGAAGGTGAAGCAAGAGCTATGACTATTAAATACCATACAACATCTGTTAACGGGCTTGTTCCTGGCGTACTCGGTACGATGTGGGTAATTTCGTGTGTCGGTAAGTCGAACTTTATCATTGTGCTTTAAGTTTTCCACTTGATAACGGTCTGAGAACAAGCATTGAGCCTGTCCAAGTAGTAAAGTAGGCTTTGGTAGTTATTCGCGTCGCGTAGATTTTTGCGCTTATTTAAATTCTGTTACGATTCACGGGAAATATAGGATCCCAGATAGGACACGCATATTCCAGGATAGACTAGAGACCAGAAGAGTGTTTTTATGACCCATACGGAATTCTTTGGCTCTCATTTTTATGAAACCAGAAACTTATTGGCTCTAGCAGTAATATTATCGTAGTGCAGATTGAAATGAAGTTTTTTCTTTAGGACAACACGTGGATCTACGATATGATCAACCTGATTCAATATCACGCCGTTGAGATAATAGTACTGTACAAGTATACCACATAAACAGTAATATCATATGAGGTTTAATATCCACTAAGAAGGCCTCATTTACACACCGATAATTACCTTCAGCCAGAGTTTAGGGGTTTGCTTATAGCGCATTTATTACGAACTCCAATCAGTTTAATTATATAACACTGTGTTCATGTGGTAATTGGTGGAAATACCATGCATTTGCACATCTTCCTTTTAAAAGGCTTCTTTCTTCATCGTATAGTTATTCTATTAAAAGTTGAGAAAAATTCGACTCTAAATACATAATTTGCAAAGTGAAATTTAAAAAAAAAATCGTAGTAAAAATATGAATGTGTAGTGAACTTGGAATGATGCAACAATTAGTAAATATTATTGCAAAATAATCAAAATGTAAGCTTACAAAGCGTGTTTAGTGTACCTAATTTCAAGAACAAAATTTAGAAAAATTTTAAGCTTAACATTCTAAGAACCAAAATACTAACGTAGATAGGAGAATCAAAAACAGAATGATTCAATAAATAAAAATAAAAACAGCTTTACGGAAAAAAGCGATTTTGAAAATTAGAATAAAAAAAAAACAATTTTCTAAAAAAATAAAAAATAAATTTAAGTATGATCTCATTTTTTCAGTTCCACTTATTTGTGCTTTTTACATATAAACTAGATTAGGAAAATAAAGCTCAATATAGGATAAAACAATTTTATGTAATCAAATATCAATCATATTCCTAAGAAGTTGAGATGTACCTATTCAATCCGATCAGTATTTTTCAATTTGTATTGAAAAAATATAGTCGATCAACACGCATTAATTGTATAAAAAACAAATCCCTAAAAAACATATGAATGTATCAGAAAAAAATAATTAATATTTATAAAACAAATCTATTAAGTGAGAAGCACAAATAACTGCGACGACACATATGAAAGAATTATTGTAAAAATTGTAATTAGAAACAATTAAAACGACAAAAAAATAAGTATTGACTGATTTTAGTAAAAGAAAATATTGGAAACTAAAAAAAATTAAATAATAAAATTAATTTAATGAAAAAAAAACTCATCCTTTTTGTACTTAACGCGAAACCTCACTGCCACTAAAACTGTCCAAGTTCCAACTATGCAGCCCCTGTTAACATTATAAATAAATTTCTTTTTACTAAATAAATAAATACAATTTTCTGTATTTTCTAAAAAAACAAAAGTAATTAAAACATTCGACAAAATAAATATAGAGAGAAAAAAATATCCACCAACACCATACAAATAAAACTTCAATCTAGACGTAAACTTGAATGCCATTTTAAAACAAACGTTTTTTTTTTTGTTTTTAGATAAAAAAAACTCATATATAATTTATAAATATATAAAAAAGAAGACATTGTAAATAATAAATAAAACAAATACAACATAAATTTAGACAGAAATATTATAAGATAAGTTTTTACTCTTTATCTAGTAACACAAATTGTAAATACGCAAATTTCAACACCGATACACATTCTTACTTGTAATATGTAAAATTTAAACGATAGGTAAATGAAATTATAACGTTAAGATAAATCTTGACAATGTTATCATAATCGTACAGAATGGTAAAATAAAATACTTGTTTGTAAGTTTTAGCATTTAACTTTAGAATTTATTTTTGTGAAGCAAACTTTATAATTTTTTTCTTATTTTTGAAAAGGAAAAAAACTCTCGAAATAAAATATTTAAAAAAAATAAAAACATTGTATTGAGTATTATATTAGTATTCCATATATCCAAGAGCAGCGTAGCCGCAACTTGAGCCTTGGCCTCCTCCAGGGCATTTCTCCAAGTTTGGCAGCCCCTTGCAACATTATCCACCTCCGGAACTCTGGGACCGGTTCGCGTAGGTCGAAAAAATTGAAAATTTTCGTCTGAAGTCGACGAAAGGTACTCGAAAGGTCTTGGGTTATCGAGTTCTTGTATTATTATGAGTAATAATTTTCTTTCGACCTATGCGAACGCGACGTTCGCCATACACGAACCGGTCCCTGCAACGTGCCTTAGGTCCCTGGAACGTGCCCAACAAATTCCCCTGCAAAAAAAGGGGGTTTGAAAACTTTTCGAAAATCGCCAAAAATGCTCTAGGTGCGCACCGTTTTGTAACCGCACTCATGGAAGCCGCGTGAAAGGAGGCAGTAAACTAGGAGAGATTTTATATCCACCCCGTCATATTTAGGTTCCGGGTCCAATCTTCTACTTCGAGCTTCGAAACATCCCCCAAAGAAGGTTTCCAAATACACAGTAGGTACTGACCGTAAGGAATGCTATTTAGAAGTGCATATCTTTGCCTTTTTGTCCAATTTTTTTTTAAAAGGTTCTCGGATTTTGACGAGTGATGCTTCTTCTGGAAAGGGCTCGCTCTCCTGAATCCAGCTCAATTCTCGCTCTCCTGAATCCAGATCAGTTCAGTTTTCGCGGAAATTCCAAAGGGCTTAGTGGTTTTAAGCCATATTATGATTTCCCCTCGAAATGCCGATTATCTCGGGAAATACTGGGAATTCCGGCATGAAATGTATTGCCTCTGCGTCAACCATCACGGGCTCGATCCATCTCCTCCTGGGTCTGCCTACTCGTCTATTCCCCCAAGTAATTATATAGTAATTGCTATTGATGCACTTCTCTGCAGGGTTTAAATTCCTGCAGCAATTTTAATACTGTTGCTGTTGACTTTGCTTTGCTGCCAAGAAGACCACAGCAGTTTACTTTGCTTTGCTTTACAGCAATCATATTTTCAAACTTTTTGCTGTAGGCTGTGAAAGCTTTTTGTTCATATTGCTGCGAATGCTGTTGCTTACAAATGCTGGGGCGTGCTGGTCCGACTGCGAATGCTTCACATACACATAAAAAAAAAGTTCTGCCTGATGAAAGTCGATAAATATCCTACATTCCTTTCACAGGATTTCTCCAAAATTTTCTTTAATATCAGCAACTGGTTCAATGTTGACCTGTTTGTCCTAAAATCTGCTTAATATTCTCCTATAAAGCTTTCCGCTACAGTTTTTAATTTTTGTTTCACAAGAATTGTAAAGGCTTTGTAACTACTGTGAGATTGTGTGTAATGTGAACCCAGTTTCTATTTAGTGTCTTTTCACTTGTAAGTAAAAACATTAAACAAAATTAAGTAAATACGTAAGTAATTATTATTCGATAAAAAATACTACACTTTTATTTTTTTTTAATTTATATTTCGCATATCAGGATACATACATATATTTTAACACATTGTTTTTATTTTGAAATAAATTCACAATTTTATTTTCATTTATTAGTACAAATTTAAACATTTGCTATTTTTGGAATAAGTTTTTTATAAATTTCAATTCCATTCAAATATGTTTCAGCTTTAAGAAATTCATCATTATCATGAAGTAAAACTGGAGTGTTATTCATTGGTGAAAAGCCAATAGCAGGAATACCAGCCTATAAAAAAATAAATTTTAGTTTATTATTATTATTAAATTATCTTAACAATATTTAATTTTACTTTTCGAATGTATCGACTGTCAGTTCCTCCAGGGAAAATTTGTGTCTTAATTTTTAAGCCCCTACAAAAAAATCATAATTTAATCACATATTTGTTACAATTAAATTCAATTTACAATTCATCTACAACACTCTTAAACGCTACCCAATAAGGATTAGTATTATTGATAGTTGTTGGTTCAACAAAGGGTTCTTGTTGTTCGTATTCGAGTTCAATGCCACCGCCAGCTTCTTTACACCATCTGTGCAACTGTAAAATAATTAATATTTATAAGAAAATTGTTTCGCATTTTTTGCTTTTTAATTCAATAAAGGATACCTGATCCTCAAATTCTTTATGATCTACATCAATTGCAATTCGCACATCAAAACATGCCACCATTAAAGGTGGAACGACATTACTTTGTACACCACCAGTAACTTGTGTGAGATTTACAGTGGTCACATCGCCAATTGTTAATTCTGGATTATTTTCTAGGGTTTGAACTTCATGAGCACGCATATCCATCATCTTGTCCATAATATAGCGAAGTTTTTCCCCAGCAGTATTTTTATGCAATAGTGAACCATGACCAGTGGTTCCGGAAATTTTAAAGAAAATGTCTAAAAGAAATAATATATTTATTAAAGTGGATTGGAAATGTCAATATATGTACTTACGCCAAATACTTCGTTCTGCATAAAATACAGGATATTCGTCTGTAGGCCCAGCAATACCTTCGTCCAAAGAAAATCCCACATTAAGAGCTTTGAAATCATTTGTTGGAACGAATTTATCCATTCCGAGTTTACCCCCAATTTCTTCATCTGAAAATAATTTATAAATAAATATATTAAAGTAAAGCATAATTGGCAGCACTAAGGTGCTGTACGAAATTACCGAACAGCTGTCGAAAAAGAGCTCGACTGAAAAGCATGCCGTAAAGAGGGCAGCGACGAGGAGCCGGAAATACTGTCATTAGTACTGCCGACTTATCTTACGCAGTAGTCGTAGAGACCGGAACGACTGGTTCGATAATGAATGCAAGCTGGTGAAGAAGAGAGAACTACCAAAAGCTCAGAAAAGAAGAAAAGAGTGTTCACAGACGGAAAAAAGAAGCCTGGCAGAAAGTCTCGTTGGTGAACTAGAACAGTAGAGAGCGAAGGCCACACCAGGCGCGGAAGTTCTACCGAAGAATCCTGATATGACCCAATTCACACCACGTTACACGTACTAGGGGAAACAGGGTAATCTCATCACCGATGCTAAAGGCATGTTGGGGCGATGGGACGAGCACTTTCATGAATTGCTAAAGGGGGAGCTAGCTGAAGAATTGAAAGCTCCACCAATTTCTGATGATAATGCTACGTTGCCGCTACTAAGCTTAGAAGAAATTAACAGAGCCATAAACCGTCTCGCGGCAGACGGCATCCCCGCGGGGATGGTTAAATTTGGAAGGAAGCAATGCCAGAAGACTTCCCGGTACATAAAAAGAGAGATCACAGTCTGCTTCAATTATCGCGGTATAACGTTGTTGACTACCGCGTATAAGTCTCCAGGAAAACTGCATTTGCCCCATTCGCTAGAAATATCAAAGGCCAATACCAGTGTCGCAGCGATGAAGCGGGTATGTGACGCCTTCATGCCACAACACCTCAATCTAAGGGCACTTCACAAAGCCAGTGAAGGTCGGGAGGAAGCAGGTGCAAAGGAACATAGAGAGTGCTCGTGCGCCATCGGCAGCGATAGATGTAAACAAGAGTTACGCATTGATAGCCCTTGACGTGAAAAATGTTTTCGGTACCCCGTGGTGTAGCAAGATCGCCAATGCATTGAGCTAAATACACCGAGGTATCTAGTGCGCAGTTCCTAAGTGGGCATGGAGGTTTTGCCGGAATGCCCGGAAGGTAAAGATGACGCGGAGCATGTCCTCTTTAAATGTCCGAGTGTTGCATAGCACCGGACTGTGCTCGAAGCGGAAATCTGATAGTACGTAGCCAGGGTCAGACACAGATCATTTGGCAGCCGCGTACTAAACGAGCTTGAAGACCTAGACAGAGCATCCAACGAACTTGATACAGTTCTTGAATGCTACAAAGTAGATCTAAAAACGGTAACAAGCCTAGTGCTCATAGAAATGAGTCGATTCAAAACGGCGGTAATGCGCTAATTGGAGGTCAGCACAGAGTATATGGGCCTCGCCACATTAACCAACCAACCAACCACATAGTCACGTATGTATATGAATGCCAGTCTCGTACTTTCTCAAATTTCTTAAAACGTGAAAAGCATAACTATCTTCAATTAAACCATAACCAATCTTCAATTATACGATAACCATATTATTTTATTTAAAGAGTCGCTGTAGCCATTATGTTGAGGCAATTTATTACGATAATTGCATTATTTTTCACCTGCTTTTATAAATTGCTTAAGTTGTGTTTACAATTAACAAATATCCAATACAACACGATGAACATCCCACACTATAATTACGAAAGAACATTTTAAAAATATTTCTGGAGACTCAAAAATATATAAAAAAAATTAAAATAAAATCCCAACGTGCAATTAAAAGATAAACATTCTATTAGTAATCGCTGTTTACGAACCACCAAGCAAATATTTAATTTAAAGGTTAAATAAAAGCGTCGGCATATCAACAGCAGCTACTAGATATACTAATTTAGACAAGAAATGAATCGTGTCAAGTCATTGTAACAATATTCATCAGACGAAAGCATAATAAATCTAATAAGATATAATAATTATCTCTAAATGAAATAAGCTCCTTTCAACACTAGTAGTATTAGTTAGTTTCAACTTACCCGGAACGAATATTATATGAATAGTTCTCTTGAATGTTTGTCCGTTGGCTTTAAGAGCTCGAATTGCAGCTAAATACTGCATCCCAACGCATTTCATATCTTGACTACCACGAGCATAAATTCGCCCTTCATTATCAATAACAGCATCAAAGGGTGGATAAGACCAATTTTCTTCATAAACTGGCACAACGTCCATATGAGAGTTCAAAACAATCGTTGGCAGTTTCGGCTGTCTGCCAGTCCATGTTATTATAACAACAGGTTTCTTAGGATGCGCTGGATAGTATATTTTTAGAGGAAGCCCAAGACTATCGGCTTGCCTCTGCAAAAATTCCACACAAGGCTCTACAAAAAAAACATTATGAATTATCTTTCTATTAAAATAAATCCGTATATAACAATTCTCTTCCTCTTACAGCTTAATTAGCCCATATTAAGCAATTGCTATGTGAGGCAGAAGAGTAATCACTACTCCCTATTATCCACTTACCATAGTCTACATCTGGATGTACACTCGGAATTCTCAAGTATTCTTGAAAAAGTCGAATTTCTTCGTTTTTCTCCCACGACGAACTCATTGTTTTATTTTATTTTTTTCTCTCGATTATTTCTAATTAATCTTAATAAAATACCGAAGTTTTCCTTTTATTTCGCCACCCACTCAAAAAACAATCACAATGTTGGCACCGTGCCCCAGGTATAGAACTTGATGCCTCAATATACGATCGCGTACTGATCGAGTTATCAAAATCGACGGAGCTTTTAACAATTTTGTTGATGTCTCTTGCTTTGGACTCTGTACCGTAAAGTTTATAGATATGCTTTCGTGTTAGATTGGCACATATTAAAATATTGCCTGCAGTTGGACATAAAACATATCTACCTCTTTCCAAATGTTTTTTTTATCATATGTGGTTTAACCATAAAATTAAGCAAAAATATTCCCATTGGTTTTCTTGTGGTTTTATGATAAGCTCAACTAGAGTACACTAACCATTATCGCTGTAATAACCAACGTGTGAAAGAAAGGTGTTGAGAAACTTTTTTAGTGGTTAAATTGAAGCAAAACTAGTATAGAGCAAAAATCGTACTGGGTATTTAAGAATTACAAAGTTCCTAATTATGCTAAATTTATTTGTCGTTAGTCTACCCTCCTTTCATATCGATTTACCTTTATGTTTCTGTTATTGTAGGCATTCATTTCAAATACATGGGCGACGACTAAAGCAACAACCACACTCTTCTACTAACTTTGGATCTATCAGAGTGAGTATATACCAACCCTGGTAATACGGCAATGCATACCTTTATCCGATAATAACTTAGCTACAGTAAATAGCACGGGCTTAACTCATCCGATATACATATTTCAAAGTTGCAAGCAAGCACCTTTTTGATCGACATGTTTAGCTACGCTATCATTGGTGCTAGTAATCAACATTCCCAAAGCAATGTTTTGTTTAATAACTTTAAGATATGTTGCAACTTGATCCAACAGACCCCAATATCATAGTATAGAATGCCAATACATTATATAATTTATATTTATTAGTATTGAAAGATGCGAATGCAGAATATTTTCTTTAAATAGATCATCCACAGTAACACGAAACAAAAAAATGACTGACTAAAGCCACGTATCCACAGTACGAAACAGACTCGAGCATGGACAATACATAAAATATGGTAAGCATAACTCAGTGTGGTCCATTTCAAATGGATCTGATTGAGATATGTTCCTTGGGATAGCGGGGTTTTATGAAATCTTAAAGACTGTGTTATGCTTCTTTTGAAATTTACGAAGTTTGGCCTCAAGAAAGCCACTGGCCCTAACAATATACGCCCAATGGTCTTAAGAAATGTGCCTCAGCAAAACATCGCAAAATCTATAGCACAGGATTACTTCTACGGAGTTTATACAGACTCTCGGAAAATAGGTAGGCCTGCATATAATACGGATAACTAATGATATTACAAAATACATTGTATTTCTAATTGAATTAAATGAAATATAATAAATAACTTTATATTGACGAAATAATAAGTACTCCGTGAAACCAAGAGAATAGCTAAAAACAGAGTCCTATGGAGAAGCTTTGTGGAAGTCCTATGCTCCCAGGTTAATAAAACCTTCAAATACATCCCCTCACTTAGGACCGTATTAATAGCTTCGGTGCAACTCTAGACAGTTCGAAGTTTCTTAGGCGTTTTCTACGAATTGTGGATATGCGGCCTAACACAAACGAATTCTAAAAGAAAGAAACATTTTCAAATCAGTGCTGAAGCTACTCATTGAGTAAGTAGTATGACAAGGACTCCGCCATAGCCCGTCCCGAGCCCTGTTTAGTAATAAGGAGGGGAAAAGGAGTCGAAGACCTGAATGTCTATCAACACCACGAGTTGGGAAAAGTATAAATGGGCACCCAGCATAGCAAGGATAACCTCATAGTGGGAATCTCCATGAGTATTGCTTACGTGTTGTAAAACCGGTTTTTTAGGGCGAGAGGGGCAAAACAGAAAGAGGGAAGTGTTGTAACATTTTCAACCCAAAATTTTTGCCGTGAAAACTAACACATGCACAATGAGTTTTCTTACTTTTTATCTTCTTCTTTCTTGGCTGTGAAATTTACCAGATTTTTATGTTTATCGTTCACACACACTTTGATGTCTCCTTTGCTCATGGTGAATTTCCCGACGTGTCGACAGAGAGCAATGGGTGAAACTGGTTTAACAACATACAGTTCCGCGGCTGGTATATGTGCAGGGTGTGCAACTGCACAGGGCCCCGCGTGCTTGGCAATACAAATCATTTGAGTTCATTATTTGCATTTTTACTTCATTGAATGGGCTACCCAGATCAGTCAGCCTTATTGTTGTTGTCACCTCACCATAGTGAGAAATGTCACTGTCATTGGGCCAACGCACACGGCGCATAGTTATGGCACATAAAACCGGTTTTATAGAAGAGAGAGGGAAGGGAAGGAAAGAAGGAAAACTAGCACACATATAAAAAGTTACTTCTATCTCTTGCATTGTTTAGCTCTGTTTTTCTCTAACAAGTAAATTTCATCTGCAATACATTTAAATGTTGCTGTATAGCATTCAAATTTACTATCCATAATTTACGCCCCGTGTGAGTTGCTAGGAGTTGAATAAAACCGGTTTTACTCACCACACTTATGGCAATGTGTGAATATGCCCATTGTCACTTTCCATATTGTGGACGGTGAATTCAGTGAGGTGAGAAATTATTGTGGTTCTCACTTTCGGTGACGTGATATTTCTTGTAATTGAGGATAAACAAAAAGTTCAATATTTTAAACCTTTGCCACAAAAGCATATTGCAACATGAGATCTAGCATGATCTCAAATTGCTTCCTAGTCGTCATTAAAAACATAATTATAAAATTTTTACTTTCAAATATTTAAAATAAATAAAAAATTTATTTTAAAATAAATAATGGCCTTTAAATATCAAATGAAAAAAATCTCACTTACAAAAATCAAGTGAGAATAATTCTCACTGAATTCGCCGTTTCTCGATATCAGTGACAGCCGCAATTCGCCTTGTATCACTGAATTAGACAAATGTCACTTTTTTAAACAACCACAATAGCTTTGTTCGTTTACTTTTGGGCTGATAAAGTTTTATGTAAAAACTTTATGAGAGTGGGGGTAGAATTTGCTAAAGTTAGCGAACTCGTTTTGGGTGAAAACTTGATCGGACATCATTTTGACAATTTCTAATGTTTACTTTGTGCATTTTTAAAAATTATTCGCGCCAGTATATTAATAATAACTTTACAAATCAAAAACTCGTATGGAAAAAACACTAGTTTCTCTCATAAAGTTTTTACTAGTGTCAATGAAGGACGTTTGTCATTTATGAAATGTCAACGATTTAAATTTCACAGTACAATTAAACCACAGAAAATTCTGTGGGTAGAAATTTCACAAACATTTCTGCCTGGGGAAGCGATATTTCCCCTGCTCAGAAAGTAAAAGAACGTATTTTGGGATAAAACTTTATAAAGTTTTATAAAACTTTACGTAAACGAACAAAGCTAATAGCATTTTTGTCTCACTTCGTCATTTGTCACCGAAAGTGACAACCACAATAAGGCTGAGTATATAGGCCATACGACACGAAATCGCACAACACAAACGACGACTAAACATTACATAGGGCCCATTTTCCATAATTCAACAGAGACAAGCCAGGGGTGGGATAGGAGGCAGTCCCTTCACTAGAATAAAGGCCTGTGGACTAACAACCCACAACCACGAAAATTTTTTTGTGATAGAAACTCAAGAGGAAAAAACCGTACGGATAACTCGGCAACGACCTGGCATACCAACCGGAAGTTGAAAACGAAAGACCGAAAAAGTTGGTGGTAAATTCTTGAAGAGACCAAGGTTCAGAGAATGTTGTAACGCCAATGAATGATAATAATATGACAAGAACATTCAGAAAAGAATTACATAGTAGAGGAATTCAATCAGATTTCTCGCCTGAACCATTAAGTGCAAGTTTTACGCTTCAAAGACATACCTTTGGCTTAAAATGAGCTTGGATGTGTTATGTTATTTATCTGTAGCTCGAATATAAATCACACAAGTTAATACTATAGACAAAAACTAAAACGAATAAAAAACTAAACCAACAATAATGACTGTCAAGGGTAGTTGATTAGTCAATAATTGTCATTAGCTGTTTAGCATACTATCTACAATGATATGAACAAAACGCATACAATTTTACCAGCAACGTAGTTCTTCTGAATTTGTTGTTGTAAACACGATTAAACATTGAAAAACCATTAATATATGATTAAAAAAGTTTCAGTATATTTAGAGTACATCTAAAAAAAATGATTTGTTTCATTCATTTTCACTTTTTCTCATCTTTTTTTCTTTTTTGTTTTATCGTTCACATAAACTCGCATACGAAAAAAAATATCCTTTTTACTCATTTGAAATCAAAATAAAAACGTTTATTCAGAAGTAATGGAGATATCGAATATGAGGCAAAGATGATATTTTTATGTTGATTTGTTTTCCTTTTTTTTTAATTTTGCTTTAATATTTTACAGTTTATATAATATCCAATTAGGTATGTATAATTTTTTTTTCATTACTTGTCCAGAATAAATAATCGGTTTTTGTTTTCTTTTTTTTTTGTTATTTTACACTTAAATTAGAATCGTACAAATTTCTTTTCCTTATATAACAAATATAATCTTTTGTCTATTTTTTTTATTAATCTTTTTTGTTGTATGTTTTATAATCTTTTAATCTTAATATTTTTTTTGTTTATTTATTTGTTGCAGGTGTAAAAATTACAGTTGTTTTCCTTATTATTTACTTTTGACATACCTATACAGAATTTATTTATAAAAAATTGATAAATTAGTTTGTGTGATTTTCGTACAAAAAAATTATTTTTTTTATTTTATTTATCGGTATTTTTGCTTTCATATTTTATATTATTATTATTACTTTTAGAGTGTTCTATTGTTATCAAGTCTACATGTTTTAATACTTTTTATTATTTTTTTTTTTTGTATTTTTTTTGTTTAGTATCAATGATCTCGTTTTTAGTATTTTGTGTTTAAGTGAAAAAATAATTCTTTAAGAAATATCTCGTGTCAGATTTTTATTTATGAATACATAGGTGATGTGTTGTGAAATATTGTTTGTTTTTTTTAATTTATTTTCATGGTGATCCTTGTTGGGGTTTTGGTTTATTTTCTTGTGTTTTTATTTTTTTTTTTTTGGCAACAATCTTGTTTCTCTCTCACTTGTCTTTTGTTACTTTTTTATCTATTTTTTTTGTTTCTTAATATTTTATTATTGTATTGTATGAATACATGGGACCGATTTATTTTATGTCACTGTTATTCGAATAATCCTGTTTTTTATAACTAAGTACTTCGACCATATTCTATACAAAAAAAATTGATATTGTTAAAAATTAAGCATATGAAATCCCAGAAAACAGAAACAAATAATAAAAACTTTTAAACGCGACAAAATTAGACCCAGATTAATAAAAATACAAATAACTTAATAATACAACTCAAAACAATTACATGCAATTTACAAATATATCAAAGGTAAATATTTATTTAAATACAAGACTCTATAATAATATGCCGAGATTAACGATCTTTTCATTTTGTTTGTTTTTTTATATTTTTTAATAGAAAGCGTTTTCTGTATACGGCAAAAAATATATAACGGACACAATATGTGTCAAACTATTACAAAATAAATAAGAAAAATTTAGGTACAAATCAGTGCAATAATCAATATATAAATGACGCCTATTTGTTAATTTAAAATATTCTTATAATAATTTAGAAAAATTAGTAAAATCTAATTATACCTTGCATTAAAAAAATACAAGACTATTACTACATATTTATATATATATACTCTTCTTTTTGTTTTTTTTTCATTTTACGCTTTTTTTAAACGATTATTTTTTAAATGACGTTTTACCTTCCGATTGCTTCTTTTATACCCGCAAAATTTCACAAGCTTTATTATAACATATAGCTATCCAATCTGGCTGTGTAGCACCCCACTGAATCTGATTAACTTCACCTTCTGCAGCCGTATACGCTAATATTGGATCTTCAATAGCGCGTGGCATTTGCTGTATATCCCAAATTAACGCTTGGTGATCATCACCGGCAGTGCAAATATGACAGGAACTACAAAATAACGATAAAAATAATGTTTATGAAATGCTAGCAAAAACTCGCGTGTGTTGCAACGCCTTTAAATAACAAAAGATTATGTGTGCACAGTCCGCGGTAGGAAAAAGGTACAAATCTGCAAAAATTGGTTTTAGATACATATATAAAAATTTAGAGTTGCCTATAAAAAAAGAAAGTGCATGTCAGCTCCGACGCGTGACTGGAGTTTACTCCTGAAAAACGATTGAAAAATGAAGCCATATATTTATTTATATTGTGGGTGGGTTGGGGAATACAATTGCAATAATCGGCCTCCATTTTTGAACCGCCATCTTGATTTTTTTACTAAACGGTCGGATTGCATTGTCAGGCGAACTATGCGAATGTGCAAAATTTTAAGTTGACCGGTTATATTTTCTACTTTTTATTCTATTTTATGTCTTCCGCCATTTTGTGTTGGCCGCCATTTAGAATTTGGAATGACGGCACACCGCTAATTGTATTCTACCTGTCATACCCTATCATTTGATACCCATGTCGGGGGTCGAGGAAGACAAATGCAAAAATCGACCGCCATATTTATTTTTGTACGACATGGTCACATTGCATTGTCAAGAAAACTACAAAATGTAATTTGTATGTGCAAAATTTGAAGATGATCGGTTTCAAATTTTCTATGCAATAATTACAAACTCCCATACAAACTTTCATCCTCTATTTCATTCCCTTCAAGCCTTTTTTCGCGACAAAAAGTAGCCATGTCCTTCTCCAAGATCTAATCTATACTAATTGCTCCTTTAATCCCTCATGGGACATAGGGCGGAAACAGTTGCCCTCCAGCGGACTCTGTTTTGCGCGACAGCCCTCAGCTCTGACCAGGATCTCCCAGTTGTCTCTCAACGCTGACAAGGATCTCCCAGTTGTCTCTATCTCTATACCAAATTTCATCAAAATCGGTTCGGCGGTTTAGGCGTGAAAGCGTAACAGGCAGACAGATAGGGTTACTTTCGAATTTATAGGAGGGATTGGCAATGCATATTTTCATGTAAAATTTTTAATTTTGTAAAAGTATTTTCTTGACAGTAGGAAATTATGAAAATCTACCAAACATTGAAAAAAATCTATGATTTTCCATATTCCTTCAACGAACTTAAAAATTCGAAGAAAGATTTTCAGGTAGAACGGTTTTGTTAACTGAATTAGCATAATTGAATTCTGCTTAAACACTTCAACCTATACGCTATGGCATCTTAAATAGGGCCAGATAAAATTGGTTTTAAAATAAAGCAGAAACAGACTGGCAGCAATTTACTAGCTCTGATTATAAATTTAACTGGCATAAATTATTATATGTTAAAATAACCTCGTAATAAACCTTATCTGCTGCATTGCAAATTTACTCAGAATTCATGATCTTTCAATAACAACTTTATTACCTGTGCGGCGCCCACGCTATTCCGTTAACGCACGCTCTATGATTGCTCAGTCTTGCAACGGGGGTACAAGGAACACGAACATCCAAGATTATAACTTCACACGAATCCATGGCTACCGTTGCTAAATAATTTGGATCTTGTTTATTCCATGCTAACCGAAGGAGAGCGGTATGCGCAGGATCCTGCAGCAAACAAATATTTGAAATTAACAAAATATAAAAATGAATTTCTTACTTCATATATAATTGTTGAATGTTCCAAATGCCTTAAATCAAACATTCGAACGGAACCATCAGCACCAACAGAGGCAAACATATCACGACCACCACCAGCTCTCGAGAAGGCTATATCATATACTTCTTTATCGTGGGCTATTAATTGAGTTTTTACATGTCCAGCTACACATACTCGACCATGAGGCTAGAAATTATTTTTTTTTTGGAAAATACTTAAAATTGTTTTTGTTTTTGTTAAAATTTTTTGTTATTACTTGTCCAGTTTCTAAGCCCCAAATTGTACATGTTGTGTCAATAGATGATGTGCCCACTAAATTAGGATCAACTTCGTTCCAGTCAAACGATGTCAGTGGTGCACAAAAGTCACTATTTTTGTTATTGTTAAGAACACATTCCAGTCTTGTATCGGGTTCACCAGCTCGCCAAACTCTTAAATAATCACCTACATTTGTTCAATTTAAATAAAGTTTATACTTAAAATTTAAAAATACTTTACCACTTGTGGCTAACAAATCTGGATAAATTCCTTTTGCATCTGGAATCCACATTATTTTGGTAGTTGGATACGGATGGTCGAATGTGCTGTAAATATGATTAGATTTTACATTTAAATAAGAGTTGTTTATTTTAATCTAGTTTAAAATGTAAATCTTTGGATTTATAAGTAAAGTTATTCCGTTGCTTCTACTTCGTGTTTACATTACTGGCAGAATAATGTAAATTATCCACTTTGAATGAATTGATAAATAATCTTAATCTGCGTGAAAGTTTCCTGTACAGCTCTTGATGTTTACCAATAATGTCAATTTGGTCTGTCTAATCAAGCAATTGGGTGGGCTTGTGAAGGATTTTCACCTTTACTGCAACCTCCGAATCTCGGATTACTACTTGTCTGAACAGTGTTCCGGGTATCTTTGCTTGGGTTGTCACATTGGTCATGGTCAACCTACATAATCGTGTCAGCTTGTTATGGGTATGCCGAATTCTCTCATGGTTTTATCGAGTTCTACCCTGACTATACTACCACAGGCGGTGCACTTTGTGATATCTCCTTTTTCATGTACCGGGCAGAGGATGCCTTATTTTTCAGTCTTGTGGCATCGCTTGATGTTCTCATCTTTCTTCTTCACTTCTGCTCCTTTGATCCCTCGTGAGGCCGGAAACAGTTGCCCTGCTGTTGCAGCGGACCCTGTTTTGTGCGACAACTCTCAACTCGATCCAGGATCTTTTGCACTGTGCCAAACTACTTTCTATTGCTAAATTGTTTAACATATTTTTGAGATCCTGATGTCTGTGGGCTAGCAAGCAGTTATCATCCGCGTAGTCGAGATCCTTAAGGCGGCCTAGCAACCACCATTGTACGCCACATGTTCTACATCTGGAGTACTGACAAGGATGTGGTTTCATACTATAAGAAAGGGTAGGGGCGAAAGTAGACATCCTTGTCGTACTCCTGAGCTCAAGCTGTCGCCATAATTTCCATGGAAACTCTGCATTAGAAATTGTTTTATAGAGCTTTTATCAATTCTATTATTTCGTCAGGCAATCCACGTTGCCGTAGTGCTTTCAATATAAAGCTCCAATTAACTGAGCCGAAAGGTTTCGCAAGGGAATGGGGGGATCGTAATTTCGTCGACTGCTGCACTATGATTCTTAAGGTTTCAATATGATCTATGCAGCAGCGGCCCTTTCTAAGTCCAGCCTACTGTCTTCTAAGCGTTCGGTCTACTGCCTCTCTTATCCTAGATAATATGTGGGACAAGATTTTGTACACAGCAGGGGCCTGGTCAAAACGTCATTCTGCAGTATTCAGCAATTGGAAGTTTGTAGCTGAATATTGCAGAATGACCGCAGTTCTGCGTTATTGACTAGGCACTAGCTAATAGACAGATGCCTCTCTAGTTGTCGCATATTGTTAGGTCCCCTATTTGTGGTATTTTGACTATGATACTTTCTGTCCAATCCTCTGGGAGGGTACACCAAGATTAGGTGTAGCGCATCTGCTGAGGCTTGAGTCGGCTTTCAACAATTCTGGCGGGATGCCATCTTTTCCAGCAGTTTTACCATTGACCATTACGTGAATTGCGGTTACTATTTCTGTCTTGGATGGGGCACGAGGTGATTTTTATTGGCTGTGCATTGTTGCTGTTTTCTTGGGGTTTCTATGAAATTGAAAAGTTCAGGGCGGCAAAGAAATAATCTCCATCTTTGAAGTTGTTCCTTGTCGCAGCCTTCCATCCGCCCGGCATGCTTTTTAGTAGAGTGCCTTCCCGACAGCTTTTTAGTAATTTGATACAGCACCAAACTGTTGCCTGTGTTTGCCGCATTTGCTGCTTTTTCTGCGAGCTCGTTTATTTGCCGTCTTTTATAACGCTGGACACTGCTCTTTACCTCCCGGTGCGATTGGGAGTATTCCCGCTCAAAATGATAACGTTTTTCCGGGTCGCTTTTCGAGTTCACGTTATTTTTTAGGGCGCTCCTGCGTTTTATTTTTTGCCAGGCTGTATCCGAGATCCAGTGTTGCTAGTTTCCTTGGACATAGCAGATGATGAATATAGGCGCCATTTGTTGTACTCCAAAGCTCTTCAATTTTTTTTTATGTGAAAGACTCGAGTTCAGGGAAAGCCCTTTGTACTGTCGACAATCTATTTTTTCGTATAGAGTGCAATGCCGAAAGCAAGGTTTAAGGTTTGTTGCAGATTCCTAGCAAATTGTCGCCTTTTAATGTCCTCCCGCAAAAGGTCTACATTAAACCGTCTACGGTTTATGGCATCAGGTTAGTTTCTGATTGCGGCGATTTTGAGGTGAATAGTATACCACTAAATGGTAGTCACTTCCAGCGTCTGCTCCTTTAAAACTCCTGACATCCTCCAGAAGTGTTCTCCATCTGCGGCTGACGGCCATGTGATCTATCTTATTTCTCGTTCTACCATGCGGCGATACCTAAACCTCCTTGTGTTCCCATACTTGCACAATTACTTCATGAATCACTTGGTGTAGTGTAGGTTCTCCATATTTAACCAGTTCCACGGGTATGCCTTCTGCATCCGAGACCTTGTTGACGCATCTCCTCCAGTATGAGTAAAATATCAGAAACAATTATTAGAAGACATTCCTACTAATTGTAGAAGAAAGTAGCATTGATTGAAGATAGCTATATTACAAATGTTCTTGAACTTTAAACTTTCATCTTACTTTATTTTTAAAAATAAATGTGAAAAATATGTTTTGTTTTTTACGAGAAACGTGTGTTATATCATAGTGTAATTTATGTTATGTACAATAAATCCGGAAATCTAAAATATTATTTGACTTTGTTACCTTTTAGCGCTAAACTCGCTCGTTTCTTCATCTAAACTGATTATCTGTACTTTGTTATTGTACTCTTCGATGAAACTTCCTAACGCAAGGCGAAATCTTTTATCTGGACGCACGCTCCAGTTCATCGAATATAATGGCCATGGTGCCAGGTACTTATATATTTCTTTGCGTTTGCCGGCGGTGGATGACATAACTAGAATAAGGAATATAAATAAATGACACTATAACATTGAAATGCTGCTATTTTTTTTATAAAAATGCTCCTTCGAGAAAACCAACGAAAAATAGATTTTAGCTAGAAGCCGACTTCAAAATAATTTTAAATTTGTAATTTATATGTTTCATTTTTTAACTGATAAACTAATATAATGTGGTTATTATATTTATATTCATGAAAGAGACCATTTTTGGAGATTGTAAAAGTAATGTTCAAAGAAATTTGAAACTTTACAGCAAATTACATTTTTGATAATTTAGATTGAGGACTCTTAACAAATATGTTATTAGATCTTCCCTATTACTAATATAACATATTCATTTATATTTTAAAGAAAAACCCAGCATGAGACGCAAAACAATAAAATTGGAGTGTGGGGGAAAACTCCCGGATCAATGAAAATTTTATAACAAAAATATCTGCGAATAGTGACTATTATTAAAAATAATTTTTATGATCTCCAAACACTCGAGCAATACACTTATTCTCACTGTAATTTCTGTGTTCAATCTTCTAAATAGAAATACATATATTATTAATTTTTGAAAGCGAAAAACCTTGTCTCATATTCTGGATGAGAAAATGTGCGATTTGTCCTTGGATGAAGTTTTCTTGCAACTAAGTGTCAAGAAATTACACGCAATTTTCGGGAAATATTGAACGTGAGTCGCAGGAAAATATAAAATTAACAAAAAAAAATATTTATAAATGTTTTAAAAACGAGAAAATAAATAAAACGCGGCGCAACTTCTGGCTCGAGTCTGTATAGTCGTCCCCAACAAGTCAAATGTCAAAGTTTGCGGTCAATGGCACAAACACGGCTGACGACGAAAGCCAAAAATTGACACTTTCGGTGTCCGAGCAGAATTCCATTCGATTATATTTAACACTTAAAATTATGGCAGAAAATAATCACATAAATGCGGATTTTACCTTTTAATATTTTAGATTTGTAAAAGAATTTCTTAAAAAAATTCTAAATAAAAGAAAAAAATCAACACAAATAAAAGTCGGTCGGTTGTTTGCTTTTCACTGTTTCACAACATTTTCATTTTTTCAGTCTATATTTTTGGGAGATTTATAGAGTTTTACTTCAATTTAATTAAAGCACCAAGTGATAAATACTTTGCAGTTTATTATTCTTTTAGTGTTTACTGAAATTGGAGGTTATTTTTGTTAATATCTTCTATATTTTTCAGACTTTCCATGAAATAAATGGAGTGCGTTCACTTATTATTCTGTCGACTCCGAGTCGACTACATATACCTGGAGTCAAGATGTGGTGAATTTCTTTCATAATTCTGTGGTGTAATTTAGTGCAAAGTAACGATCACATGGGTGCATGTTGTGAAATTAGTAGTTTTGTTTTGCTCCGTTATTTATTGTTTTTTTTTTACAACTCAATTATTTGTTGGAAAAATCGAAATTAAAAGATTCTTCAGCGGTGCAATGTACTAATTGATACCTGGTTTAGATGATAGGATAATCTACGGCATTTAATAAGGATCAACAGAAGACCAAGGCCCCTGTCCTGAAAGTCGACTCGCGTGTCGTCACAAGTCGTTTGAGCTGAAGAAACTGACGTTTCGGTTGGATTACGACTTTCATCACAGGAGCCTGCACGGGCGGGCCGCCTTACAAACTGCGATTTCCAAGGAATTACGCCGTTCTTGATGTGGCGTGACTCATTGGTGTGTCCCATTCCTTCTTTGTTTTTGTACGCTTCTTTGTTAGAGTTTTTTTTATATTTTTTATTTGTTATTTTTATATTTGCATGCCTTAGCTGAGCCACGCGACAGTAGGTAAGTGTTTCTCAGCCCAACTGAGAAATGCACATTCTGTGTTAGAAGGGTAACTCTATTATTATTATTATTAGAATTGCGCCGGCGCATTTGCACTGACTGATAAAGGTATTCAGTATACTCCCTGACAATAATCAATTTCCAGAGAAGTAAGAAGGTGCTTTTTGAAATGACCATAATTAGTTGGGGAGTACCACGAGGACGACGCAGAAGAAGAATTTATTGCAGATGTAATTTAAAATAGAAATAGAAGTAAGGGCGCTCAAAGTATGTATTAAAAGACATTTAGGACTCGATCCCCAAATCCGCCAGCTGAAAAGTGAATTTGATAGTTTGCGATTATCGAAAGCAAAACAAACGCCCTACGTTCTTCTTCTATTCGCGCTACAACCCCAATCGAGCCTTGGCCTCGATTTCTAGCCGAAGGTCTCCAGTTCGATATGTTGAGAAGGGTCTCCATATCTGCTACAACCGCATCCGTCCATCTTTTCCTCAATTTGCGGTGTGCGAAAAAGGTTTTGTTTCCGAGTAGAATTTTCCTACTGATTTCTTCTAGTTCTAGGTTTTTATTCGTCACCGTTGAGCCTAAGTCTACGAAATGGTCAACTACTTCTAACTTATGTTCATCTATCGTCAAGTTGCTACCTATCGTTGATCTATCCATCCTCTTGTTTGAGCCTTTGATTAACTTGGAAGGCATCTGTAAGAGTGCTCTGAACTTCTATTCGGGCATTTGCGTCGCGGTGGGTTAATTGTAACAGACGTACTAGTTTAGCTGGCACACCTAATTCGAGTAGGATCTGAAGTAGCTTCTTTCTCTGGATGGAGTCGTATGCCTGCTCGAAGCCCACAAAGATCTGGTATACGTTAACATTCCTCTCCCATCATCTTTCTAAGAGTTGTTTTAGTGTCAAGAGTAGGTCCGTGGTTGACCTTGCTTGGTATTCGCTCAGTAAACTTTCTGAGATAGGCACCAGCTTATTTTAATGGAGGTTGTGAATATTTTGTATCCTATAGAAAGCAATGAAATCCCCTATAGTTCTCACAGCGTAGTTTATCCCCTTTCTTATGGATGGGGCAAACTATGGCTTCCTTCCAGACGTTCTGTATGTATTCCTCCATCAATATCTTCGTGATCAGGGGTGGCAGCACGTAAGTTGTTTCAATCGACCTCTTCATACAAAAATTCTGAATTTTTGTATGAAGAGGTCGATTGAAACAACTTACGTGCTACCACCCCAGTTCATGCAATTTTTCTACTACCACTATACTTACCTTTTTAACGAGTTCAGCCGTTATTCCATCGATTCCCGGGGCTTTGTTATTCTTCAAGCTTTTTACTATGCCTTTTATTTCGTCAAGCGTCGAGGTTTCCATGTTAATACCATTATCTGATATGTCCGTAAGTTCGTTGGTATACGTTGTGTCAGTATTATCATTGAGGAGCCGTTCAAAATGTTCTTTCCATCTTGCTTGGACTACAGCAGGTTCTGCTATAATGCCGCCATTGTTATCCTTGCAGAGGGTTTTCCTTGGTTCGAAGTCACTACTGATTGTTTTGATTTCGGGGTAGGCCTGCCTGATGTTATTGTTCTGGATATCATTAGCTAAATCATTAAAATAAAATTTACCAGTACGCTTTTCAAATTATTAAATTAAACTGGAATTCAATAAATGACGAAACAATTATTTCAGCAAAAAAGTCACCAAAATTTATTATTGCTCATGTTTAGTTTCATGATTTGAACGAAATTAGGAGAGGGTTTTAATGAGTATGCCTTGGCACCTTTCATGTCATTTATTTAAAAACCTCTTTTTATATATTTTTAGTTTATATATATACAAAAATTAACTTTTACTTAATTATTGGCTTCACGAGAATAAAAACAGAAGTATTTTACGAAAATCTTCGCTATTTACACTTTTTTATAAACAATTTCTTATTTTTATGCAACAAAAATATACATCAAGCTTTGTTTTTCATCAAAATAAATAAAATTTCATGGTAAAATTATATTATTGCGTAGATTCTTAAAAAAATCAAAATATATTTTTACAGATACTATTAAAAGGGCAATGAGCATGGGGAAAAAGTCCCCCCTAATTATTTTTATAAATCTGAGAAATTTTCGTTGACTATTTTTCTTTTAAATAAATAAAAAAATTAAATACTGCAATAAAAATATATAACATATAATTAAATTCGTTATACAAACAGCAATTTTCCTCCCGTATTACTAGTGAAGTTGGTACTTTGTAATAAACTATTCGTGGTTGCTGATGATTTTACCCCATTTGTTACAGTTCCGTTAATATGTGATTTACCGTTTTGATAAATTATATCTGTACCTTTTAACGGAGAGTATTTTGACCTTTCACTAGTAGTGTATGGTAAAACTTGATCCCTGGATATATGTTTAGCCTGCAGAAGAATAAAAAAAGTGTTTAGAATTATTTTAAAAAATAAGGATATATTCATGTACTTACTCTATTATAACAGAGAACTCCTATAATCGCTAATGTCATTCCGAATACATTTAAGCCAGTAACTGGGTTACCTAATATAAAGAGAGATATTCCAATAACAAAAATTCTTTTAGAGGCACTTGCAACAGCATATGTCAGAGGTGTAACTATAGATAATACACTAAAAGCGATTATATTTTGAAGCCAATTTAACACTCCATCGGTGAAGAGAAGAGCAATTACACGATAATCGCCATTAGCCTGAAATGAAGCAATAAAACGTACAAATACTATATTACAACGGATGAGAAAACAAAGCTACTGTACCACAATAGAATGCTTAATAACGTTAAAGCAATCTACATAAATCCAAATAGGAAGAAACATGAAAAGTGCCAACCGGCCTAAAATATGCAACAGCCTAAGATGATGTATCCCTGTGTCTTTAAGCACCTGAAAAAAAAGCACCGACAATTATAATATTGAAAATTTTAAAGCTGTACAATAAATACCTTTTTTGAAAATATGTTTTGCAGTGAAAATCCCATGGTAGAAACCAGTGCACATATCAAACCTAAGGTATCAAAGGATAATTCAGTCAGTGTTGCAATTCCAACACCAAAAATAATTGGAATTAAACTCAGGTACACGAGAAATGTTTGTTTTTCGTTTAAAATAATTCTGGAAAGTATGACTGTAAACATGGGCATCGTTGCTTTTACTGCAAAAGAAGATAGTTTTAACATTGCAATTCTTCAACCTCAGAGTTAATATTATTTAAAAAAACATGTGTACACCGCAAATTGAATATGTAGAACTATTTATGTACACACAATAATCAACATTTTTTTATTAAAGACATTGAGACGAAAGATCTAAATATTTCTTGCAACTGAATCAAGTTCGTGCTGGATTGCAAGAGTTGCAAAATACACGATTTTAGTTGAACAATTGCTTAGCTTGACTTAACTTATAAATTTAGGTATGTCTTAAGTGAAAGTAAAAAACCTATGCAAAATTAAATCCATAAAAACTTCAGATTTTGAAACCGGTTTAAGTGTGATTTCATTGACGAAATTTTTACTAGAACTTGCGGATGTTGCATTAACCTTAAATCTTCCTTACCTGTATGAGCATAAGAAACAGGCACCTTCCAAATTGAAATATGTGAAGTTACAGAAGCAAAAAACTTTCCCAGCGCCAAAGGTACTATTAGCTTAAAATAATAACGCCACGACATATCTGAAAATTTCCGTATACCCCAAAGATTAAAAAATGGACCGCTATAAACAGTAATACTGGTTAATTGAACCATTGTTACGGTCATTGGATAAGGAAATTCACTAAGCACCATCTTTCCAATAACATTATTTGACGAGGAAACAATATACCACAGAACACACAAAATAAGAACGACGAAGACATGCCGTGAGCCCTCCTTTCGATCAGCCATTATTTATATTATATTAATTGTTTTTAATATAATTTACTAGTCATTAGATTTTTACACGTATAAATTCTTGCGGCGTTGTGATTTTTTGGGGAAATTGTAAATCCCCTAGCCGCAGAGAACTTTTTTGTATACGTTTTCGACACGATCCTGGCACAGGTGAAAACTTTTGATAACGTTGACAGTTTACCAAATATGAAAACGTACTAGAAGACTGCTTTATTTTTGTTATCCACTGTTGATGGCAGTACTGACATATTTTGGATTCACAATAGTTTTACACTTTGTGTTTTAAAACTAATACTCGATAAATAAAATAATAAAGATTTTATTCGGTTATTGGATGAAACTTAAATATTTCTTTTTATTGATTCCATGTTATCCTTAGCCTAGCGTTTAAAGCGCCCGACTACCATCACAGAACTGCTAAAATTGCCAGTTGGACGTTTTAATAGCCGAATTTGAACTTCATATTCTTCAAAATGGAAAAACCCAGGAAATATAAAAGAAAGAAGCCATTCCTTAGAAGAGGAATTGCTAGTTAAATTTGTCAAACGAAATCATTTCCATTTAGTGCGAACGGTGTTCTACATAATTCCGAAATCACTTTCCAAAATCACGTAATTTCAGCTATTACAGGCGAAATGTTGATGCACCCAGTTTTTTTTCTATTTTGACGACAGAAATCTCAAGAACCACTTCACACTCCTCAATTGTGACTCATAGTAATGTCAATACAAATTTTAACATCAGTCAGTAGTGATAACGACTCATTTTTACATTTAAAAATCATTTCGCAGGATGAGTACGTTTGACGGATTTTTTGATGATATACCATTCATATCGGCTGATCGCTTCGAAAAAGATAATTTAGAATCAAAATTATTCTTTCTTTCTCATTGCCATGCCGATCATATGGTGGGGTTAGCCGAATGTCTCCAAGGTTTGCCGGGACCACTATATACTAGTCCAATCTCGGCAATATTCCTAAGGAAGCAGTATCCACATATCGAAAATATTAAAATATTAGAAATTGATCGTAATTTAAAATAAAGTTGTGCCTAGAAAAAGGAGTTTCAAGTGAGTTTATTTTAGATTCTATGCCTTTGGAGTATGAAGTTGATGGGAAATACTTGAATGTGGTTGTTACGGCATTCCCAGCACAACATTGTCCTGGATCTATTATGATTCTGTTTGAAACGCAAGACAAGACTATTTTATATACAGGCGACATGAGGTAAATCTTCTATGATAATATTCTAGTTGTGCACTTTCAACATTTTTCCAAGAAATCGAACGAGAATTTTTTTCAGAAGAGACTTTTGTTTTCTGTTTTGTTTGATCGGAAGAGAATTTTTTACAGAAGAGAATTTCGTTTTGTGTTTGATTTTTTTTGCTATTTTACGTTTTGTGTTTAAACAGGGGCCCCAATAGTTAACTAATATTATTGTACGATTAATCTTGATAATATGTCTATTTGAGTAGTTGATTCGCACATTGCCTGAAAGTAAAAACTGACTGCAATCTTAATTTGCATGCTCTCCCTGTCATCTCGCAGCTGTTCTCTCCACCGATCCCGATTCTGAGTCGGTCATCCAGTTTGGCATCCCTAAGCGCTGGGCATCCTGGTCTACGTCACCCTTCCAGCAGATTTGCCGAGGAGGTTCTTCGCTAATATGAACTAGATGCCCTACCAAGCTTTATTTTCTTCACAACATCTATGATGTATTAACGCTCATTCCTCGTCGTTGTAGAGTCTTCGAAATAATCCTCTTTCACGTAAGGGGCCAACAATTTTCCGAAGCAGTTTCCTTTCGAACGCGGCTAAGAGGTTTGAGTGCTTTTTGCTAAGCGCCAAAGTGTCGAATGCATATGTGAGTAGCGGGAAAACCATCGTCTTTGCTACTTCGCGCTCCCAAGTGATTCACACTCTCAATGGATATGGTCTTCCTCCAGGACCCCTAAACTCCAAGCTATTGGTATTGGCTCTGCTCTAAAGGACAGCGTCAAATCTAAACCCCACCACATCTATGCCGGTATCCCCCCAGAGATCAATATCACCCGCTCTTCCTAATATTTATAAGCAGGTCGTTTCGGTCCCATCGAACTTACTTCACAGGTTCGCTGATGACAGTTCTGTTCGTTACTCTTACGCCTTCGATAATGCAAGCCAAACGCGTGCCAGACCTTGTCTCTATGATGGTGGATTTATGCCCAACTCAATCAACAGAGAAATTGAACTCATTTTCGACTGGGGTCGTAAAATTCGAGTCGAAATCAGGGCTTGGGATTCCTTAAGAGATGAAGGTCCCTACTCCAGCCATTTGCTCGTGCTGTAATTTACAAATCCTATATTGGGCCTCACTCGAAGAAAATTGTCTTATTTGGGGTGGGGCTTCGAAAATCATCTTATCGTGGTTAAATAAAGTGGTTAAACTTATCGGTGACGTCGTCGTTTACTCCACCATCGAACCTCTGAGTCACCGTAGGAATGTGGCTGCCCTGACAAAACTGTATCGCTACTATCATAACGATTGTTCCAACGAGGTAAACGTTCACCTGCCTCCGCGACAATTTGGCCTGAAAAGTTTATTATTTATAATTTAACTCGATTGATTTTAACTTCTCATTCTTAACTATCTTTAGATTAACATCCGAGGATCTTAGTAAAATGACGACCTTAAAGGACAAAACAATTGACAAAATTTATCTAGATTCAACATTTTTGAGTAAAATCTTCTATGAATTCCCTACACAAATTGAAAGCATTAACGCAATATGCAATCTTATTAAAGAATGGATCGATCAAGACTCAAACAACAAAGTAATCTTAGATAATCCAGCACAGTATGGCTCAGAATATGTCTTTATGGAAATTGGAAGAAAGCTACAATATAAAATATACATCGAGCAGCGCCAACTGGAAAAATATAGCTATATCCCCGACATGGATGACTGTTTTTCGCAAAATATTGAAGAATGTAAAGTTTATGCAAGACTAAAAAGAGATTTTCGCTATAGTAAACAAGAATTTATGGATAATAACGAAAATCTTAGAATTATTAAACCATCTGCACTCTTTTGGACCTCGTGGAAACGTGGCAGGGCAATTGTTCTTAAAGGGAAAGGAGAAATTTTTAGAGTTGCATATTCAAACCATAGCAGCTGTGAGGAATTAAAAGATTTTTTAAATTTTATTAAGCCAAAAATTGTAAAATTAAACGTTGTTCCAACTAATTTTAATAGAAAACAAGAAATGTTGAATCTTTTGAAGGAAATTTACACATCAGATGAGCAAGAAAATCCGAAAGAAGAATGCAGCATGAAAACAAATTTTAGGAATATATTTACCATATCTAAAAGGGGCGCAAATAGTACAAATGGAGAAGATCGGCCAGCGCATATGTTACCAAAGAGAGTCAAGTTATGATATTTTATAAATTTTAATTTTACTAATTTTTATGTATTTAGATACAATTTTTACAAATAAACTATTTACAAAAAATTCAATTGGCTTATCGAAAGATTATTGCATTTATGCCTTCGCTTCATCACCATTTTTTGCCTTCAGATTTTGCTCCAACTTTTCAAATTCTTTTAGAGCAAGCTGTTCTGACGGATCGAGGACTTGTTCAACACCTTTTACTTCTGGTATATAAAATTGTAGCATATTTTCGACACCGCTTTTCAATGTTACAACGGAGCTTGGGCATGAAGAACACGAACCCTTGGAATTAAACAAATTTAATATTTCGTATTTGTATAGTCTCACTTGGTATGGGTTTACTTCTCAGAGATTTGACCTGGGCTAGTAACAATCTACATTAAATTACCTGCATTTTAAGTTTAACTATTCCATCATCGAACCCCATGAATACAATATCTCCACCATCTTCTTGTACTGTTGGTCTTATTTTGCTGTCTAATAGCTCCTTAATCAACGAAACAGTTTCATCATCATCATTTATTTCTAAAAAAAAGAAATTTGAGTTCGTTGTATAAAAAATATTTAAGGAAGTAATGAACGAGTATCTGAATTGGGAACAGGATCTGTGACTACGGGCTTTCCGCTAGCAAAGAAATCCATAACAGCAGCGTATATTTCTGGCTTCATCACATGCCACTCTGAGTCTTCGTGTTTTGAAATCGTGATAAATTGTGGACCAAAGAACACAGATTTAACTCCATCAATACGGAATAGCTGCTTTGCTAGTTATTTAAAGGAAAAACCTATTTTTAAAGTTTAATCTTCTAAAAATTATTTAAATACCCAAAGGACTTCCAGATGCTGTGGTAGAATTTGGAAAATCCATTGTCTTGCCCGCTCCTAGTACTTCAACGCCTGGTAAAAACTTCATACTTTCAGGATTTGGCGTATCTTGAGTCTGGATAAACATAGATCGTCCTGAATTTAAAGCATATTGAACTGGGCATAAAAGTGGATTCTGTGCAAATCTTCCGCTGTGCAGTTTTGCGACGCAAGTTTTTGGTGCACTTAAAACAAAATTTAATAATAAATATGCAATGGCAACTAAAATTTTGCATAACTTACATGTCTACCACTTTATTATAACATAGGCATATATATTTGGGTTCTCTTAGGAGGCGCCAAACAAGCCTAGACATTGTTTTAAGATTAATAAATTTGTTCCAGAATGTATTACCGAATCGAACTGTCAAGAATTTTTTTATTTACTAGTCTCTTCTCTCTTGACAATGTAAAGTTCCAAGCACAGCGCCGGCAGAAATAATTTAAATATCCAATTAAAGCCAATTCGTTCCGTCCGTTCGTTTTTAATCAGCTGATCAGGTTGTCAAATTAAATATTTTTCAATTTTCCGTGTAAAAGTAGTTGGAGAGAAATATAAATGAAAAATTCTGTGCGTTCAATGGTGTTTGGATTTATCCTCATTCCAGTTTTAGTCGGATTTTAGCCTTAAGCCTGTTAAATTACTTTTTATTGCTAAATTGTTTAACATTTTTTGAGGTCTTCATGGCTGTTGGTCAGCAAGCCGATATTATCCCCCTAGTCGAGATCGTTAAGCCGGCGGTGGGGATTTTGTCACCTGTTCTACTATCTAGAGCGCTGACAAGGATGTCGTTTATTATTATAAGAGTAGTGGCGAGAGTAAGCATCCTTGTCGTACTCCTAAGCTCACCTCAAAACTGTCGGGGAAGCCGTAAGTACTGTCGGCAATCTATTTTTCGTATAGAGTGCAATGTCGGACATCAATCACTAGTCAGAATATAGTGTAGTGAGAGAGAGAAGTGAAGGAGCGAACTGCCACAACCAAGCCGCGATATATTTTGCTCCGCCTACTCCCAACCATTACTATCGCAACTCTGGCATCGCGGCATCGAGAAACAACTCGTTGGAGTGTTATGCCTGAATCCCATCGACCAACCGATGACATTGTGAAGAACTCTGCATTTCGAATTGTTGAATGGAATTGTTGAATTCTATTATTTTATCTGGCAATCTACGTTGCCATAGTGCTTGCCACATAAAGCTCCTATTAACTGAGTCGAGCGCTTTCTTATAGCCTATGAAAGCACGGTAATGGGGAGATTGTAATTCAGTAGATTGCTCCACGATGATTCTCAAGGTGTTAATATGGTGTACGCACGAGCGGTCCTTTCTGAATGCAGCCTGCTGCCTTCTAAGAGTTCGGTTTACGGTATGTCTTATCCTAGATAGTAATATGTGGGATACAATTTTGTCTACAATAGATAATAGACAGATGCCCTCCAGGCTTGAGTCGGCTTTCAACAATTCTGGCGGGATGCCATATTTTGCAGCAGCTTTACCATTGATCATTGCATGAATTGCCGTTACTATTTCTGACTTGTACGGGGCACGAGTAGTGAATCTTATTGGCTGTGCATTGTTGCTGTTTTCGTCGAGTTCCCTGTGAAAATGAACCATTCAGGGCGGCGAAGAAATAATCTTTCAATTTTGGAGTTTCTCCTTGCCGCTGCACAGCAGCCTTCCATCCGCACTCTTTACGACATGCTTTTTAGTAGAGTGCTTTCCCGAGAGCTGTTTAGTAATTTGGTACAGCACCTTACTGTTGCCTGTGTTTGCCACGTTTTCCGCGAGCTCGTTTATCTGCCGACGTCGGACCTTTTTTTACAATTACAATGAAATACTTTTAGCTGACTTTATTTCTATTGGAAAAACAATTTAAAATTATAATTTTTTTTGTTCTTGTTCAGATTTATCCAATCCTTTCACACGAATAGCCATTCCAGGTGCTGTTTTATTTGGTACATCATCAGTTGGTTCGGCATCGAGCACTTGCTCTACAGCAACAACTTCTGGGATATAAAATTGTAGCATGTTTTGTACACCATTCTTTAATGTTACAATTGAACTAGGACATGACGAGCACGATCCCTTTGTATAAGATTAGAATTGTATTTGTTATAATTAAATGAAATCTGCCAGTTACCTGCATCTTAAGCTTAACAACACCATCAACAAAGCTCATAAAAATGATATCACCACCATCTTCCTGAACCGTAGGTCTGATTCTACTATCCAAGAGTTCCTTTATCATCATAACAGTATCATCGTCATCTTCGTTAATTTCTGAATATAATACTGTAAGTATATCAACTTTTGAGAAATATTAAAACTAACGAGTATCTGAGTTCGGCTTAGCGTCTGTTAATATTGGTAGGCCACTAGCAAAAAAGTCCATAATCACTGCAAATAGTTCTGGCTTAAGAATCCCCCACTCGACATCTTCCTGTTTTGAAATTGTTATAAATTCTGGACCGAAGAAAACGGATTTAACTCCATCGATTCGAAATAGTAATTTTGCTGAGGTGTTATTGAAAATATTATTATATATGTGGTTAACATAGTTGTTTTTTTAAATTACCTAAAGGACTGCAGAAACTTTGTGAAGCAGTAGGAAAATCCATAGTACTTCCCTTTCCCAGCACATCAACGCCCGGCAAAAATTTCAAGCTGTCTGGATTTGGCGTGTCTTGAGTTTGTATAAACATGGATCTACTGAAATTTACATGATTTTGTGCTTGTTTCAGGAGTTGCATTTGTGAAAATCTTCCGCTGTGCAGTTTTGCGACGTACGTTGCATTCCTTCTTAAAATTACATTTTTCATAATAAGTATGCTATGACAAGGTTTATTTTATTCAAATTACATTTCGTTTAATCTATTTACACACTGATAATTGGGCGCTCTTAAAAGGCGCCAAAGTATTTTAGACATTTTTAAAATATAAAAACACTTTCTGCACTATTTTGAAATCCGTTTTCGATCAGCTGTCAAAATGTCAAATAGAATGGTCTTCTTCTTATTTATATATATGAATGTGAAAACATAGCCCGTTGTCACTTGCCCTTGGAATGCATTTTTTCATTACACCGTGACCCCAAATTGATAAATTTATCATTTTACAACAATTAATGTTATTCATTTTTGTACCATTCAATCTTACAAATTTGAAGTCAATTCATTCAAAATTTCTCATTACAAAAATTCGCATTGCATCTGTCAAATCTAAGAAAAAAGGCGGTGAATAATTAGAGGAATGTCAAGGTCTAGGAAAACTACGACTGAATCATCGATATTCATGAAGATTTGTTGTATTAACCCGGCGTAATTGTCTTTTGAAAGCAAATTACAAGAAATATGATTTGTTTTAAATAACGAGTTAAAAATTCGTGGGAAACTGCTATGAATTGTGTGGAGGAGATACATATATATATTTATGTACATAATGTATTGATTTTTTACAGAAGCATCTGCGGTTCATGATGTCCACTGCTTTTCGTATGTTCGCATTTTAATTTATAAACTTATATAACCAGGATTAAATTTAGGTTAAAAATATATTAATACTAAAATCTATTTGAGTCGAATAGAATTAAATTAATTATTGTGGAATGGGGTATTTTTATTGGTTACTACTTCTTCGATTTCGATTTTTGTTTGCGTTTGCGCAGCTTTTGCAGTTACAAGACTTTTTATCTAATTTTTTAGATACACACACATCCATAGCTATCTTGGGTTTGAGATCCTTGTTTAATATAGCTAAAGGTTCTTATGAAAGCACTGAGAAAGATCTGTTGAGTCAGGTGATAGCTAGAGAAATAGCCTGTGCAAAGTAATAACTTAAAAACGCATATTTTTCCAGGTATTGTTACCCATTGCACAAAATGTTATGATACGAAAATTTTTACGGAGCCGACTTTATTGACTCAAGGCACTTCTTGCAAATGAATGATGTTCTCTACTTCCCATTTTAGGGGCCGTGGATTCGATTTTCCACTTGGTCCGCAAAATTAAAAATTCTCACAAAAATACACCGGCTTTTGATGTAGCTTGTAATATAGCGAAGACACCGATTCCCTCATTAATTTATTCGAAGAATACTGGTATAACTCCGTATTTCGACCTTGAGTCAAGGGTTTCGCTTAGTCACCTCAGATTATTCAATTAAAACGCAGCATGGAACACATCCATTGAGCTCAGTGAGGATTCTTCAGCGAATTCGAAGATTATCTTGATAAATATCATACTCAACTTTAAAAACTGACCGGAAAATGGTTAGTTGTTATATCTGGCTTCGAGCAGTCCGTCTACCATACGTGTGCATTCTTCTTCTTTAACGGCTCTACAAGCGGGATCTGGTCCTGGCCTCTTGCAACTGTTCTCTCCATCGGTCACGATTCTGAGACGATGTCATCCAGTTTGGCATCCCTATGCTCTGAGCGTCCTGGTCTACGCCATCCTTCCAGCGGAAGTTGGGTCTCCCTCGCTGTCACACGACATAAGTCTTACCGCAGAGAACTTTCCGAGCAGGCTCATCTTCACTCATACGAGTTAGATGTCCTGCCCACCGGAGTCTACCGAGCTTTATTTTCTTCACAACATCTATGTCGCGATAGCGCTCGTAGATCTCGTTATTGTAGAGTCTCCGGAATCGTCCATTCTGAGGTATCTTAAAAAAACTCAGGACAGGCTATCTGCTATGTTAGGAAATAAAGCTTTGAGATTTTTGCGGACTTGCAATCCAATATCATATCCGGTTCCGGAATCTTTTGTATGATAATGAGAATGTCCCCCTAAAGACCAGCGATCAGGTGGCCATTCGTTTTTAGCCTCAGCGCAGCCCTTACAATGGGTTTCTCTGCTTCAAGATAAAACGGTACTAAGTTAAGAAGCCTTCAGTGCAGGAGTCGACGGGGTGTGAATAGCCTAGGGATCCTTGCAGCTACGGCATGCGTCGAATAGAATGCCCATTCTTGATGCATGCTTTCCTCTGTAGGATAGCTTTAGGGGGTTATCAGTTTTGTTTGTGTTGTAGGACGTCCACGTTCTCTTGGCCGTGCTGCATATTGTTAATTCTTTCCATCTTCCATTGGCCAATAATTCTATCTTGCCAGCGGATTTTTAGGATCAGTTACCACCGCCATATTCTGCCTTCTAGAGTTGTCTTCTTTTGCTAGTTGACACACCTTCAAATTGTCATGATTTCTGCTTGGAACATACTGAATTTTTTTTTCGTATAGAGTGCAATGTCTTCCGCTGAATAGACTCCAATTTCTGTTTCCACTTTGCTTTTGGGATGTAAACGATTCGATCCTGAAAAGTAAAAGTTATTATTCCTATTAAAATCAGAAGGAGATAAGCAAAATACGAGTATGTACTATATTCAAAAATTGCACTTTGTATGAGATTTAATTAAAATCGGGATAAGAAAATGAAAAAGAAACAGAAATCCTTTCTCTATTGACACATTCCATGGTTCAATCGTACCAAGTGCAAAATTTATGGGAAATTTACTTCCATAGACAAATTGAAATTTAATTTATTTCCTTTGTGTTCGGTCTTCATCTCTACTAAAAATAGATGCAGCTAATTTTGCTGGCTCAGGAGATAGTAAACCCGATCCTCCAATTCTCTGAAATTATCAAGCTTCAAAAAAACGTCTGTAAGCGCTTACTTAAAATTAGTAATTAATTAGTTAATTAGTACTTGCAATAAATGATCTATGGGTTTATCTCTAGATGCAAGTGGCCGAGACCATGACAATTTTTTTATAAAAAAAAGAATGAAGATAATTTTAAAAATGACCCTGAGATTTAATGGATCAACGACGTAATAATATTAAACAAGCAACAAGTTGTGTTATTTTAATATTTAAAAATAAACTCGCAAGCCACTGCGTCGGTGCTATTCATTGTTAATCGAAATATGTTATTTCTATACAGCTCAGCTCACATATTAATAAGAAAGACCAAAATCCATACCGATTGCTCTTGTCAGGAACATTTTCATCCCCTAAGAAAAATCTTGGAAGTAAACCGATGGCGTAAGAGGCCCCATGCTGTACAGTCTTTGCCTCCACATCCATATGGCTTGGCACACCATTCGCCAAATAGAGAATATATAGTATAGCAGCCATAGCAGGCACCCACCCCCAAAAAAGAACTAAGTCAGCATTGTTTAAATGAAACCGCAGAGTGCAGGGCATTTGAGCAGATAATTCTAGGTCCATTTCCAATTCCCATTCATAAAAGGACGTCATGAACACCACAGTCAGAGGATTGAAGTTGAGGAATCTGGCTCTGACCTGACGCGTAGTCACTTCATGACCAAGTAAGCGAGACTTTCAGTAAACAAAGTGCGAGGTTGCGATACCGATTACAGAAAAAAATCAATAAATTACCAATGAATTGGCAGCATTATGCCTAGTTGTTTAAATATCTCTGCCTGAAAGAAAGTATTTGTTTTAAAATAATTAATTATAATAAAATCAAAACTGCCTAAAACTCCTGCCAAAGAACAAAGAATAAAGTCAAACACAGAAAAAAAAAAGTTAAATAAAATGGAAAAACATTGAAGCAATACAATCGTAGAAATTCGATCATTTTGTACGTCACGTACACTGGGTACAGTTTAGTTTACAAACGAAACCAAAAAAATATTCCTATTTGACATTTGTTAGTGTTGGTGTATTTGCTTTTAAAAATCGTCCACCAGTTTTGGATCTCGGATGAAAGGAAAGGCGCGAGTTCAGTCAGTATACAAACACATGTATTCCAGTGCTTTGTCAGAAACGTGCGTTAAAATTTTCACTTGTATTGTGTATAGTGTGAATTTCATTTAGTTATTCTTCGTATACATGGAGCATATTCAGGTAAGTTTTTGTTTTTCAATAATTTTAATTAATTTCGAGTGACACACCTCAATATAAAAATATTTAAAAACGTGATTTTATAATATATTAATTCAGTTGTTGTAATCCGGGTAAAAATTTTTCTATAATCGAACAAAAATACAAAATGTACGGAGTTTGCGTCTGTAAAAATGAGTGCCTCCGAAAAAATGTTGTGTGTGCAAGCGGCAAATGGCCACCGGGCAAAAATGTTTATTTTTTATTATTATAACAATAATATTGTCTATTAAATATATATTTAAATAATTCTAGATATGTTAATAAGTATTTTAAAATTTTCTAAATAATTTATAATTGTTGAGAAAATTGAAAATTACTTATTCAAAACAATACAAATATTTCACAAACACAAAAATGGCGGATGCCAAAACATAGAAAATTACTATTCCAATAAGTTTTTTTTATTTTTTTTATATACTTTCTGATATGAAAGCGCATTTTTGTAATAAAATATTAAACATAAAAGTGTTAATTGTGGTTTAATTTAGTGGTTTTTGTGTTTTTTTTATTTTCTTTGTAGATATTTTTTTCTTTTATAAAAAAAAAGTAAAAATATACTTTTATAAAATGGTGGTTTGGGTTAAAACATATATGTAAAAAAAAAGACGATTTTTTTTCTTGTTTTCCTTCCAATCGTAATAAAAGTGTATGGATGTGTGTGTGTTTGGTTAAGTTTTTGGAAAGGAGATGAATTCCAATTTCCAATGTCGAAAATGTAGATTTTTCTATGTTTTTCTGCTTACGTTTTCTTGCATGGATGTATGCGTTTGTGTGTGTGTGGTTTCCATCTATATATAAATATCAATTTTTTTTATTGCATAAAAAAAATATTGTAATTATGTGTGTGTGAGTACGATTGCATGCCAAATTTCTTTCCATGGTGAAGTCCGATTCTAATGTTTCTGATAGGAATATGTTAATTTTTTTTGTATAAAAAAAACCTTAAGTGATCGCCCGTAATTTTTCTTTCTCTTTTGTTTTATAAATTAATTAATACTAATTGGAATTTAGATTTTCTTTGTATTTAAAATCAAGTGAAAAACGTTAGATTTTTATATACTAATTGAATAAGACAAAAAAAAGAAATTTTCAATAAATCTGCAACTTTTTTTTTCAATACATAAAAAAAATAGTAATTTTTTTCTCAAAAAAAAGGTAATAAAATTTCAAAAAAAAAAAAAAATTATGCTACCCTTACCTCCCATTGAAAATTTTCCCTTGCCCTAAAAACCCTGGGAAACGAAAATTTCCTCTCCTCTTCCCAATCGCGCTGCCACACACTCCGGCATGTTTCTTATTGACCGCCCTATCCCCGGTCTTCTCGATAACCCTCTTGTTCCAATTCTGTTCTGGTATATCATTTCCCCCTGGTTGCTGTTCACCCCCCTCGCCGTACCGTTCTCTCTACCTAGTCTACATAATATGGAATATCCAGCAGTACCCAGACCGGTTGTTATTGCCTCGTTGGTTATTTGATTACCATCGGCTTTTGTTCGTATATGCCTTCGTTAAGATTCGTTCACCCCTCAAAATCCCCCAAACCCAATAAAAATCGAAGTGCGGCGCAGAGGGGTAGATGTGGCACATACTCATTTCTCGTTTTGTGCCTGCCGTTTTACCCGCTGAAGAATATATACGACAAGGCAACAGCGGCGGCAGAAGGGAAAAAAAGAAGTAGAAGAAGAAGGAAACAGAAAAAAAACTACACCGCCGACCCGAGCCCGACTCCCGAGAACCGAACGAACTACAAGCGAACATCGAAAACCGACTCGCCGACATAAACACAAACAAAGAATTCTTGAAATATTTTCACATCTGTACAGTATATGTATCTCACTTGGTTGCGTTCGATGATGGCGGTCATTTCATTTTGTCAATGTATATATGGCGTCCCTCTTGTTCATATAAAAGGAAACCGGTCGAAGAATTTGTTAGTGTACGTTAGGAATGCTATACTTTTACTATAATTTATATAAGATATTCTGTTAGTATGTGTTATTAGTATTGGTTTGGTAGCTATACCCGATGGCTGACTAAAACTTATTGCGTTGCTGCCATATTTCAAAGGTACGCTTCAATTATACGCTGATCTCGTTTAACCAGTTTTCTTCATTTCTACAATACACAACACAGTTTTACCGCGCACTTTTGTATGGTATAGAGTAGCCTCAAGTTTCTTTTAATATAATAACCGCGTGCCGTTTCACGTTGTTTACAATTATGTGTAATATATTAAGAAATAAAAATGTGTTAAATTAATTTCGTATAATTTAAAAAAATATATATCCTAAAACTAACAAAATTTCAAATTCATTATTCATTATCGATTTTTTTTTATTATAAAAAAAGAAGCGGTTTTAAATGGTTTACCCCCTTTAAAAAAAATATTTTTTCGTGTATTTGCCCTTAAAGAAAAATTCTTTTTCTCCTCTTGTGGTTCGTTGTTCGTTGAATGCACACACCTGTGCATCGTGCGGGGATATAAGCAAAAGGAAATTTTTATTTTTTTTTATAAAAAAAAAGTGACTTCAAAGTGAAAATTTTTGGTTTTAAACAATGTTCAAGAAAATTTGGATTAAGTTCTTTTTTTTATATATATAAAATAATTTAATTTAGAGAGAAAGAAAGGAAAATTATAAGATATACACGAAGAAAGGAAAGAAGAAAATATATATATATATATTTTTTAATTAAAATAATGCCAAATTGAAAGAAAAAAATGCTAAAAAGTTTATCTCGTACGTTATCTTGTGTGCATGAGGACTGTAAGTGTGTGTGTTCAATTACTGCGAAAGATATTTTATTTAAGTGTTAGTGGCCAAGGGCTAGCGTCTCTTTTGTTTTAAAAAAATTCTCCATAAAGGCAGAAAGCATGTCTGACGTTATAACGAGTTGAGTTTTACGGTTAATTAAAGAATATTTCATAAAGTAAATAAGAGAAAAACGAACAAGATACTATACTAATACTAAATTTCAAGTTAAATAGAAAATATTTCCTCTTTTTTCGAAATAATAAAAAAAACGAATCAAAATTAATGGAGAAAAAGACAATAATTTGGCAACTTGGCATCAGAGTGTGAAAGAAGGAGAAGGAACGCGCATATTGGTCCGAAAGAGCAAACGACGACACGACTAGGAATTCTGTTTTTTTTTTCGTTCGTTCGTTTTTGAAATATACACACTTTCCCGCGGAGAGCTGCTAGAGAAGAAGAGCGCGCGTTTCAAGATTTACTTTGCGAATTTTTTTCTATGTAAATTTTTTTGTTGTTTTCCTTTTTTTGGTTCTTTGACTACGGGAAAAAAAGAAGTAATAATAGAGCGCTACTGTACCGAACAGTGGTAGTAAATAAGACGGAGATATAACCTTTTTTTAAAGAAGAAAAAAAAAGAATAATTTGTGTCATATTGTATATATATATATATCTAATTTTTATATATACGTATACAATTTCTAATATCCTGAAATACATATACTTGAAATACTTTTGTGTTTGTGGAGTGTTTTGTGAATTAAATTAATTTTGCAATAATGTCGGAGCACCACCGTGGTGCTTGGGACACTCGTGGAGATGCCGTGTGGTGGCCAGGATCGCTTGCAACACAAGACCAACAGACCCTACATCACCAACAATTAATTAATCAACATCACCAACAGCAATTGGCTGCACAGCAGCAACAACAGCAGGCGCAGCAACAGCAAGCGCAGCAGCAGCAGCAACAACAGCAAGTACAACAGCAGTTGCAACAACAGCAGCAGCAACAACAACAGCAGCAGCAGCAACAACAGCAGCAACATCAAGTTCAAGTTGTTGTTCAACAACAAAATCAACAGCAACAGCCCCAACAGAGCCATAATGATGGTGCCCGAAGCAATTGCACAACATCCGGAGTGACTACACAACAGTTATTCTCTTATAAAATGGCCAGTAGTTTTCAAAATCCAGCCACAACCATGGCTCAGGTGGTGGCTACATCGAATGCTGGTACTGTTTCAGGATATGATTATCGCCTGAATATGGCCACTGCCCAGGCAACGGCGCCCGGTACCCAATGGTGGTATGCTGCTGCCGCTAATCAAAGTCAAATGGATGCGAATGCCCTGCAACACCAACAACAAAATCAGCAACAACAGAATGTCCATAATGTTAATACTCCACCACCCTCGGTACGTATATATATGAAATATACAATCGAATATAAAACTTCTTAACAGAAATTCTTGAAAAAAAAAAGATAGCATGAACCAATTCTGACATATCTAAAAAAAAACATCCTTTCTTCCTTCCCCGGAAAGATTCAGATTTAGAAAATTCGCCTTCATACACCAGAGTATATACGCATAGTAAAAAAAATCCGTTCTCATATAATTCATTATTTTACCTTTCTCCCCAATTTTTTTTATCCGGGTAGACGGGACGGGTACTTGCAAGTTCCAGTTCCCAAATTGAGCCAAGAGTGGAGTGGAACAACGAAGCAGCCAGCGGCAGACATTTTTCTTCCTTTCAGGCTCTCTCTATCTGTCTGTGTTCTTGCGCAAGGTTCATGGATTTTCGTTTATGCCCCCCGGTATATGCAACCTTTCTGGTCTCAAAAAAAATTTTTTTTTTTTAAAATATTTAACGAAACTTTCATATTTGTTTGTGCTCCACATTTATGATTTTTTTTATATATATTATTATAGCTTATTTAAATAAAGAATTTCCTCACGTCATTTCATCCGTTATCCATTGGTTATCATCGGCATCATTAACATCGCTTAGAACAGACACCATCTCACCCAAAAAAAAACCAGCAGCAACATTTATCTCAATGCCGTTATCAGTGGAGACAAACCCATTTCTTTTCCTTTGATTATATATTTTTGAACGTAAACATATCACTTCCGTAATAGTCAGACATACCAGCACCACGTGGCTTTTTCCCTAAACGATTCCGTTCCGATATATGTGTTATACCATCATCAATTTATTTATTATGCGCCTCCCCAGTCCCAGGGCCCCCGTTTGCTGCTGTTAAATACTTTATATACATATGTATATATATAAACGTATATGCGCCACCTACATTTCATATAGACGTCAGGAATTTCAGTAGTAAAAGACAAGATAGAAACTTTTTTTGTTGTATTCATGCATCTATTTCGGATCGGCGGCATTATTATTATTAGTATTTTTAACGAATTTCCAATTCAACGAATTTTAGAACTTGTAAATAATATTTTTTTAGGATATTTGAGGTTTTTTTTGCTTCCTTTTAAATAGAGGAGGCTTTGTTCGATGTGTGTTATCTTTCTGCTGTTTATGGCGATAACTCGTAATGAGCATAAAAATTTCTTTGCTATTTTGTCGGCTTTTCTTATTCCTATTATATTGTGTGCAGCTGTCTTTTTTTTAGTAAATATCAAACAAAATCTTAATTTAGAATTTTTCCACATAATAAAAGAAAAGATTTATTTAATAATGCAATTTATAGTTAAAAATCCCAACCGAAATTTCTTTTTTGACATTTTATTAAAGAAAGGAGCGCAATTTTAATTTTTATCTACATTATAGTTTAACTTGATTTCAATTTCTTTATTATGTAAATTTGGTTTGGTTGTTGGATTATGAACAAGAAATTAATAAAGAATAATATCTGTTGGTGTGCTCAGACGCCGCCACATTTTCTCTTCTCTAACAGGTTTCGAAATGAAGGGTTTTGTTTAGTTTAATAATTAATTTAGGTCCGCAAAATCCTTTAAAAATAGTTTTGTTTATTCAAAATGTACCTTAAATGATTGGTTGATCATTTGAAAAAACTAGAAAGATTTCTTTATTATTTAAGTACATAGAATATAAAGAAACATTTCTAATGTTCAATTTCCAATGCAGTTGGTTCAGCCCAATTGAAAGTTTGGATATATTTTTATAGTATTTGATTTTTCAGAACTTCCAAAATAATGTAATAATATAACGGACGTACAAGTGATGTGATAAATGTGAATGTGCTTTGACATTTAAGTTATAGATATAGACAGATAGAGAATTAGTTGACAACAAGCAATGAAGCGATGCACACCTGAAGAACGCGGAATTATTGTTACTGCTTATTTGACCAACTTCCCCTGTTGGTTTAGCGCAGCGTTTTCATCGTAATGAGCGACGAAACCCATTACCACTTAAGTGGTTATGTAAATACGCAAAATTGCATTTCTGGGGCCCCAAGAATTCACATGAAATGTACGAAGAGTCATTGCATCCCTTCAAAGTGACTGTTTGGAGCCAGATGCTTTGTAAGCAACAATTCAAAATACCGTAAAACGGAACACGAATGTCCATGAACTCAGGAGGTCTTCATTTGATCGATATAATTTTTTCAACTTAATGTCATCAATTTTACATCTTCAAATAAATTTTCCCATTAAACAGAGCCCAATTTTTTTCATTTCTAACAAAATGACAGCTCATTCACATTATGAAGTTACTTTTCATAACCTTGTATGAGCCATGCCTTAAAGGTTCATTTTGTTTACCAAGGTTCAATGGAGTAATATATCGAGAGTTTCGATATCACAGTATTGCATTTTGTCCTGCCACGTGGAGGTGGCTTTTAAAGCTGCAGTCTAGACATAGAACATGTTTCACATACTCGTCTGAGTATGGTGAATCGTCGCGCCCCAAAAAGAAGGAGATACTACCGTAACCTTTGTGTCCAATAAGGAAATGCGTAAGGTCGCAATTTCGCTGTTGCTCATGATCCAATTTCTACGTCCAGTAAGCGTCTGTGCGGACACGTAGATCGATTTGTAAGAATAGTGCCATCTTCTCCGCCTTTCGGCAAAGATCTGGTAGCACGTTAATCGACGCCGCGTAGCTTTGGACTGTCCGCTCGGACAGTCGAAGCCATGATGGCGTCTGACCACATTTACCAATACATCGAAGGGGATCGTTTTCACAGGGAGCCACACTACGGTATTAGATGTAGAATGGAGCCAACTACACTTTTCATCAAAGCAAAGCGAAGATCCTCGGTCATACTGGAGGCAGACTACGGTGTGTAATCTGGATTAAGTGTTTTTAAAATTTTTGATAAGAAGTAAGTGCTATAAATTTGTGTGTGAAGAAAATCCCTTTTTTGTCAGAGGAAATTTAGGGATACTTTACGACAAAGCTTTTAACGATAACTTTAACAAACGATAGTGTGGTGCAACTCATTTGTACAAACTGTAACGTTAACAACTTTGTTATTGTTAAAATTAATTTTAACAATTACTTTAATCAATGATTTGGTGCAACCACCCTTAATGTGTCAACTAAACCGGGTTCAAATTGATCCGATTCAAAGAAATCTAGATTAAATTTTATGTTGGTCAAGGCTATAAGAGATACAAGCAAGCAATAGATTTGTTTTGTATAAAGCCATTCTTCTGTGATCGTTTTGTTTTCACAAGGAAGATACATAATGCCTTGAACAACCAAAAACGTACTGTCCAAAACTTTGCCACTGAATTGTTGAAGCCTTTGTTTGGAAAACTTAACCAATTTGTCGAATCGAGCCGAGTCCATATCTAATGCGACACTTCGTTAAATCTTCCAAGTCGTTTTTTGTTGCTTCTCTCAATTTGATTTTTTGATCAGGTCATAGATCTTGCTAGACAGAGAACCGAGGTGGAAAGGACATCCCACTTATCCCAGATTGGAATGCCCGTAGCAATCTATAGTTCCATCCACAGGTTGGCTGTGAGAGAAATCAGCTTAGCTCGAGCCGGGCTGAGATGAACCCCAGCAACAGTGTGCCGCACTCGACACAATATGGCCGATTTTGGACGCAAAGCGTTCACAATCTCTTGTTCAGCTGATCAAAAAAGAGATAGGTTATGTAGTGAAGGTGCTGATCGGTCACTGTCCCTTTGGCCCACACGCCAAAAGATTGGGACTTCCCCACAACGACTTTTGGAGAAGTTGCGGCAATGAGGATGAGGAAGAAACTGTCGCCTCTCTGTGTATGCCCGGCCCTCGCGAGAAAAAGAGGGGTCTTCCTTGGCTCACCTTTCCTTGATGAATTGAGTTAGCGGCAAAACACTGGGGTTCCTGACCTCTGTCTCTTTATTAAAAGCTCCAAATGGCTTGAAATGGCCTGAAATTTCGTCCCAACACTAGGGCTCCGTACTGGGGGAGCAGCAATTTCAACCTAACCTACTGACCACGCTCGTCCTGCTTAACTTCCAATAGAAATTAGAATATGGCATACACGTAGGCATTTTTTCTTGCATCATCAAACCCACCCCAAAATATTATCAAATTGGGAATTTTTACATAATAAATTTGACTAAACCCAAAAATTCCATTATCGAAAAATTGCATACGGCGGAAGAAAGATTTAATAAAAAAACTAAAGGTTAAACACAATACATATTTACTATGTGATATGTAACCATGACACCCCCGGGCTTGGATATTTCCTTTATGTAATTCTTACGTAACTTTACCAGAGAAACAAAATTTTGCGCACTTTTTTAAAGATTGAACTACAATAAATATCGTCATTTTTCAAACATTTATTTGTAGGACAATCATTGCGGAGCACACCATAACGCATTGAAACTTTTAATGTTGGCCTATTATTTTTTTACAATCGCGAAATCTGTCGAACGAAGATCCATCGTGGGTCTTGAAAGTCTCCTATATGAGTCATGTGTGATTTACGTACTGTGATATGAAAGCAAACAGAAATATAACGAATAGGAGCAAAATTTCTGTGTTTTATCTCTAGTAGTTGGTCGTACATTTACTTTTATCCACTGGAATTTACTCAGGAGAAGAAGAAAATCATTAGACCAATGTTTCGCAAACTCATTCCCCGTGTATTCATGATTGCCAAAGAATCGTGATATCCACAACTAGATTTTACGGGCAAATCGCGTCATTCGAACATTAAAAAAAAGAAATAAATTTAACCAGAAATGGATTTAATGAAAAATTGACGACTGCAAGATGATTTAATTAAAAGGATTCTTACTTTACACAATAACATGGTTTGAAGTAAAAAAATGCAACTTTGTTACATTGGATGATTTAATCTGATAACGAAGTTTTTGTCATTTTTATAATTCCTGAAAAATTCTGGATTATAATTTTGATAACTTTAAGAATCACGTGATCCAGATGAAATGAATCACATTGAAGCAACTCCGCTCATATGCAAATGTCTGTGATGCGCGCTCCTTGCCTCGCAAATTGTGTACGCGGCTTAATGACTCGTCGGGGTTTGAGGGGTTGTGGGAATGAGTCACGACTCGCACCCTTCGCCTTGAACTGATTTTTTTTATATGCCAGATCGCAGCTTAGGGATCACCCTTTATACTACCGCTCCCTCATGTCGTTGGTCATGGCATGGTGCAGTGTCTAGAAGTAATCTTAGTATGGTGCATAGGTTCAGTTTGGGGTTATATAGAGCAGGAAGGATGTTGAAAGAGAGAAGTGAATGAAGAACTAGAGAGAATCAAGTGAAAGTCGAGGGCTATATCGAAATAAGACATTTCCGGTACGCTTTTAACAGAGTTGTGGCATTTCCCGATACCTTTGATGACAAGCTCCTTTCGCCAGGTGTCGTGTTTTTTAGTACATGCTGCTCATCTTCTTTATCAAAGTCTTCCTTTTGGATGCATAATAATTTGGAACTTTCGCTTGATATTAAAAAATTGTGCAATGCACAAACAGAGAACAATCTTTTTTCATCTCGTCATACAAACATCACCCTGTTAATACACAACAATGTGTCATTTTTGACGAAATGTGACACATGCCACCTTTCGATAATTAGAATACGACGTTTGTTGACATAGTCGCCAGGAGTCTCTTAGATTGACAATAAGGATATCAATATAAAGTCCAAGTGACATCTGTCACGTCACTCGAAAACGAGAATAAGAGCCGTTTTAGACGGTGCGCTCCAGCGCATGTGCCTCTCGAACGTTCGGTGATGAAGAGAGAAGTGGGAATGATGAGAGGTACCACTCAACTTCTCCCTTTATGGAGCGCACCGTCTAAACCGGCTCTAAGGCGAATATACTGCCCAAATGGACATCTTGCTCGTAACCTTGCATTTCATCGGATTGGCTTTCTCCTCGACTATTGAATTCCCCCCCCCCCCCCGCTCTTATAATGTTGTCAAAATGGAGGATACGTATCGAGGTCCCGAGTCGTTTGATGCTCCCCACGAGCCTAAATTTTTAATTTCCTTCACCTTTCTCTCAAAGTTCCTTCAAACTTGGACGATTCCCTCGAAGAGCTCCTGCTAGACACAACAAGCTAATGAAAGCCCTCAGTTCGATGACATCTATGGGTGTGATTTCTTTTTATCTGGAAAATCTGGGCTTGATGGATTCCATGTTCTGGTATGTGTATCTGTCGATCGTATTCAATTTGACGCTAGTGAAGAAGTTATTCCAACAATCGACAGAATCTTGAGCATTCTTATTTGTTTCTGTGACTCCAGGAAGAGATGCCATATAACATTGCGTGAGTTACCTTGTGAACATTTTCGCCAAACTTGGTCCTTTTTTTTATTCTACACATAGATTCAGAGCCTGTTATAAGCCTCGAGAAGCTGCGTCTTAAGGCCCGTCCTCACTACGCGGACTTAGAATCCACGCGCTTTTGGTCGTACGGCCAGCCAAAAGCGCGCGTGATCTTTTAATTTTCTGAGTCATGAGTGAGAAAAAATCAATTCTCATTTGAAACGGCGTACGCGCTTTTGAAAAGCTCATAGTGTGTGGACGCACAATGTACCTTTTTAACCACAGCCTTTTGTCCGCGTTGTTTGGCCGCACGGCCTTTACCATGGACAAAGTCGTAAAAAAGTCATAAAACTCTATATGAAAAAAAAGGCAAAAGCGCGTACGACCCAAGACCGCATAGTGTGGCCACACCATAATGGTGTGGCCACACTACGCGGTCTTGGGTCGTACGCGCTTTTGCCTTTTTTTTTCATATAGAGTTTTATGACTTTTTTACGACTTTGTCCATGGTAAAGGCCGTGCGGCCAAACAACGCGGACAAAAGGCTGTGGTTAAAAAGGTACATTGTGCGTCCACACACTATGAGCTTTTCAAAAGCGCGTACGCCGTTTCAAATGAGAATTGATTTTTTCTCACTCATGACTCAGAAAATTAAAAGATCACGCGCGCTTTTGGCTGGCCGTACGACCAAAAGCGCGTGGATTCTAAGTCCGCGTAGTGAGGACGGGCCTTTAGGGATATCAAGTGAACTCAAGTGAAGTGGGAAAGATGGTGAGATGGGGTCGGTTTTCCATCGCCCACTCTCACCCTCTTCCCCATAAACCCCAGTTTGTTCGTTCGTTTTGCCTGTTCGGTGACCGGTCGTGTAAAACCGGCCTAAGCAGGATGACTTGAAGTCATATTGAACTAAAAGTATAAATTCTATCGCGCACATGTATCAACACACTAGTGTTTCTGATTTGTTTTAATCAATCTTATTCATCATAAGCATTCTCGTGCTGTATTTGTCATATCTTAGTGCTCATTCCAATATTTTGATTGATCAGAAATGTTGAGATATATATTGCTTTTGTTGAAGTTCAAATACTGGGAATTTCGTTTCTGTACTTGGGGTTGCTGGATTCATACTGAAAGAACGCTTTAATTAAATGTGTGTTTTTTGAATGGTACATATATAAGAAAAAAACCCACAAGGATGTAAAAAATACGTTGTTTCCGCTGTTCATTTAGCACGCATTTAAGATTTTCAAAAAAGAAAATCAAAAACCACCATATGCAAACTCCCATCTTTGTACTCCCTGCTTCCAAGTTATCATTGTGGTTTTTATATTTTTTTGAAATTCTACAAGTTTCTTTAATTCCTTAATGCTTTAATTTTTCCATGCACGTAAATTTCCTTTTATTTTTTTTTAACTTAGAAAACAAATTAAAAGTTGGTAATCAATAACATGATATTGATCCGTTGCTTATGATACATGCGTGCTTGCGCATTCGTCTATTCTAGAATGTTCGTTTATATATATATATATTCTTTTTTTTGTGAAATTACACAAAATACAATATTATTTTGTAGTTAATGCACGTTGCGCATGCATGTGAGTATAAATATAATGACTAATAATAACTTAATAATTGTCTCTCCATTTTTTTTTATATTTGGAATAATGTTTTTTTTTTATCTAATAAAAATTTGGAGTAGTATTAAAATAATTAATTAAAAATATAATAATAAATGACGCACTAAAATTGAGCAGAAAAAAATGCTTTATAGATTCTTTTGCTACCAAAGAAATATGAATTACGTCATCTCGCACAGAGCACATGTTAAAAATTCCAGTGAAGAAAGCTTTAAGTGGAAAGAGAAAATCTTTCGTTAAATAAAAAAAAAGAAAGAACACAAATCGGGAATAAAAGAAACTTCCAACGTGGTGTGGCGAGGCTTTAGCAGATAATTATTTTAAATTATTTCCTCTGTGTGTTTATTATGTACTTTTTTTGTTATTGTAGATAAGCGGGTTCCTCTCGAAAGTGAACCTGTTTTAATATCACACTTTATACTAATCAGTAGAAGCCCCCATACTAAAGTTACTCACCCATGAAACAAGTACTCTTCTCCTCGGTATGTTTTTTTTCTAGTCTGGACTCTAGACCGTGTAATTAATTGAAAGCTTTTTACATTGCATTAGGGTAATGCTTTCCACACAGGAAAAAAACCTGCTGCTTCTCTCCTCCATCCTTGCAATTTTTTTTGTCATGATACTTATGAAAATTTTATTCATTTTATTTTTAATCCAGATCAAGCCTCACGTAGATCATTTCGGTTTTATGCAGTTTTATGTTGTTTTTAGGTACGACAAATAGTCTAGCTGTGGGAAAAGTGTGTACCATTCTTGGTATATCGGATTTGTTGTACTTCACTCAAAGTGTGTTATGTCACCGGGTAGAGAAACGTCGCGTCTGTCACCCGCCAGCATAAAGCTAGGGCCACACAACACCTTTGTGCTGATAACACAACGAGAAAGCCGGGAAGGAGACATTAATATATACGCGGCTTCGCGTATGCTACGATTGTGCGGTAGTCGCGTTGACGATATGATGATGGCGGTGGCTGGCGGCAGGCAGTTCATTAGCCGGCGTTTTAAGTCGTGGGTCTTTCACACGGAAATTTTTAGATACTATACACTATGAGAGAGTGGAGAAACAAACAGGTGGCTTGCTTGCCTGCTTACATGACTTTTACACTATATAACACGTCATGACAATCCGCATTTCATCAGAGTGCCTTCTGACTGTGCCTCTTAACTCGGAATTGCTGTGGCGTCATTTTCATTCATTTTCTTTGCTTGCGATAGCCATACGTCATCATCGAATCACACTACTAATTTTCAAGCCCAACTATGATTCATAATATAAATTTCAATTATTGGCCATCGAACTTTTTCAGAAAGAAGAAGCAGAGAAAAAACAAGCTTCCCGCTTCTTGCGCTTTATTTTTTTTTCTTGCTGTTTGATAAGCAGTAAAAACCAATAAAAATTAAGGAAGAAGCAAAAAAAAATGTTGTATTCTAGTTTTTAAGTGCTTTCTGTGTGTTAGTTTTTAGTAGTCGCACTCGGACTGCTTCTGTGTATGATGCATACATAAAAATGGCTTTGGAATTTAAATTCAACGAAATATTCCAGTGCACGACTTTATGATAAAACCGGTTCTGGCTTGGCTAAAGGGAAATGTTCCCTGGTTTAATTTTTGCAAGCGATCGGCTTTCAGCTAGAGAATAAAGGAAATTTTTGAATGGAGGATGTAAAATAATATGAAAAAAAAACGTTTTACACCTTATATTGCGAACTAAAATTTATTTTGTTTTTGCTTTTATTTTTGGTTGTGGCGTTATTAATTCTTTTTGAAAGAAAAAAAAAACAATTTACTTACAACGATTTTTATTTCTTTGTGAAATAACAACGCTATTCAAGGTCGGTTTTGATTGAAGCAAAAAAACATCTTTTTTGTACATTCGCACATAATTGATGGCGATCTTGTTGGTCTCCACTCCAATCACCTGGTGCTGTTTTAAAAGAATGTTTTTTTTCTATAATGAATAATTATTTTTATCAAAAAAAATAATGTTTTAAATTAAAATAATTTAGATAGAATGTGTGAGAATTTTAATATTTTTTGTCTTTACGTAATAAAGAAATTTTGAGAAAATATACACAAGCCAGAGATGATTTTGTAGTTTCGTTAAGTGAGTTTGCTTAACATCACGTCATCCTTGAAGCAGCGCTTCTGTCGTCGATATTTTAAAATTTAATATGAAATTTTTTTTGTTGTTGCGAAATAATGAGTTTTTTCAACTTTTCGGATATATTTTTAATGGAGGGATTTAGTTTCTAACTATTTTTTGTAGTTTCGATTTTGATTTTTTTTTGATAGTGAATGATGAGTTCACATCGTGGTTTGTTCATATGAATGGCATTTCTCGCTTTAAGGCAGCTAGATTGATTTGCTTATTTATTATAAATTTATTTTAAACCTTTTGATAATTATTATGCTAACCTAATTTTCCACATAATATATATTTTAAGTTATCGCTTGCTGCTATGCAACAGAGTATAATATTTATCAAATGTAATGTTTTTTTGATAGTCGGAAAAGTCATTTTTAGCCCTAGAAAACTAAGCTTAACCAGTATGACTCCTGTATCTAAAAACAATCTACGCCAAAGTCTATGACTCAAGGTCTGTAGGTTTGAAAGTCAAGTAAAAATCCAGTAAAATTTGTTAACTGCTGTCAAGTAAAAAATGGTAAAGAAGTGGGGAATTTAAACAAACAGTTCTAGGGTAAAAGTCAAGTAAAAATTTAGTGTATCGGAAATGTTCCGGGCGAAATGTTCACAGTAGTAATTTGCTGTTGTTGCTCCTCGCTCGTCATATTTAACAACAAAACGCAATGCCATCTGAGCTTACTAGAATTTACTTCTGCTCAAGAGCTCATGTAAAAAATAATAAGAGGGGAAATGTAAAGTGTTGACTCGATATCTAAAACAAACAGCCATCTCAACCTAGCTCAACTTAGAGCTGCTCATTAAACACAACTATAGCCTGAACCAAATATGACCTGCCGAATGTTCGTCAAATTCTCGAATGTTACGTACGGTGCGAAAGAAGGGCATAAAACGTGTTTATTTGTCGCTTTTTATTTCTTTTTGTTTTGCTGAACACTTCTAAGCTGTTTATATTCCTTCCACAACTTAAATAAATCACTTAAATCTTCATTCACTTTTCATTTAGGGCTATCTGTCAAAATCCCGTAACTAATACCGAGTTTCCATGGGAGTCGAGTTGAGATGAAATGACACTTCAACTCAACGACTTGACTCGAGGCGTTTCCATTTCTGTCTTCCGTCTTCCTCCATCTTTTTCCATCAATCAATTTTATTATTGACTTTTCTTGCACAGTAAATAATCTGACATCTCCTTAGTTCTTTTTTTGGTGAGATATTAGGTCCAAAAGTACCGCGGCCACTGCTTGGCCTATTGAACCACAACTCTATACCCCGAATGTGTTGGTCAGACCGCTTGAAAAGGTTTAGCAATCTGTCTATTAGCTTGTCGCTTCGACTTGACTGTTCGGCATGTTAAACAACATCCTCCTCAAGGCAAAGCCCTCAGTAGGGTCCTCCGCCCTTGCTATCCTCCATAAGTGACAATTGTGCGTTAATTAAGACAATAAGTATCCTGACATCCTTTCTACTGTGCCTCCATAATTCCTTAGCCGCGTTAAGAGACAGAACAGGAAGGAGCCGCTTGGAATTGATCAAATTTAGCATATTTCTACTCATGCGAAATCTCCGCAAAGAATTGTTGATCCTTTCTAAAGCTGCTAAAAAATTTTTATGTATTGTCAGCATAAATTACCTGCTTCTGTAATTGCACCACTTAATGAAAGCAATTTGAAGCGACTACTAACGATTTCTGACAAAATATTAAAAAAATTCATCTTACTAATAATAACCCGCTAGCACAATTATTTGTTGATGGATAAATACTGTAATTATAAATAATTATAATTAATGAAAAATTATCAAATTGGATCTAAATGAAAAAAAATACTGTTTTTACTCGATCAAAATAGCACAAGTTTATGTTTAGAACCCCATTTTAAAAAAGCCGCAAAAAAATAGTCGAAATGGATGGAATTGTTTCAATGATGACTCAAGTAAAGCTTATTATTTCACGAGTGTCAGGTATAACGATTATTTTATTTTCATCTTATAACCTCTCGACTGTGGCTAGATTGCTATAAAACAGAATGAACACAAGTGTGAACACTTAAAATTGGTAGATTCGATTCGACAATAGCCAGGAAATAACCTTTTTTACATTTTGCAAAATGATATCATATTAACACTTGAAATGTTTTATAAAATACTTAACAGTGTGTTTTAATGTACTTTTTTTTCCTTAGATTTAGGCTAATTAAATTAGCATTAGCAAAAATTAAGTTGCAGATTATTACGTTCGTGATATACTTATATGTATTTCCATTTACTTTTATAAAGATGCCAGGCAACAATGGTTTGGTACAGAAACGCCATTTAAAAAAATATGTGAAAAGTAGTGGCATTGCGGGATTTGGTGACGGGTGTTAGTCTCTAAAATTGGCCATTGTCTTCATGTAGAGATTTCGGACTAAGTGTCATTATGAAAACTTTGGCCACGATAGCAATTTTTGTAGTAGAAACTTGGGCGCCTTCTGTTGCAGTTACACTTTATATTAATATTTTTATTTTAATTTATGACCAAGCTTTGGCTAATTTTCTCATGAAACCTAAAAAAATCGGTGCCGGTCAAATGAGGGTATTGGGGGGTCAGTCGATATCACCGCTTTTTGACATTATTCAGCCGGGAAAAGTTTCTCGCAAAATTTGTATCGAAGCACGAGATGTGTGTGATGTTCCATCGTCCTGTTTGGAACCACAGGTGCTGTGATTCAATTCGAGCATAAGAAAGTTTTTCAACACATCACGGTAGCGATCACCAGTAACTGTTCAGCATTGCCTCGATAATTTTCAAAGAAATACGATTCTATGGTGCCGTCGGCCAACATGGCGCACCGTAGATACACTCTTTGAGGGTATAATGGTCGTTGTTGAGGGTTTTCAATGCCCCAATAGCGGGTTTTCTGTTTAAAGCAAGCCAACTCTAAAAAGTTCTTCGTTCAGTCATGATTTTTTGTTAAAAATGAACGATTATTTAAATAAAATGTTGTAATAACTTCAACATTTTGTTGCGGCGCTAGATCTTCTTCTTCTTCAATGGCTCGACAGTTCTTGTAGGATCCCAATAGGAAAAGGAGCTTCCCGAATGAATAAAGGAGTCCTCCCTTGGGAGTTTGGGAGACCTCCCTCTACGTACCTTTTAATGTCCTTTTTCCCATATCCATGTCTGGAAACGGAGTATGTACTCCATTTGTACTCTCCTAGAGAGTTAAAGTGAAGTTTTCTATCTACTCTTGGATTATTACTCTTCGTTTGTGATTTTAAAAGAGGCAGGAAATTTTTTTACTCATACCACGTTTATGATTAGGTTGAAAAGTTGAGTCGAGGTTGAGTTGAGTTGAAATAGAGTTCACTTTGGGTTGAAATAGAGTTGAACTAACATAAGACATAACCTTTTTTTGTTAATTCTCTTTCTATATTTTTAAATATTTCTGACTTCTTATACAGTTTTCCGTCAAAATGGTGAAGGGCCTGCATAGTTTTTGTTTCCTGACGCTCCCAAACATTTCTTTTAGCCATTGTTAAAATTAAATTTCCACTGTTATTACATATATAGTTAATATAAAAAAGTAAACGCGCTACAAAAACACCGAACACAAAACTAGCGACGAAGGCGGCCTTCACGGAGGGTAAACAAACAAAGTGAATGTCACTTCAACCCAATTTCAACTCAACACGCGTTTATGAGGCGAAATATCAACTCGGCCCATGTAGGAGAGCTGAGTTGGGTTGGGGGAGTTTCAACTCGACCACTGTTTATGACTGGGTTCAACCTGGGCTGAACCTAGGCATAAACGGAGTATCAGTAGCGATAGCAAAAAGATATTTCGAAATCGCAGTGCACTTGGACTTTCGACTCCAACGCAGAAAACTTGGCGACTTTACTTTTGCCAAGCTTACTCACTATAACACTTAAATGCATTTTGTTTAAAATCTCCCATATACTCCCCTTAAGTAGATCTTGCCGCGTTTCGTACTGGGAACTCCCTAAAACATCTTTTTTAGTTCGCCAGAGAGATTCGCTTGCAAAATTCTAATCTTCCATATATGTACCTCCTTCGAGGAGATATCGCTCCATATCCTACTGGGATTCGACTCGGGCCTCTTGAAGACTCGTCTTTCAGTCGTCCCTACGTCTTGCTAGTTCTCTCCAGTTTGTTATACGAAATCTGCGAAAAAATTTTTATTTGCGGCTATGATGCCTCTATGAATGTTGTCCTTTATCTTATTTTCTGCCCCATCATTGTCTCTAAATATATAAAGTTGTCTACAATTTCCATTCTATGATCGTCAAGTCGGATGCTTCGTCCCAATCGTTGTTTTTTCATACCAACATTTACTTTTAGATGGAACTTTGCTAAGCTTAGAGCGGCGGTAGATGCTCCATAATAAATTATTATCGACTATTATCCACAACTGACAAATGCCAGCCAAACTAAAATGGCGGCCAAACAAAATCGGGCTGAAACAAAGGCACAATAATTTTTTTTTTAATTTATTGCTAGAATATTTTAAAAACACATTTAAATGTTCATGTCTAATTCAATCATTAAAACTTATTATTATATCATACCGTAGAGGTGTCATCTGAATTGTAACTGTAAAGCTTAATTCGGAATATAATCTTGCTGCTATGGACAAGGATATACACAAAATATAAAAAAATCAAAAATAACAAGCGGAATTCAATGTATCTGCCCACAATATTCGCCTACGTGTTTTCTAATGTATCAAAAAGTTGTTTTTTTTGTTTCGAACCTTTCTGACTGTATGCACACTTGTTAAATGTCAAAATGGCTAAAAAGTGCAATAATAAGATTTAAGATAAAATAATGTCGATAATTTTTAGATAAAGGTTAGTAGATTATCTGTTCTATAAACACACACTAAATATATAATAATAGCAGGAGAAATTGAAATGAATTTACGTTTAGGTCTGATTCTTATCAATGACAGTCGATGAAAGCAGCTTGTCGTGTTTGGGATTGTTCTGAATGGAGTTTTTGTTCTTTAAATTCATATCATCAATGAAACTTATTTTTAATTTTAATGAATAGAAAGAAAAGGCGTATATTCGTATTTTCTTATTATTTTGATTGAAATTCTTATGGAGCTTTGAATTTTATTTACTTTTAACGCATAAAAGAATATATGCAAACCATTTTATCATTTTTAGCGTAGGTGTAAATTTAAATTTTCTATCTATAACGCCTCTCTCTCCTAATGTGCCTCTAGTACCCCAAAAATGGAGCATTCTAAAAATATTTTACATCAAAAGAGACTTTTTTTCACTTTCATTTCAAACAAAAAAAGTCTCGTGATTTCCCATGAAAAGAGTTAGGAACGATTTTTTTTTCTGTATAAATGTTAATGGATTCTATTGTTCACGTCAGTCAAAACTAATTTTGTTTTCTACTTCACTCTCGATTGAAGAGGGTGTGTATTTATCGTAGACTTTCAATTTCATATGCATTTTTTTATGCAATAATTCTGATAAAAAATAACCGGCATGGCAGCAACATTTCAGGGGGAAATTATGTCATATTTGTTTTGTTTATCACAAGTGGAATTGTAGTTATTTGAACATTTCAGTAAAATGAAAGTGATTTTCTGGAAAATTAAAAGTATTTTTTTGACATTTAATGGAATTCTTTAAAATATATATTTTAAAAATAAAAATCTTGCATACACAACAATTTCTCAAGTATAAATCGAAAATAATAGTAATAAATATTAAAAAAAACACACACACATGTCGCGTTGAAAGAATAAGAAGAAAACAAAATATAATTAAAAAAATGGAAGAACTTTTTTTATATATTATAATATAAATTACCCGGATTACCTTAAACTTGGTAGTGTGTTGCAGTGTCTTTATTATTTTATTTCTTTCATTTTATTCTGCTTACAAAAATCCCTATTTTTTTCTAATTTATTTCACAGGTTCTCAATAACGTTGGTTCCGGCGATTCAGGAGGAGCTAGTAATACCTTAGAGCAGTTGTACAGCAACTATCTCTTCAATATTTTGGCGGTATGTTCGGAACACTGTGAATATTTAAGAAAAAAACAAAAAAAACTGAAGATTTGCTCTTAAAATTTTGTTGGGAATATCCGTTATTTGTTGACTAGAGTTATAATACCAAAACGAAAAAAATGGCAACAACAGAGGCTTAGAAAATCAATCCATAATACTAAAGTTGGCATGTTTATATTGATATATTTTAGAAAAGAAAATGGTTAACCCCGTCAAAATATATGCGAATTATGCATTTTTTTGGCGAAATTGAAAATATTTTAACAGATTATGAACATGAAAAATAATTAAACGCATACATTTTGGTATTTGTGAAGCCCGTTTATGAATTTCTTTAACAAAAAATACGTAATAAGATTAATTAAATTTTATTGTGACGTCTTGTTCAGTGTATTTAAATACAATCCTACAATGTTCAGTCCTCGAGAATGATATGATAAATCTGTAATGTTTTGTGCTGTGATGTCATCCTTGTAGATTAGACGGCATGCATGTTGATCCTTCCAAAAAAAAATGTCATGTAATTTTCGTTGATATATCGGCGTAGCAAATCCATAATCTGAACTTGATTGACGAAAGACAAATGAGAAATTAAAAAAATTATACAAGCGTTGTCCTTGTTAAGTACTGATATTTGCCCAAATTTTTCTCTAGATACTGATAATAGTAGTTCTTGCCACTGGCTAATTGCCAGTAAGGTTATCAATTGCATTTACAAATAACAGCATTCCTACATGGCATAAGAATCAACTCCTTTTCATGGGATACTCTTGCCGAAAAATGTAAAAGAAACCAATAATATTTTCAAAAGTCTGCTTTTTTGGCAAATTATTGAAGCCATTGTAAATTTGTCTTAATTGTTTTAAAAATATTGGGCGCACAGTATGTACGACAGTTAGTGGAGCATTTTTATTGCTCAAATATTTCAATCATTTTAATTTTTTGTGCTTCAGGCTCGGTATTAGTCTTGTAACGGATAGGAGCCAAAACCACTTCAACTTCGTCATTTTTCTGCTTAATTGTTCCTCTTCCATTACGTTGTACATGTTTCTCGTTCAAGTCTCTCCTTTCTCCTACTATTTCGTTGCCCACTGCAAGGAGCGGCGTTGTATTAAGTAAACGTTAAATGAAAGACAAGTGCCAATGGTTTATAATAATAGTAGTAAAATCCTATAAACACAAAGTGTCTCTAACAGTCCAATTATTTATAAAACCATGATGAGATTATGCATCGGATTTGCATCCGGAGAATTTGACAGCACATGCAGCATGACCAAACAAAACCACCGAGAGCTCCACTTTTGCGCCAGCCATAAAAATCGCACAAACTGCCGTTTTTCTATAGAGAAACTTCTCTGGTTCCTGAAATTCGTCCAAATTTGGTCAATTCATGCAATTTTCATGTTATACAAATTCAAATGATGGACAAACGTGCTGTACAGTATCTATTTGGAAAGACAACATTAGCAAGGATGTCGGAGTTTATATAAAAATTTTGCTTTGATGGTTTAGTAGTTTGAGTGACCTGCTTTAGTGCTTGGCTCACCTAAAGGTACGAATCCACCCAGACAAACGAACGTTTCCTTGCAGGCAAAATGACGTCATAATGACGAAAAAGGTGATGTTTCAGATGTGCATAGCTGCGATATTCACTTTCTTGGTGACGTGATTTTGCCGGCGAGCAAATGTTTATTTGCCTTGGTGGACTCGTGGCATGTTTCATCTAACCCCGATGGTTGAGACTCTGGCTCAGTCGGCTGCTATTGAGGATATCGACTTAGCGAAATCGAAACCTCGTTTTTTGTATTGATTTTTGTTACATTCGTGGGCTTGGTGCAAATTTCTTCTTTTTTCTTACAACATCCGGGAGTTCAAACGCAAGGTCCATCACTTCCTTTTTCAGCACCATCCAGACTCCTAACTTATCCTGTCCTCGATTTCTTCCTTCGAACCAAGCTTACTGCTAGACGTTGCACCACGATGAGTAGGACATGGGTGACTGGTAGTACAAAGGGTAACTCCTAACCTTGGAGTTTCGCATAAAAAATCTGACGCATTTGTAACCAGAATGATGTTCAAGTACACTCCTTATGTTTATTTTTCAAGAGTTCTTCTGAAGCTAATTGCAATAATTGCTCTTCTTCCGCATGCAACACATCTTCTGGCATGGGTGGTGTATTAATGTTGAACGGATATCTTATCCATTCAATGTTTTTGTTTAAATCAGGAAAATAGTTTTTTATGCCCACTTGTAAACTCTTTATATGTTTTGTTAGTGTTATGTATTTCAGAGTATCTGCATCAATTTTAGCAGCCGAACTGTTTGTTTCCAAAGCCATTTCCAGTCATGTAACCAATTTCTCAGTTCAAAGCTATCATTAACAAAAACTTGAATTTCATGTCCAAGTTCAAGTTCATGTTTAGAATTTTCCCTCGAGATAGCCAACGAACATCGCTGTGAAAAAGAATCTGGGTATGACTACTTCCGATTTCTTCACACCTTTACGAAAAAATCCGTGCATTCAAAGGGCGGCTTTTAATGTAGTTAATGATTTTCACGCTTTCATCCAGAACTTTCTGTAGATCAGCGGACACCTTACGTCCTGCCAAAGCCTCTCCTTATTGAGATCGACAGCTGGACAGGGTCTCATTTTAAAGGTCTTTTCAAGGCCAAGGACCGCACAGAATCACAGCGCACGGCAAAACCACTAATAGTTCAAGAGCTGGCTGCAAAAACGTGACATATCGAGTAAAAGGATGAAATGTTTTTGAAATGTTAGCACTCAGAGCGACCATCTTGGTCTGCCTAAGCGGAACTGGTGTCCAAGTTTGTTATGTGCGTTTTCCGGAAAATTTTTGGGATTGCAATGTGACCTATCGAGTAATAGTTTCAAAATATATAACCAAACTAAAATTTGAACATTTTTATACTAGAAAACACTAGCATAGAGAGCTCCTTCTAGTTTCTGGCTGACATTTTGAAACCAATGGCATTTCTATTTTATATTCGGTGGTGTTCCACAATTCGGTTTTTGTCGAATATCTACTCAAAATCGAAATTAGATGTTCCACATTTCGATCAATTCCATTTATGTGACATTCTACTCGAATTGTGGAACACGTGTGATTGTTTAATTACTAAATTATATTTTAATAATCTCGATGCAAAACACTTCTTCCCTTTGCATAACCTTCGATTTTGTATGACTTTTCGCGCGATTCTTGTTTTATAGCTTTATTAGACTCAAACGGTTATTCCCAGTGTGGGATTTTAAATATGGGGAAAACCTAGAAGCTACTTTAGGAGTCATAGATGTTTTCGTCTCAGGCAATCGTTAATTGAGTAATATAGGGTCGTAGTGTAGGTCAGACTTTCAGTGTTTGTCTCTCCAGAAAGAACTTTTTGGGGCACAACGACTACGATACTCGAAGTAAGCAGTGCACATGCCTTTGAATTACGAGTAAACTTGGATTTTTTTAAAGTTTCGGCTCATTTTAAAATGATTTGTCGAAGGTTATTAGCTGTTTTACAGGCCACCGCTATAAAACCACCTTTCGTCCTCCGCTTTGATACGTTTTATAAATGAAGAGCCCGAATTGGCTCGTTCAAACACGACTATCAAAAGCTGATCATGACAGGATATAGCGTTAATCCATTTGTTAGGCATATGTAGATCCTGAGTTATGTATCTATGTTTTAAATGACTATTTTGCTTCACTTTCTTCACCATGTCGATGTTTCTATTAGTCAAAGACGTTGAAGGTCCACCGCAACAGAAAAAGTTTTGAGCTTGCCTTCTTTGGGAACTTTCGAGAATTCACCAGTGGTAGCTACGTTTTTGCTAGTGCCACCATATTGGTAAGCTGATCACGGTTAGTGTGGTTAATTCTTACCGAGTGGGGGGATTCTCGTACAAAAATTTGATATTTGTGTTTTTTCATGTACAAGCGTTTGTTTTTTAAGTTAAATATCTGAAATGATAAAAGTGTGTGGATAATGGATTTGATAATAAAAAACGGTGTGCTTGAAGCAGCGGAATGTGTTAAGCTATTTTAGGTTCAAGTTCTTGTTCGAGCTCTGATTCAGAATTACAAAATAACTTATTATCGCACATCTTTCGAAATACCCACTCTAAAAAATTGCCGATTACTGGTACAGTCTCAAAAACCTAAGTATTTCCCAATTAAGCACTTCACTCATCAAAAGCATATGGTTCATGTGGTCCCTTACCGTTGAATATTCGAATTCAATATTTTTTTTATTGATTTAAAAATACTGGAAAACAGTAAATAAGCAATCAACGGCTGTAAAGAAGAATCTGGTTAATAGATGGATTTTAACGTATAGTCGCGTTTTTTTAATGAACTACAATAGTTCTTCCCCATACAAATCTGAAAACCCAGGTTTCATCGGGGTCTCGATCGAGGTTTTGGGAAATTTCAAAATTTCCTCTTTTCGGAATGTAGCATACTTACCACCGGCTGTCGGAAAAGCGTCAAACAGTGAAGTGACGAGAGCAAATTTGTAGGCATGATGAAACAAATAATTTATTTTTTAGAAACTTCTTTATTATTTTCTAGAGGGGAATTCGTGTAACAGTTGTTAACTGACACGAAACTTCGGTTTAATTTTAATATATTTAAAGCACTGAAGATGGCGCTTAGTAAAATTTCCCTTGTCGATGGAACAACTATATAGTTCATTAAAAAAACACGACTATTATAAACAAATACACCAAATTCTAGGGAATACTCGCTTTTCACACATTTTATCAATATAATATTTTTAAACAGGATGTGGATATTCTAATTTTTCTTCTAGCGCTCGGTGGGTGTAGTATTTTAACAATTGTTTTTAGAATGATCTTCAAATTTTCAAATTTCTCACGACTAAAAAAAAACAATGTCGACGTTGTTTTTTATAAGTATTTAGATTACTCATAAGTCTCAAAGTGATGAAGGAATTTTTCGTCGGCAGCAAAATTTTGTTTTAATAATTGGCTTTTACGGTTTTCGCACTTCTTTCCACATTTCCTCCAGACCAGATTGAACCTCTTAATAGTTTTTTCTAAGAAGTTTTTGATGGCTCGAATTCATAGAACATCGCCAATGAATTTTACTTAATCTGTCTGTCGTATTTTCGCAGTAAAGTTAAACTTTATTATGATACGATATGATATGTAGGGTTTTCGTTTTTCACATTTTATATTATGCTTAGTTTTTGTTCATTTTATGAGCAATGTTCATCGTTGGTAATGTTAAGTCTTTATTGTAGTAATAATTCTGTTAGTTTCCACTTTTTTTTACCTAATTCCAATTTTTCAAATATAGGTGGGCTTAAATACCACAGGCGATGTTTGTTACTAGATATTTTTCACCTTTTTTTTATGTTATGTTCCCGGAATGTTAAATTATTCACTTAGCTCCGAATTTTATCACGTTTATTAAATTTTTTATTTTGATAATTTTACATAAAATTTCACCATAAATTCACCCTTTGCTTTAATCCTTTCGGATTAATCCCAAAATGCTAAGATTTTTCTGGGAGTTTATTTTAGAAAAACCCATTAAATAATAAAAAAAAACTATTTTTCATATTTCAGTTTAAATTTTATTATTTCACAAATGATAAATGCCAAATACATATATTATTAGTGCCATGCCTAACTATTTTGCCACACAAGCATCACTGGCCTAATTTAGTTTTTTATCTCTGTTTTTTTAAATTATATCGAGGTGTAGGGGTAATGGGCTAACTCAATATACACAAAAGAATTTCCAAACTTGTTATTTTTACCCGCCCAGCAGCACTTCCCAATTCGCCTCTGTCCCGAAATTTTCAAAGAAAACTTGCTGCCAGTTTATTTTTATTCAATTTTTAACTAAAATATCCTAAAAACTCATGAAGTTCGAAGGTGGACGTGTTATTTTAGGACTAATTTAAGGAAATATTCCTTTAAAAATAACCAAAAACTCCCTCATTTCTAGTATGGAGACAACTTCTGTGATTGTGGTAAAACAAAATCCTAAGAATATTTCGCATAAACTATATTTTCCTTAAACATTATTTTTGTTTATTTTCGTATAGACTTATGCACCTTCAAATGCAAGCGACTATCTTTCTCATTCAGTCATTATTTCGCATGCGCAATCGTCTTTACTTCTTTGTCTCCACGATATCGATGATTTATTCTGTTTAAAGCTATTAATAGAAGCAAATACGTAGAAAGTGCACGCAGTAAATAGCACATTGTGTAGATTTGAGCCGAACTTACACGAGGCAGTACATTTGTCGTGTTTTTGTCTTTTTGGCGTACAAGAGCAACTCGCCTCATTTGAAGTGTGACATTGTACTGACTCGAAAGGAAAAGGAAATTCACAGAGAACATGGGTGGAACTCTCATCGGCATTCTGTTCCAAAGACAGTCCTAGGTTGAAAAATACCTCAGTCCCAAACAGCCAGTCAGATATTCCAGCAACAGCCTAAGGTCCGTCTAGTTTAGAGTGAGATATAGGGTTTCCTAATATTCTTTTAACCCCGTCCTCTATCGCGGACTTGGAGGCGGACCATTATATGCCACGGAATGATTCGGGCCCCGGGAGTAACGTCTCAAAACCCTCCTTTGCGAGCTTGTCCGCAGCCTCGTTTCCCTTAATATCCCAGCGTCCCACATCCTATTTTTCTTAGCTAGGCTCTGGAGGACGTTAAAGCATCCTCCAACTATTTTGAAGGAAAACTCACGTTTAGTCCGGGAGAATTAGCAAAAAAAAACGCACGAAAGGAGACAAAATTCTAAAATGGCTGAAAATTGAACCACAGCTTCCTTGGGACTTTTTAAGAAAACAATTTCGGAATCATAAAAAAAATATGGCCGCCGGAGATATCACTTTTTGGCAAAAAATCACCCAAAAACTGTTTTTTTCGAAATTTTTTTTTATCAGTCAATACAAAACATTCCTGCCTGATATCGTTTTATACATTCTCTCTGTACTATCTATCTACCTACGGCAGCCCAATAATCATTTTTCGGAAGAATGATGATCTCCTTTTGTATGATAGACTACAGCATCAGTTCCGGGGAATTTTGGTCCATTTTCTACATATTATTCAATATACATATGTATAATTTTTTTGGAAGATCTATACAAATTCAAAAGGAGATTGTGCACGAAAAGTTTATCTAGAAATGTTATATGGATATGTATACCAGTTTAATCTTAATCTTGTATGGGGCAAACAAATGAAGATCTTGTCGCAGTATTCACTGTAGCGTTTAATGCACGACAAATTCAATTGGTAACAAGTTTTGCTACTTTTCAGTAATATTTTGGATGGCTATAATAGTATAATTTTTAGCTAGATCTATGATAATGGAAATTAAAAATGTTAGTTTGTTCAAATTCTGCCACTAGCCATCTCATTGTTAACAACAAAGAAAAAATAACTCTTGAAATGAACAAACAATTTCTGAAACACTTCGTTGACTTTTAACTACTTTAATGCGTCATTGAAGCGTGTAATGTTTCATGTTGCTTTGAAGAAAATCATGTTAAAAAATATATTTTTCAAAAAATATATATTTATTAACAATATCAAGCTTATGACGAATCACTTTCCACTTCTTTAATATGAAAATGTGTGCTAAACTTTTACAGTAGACTTTTTCCATTTTTGATCAAAAATACATATTTGTAATTCCACAAAATATGTAGGGGCGTTTATTTATTTTATCTATTGATTGATGTTTTGATAAATTCCGTTTCTTGAATAAATTTCACATTTCAATTGACTGTTGAATTTTAAGTTAATTAATTTAGTGTTGCCACATGTAAGCACTTAGCATGTCTATCAATATCTGTTGTTTCATAAGTCAATTTTGAGTCTCAGTTTTGTGCTAACAGAATAGTCAATAGTGTTTAGGTCCCTTTGATAATTTGTGATAAAAAGTATTTTTTATGATCATTAATTTTACATTATTGCATCACTGATTGCGTTTTATATTGCAGTATGTATACGTCAAAGGTTTTTCGCCTCTGAAGTGGTTTTCAGTTATCCTGTTGATCCAATACCATTTATATTCGAACAATCAGTTTCAGTATTTCAAAATATTCAGAAGAATCATTCCTAAGAATGTAGTTCTTGTAATATTTCGCTATTAAAAATTTCACTGCTCTACAGGAGAAAATGCTTCACATCTTTAATACTGATGTTTAGTTATGCTCGGTTCAATCCCAGTAGCAATCCAGTCCAGCGATCAAAACCAGCTCTGGAATGCCACTGGAATAATGTGAACCGGCACTAGAGTGTACCCATTCCAGTAAACAATACAGTCTACTTTTTCATTCCATTGCCCATTCCAGCGTCGTGTAGACGACCAATCCAATGCTGGATTAAACGTTGAACAGTGAACACGCATTGTCTAGCACTGGCCTGGATTGATTCTCTGGATTACTGGACTGGAATAATGTGAACCGGGCATTATTTTTTTTTCTGTGGTTTTGCTATCTTTTTAGCCCCTGCGTTCTCACGATTCAAGTTAGTTGAGCGATTATAGTTGAAAGGAAATGACGGACGGGGTCAAACTTTTATTGATCAACTAAATAGCGATCAACTTTAGGTTCTCATTACAGATTTTATTCAAGTTTTGTTAGGCAATTATGTATAATCGCTCAACTAAACTTGAATCGTGAGAATGCGCCTTAAGATAAGTTCTTCACATTTTTGGGTCTTTGACATGACTCGGTTTCACCCTGAGCATCAATTCCAAGTGAAAAAAAGTTCTAACAGAGGATTGGCCTGTGTCGGTCTATTTACAAATCCTGGCTGTTTAATTCCGATCTCCCATATATCAGTAGTACTCGATAAAGGCCTCTATTATCTCTTCCTTTTCTCCGTTTTTTTTTGCGTTCGTCGATAGTTATATTTCTTCCCATTCTTAATCTTCCAGCTCGGGACTGTGGCCTTGACGGTTATCTTTTCTTCGTTGATGGTCAGTCTTGTATCTCCTTTGCTGCCTCTTTTAGTTTGACGATGTTCACGTGATCGCTTTCCCACGATGTTAACGTGATCTGCATATCCAGGTAGTTGTAAAGAGTGTGTTGCTATTGCCACACTTCTTTGGAGTGACGTTTTCCTTATCACCCATTCTAAGGCGAACAGCATTGGAACCAGTCCATCGCCTTGTCTAAAGCCGGTGACATTGTACTCTCGTAGTTCGAGCATTGGCCACACGATGCGTTCTACCATCAAGCGTTCAACGTTCCTTGTCTTATTTCGAACTATTAGCTCACCTCGAGCACTTGCATCGAAATTATTTCTAGCTCCGCCCTCGTGTACATAGCCTATGACATGGTTCGACCAACCTTATACGTTCCAGGATTGATCTGTCCATTTTTACTTAAAAACTGTTAACTGTCAATGAAATGTGTGAATTAGTATATTGGCACACTTCGAGGAGTCCGGGGAAATGAGAAAAATTTTAAATGGTATATTGGCAAAGGCTATAACAATTAAATGCGTCAAATCAGGATTACCTCATAGCACTTTAGTTTTTTCTATTAATCAAAAAGCACTATTTTGTTAACATAAAAGATTCGCTATTTTTAATTTCCAAAAAATTAACTAAAACTATTCCCTCGCAATGAGAAAGTGAAAATTTACTTTTTTCGTATATTCTTCTATAAATTGCCATTATATTCATTATTCAATTACATAAAAAGCACTAAACTAAATCATTTTAAAGGCGTCAAAAATTAATATTTATCCAGTAAAATTCTAAGCTACATTTCTATACAATATATTGTTTTTTAAATAAAATCTAAACATCAACTAAAATTAATGGCTTCCAATTAACTACAAAATCAATAAAAAGTAACAAAATTTAATTTTTCCTGTCGACCTTTTTTTGCTCGTGTCATTTTTCTGATTTATTACAAAAATTTTATCCTGGAACAGATGGTGGCAAAACGAAAAATAAAATCTGACAAAAGTGATCAAATTTTTCTATTTGAAAAATATAAATTGGAAAAATATTCCAAGGGAATTTAAAATATTTGAGCAATACCTTGTACCTTGTTCATTTAGTAGAATTTTAGATAAATCAAAATGTATGTATAGACAATATAAAAAAATGTTGCACTGTTTTATCCGAGGAGGTTTAGTAAAAATACTCGTAATTCCAAATGTGTCGATCTAAATGCACCTTAAATCTACACCCGAAAAGACACAGGGGGTTATGCACCTTTTGTACATAATAAAACAAATTGCCAACTTATATTTATATGCTGTAAACAAGCGATCAAATAACAATAGACGTCTATATATCATGTCGCTTGATTAAATTCAAATGCTAAATAATATGTTCCAAGTGGTGTTCTTCAAGCTTGGCGTTGTCGATTCTTTAGAGAACGTCCATTGTTTGCAGAATTTATAATTTTCAACAGATCAAATAGTAGAAACCATCCAATGGAACGTGACTGTAAAAAAAGAACCCTTATGGCTATATAAACTGGTAACGCAGGTGCTGTTAAACGAACAAGTGCGTTTGTGTGCGGCAAGTGTTTACTTTAAAAGCATCGAATGGTGCTCAATTTGCGTTTATTATAATTTTTTTCTGTTTGCTGTTAGAGACTAATCAATTTTTGAACTAATAACTTAACTTTTTGCTGTCTTAGAGGGGTTTTTTCGTGTATTTTTGGCAAAATTGGAAACAAAAAAAAGAGTTCTTAATTGAAATATAAATAAAAGATGGAGGGGAAAGTTTTCTTCTAATATAGCACACAGTTTTTGTTATATTCCATTAATTATTTTCTATAAATATAAGAAAAACACATGTAAATTTATTTACCTAAAAATTAAGTATTCAATTCCTGGGGCTTCCCATTATCGACTCGAGAATTTTGCTGGATTCCTTGTTATATTGAATCTGACATGGGTCACCCTGTGTTTCCCCCCCCTTTTTAACAAGCACCTTTCTAATAAAGTACAAATATAAATAAAAATCTAGGTATATGGCGGTTTTTAGCTTTATTGCGCCTTCCATTTAGACACAGAAAGGCACAGTGTGCACCGCTGGGTGAAATATATTTAAACACGACCGTGATGGAACACCCTGTTAGACACAACTATGTCTTTCTGTGTCCAAATGGAAGGCCATTGGTAAGAATGTGAAATTAATTTTTTATTTGAAATCAAAAAACAGTTGAACATCAGTTCACCATTGGTCTCATAAAATCATCTTTCTGTACGATGAAACTCATTCCATTTAATTCTGAATTTAGTGAGCAATGCCCTTAAAATTCCTTAATATTTATCTGTTAGAGTGAATCGTAAGGGATGAATTTTCACTAACATGGCTTTCTCGATATTATGATTTATTTCTGCAGCGGGTGCATTCAAATTATTGTTTAGTTCTTAAAATATTTATTTTCTAGTTAACCCATTTCTATTTGTCTCATCGAAATCTAAAAGACAATTTTAAGAGAGAGCAAGGTGTGATAGGAGGAGAGAGAGAGGGAGAAACAGAGAGAGGGAAGTGAGAAGAGAGGTAAAGAAAGACAGAGAGAGAGAGGCAGATGTTTGTATTTAAAGGTCTTTTGTGCAGTCTAGTATACCACAGCGACGCATACATTTCCACGAAAAGTTCGATTAAAATTAGGCGGGCAAATATGGGCAGCTGAATTTTGGATATTTCATTTGTAATACGTTAATCTACAACCTGTAATAGATTATCCAACCATTTTTTTATTTTTTGGTATGAAAATGGCATGAACTACTTTCCTTCATCAAATTTTTTGCTTGAGACAATATAATTCAATAAATGGTTATAATATTTTACTTATTTGTAGCAGTTGATTCAATTTTATTTCAGTGGGATGGATGGTGTCCTCAAAGATTCTCATGTATTTAATCACGCGTCTGCTTATCTCTGTTTTAAACGGACATCTAACTGCTCTCACGAACGCTATTTTCAACTGACATCTACGCGGCTGTAGTCGAGTTAGGGTCCTATTATGAGTGAATTTGAATTCACTAGGGACTGCTTTAGTCAATTCTAAGTACAAAAATTCCCACTATCCACACACTTTCATTTTTTTGACTTTTGTCCGGGTTTTTCGATTTGACCCCTCTGTTCACCCGTAGAAATGTAAAAAATTCAAAATGGTTATTAGTCACACGGCTTTAGATATAATGCTATAAATATCAATAATGCAAAAAATATTAACAGAATAGGAATTTTTTATATTTTATTTTTAGTTTAAACTTATTTCACCCTCAATGTTATAATGAAAGAAGCGCACCCTTAATAAGCAATAAGTGTATAAGGATTCTGTAGTTTGCAACTTCTGGTGCACAAGCTCCTTAATGAATCTAAATTTCTCCAAGTATAAATTTTGACGCAACTGTCAAATTAAATGCATATTCTACTGTAACTTTATCTAATAATTAATGATTGTATATAAAAGTTATGGTGTTTAGTTACTTTAATTAAGTTAACTTCTTACGTAAGCAGTTTTATGTTTCTGCAATCTACGTCAATCAGAGTGTGGATGTATGCTACTACAAAATGTTGAGTGAATCCCAACTCGAAAGTTGTTCCTACTCATGGGAACTACCAAAAAAAAGAAACTCTAGAGAGAGAGAGAGAGTGAGAAAGAAAGGTATTTTCTTCTTTTTAAAAAAAAATGCAATTTACTACATAATTTACACTAAAGAAAATCCTAAAATTTCCCTTATTTCTTGCTTGTCATTCCCACATTCCATTTTATTTCCCCGATTATCGATTTAATTCTATCTTCTTGTTCTTCCTCGATGTTTTTTTTGTATGTCTAAAAAGAAAAAAAAATAAAGGAATTGTTCAATAATAATAATAATGTTTACTGGAAATTGATTAATACTTTTTTAACGATTTATTTATAGAACCAGCATTTGGCAGATCAAATACAACAGAATCATCAAAACAATCAACAACAGCAGCAGCAACAGCAGCAACAACAAATTCAATTACAAAAGCAGCAGCAAACGGCAATGATTCGTGGTAAAGCGGATGCAAAACCTAGAGGTAGGATGACAGCGTATGCATTTTTCGTGCAAACCTGTCGGGAAGAGCATAAGAAAAAACATCCTGATGAAACAGTTATTTTTGCTGAATTTTCCAGAAAATGTGCAGAAAGGTGGAAGGTAAGTTAAATAACAAAAAAAAGGAAATTACTTGATATCTTTTAAATATTAAGAGCGAGCACATAAATCTTTAAAGGTAATAAATCCTAATTGGAAGGTTGTTTTTTTATATGTATATATATTTATATTTTTGGGAGAGTTTTCTTTCTCATTTGTATTTAAATTATGCACATTACATAGTGAGGAGAAATTTTTGCTGAATTAAATTTCTAATTTAACCCATGAAAAATCATAAATCAAGACCAGTCTTCAAAAAAGGCAACGTAAGTGGCTCTAGGCTAAAATATATATATTTCTGTCCCCCTCAGTTTTCCTCAAAAATCAATGGCGAACATTCGCGCGCGAGCTTTAAAATATATTACCAAAGGGAACGAACAGGGAAAAGGGGTGGCCGGGCATGGATGGTGTAGGAGTTGTTGCGCTGCCCTGCCCCGCCCGCAGTTTTGGCTGGGAGCTGCTCGTTGGGAAACAGGAAGAAAAAGAAGAAGAGAGGTGTAGGGCACAGCCAAAGAGAGGAAAATTTTCCTCACAAACTTCTACACAGTATTAGTCGACGGAGAGGAAGGGTGGTGAACGGGGGGCTGTGAGGGGCTGAGTAAAAGTTTGAGGCTTCACCCACACCCTACAGAAGCCCCCAGGATCCTTACCCAGCCAGGGTACAGCCACCTCATGACACCTCCCTTTCAAATGTTTTACGCACATACTCACGTATACAAGGTTCGGGAACCGTTCGTTGCTCGTTCCTTCGTTTTCCCCTTCGAAATTCGTCCTAGCCCTGCAGTTGTATTGTTTGAGAACCCACACCAGCCAAAAATTTTATATTGACATACTTTCTTCCCTTGGCTAAAATTAAATGAGTTAGTTTTAAGCTTTATCGCAAATAAAAGATAAATCGTTTTTGAAAACTTTATATAATTATAGACGTTTCTCAGTTCTCCTTTTCATTTTTATAAAAAAAAAACATTTTTTTGCGTTTATTCATGAACTTTCGAGTTTGTAAAACTTAATATGGTGGGTAACAATGGGATTTTCTTGGAATTTTTTAATGCATATTTAATAGGTGGGAAATGAATTCATAAATTATGTAATAAAAGTGCGGAACCGGGTTTATTTTTATATTTTTTTTGCAAAGAGAAGAATGAAGCAGTTATATGAAAATTTGGAAAAAATGAATTTGTTTCTGCGAAAAATGTGTGCAGTTTAAATTTTACATGCGAAAAGGCCTAACGTTCTTTCATCTTTAATTTAAGGGTTGGGCTGAACTGTGGTAGAATCTAAATTAAAACAAACAGATGAAATTCTTGCATAGAAAAATTTAGTATCAGTTTACTGAATTCGATATATCATGTTCTTTAGACTAGAGTCTAGGCTAATACAAATTTTTCTTCCAATTTCTCTTTATTTTTATATTGCTGCGTAGTATATGGGTATTCAATAAAATTTTCGTTTTTCGCTTCGCCATAATTGTAGCAGTAAAAACAAATATACATTTTATAAATTAAACAAACTAAAGGGTACGGTCAAAAAGTCAGCTAAATGCGCATTCCGTGCATTTAGTCGTTCAATGAGCAAAAACCCCTGTAAACAAATTGCACGCGTTTTGGTGTAATTTGCCAGTGACTGCAAATCAGCTGTGCATTTTCGGCATTCAACATCAAGTGACTGCGCATTTAACTGACTTTTTGACCGCACCCAAATTCATTTATATTATTCCTAATATAACACAGTATTATTTACTCCTTTACCTTTCATACAAACCTTTAGACAATTTCGCTATTAGTAAACTGTAGTATGGATTTGGGTACTGTATATCCTAATAAATATGGCTGCCACAACTTATTTACATTTTACTGCAAGTCATTCTTTGATGCAAGTTACACTTTCCATCATTTCGTTTATTACCCCCATACACAAACCGATTTTTTAGGCAAGGGGTCGCAGGGAAGTATATGTCATGCATGTAATTTACACCCATCGCTGCGACCCCTTGCCCAAAAAATCGGTTTGTGTATGGGGGTAATAAACGAAATGATGGAAAGTGTAACTTGCATCATTCTAACACAGCTCGAAATTTTCGGTCCAGCGGATTTAAATCTGTACATTCTCACGCATACATCTTCAGTTGGTGCAAAACTGATTTTTCGGGTAATTTTAATAGCTGTTGAAATATCTTTTTCGAAAAAATACAGTGGCGTTTTATTATTAGTGTCCGACCGAAGGTTCGGCTTCGGCTTCGGCTTCGGCCAACTTCGGCCAAAAAAACACCTTCGGCCACACATTCGGCTTCGGCCAAAGGAGCCGAAGGTTAGCCGAAGCCAAAGTTTTTATATCCAGCCAGGCCAGTCGCTGAAAACGAAAAGAATTGAGAGTGTGACGCGAATGTGACATTGAAACGTATGGTATTCCTCAAATAAAAATAAACAAATCTTTGTTTATTATTTTTGGAAAGCCGCAATTTAGTTATTTAAAATGCATATTGCAATCATTTTCGGCACTATGACTATAAAACAAAATAACAGTGAAGAATTTTCATTATTATGTATATTTTTCAGTCAGTATACCAAGATTTCTGTGTATGATTGAACCTTCGGCTTCGGCTTCGGTTTTGGCCGAAGATTATGGCAAAAGCCGAACATTCGGCATCGGCTTCGGCCTAAAACTGACCTTCGGTCGGACACTATTTATTATTAGTTAATGGTCGTTCTCCGATGTCTACCGATGAATACGACGTCAAGAAAGTCAAGGATTTGGTGCTCAAAAATTGTCCATTGGCAATGAGCGGCCTTGTTGATATTACGCAAATATCGTTTGGTCGATATAATCTATTTTGAAAAATCACATTTGATTTTGGATTTAGCGAAAAATCGCATGCACTTTCTCACACTGCATTTGTTATTCGAAACTTTTTGGCAAAAATGTCGACTCATATCGCGAAAATATGCCATCGAAAAGGTTTTGAAGAAATCGCATTAGAACCATAATACGTGGCGATTTTTGAAGAACTAGAGCATAGTTTAAGGACATCGTAACCATCGTTCTTCTAAACATGGTGATGTAAATAGCGAAACAAAACAAAAATGTAGAAGGATATTTTTTTATACTCATCATTAGACAGGAAAGGAATCCAATGAGGATATCTACACGAAACACTACCCTCTTTCCGTTTTGCTACTCTCGCCTAAAAACCGGTTTTACAACACGTAAGGAATTCTCAACTCAACTATTCAGTCCTATTAAGGGTAAGTAAGTCTGTATTTTCCTTCTTTGAATCCGAATTCGTTTTTTGATTTATTAAAAATATCAAGTTCACATGAACTCAGTTTATTGGTGCTGTTTAAATACCAACACGACCCCTGTAAAATTTTGAATAGGTTATTTATATCAAAATAGACGCCAAGAATAAAATAATTAATTTTCTGGGCCTGTTTATTTCAATTGTTATAATAAGGTTCGTGACAATTATATGAAGAAAATAATATCGTTCAAATGACCAACTCGACAATATTTGCAAGCGTTGACATTTTCACAAATAATTACTTCTTTAATTTTGGCTCCAATGTTGGGTTTTAATGTCGCTAATTGGTTTATTGCTGTAAACATTGTTCTTTAAATTGCTCCGCAAAGAAAGAAGTCTCTATAGGTGTTCGCGTGGCATTTGATTGAATTTCATAGCAATAAAGCGATATTTTAACATGTTGTGCATGCCTTTTTGTTGAAAATAAATATTAGAATCTTATCAATGCCTTCAAGCTATGGCTGGAAAAGGTTTTGTAGCGAGCAGCAGTATTCAGTACCATTTCTCAACATTTCTCAAAATATATTTCTCTTCATTAGATTATTGAAAATTGTAATATTACCTAGAATAGCCAAAAAAATAATAACGTAGCGGAAAAATTGTAAAGGAATTTCAAAAAAACCCTAATATACTGACGGACGGCATAACCTCTACCGTTTTCCGGCATGACCAACTTGGCTTCGCCGGAGTCACAGCCTTTGTCGGCTGGTTATCCAGATTTACATGTTTCAGGAAGCATAACACTCCCACAAGGCTGCCTCCAGCTAACCCCGATGGTTGTATCTCTGGCTCAGGCGTATGCTATTGAGGATATCGACTTTGCCAAATCGAAACTCGGTTGTAAACATTTTTTGTTGCTACATCGGTGGGCTTCATGCAAATTTCTTCTATTTCGTGTGAACGCCTGCAGCATCGAGGAGTTCAAACGCAAGGTCCATAACCTCCGCCCTCATCATCCTCCAGACTTCTATTAACCTATCCTGTCCTCGATTCCTTCCTTCGAACCTGACGGACTGGAAAGGGTAACTCCCGAGCTTGGACTTCCACCCAAAAAAAATAGTATACTTGAAAAAAACTATCAGGTTTTTCAAAATGACAATTTATTATTAGTTGTACATCTTATGAGCATACTACTGTGATCTAAAAATAGTCAGACGCGGGTATCGTAGTTGGTGCATTATGAATTTCGAGCCAATCTGTAATATTATTTTAGCGCTATGCGTTTGCGTCGTTTACACGGAGCTATTCGCCAGAAGCGACCAGAGCTATGACCATAGTTTGGCCAAGACTTCGACTCATATCGTCCCGAAACCGCCATATACGCCTGATTTAGTTAATGAGACCCAACTTCAAGGTCTCGATTGCAATGGGTACATGGCCCTCTGTTTTTCAGACTGAAATATACATGCCATTGAGATCTGCACTAGGCTCGACCTTGAAAAAGATTTAAAAGGCGCCAACTTTGAAATCTTTTCCGACAATCAAGCTGTTATCAAGGCACTGTCAACGTGAAAGTTTTCATCCAAAATAGTTGCAGGCTGCTTTGACGAACTCCAGAGTCTGGCCAGCAAAAATATAGTCTCGCTCTGCTACATCTCCGGAAACTGGGGTTTCGAAGGAAATAAGGCTGCGGACAAACTCTCGAGGAAGGGGTTTGAGACGCTGATCCAGGGCCCAGAACCTTTCTGTGGGATCTCATGGTCCCGCTTCCATTGGGACCGAGGACTGAGTGCAGGGGCTGAACCTAGCCAATTGGGAATCAATCCCAGATCTAAGACATGCTAAAGAACTAATAAGATCCTTTGCCTTAAGGGCGTTATAACTCGAAACAGGACGGACCTTAGGCTGTTGGTGAAATATCTGATTGGCCATGTGGGGTTGCGGTTCCACATCCTACGACTATCTCAGGAGACAGAATGCCCACTATGCATGGAAGGTGATGAGGCTTCCACACAAGTTCTCTGTGAATGTCCTGATTTGATCTGCCTTAGAAGAAGGACGCTTATCAGAGAGCTTCTGAGTCCCGCTCAAGCTCGTTCTTCTTCAACTAAAGACTATTGCATTCGTTCGTAATTGGGGTATGTACACAATAGGGGTAACTTATCCACGATGTTCACCATATGGGTGGCACTCATCCTCGCTTCTTCTTTTTTTTCTAACGGCTCTACAACAGAGATCGAGTCCTGGCCTTTCGCAACTGATCTCTCCATCGGTCCCGGTTCTGAGCCAATCTCATCCAGTTTGGTATCCTTAAGCTCTGGGCGCCCTGGTCTAGCCATCCTTCCAGCGGAGGTTGGGTCTTCCTTGCTTTCACACCCTATAGATCTTACCGCATACTCACATAGTCCTGTTTGTTTATGATTAAAACCTGCTACGTATCGGTGTAAATAAGGTTACGGAGTATTAGCCGAGATCTCCTCGGTTGTTTCTTAAGCTCTTCCTACATTATACATTTGCACAAATTAGATATTGCCATTTAGATCATAAAGGGTCGTAAGCGCAGTCTATGATATTCATTCCAAAAGAAAATGTTTGCTACACATTGGAATGCCATTACTCGAAATAGAATTTTCCAGCAATTTATGAGCGATCTTTTCAGTATTAAATATGTCATAATGATCAATCTGCTTTAGTCTTAATTTATGAAAAAACAATGAAGAACTTTTATCAAAGGTGATGCGAAATTGATTTCTTTTTGTCTAGAATACTGTTCAGCACTGTTTTGGAGTTAGTGATCTTATAACATTGAATGTTCTAGTCCGAGAGAGCTCTCAACAAAATATGGTCGCAATTCTTCTCAACCGGATGTTAATTTGTGTGCTTGCTAATTTTGGGCCAGCGGGGTCAACGTCTGCCAGTTTTGGGTTACATCTTTGGATCCCTGTGGACCAAAAATGGTAAGGTTTCATGTTATTTGAAAACCCGGTGCCCAACTGATCAAATATAAATAAGATTGAGCAATTTTAAACGCCAAATATTATTTAAAAAATATAAAAAGAACCAATTTTTATTTTAAAATTTAGGCTTCACTCTTCGTTAAGAAAAATCGAAGTTGGGCGAAATTAAATATTCCTAAGCCATGTTTTGTGCTTTCTGAAAAAGTTCTTTATATGCACATAATATACAAAAAAACGTAAAGATATCTTAAAAAGAAGACCCATGTGTATTCTAGGATTATAATATTCTACATTTCTATTTACTTATTATATTGAAAAAAATTCAATTACTCAGAAAGCTCGAACTGCACCAAATGTTCGGCGTTTATCGGGGCTTATACACCCTTCTCTTGCCTTAAAGACGCGTTCGAAAAAATTTTCTTATTATAAAAAGATATCACAATTTACTTTTTTCCAAAATAAAATTGAAAATTTATAATTGTAAAAATATTTAAATAAAATTGATTAAAAAATTTCGGTTTTTTATTCTTTCAGACTATGCTAGATAAGGAAAAGAAGAGGTTCCATGAAATGGCTGAAAAGGACAAAGCCAGATACGATATGGAAATGCAAAATTATGTTCCACCCAAAGGTGTTATGCTTGGCAGAGGAAAGAAAAGGAAACAAATTAAAGACCCCAATGCACCCAAAAGATCATTGTGAGTTCGTTGAAACCTTTTAAATATATTTTCAATAACTATTAATATTGATCAATAAAATTTAACTATTTTCTTTTTAAAATTAACTTACAGATCGGCATTCTTTTGGTTTTGCAATGATGAACGTAATAAAGTTAAGGCACTCAATCCTGAATATGGTGTAGGTGATATTGCTAAGGAACTTGGTAGAAAGTGGTCAGATGTTGACGCTGAAACAAAACAAAAATACGAGTTAATGGCAGAAAAAGACAAAGCACGATATGAAAGGGTAAGTTTGATATAAATAATGCAATATTTTATTAACACATCCGTGTAACAAAATTGGATCATTTTAAGCAGATTAGAATTCCAAATGCGACTAGACATGACAATTGATTATTTAATCCATTCATCGTACTTCATTTTCTTGAAACGTTTAAATTTTTCTTAGTGGACGAACTTTTCTTTGGAGTTATGTGTACGAAAAGACATTTCGGATTATTACATAATTACATACTATTCCATTTATCTTTACGTATTTCATTAATCAATTATGTTTAACGAATGCCGCTTAATGTCATCTCCGTTTTATATTCGGCAGAAAGTCTAATGCCCTTTTTTGATCAATTACTTTTCTTTTATAATATACAAGGGGGCCAAAAGTAATGTCATAATATGAATGTGTCATACTTTTTACAAATGGCGTGAAATGTCATTGTGCTTTGACATTTATGTTGTAGACAGGAAATGAATTAGTTGACAACAAGCAATGGAGCGATACACACCTGAACTATAATAGACGTACATTGGTGTACGTTTTTAACGAACGTACGTATCTGTCACCGGAAACCTTGACGTAGAATTGACCAGAATAATAGCGGTAAACATTGTTTGAATTTGAGTCTGAAAACAAGAAATATGTACGATTTTGACATTACAACGCCGTCAACTGGGATCCAGTTCCCATAAGACGGCTTTATATTACGTTTAACGAAACATTAACGAAAACAAGTACATGGGCTGTTCGTTTATTATAGTCAATCATTCATTTTCACCTTAGAGCCCTCGGAACAACGCTGCTCGACGAACGCCGAGTAAAACGACGATAGTGTGTAGCGAGCTTGAGTTTCCTTAAGAGAGGGAATTTATTAATTGCATCCTCTTAAACTTATTTTCCACTATTAATGTTTATTAACAATAACAATTCTACTTTGTTTATAAATGTTCTTCAATCTTCATTTTTCATCTCATACTCGAGAAATACAACATTGTGTAAAAATAAATTCAAATACGTTATTTACCACAACCAGAGCAGACTCACTCAAAACTGCTTTAATTAAGTTTCATTTGTAATTTCGTTATTGGTCAACTACCTGCGGTTTTTAGCAATACATTACTTAGCGGTTGGTTATAGAAAATGTTTTGTCTAACTTCATTTAAGCCTTATATAATTATTGGTTATTAGTTATTGGTATTTTGCAACTCACCTATCAAGTAGTAAAAACTGACGCCAGAAAAGTGTTGATATGAAGGCATTACAGAATTTGTCAACTTCATTGTGAACATTGGGTTTTTGCAAGCGTTTATGTCAGTCATCAGTTTGGAGATATTAAATACAAACTCAACCCCATCTCTGTTCGCCTCAATTTCTACCTTAAGCCGGCTCTACACGATGCTATGAACACCCACCAACGTTTGACGCTTGAAGGTAAGACGTATCGTGTGGCAGATGCTCGAGCTACGAGCTTCCAAAGTCAAACGACCAACGTTCGGGTTTGAACACGTTCGGGCTGTGATGGGTATCACTCCAACGTTGAAAGCCGACATTGGAATCAAAGGTTCACCGCATCGCGTAGAGCCGGCTTTACCTGACACTGCCATGCCAGCGCCCATTGTGTTCCTCTCACTCAATATACAGAGTGTGGAAAGGTGTCTCAGAGCTTCATGTCAATAAATTTATTGGCCTTGATTGTGTTCCCCCTATGGTGGTTAAAAATTTTACTCACTTTTGGTTAAACCTCTGCACCAACTTGACGTGGTTTCATACTTTTCCAGAGTTTATCCAGACTCTTGAAAACTGGTTTATGTTCAGCTTATACCGGAAAAGGTGGGTGTCTAACTACACGCCAATAGCAATGACTTCTCTGAAATCATGGAGACAATAATAATTAAAAAGCTTATGAAATATCTTGAATCCATCAAATACTAGACGACAAGTAGTATGGCTTTACACCGAAAAGATGTATTAGCGACCTTTTTATATGCCTAGAATGGCACCTCGTTTTGGTGAGTTTGGCCTGTTTGCTCGAAGGTTTTTGATAGCCTTTGGCACCTTGGGCTGTTACTAAACTCCCTGCCAACTATTGGTATTAACTCTCTTCTAAAGAACTGCATTGATTGTTTTCTTTCTGCCATTCAATGAAGTTAGTATTGGATGGCATCGAATCTAAACCACATACGATATCTGCAGCTGTCCTCCAGGGCAAAATTCCATCACCAGCTCTTTTCCTAGTTTTTATAAAAGACTTGCTCTCATGCCTCTCCAATTCACTTCATAGCTTTGTTGACGACGGTACCCTGCGGTTTGATAATGTAAGACAATCACGTGGCAGAGCTTGTCTGCATCATCGTGAACTCATGTCATGTCTCATGGGGCCCCAAGAACCGTGACGAAGTTAATGCATTCATCTCCAATAAAACTTGCACCGACTCTCCCTCTATTTCAGTGGGCAATAAGAACAAAGGGCCGAACCGTTTCAAAATATCCTAGGCATAGCATTAGCTGAAGGCCTGCGCTGGAATAACCACATACTCCAAATTGCTAAACAAGCATCACAGTGCCTGGATTCCTTAAAAGGTGCAAATTTCTCCTTCAGCCATCGGCCAGGGTTATAATTTACAAGTCCTACATTGGTCCCCGCCTTAAATACAATTGGTATATCTGGGCCGGGCCCCTGCGGACCACCTTAGCTTGGCTGGACAAGGTACAAAACTGCGCTGTCAAACTTATTGGTGATTGCGCCATTTGCTCTTCAATTGACTTATTAAGGAATCACAGGATTGTAGCAGTTCCGGCAAAACTTTACCGCTTTTACCACAATGATTGTTCTATCGAAATAAATAACCTTCTCCACGGCAACGTTTTCCCCAAAACACAAGACTAGCCTGCTCGGCTCACTAGCAAACCCTTATGTTTGCGCTCACTTTGACCTAGGAATTCGTTTGTAACTAGAACAACTCGACAGGCTTCCACAGTCAGCATTCTCGAACTCATACAGAATCCAAGAGTTCAAACACAACGTACTCTTCATCGATCCCACGAACTCCCATTATTCTTCCATGGCTCTGTAGCTCAATTCCAGCCTTGGCCTTCATCAGCTTTTTCCTTCCTCCAGAGGTCTCCGCAGCTTGCCTCGAGTTTCTTGTGTCGAGGAGTATTGCTCAGCCTTAACACTTCTCACCTTTACCATGGTTTGTCAACTGGTCTTTTCCCATCTGGCAACACAGACGTCGATTCAAGTCATCTGTTTCGAGTTTTCCATTGAATTTTTCCATTTAAAACTCGTAACAAATGAGTTGAGACGACTTCCCAGCTTCTACCCCAGGGATTTTTTTCGGCATCCTTGAATCAACCTTTCTTTGAACATGACCGGCCCAAAGTCAACGCAGTAGCTTGGCATATGCTACGGTTTCCTAGGATCACTCCTGCGTCTGCTGTTACTGCGTCCTCCTTTTTCTCTATTTTAACATTTAATAAATGATGGAAAACGAAATACCGTGTATCACCTCGAATTCGAATGATCATTCAAGGCCAATGAAATTGAAGAATGATCATTCGATGAAGCCCATGTATCAAGGGTATAAGCCGTCCTCTTGTTTTACTCCCTGTGTGATTTCAAATTCATACGTGGGCGTTTTTTTTGTATTTTCACCAGTGAGCGGGCCACTTAATGTGCAGTTTATCAATTTTGTCAGCTTTGACCGTATTCTTAGATCCATTAGAATTTCTATAAGTTTTCGTCTATGTATCGCTTTGTACGCTTGCTTATAGTCCACGAAGATCTGGAATATGTTGACGCTCTTCTCCCAGCTTTTTTCAATGGTTTGTCTTAGTGCACGGCCACAACGTAGCCGGCCTAGCCTAGCACTGCACATAACACCATATAAGTTTAGTGGGCGATGGTCAAATTTTGTTCTTGCTAGGTGCGATGGCTGCGTTGTGGCCGTGCACTTAGAGTAAGCGGCTCCAGTGCTGAAAGTTGATTCGTGTGGCGTGACAAGTCATTTAAGTTGAAGAAGGTGACGTTTCAGTCGAATTTCGAATTTCCGTTTGCTACCTGATCGCTTCGTTCGTGCACAATTCGATCTCCTCGAAGCGTCGTCCTACGAGCCCTACTGCGATGTCATCGCAAACTCCATCGCAACTGCTTCTTTTGGGAGGCGTAGTCTTAACACATCATTATACATTCTGACACACAGGAGAGTATTCAGGACCGATCCCTGCGGAACTCCGCATCTTGTTCTGTACATCGTCGGCCCATCTTCAGATTTACAATGAAGTGACCTGCCTTCTTTCCTTTTTAAGAAAAATACCAAACAACAGTGGGCCTGATCATGGTTGGCGCTTGAAGTGAGAAATGGCGCGGCGACTGTAAAACGGAATCATAGTTCTCGAAAAAACTGACATTTGTCGGGAAAAACGCCTTCAGGTGTATCACAGTTGATCTTTTTAAAATAAAAAGTTACGTTTTTCACGACTGATTTTAAATTTTTTTAATTATAAGAAATGTTCAAACATTTTCAAGCGACAACCATAAGGTTTTTATCGAAAATTGTCATGTCGCTGCATTCGCCAACTATGATACGAAAAACGACAACGACAAACGGCGCTGTCATTTTTTCGCCGCGCCAACCATGATAAGGCCCAGTGTCGAAGGGTGGCTGTGTTTGTCTGACTACCCCCCCGGTCCAAACTGATCCGCCGGCAGTGAAGTCTACTTTGTTAAACAGAATTACTAATTCTTAGGAAATGATCTTATAATATTTTCTTATAATTTTTTTTCAGGAAATGACAGAATATAAGCAAAAGGGCAAAATCCCACTGTCGGCGCCGTCAATGCAGCAGCAAGTTCAACAGCAGGCGGCGGCAGCGCAGCAACAGGCTGCAGCAGCGGCGGCGGCTGCGGCTGCAGCTGCTGCACAACTTGCGGCGGCGCAAGTGGCTGTGCAGGATGCTGAGGTCGATGACGACGAGGATGTAGAGGACGAAGAAAATCATTAGATTTTAAGCGCGTAATAAATTTTTGTAAAATAATATTTGGTAATAATGTACGATAAGTGAAATTATATTTTACTCTACTGTCGACCTCCTTCCTCCCTATTTTTTTAAATGATGGATTTGTTTTTATTTTTTTTTTTACGTTTTCATTATTATTTCTATATAAAAAAAAACAAAAACCATTAAGTTGATATTTAAAAAAAAAAGAAAGAAAGAAAAGAGAAAAACTTAATTTTTAATTCTAGACTAATCTCATATATTAAAAAAAATGAACATTTTTTATTTTTATAATTTAATTATTTTGTACGAACGCTAAACTAGCAACTATTAGTAATAATAATAATAAAGTCAAACAATAGTGAAAAAAAAATTCTGACTGTATATACTTAAATTGCAAATAAAAAAAATTATAAAAATGGACTAATTCAAAAAAAAATGAAAAAAAAAATTGCAAAAAGTGAAATAAGTAAAAAAAATAAGCAAAAAAGTTTAATTGAATAATAATGAAAATAAGTAAAAAAAATCGTTAAAACACAAAAAGTAAGATTATATTTCTCTCAATTGTGTACATATTTAAAATTTATAGTAATTACAATTACAAACAAATTTTTTTGACAACATTGAAACGTTGTGGTCTGTACGTATGTATTGTAATTATAAAATTAAGTTTTAATTTTTACATTAATAACATATAGATTAAAAAAACATACGTGAAAAAAATGCATGAAAAGAGGCAAATAACAAAACAAAACAAGAAACAACATAAATTGAATATAATCTCCGTAAGTAATATTAAAAAAAAACGCTTAAGGAAATCTATACCATCCCCTCGATTCGTTTTTTTTTGGTCTAATGAAAGTTGATTATGTTAAAATTTTCAAAATAAAATAAAACACATACAAAAATAAATTTCTTCCACTCGTGGAATTATTAAGTAAAATACACGCCCTTCAAAGTTCTTTTTCCATCAGATTAGGATAATTTTCAAATTCATAAATAGTAAACAAAACAACAAAAAAGAAAAATGAAGCTCAAAGCGATTTATTTGAATATTTTTTTTCTTTCGTGCTCTTTATTTTCTCTCATTTAAACTTAAGTAAGAAATCATATGAATACAAACAAAAAAAAACAAACAACAAAATTCGGAAGCTTTATTTACTACTAATGTTTAAAAAAAATTAAAACTATAAACTAAAAAAAATTCAACAAAAAAAAAAAGAAAAAAACTATAAACTATAAATACCAGCGTTTGTTTTATTAAAATATATTTTAATAAAACTTTTTTCAATTAAATTAGTTCTATTTAAGGACTGAAATTCAGTTTAGTTATGTTGTGTACAACTCGCAATTATTATAATAATTTATATACTGATTGAGAACAGTATTTTTTTATTTTTTTTTTGTCTTAATTATTATTATTATTTGTCTTCTAAGTTGCATAATTATTATGTTTATGTTGACGAATGATGATCTGCTTACTTGATGAGTTTGATGGGAGGGAGATAAAATAATTCTTTGAACTTAAGTAAAACAAAAATATTTTTTATTATTAGTAGTTATTCAAAGGTAAAACAAAAAAAAAGAAGAATAATAATTAAAAAAAGAAGAATGCAAAAATAATAAGAGAATGATAAAAAATACAGAAAAAAGGTTTTTTTTTTGTTTTTTTATTTAAAAAAAAAGAAATTTACAACCTAGTACTTGTACAAGAGAAAATGTGAGATGATTGGACAGACTTAACTTGTTGTGTACGCATATATGAGAAATTTCTGTCTTCTATAATTTTTACAAATTCTATTTAATTTCCACAAAACAAACAAAAAACATTTATATAATAAATCATAATAATAAATGTCATTCTAATCTGTAATGATTTTAGAGTTAAAAAAATATCCGATAGTTTTATTTATTAATTCCTAAATAATATTTGAGTTATATTAATCCCGGTACTCGAATGTATCCGTCGTATTAGAAATTATGGGCCAAGTCAATAATGCACGTTGCGCGAGCAACAGCAATTGGAAGTCTGTAGCTGAATAAGTCAATTGCTCGCGCAACGTGCATTATTGACTTGGCCCTATTTCGTGTGATTTTCTTATGGTGAAATTAGTTTTAATTAATATCACCAAAATATTTATTATTAATTAAATATCACCAAAAATTTAAAAAAAATATTTTCCCACCCATCGTTTTTATTTAAAAAAAATGGGCGCATCACCTCGAGGTTTTCCGTGACAATGGACTTTATTCTGGTTGTCACTTCACCCTAGTGACAAATGTCAAATGAAAAAAATCTCGCTTACAAACGAAGTGAGAACAATTGTCACTGAATTCGTCATTTCTCGATATCAGTGACAACTGTAAAGGCCCAAACATATAGCAGAAACGAAAACGATCCGAAACGAAAAGAATGAAAGAAATCGTATGAAAATGTATGAACTCGGTTATATAAACGAACAGAACCGAATCGGAACGAATGATATAAACTTATTTCATTTAAGTATTCGTTTCAACTATTCAGCCCGTTACTTTGACAGTTCGACAGACGTATGTTTTCGTATTTGAAGTAATTAGAACGAAAAGGAAGTTTTTTTAAAAGAATGCAGTCAATACGAGGTGAAAAAATTTAAATTATGATTTCTCTTGTGATTTCTCGACATCCGCCATAAATTATATAAAGTGTATAATATGTGTATTTATCGAAAATAAAAAACTCGTCGACTCAATGCAAAACTTGTCAACAAATGTCAAGAACCGATTCGCTCAGGCACCTATATAATCGCTGTCATTTTCAAGTTCATTTCGTTTTCGTTTCGGTTTCTTTTCTTTTCGTTTCTGCTATATGTTTGGGCCTTAAAGCTGGAAACAGATTGAACGATCATAAGCGTTTATCAGCGCCGACAAACGTCTAAATGAAAATGAATACACACAACCTAATTATAGTGAACAGATTGCACGATTATCAGCGTTCATCAGTGCTGGAATAAACTCTATTTCTATTCTGATGAACGTAGTCATGGAGACTATACAAGGAGATAAAACTCTTATGGAGAAAATGGCAGGAAATGGATGGGTAGAAGAAACTAAACTTCTAGTTCAACTTTTGGCCACAGATGTCACCTTTGTCCGATGTACCCCAACATGAAGTTAGCTCAATTTGACCTATTTCGACGATTCGTTCAAAATTAAGTTAGTCGAAATGGGACAATGCAAAAATAAATTCATTGGAAATTAATAAAAATTCATTGGAAACATCAAAAATTGATTAATTACGAATAATCGCATTGATATAAATTGAATTTAGAAGCTGCTTTTTCGTAAACATAAAATTACAATTCGATGATTTTCTATGGCAACACTTATCTTTCGATTTGGTTGTAATACCAAATATAAAATTAGAAAATCGACAAGCTTTTTCTAAGCCAAATATGGCCATGGGTCAGAAGCTCTTTTATTTGGACTCCCTGTTTCTGGAAAGCCTCTTCCTCTTTTTTAGCGCCGTCCCCTCACTGGATGTAGTGCAGGTATTACTTACCTTACTTCCTTTTCCCCGCATTTTGTGGGAGGCGACCTTGGGCCGTATTGAGTTTCTCGAGTCGATATCAACTTCTGCCGATAAATAAAAATTGGTTTTTGGCAACACGATATCGACAACGTTATCGTTTCTTTACGTGTCGATAAAGACGTTGGACGTTGATTAAAAAGCTAAATTTATTCATACAATAAACGCTAAATTTATTCATTCATTCAATTTGATGGTTTTCTATGGCAGCGCTTATCTGGCTATCTGGTCGCAATGAAACTTAGAGGAAATCGAGAAGCTTTTTTTGTCGAGTCGATCCATCGACTCGAGAAACCAAATACGGCCCCTGGCCACCTTCGCGGCCTTCTCCGGCAATGGGACATATATCCCTACCGCGCGTTTATTTTCTTTATTTGTACTCATCATGGTTTGCAGTGTTCTTTTTCGTTTACCTACTTAAAAAAAGATTAGGGAGGAATGGGATGGGCAGCAGGGACTATCTTAAGGAGGAGAAACCAAGGTTGGAAGGACGACTGTCTGCTAAATTCTAGGACGCGTTACCTAGAGTGAGTCCGATTAATGGACGGGCCTTTGTATCTAATTGTAGCAGTAGAGCTTGCCTCAGTCATATGGGGCCTTATTCTCTATTACAATACTCAAATAATTTCTTGCTCTATTTTTTTAACAGTTGCTTTTCTTTGAGCTGCTCTGCTTTTTTTTTGTTTCATTAAACATGGCTCATATTGTTACAGGTTCGAGTAGAATTTAGTCAGTTTTGTAATAGAGAATAAGGACCCTGAGATGGTGGAGAGGGAGTCACCTGGTCTTTAGGGGAATCTCCGCCTACTACTAACCCACAAGATGTAGTGGTCTATTGATCACATTAAAGCAAATAAAAAATATCGGGCCTTATGGTAACTAAGATAAAACAGCATTTTTATTTCATGTACAATAAAAACAGCCCATTCCAAAAATTGTACATACAAGCATAATCTTATAATTAAAGAATGAGATCAGAAATTTTATCTTATAATACTGATAACCCGGTACGAAAATTTCAACATGGAAACATTAAATCTAAAATTTCACTTCTCCGCTTCTGTCCATCTTTATCATCATCATCAGCAAAATGTCGAGGATAAGTTTCACCACTGAACGCATTGCATTCTTCCAAAGAGTCATCATTACTGGATTGGCACAAATTGTGCAGAACACAAATAGCTTCGATTACCTTCTTAACTTCTCTCAGATTCCTCGCTTCCAATGCATACAGCGAATGAAACCTTTTGGTCATTTTATCTATTACTGAATTTATAATTGACTTATTGCTTTCTAGCACCGCGTTCAGTTGTTCCTCCCTTTCATTTGCGGGATTGCTGTAGGGTCGAATCAAATGTCTTCTTAACGGCAGCGACATATCACCAACGAGAAAACAATCCTTTGGAATTATTTCATGCTGGACCGACATTTTGCGTCCTAGAGGTGATTTATCGAATGAATATGATGTCGCCAAGTCAACATAACAATCGATTACGATTTGATCTGAGGTACAGACTAGCTGTAAAACGACAGCTGTATCTTCATCCTGACTCTCTAAGAAAACATCAATTTTCTTTAATGTAATTATACCGACGGAATTCGGTATGTGATATTTGTTATATTTTTGAGCCTTTTGAAGCACTAAGCTCTGATCTTCTGGAGTCTTTGGCCACTTTACGAAGGCCCTTAGGCTTGTGGATAATAAAGTGCAGAAGTTATTTACACCCCAATGACAAATATCCAGAGGAATTTTAAATCTTCGTGAAATCTTTTCGAAATGTTCATCTGTAGCAAGTTTCCAGAGTCCCAATGAAACAAACCCCTTTTCGGATATTACTTTTCCGTTGATGTCCCTCATATGTGCTGGAATCAGTGGCTTTAATATATCAAAAAGTTTCTGAAAATCAAAGAGAAAATTAACGCCTCCAGTATAAGTACAATACACAATTTTATTACATTAAAAGTATCTTTAGAAATGTGCAAGTTTTCTTGAAATTCCTTCTCGCACAGTTGTTCACCCAGTCGCAGGGTCAACTCCCCGGCTGCTTGTGCCTGGCTGCTGCTGGATGTTCCCTGTTCCGATTCTGAGCTTTCAATTAGAGAGTTTTCTGATTGTGATGCTGGCGATTTGCTGGCCCCAGCATTATCAAACGGATATCGCTTTTCTTTCTGCATTTCATAAACCAACAAATCGAGTCCGTCTTCATCGTCGTCTTCAAAAAGTGAATTATAAACATACGAGGGATAATTTATTTTTGTTATTTTATTATCCAGGGCAATATCCTTGCCAATTATTGTGGCTATATTTATAAGAAGTGCCTTTTCCTCCATTTATATAACTTTAAATATTTATGTTAATTATAAAGACCGTTTTCCAAACACTTGAGTAAGGTGACCGGAATCTTGGTTCTTGACATATCACAATATCGTCATGAATTTTAGTGGACACTGTCACAACCGAAAACAAAAATAATTCTTGTTCTTGCTTATTTTGAATTTGGTACATCATCTGAAAAAAAAAACCATGGAGAATACTTAGAATAGAGAACTACAGGAAAGGCCCTCGGGTATAAAACCGTGTATGGGAGCGTAGTGAAATCGCTATCAGACAACTGTCAAACTGGTACAATTTCTTGTTAGTTAACTGTCAAATTTTCCCGCGGCACTTTCTTTAAAACGAGTTTTTCTATAAAATTTATTTACAGTTTTTCGCAAAACTAATTAAAAAGAAGAAAGAAAGTTTAAAGAATTTGTTTTTGTCAATTAGAAGTTGTTACGAGTGAATTTTCAGTGAAAAAAGAGCAATGAAGTGTGCAGTTTGAATTTCACTACGCTAAAATTCTCCGAGGGCCCTTCCTGTAGTTTTGTATTCTAAGGGAGAATATACAAGGAGACAAAACTCTTATGGGGAAAATGACAGGAAATGGATGGGTAGAAGAAACTAAACCTCTAGTTCATTTTTGGCCACAGATGTCACCTTTGTCCGATGTACCCCACATGAAATTAATAAAAATTCATTGGAAACATCAAAAACTGATTAATTACGAATAATCGCATTGATATAAATTGAATTTAGAACCTGGTCAACAGCTGTAAGCTGGTAAACGTAAAATATATTACTAATCAACGAACTTTGCCATGAACCGGATAAATACAATCGGCCATGTTTTTTGGGGTACATTTGACTGCAGCGCCACCAATAATCAAACGAAAATTGACAACACGTAGTTTTGTCTCCTTGTATAGCCTCCATGAAAAAAAAACATTAGACAGGTTCTAGAGCTTAGAATAAAGAAGCTAAGGAACAGAACATAGCGTACATGTATACGGATTCGAGGGAAGCATCTGGGATTCAAGTGCCTCTCGCTCTAATTGAAAGGAAACAACCATATGTTCATAGGTTTTAACCAACGCTTTTGACACTCTTCCCCCTTGAAAAGTTTATAAAATTTATTCGTAAAAATTAAAATTGTAAATTAAAGTTATAGTTTTTTTTACAAAGTGACAATCCTGGTACAATCCGGAAAGGAAAACGCCGTGGAGGGCAACTGAGAACATTCGCTATCATAGGTAAGGCCCGATTCACAATGAGAGCATTAAGCTTCAAATTTTTTTTCTATAGTTTCAGCTTCATTTGAAGTTTGTAGCTTGAAGTTGTGAATGGGCCTATTCACACAGTGCATATTCATGGCGCATAAAACCGGTTTTATAGATGAGAGAGGGAAGGGAGCGGAAGAACTTAACGAAACATTTTTCACGCAAAACCAAACGCGTGAAAACTAGCACACATATAAAAAGTTGCTTCTATCTCTTGCATTCTTTAGCTCTGTTTTTCTCTAACAAAGTAAATTTCATCTGCAATACATTTAAATGTTCCTGTATAGCATTCAAATTAACTATCCATAATTTACGCCCCGTGTGAGTTGCTAGGAGTTGAGTAAAACCGGTTTTACTCACCACAGTTATGGCAACGTGTGAACATGCCCAATGTGAATTATTTACCAAGTTTATAGCCGCAAAATTAAATCGATTTAACTCAAGATTACGCCAAAATTTCGAATTAACGTATAAACGGTTAAATACCCGAGAATCGAGAATTCTCACAATTACATTCTTATAACTTTGGCTTAAGCTGAAAAATTTCGGTTTAAGCCATAATTCGAATTATCCCGTTTATACGACACAAAATTTTGATGATCCATAATTCGAATTATTTTTGAAGTAGCTATAAACTAGGTAACTGTACATAAATCCTATAATCCTAAATTATTGCAGCTTGAGGCTTGAAACTCTCATTGTGAATCCGGCCTAAGTCATTACCAAGTTTATAGCAGCAAAAACGGATATTTAAACGACGTTTCGAAAGCACAAAAATGTGTTCGTTGTACGCTCGTGTAGAACCATCCATTCTTATAATTTTGGTTAAGCCGAAAAATTTCGGTTCACTGTACATTGTGTGAAAATTTCATCAAAACCGGACGTGAAGACCCTCATCTGGATATTTACCCGATCGTGGGCACGTTCCTTCCTACGTCCAGTGTAAACATTGTCTAACAGCACTAGTTGTCGAATCTATCCAATATTGCTTTTGCTGCAAAAATTGCCTGTTCCTGCTTTTTCAATCCGTATTATCAAACTGTTTTAACAATTCCAATTCAGTATTGGTTCAGTGTAAGCAAAAGTTTGACAAATCCACCTTCTACCGCACCTGAGGCCAATCGATAAAACATTCCGCTCCGTTGCAGTGTCGTGCTTCAGTCTGTTTGTAAGCAAGTAAATTGATTTAATAATTAAAAAAATATAAAAAATGGCAGGAAGACCAAAACGAGGCTCAGCATTATCACTTGATAAAACATTCGTTTCTGCAGGGTCGCAGCCTAATAACGCAGTGAGTAACCTAAATTTTAGGAAAACGGCGGTTTCAGTTTTCACTTCAATATGTCAACCATTTTATGAAAATTATAAACCTTCAAGATTACTTTGTTTAAATTATGCGATTTTTTTTGTATATACAATTGATATTAGTTATTTTTTAAGTTTTTTTTTATATTTCCGGGTTTGGGGGCAGTAGTCGCCATTTTGTATTTTTTGATAAGATGTCTTCGGGTAGAAAGCGGTACAATTCCATCAGAATAAAAAATGTTTCAACTCTAATTTATATAACTGGTACTGGTAAAAAATTTATTAATATCGTTGCGGTAGGTTAAATAAATAAAGCGAATAAAATATCTAGTTGTTTCTTGAAAACAATCATTTGTGTAATTCGAATCCTGTATAACTTACTAGGTCATGAACATTATGTTGGCAAACCTTTTGTATACTAATTTAATTATATAGTTCAAATTAAGCACAGCTAACTATATGCAAAAATGCAAAATACTGAAGTGCTACCTTCCCTACACCTTGATTTAGTAGCGATTTAGCCGGCTAACCTACTTTCCATTTTGAATTATAACAAATTGGTTTATAAAATTTCTGATTCTTTAACGAAAGTAAAGTTACATGTTATGCTTTTTGATTAATTAAAAAAGTACGATCTTTCATACAGTGTTTTAAAATTGCACGGCGACTTTCAACTTTTCATAAGAAATAATGATTCCGCGCCATATCTCTAGCTTTGAGATACTTGCGAGCAGATGTCGGCAGATCGGAAACAATGAGGGCACTTTCAGTAATGCAGGTTGCGTGCGCAATTGACTTATTCAGCAACACACTTCCATTGCTGAATAAGTCAATTGCGCACGCAACTTGCATTATTGAAAACGCCCTGCCTTCATAAGGGCTCAGGGACTGTAGTATCTCTTAAAATATTGCTAAATCCATCTAGTTGTATGTGGGAAGCCGATTTATTAAGTTTTTTATCCTTCAACTTATGTACCACACATACAAATGCGCTAATTGATTAAAACTGTCTAGAACGTCAATAATGTTCTATTTCACTTCAACTTCATTATTAAATTAATATAACAATAACCTTGCCTAGCTGGAGCTTAATTTAACAATAACCTAATAACTTTGATACTTTTCGCAACATAATAGCCGTGTTCCTTTTCTGCCTTTTTTACTCGTCTTTACTTGGAACTACTCCTGCTCTCACAGAGGTTTATATAGGTTTTACTCAAATCGACAAATTTTGCGTTCCTTTAATTTTTTACTCCGGAGTACTAAAAAGTAGAAAAGGAACACAGCTAATGTCACCATTTTCGTGTTAGCTGAACCCCAAATTTCACCTGATGATGGCCCCTGTGCTGAAAATCGAGTCCTGTGGCGTGACAAGTTGTTTGAGGTGAAAAAAAGTGACGTTGCAGTCGAATTAGGCACCTCCATACACAAATTTTATACGTGCGGGCCTTTTCTGTAGTTATACCCAGCGGAAAATGGAGTGCTGCAATAGCCATATTTGAGCAGTCCTTACTTCCCAACCAGTTCCGTATACTTTTTAACATTGCATGTCGTTAAAGGGCAGCATTCCTTTTAATGCTCCTTTAAAAGCGTTTTGGAAGCATTATAAAAAAGCTTTTTAATAATGAATATTCTTGGAGGCCTGTGGATATGTGAATAACGAAGTCGGAACGTTTTTATTTTTGTTCATCTTTTGCAGTTGTCTTTTTATTTCCAAAGCGCGAGTGTGGTTTTACCAAAGCGGTCCAACAACCAAGTATACTAATCACCTCCGATGCTGCTTGTCTTTCGTATCGAACGAGAACCGATCTATTGAGTATGGTAATCTCATCCTTTACGGTCACGAAGATAATTGCTCATTTTCTTCGTTCAAAAAATTTCTGAAAACTCCAGTAATGCTCCCTTTCTTTTAATATTTTGCGAATTGCCTTTCCCGTCTTGACCAAGGGCTCTATCGTTTATGGAAAGGAGGACAATGGCATTTGACCCCATTTACAAAAATTATGGTACATTCACATTATAACATTACTTTTGCATATTAAAAGATCATTAATCGGTATGTTTTCATTTCCTTTTTTTCATCTCTATATTAAAAAAATTATGCTGGTTGGTTATTAATAGGGGCCCTTTTACACGACCGGACAACGAACAGACAAAACGTACGAACAAACTGGGGTTTATGGGAAAGAGGGTGAGAGAGGGGCCGGTTTTCCATCGTCCTCTCTCACCCTCTTCCCCATAAACCCCAGTTTGTTCGTTCGTTTTGTCTGTTCGGTGTCCGGTCGTGTAAAACCGGCCTAGTATATTTTCATACCGCGTTGTCGTCCTCATATTCCTTTGGCTGCTTTTACATGAGCGGACACCGAACAGACAAAACTTAACTGTAATCGTTAATTCTCTTTTGAAGTCCGATGGAATGTCGTACGTGCTTTTACACCGGCAAACCCCAACGAGCGAAGTACTATGTCAAAACTTAATGGCTTTTTGTTGCTTTTTGAAATACTCTTTTGCTTCCTTGTCCTAGCAGCGACGCTGAAACTGTCAAAATGTTTGTTTAAAAGTTCGTTGAGAGTGTCCGTTAAAATTGTCCGCCTTCCCCATCGTCCTCTCTCACCCTTTTCACCATAACCCAGTTCGTTCGTTTTGTCTTTTCTTTTATTTTTATTTTACGCCAAATTTTTTGAAACATAATTTTAAAAACAGTTAGAGGCTTGTTGGCTGTATTTCGATTTTAGCCAAAAAACAGCTGTTTTACTGTTACTGTTAGGCAGTTTTGAAAATCCCTAAATCACAGCTTACCTCGTGGTTTATCATAGTAAAGTTTTTGAACGCGCTCCTGGTTGGTAAGCAGTAAGTTTAACAAAAGGTTAGTAATAGTAAAAATATTGAAGTTGTTTTTTGTAGGGGATAAGCATAAAGGAGCTATAAAAATGCCGATAAACAAGTTCTATATTTATTACATCGAGATTTTTATTAAGTTTGCCAAATTTCGATAATAGAGGTTCGTGCAAGATTGTCGTAATTTTTATAGATTTATTGGATGACGTTCGAATAACTTAAAGCAAATTATTCACTAAGTTCGGCCTATCATTTTATTTCTCTTAAATCGATAATGCAAAGTTATACAAAAAATTTGGTGGTTGTATTATTCGATTTGCATCAATTAAACATGATTGTATAAAAATAGATTTAATAGAAATCAAGCGGATAGAAATAGAGCAGTTCTAATTTTATTTATATTTGACTTGCTTCTTTAGTATAAAAAGGCGGGATCTTATAAACTTGGATTCCATCCTTCCTGGGTAATGCTAAATCGAGTTATCTACATATAAGTGGGAACAGAATTATTAAAATTTTTCATGATGCGTCGGAAGTCGGGAGGAACAATCAAATCCAAAATTGATTTCTAGCAATTAATTCGCTATGCGTTACGGGAAAAAACAATAATCATAAACTTAAAAAAATCGAAAAGTCAATTCCTATAGGTTGTATGACCTCTACCACCAGGTATCTACTTCACGCCAAAAATAATTAAAAAAAAGTAAAAAGGGGCTAATGGGGTGAGCAGCGATAGCGGCAAGTGATAACAAAAGGCCCGCTGTGATAACGGGTGCTTACCATTTGCTTCCTAAATTTTTATGTTCCTACACATAAATATATAATGGTAGGCCAAATTGCAGTATTTTATTTTAGTTTGATATCTCGTAAGGTAATCACGCTTGTTGCCACTTTATTTGGATGTTTATTTTAAGGCAGGAACATAAAGCAGTGGAAGAAATTTATGTTGTAGAAGGTGGGGCTAGAAATTTATTATCTACTAGAAACACCCGCATGGCGTAGCCCGTGATAAACTTATGGGTATTTTTGGTAAAATAAACACACATGAAAAACCCTTAAAAAGGTAACCACCCACCAAAAATAAATATATGTGAAAGAGGATCAGTTATGTTATCTATATGCTGTCGTTGAGTGACAACAAAGAGCGATATATCCAAATAATTCTAAGCTAAATATGATTTATTTTTACAATGAAACGACTGAAGCCGATACTTTCGATCCTTTGTACTCCACAACGTCAGTAGTCGAGAGTTGATGAAAAAGCTAAGAGCTAAGTTTGATGACTCCATGTATGTTGACAAAAAAGGAATACTCAGCAGGGGTGGCAGTATGTAAATTGTTTCAATTCGATTGTAATGAGTTTTTCGTTATTTTGGCAGCACGAAATTTCTTTTAATCGCAGTGGTTTCAATTTGTTTGATAGCATGTAAATTTATATATCAAACTCGTTTCAATTTGCATGCTACCAAATGGAATTTGAAACGAGTTTGAGTAAAGTCGAAATAAAAAGTTTGTGACGACTTACGTGCTTCCACCCCTGCACGACAAGCAGTATGGGTTCAGCCGAAAAGATCTAAAGCATTTTTTACTCTAGGTATTTCCAAGGCTTTCGACAGAGTATGGCACCCCGCTCCGCTGTCTAAACTTCAAAGTATTGGTACCTACTCAATTCTATAGATCTGGACCGAGAGTTTTCTTTCTGGCAGTTCAATCAAAGTAGTATTGCATGGCGTCGAACCAAACCCCATTCCATTATGGCCGGCATTCCCCAAGGGTCGATTCACTCACCTGCTCTCTTTCTTATATTCATAAATGATCTGCTCTCAATCCCCTCCAACCCCCTTCGCAGTTTCACCGATGGCGGTATTCTGCGTTACTCCTACGCCTTCTACAATATAAGGCAGGGCGTATACCAAAGCTTCATATGCAGCCATATATGTAGTATGTAGTGGCATGTGACGATTTGTTCCATATAAAAACAGTGCAAAACAATTTGGGCGCCATATACTGATCATGCAACTGCAGCTTAGCTACAAGCGTCGCTTTTAAGCAAGTGGCACATGCCGCTTTTCGTCAATCTTCATCTGTACCGTAGCGACATAAGAACCACCATGCACCTTAAAAAGCTCAGTAAATGGAAGTGTTTTATCTTGAGATTGAATGTAATGAACGATATCCTTTTTTATGGAACTATATGCTATCACAATATAATACCCAGGACAGACTACGCTCTTAATGTACATTTGCTAAATCGACATTAGGCGCTAATATGCATTAAAAAATAAGGCGACAGACACTATCTGCATGACATTGGAGCTCTTTGATGAACATATGTTTTTTGACAGTGAAAACTTGGAAATTTTAAAAATGCAATAAACGTAGCAGTACAGAACAACAACAAGAAAAAATACGCAATACGCAAAGAAGTATAAAAACATATATTTTAAAAAGTTTCGCATTAAGGAGACAAAAAATATATAATATTAGCTGCGTTCCATTGGGCAATATTTGCTACTCCGGAGTACTCCCGGGTATACTCAACTACCCCTGCTCTTGCTTTAGGCTATTTCACTCCTATTAGAAACGCATAAAATTTCCGCCAGGTTTGCAAGCTTTAACTATTTAAAAATAGATGGCCTTTTGTTTTTTAAGGTTAAGTAAACTGTCGATTAATTATTTTAAAGTGTTTTTTTAAAGTAAATCTACAAAAACGGTAAATATAGTATACAGTAAGATATAAAATTTCCTTTTATTTAAAGAAAAATAATTATTTCACATTTCTTTTAAGGGCAATAAATTAATTTGAGGTTATGTTTTACTCGTATTTTCTTCTCATATGAATAATCGTGTTCCATTGGCCATGTACTCCGGAGTACTCCGGATTAGAAAATTTCTCCCAATGGAACGCAGCTATTAAAGATATACATTAAACATCTGCATGGTTCGCCATCTATGAGAAAATGAAAAACTAAGAGAACCGCTGTAACGAACTTGATTAACTCGCTAATCATCAAAATATTTTGATTATTTAGCTTGATGTTAATCACCAAAAAATTGGGTATTAACTAACCACTCGGGCGACATACACTGGAGTTGACAATGATTAGCGTCTTGGGTATCACAATGCTCCAATTGTTTAGATTTTATAATCTCAATGTTTTTGAAGTACCGATGTGTGCCGTACTTCCTTTTTCTACTACTTCTTCTTAATAAGTACTAAGCCACATGTACATATGTCCTCTTCGTTAGAACTTATTTTGTTCTTTTGACAATATTCATCTCTGCGGCTTATGCAAGTAAGTTCTTCCTCCAGCCAGCTGCCCTGGCTAAAATCGACAAGTCCTACATTCGGCCCTGCGTTAAATACAACTCGTATATCTGGGCAGTGCCCTCAAAAACACATTGGCTAGGCTGGACAAGGTGCAAAACCGCGCCAACAAATTCATTGGCCCAATCTACACTAGTATTCTTTCAGCAGCAGCAGAACCGGCTTTACGAGTTAATCTAGTTCTACAGAAGTATTCTTTCATCGCGAATAACTTTCTTGACTTTACACGGAGAGATCTGTGTTCGTGTCGATAATCCTACCCACGGTAAGAGTAAGAGAGTGCACCCATTTTGTATGTGATAAGTTGTCACGCCGAAATTTTCTGGTGCATATGTTACTACACTACCCTCTTGTCCTTTTAATACCTTTCTTGTAAAAAACTGGTTCTGCTGCTGCTGAAGGAATACTAGTGTAGATTGGGCCATTGGTGATATGAACCCTTGCTCCTCCACAAACTTTTTAAGCCACCGTAGGAATGGAACAGCCCCTCGAAATTTTATCGCTATTATAGCGACTGCTTCCCTGAAATCTGGAACCTCCTGCTAGCTAACTCGGCTCACCCCCACACTCACGGCATTAATATTTTAATATAATTCAGTTCATACTAGAAATAAATTCTCTTGCATAATGAAGATATATAGCAACATTTTTATAACTCGATGATTTTAGTTGTAGTAAAAACAAGTTTGGTGAAATGGAGTAAAATATAATTACAAAAAAAACTTCATATTTACACTCAAATAAATGTTATTCTTCGAGAATTTATTCACAGGTAACTAATATAATGGTAGGATAACGAAAGGGGCGAGATATATTTCCATTTTTCAATTTTTTTTCTATATGATCAATAAAAAATTTAGATTATAGTTTTATTAATGTAATTATTTATTAATTTTAGGGAATATCTTACTGGGTCCAAGATATTTTTCCCTTAGTTATGTTCATTACTTGCGAACCTCTAACGAAACTTAAAAATATAATTTCAAGCAATTATTTACCTATTTTACGTATCGGAAAGGGAATAACTTTCTCTCTAGGCCTTACAAAATAATCACATCATTTTTGTACTGTCTAGATGGGAAAGTGATAGTATTATGTAGAACGTCTGAATGGGTAAATAACTTCATAATTATATGCAAAAAATATGTGTTTTTTGCAAAAATTCGTTGGGGTAAGGCTTTAGGAATGTCCATAGCTACTGCCAAATTTCGAGATTGCATCGCTGATGCGGAATTGTGAGATGGGTTCTACAACAATCTAAAGGATTTAAAAGCGGTTTGTAGAAATATTTTAAAATATAAAGTATTTCGCCAAAAATCGCTTTGATTTTGTTTAATATTAACGCTTAACATTAACGGCTTATATTTTATGTTAAAATGTATTTCATAGACACCTCAAAAACAACGTCAAGTACCACCGCCACCACCAACCATGACTGCTGCTATTCAACAAAATGCCAAATTTCAAGCGGAAGAAACCAAAGAAGAAATTGTTCCTACCTTATTCGGGGAAGCGAATAACACAGCAAAGGATGAGCCAATGGATAGCGCAATAGCAGGAAGTATGGAGATTGAAGGAGATGACAACAAAAGAAAGTCGATCTTTAGAAAATTCTTGGGAGGAATAAAGAAGAAGCCATCAGGTAATAAATAAAAATATTTGCTTTGCTTAAATAAAAACTCGAAACAATTAAATTGAAACAATTTACATGCTGGCACACTTCAGCAACGGGACTCATTGTAAGCTTCAGACATCAACCAAAGTTGTTGACGAACTTGGTTCTTCTCTGACGGCTCTGCAACCCGGATCTGGCCTCGGCCTCTTGCAACTGTTCACTCCATCGGTCCCCATTCTGAGCCGATGTAAACCAGCTTGTCATCCCTACGCTCTGGGGGTCCTGCCATCCTTCCAGCGCGGGTTGAGTCTCCCTCGCTGTCGCACCGCATAGACTTTACCGCAGAGAATTCTCCTAGGAGGTTACTCTTTGCTCATACGAGCTATTTGCCCTACCCACCGGAGCCTACCGAACTTGATTTGCTGCATATCATCTATGTTGTGATAGCGCTTGTTAATCTCGTCGTTGTAGAGTCTCCGGAATTGTGTCTCCTCAGATAAGGGCCAACAATTCTCCGAAGGATTTTCCTCTTGAGCATTGCTAAGAGGTCAGAGTGCTTTTTGCTAAGCACTCAAATCTCGGATGCATTTGTGAATATCGGTAAGACCATGGTCTTATAAAGCAGCAGTTTGAATGCAAGAGTTAGATACTTGAATTTAAAGAGTCTTGACAGATTATAGTAGGCTTTGTTGGCTTTTTTAGTAGCCGTGCGCGTATATTTGGTTCCATGTTAATGTCGGCTGCTACTAGTGGCCCAAGGTAGGTAAATGATTTTACTACTTTAAATTCGCGCTACTCTGATTGTGGGACCAATGTTAGGTGTTCTTGCAGACGGGGAGACCTACATGGTTTTGTTTTCATTGATGTGCAGTCTCAGCTTTCGTGCCGCCCACTCAATCAGGGTGAAAGCTTCTTGTACAGCTCTTGATGTTCTTTCAATGATATCAATGTCGTGTGCATAAGTCAGCAATCGGGCGGACTTGTGGAGGATTGTGCCTCTTGTTGCCACTCCCCAATCTCGGATCACTTTCTCTAAAGCCAGGCTCAAAAGGAAGCAGGCCAGATCGTCCCCTTGTCGGAGTCCATTCTAGATGCTGATTGGTCTGGACAATGTTTCGGATATCTTTACTTGGCTGCACCGCGATAATTGGTGCACGGTGCTACATATCCTTTTTTATGTACCGGACGCAGCATATCTTTTTTCTAGTCTTCTGGCATCACTTCATGTTCCCATACTTGCATAATTCCCTTCATATTACACCAGGTCCGCGGAGAAGCTGTCTACAACAGAGGCCTTGTTGTTTTTGAGCCGATTTATGGCTCTGCTAACTTCTTCTAAGCTTGGTGACGGCAGCGTAGGATTATCATCAGATATTGGTGGAGCCTCCAATTCCTTAGTTAGCTCAGCATTTAGCAATTAATGAAAGTACTCGTCACATCGCTCCAAGATACCTTTAAGATCAGTGATCGGTTGACGAGCTGCTTGAAAATAATAGTGTATATCAGTTCGTGGCTAAATCTTATGTTTGCATTGGTATATTCCTGCTTTTCTACAAACATCTCCAAGCCAAGTCCGCGGAACAGTCTGATATATTATAATGATAGAACTGCAACATTCCTGTGGTACCCCAAGTGCCAACGCGTCCGTTTTTGAAGATCTTAAATGAAATATTCGTGGTGAAGTTGGTCAAGTAGTGCGATTAAACTGTAAAAAATTATGCTATAAAATCTGTTTTTTTAAGATTGTATACATATAATTTTATTTTTACTAACTTTAAATTTTCATTACAGTTCGTGCAAAGGAAAAGAAAATAAGACAAAATCGCAGATTGAGAAAGGTTTTAATTCCTAAAAATGCTTTGATGGCTCTTCATGAAGTGAAGGCAGTAAGGATTAGTGATTTTGTTATAAATAACAAAGCTGGAGGTGGTTTTACTGCAGAAGTAACTGTGAATAACGTCCAGTATGAGGGATTTGGCCCATCAAAGAATGCTGCTAAAAATAATGCTTGTGAAAAGGCTATTCGGGATCTTGTCATTTCGAAAATGTTACAAAAACCCTCTAAAATACAATCCCCAGAGAAGAATGAAAACGAAGCGAACAGTAAGAATAACAAAATTATTTTTTTCCATATTTTATTTATTTACTCAATTTTTTTTGTTACAAATTATTCTGTTAATAGATGACCAACAAGAAAGTGAAAATGGTGATGTGCAAATGGAAGGCGATGATATTGACGACGATGATGTTCCAATGGCTAATTTGGCATCTTTCGCCCTGTATAAATTGTTTTCAGAGTGGGAAAGTGAAGGCTTTGAAGTCCCAGAATTTCGCCAACATACACCAGGTGCAACCGCCACACCTCAGGTATAATTTAGAATAATCTAAAAAAACGGGTTTATTTCAATGAAACTAAATATTAGCCAGAGAAGCCGAAGAAACAGCCAGTAGCGCGAAATGAGCTCCCTGACAATTGGAATACCATGCATCCTACAACTCTTTTATGCATCGTAAGTTAACATTTTTGTGGTGGTCGGAAGAAAGTGGTTAAGTCGAAAGAAGCATCTATTTTACCTTGGAACAAATTATTGAAATTACTTATATGGTTTTCTTGACATTCAGACTGGTTTAAAAAACGGCTATGGCTAAATTAACGCTTTCATAAGAGTTGGTGGTTTTCAGCAAGTGCGTGTTTCTGACCGACACGGTTTCAGATCATATGACACCTCTTCTTTCGTTTTTGAATATCTTGACCGTGGCTTTGATAATAGATGCTTGGATAACATTCACTCTTTTCGCAAGTTGATTTTTGGTCGTCGTGGTTCCTATGAAAAAATGCAACTCTGTATCTTCTTCAAGTTGTTCTTTGTTATTCGTGATAAAATCACAAAATTTCAATCGTCAAAACCATTCCTTGTTAGAGCAAGACCTCAGCAATCGATGGTTGAAATTTCTGACATAGTACTTCAGATCCCTGGTAATCTCTAGCAAGAAAAATTTCACTACATCAGAAGAACTTTTATTTACAAGGGAGAGCTGATAGCAAAGGCTGACTATCATATCTATTCGGCTCGAATCTATGTACACTCAAATCCTCAATGGTCTGAGCTTACTCCAGGACTCGCAAAATGTATCGTTGAGCTTAAAGCAACATAATCGATTATAACGTTGCGCATAATAGCGTTGGGTAGGACACGATTATGAAATGAGTTTGTAAGAGGGTCCTCTTTTTTCTTTTGAGGCAGTACGGGGTCATACTTCAAATGAGGCGAGGTGGTGAGGTACTATGCATTAAACTGCCTCAGAGTAAGAGGAAGAGATTAAGAAACATTTGCCTCCACGATGTATATTTATATTTTACAATCACACCTCGCCTCAATTCATATAGGAAATTTTACTACCTATAAAGAAGTAAAAGCCAAGAAAACCACCACTACGTATTTACAATCACACTTCGCCTCATTTATCTCGATACACGCTCATATACCAGTAGGCCATTATTTTTGAACCGGGACATTTTAATAAATTGAGTCCTTAGTACAATTTACTATCGATCGTGAAAGGAACAAATGTACTGCCTCGTGTAAGTTCGGCTCAACTCGAGTGCATAATAAAGAAATAGTCTTGACAATTCGACCGAGCAGCTAATTCTCGACAACCACAGATATATTATATGTACAATTTTCTATATACTAATAAAAAACATTTCCTTCAGATGCGTCCTGGCCTTGTGTACACTGATTTAGGTTGCGTGGGGACACCACCAAATTCTATCCAGAAAATTGGCGTAGAAGTTGGTGAACAGCGTTTTATTGGAACTGGTCGTTCTAAAAAAGTTGCCCGCAAACATGCGGCCATCGAGGCTTGCAATAATTTGTTTGGATCTAAATTCATTCTTGAAGAAACACCGATCCCTAACTAAAATATTTTAAATGTTGACTTAAAAATAGAAATTATATGATAGATTTTTTTTGACAGTATATGCTGAGGACAATGGGTCCATTTTAATAACTAGCTTTAGAACAGCAAGAAATGGTCTCTACTTAGTTTGCATTTTTTTTATCAATATATATACATAGATATATATTATATGTACGCATAATATACAGTAAAAATGTATTAAGTAAACTTTGATGTTGTGATCCAAACTGATAAATAGCCATTCTTTTAGTTTACTAATTTTAGAAGCACTGACTTATTCTATTGGATTCTGTTTAGCCTAAGAATGCGTATATAGGTTATTATAAAAACACCTGAAATAAAGTTATATCAACAAAAATTAATAATTGTGTTTAGTAATTAACTGACTTAAAAGTTTTCAGACAGCGTGATCCCTTGCATACAAGGCTGACTTCCAAAATGCATCAACACCGGGTTAAATACAAAGTCGTTTGTCTACTGGACACATGAGAGAAAGAAGCTGTTACTGAATATTCGATGGAAAAAGCTAATTTTAACTCAAGGGTAAAAAACAAAATTACTTTATGGGAAAAAGTGTTCGAGAAATTAAAGAAGTAAAACCCAGTTTTCTATTCATGCATGAAGAAATATAGAAAATTTCTCAATTTAATGATAACATATAAAAGAATCGAGAAGATAAATGGTACCTCTGGTAAAGGAGCTACTTCAAGGGAATACTTTGAAATACTGGATGAAGTATATTACTGTGCTAGAAAATTCTCTTCTCAAGTTACAGTATTTTTTATTTTCTTTTTCGTTTAAATTTTCTAATCGCAAAAAATGCAGCAGATTTATTTTTTGACTTTGGCATCATGACTATTAAACTGCATCCCGACAAAGTGAAGTCACCCTTTTCTTGTACAGTTTCAAACAGTTTTTGAATATTAAAAATAATCATCAAACTCGCTCCCATAAATTTGAAGCACAATATTTTCAATACTCTTTCTTGTTTAAAACCCACAAAACAACAACAAAAAATCAGAGCTGTTATCAAAACGGGCTTCTGAGCTCTAGTCTTCCACATAAAATGTAACTAATCATCTCACAAAACGTACGTTGAGCGCGGTTGTTTTCGCATTTTTACGTTTAACGAAATCGGCCATAACTCCTGAACCCCTTGAGATTTTCCAGGAAACTGAACGAATTTGGATTTAAGGGAGCGAGCCCTTTCCAATGAGGCCCTATTCAAAATTAAGTAGGTATTTTTATCAATTCAATTTTAAAATCCTGGGGCCTTGTTCTGGCTAAATTCTACTAGAAACTGTAACATCTTCCATTGAAGCTGCTTATCGTTTCAAAATCGAAGCCACCAATTTCGTCATCACCACCCCACCGTCAACCCACCCGAGTATCGTGCGACATAATTAGCAGCGAGCGTGACTCCAGAAAACAAAAACATGGCTGATAGTAAAGGAACCGGCTGTGGTAATTTCCAATTTTTTGCTTAACTCTGGATGGAGCACCTTCTGAGAATAGGGATGGAGCGCCTACGACCAACGCAAGTAAATCAACGGCCACCGGAAAATCTTGGAAAACACATCGACCACCGATACGCGAAATGGGGTTTTTGACTTTTGTGTCAAATCAACAAGAATAAAAAGCAATAAATTGTAAAGCTAATTAAAATGTACATTCTCATACTTATTTATTATGTTTTTGAATTTCTAATAAAGCTCGCGCGGAAAAGAAGGTGTGCATTATTTGTTGTAGGTATTTAAAAGAAATAAAACATTGAGGCAATTAGCAAAAGTCGGGGCTCTTAATTCCGTGTAAATGGAAAATTGCATAGTTGTAGGAGTCTAATTTCTAACCTAAAGTTAAAATTCACGTTTTCTGGAGAACGCAGGGATCCTGTATGATATGCCAGCGATTACAATGCGAAGTGTCGAGGTTCTTTCATACAACTGCGCATTGTAAATTTATCCATTAGATAGAGGATCCGTGCGATTACCAAAAAAGGTGGGATTTAACCTCGGATTAGAAATAACACTCTCACAAATATGCAATTTTCTTTTTACTTTCATGTTTTATAATTTCAAAAGTTTATTTTATTGATATTTATTAAATTAACTAATAAAAATATGGTTAAATTGTTTTTTAGTAATTAAAAATATTATAGAATATATAAAAAAAAGTATCTTACAACAGTAGGCTTAATAACGATTATTGATGATAACGCAAAAACGGCCTGAGAACTGAGTTTATCATTTCGATTCTTCTGCAATTTTTTGAGATTTTAGGAACTACAAATTTTCGTTTTTTCATTATTTCTTTGATTTAATTAGGTAATTTAACTTATTTAGGGTTTATTTAAGTGAATTTATGTATTTTATAAAATTTGGTAGTATTTCTTTGTTTTGGGAATATGTTTTTTTGCTTAAAACTGCATAAGAACCAGCCAAACAAGAGGATTTCAAAATATATTTGGTAACCACATTAGACCCCGGCTTTCTTAGGGATGGGAAATTTTAGGTGACTTCCTGGGGGCCTGAAAAAAAAATTTCACCACGGGGTTTTCATTATTTCATTTTGGGGGCCCTTCAGAACAGAAAAACGCCAAACCGCGCTTAATCGCTCATAACTATCGAACCTGCGGTAATTTCCTGGAAAACTCAATTGATCTAGATTCAGGAGGACGAGCCCTTTCAGCAGCTTGCAGGCTGTTCAAAAGCAAATCCTACAAAGCAATTCAAGCATATTTGTATGCCAGGTGGGTTATCCTGGAATACGATCCGAAAGTGAGAAGAAAACGGAAACCAGTTGTGATGCGATTTGGAAGTGAGGACAATTGTCAATGAATTTGCTGTTTCTCGATATCAGTGACAACTGTAAGTCGCCTTTTCTCACTGAAATGTTACTTTTTTAGAGAACGATAATACCATTTTCGACTAACCGCTATTTGTCACCATAAGTGACAACCAGAATAAGGGCCATTATGTCATCACTAATCTTTCTAGAATATATTACACTTTCTAAAAAAAATCGCTCAATTAGGTTTTTACATATCAGGATATAAAAATAAAACCAAATTTTTATTAAGAATTGTTTTTATTTTTCAAGATGATTTATTTCTCAAAAAAATTAATAAATAACAAAAAAGACTTCACCCAAGCAACTAGAAAAAATTCCAATAATTTAATAACTCTCCACGCAAAAATAAAAAGTTTAAAATTTGTAATGGCATTTTCTTTTAAAAACGAATATAATAAATATTATTGGATCTCTTTTTTTATATAACATACAAAATTCAATTTAAAACCTTCAATACTGCAATAAATATTGTGCAAACACCTGAACTATAATTGCTCCTTGCATAATCAGCTTAAAATTATAATTTTTAAATACTATCAACTATAACTATTTAATATACAGAGCTAAGATAGGGTCTATCCAAGCAATCAACAATATTCGATTCACTTTACTTTTTTTGTTTTGTTTTTATTTTTTTTGAAAAAAAGATGTAATTTTTATACAATAATTTTTAATAATAAATTAATTGGATCTTAAATGTTAACATTGAATTGTAATCTTAAAATCGACTGTTTTCTTTGTTATATAGATTATATAGTCAAATGTAACTCTTATTTCCTACCTACTTAAATTCATAATGATTCTTCATAATGATAATTGTTTTGTTTTTAGTTTTTTTAGTTTTATAAGATTTTATTATTTTTCAAATTGTTTACTTAAGATTTTTAAAAGTTTATATTATAAATGGCACAATTGTCCTGCGTTTTACTCCTTTTAATCCATTTGGCTTGAAATATTTAAAGATTTCTTTTTTTTTTTGTTTGTTGTAATTATTTTTGTGTTAATGCTTTCGATAAATTGATTATTAAAAATATCTATAAATCTAGAAGAAAAAGCGTAAAATCTGTTGTTGTTTTTTTTCATATATCTTGTTTGGCATTGTTTGGTTTCTTTTTTTTATCTTAATAGTTAGATGTGCTAAATGCTGATTTAAAAGCAGTTTCAACTTAATATTAAAAAAGTTTGTTTAATGGAGAAAATATTTCATTATATATATTTGAACTAGCATCGCATCAAGTTGTTATATCCTTATTATCCTTAAATTGGCTGCTTGTGATATAAAAATGTTTTCTATTATTATCATTTATTGAATAATAATTTAATCCATATATGAATTGCTAAACTATTTTTATTTATACAAATATATTTTTGTGCTTGAAAACAACTGGTGTGTGCGGTACAATTAAGATCTAAATGTACAAATTATGTAAGCATAAAAACAATACAATATAAAATCGTTTTAGAAAGAAATGCAAGCATCAGAAATTGAATATTAACATAACTTATATTCTTACTTTTAGTCATTTAATAACATGTTGGCAACTCGAATATAATGTGACGGTCGGAGATAAATTTCATTAATTAGATATAACGATCGACTGGAAAATTATTAAATATCCCTAACATGCACACATAATTCATTTCTCCCTTATATTTTTATAAAAATTTTGAAGATAGCAATGGAGAGTGCGAAAGTCATCAAACCATCGCGGAACATCTTGAATCAATTAATAATAATGCTATAGGAATTTTCAATCACCAGTGTTCGAGAATCACCACTCGTGCCCCATCCAAGAGCGATATCCTTGTCAGCGCTCTAAATACTAGAAAAGGTGGCATACAATGGGGATTGTTAGACCGCCTTAAGGACCTCGACTACGCGGATAGTATCTCTTTGCTGGCCCACAGACACCAGGACCTCAAAAACATGGTAAACAATTTGGCAAGAGAAAGTAGTTCGACAGGCTTAAGGTTAAATCCGACTAAAACCAAAGAAATGCGGATAAATGCAAACGGGCAGCGCTAAATCAGGGACGGCGTAACTAATTTCCACAATTTGCATCAATGGAGTACCACAAACCCCCGATGTACGCTGCCCAGAGCCTTTCAACAAACATAGGTTTTCGTTCGTTCGTTTAGGCAGGAGTATCTGAAGTTCTAGACTTCTTATCTTCAATGACCCCTAATGTCTTGACGGTCAAAAAATTTTTCACTGCTTATTCGAAAAAGAACGAAATAGATCTTGACATATTTATGGTGCAGTTTCGCCCAGGATCCGACCTGAATGAAATACGCAAAATAAAGTATGTTCTCTCTCAAAGAGTTTCATGGTAAAAATAAGGAAGAAGGTGATGACGCAATGTAAAAAGTGCCAAAAATTTGGCAACACCGCCGTAAACTGTAATCATGAATATAATTGTGTTAGGTGCGATGAGGCTTAACTTCCAGGTGAATGCACCAGAAGTAAGTTAAGACCTCAATACTGCAATAATAGTAAAAATATAGGGCATTCGGTTAGCTACAAAGGCTGCCCAGTCTACATAAGGAATAGTGAATTCGGTAGGAAGCGCATTGACGCAAGACGTAACACTGATAAAAACGACAGAGACTTCGTGCTCAAGAGTCAATCGTTCCCAGGGTTATCCAACAATCGAGGGAGTATATACAATAATAATAATATTAATAATATTTCATATGCGGATTGTCTAAAGTCGCAAAATGCTCAAGCACCAATAATTAACTTGGACTTTGTGGAAGTGCTATGTGTAAAAAAATTTGGCCTCTCGATGTCACAATTCCTGTTTTAAACATATTCTGATTTTTGGTAGTAAAATTATGGTTCACGTACCCAAAGAAAAGAGATTTAAATGGGACAAGAAAGCTACAGAGCATATATTCATAGGCTATCAAGACAATGTGAAAGGATACAGAATGTATAATCACAGCAATGGAAAAGATAAATGAAGATCACTGCAACAATAAGTTGGACGCCCAGATTTATGTAGGAAACGGTAAAGAAATGGCATTAGATACAGTTTCAAGCAGTAGCGAGGACTGAAGACAAAAAAAGCCGCCTTTAAAAGACTCAAATTCAAAATACAGTCATAAATGCCGACTGTAAAGAATATGTAAAGAAAACGATGGACAGATCAAACAGTGTGTTCTTAAGAAAAACCGAGTCTTTGGCGAATAGTGGAAAGACACGAGGTAACAATTTAGTCTTGTGGCGACTTCAGTGGATTAATTTAGATTGCCAGGTGGCAGTAGTTACCTAAATAATAAATTGGTTATATTGAGAATATCTGTGTGAATGAAAGTTGTGTGGTAGAATTTCGGTATGTTCGGATTCTACCCAAATGAACGTCGTGGGGTGGAATCTCGGTAAGTTCGGATCCTACGAAGAATATGCATCGCGGTCCTTTATGTAGTCATCAAGTGTTCGTGTTATATTGAATTTCTTTTTTAGTACTGTTAACTCTTGCAATGTAAACTCTAACGATTTTAATTTCTCCATGCTTCTTTTGAATCGCCGGTGGACATAAGAATATAAGAAGTGAATATCTTCAAAAATTCTTGTAATATTTAATGAAAACTGATAGCCAATTTGCGGACATAGCTTTGAAGCTTGTAAAGATCTGCTTTTCTCTATGCACCATTGAGTTAAAAATGGCATTGCATTAGGATGCGTGTGTATTATACTCGGAACAAAATGTCGTAGCCATTGAATAACATTACAAGGTTCACAATCTGGCGGAATAATGTTTAGCAGCTTCTCTACATTCTCAATATCTAATTGTGGCACAATGCTAGATGCGTGACGTTTCCAAATAAAGCAAGCAGTTAACATTTCCATTTTAAAAAATGATGTAACAGCTTTGACCATATTTGGATGATAAACAAACTTCAACCACTCTAGATTACGTTCATATGGGGTCAATCAGGCGTAATGTTTCAAGGCGTAATTTTTGTTCTTTAATCTCAAGAACATACTTTTCGTACTTCTCTTCGTCTTGTAAATGATTTAAAATTTCATTTAAAAATATTTCGGTTAAATTTCTGTCGGAAATCTCTGTAAAGCGAATGGTTACAAAAAACTCCTTATTTTTAATGGACTTTAGAAGAGTTAAATAATCAAATTTTTCATACGTACTTGCAGAACGTGTTGTGCTCTCCTTAGCAAACCGTTTTGGAATATAAACAACATTATATATTCAGATAATTATTTTACATCTATAAATTTGCTTGAAACTCTGAAGCTTCATCAAATTTTGGCATGCGGGATTATAAAAAGCAACAGAAAAGGATTTCCGAAAAATATGGTGGAAACTAAACTAAGCGGAGGCGATTTTGATTATCGAATTTCTAATACTAGGATTGCTGTCTACAAGTGGAAAGATAATAGAATTGTTAGAAGCAAAATAGCTTTCAGTTTTGATTGTTCGTTTTTTCAGCAATAATTTCGTAAACGATAATTTTTTGGGATTACTAGAATTAGAAGAATTTACAGCTACGAAGATTGCAGAATTGGTAAAATGATACTTTGATAACTTTAACATTCCCGCTGTAAATTTAATTGGATTAGGTACAGACAATGCGTCTGTAATGAGAGGTGCTTTAAATGGAGTCAGAATTCAGTTAAAATCATTAAATGAAAACCTTTTCGACCTTGGATGTACATGTCACTCGTTACACTTATGTGCAAGAAGTACAAGTAAAGAAATTGCTACGAATATTGAGATAAGGCAAATTTATAGCTATTTTTCTCACAGATCTAAACGCCAAATCGATTTCAGAAATTTTCAAAAATACTTTCAGTTATTTCTCTTGGAAAACGTTGATGAGCTTGCGCGTACAGTCGATCGTATAATAATTATTAAATTTATTTCACAAACTTTAAATTAATTAAATCTAGATTGGAGAATTTATCCATCTCCAAGGATAATGCATTAGATAATGACACTATGGTCGACAACCTATCCAAATTAATGAAATTCGAACTGAATTCGATCAACTCATGTATTAAAAAGATAAAAATTTATACAGGCAATAATATATGCATTACCTCTAACAACGAACAGTCCCAGCTGTTCTCTGCAACTCTTTCGATAAGCTCTTTCGCTTGCACGACCCAGGGACAGCTCAAACCCGACTTAAAATGAAGTTTTGTCATGTTGTGGCGCAATTATCAAATCTGAACGCATTAATGAAAGTCACATAACATAAAACATAAAACTTTCTATACCCTACGACTCTGTGATAGATGCATTTCTAAAGAACAAATTGTAGTGAGTTTTCCTCATTTAATTTAATTAAATCATATTATAACGTGGAAGTGTGTTTAATCCCAGTTCCCTGCTTATCCAGTCCTCGTTCGAACGACATAATGTCAGAAAAAGTGGGAAGCTTAACGGATGGTGCGAGTGTAAACTAGTGGGAGGTAATGGTGAACAGTGGGCCGATGAAGTTCAGAATTAGAGAAGTGAAGGAAATGATTCCACTCTTCGAGCCAGGGTGTAGTGAAAGTGTTACACCTGTGGACTGGTTAGATAATATCGAGGCTTTAAAAGAATTATATAAGAGACGTAAAATCTACACTGTTTTATGCTACCATTCGTTTAAAGGGTGCCACGAAGATTTGGTACCAACGTAGACAGACGGAAACTAAGAGTTGGATGCAGTTTAAAGAGGAATTTGTGCAAAATTTCCCTTCAGAACAGGAAGATACGTCAATCATTGTAAAAATTATGAAAAGGAAAAGGCAAAAGGATGAATTTATCGAAAATTATTTTTAATTTTTGGTGAATAAATATTCGAGTTCGACCCATTAACAATATACGCCTCCGCCATTCAATTGAAATTAGATCTTTCAATTGGTGTTGGTGTTAAGACGTATCCAAAAAGCCGGCTAAAAAACTTCTGCTTACTGCAGAACACAAAGTTCGTCGCCTGGCTTTCGCTGAAAGTGACATGTCCTGGACTCACGAATGGCAGAATCTGATTTTTTCAGTAATGATATTCATTCAGGAGGCGGGAGCGTTATGGTGAGAGGTGCTTTTGGCTTCCTCGGCAAGACCAGGTTGTGCTGGGTTCTGGAAAAAATGAATGCGGACAGCATCGTGGAACTCCTAGAAATGATAATGGATGAGTAGAAAATATCGCTGGACCAAACTTTATTTTCCAGCAGGATAACACAGTATTGTATTATAATCTATGAGTGAATAAGACGTCAATTCAGTGCTCCGTGCTAAATCCGAGTTTTTTATTGCACGACGGGTTTATTTATTATTTAAAAATTATCCTGAGAATTTTGCACAATATTTCACAGATTATTTTAATTGCTAATTTATTTGTAGATAAATAAACTCGATATTTCCGAGAAAACCAAAACCGTAACCGGGAAAGTGCCATCAAAGAAACCAACACCCTCATATAACCCGTCGCCTGTATTGACTAGAGGTGCTGCACGATCGGCCTCGGAAAGCTGCCAGGAAGAAAAATCCATTGAAGAACTACTTCTGACTCTCGAATCGCGTTTTTCGAAGAAGATTGATGATCTTTCAACGACTTTCCGCCATGCAGAATCACAAATCAGTGAATTCTGCAATTCTATGAAAACTTTCAGCGATCATCTCAACTCTATCGAACTACGATTAACAGAGGGGTTAAAGTCCATTGCCGAAGAAAATAAATATCAGCTGACAGAGATCAACAATACTATCATGACTCTGCAGACGAGGGTCTTTGACCTGGAACAGAACTCCAAAACTACCGAAAATTCAGATGACCTTCAAATAATCAGCTCCCAGCTAGCTGATAATGGACGTCATCTGGATGATATGCGGCGAGTCCAAAGACTGAGTGACGTGATTATTCGGGGTATCCCTGTTAAACCAGATAATTCACCACTAAACATCGTCGCTAAAGTGGCATCCATGGTCAACCATCAACTCTCCGCCTACATTGATGCTTTTTGGCTACGATCTGGCATGCGCAAAAGGAGTGGACCCATAATTGTTAAATTTTCGGGACAGCGTGAAGCGAAGGCATTCTTGCAGGCCTTAAAGGTAAATAAAAAACAAAAATTCATACTCTGTGAGCTGGGTGGTTTCACTGCCGACTCGCCAGTATATGTCAACGAAAGCCTTACGCCTACCAACAGCAATTTGTTGCGAGAGGCCCTAAATCTACGTAAGCTGGGATTGGTATACCCCGTCTCCACCAGGGATGGCCTGGTGCGTATTAAAAGGAAGCAAGACGACCGCTTTGTTGTCGTGCGAGATGCCTCCCAATTACAATGCCCGTCTGTGGAAGCACTGGAGTCACGCGCTTCAAGCGTCTGATAATTATTTTTGTTTTCATTTCTATTTTTGTTCATTGATTTGATTTCCATTTATTTCTGTTTTAATTTGTTTAATTATCTCTATTTATTTTATTTTTTTTTCTATTTTCTTGTTTTCTATTTTTGTTTTTTTTTATTTTTTTTATTTTAATGTATATATATATATAATTATTTTTTTATTTTTCTGTTAACTATGTTTCCTTTTTTTTCGGTTTGTATTCATGCTTTAGCTATGCTCTTTGTTTTCCTTCAATTTCTAGAACCTGCTCTCGCTCGAGCTTATCGTCCTCTTAGATGACAAATAGTTTTAGCTGCGGCGACCGAGTGAGAACGCTTGTAAAAATCCTCAGTTCGCTGCACAAAGGTTTCAATACCTGCATGCTTAATTCGCGAAGTATCCGTCCAAAAATATGTGAGTTGAGCGAGACATTTATTAATTCTGGGGTTCAGCTTTATTTATTTGCGAAAGTTGGCTCAATAATTCGATTGCTTCCTCCATTGTATCCATTGATAGTTACAAATTATTTCGCAATGACAGTCAAGGTCGTGTTGGTGGGGGTGTTGCCATTTATGTACGTGAACATTTAAATTCTAAAATTGTTGGTGTTTCTAAACTGCCGGGTATTGAATTTATCTGCGTGGCAATTTCTACCTCTGTCGACAAACTCCTTCTTGTCTGTGTGTACTCACCACCAGGTATGTTTAACCCTGCTAACGCTAAAGAACTTAGTGACACTCTTGAGCGCCTATCCAGTGTTTATAAAAATATATTGGTCGGTGGGGACTTTAACGTTAATTTATTAAATAAGTCTACCCTTCAAAATTCATTTTTATGTACGATGAATTCACTCGGTTTGGATCCTGTTAATGCTCTTCCCACATCTAGTATTGGTTTTTTTTGCCATAATAATGGTAATCGTGTATCTAGGAAAATTAATCCTATTAAATCGGTCATTGACCTTTTTTTCACCAACTTCTATGATATAAATATCATGTGTAGAAACAAACAGGTATCTTTCGGAGGAAGCCCACACATTCCTTTAATGTTCGAGCTTCATCAGGATAACTACGATATAAAAGATAAAAAATATATTGCAATTAGCAAGGTCCTAAAGTCTCTGAATGAACTAGAGATTGATAAGTGTGAGGCAAATGCTATTCTCCAAAGGATATCAGAGTTAATCAGTCAGGCCACTTTTTATGTGAAGCATCAAGCTTCAAATTACATCCCCAAAATTTGGTGGAATAAAAGGCTTGATATCTTTTCAGGGCCTCGGTAGTCTAGGGAGTAAGGCGCCTGGCTACCATCCCAGAGGTCCCGGGTTCAAATCCCGGCAGCTACACGGTCCTTCGCCTTTCCCACCTTCTTTCTTCTTCCCTCCTCATCCTTCTGTCATAGCCTTCCGCTGGCACTGCCCCGCTCCACCAGCGCATGTCATCGGTTGGTTGATGGGACTCAACTCGTTTCAGGAGGCAGAACACTCCAGCGAGTTGTTTCTCGTTGCCGCGATGCCAGAGTCGCGATAGAAATGGTTGGGAGTAGGTGGTTGTGGCAGTTCCTTCCTTTACTTTCTCTCTTTCCCTTCACTATCTATCGACTAGAGCTTGCTGTTTGACATTGCACTCTATACGGAAAAAAATAGATTGTCGACAGTTCAAAGAGCTTACCCTGAGCTCTAGTCTTCCACATAAATAAAAAAGATTAAAATCTATCTTTCTTGCTTGATCAATTCGGCTTCAAAGCCTACCATACCACAGAATGTCCTGCTTGTGCTATTAAATGATATCAAGGGATATTATGTTGTTTCTTCAGTCGTCTCTCCCTACTTCGTGACAAAAATATGAAAAATCTTCCCAATACAGTTTCAAAGATGATCTATCTCTGAGCTGTGATATTTCTCATAAACACTTTTTATTCAGCTAAGTATATTGTACGAGTTGATGTATACTATTATCATTTCCTACTTCATCTGTTTCACTCTAAGAAATATATTGGATCATTTTATAGCCAATGACAAATTGTAAAGCGTTTTTCATGTTTCAAAAAGAATCAAAATCGCGACTTTACTAAATGCAACTTTCATTACTCATTCAATCCTATAAGTGCGAAATGAATGAATAACATTTCTGAATTTGAATTGTTTCCTACTTATTTTAATTTTCATTTTCTGATGCTTGTTAGTATTACTTAAAATAACACTATATCCTATGTACATGCAAATTGCTTAACAGTAAATGTCTTTTAAATACTTCGTTTCTTTATCCTTTGTAAATGGATAATAATAACATAACAAACAAATTAAAATATTTCTAATGTAAATAACAACTATTATTTACCTTTTGAAGAGCAACTATGCTTTAAATATTTGCGGAAATTCATTGGCAATATCTCGTACTAATTGTTGATCACTAGCACTGCATTCAGTTTCCTCACAAAATATTCTAGTGAAAATCTTCATTAAATCTTGTTTTCTATGTGTGTGTTCCTTATAATTAGTATTTCGCAATATACGACGACATAATTCAAGATAATATCGGCGTAACTAAAATGAAACATAGATTGAATTTTTTTTTATAATAAATTATTAAGAACAACTTACGGGATCACCAGCCGATAAATCTGATAGTTGTCTAACTAAAATATCGATAAGAACTTTGTTGTCGTTAGTGTAAAAAAGGCTTGCTGTTTCTGGAAGACTAAATAAGTCCACAAACATTTTTAGAACGGAGTTAATATTGTTGGAAGAATGTTTTAGAATTTTAACTGGATCCTCTATAGAGAAAATAGAATAACGCAGATGATAATAATCAATATTAAACAAAAACAATACAAACCTTCACGATTTAATAATAATAAAATTTTTTCTGTAAATGTTTTAGCAGAAGAAAATTTTTGCATTGCCTCTATGACAATATTTTGAGTAAAATCCATAAATTGTAAATTAAATGCAAGTATTAAAACTATTAAGAGGTCAACCAGCACTTCTGGTTGATTGCCTTCAACGTAATCAAATAGGAAATTTACAAAATGCACATTTAATTGCTCTAAAAAAAACATAACATTTTGTAATATTAACAGAGATTTTATAAAGTTCATTAAGCAAACCTTGATGATTAACTGGCATTGATTGACCCAAGGAAAATATAATTATTAGCATTTTGGCAAGCTCTCTAAAAACTTCTAAGTTTGTAGAATTACGTTTCATTTCTTCAACCTTTAAAGAAAGCATATATTTTCATCTACATCATAAAACATTTGGGACAAATGTTACTATTTCTAATGGCAATACAGATGTTAGTAAAATATCCACGATTATATGATCGAGATGGCAAGCTGCAGTAAATGCTTTCAACAATAATCTTTTAATAGGCCATCTTGTTTCCATTTGATAATACTGCACTAAATTAATCAAACTTTGATATTGGTCACATGACATTTCATGGCAGCAAATGTTTTCATCAGCGTTTTTCTAAAAAAAAATATAGCCTTTATAATTTATAGATAAATAAATATTTATAAATAAATTGTTATTATTGGGTTGATGCAAAGGTTCGTCAGGGACTTGAAACAATCCAACCAAATAGAACAATTTGGCACAATATTTACCAGAATATCAACTAATTCCTCAAGAAATTGAATTATATCCTCCTCATCTTCATATAACATCCAAGTTCGTTGCTCTGAATCATTTTTACAATCAGCTAGTTGCGAAAAAATATATTGTAGCCGCTTTGCATCATGAGTGCTCCCCAGCAATTCCTTGGGGGTCTCCAACTTATCAGTAAGATGAACGGCAACAGCTTCCAAGTAAGGATTAAGTGCATCAGGAAATAGTTGTTCTAAGCTAGACAAAACAACTCGCAATGCTTCGCATGAAAGTTCAAAGCTCAAGTTTGTGTTCCTGCGAACAATATCAACAATTTGATAAACATCCTGCGACTCAACAGAAATGCTATTTGGAATAGGCACAGCGCTATTTTGTTCGCTTTCATCTCCATTCTCATTATTCAATTCGTTTTCTTCCTCCTCATCAGCATTTGTTGCATTATTTTCAATTCCATTACTTTGGGCAGCTGTCTCCTTACATATCGTTACAACATCTTCACTAGTTGTTGTTGTAGTAGTTGTAGTTTCTGATGGTTCTGATGTTATACTGTTATCTTGAGCAATATCATTTAGTTTTGTGTTTAGGACACCCATACTTGGACTTTCTTGAATTAATTGAGGAAGCATTGCACCTACTGCTGGACTAGACATTGATTTCTTAGTTGATTCCAATCTTTTTGAGGCTGGACTGCCAGTTGGTGAATTATTGTTGTACATTCGTTCAGGAGATTTTTCTCTTGTTAGGTTTGTGCATTGTAAATTATTCTCAATAAGGCGCTTTTTCTCTTTTAGCCGTTGCAGAAGGTCTTCTTTTGAAATTATACCATTTATTTCAGTTTCTTTTGATTGCATCAATGATTCTATACTAGAATCAAGGAAGCTTATCAAAAAATTGGGTTCAACCTGCAATTAGAATAAAAGGAAAGCAAATAATAATTATTTCATTCTATTTGAAATTAAGAATTCATATGAGAAGGTATAACTAAACAAAGGTGTCATTCAAAATTTAATTTTTAAGTTTGAATCCAGAGTTAATAGTAGTATATAGCAATCAACATTAACTTTATTTATTAAAATGAGAATGCATATCGCTAAAACCTGTGTATAAAAACTATCAATGACCAGTTTGAGTTTAATTTAAATTCATGCTTGATTGGTAATAAAAAATAATGCTAGAACTACAGACTAGAGCCGAGCGGACTAGTCCTGTGTGGCCGGAGAAACATGGCCAACAGAATTGCTAAACAATCAATTGAAGGGCGATGAGGCAATAAGATGGAGAGCGCCGTTTTTGCAACGTGTCCACGCTAGGACTGTTTTAGAAGCCCTATGATGATTACCTATGATCACTGTATAGGGCAGAAGCACTTAGAAAACTCCTGGAAACATTTGATAAATACAAAATGGACATTCTGGCCATACAGGAGGTGCAGGATAGGTCGCTGTGCCCGACAAGACGTCCTAAACAAGAATGAATGAATACAGGAGAAGCGGAATAATGGGCAAAAGGAATAACACTTTATTTTTTAGTTGCCACCCAAGAAAACATATAATCGGAACAGGATTTATAATTGGAAATAAGTACAAGCACTTGGTAATAGATTTTAAAGCTACTAAAGGAACTACATGGAAATTTGTTCAATTTTAGAGAATCACTGGGATGCAGCAAAAAGTATGTCAGTAAACTATTTGGCAGCAGGATCTTGTTATTCGATCCGACCTTGCTTAAATCAACAAGTCTGAATGACAAATTTCTAAGCTAAATGCAGAACCTGTTCAAACAATCTGTCCTTATCTGAGGTACTATAGGAGCTGATAAGAGTACAATAGATCCAAGTTGGGCCGCGGTACTCCTTGGATTAATACCTCGCTAAAGGTATGAAAGAAAAGAGGCTGAGATAATAGGAGGGTAGTTTTGGTCTTTTAATGTATAGTTTCAAAGAACCCAAAGAAGTTGGAAAGAATATAGCAGTTACGAGTAAAAACATAAGGCGCATCAACCAAGTTGTTTCCTATTTAGTAACTGTCAAATTGGCGATGTGAAAATTTTCTGCACAAGAAATGGTTCACTGTATTAGAAATTCCAAGAATAAAAAATATATACATACGTATATCTATCCCGCCTTCATTTTTTAATGCATGAAGTAAGGTTCAAGGATAAAGTAAAGAAATAACTTACACTTTCATTTTCTATACTACTTGAAGAGCAAGATCAATAGAAATTTCTGTTTCACGCCCTGCTGCTAATTTTCAAAATCAAATCAATGCTGACTGACAATTTCCACTTTTGACCTGGCTGGCAATAGTCCAAAACATGCTGCTGATTAACCCAAGGATTATATACCATCTGGTTGAATTGTGTTAACGGTATAAAGCAGCAACGCCATTGTGGTAAGGACTAAACACTCAACAAGAACTGGATATGCGCTATTTTCCTTAATTGAATAGATATGCGCTATATTTTCTCTTAAATAATAATTCTTCTACAAGGGCTTTTCTTATTAAAAATACTGCGTTTGAAGAGATGGAATAACAGATTTGCAGTTACAGTTTACGGTTTGTTAATTATAATGAAAACTATGAAAATAATTACAGTAATAAGATAACTGCATACCTTTAATTTCATTACGTAATTAGAAGGGACAAAACCAATATTTCCCTTCATGCTGACCACTTGCCACCAATTCCTTTGCCTTGCACTTGTTTGGTAAAGGATAAAATACTCGCCCTCATCGAAGCTGATGGTTTTTGGATACACAGCTTGGAAATCGTAAAGGGCCTTCAGCATTTCAAAGTTCTCTAGAATAGTGGACAATTTGCCAATTTACTTTATTTTTATATTAAAATTATTCTATTTACCCATTGAGCTGGAATTTGTGAACTGTTTTTCTGACATATTACTTTTAAAAAAACTTTTTATGTACACCCATCCAAGGAGTAAAACCAGCAAGGCCACAGCAATTTTTATCAATAAACTTCCAAACGTCAAGCGCCAAATAGCGTTGCGATTTCGAATTTATTTTCGATATTAGCGAAGGCACACACTTCACATCTACAATTAAATTATAGTAAAAAATATAGCAGCCAAAAACGATTTTTGTGAACTTACTAAAAAATTGTTAAAAATAAAGCGAAATTGGTTCCAGAATTAATTTATTTTGCGTATCTACAATTTTTGCTCGAGTTCTCCACAAAAAAAGTTAGCTGTCGTTAATTCTCTTTTGAAGTCCGATGGAAAAGTCGCATGAGTGTTTTCACGGGCCGGAAGGCTTTTTGTTGTTGCTTATTGAGGGTGTTTACATTGGACGTAGGAACGAACGTTCGTCACGAGTTTGAAGGTGAAGGGGGAAGTGGAGGTGATGAAGGAAAATGACGAACGAAAATTAAAATTCTTGTTCGTGACGGAATGTGGAACAGTTTTTGATTGGTTATTGCAAGCCACGTGATTGTATCATTTTCAACTGTTTCACATTTTTCCTAAAATTGACGTTAGGAGTTAAATTCGTTATTTAAGATTTAAAGAAAAAAATTAAAATTTTACAATTAAACTAAACTAGTGTTATTCAAATTGTAAATTTGAATTTTTATTTTATGTTTTTAAAAATATTGTTTTAGGTTTATATAGAAAATTATTAATATTGCAAAAACAATTGAAATTGTAGTTAGAAAATTTTTATTAGAATTGAAATGTATTCGTGTCTGGTTTTTCCGTATGTATATTTTTTTTAAAGAATAAATTTAGTTTAGTTTTTTTAAACTATTTATTTTTTTATTTATTTAACTTCCTTTCCTCAAATGTTGAAACGTTTTAAGAATTTCTTAGGCCTGTATTCACCGACCTGGATAATAAATATCGTGGAGATTTCGTATTTACCGACCGCGATTTTCGGTACACGGATAAAGTTAATATCAGTTCCGAGCTGGTAATAAGTTAAATCCGCTGATTTCTATCCTCTGAATTTTCGAATTTTCAAAATTTAACAAAAAATGCGGGAATAAAATTGCAACTGAAGATGAATTAAATTTTTAATAACCGTCACCCCTTGAGTGAATATATTTTAGTTCCTGATCTTAAATAAAAATATTCGCCGGCAAAACTGTTTTCAAATTGTTTTTGTTGGCAAAAACAGTTTTTGCATAAGGTTTTCATTAGTTTATTCATAAAAAAGGTGGAAAACCCGAATGAATTTAACCGGATTCATTCTCCATTATTTTGCAAAATAAATTATGCAAACATTGAAAACATAATCAAAACAAAATATATTTCTCCGATTCCAAACGTTTCAATCAAAGTGACAGTCGCTTTCGTCTAATTTTGTAATGTGAACATGAAGGGGGAAGAACGTACGTGGGCACGTTCCTTCCTACGTCTAGTGTAATCACCGTCATTGAAATTTCGTTTTCCTTCTCGGAGCAACAACCGAAACACAGGAACTGTCAAAATCGTTCGCATCGCATCGTTCTCTCTCACCGGCCCCATTGCGAGTTTCAACTTCAAAAGAGAATTAACGATGGACAGCTAAGTTCGGTATCTAGCGTGTAAACTAGCCTATATAACCTAACGCGACATTGCGTTTGAACTTTAAACTCTGATTAAAGAAGAAGATAAATGACAACAGTTTGACCAGGGAAACTGTCATTTTAACGAGATATCGCTTGTATCAGAAGTTTTTTGAACAAAATTTACAATGCAGCTACAAATAATTGAATTAAAACCAGATCGTAACTTAATAAGAAATAATTTCGATGGATATAAGCTCTCGCTTGACCCCATTGCTGTCATTAAACAGGAATTAACGACTCCTGTACACAAGGCTAAGCCCACCGAAGACCAATACTCCTTTCTACATACTGAACTATTTTCTATGCACAATCACCTCGTGCAAGATCCTTGGAATAGGAAAACCTCTTATTTTATTACAAGTGAAGATGTAATACTAAAATGCTCGTATGACGAGACCTCCGGCAGACCAGCACCACCCGCAATAGTTTATGAACCAAATTTTATGTCTACGCGAAGTGATGGAGATTACAACGTATCCTTTCAATTTATTTCAGAAAAATATAGTTTGCTCTGTGATGGAATTAATCGAATAGTTGTTGCTGATACTGGAGATCGATACAAGCAGTCGTTATGGAAAGAAGTATTCTCCTGCAAGTTAACGGATGAATTTAGAGGAATTCTATTAAGGGATGCTCGTCTTGATATGATTGATGGCAATACAGTTATTAGCTTTGTACTACAACGTGTAGTTAATGATGAACATGCTTATAAAACGCAACTTATTTGGTGTAATGCAAAATTTGATGCAGAAGCAAATGAATGGCATTTCAAAAGACTGGATTCACTCTCAGCTAGAGGAGCACTTAGTTACTGTGCTTTTGAGCCTGGGGCAGCTTCTATTGTTGTCTGTGGTAACAAGGAATACTCTTTTGACAGTGCTGAAAGTGGAAAGAAGGGCGAATCTACGAAATCAGTCGATTTAATGGCAAATATTGCACCATATACATGGACTCAATCGGATGAAGATATTACAGTAAAATTCAATAAAATATATTCGCAAATTAAAAATGACTATAAAATTTTATGCACTAAAAATTCTATTAATGTAAAATGTTTAGAAGACACACTGTTGGACGGTCAATTTTTTGGTAAAATTGATTCTGATTTAACAACGTGGACATTGGTAAGGTCTTTTCTTCATAAAATGCAAACCAAATTTTGTATCTATTTTTTTTTTGTTGTTTGTAGGAAAATGGATACTTACAAGTCACGCTAGTTAAAGAAATACCTTCATTTTCTTGGACTTTTCTAACCGAAAATGGACCTGAAGAATCAAATGAGACGCAAAATACATCCACTACAATTGATAATAGGCCCATACCTAATTTAGAAGCACAAATAGAGGATTGTGATTTACCAAGTTATGCCATGGAGGAAGAGTATTCTATAGGTAAATTATTGGGTTACCCGGAAAGTTTGTATTCATTTTTAAGGAAATTTTAAGTAAACTTTTTTCTATGTCGAACCTACAAAGTGTCGAAATCTTTCATAAAGATTCTGTCTTTCTATAGCTTCTTGGGATTCTCAATGGATAATGTTGCAATGCAGCTATTTATGTTAGGATAAGAGCTAAAGTTTCTATCGCCAATGGAGTTTCGCAAGGATCTGAATAAATGAAAGTCATGCTATGGGATGACCTCTTGATAGTTGTATCTATTGCAATATCATCTTTTAGAAATAATTGCGAACTTTCTGCATAACTCAATAACTCAATATGTCGCTTTAATAAATTTTAAATCTTATTTCGTTATTTTACATTTCAGTTCGAATAAATCTGGAATTGAGAAGGGCTACACACAAAATCTTACTAGGCAATAATAGCCCATTATTTTACACTACCTTGCGACCAGGATTCCCGCCTGCAATAGTTACAAGAGAAGATGTAGACGCAAGCTTATGGCTTCAACAGTACATTCCGACAAAACCAAATCAATGGTCATTGCGACATGAGGGTAATCTCCATGCACTAGGATATGTTCAGGCATCAAAGCAGCAAAAGAAATTTATTAATTGTTCTCCCGACTTAAGCTATTCAATTATCTCTGAAGCGCACAGGCATGTATTTATCTATAAAGCCAATTATAATACTGCAAATGGCTTAAGAAATAGAAGTGGCCCCCAAATAACACTTGGGAAACAGCATTTAATTACGTTGGAAGAACAAGATGAGGTTTTAGGCATGTCAACTGATGACAATATTGCCATTCTTCTGCTAGGGAAATGCATTTTATATTTGCAAATAAATGTGAATTAGGTAGTGTAATATTAATAAGTTTTTTTTTTGTTTTGAATTTTATTATTGGATAGTAGTGTTAATTTAAATTAATGTATTTAGCTGTAGGAGAACGCCGCAATTACGTTTTTGGGACACATCTTGTTCTACATACATCATACTGTAGACAATGGGGATTCTTCTTTTTTTTTAATAAAGCAGAGCTTTGTTGACAATGTACGATTTTAGAATTACGAAATAGTTCTTGATATTATTTAAGAGGAACAATATAACTTACTTCAAGAATAAACTTTGAATTGACTGAAAATATAGCAATTACATATCGTTGTATTTTCTTTATTACATCCTAAAATAGTGACATCTTGTCCCACATATTATTATCAAGGATAAGACAGGCAGTAGATCAAATGCTTAGAAGACAGCAGGCTGGATTCAGAAAGGGTCGCTCCTGCATAGACCATATTAACACCTTGAGAATCATAGTGGAGAAGTCTACTGAATTCCGATCCCTCCTTTACCTTGCTTTCGTAGACTATGAAAGCGTTTGACTCGGTTAATTGGAGCTTTATATGACTAGCTCTACGGCAACGTGGACTGCCGAACAAAATAATAGAACTGATAAAAGCTCTGTACAACAAGTCCAAATGCAGAGTTCTCCATAATGGAAAATTATCCGACAGCTTTGAGGTGAGCTTAGGAGTACGACAAGGATGCCTATTTTCGCCATTAATATTTCTTATAGTAATAAACGACATTCTTGTCAGCGCTTTAGATAGAAGAACAGGTGGGATTGCTAGACCACCTTAAGGATCTCGGCTACGCGGATGATATCTGTTTGCTGGCCCTCAGACACCAGGACATCAAAAACATGGTAAACAATTTGGCCACAGAAAGTATAGTTCGGCTGGCTTAAGGTTAAATCCGACTAAAACTAAAGAAATGCGGATAAATGCAAACACCCTTGAACGGACAGCGGTAAATATCCGTGACGTGGAACTGGTAGATAAATTCTGCTACCTCGGTAGTATTATTACCGAAAACGGCTGTGCAGAAGAAGGCGTCGGTTCCAAAATACATAAAGCTAGAAGCTCATATGCATGCCTGTTTCACATATGAGATCGAGGGAGATCTCAATTAACACCAAATTGCAGCTGTTCAACTCCAACGTTAAGGCAGTTCTTTTGTACGGTTGCGAAACATGGAAAGTCACCCAATTCATCACAGGGCGCCTACAAGTTTTTATCAACAGATGTCTACGTCGTATCTTAAAAATCCGCTGGCAAGATAGAATTACAAATGAACTATGGCACCGTGCCGGCCAAGAAAGGATAGACGACCAAATCAGGCGAAGGAAATGGAATTGGGTTGGCCACACCTTGCGACGCGAAAACGAGAATCTAACAGACAATTGATTGGAATTCGCAAGGATCCCGTCGAGTCGGAAGACCTACAACAACGTGGAGGAGAACCCTATTAACAGAGGCCACAACAACTGGGAGATCCTGGTCAGAGCTGAGAGCTGCTGCACAAAACAGAGTCCGCTGGAGGGCAACTGTTTCTGCTCTATGTCCCATAAGGGATTAAAGGAGCAAATAGTTAGTTAGGTCCTCCGAAAGTGCTAGGAATACAATATTGACGTGTATTAACTTTTCATCGATTCCAAGAAAGCATCGACAAAGAAAAAATATATGCGACAGTGCTGGACCTCAACATCCCCCTAAAAATAGTGCAGTTAACGAAAATGACAATGGAAAATACAAGGTAAACTGACGGAGACCTTCATTGCATAAATTGCAGTTTCTATTTCTGTCTCGCATGGGGCACAAGTAGTGATCCTTATTGGCTCTGCCTTGTTTCTGTTCCTGTGAACCTTTGGAGTTGCTCCTCGTCACTGCACAGCAGCCTTCCATTCGCACTCTTTACGGCATGTTTTTTAGTATTGTGCATTCTGCAATAGTTCTCCATCTGCGGCTGACGGCCACGTGATCTATCTGACCATTCGGCGACACCCAGGTGTCCTTGTGACAAAAGTAAGTTACACCTACCACGAGTTGTTGGCAACTACAAACAAGAGCGTATGAATTTAAATGCAGAAACCCTTTCGGACAAGGCAGGCATGTGGACGTGGAGAGTCTCATGCGTCCATCTGCATCTGAGACCTTGTTGCGGGCCTGCAGCGCACCCCGATATCAACCCCCGAAGTGATGAGGTTAAGATAACCGGTTGAAACCAATTGAAATCGATCGAGGATGCAAAAATTCATCTAAGTTGATTTTGGTCGAAGTTTGGATAATGCCAACATATACAATATGTATAAAAACCATTAAAAAGGGTTAAACGAAATTTACAATGAAAATTTTTGTCGAAGCTGCTACATTCCTGCGGTGGCTTACAGCAGACGCAAAAGGGGCCATCTTCGATGAATTGACGGCGCGGTCTTGCACCTTGCCCGGCCACTCTAAGGCGGTTTTCGAAGTGCCAGCCCAGATAAATAAGTTGTACTCAAGGCGAGGCGAATATAAGACTAGATTGTAGTGCTGGTTGCTGGTGGAAGAAAAAATTCCATCTCTTAAGGAATTCTAGGCATTGAGACGATTTGGGATATGTGATCATTCCATCGCAGATCTTCAGATCAAGCTATAACCAAGATGTTAAAAGATGGGCCAGCTGTTAGATTCATTCTGTCCACTGAGACAGAAGGAGGATCGGTACAGGTTTTATTAGTGATGATGTGACAGTACTTCAGTCAGTCGATTTAGGATTTGTACGTGCCGGTTATACGATAAATTACGTTTATCCTCAATTCCGAATTAAAATAGGAATAGAATAAACCCTCATATTTTTCGGGTAATGTCTTTCTAGTTGTTTACAAAACAAGTCATTCAGTAATCGTCAGTCAAGTCATTATCAAGTTAAAATCAATCTAGTGTCAGGTAAAATAATTTTCAATAAGACAAAAACATAATTGTTTCGTTACATAAAAGATAATACATATAATAAATTAAGTAATTTTTGTTTAACAACATTTAATTTGTATTTTCCATTAGCTTTCAAAATGAATGATTTCGATTCTGCTAGGAATTCGCCCATTAGTTACTTCTCCAGGTGGATATGGTATATCACAAGTAACAGCTAATCCACTTTCTTGTGCTCTAATCTTCTCTACTTCAATTCTCTCCTTGTGTTGACGTCTTAATTCCTTCATGTCCGCTACATCTTTTTTCTGCCTTTGACGTACCATTGATAAAATGTCCCATTTTAATTCCTCAAAATTTTCCTCTATTTTAAGTTTTTTTAACTCGCTGCACAAAAAGCGGCAGAATTCCTCTTCTTTCCCCAGATTTGCTGATTGTTGGTCTACGTAATGCTTTGCAAAACCTAGAGCTTCTACAGCATGCCTTTGTAATGGTATATTGCTAATTTGTGCCTAAAATGAAATTGTAACACGCATTTTAACAAAACTATCTAAAATATTTAATCGTAATTTTTTTATTATTTTTAGTTAACATAAGCAAGGAAGAATTGGAAAAACAAGTAATTATGAAAAACGTTGGCAAGTCCATTTGTGCTTAAGTGCTCTGGATGGCAAATACATTGCATTTACGCCAACTAGAGGAAATGCTTCTATGTTTTACAATTACAAAGGATTCTAAAGTATCGTCTTGTTAGTGACGAAGGCGTTTTGGGTCATTCGGATTTAATGGATGTGTTTAATAATGCAGAATATCTCTCTTGGTGAGAAATCCATTGACCCAGCTTGCTGCCTTCCCCATAGCATGAAGGTGTCAATGAACGGTTGAATGACCAAATCCAAGTTTCCTCCCTGGTTAATCAATGATTACGTTAGGGTTTTGTTTCACCAGGGATCGCAGGATCTTCTTGTCAAGGTCCACAACTCTTCCAGGACAAAGCTCATCTTGTAAGCTGTAGTTTTCGATTTGGAATCTCTTGAAGCACCGTTGGCACTGGCTTACGCTTATTTTTCCTTTTCCATACACTGCAATAACATTTCTCGCACGTTGCATTATTGTCTTTATTGAACTCGAAAAGTAAACAATGGCGAATATGCTCTTTTAGCGGTAAACTACCGTTAGAACTTAACAGTTGTTTATGGACTGGCCTAATAAAAAATAAATATTGGAACTTAAAAATAGTACCTTTACTGATACGTTCCCATCCGCTATGTTCTCCTGTTCATCCTGTAAAAACAAAGAATACATCAGTATTGGAATGTTGAAAGTAAATAAAATTATGCACAAATATTGGGGAAATTATGAAACGCTTTCCATATAATTCCACAGTTTCAGATTTTGTAATGAAGGGCAGGGGCCACTTGTAACTATCTTATTAGAGACGATAGGCTAATATGATCGGGCAAGTCCCTTCCAAGTAAGGTTGGCGTGAGCCACACCCGGTAAAAAAAATATAACGAAACGAGCAAAATGACTCGAAACTGGAAAAAAACGACGACGACTTCGCAACGAAAAACGACAAAACGATTTAAGAATTTTCTCATGGAACGTTCTAACTCTGTCAAAGTATAAAGCTGACATTACCGCCATTCAAGAGATGCGATGGACAGGGAATAGTGCCTTGCAAAAACCTGTATCATAGAAGACACCATGTGTTTGGGGTAGCTCTTATGGCCAGCAAAAGAATGAAACTTACTATCATCGGCTTTAAAGCAATAAATTAAAGACTATACATCCTTCGTGTGCGAGGAAAATTTAGGAAAATAAGTCTCATAAATGCTCACGCGCCTACGGAAGAGTTCCCGGGCGATGAAAAAGAAGAGGTCTTTGAAGTATCGTTGGAGATTCGGGGGTGACAGCATGGGGCAAAATCCTACACAAGTCCACCCAATTACTGGCTTATGCAGACGACAATGAATCATTGAAAAAACATCCAGAGCTGTAAACAAAGCTTTCACCCAGGCTGATCGGAGAATTGAGGGAGGCGAGAAGCGAGGGAGGACGATTTAGGAGACTCTAAAACGTTGAGATCTACGAGCGCTATGGCGACATATATGCTGTGAAAAAAAAGCTCGGTGAGCCTCGGGTGGCAGGGCATCTATGTAGCTCGTAAGAGCGAAGAGGAACCTGCTCGGAAAATATGCAGCGGTAACATCTATGGGGCGCGACAGCGAAGAAGACCCAGTCTCCAATGGAAAGACAGCATAGACTAGGCCGTCTAGAGCTTAGGGATTCCGAATGGTAGAATGTATAGAATTTAGATATAAAAGTATAAAATAAATATTGAAACTTAAAAATAGTACCTTTTCTGATATTCCGTTGCTTTCTTCTATGTCCTCCGGCTCCTCCTGTAAAAACAAAGAATAATACATCAGAACTGGGTATGTTTAAAATAAAAAAGAATTGCACAACTATGAAACCCTTTCCATAGTTAACAGAATCTTTGCCTAGAAGGAGTAATACGCAACCCTGGTTAACAAATTAAAACAGTTGGCAGTATACGCCGACGACATAAATTGTTTTGGCCCAATGTCATACCTTAGAGGCTACAGGACTACAAATAAATGCACACAATAGCAAAATTTTAATTCAGTCGAGAGATGAAAGAAGAAGGGAAAACCACAGCACTATCTGGGGGAATATAACTTCGAACACAAATTAACTACAGTCAGAGAAGGCAACGATGAAACTATAGACGTGCAAAGGATAATAAACGCCGCAAATAGAACATACCTCTCATTAGTGCCAGTAATGAAATCCAGATACACGTTGAGCCGGCCATGACTAAAGAATGAATGACTCAAGGATACCGAATAAAGCCCTGTATATACTACCAGGTGGGACAAGACCCGTTGGGAAATCATGGCCAAGGTGGGAAGACATTGTTAAGGCTAATGCAGCAAAATTCCTCAACAGAAGAAACTGGAGGCAAACTGCAGAACAAAAAGACGTCTGGAGGAAGAAGCTGATGGAGGCCACAGCTCGAATTGGGCTATAGAGCCATTGAAGAAGAATAACAAATTATGGTCAATATAAAAATATAGAATAAATATTGAAACTTAAAAATAGTACCTTTTCTATTTCTAGGCTAACTGTTATGTTCTCCGGCTCCTCCTGTAACAACAAAGAAAATACCTCAGATTTGGAATGCTTAATGTAAAAAAATTATAAACAAATAGATTCATATTATATGTAAGTTTATGCAAGTAAATTTCCAATAAATATTACCTCGATATTAATGTTTGATGTTCCTTTAAGATCATCTGAGCACTTCATTAGAAATGCGCATTGGTCGTAGCACCATAGCTTTGGTTTATAATTATGGCTGAAACTAGATCCACTTTTTTTAGCATTTCTAAACCGTGATCTTTCTCTGGAGATTTGATTGAATAAAGTTTTTATCTTCATTTTAATATCATTAAGAGTAGTGTTTCTTCTGATTAAATTAATTTCTTTCACTATCTCTTCCATTTTCTGTTTTTTTTTAATTTTATTTAAGTAGTCAAAGTGTTGTGGATCGTAGAGGCAAGGGTAGCTTTTATACAAGGAGAGAAAAAAACTTGTTTGCTCCCTTGTCCAATTTCCCGTTTCTGCCATTTTTTATATTTATAACACTTCTGTAATTGAAAAATATGAAATAACACTGAAACATGTATTCCAAATATATGATAACCTTATTTTCAAAAAACGCTTGCACTTAAATTCACTATGGAGGATCCTTTTGCTAAATGTTTCCTCTTGGGCAGGAGGATTCGTCTAGTTTTCACCGAGAAAATGTTTTGTTTATGATTCTGAGATGGATTGGTGAGTCCGTAAAATTTCTGAGGCCAAAATGAGGAAAAACACACACTTATCTGACTAACGCGGTTTGTGCAAAACTGTCGCCAGTGTCGCTCAAATGAAAGCTGAGGTTGTTGTACTTACTTTGCAAGGTGCAGAAATATTACCCGGGGTGTCCACCTGTAATTTTTCGGCAATGGCAATCTTCAATATTTCTTGTCAAAGTTTTACTACTGGGCATTATTTAAATGGTTGGCAATTTAATTTTTAAAAGAATCGCGTAGGGGACACATATTGGTATATTGAAAAGAACTATTAAAATCAAGCTTACTTTTTTTGGACGAAACACAACACAACAATAGAAGCGAAGAACCTCTTCGCAGACCTGTTACAAGAATTCGTCCATATTACGACGCTGTCGGCCGCCACCCACCACCTTCGACCACCGTCACTCATTACATCGAGACAAAAGAACCACCGATATTCTCTAAGCCCAGGAGACTGCCAAAGGACTAAGAGCAACGGGTCAAGTCCTTTACATTTTGTTAAGAAACCCGGCGTATTGTGGCGGCCATCATGCCGGTCCCCTTCATACATGATTTTTCAACGATTTGCCTTGGTAAGAATATTTTTTTAAGATTAACCTCCACAAAACGTATCACCAGATACTTATCGAGCTACAGCATGCTCCGAAGACGGCAATAACTACATCCTTCGGGCTTTATCATGCTAAAGCCTTTGGTGCCAACTTTCGGGCGCCCGACCTCCTTTTTTATGTGAGAGTCTAAGCTTAGGTGTCACCCTTTATACTACAAGTCCGTCATGTCGTTTACGTCCTGGTGCAAGTTCTAGTAGTAAACCTAGCTCGAAGATAGGAAAGGGATGTTAAGGGTAGTCTGGAGGTTGCTTGAAGAGGAGGAAGTGAGCCTTGCGTTTGAACTCTTGAATGTTATATGATTTCAGCATGAGACGGCCTCGTCGGAGTGTTATGCCTATCCCGAGCACAATGATGACACAGTGATATTTATAAATAAATTTTAATTTTTTAATAAATTATTTACAATGCAAATAAATAAGTTAAGCGATTTTCATTTATCTTTTACGCCCAACTACCTCATCACAAGCTTGCTTAATAGTGGGATATTCAAATTCAAATCCTGCATCTAATGTTCGTTTTGGTTTTATTTTAGCTCCCGTTAAAAGCAGGGTTGCTCTTTCTCTGCCAAAAATCATGTTAACTACAAATTCAGGCAGTGGGAAGAAAGCGGGACGACGAAGAGAAGATGCAAAAGCCTGTTAAATTGTTAAAATGTAAAATAATACAAGTCTTAAATTAAACATTAGTACCTTTGAAAATTCTTTGTTGGTTATTATTTCTGGGGCTACGGCATTAAAAATTCCATTTACATTGTTCTCCATACAAAAAATTATAAGGCGACAAAGATCATCGATGTGAATCCAAGGGAGTATCTGCAGGCCATTACCTACTGGTCCGCCTAGACCGAACATAAAGGGCAATGTCAAAGACTTGATCATACCGCCGCCTTTGCCAATTACTACACCTGTTCTAATTTTAATCTGAAACAATTTTATATTTAACAATTGTATATAGAAAACCTACAAATTACATTTCTACATTTGCAATTATTATTGGGAATAGTCGCAGCTGCTTCCCACTGCCTACAGAGCTTCGACATAAATTCAAATTCTTCCACTTTATCATCTTCTGTATAAAATTTGAATGACGGCCTATAGTGGCTCACACCAACTATATTAATAAAAGCATTAACATCATGCTTTGCCGCTACTATAGCCCTAACCATTGCCGCTGCCGTATTGACGCGAGAGTTTACAATATTTTGCTTAAATCTAAAGTAAAGTTTGATTTTGTTTATAAAATACGCTATGCAATTACCCTGGCGTCCATCGGCGCATCGGATCTAAAACATTTTGTCCGGCTAAATTCACAACCGCTGTTACAGTTTTTGGTAAACCTTTATTTTCTAAATCATGCCAAGTTATTCGACGAGCACCCGGCATACGAGAGACGACAGTCACCTCATATCCAATATTGTTCAAGTGATAAAGTAATCTAGTTCCAATAAAGCCAGTGCCTCCGCCTGGAAATAATTAAGGATCATATTATGTAATCACGTAAAATAAGGTAACCTATTAAAGCATGTTTCCCGGCCATATCAATAGGATCTATATCACCTAATTATTTTCAGAAATTTTACAAATAAAATGACATTTTGATGGTAAATAGAATATTTTCTAGCACTATAGTCATTTTCATCGTTTACGCGTGTTATTACATTCTAGTACATTAAAGGAAGAAAACGTATCTCCATCGGCGATAAAGAAAAAAATTTTATTACTTTAATTTCAATTGTAAATATCACAAAATTTCTTTTTTTAAATGATGAAGCTTCATTAATTTTATATTAATAGCATAAAACTAAATACATTCAATTTTTAACTTGTGACTGTTTGCTGTGCATAAAACCATCAAAAGGAAAAAAAAGAACAAGAAACATTGAATGACAGTTCAAGTTTAAGAAAATATAAACAAAAATGGCAGCGCCTTTGGAGCATCTTGAAACTCAGCTAGAAATGTTTATTGAAAATGTTAGACAAATACGAATTATTGTAAGTGATTTTCAGCCACAGGGGCAAAATGTACTAAACCAAAAAATGTAAGTATTTACTAATAAATTGTAAGTGTCGTAATGCCTAAAACCAAATTTGTTTTTTCACTTTTAGACAGAGCCTTGTGACTGGACTACAAGAAATTGATAAATTAAAAAATCAAGTTCAAGATGTTCATGTACCATTTGAAGTGTTTGATTACATTGATCAGGATAAAAATCCACAACTTTATACGAAAGATTGCATTGAGAAAGCTCTAATGAAAAATGAGGAAGTTAAAGGAAAAATTGATTCCTATCGCAAATTTAAGGCAAATATGGTAGTGGAGCTGCAGAAGACTTTCCCGAATGAAATTAGTATGTACAGAGCTATAAGAGATGAATAATGTAGAATAACTAACCGTTTTTAAGTCGTTTTTCTACAATTTAAATAGTCTTAAGTTGGAAATAAATATTATGAAATGGCAATTATCTTTTTTTCTAAAATTAACGAAAATAAATAGAAAAGGCCTGCGTAGACCAAAGTAGCATTTATTAGCCAGTGCTAATCGTCTTGTGATTTCGGCCGATGTATCATTACCTTTGGTTATAATCGCGCCGAGGTACACAAACTCATCTACTGCTTCGGATTTTTTTACGGTTTGCTCAAGAGCTACAAAGGTCCCCTTCATGCTCTCAAATGATCTTCCAAGGATAGCAATATCGTCGGCAAAAGTTAATATTTGCACTGACCTATAAAAGATGCACCCTGATGTGTTAATCGATGCATCTCTTACTGCTTTTTCTAGGGCCACGTTGAATAACAAGCAGGAGAGTGTGTCACCTTGCCTTAATCTGGGTGGAGATAATTCACCATCTGTTCTGACTCTACACCTTGCATCTTTCATCGAAATTTCCGTCGGGTCTACTAGGTGTTTAGGTATTCCGAGCTGTTCCATAGCATCAAATAACTCATTACGGTTCACACTATCGTAAGCATATTTGTAGTCGATAAATAACATGTGGATGTTTATGTTAAATTCAACAGCTTTTTCTAGGGTTTCTCTGAGTACAAATAGCTGGTCTGTTGTGAATCTTCCAGGACGAAAACCGCATTGATACTCTCCTAATATTCTTTCTACGTATGGTCGTAGTCGATTGTAGAGTACACGTGAAAATACTTTGTATGTTTTGTTCAATAGCGTTATTCCTCTATAGTTGTTGCAAGATAGAGGGTCTCCTTTGTTGTGTAAGGAACACACTGCCCTCGTTCCATTCTTCAGGCATTTCTATCCGTCTCCAGATTTCCACTGCTACTTCATGTAGTTTTTGGATAGTTTCCTCTCCGCCTTACTTAATGAGTGCTGCAGGTATGCTGTCAGACCCTGATGCCTTATTATATTTTAATGCTCGCAATGCCTGGCGTACTTCGTTGGTCGTTAGTCCAGGGCTCAGAAACCTTATGTGGTATCTCATGATCCACCTCCAAGTCCCTGATAGAGGGGTGGGTTAAGGGACTGAACCTAGCCTAATGTGAATCAGTCCCAGGGCTTACGACAAACTAAAGAAAAAAACAAGTAAGACCCTTGGCCTTAAGGGACGTTATCTTTTTAAACAGGGCCGGCCTTAAGTTTTTGGTGGGATATCTGACTGGCCATGTAGGGCTACGACATCACCTCCATAACCTAGGAACAGAAGACATAATGCCGGCGACGAGACTTCCACACATATTCCTTGTGAATGTCCCGCTCTGATCTGCTTTAGAAAAACAACGTTTATCAGAGGGCTTATGAGTCCCGCTCAAGTCTCGTATTCTTCAACTAAAGATCTTCTCGCCTTAGACACGGGATTTCCGTTAGTAGGATACGTACACAATAAAGCTAACTTGGCCGCAGTATTCACCTTATGGCCCCCATATTCACTTAAAAAAATAAACTCGAAGTTTTTTCGTATGAAGTTTTTATTAATGCTTCAGTTTTTGTGTAAACTTACAAAACTTTAAATATTTCAATAAGATGAACAAGTTTATAATTATGGCATATAATGAATCTATTACAAAAAACTTGAATATTTGTATATATGTATAAAAAAACCAATTTTTACAAATGAGTGGCAATCAGTTGTATAGAATGGCGCGAGAAAACAAAACGAAAAATCCTATTAACTTGTGTGAATACACAGCCAAATATATAAAATCCACAAGAAAATAATAATGTAAAATTTTGAAAATTCTACGTGCTAAAATGAATAAATCTAATGAAGCTCTTAGCAATTAATAAAATGGAAAGAAGGCGCAAGATTTTGCCCTGCAACGCAACTCTTCACTTAATACATATTCGATTATGTAAAATACTTCCAAATAAAATATTATCACAAAAATGCTACTCCGAAAAATTTTATAACATCATAAAATTGCGTATTATGTTGCTAATACTCTCTCTAACAGGAATGTTTATTTATTATTACAAGTCTAACTTTAATATGGTGCGGTAATTGCCGTACGTCGACGGTTTCCATATCAATATGAAAAAAAGTAGCTTAAAGTTCGGTAGTCATTCGATTGGTGAGTGCCTGGACTCGTTTAGCATTGCAGCTCTTGCATAGGACATGATCATCCAGCGGGTAACATCCACGACCTTCTGCTTCTGAAGATAATAAGAGTCCGCAGTCTTCGCACTTGTAACACTCAAAATGGAAGCTTCGATCCAGCGCCACAACGCGAACTGTCTCCTCTTGACCAGGCTCAGGCATGATTGGTTGCTTGCAGACGCAGCACCTTGGAGCGAACTTTTTATGGAAATCTTCAATGCAATAGTTTTGATTTGTTGCATCGACCGTAAATGGTATTCCATCAAGACTATTTCCACAAACCACACAGCAAAAACATTGCGGATGATAGGGCTTTCCAGTTGCACGTAATATCCTCTCCAAGATGGGTTTCATGCAGACAGAGCACTTCTCTAGTGTATTGAGATAGTCCTCTTCACAATATGGCTTTCCTTCAAGAACATAGAATGGCTTCCCTTGCAGATTTATTTGACATTGAGAGCATGTAAAACAAGTTATATGATAAACTTGTTCCATGGCGGTACAGCCAGAATTTTCACCAATCACACGTTCTCCACATTTAACACAAATACCATAAGTATCAACGTCTCCACTAGAATCCATCGAATGCACGAGAAGATCTGTTAATGCTTCAACTTCAGCTTCCTTATGGCTTGTTAGTTTCCCACTAGGATTAGGGCCTGTTGGAGTACCAGAAGCTGAACTTTGAGGACCATTCACGTACGATGTGTAAAGCGAGTAATTTGACCGCGAAGAAAGTTGACTCGGTGGTCTTGGATTGATTGGCTCGTATATAGACTCATAAGTAGACGAATCTTGCGAACTAGGAGCATACGTGCTATAATCATTGTGGTAGGAAGTATTCATGTAAGTTTGTTGAGCATTAGACCCACTCATTCCACTAATTTCATGCCCCACTGAATGAACACTTCCCGGAGTGTTGTTGTAGTTCATAGGATACGCTGGCATTTGAGGGAAGTTATCGGTTGCACGTCTCAATTCACTATAAGATGAGCTAACTGGACTCGGTGGTGGCGGTAATTCGTCCTCGCTGGCCTGATTTAAATATTCCAAAGTTGATGGATCCGTAAGATTAAGAGGTGCTGGAACATCAAGTGGAGGAGGAGGTGGCAGATCATTCTCAATATCCCCATATCCTACGTTGCTGTAAACTAAATCACTACCGACAATAGAACCTTTAATAGAATCGTTATTCCCGCGATGCAAGATGTTACTATAAACTACATCGGGTTCCTTTTCTTTTCTAGGATTCGGCACGTTCGAATAAAGATGCGAATTTAAAGTGCTCCCGCCATTTGATGTTTTCCTATCATGTACTGGCATCATGCCTTTCTTCTCCAATTGCTTTTTATGATACTCTAAAGCCTCCAACTGTTGTTCCAAAATAGCTGGATTATCTAAAGTCATTTTCATATTACTGTAGACATGATGGGAGGTGGGTTTTCTTTGAGTCGTTACTGGTCCAGCATTTGATGAAGGCATTGACAATTCGGATAAAGCTGCCTTTCCTGGTGTAATATCGGTATCGGTGTACAAGCGCTTAGAATATAGTGGCTCACATGTTTGTTTAACAACACTACTTTGTGGTACTTGTGGCACATTCTTCTTTATAGGTTTCGGTGGCACTGCTGGTCCTATTTTTTTCGGGCTATGATCTGATGATCTTGGTGACAAAGAACGGCTGTTCATCAATGATAATTGCGCTAATTGAGCATCTAAGTCAAGTGGATCCATTATAAAAACACAATTTTTTTTTAAATTTTCTATTACAAATAAGAAACTAGTAACACTGACAGGGCGGGACCCCAAATAAAAATGACTGAGTTTGCCTGCACCTCTTGATATTTACTTTAAAAATGAATGTAATTGTTATCAGCGTTCTCACATGAGAAGAAAGATTCTTTTTGAATGAATCACGCTGTGGAAATGACGAAGGCCGATAAACTTTAATGAGAAATTTAAGAAAATTCTAGGAAGTACTATTTTGCAAATGATGACTTTGTCAAGCTGTAAGGCACAGCAAATGTCACTTGCAATGTTAATATGAAACTAGACTGAATAAACACAACAGACGGGCTGTTACCCCGTTTATGACTAGGTTCAACCCAGTTATAAACGGGGTGGAGTTGAAACAGGGTCCAGTCAGCTCAACTCAGCGCTCATTCCTCGGTCGAGTTTCGCCTCATATATGGGGGTTGAGTTGTAATTGGGTTGAAGTGACATTTGTTTTGTTTGTTTACCATCCGCGATGTCTGCCTAAGTAAAGTAGCTGGCACTGGAATATAAAATTATTTCGTTCTGAGTACCTTCCATATTAATAAAAAATTTTTAAATACTTATAAATGAGAATTACACACCAAAATTGTAGGTATGTTTTGATGTCAGTTCAACCCAAAGTGAACTCAGCTCGACATCATATACGGTGGTCGAAATTTCAACTCAACCTCGACTCACGTCAAATGCTTTGTGTATGATTTGAGTATTACACGATCCACTTAATTGTCTGCCTCTTTTTCGTGTAACGATTCTATTGTCTATGTGGTTGTGTACACAGCAACAAAAATTCTCATAATTTTCGCAGCCCCAGAGCACAAAGTTATGCTTGTTTAGTGTAATTTGCACCGAGACCGAAAATTTTTTTGGATTCACAAGTGAGCCCGACATATACACTTCCCTGCGCCCCCTTGTCTAAAAAAACGGTTTATTGGAAGTGATTGGAAAATGAGTCTGAGAAAGACCGTGTAATTTGGCTCAAATAAAATATAACCTCAAAGTAATTGTTTATTTTAACAGTGAGTTTCGGTGTGTACGTAATATGGTATTTTTTATTTCGATCGTAAACGGTACCGAAACGTTTGCTTAGAGTTTGTCATGCAGTATATTTTGAATTTTTTTACGTCCCCATAGATGAATTTTAGTCCATAATTTCCGTATTCTTAAATCTTTTTGTGGTATTGAACATACAGGTGGCGCTGTTTAACAAACAGCTGTTCTTGTTGGCTGACATTTAAGAATTTCGCACGTGCTTCCGATAAGCTACTGACAGAAACAGGCGCAAAGGCGGTGCGGGCATTGGCTTTGCAGAATGTGGTAATTTTTCACTGACATAATGTTGCTGTGTCGGCGGCGCGCTCCGACTTTGAACACAACAACGAAATCAAAGTGACAAGTGGAAGTGATAGGAAAAAAATTGAAAAACCTGAATGATTTACATATAATTTTTTTATCCTATAGGGCTTGTCTTTGTTTTAGTTGCTAATTTAATTACCCCAATTTGGAAAAATAAAGATTTTCATTCAATATAAAATTCAACAAATTTGCTATCACAGCCAACACCAACATACGACTCCAAACATATGCCCACCACCACCAAAACACGACTCAAAACACAAACAAAACAAGGCACTACGCGCCGGCAACGCGCAGAAAGTAGAAAGTAAAGCAACTTGCGCGGTGTGTGCGTGGCGTAAAACAGCATTTCGTTAGTGCGCATTTGAATACACTACTTCTATTCTCTCCTGTCATTGCCCGCACGGCGTTTGCGCCTGTTTCTGTCAGCAGCTATAGTGTTTATAAAATTCGACTTAGGAAGGATGACCGGCGGCGGTATGTTATCCAAATTTTTTGAAAATAAAATTGTACGCATTACTTTTTATACAATTTGTGCATCCGTCGCGTCTGAAATTCTCTACAAATATTTTCAAACATGGAAACGTCGCGTGTTAAAATCAAATCAAGATATAAACGAGGTCCTATGGACAAATGACTTGACCCAATTATGCAAAGAAAGCCATTCAAAAAAGCGTAGCCCATGTAAAAATAAGTTTTGCTATCGTCGGAATATAAAGCGTTTAAATTCTATAATAGATAATACAAAATATACTATTGATTTGTGCATGTACATTTTCACATCGATAGAATTGGCTGATGCTCTGCTTCGAGCACTAAAAAGAGGAGTTAAAATCAGGATTATATGCGATGAAACAATGGTTTACTCTTCTGGATCGCAAGTGATTGAATTAAATAAAGCAGGTAAGTTCCTTTGTTTAAAGATAGTTTTTTCCAGCGTTAAAAACACGTGCAAGACATGTGGTTTCACACATGTAAAATTTTCCCTTTTGTTCCATCATTGATGTGTTGGGGGTGATTACAATAGTTTCCGGTGATGATTCTAAGCATTTCTTGTTAGTTACTTTATAATTTACAACACACTGAAATATACTATTCAATTTCTAGCAAGAAATATCCATTTTGTAAGCAATTATAATAATCTGAAAATTGATACTGTAGCAGAGGTTTTAATTACTAAGAAAATTTACATTTATTTGTGTATGTTCCTATAGGGGGGTATTACATGTCAGTGGCCCGTTTATCGCGAGAAATATTCCAATATTGAAGCGTTCATTATTAATAAATAAGTTGAGAACTCTTTATGAAGGGTTGAAGTTTCAGTGATGCAATCATTGGAGAATTCGCGCAATGATCGAAATTGCATAGTTGCCGGAGTATTTTTATTGCATAAGCGGAGCAGTGCTGTTCTAAAGGTTTTGTCTTATCCTATAAATATGCAATAGGGATTTACCATTTTTCATCTTGTAAGATTCCCGAAATTGTTTTTTTACAATCGGACTTTTTATGATTTTTTGCATCAGAAATATTTTGACTGTGATTTAGATTTAATTTACAAATTCACTTTCTTCATATAAACCTTACCTGACACGGGGCGTTACTGAAAGGTTTTATAGTAATAATTTTAGGGGCCAAATACACGAGCGCTCCATGCCGAGGCCGAACAACGAAACCTTGCTCCTTGAAAGTGGATTTAAAGGTACATTCGTCCTCGTCGAGGCCAACTAGTGCCCGGACATCTTTACTGTTGCACCTCAGTAATTCTTTGGTCCCATTCCCAAACGGGTCAAGAATTCCCTTGGAGTTCACCAACAAGCGTGAACCGTGAAGTGTTTGGTGTATTTCATTAGAGTTCGACCATCGATGTTTCTTTCCAGCAAAGACAAAGATGGCAACCACCTTAATAGCTGGTTTTGGACTGTTTGAAACGGTGCCGTGGCCATGTCCGCTTTTTCATTGCTCGTCAAGCTGTCAGTCCGAAACTTATTTGAAGACTTTTACGATGGAGTGGTGAGAACCGTCGGCATTACTTCGACCCAACGTGACTCATAAAAGGTTCCCTCGAAGGTACTCTTCAGAGCCAGAATAGTGGGGTATATGGATCAGCGACCTACCGTTTCTGCTTTCCTTGTGAGAAAGGAACTTAGAACGAACCTCGAACAATTCACTGGCTACGTAAGTGCGCCATAGGTGCTTTGGAAAGTGGACAGCATTCTACCGAGAAACTCCTGCTCTCGGTTCTGTTTGTCTCTAGTCCACGCTACAAAAACCCTCATCCTTCATTTTCCCAGCGTGATCATCTTACGCCCTTGCGTCAAGGGGCTGCTTCAGCTATCTAGCTGCTATCTCTTCAGGCAGTTTTCCTATTTTTTCCATATTTGACCTTGCAGATGGCTCGGTTGGCTCGAAAAGATCTACTTTGACTGGCCTAGTAAGGCCCTCCGCACACGAGTCGACTGTTTTCCAATCCAAGTTTGCAACTGGTTTCACAATAATGACGTACGCAACCAGTTTGCAACCAAAAAGAGACCCTTAGCTTGGTGTTTGGTAAAAAGAGCGGGATACCATACTCGGTAAGCCTTGGAGATATCTAGAGCAACCACACCAGACTCACGAAAGCAATGGATATTTTGGTTGAGGTGCTCTGTAACACACACAAGGAGTTCGCAGGTAGATCCTTTTGATCTCAAGCTGTTACTTGTATAATTTGCTAGGATTCCAAATATTCCATAAGCTTTTTGTTGATTTTTGTCTCCATGACTTTGGCGAGAACGGAAGTAATTGCTAATGGGCTGAATATGAGCTTGTTTTTATGACTCTTGTAAGTGTCCGGAGAAGTACGATGACGGTGCAAAAAAACTGTGCAGAAGTTTAGCCAAAGTTAATGCATATTTCTTGAAGAACAAAGGACCATCATCAGGACCAGTGCATTTATTAACCTCAAGCTCTTTGGGACATATGTACATTTCGCGAGTCCTGCAAAAAACCCCGTCCATTGAATGAGCGGTTGGCTCGACGCGGTTGCAAACCAATTTTAGATAAAGAAGAATTTGAGGCGGGCAGAGATGCCAATAAATCTGTATCACGTTTGCCTTTTTGTCATTACATCGTCCTTGAAAATGACAACTTTTTATTAATATATAATTTTTTTTATTTTTATATTTATTTATTGTATTATATTTCTAGTTTATTTTTATTTTTCTTCTCTTTTCTTTTTTCTTTTTGCTTTTTGTTTTTTGTTTCCTGTTCCTGTTTGTTACTCAGCTAGTTATTTTTAAGTTTTTTTAGCTTTCCTTATTAAGTTTTACTTAAGTTTATCCAATGTTGTTAATTAATGCACTAATTTTTAAGAATCAAATCTTTGTACATGTATTCGCAAATAAATAAATAATAATAATAAAGAAGAGGAAAAATTCATTGCCGAAAAAGCCGCTGGTAATAAGCGGTACATCATTCGACGTTGCTTTTCATCTCCTAATACTAAATGAAAATTGAATTCACTTAGATTTGTTGGTCATTTATCAAAATGTCATTCAGACTCATTATCAAATTAAGCAGCAGATTCCTTATCTTAATACACTTTGCCAAAAATGTTTGTGAAACTTAAATAAATCTTTGGTGATCATAAATTTCTCGCAAGCAAAAATGTGTGGTTTCCAATCTTCTATCTTACTGCATTCAAAAATTATGGCAATAACACAATTTTATACAAATCGTGATATTTTAAATAAAACTTTATTAGCAAATACTTACATACTTTGAAACGTTGACTTCAACTATTTTTTTTTCTTTAGATATTCCCGTTCGTTATCAAACTGCTTCAGGAATGCTGATGCATCATAAATTTTGCGTGTTTGATGGCGCGCTGTCAATGGAAAAACAAGGCATCAAACAAAACCGGGGCGAAGAAACCGTCGGGATTCTTCTAACGGGCTCCACCAACTGGACATTTCAGGTACACGAATTATATTTAAATCCCTTATCATTGCAAAATTAAAACTTTTTTTTTTATTACAGGGATTAGCAGGAAATTGGGATAATATACTTCTGACATCGAACGAATCTCTTATTCACCACTTCGAGGAAGAGTTTCGCAGAATGTGGGAAGATTTCAATTCCAACTCAGCATTTTTTGACGCTTCCCGCTAGAGACTGATTAGGTGACAATTTAATACTACCACTGCCTCCGGTATGTGAAAGCTAATTTCAGTCATTTTTTAATCGCACATAACTCATTCCGTAAATTGCACACAATTCATTTCCAATTTAATACCGAACACTTTTTTTTTGTTTATGATGTCGCTTTGAAAATACAAAGAATAATATTCAATTTGGCGCAATTGTTCGCTGTCGTTATGAAGAGTACAAACCCGGACCCAAAATCCTCTCAATCCTTACAGTTATTTCAGGGAAATAGAAAAATAGAAATTTCGGAGGATTTGTCTCTGTTGCAAAAAAAAAGAAAAATAGAAATTCACTTTTGCAGATGTTCGTAACTGTAACTTGTAAATGTCATTCAGGGCGCGTCATGCAAGCGACGCGTGCATCTTTTGAGCTGGGATTGAGGCTGTAAAAATCTGGATGTAAGAAGAGAAAATACTTTTAAGGTCGGCTATTTATTGTTTAAGGGTGATTGCGTTTTACCTGAAATTAAATTTGTTGCTCGAACCTTTCTTAAGTGAAGGTAAATGCTGGGGAATTGGAGGGTAATTCAGGAGATGGATTTCTGGAATAGTTTACCTTTTTTGGCAGATCGATTTTGGGTAAAGCCGTTTTCATGCTATAAATTCTTTAAAATAAACCATCTTTAAGGAGAAGGTCGTTACGGAAATTAGCTAACATTGTTTATGTGGAAGAATTGTAAGTTGTTTGGTCTTGCTTAGTATTGAGGTATTACATGCTTGGTAAAATTATGTATGCGTGCGTGCGTTTGCGCGATTTGCTTCAATTTATCATATGTGCATTTTATTCTAGTCTCATGAAAAATAGTATAATTTTGTATTTCTGTCTATTTGTTGTAAATTTTGAATCAATCAGTCCTTTGCTTCTTATGTTCTAATGGATTTACAGAATTATCTGAATTATTGTTTCGGATACACAAGCAAATTGTAACTTCAATCTTTTGTATTGTGTACTTTAGCTGAATATGTTTTAAATTTGTTCCATCAATCTATTTTTTTCTGTTTTAGATTTGTTGTGTCAAAGGACCTTCTTTTATAAATTACTCTGAAAATACGTTTTTATATCATTGCGTTAACGATTCATGGTAATCAGTTTTTATATGCACGAATGCAATTTGTGCTGCATTGGCCATTGAATAATAGTGGTTTAAGTTTCATGGTCGCGGTATCCTGTTCGATCGTGTAAGTTTAATTTCTTAATGAATTTTTCCGGGAAAAATATATGAAAACGCTCTGTAAATGAAAGGAGAAAACTAGCAAGAAAGATGAAGATTTTAATAACATGATGATTGATACTTAATCACATTTGGGAATATAGGTGAATGCGGCATGATGGATGGGGCATCCAGGCATCTGATGACGGTGGACACAATTGACGGTGAAATTGTTATCGATTTGGAACCGCATCAATAAAAAACATAAGCCCTAACGGGAACTCCGCTTTAACTCGACCACAATCAAGACCTAGGAAGAGATATAAAGTCGATATAATTTACTTATTGCGATTACCAGCTGGAAGAGCAAGACGCAAGACCGAGAACGATGGACGAAGACTTTTGGGGCTGTAGCGCCAGTGATGATTATGAATGCTTTTTAAAATGACATTCGCAACTCATATTACATTAAAATTTCAGCCCTAAAAGCTTGACACATCTTATGCTCTAAAATCAACAGCAATTATTTTATTGTTTTAAAACCCATTAATGCCATTCTTATGCCACAAAATCTACACGCAAACACTACATTGTAAAAAAACGAAGAATTTTCCATAATTTTCAAGTAAAATCATTCAAATTCGTCAAAGCCGCTGAGGTTCCAGCATGAATATTTATAAACGATTTTATTTTCTCGCTTTAACTTCCGCATAAACATAATGATAATGCGAAGTTGAATAATTTATTGCCTTCTACATAAAATACCTGCTTCTTCCTCAACCAAAATTAAATTAGGCTAGACGAGAAAATTGTTTCATAAAAGGCGTTAAGACACTACCCCTAATGAAGACGCCAATCCAAATTGCCATAGAAATATCAAGTCCACTACCTGAATGCACCTGTTGCGATCTAGATATTATTTACTATTGACCTGACATTAAAGAAGGATCTGTTAGCACCTGTCTTTGCCACTATGCCTGTATAATTATCAAATAATAAATCTCTTAACGCATCGCTCCATAATATTACGTAATGAATTACTGCATCCCAAATAAAAAAGACACGGTGGCAATAATTAAACACCGTAGACAGCAGTTTATTGGATCCCTTTTTGGGACCCTCAATTGTTGCCTTGATTTACGTTAAAATTTCACACTTGAGAAATTGAGTGGATTCGTAATTGACCCCGACAGCCATTAAAATTTTCGGGTAGGACCCAATTATTGTCTTAAATGGTAATTATCTGCTTATAACTTATACCTTGTAACTATCGAACTGTGGCATTCGGCAGGCATTCTTCATGCGCTTGATTATTCTGTTTGAACATTAAATTTATAATTCATACATAATTTTAGAAAATATTAAATTATGTTTCGGAGTTTTGGGTTTGTTTAATGGAGAATTTATGACGCAGTTTTAGAACTCATATTGCATTAATGGAGTGAATTTGGCGGTGTAGTTTTGACACATAACAACAATTGCCGAACACCTAAAATTTATGAAAGTTTCTAATTCAATATCAAAAATAAAATAGTTTTTTCTTGTTTGAAGGTTTTTCCCCACTGAACTTTAATAAGCATACTTATACATATACCATCCATGGCGCTACAGCACAAATCGTACCTTGGCCTTCTCTAGGGCATTTCTCATAGTTTGACGGGTGCTTGCAGCATCTCTCCAGTTCCGCATGTTGAGAATTGCCTCTGCGTCAGTTGTTTTTTGCGTTTTTAAACAAACAGAGTAACGTTGTTAGTTTAGACTGGTCGAAAGTCGAAACCAAGAGCTTGGAGTTTGGTAGCAGGATGAATTGTACTCTGTCAAAGGTATGGAGAAGTGGAAAGATGAAGATGGTACTGCGGAGAATCGAAGCACGGACCTCTGGGATGGTATTCGGTGGACTTAAACTTTAGGTTACCTACACATTACTGAATGTTTTAAAATCGACTGTATGCTAACAAATGCTTAGGGATGATTAAATGGCCACGGTTGAACTTATTGAAACGCCGAAAGGTATAGTGGTTTTCCATGGAAGTTTTTCATCGAAAATGCTTATTATTTTTCGCTAAGTGTCAAATATTTGGTGTAAATTGGGGTTGCTAAATTCTGAACATTTTTTAAGGATCTCTTGTATAAGAAGAAAATAAGTGATGAAAAATAAAACTTAACCGGGGTCTCCACGTGCATTTTTTTCCGGGAATGGCAACCGGAAATATTGCCATTTCCGAAAAATTGATCGTGGAGTCGCAGGAATGTTTTCGGCATTATTCCGCTAAATTATTACCGAGGCAATGATTTGAAGCTACTTTTTTCAGCAATTTTTAAAATAAAGATGGCGGAAAATGAAATTAACAATCATTTTCAGTCGGTGATAAGTGCAAGTGGACCAAAGTTGAGTGATTTAAAATTATCAATTCAATTATCTGGATTTTGATTAATTCAATTGTTTCCTTGATACTTACCATGTTTTGGGTTTATGCTCCTGCGCCTTTCTTTTAAAAATAAAATTGCCGAGCAATGAAATATTTTTAAGAAGTATAGACTAGTAAAAAAAAATTTTGCATCGTTTTCATAATGCACGCTTTTTGAACCCTGTAAATTAATTGGATTGAAAAAAAGATAGTTCAAACACGAAACAGTACCAGCACATTATATAACCAACGGCAACATTTTTGCAAAAAAATCGGGCGTCTATTGAACACACTCTGCAAACATCATGAAATTTTGTTATTCTGCCTTTTTCCGCTAAATCAATAACTGAAATTTTTTAAAGTGTGGTTCCGAAATTAGAACGAATTAAGAATGCGCGTTGCTTTAATGTTTATTCAGATTTGTTGAAAGTTGCGTTCCGAATCTTCAATTTTTATGAATATTAATTAGATACTAAAAAAAACCCCACTCCAGATAGACTTAAGCGCCAACAGAATAGGCTGCAATACTTTTTTAGTGGGTTTATTTTCTTCTTATATAATTGCCAACTAAACTGAAAATGAATTGCTGAGTTTATGCCGGAGTTAATTTAACTAAGTTAGCAATATTATCAACGGCATAATAGCCTTATGACACTGGGTTTATCGTAGGCTGAAAATGCTGCCTTGGATGCTCTGGTATCCACTTCAGGATAATTCTGTTAGTGGATGCGAGGGCTTTTAGGAAACCAATGCACCACTTTATAACCCAGTGGGAAAAATTGGGAGCGCTGTTCAGAGGAGCTTACTTTGAGCGCTGTTAAATATGCTCCCGAGGGAGCATTACCGGAGCTTTCATAAATTTTATAGAACGAAGAAAATGAGCGATTATCTTGATGACCATAAAGGGTGGCATTGGCATACTCAATGGACCGGCTCTCGTTCGATACGAAGGACAAGCAGCTTTTTAAAGTGGTTCGAATTTAGTTGGGGGACCGCTTTGATAAAACCACACTCGCGCTTGGAAAGGAAAAGGCACAATAGCAAAAGATAAACAAAATAAAAGCTTTTCGATACCCGGATCACATATCCACAGGCGTCCATGAAAATTCTTTATTAAAAAGCTTTTTTATAATGCTCATAGAACGCCTTTGAAGGAGCATAAAAACGTATGCTCCTCTGCAATGACATGCAATGTTAAAAAGTATATGGAACTGGAGCGTAACGGGAGCACTGTAAGCTTTTTAAGGAGTGCTCAAACAGCGCTATTGGAGCCCTCCATTTCCCGCTGGGAAGCTTTCACTGTACATCAGTAGTGGGCAATTGCAACTATTGGGAGTCGCACGACCTTTCAAGTCAGCTCCAGAGCTTTCCTATTCGGCTTGTGATTTCGATTGAGAGATGTGTAGACAAAAGCTTTGAGTTCGAGTGAGAGAGGTATAAACAAAAGCTTTTAAAGCTTTTTTGGTGCTTTGGAAAAGCCGGCTGTTGCCCACCACTACTGTACATAAACTAAAATGGGTTTTGGGATGCTTCATTGTTTGCAATTATATAGGCAGTTGTGCCGTTTGTCTTTCGACTCAGACATTTACGGACGCTTGGAAAACTGCAGAGTCGGCAGAAGTCTGGATCCATTAACCCCAGCTCTGGTTACTTCTCCACCTGATTTTTTTATCTACCTGTGCACCACAATTGCGACCTACTTTGCGGGCTAAATATCCCAGTGTGCCACTTTCGACTGTCCTTGATCAAAACATTGAATTAGGCCATTCATATATACAATTTTGTTGTTGCTAGGCTGACCATCTTCCGATAAATCATCCTCAAACAAGATACATATACCTCGAACATGATTTCCAAATGCGGTTTGTTTGAACATTGAAAAGGGAAGTTTCAAAATCTTTAATTTTCACTTACAAGAAACAACTAAGCATCAAGAAAAAAAACAAAACAGAAAATCCCCAGAAAATTGTTATCTTTTCCCTGAATGAAAAAAAACTCAATAAACTCAAATAAGAAATCACCATTAACCGATGATGAAAAATGAATAATAACGCACGTATGGGAGGTTGGTGCGTTGCATACAAATTTTTAAGCACATATTTATGCAGTTTCCCGCCTAGCATTACATCGGTACTTACGGTCTTTGAAAATGCGGGAAACAGAGAGCTACGTGCGTCTATCAGGGCGGATTATTAGATTTTTCAGTGGCATAATAGACGTTATATCAGCCAAATTTGGGAAGTGTCTTGTGGTAATTTGTCATGTCCATCTGTTTCATATGAGGAAGGAAACCTTTTCATTATTCCTTTCTGTACGCCTTATTGTACCGCTATTAGTAAAATTAACTATGACGTAAAAGTCTGAGGGGCTGCAAACTTTTTCCCTTAACTTAAAAACAAAAATATATTTTCGCCGGGAGAATCGATGGATGTCGTCTCGTGTATGGACACGTATACAAGTATTTGTTCTTGCGTGTACTGTGGAGAATTTTTGGGCTGATACTCATTAATCAATGAGATTCAAAGTAGATCCGATGCGGTTTTGAATAAACAAAGCGTTTTTTTTTGGAAATTTGTCATGCAAATGTGGATTTTTGCGAAAATTGCAATGTCGAAAGGGTCTTAGACATTTTCAAGGACAGACAGATGTAAAACGGGAAAGTTATTAATGCGGTATGTCTAAAAGGATGATCGGTTATAATGATGCATTTGTAGTGATAGATTGAATGTCATTATGTCATATGCGTCTAGCAGAAGGATATTGATTTGGTTTATGCATTTATGCGTTTAAGGATAGGAAAAAAGAAAACTCGTCATGAAAAGACAAGCAAAATTGAACTGAACTGTTGCCTCTGATTTGTACGGCCCCCTGCTGCCGGCTCTGAGGCGGAGAAGCTGGCGGCTGAGTGGAGAAGACACAGCGATTTGATCCTCTTTTTATCACGGGGCCATGGGCCATCTGACTACATGACATCAAACTTTAACTTCAATCCAAGTTTAGATGTTCATATCACCACCAAAGGGAGATAAGGGAAAACTTCCAGCCTAACAAGAACTATGACGTGGTTCTATACTAAGATGGCTCCAAATCATAGGTGTGGGTGCAAGCATTTTCTCCTCCTCCTTAAATCTAAAAAAATACTACCGCTTGACTAATTATTCTAGAGTCTTCCAGGCGGAAGTGCTGCTAATCTTCAAAGCATGCCTTGCAGTACATACGAACCCAAGGCCAGGAGCCAGGGTAATAGTGTTATCACGGTTATCAAGGCCCTAGGCGCAGTCTATATGACGCTCAAGCTGGTCGAAATCTGTCAAAAGAAGCTCTGTTGCTTGGCTAGGAGGATCGCCAATTCGTAGCAGAGAATAATCACGCTTTTACTGCAGGTATTAATCTCCATCTTTACCACATGTATGGCAGAAAGAGCTTCCATGCCGGGATAAGATACATATTTGTAGAACAGACATTTCTAGTGACATAAATTTGTTTTGGTGGTGGTTGTTTTGCGGTGTGGTATCAGGTACCATCATTTATGCACATAATCAAGAAACGTCATGTTTAGATTCTGTAGAATTGATTAGTAAAAAAGATATATACTTTTTGAATAATTGCCATTAAAAATTTGTTCTTTTATAAAATTTATACGAGTAGAAAATTTTGATGTTTTATAACAACTTTGCATGCCCTAAAAATATGAGCGCTTACCTAAAAAGAGGCCTAATTTTCCATATTTTTTTTTACTTTTTTTTATTAAGTTTCAATTGGACCTAATTTTCTGCACCTACATTTTTTCGACCGTTCTACTTAAAATATGAACTACATAAATAATCGCACGCAATCATAAATTCTAAAACATGCAAAATAAGTAAAATTCCAGGAGAACTTTTTCCCCCAAAAAAAGTGTTTTTTTTTGCTATCAAGTAATTCTGCTGCTAAAGTGTAATTCAATGTCCATAAAATTACCGAAAACCATTGACCATTCATTATTTACACCTAAGCCGAACCACCAACAAATTGTAATGTGAAAAGTATCGCGTTACACAATTATGCTGCAAAAAAAATTTATTGTCACGTGAAAAAATTGTTTTTTTATATCACGTCGCACCCCGTTCAGTAATCGGAGTAGATTTCACCTAAAGCCTAAGCTACTGACATTGAGACTGCCCATCACATCGCCGACGCAGCAGGATTTTCTATTAGCAGCAGCAAAAGGAAAATTGTCGTATAAGACACCCGCTCCCTTCTTGACAAGCCAATCCAAAATGTGGAAAGTGATTTTTTCATCAAGTCGAGTGCGATCCGATTTTCCGCAGAAGTGGATTTTTTTGGTGCGCCTTGTGGGAACGAACGGAAGTCCGATAGTAGATATCAATTTCTGGTATTTACAAATCATATTTTATCAATGGCTTTGAAAACTAATAAAAGTGATTATTTTTGTTCGTTTTTCCTAGTAAGCTTTTTTTTTGTTGATAAGATTGAGCACGCTTTTACCTGCGCTTTTATTGGAACTTGAATGAATGCGGGTCTTTGTGACGCGTTTATCTTGAAGCGTTTCTTGGGCTTGTGACGTTGACATCCGTAATGCGCTAACAGTGTTGTTTATTCTGACCACCAGTTGCGCAATATTTGTTTGGTTTAAGTTTTAATAGAAAGAAAATGCGAAGGTGAATTACAATGCCAATAAACCAAATGTTTTTACTAGATTTGGTTATTACGGTTTAATTTTGTCTTTCTCCTTCTGCAAATTTGAATTTAGATGGAACAAATATTTTGCTAACAGCAGACAAATATTTTGGGGGTTTTATGGCTAATTTATCTTCTTTTCAGTGTTAACTCTTTCTGGTCACATGTCAAGACTTTGTTCGACCATGACCAGAAAGTCCAACGTCGAGTGAGACTCCTGAAGGTCTTTTTAAATTAAAGACTTGTAGTTCTTGTTATTGGTCTGTCAACTAAGCCCATTATTGTCGGATTTGCATGATTAGGATTGAAACACACTATTGATTGGCTTTCGATCCGGTTTCGGTCTGATAACATATTTGTATGGGGTTTATTCTCACTATCTCTCTCGCTTAAGCTTCGGTCTTATAACGCTCCAATATCGGTACGATATCAATACATCCCAAAGAATATGTTATTGCACAGCAATCGAAAGGACTGATCATGGCTTTTTCTTCCAATTGCCCTACACCCCAACTCAAGCCTTGGCCACCTTTATTCTTCTCCTCCAGTCGTCTCGATTTCTGGCTGAGGGCAGAAACGACGCCGATTTGAAACTAGTTTGCAACTAGTCGCGTGCAACTGTTTTTTCCGGTCGGAAGCGATTTCAGTTGCGTGGTTGCACTTCATCTGAACTACTCCACATAGTGCCAAATATTCGTGACTAAAAACTTTGTGGGCACAGAACACCGATTGATCCAAAATCAGTTGCGTTCGTGTGTGGCCAAAGGTTTCATTTTGACTGCAAACTGGTTGAGCGCGTGATTATTGCGAAACCAGCTTGCAATTGGGATTGCAAATCAGTCGACAATTTTTTGATGATTAACATCAATCCTTAGGGTGGGTGCCAAGATACAATTCCGAATTTTTTACTTTCACCACGGACACTTCGAAATTACAAAGTGTGCCAAAATACAATTCACGCATTTCATTTGACAATTGATTATTTTTTGAAAACATGATGGATGACAACAAAATTTTGCAACTTTAAAAATGTAGCCTACGGCTACCATGAATGTTTTTAGAATGATCAAAATGGAAGAGCTTCATGAGCATCATCCAGTAAGGGTGGAATGCAAGAAGCATTTACTTATTTGTAAGAATTTTGAAAAAAATGATTCAAATATCATACGAAATTTAAGCTGTTAATTTTATTTTGATTGGCGTCTGCAACGTTCTACGGTGTAGCAGGATCAGCCTTTCATGTACCACGTTATACGGCGAGTACAATCGTGCACTGAAAATTACAAAAATTCGGGATATTGTTCTCCAATAATTGGAAATGGATTCAATATTCCACAACGCATAAGGGTCATAAATTGCACTCATAACTTTAGTCCTACACATTTTCAACAGGAAGTTCTACTATTTAGAATTTATCTTTACCAATAAAATTTTTATTATAACAAACTGTCAAACGAATGTTTGCATAATATTTCCCTACAATTCAAAAATTTCCTTACATTTCCAAAGACACAAACCTCCGAAAATTGAATTGTAAAATCGAAATGTATTTTCCATACAAATTGACATTTGAATTGTATCTTGGCACAGGCCCTTAATCATCAAAAGACAGTTTTTTTCTGAAACTGTCAAAGTTGCCACTGTCAAAAAACATATGTTAATCTTAGTACCCTAGTACAAAACGACTCGGGGGACAAATATTCACGTAGAACGAAAAGCTGATCGCCCCTAAACTGATGCCTATTTTGAAGACCTTCCAAAATCCTACATTTTTGACGGCCGGATGCCGTGCTTTTCCCGTTTAAACTTGCTCGAATAGTAGAAGAAATTTTATGAAAATTTCGAAAAGTAAAGAAACAACTTTTTTGTAAAATCTTGTATAAATCAAGAAGAAGACAATGTAAATTCCATTTATTTCCTTTAAAAATGACAAGTGAGAAATGTTTTTGACATTTGAAAATAACAGCCCAAGCTCACCGGCGCTAAAATCTCGTGTTCCTGCTGTTAAAAGATCTCCGCTTTTTCGAATCATGAATCAATCCATTTCACTCAATTCCGTATGTAAAGAAACACAACACTTTTATATGTAAATAGTAATCTATCATAAGGCGTGACATTCACCCAACTTGACAGTCACACACCCATAAACATTTTCCATTCAATTGACCGAATCGAATCGGTTCTATTTTCGCTCAATCGCACAAACTTAACCCTGATCCCTACCTTGACCATCCCAACTGACAATTGCCACTTCGAATTGATCAATGCATTGACTCGTGTATTACGGCGATATCAAAAGCACAAATATCATGAGGACATTATGTAGAACCGGTATTAGTGAACGAATTGTGCTTGCGAATTTTTGTGCCACTAGAAATGCCGAGCAGGCGCACGCCGCATGCGCGTTGATGAGTCGTCAAATTTTTGAAATTTTAACCGCCATCCGAAATCGACTCACCATTCACTTGCTGTAAAGAATCATAATCATTTGCACACTTTACCCCACCAAGGGGTCCTTTTTTTATAATTGGGCTCATAAACAAATTCTTAGAACCGATAACACTTTACCTCCACTCTGGCTCCGCAAGAAATATGCTTCTTATCTTCGGAGGTGAGGTTCCAGTTAATTTTTTCTTTCTGTTCTTATTTCTCTTACGTTTTTTTTCTTCATTTAATCATTTTTTTTCTCCTTTTCGAAAAATATTAGTCGATTTATGGCCTGGGAAGCTTTCCGAACTTAATATGGAAAAAACTTCACAACATAAAATGACATGAGAAGCACGAGATCAACGTTGAATCTTTCGTTATCGTTCTTCGATGCTGTTCCTTCGAATTTGGGTGGGGAATGCAAGAACCGAGGAGGAGGCTTATAGGTACAAACTGACATCAGATCTGGGATCAAATTCTTATTCAAATTAAGAAAATATCGGAACAGTTATGTGCATATAAATATTCCAATTGAGAATGCCCAACGCGAAGTGGTCGCGCTTTTTGCTTTCTGTGTTGTGGCTTTTTTGCTTAATTGTCATAAAAGACGATCGCAGTTCAAAAGGATTTCATTAATTTTAGTGGAATGATGCAAAATGGAACTCGGCAATTACGTAGCACAAAAAATATGTCATCAAATTACGTCATAGTGATATAAAGAGCAACATTTTATTCATAATATTAAAATTACAACTTAGAACACATGAACCTTTTTTTCTTCATCTCAATAAAATAACGAGCAGCTTGAAAAACGAGATATCAATAAAAGTTTCCTAGAATATGATATCCAATTTTGAAAGTCATGCACCGAATTCGATGAGTAATTCTTACTCACAGATTTTATTCATCGAGTTTAGGCGCTTGCTATTCCCCGAAAAGCTTTCATCTCAAGCAATGTGCTTTTTTCTGAGTACCAAATTCACGGACTATCGTCTTTTATCCGTCTATGCTGTTTCCGGCTGTTGGGAGATCAGGGAGAAAGTTCGTGGTGTTTTTTTAATAAAATTCAACTGATTTCATTATTGTCTGAAAATGAATTTATTTAAGTCAAATATGCTCCATTATTATCGAAGATGTTTCGTCATTTTTCGTGTAGAACCATCAGTGAAGATCTCCTGTCTTTTCTGATCGAAAATGTCAATCAAGTAGTTTTCACAGGCTTCCTTTGAAGCCAGATTAATTCTATTGAGGGATCTCTGCAAAGAGCGAAACAAGTGATAGTCACAGGGTGCTCTGTCTGGACTAGTACAGTGAATGTATCAAAACTTCCCAACCAAACTCTCCAATTTTTGACAGGTCTACAAAGAAGTGTGAAGTCGGGGGCGTTGTCGTGATAGAAGACCACATTTGTCCTATTATTCAGTTCAGAAGGTTTTCGTAAAATTTCCTTACGCAACTTCCAGGTGGAGGTGGAGTCCATTATAGATGTGAATTTATTTGGATAATATTCCAGATATCTTTACTTGTCCTGTCACATTGCTCATGATCGACCTACTATATATGGTCGTTTTAGTTGATTTGGCACGCCGAATTCTGTCATGATTTGGCTGAGTTCTTGTATGGCTATGATAAAAGGTGGGGCAAAAGTAATGTCATTGGGGGGTGCTACACAGGAGACTAAGACGCACTGGTGAAACCGGTTTTATGGGAGAGAAACGTAAAAAAGAAAGGGGAAAATGGCCTACTTTCCCTTTTCTTTTCTACGTTTCTCTCCCATTAAACCGGTTTCACCAGTGCGTCTTAGTCTCGTGTGTAGCACCCCCCAATCACATTAATGTGCTATAATTTTTGCAAATGGCTTCAAATGTTATTGTGTTTTAGAAACATAGATAGAGAAAGCATGATTTATAGTTGTAAAAGTATAAAAAGTAAATAATAGTTTTTTATAGTTGGCTTATTAGGGATATTTTGTCGAAATTCATTCTCCTTGTGCCCATTTTTTAGGTTTTTACGCCAAAATTATGCTATAACGGGACACTTTCGCACTAACCGAACATTTCCACAGTTGCACACTTCAAGGGGTTGTTCACCTCCCTCCCCCTTATAAACTGATTCCCCCCACCAATCGTGCTGCAGGATACTAAACCTTTACCAAATATCGCCTTTTATTGCATTTGTCGTTCCATGCATGATTACGTTACTTCTTACATTGACAGTTCAAAATGTCACATGTCAAGTCCTGAGTGACGCGCTTTAAATCCAAAGAAAAAGAGGAAAAGATAAACATCACCGGAAATTAATGCGGTACTGGTTCAGAAATCAAAGGGTTTTGAGATTTTTATTTAAATAATATAGAATAGTCAAAGATTTTTTGACAACAAATAATCCAAGGAATGTGTGGAATTGGCACTGTTCTCCAAGGAATATGTTTTTCTGTTACTGAAGAGAATTGAAAGCATGCCTAAAGGCAAAGTTGAATTCGTGAATTCGCTTAATAAAAGTATGAAAACCGTTGTACTTCGTAATTTGTTAATTACCTGAAACAGGCTCACACTACATACAACTATTAACAAAAAACGGTTTTCCTGTATCGTTTATACCAATCATTTCTACATCCCAGTTCTGCTATACGTTTTCCTACGAGATTTGGGCTTGCTTTTCGGTTTTTCCATCCTATAACCGAGTTTCGAACAAATTCATTCGGAAAAGGATGCCAAAAGAGGCAAAACTCATTAATGAGATTGGGAGGTAATGGTGCAACAAAAACATAATCAAAATCGATTTTCCACGCTTCGATTTATTTTTGGGTTAATGCTTTGTTTATTTTGCAATTTTTTTAAAGAGTTTTTTTTACAAAATCTGCCCGCTGCCCAGTTTTGATTCTTATGCATATACCTATATTTCTTCCCTCGTCCTTTGAAGGAAATTTTAATCTTTTTCTCCTGAAAATGTTTGCTTACTTTGTAATCGTCGAATTCTAGTGATTGTATTGAATTTCCTTTCATTAAATTGAATTAAAAGTTTTTTTAAAGTTTACCAGAATCGAGAATTACAAACTCGATTTTCAAGAAGACATTTTAATGTCACACCATCGCATTTGATACAGAAAATTAAATCTGCGGTTCTGGAAAGATTCTTAAAAGTAGTTCAAAGCTACTTGTCTAGACTTCCTTTCATGTTCAGGACGAGTCTTCCAAGTGACCTACAAAAGGTAGTTTCTCTTAATTACGAAATTCATCTTGTGTCTGATTAGCTTGGAGCAAAATGTCTGTCTTGGTTCTTCCACGATTATTCTTTTGAAAGATATTGATCGATTGAGCGACGAAATTCTTTAGAAAACAGGTTTTTAGTAAATTGTCAAAGCGTTTGTCCCAAACTCACGGAACTGTTATGTTGTTTACAATTTCAATTTTTTGGTTGGTAAGGATATATTTAAGGATTCGTTACTTCGTTACTGTATAAAGGTGTACTTAGTCACTCTTCAAACAATAGATTACCTTTTTTTGTTAAAACTAATTCGTGCTGCACCATTAAATGCTTTAAGATTGAAAAGTATTGCCTCTGCTTAAAAATTTTGTCTTGAAAGTATGAAACCAAATATTTGCACCCAAAATCATTAATCTGGAGAATTCTGCTTTCTTTAATATTGCTTACAAAGCCATATTTAAACGTTTGGTGAGATCGCATCTTTATGGACCACACCTGGTTTTTGTGTTCCACATTCTTCTGCCTTTTATTATTAGGGGAGTATATTGGCAACCCATATGGTGAACCCAGCGGCCAAGTTAGGCTTACTGTGTACATACCCCACTAACGGAAAATACTGTTAGTCCTTCGGACGAAGAAGGCCGTAGCAGGCGAGGCTTAAAACGTCTCTGATCAACATTTCCTGGCCAAGTTCTCGAGTATCTCAAAGCACTCTGCAACTGTTCTGGAAGAAAACTTCCACGTTGACTGTCCGAAAAGAATTTAATGTTGGCGTCTTTCAAACCTCTCTCAAGGTTCGATTTATCTGTTAGTGCGCTTTTGTAATCTTGTCTTGTTGCAGAAACACTAGGTAGTGCTCGGGATTATATTCGCTCCTCGAAGCCTTTTTAAAAGGAACAAGATCACTTTTTTATGGTAGCCGACTTCGCGTATATTCTCATGACTGAATTATACGCGGTGGTATAATTTTCTTACAGTGGCGAATTTAGCTATTCTGTTTCCGGTACTGTTCGACTCTTTATGCAAGAACTAGTCACCGTATGGATGACATAATACAGTGGCTTACCCACTTTTGTGTAAAAATCGCCTAATGCGACTTCCATGTCGTATGTATGTATGTGCTAAGAAAAATTCATCTGTTTCGTCGGTATTTCTTTTGTAGAGGCGTGCACGGTCCTTGTCATAAATCCTGACTGTTCCGAGGGTGTCTTCTCTCGATTCCATATCATGAATTGTTTTCGAAGAAAGGTTTACCTCTCACCCAGCACTACCAGGAGTGGTCTCAAATATTTAGAGATTTTACTTGGGATCCGGTATATTAACGTTGCCCTAAACACTTGCTTGTGTGGGCTTTAGAATAGGGTTCCTTGGACTAAATAACAGTAATGAACCAGATTCTTATTAAGTTAAATTAAGGAGCATTTGTGGCGGTTATATTGATGGAGGATAGCCCTAACAATACCCCGATATTTGATTTGTTTTTGTTTGATCTGATCTTGAAGGAAGCCCATTTCTCTAATGTTGCTCTACGGCTTATAACGGCTACAGTAGAGTAACCCCTGTCAATGACAAATTATACTCGATAAATAACGAATCTATCTTTCAGAAATATTTTTAAATTTCAAAATTCTACTTACCTTCATTAATTTAACACGAAAAGTACCAAAACACTACTAAAACTATCACGCCCCCACAATTCCTTAAATATTATTGTTAAATTTCTTCGCTACCAAAGAGAATTTTTTTACAATAAAAATAGAACCGATTTAAATTTACACATAGAAAAATTCCAAATAAATTTAAAAATGATGACCACAGCTGCTTTAAATGTAGGCACAATAATTTTCCCTTCGGAAGACAGGAAATGCCAAAAAGAATTCATTTTGCTAAGTTGTCTAATAGGCGCCACAGAAATTTATTGTGAGGAAGCAGAGATTTTTGTCGGTTTGAGCTAGAATTATTTATACAATTATTAAATACATACTGTAAATTCGTTCATAGAATAAATTGTGTACTTATAAAATGGTGATTCGGAAAAAATTATGTTGGTATTTTAACTCGAGGGAAAGGAACTAAACGAAATTAAAGTGAACGAGAAAGTTCCATGTTAAACGGTTGCAGTTGTCAAATGTGTTTCGTTCAAAATGGTCAAACAGACCTAAACCGTCATCTACACTGAATATATTTTTAGAAAGACGCGACGGATATCTTATATGTATTTATATTTAGCTCTGAATTATCTAACGAAGTACAATCCAAATTGGTGGCACTTATTCCTTTCCATATATTTAAATTATCTTGAAAATGTTCTGCCCCATTCCGATGAGTTCCCATCAATGGCCGGATTCAATAGTTTTTAACCCGTCGACCTATGACACTGCCCTTGCCGGCTTCCACACAACATGCTGCAGTAGTGCACCACTCACTATCTAAAGTTGTTAAATCCATCATCAATTCACAAAAACCCCAAGTGAACTCGCCATCTCCACTTCCTGTCCTTTTAAAGAGCACAACGTTTGCGCGTCGATTGCGTCCATCGAAACGATCGCGTTACGAAAATAAAAATCGAAAGAAAATGCGATAAACGTGCCGAATGCCTCAGACACGGACCTTGAACAGAAACCAATAATTTCAATTCTAATTCACGATTTTTTCCCTCTTATTATGTCCCTCCCTCCGCCTGCCCCTTTGAGAAGATTCCTTCTTGTGCGTGAAAAGCACTGTCTCGGTTCGGTGTCTTTGCTCTTCCGGCGCTTCCATTGTCACAACCGTGTGATAAGAAAAGCTCCGTTCGATGGCCTTGGCCTAAAGCCTAAAGTGAGTCTTTGTGTGCCCCACTATCAAGAGTCGAGATCTTTTCCCACAAAGGCAGATTGCCGCCCGCCGCTTTTGCCACTGCAGAGTTTGTGCCCATGCATCCTGCGTGCTTATCATGAATTTATTTTCAGACATTTTTCTTTTTTCGTTGTATTCAGGAAATTCTTCAACAGCCGCAAATATAGATATTGGCCAACTTAACGCGCCTCAGCGGTGCTCCTATGCGTGGGAATCTCGGTCGGTCTCTCTGCCGCAGTGCAAAAATCGCCACGAGATTCAAGGTCTCCCGCCTCCGGAGCATGCGTTACGCGTTAAATAATCAAAATTTCGGCGCAATTGTAAGATAAACCGGGGAACATGTGCCGCCGCTCGACAAGTGTACGAAAAAGTCTGAATTAAAGATTTTATTGCTCTGGTTTCGCGCTGCGCTCCCCGCTACATCGTCTTTCAGCCGACACCCTTTAGCCAGCGTTGGTGCACACCCAAAAAAAAAATGCTGGCGAAGGAAAAGTTTTTAAGGCGCGCAAATTTCTCAAGGAAAAGCGCACACGCAAAACTCGGCAGTGGCGGCCGCATTTTTTTAATCACTCTCCTGCAGCTCGAAGCATGCGAACCTACCATGGCGGAGCGCATATCTGCATATGTGTGCGTCTGCACTGCATGCAAAATAAGCTTGCATACATTCGTGCGTATATACATAAAGTGCCGGCGAAATACATTCGAAAAAGTTTTCGCACGTGAACGCGATTGAAAGTTTTCCTTGCCCCGCATTCCACATAACTGATAACAGGCCTATGTACAGCTATGTCGGTTAAGTGACACGTTTTTATGTTGGGAGTATTTTTACCAAAGTTTATTTTGTAGCTTTCGTGTGGGCCGTGCCGATGATCGGCAAGGGGGCATCCGGAAAGCGATGTACTCTGTGTGAAAACTTGGCATAGCCTCACCAACTAGATAAAACAAAAAAATTGTACATAAGCAGGTATTGTAATTAGCCGGCAACCCAGTTATCCAGTTGTATACTTATTCCTATATAAAACGAAAGCATATAAGGAGAACGGAGAACGTATCCATTTTTCCATGCACACACTTAACAATCCGAAAAAGCTTCTTTCGAGAAGATTGTAATTGAAAAGAGACAGAACAATCAGATTCGTGCGTGGTGAAAAGTAGAACCATTTTAATTTTAAAACAAATCATCAATTTTAGCCGGAAATGCCGGAATTTGCAACTGCACCACTTTCTGACAGGCAAACAGGTAAAAATTCTCGGTTTCAAATTGAGCTACTGTTAAATAATTCACAAATAAAAATAACCGGTGACGCCTTTAGATGCGAGTAGAAAGAGATAAACAATTCCCATTTCACATGAATGTGAAATTGCGATGATTGCCGGCTAGTTGGGTGTGTGTGTTCGGCTGTGGCGCTGCAATATAAAAGTGTGTGCATTTATATATATATATATTTATAAAATTCACGATTTTATGAATCCATGCGTGGCGCATATGTGACGAAGGCGTTCTCCTTGAATTCCAATCTGTTCTACGTGTACACAAAAATCTAGTACATTCCTTCGACGTGTGTATTAGTGTTGCCATACTATATCGGTGAATTCTTCTCTCGACTAGAAGATATATAATTACTTAATCATGTAAATGTTTTGAAGGTAAAATAATTGTTTTTAAAAGGTCATAACTAAAAGACATAAATTATTGCTAATAAAGTAGGAAATAAGTGTGCATTTTTTTTGTTGTTGCACGGTTAATTACATTACCTTTAGCAGGTAATTTTTAATTTTTTTTTAGTGTTTTTAAGATCGATTTCACAAAGTGTAAATAGATAATTTTATGATTTTCGGTTTTAATTTACGCGGCGCCCATAGTCTAGTGAAATTAGGCTTAGTATATGTCAGGAAGTTAGTTATTGACGCTACTGGAATTAATAAATTTTAAGGTAATAAATCCAATATTTAGGTTGCGTTTTGGCAGACATTTTAGTATATACTAAATAATATGCAAAAGTCTCCATCGATCAGAAGCCGGGGTCATTTATTACGCGAGGTTAAAGGACTAGACTTCTTTCCTATTCAGGCCAAAAGGACTAAGCAAGGTGTTTTTCTGGAGCAAGTAGTTATAGGTTCATAATACCCTAGACAGACAGCGCTCTTTAACTCTTAATTAACGCTAATCATCATTAACTAGCCTGTGTGTCGCCCTTAATTGTTAGTTAATAACCAATTTTTTGATGATTAAACATCCATCCTGAATCGACAGCTTTTTTCGGCCATTTAATTAAGGGGTATTGGGTGGCGTTAAATCTCTGCTGGTGTCTCCCAGGGGTAAATTTTATCACCCGCTCTTTTTCTAATCTTCATAAATGACTTTTATGCCCTTCCAACCCATTTTACAGCTTTGCTAATAACGGTAATTTGCATTATTCATACACTTTCGATAATTGAAGACGAGAATGTGCTAGATCATGTCTTGGCGATTGAGGATCTAAATCCAACTCCATCAACAGGGACATAGAACTCATTCTCTGGACAGTCCTCTGACCGCTCCCGGTTAGGCAGCTCACCAGATGGTCTCGGCGTGGGATTGTTCTCCGAAATGTCCCTGGTGGGTTCAGAAACTTAGGGCAGACCAGCAAAATATCTTCGTCCATGGTACTATGCGAACTAAACGACGAGCAATATGTATAGAATAGAGGCGTACGTCGTTCGGGCAACGCTGTTCGTCGACGCGGAGTAAAACGACGATAGCGTGTAGCGGACTTTACACTGCCGTATCATGCCCCCGCTGAAGACCATGGACCATTGCTCAGGTGCCCATCCGCTTATGTCGTATTTATCTACCTCATGGTGCAGCGGTACCAAATTGAGTAGAGACTAGAGCGCTGTAATGGTCGCGGTGCGAATAGCCCCGGTAATGGAAAGGCAGACCATTGGATTTTGCTTAATTTTGTTATGAAACTATTAAACGTGGTTCTAGGCCACAACACTAAAGCCCCTTATGTTATCCGATTGTAGAGTCCATGTGAATCCACTGGCCAAGAGGCAAGCCCACCAAGATCTGCTCGTCTTTCTCATTAGGTTGCCATGTGAGTAGGTTCCAGTGCATTTTGGCTTCTAGTGTCGCCTTTAAGTGTTTGGCTTGTTGTAAAAAGCCTGCAAAATTCAATTAATCCCCGCAATGTTCATTTCCTGGTATATGGTAACAGAATTGCTTTGTTAAGATTGTCATTTAGTCATACGCTAGTACACCAGCTGGAGACTAACAAAAGATTCACAAGCCTGCACGTGTAACCTCTTATTTCACCGGCCAATATCGAATGTAATCTTGGGCAAAAGCGTTTTAGCCACTGAGTAGTTCTAGAGTTCTTCTGCAAGAGGGCACCATAGGAATCGAGATATAACACATCCCTACGCACATCCTTTTCCTACAGTGCCTTCCACAGACTCCTCAAGAAGAGTGAGCAATTATTTTGCAAGTTATCAGCATAGAGTCGATCCAGCCATATAACAAGTTGTAAGCGGTACACTATCAGTCTAGTAGTAATATTACGCCACTAAAAGCTTGGTACGATTTTCTTCGTTACTCATAAATCCGGAAAACATTTTTCAAGTCCACTGCTGCGCTGCATAAATTCATTTAACAGTAAATTTACATAAGCTGCAAACACACTGGAAATAAAATCGAGAAAAAGAAAAATGTTTGAATACTTAATGTGGTGCTTAACAAAACATGGAACGGCATCGGAAAATCAAAAATTACAAAACTGAATATTAGCGCCAAGGCCGACGGTCGAGCTAATAGTAATGTTGGAAGAATGTGAAGCTCATAATGCAACAAAGTATTCTTCAAATATGTGCAGGAATAATTTCGCGGTAACTGCAGTAAACAAAGGGGGAAGCGTTTGTAAGGTACGACGAATATGGATAAGATTGATTTGGTTTGGGGATTTGGACTTTCTTAACAATTGTTCTGCGATGGATGGAGAAGGGATTTTTGTATAGTGATGTTATTAAGGAAATCTATAGTCCAGACATTTGAATGTAATGGGGATGAACCGATATGAAGCTGAGAGAATCGTAATATAAGAGCCAGGTGAAGTGATCGACATTTTCAACTCACCAGGATTTCATGGGATACGGATTGCGGATTAGTTGTAATAAAGGACAAAAATCCGGTTGTTAGCTTAAGCCCTTCTCAGCGACAGCGTAGCGATTATAACAGGTTTCTATACTTCAAGATGGAGCGATGCTGAGCAGAATTTCTCCAGCGCTGCAGTCGACCAAGTTTAAATATTACCGGTAGGGGAAAGGCAGGCTATTCTTCGAAGCTTGCTTAATTTAGTTATGAAATTATTAAGCATGGTGCTATGCTACCACACCAAGCCACTGTATGTTATGATGGCGCTGTATATCCAATACAAAGAGTTCGGTTGTAGACATCATATAGAACATGGACTCTCGGCAAGCTCAAAGCGTTCTGCTGGATCAATCTTTCGCAGTCAGTGTTTCCGAACTCGTACAACATCCTCAAGTACAAACGTAAGGCACATCGCTATTATAACCACTCTCAGACCCCCTAATCAGTCCTATTTTTTCTATCCTTAAAACTAGGCTTACTGACAGATATAGCGCTGTTACCTGAACGGCATGACGAACTGGTAGAGAAAAGGCTGATTCCTAAGCTTGGTGCTTTCACACAAAAAAGAGTGAAGTTTGCCATTTATCGGCAAGTATTTGGCTGATTGTGAAAGGCTAATGGCTTTTCTGTCAATCCCCACAATGTTTGTTTTGTGCTAAGTGGTACAGTGGTTGTTAGGACTATAGCTTGAACCTAATATGACATATGGTACCGTAAGAAAACTGAACGAATTTGAGCTTACTTACGTCATTTTGACAAGTGTAAGATGGATTCCGTAAATGCAGGTTTAAGCGATTTATTTTAGTTGTGGAAGACACATAAACAGCTTAGAATAGCTCACAAAAATAAAGAAAAAAAGATGCTTTCGTTTTTTTTGCCCCTTTTACGGCACCATACATAATATGCGAGTATTTAACGAACATTCGTCAAGTTTATTAGGTCAGTTTAGGTCGGTGCCATATGAACACTCATGTTCGTACTTTAGGTTATGTACAGTAACGTTACGGTATTCATATTACGTTCAGGCTTATGTCATCTGCAAAGCGATCGCCGACGAAGATACATAATGTAAATGCATTTTATTTCCCTGCCAAAAATCTTCCCCACTTTCTTCAAGGCAAAAGTAAGCCTTTCACTTTCGACCTCAAGAATTCAGCCATCATCGTGTAATCAGAGCGCATCTTGGATTGAATATGAACGTAATATTGACATTGCCCCCAAAAATATTTTATTATAACCATGTGCGAAGAATGTCCTGAATATTTTGCAGAGTAAGGTAAAACATGTGCACTTTAAAATTAAAAAAAAAGAATTGCAAAAAATGCATATGCACATTCCATTCATCAAAAAAAAAATATATACTTGTCAAACACTTCCTGTCAACATATTATTTGTCTCGTCTGACAGTTCTGAAGAGTAGAATTTTTTTGCGCCAAAAATTGCGAAAATTTTTTTTTTCGTTATTAAACAAAAAAAACAACAAAGAATATGAGTTAACATTTTGCTTGTAGAAGAATTATACAAATTTATGAAATCTACAAGAGTGGGACTACTACTGCGCAGTTGCCTATTACCGGCCGTTGTGAAATTAATACTTTATCGTAACGTCAACTATGCGAAAAAAACTTGAATTACAATCATTTTCGATATAACCACACTTATATGAAATTAGTATCAAAAAAATAAGTGCAATGCCAGCCAAATAAAAACAAAAAAAAATATTTTTTTTATATGTAAACACTTCTACAATGAATGCGATTACACCAGCGATCAAAAACAACAAAATAACAACACAACAACGATGACGACAAAAATATAAATATTAATTAATAAAAATCTCACCATCATAAAGACGTAAAGTATCGTTCGTGGCGAAGACCACTTCACGCCGTCGCCGCCGCTTCGCATAGTCGTCGCTCTGTGCCTTGTGTATTATGTGTTGTTAATGCGATTTTCCTAGACACCAAAGTTAAAGACCGAAAATGCAAAAAGTAAAAAAAATACAAGACACAAGAAAACATGAAAAGAATCAACGGAAAGTGAAATGTTGAAAAAATTTAAAAAAAAAAGAATTAAGAAGAGAGAAAAAAAAAGTAAAGAAACAAGGCAACACGTTGCGGCTGTAGTAAACTAGGCGGCGGCAACGTGGACAACCGGCTTTACTCTATTTTATATACTAAACACCGGTTTGCAGTATATATGCATTTAGACGGGGATATATAATATATAAGGAGTAAAGCACACACATATACATCATTGCATGCAAATGGGGAAATAAAGCGCGCCGCTTTTTTTTTGGAGATGTGTGTGTATGAATTGTATATACTTGTAGTTTTTTTTATATATAAATTTTTGAAAAGTGTGTAATTTTTGAGCAGCGAATTTTTTGGGGTAGGAATGTGTGTGAATAATGTGGGATTTTGTTGTTTTTGGGAGTGTGTGTTGGTGTGTATATATGATGGAAGAAATGTTTGCGCCGGTCGCCGGGAACGGTATTTGATGAAACGAAATCATTTTGTTGAACTTCAGTTGGTGTTTAAACCGCTGCTTTGCAAGACGTCCTGTCTTGAGTTGGTTCCCTTTCAGTTAGAAAAAAGTTGGTGTGTGTGTACAAGAGAATTTACAATTAACAAAAAAGAGTAAAAATAATAAAAGTTTTATTATAACAAAAATCGTGTGAATTTCTTAAGTTTCTTTTTATTTTCTCAATATTTACTAAAACAAGATTAAAAAATACAACAACAAAAAATCATCAATTTAGTTTGAAATTAAATGTATAAAAAAGTGAATTTCTTAATTATCGGTGACATAGTGCAGAATAGCTACTACAACTCGTCGGTGTTGTAGAAAAAAAATAAGGATATAACAATAATACAAATATTTTTTTTGTTTTAATTATAAAAATAAAAGCAGTTAACCCGAAGTATATTATATATATATATTAACTGGAAATATTTAAAAACAATATAGAAATATTGGACGAAGAGGAGTGGTTAAACAGTAGTGCAGTGCCGAAGGAAACTATAAAGCGGACACATTTTTAGTGGTGTCATGCCTGCACCAGTTACTAAAAAATTTGTTAATATTAATAGTTGTTCAACAGTGAATATAAATAATAATATAAATAATAATAAAAATAAATTAAGTAATAGTCAGTGCTGCTTAAGGACAAAGTTTCATCTTTTTTTAAATCAGAGACGAAAACTTTTACATTTAATAAGGAATAAAGCAAAACGTAGATTATTAGTTGTTGTTGTTGGCTGAAACAGAATAACAAGAAGAAAAAAGTGCAACAACAGAAAAATAAGAACAGTTGTGAATTAAACGAGATATATTGAAAACGAAGAATTTTTCAACTGGGGATATTTAAAAAAAATATTTGCTTTATTTTTTTTGCGCGGGTGTGTGTTTGATTGAATTTGAATTATTAATGTGGTTTTTTTTGGACATCCTTGATAAAAAAGTTATAATTTAACGAGGTTAGTAGAAACATTTAATAATATTTTTATTGTTGTTGTTATTTGCTCATTTATTGAAAATAGTTTTATTTAACAAAAAAAAACTTTCTCTCTACACTCGCAAAATGAAAACGGCGGGCGAGTGGCAGGGGAGGAAAACACAATTTGCTTAAGTGGCATTCCATTGAATATGTTTTAAGCCGGTTCACAATGTAATTGCTTTTACGCACAATAATTGCCCGATTTTTTTTTATTTAAGTAGAAATAATTTAATGTGTTTCATTCTGTGATGAAATAACAATATATCACGGTTTAGTTGTTCTTGTTTTTTTTATTGTGGGTTACCTTGTTTAGTTTGTGGCGCTGCTGTGTGATGGGTTTTTTTCTAGATGTGTTTTTATTATTATAGCAATAAATTCCTCTCTAAAATAAGTTGTTTATTATTCTAGATGGAATTTCTTGTTCAGTAAAAAAATACATGTTAGAATGAATTTAAACTTTTCAATCAAAAGCGCCACGACATCGAAATTGCTTGGTTTCTCCGTCGTACTCATAAGGCATTAATTGTATTGTATTTTTTTGGGTGAATATTTTAAGCTAAAAGTGCAATTCTCTTATAATAAAAAGTGAATGTGATAGAGTGAGATAATGATGTGAATTATTACCGCCAATCGCCCCGTAGTATTTGTTATATTATAACATTACTTATCCGGCTGCTTCTGGCGGTGATACAACGTCGACAGCGAATAATATCGAACCCCATACGGGAGTCACCGGTTCGTTCATTCGTTATGCCGTCAAGGCAACCTACAACAAAAAAGCTCTGTACACGACGTGGCAACCCACATATATGATTTGTATATAATATATAAATGTATATAATCGAAAATGTTTTTTTTATTTTTCTATACAAAAAAAGCACTACATAAATATATAACAACAAATAAAAACGTAAAAGCTGTCAATGACAATTTTTCTCTTCTTTTTATAAGTAGTAATTAATTGATAAATGAATAAAAATCGTGATATGGGGGGAGGGATTGAATATAACGCAAGTAACACGATAGTTGCAAACAAAAAAAATAAAACAAATCGAACTTATCGCGAAATTGAACGAACAAAAAAATTCATATTTTAATATCGAACAGAATCGCAACTGTTGTTTATACTCTTCGAATATTGAATCATGATTTCTGCAACTGCAACACACAAGCCTTGCCTTTTACCCGCAGTAATTACCTACCACCGCCCAATTTGCAGTGCTGGCATTTTTTTGTCTTCTCCTTTTTGTGCTGTGTTGTTGTTGGTTTGTTGCTTGGTTGTACATTTTTCTGCAGAGGGAACAGCAGCAGCAGAAACAGCACACCACACCAGAATGCAGACTGTGCTTCTGTTGCGCTCTTTGGACTCCGCTCTTTCTGCCTGTGACCGACAACGTCTCGTCCATGTCTGTAACAACTTTCTCAAGCGGGGAGACTTCGCCACCGCCAAGTGCCGGAATGCCGCTTGTGATGCAGACGATGACAACGCCAACTATATAGAAAATGCAGAAGAAATATATGTATGTTCGCTGAAAACTGCAATATGAAAAAGACAAGCCTTGTGTGAATATACTACACAATATTGAAACTTAAACAAAAAAAAATGAAAAACGTATGTGTGGGGGGCGCAGAATCTTAACCAGCCCAAAAGAGTGCTGCGGGGGCATCGTTGATTGACTTCACTGAAAAAAGCTTTTACGTGCATTCCGCAGGAGCTTTTTACTATTTGATAGTAGAACTGACGTTTTTTTTTCTTCTTTTTCCTGTGGTGGTTATAAGAGGAGAGGAATTTTGCAGCACAAAAATGAAATAAAAATTTTGAATTAATTTTATTCAATATTGCAAATTCCTCGGTAATTTCTTCTCTCTATCCTATCAGCCACATCGATACCTGGTGTTGATAATATCATTCACAGTCACGGTATAGTTCATTTATTTTTCATTAATATTTTTTTTTATGTATTACTCTGGCTATACACATGTATCGCTTCTTTCCAGGTTAGTAAATGTTGCGAAATTCTCAGCGAAAAAAGAATGCGTTGGCTTTATATAGCATTTGGTGCGCCCACGGTGACGCATCCGCGCGCTGTGTGATTTGCAGTATTTTTGTATTTGTCATACATTTTTACTTCCAGCTGGTTGGTGGCGCCTTTCGGATTTTCTAGGAAATTGTTTTTAAGGCGCTTTAAAAATATATGAGAGAAATAATATAGCTTATTTTTGTAAATGGCAAAATAATATTCATATATATGTACATATGCACAAAAGAAAATCAACGCTGCTATAATCGGCTTATAAACTATACTAGACGCCATCTCTTGCATATCTACATATATACAAATAAATAATAAGCGATGAGCTTTTATAATGACCGATGGTTTTGTGTACTAGCCATAAACAGGGGGCGGCGGTCGGATATTGTATATGTTTTGAAGATGAAGAAGCAAAGGGAATAACAACAAAAAAAAATATCGAGAACCTTTGTATATTTTGCTTGTCTGCTTCTCTACATTATTATTATTGTTGTAAAGCTTGTGATTTTCTTTACTTCTTAAATAATAATTCCGCGCCTCGTTTTTCTGTGCAATTTTTTTATTTCCTCTTTATAATTTTTTTTTAAATTATACTGATGACTCATCATTCATTCACCGGCGAAAATCATGCCTTCACATATATATTCGCTGCGCCACAACCCATAAGAGAGTTGCTCAATATACAAATGTATAAATGGTGTAGACAGCATGCATATCGGTTTCAAATACGAGAAAAAAAGAAGAAGACAAAATGACACGAGTCCGTTACTCAGCGAAAATTGCTCAGAAAAATATAGCATCTTTGTTACATTTTTTTTGTGCTTTTGGCATTTTCTTGTGTTTTTTTTAATTCTTTCGTTTTGTATTGTATATATTATTTTTATATAAGAGCTGACGATGGTGAGAGATGCTGCTGGTGAGCTGATGGTGATGTAGTTGCCTGGATGATGATGATGATCATGATGACATGTGGGTGGGCGTTGATGATGTGTGCGAGCGCAGTTGAAATTATTATGTTTTTCCTTGGAAAAACGAAAAGATCTCTTGCGTGTATGCTTCCTTTACTGGACTAATCATTTTTTTGTTTTTAAGTTTTTAAAAAGCATTTATTTATTAACTTACCATCTATCTTAACATGAATTTAACTAATGCTTAAAGTTAATTATTCTCGCCTATTCTAATCTATCTAACTTACTGGCCCTCAGCAGGGGCTCAATTCTGGTTGGGTGTAGTGAAAACGTGAAAAAAAAGTTTACACTTGACGTTTTACACACCTTTTTCACTTTTTCACTGCACTGAACCTGAAAAAGCGATTCTAGTTGCATTCGTGAAAACTTAATACTGAATCAAGGCTGAATTGAATTTTTAAACTGTCTGTCAGTTTATCAAATTAAATCTAATATTTTTTGATAAAAGTTTTCACGACCACTTTGCACTGGGTAAATTTTTTTTTGACGTGTAAGGTTTTTGACAGTTATTACCATGTTTGCACGATGTAAGAATCGCAAACAACGGTGCAAACGCGTAAACTGTTTACACGTTTTCACTACACCTATCTTAAATTAACTTATGCCTTTCGGCTAAAATTTATCAGATTTTATTTTTTTTATAATAAGTCGCTATAGTATTACTTCTAAGAAAATTAAGAAAAAAATCATCTTCGCTAAAATTATATCACTTGTCACAATGCCCTGCGATGCATGTGCTAGAAGAGAGGCACCCCCTATCTATCTTGGTCTAATCGTCGAGAGACATTAATGTAATTCTCTTAACTAAAAGCTTAACATCAGCAACAGACGGGGAGAATTCATGTAAAATCTTCATTCTTGGTTAAAATTAAGACATTATCATTGAGAGGTTTTGTAGTAGTTATGTTGTTATTGTTTATTGTTTTTTTAGGAAACACTCCCCAGGAAAAATAGAGCGGTAAGCGCGATTTGTTTTGTTTTTTTTATTTCATTTCAATTCTATGTTTCTTAATTTCTACAACAACAACTTCTTTTATTTTCGGAATAGTTTTTCGGTTTTTGGGTTGGTTTGAGACATCAATTTATTCCACTTTCACTATTTACATGAAAAAATTATCGTCAAGGTATGCTGCGTTTGATTAATCTTTTTTTTCTTGTTTTTGTGTAATATAAAAAAAAAGTAAAAAGAAAATAACATTTTTTTTACTAGTAACTATTAACTTGTTATGGTTTTTCCAAATGCACAAACGAAACGGGAAAATATCGATGCTTTTTAACACAGCAAACAACAACAAAAAAAATCTTTCACAGCTGTCAGTTGCGCGCGGCGGCGGCGCTAATGCATAATAATAAATTGGTTCCGCTTAGTATGCAAATAGCAAAAATGCTGACGTAAAAATGATTACAATTTTCTTAGGATTTCGGGGGGGTTTTTTCCTTTTCAATTTTGTGTTGACACTATTTCATTCTTTTTGTCTTGTTTTATTATTATGATTATTATTGTTGTTGCACATTTCATAAGAATTTTGAATAAAAGAAACCGTGTAGAAAAGAAAAAAATTCAAGCGAAATTACTTCTCGCGTCAATTCAAGAGATCTTGGTGTGCCCTGGCGGCGGGGTATTTTGTGTTGTATTTGTTTGTGTGATGTGAGGTGTAGGTGGGGTTGTTGCTGGTGTGTTGATGAATGCATTTGAGCTCGCTGTTTGGCGGGAATATTGAAAATTGTAGCAAGTCGTTTGGTATTTTTAGTTGGAATTTTTGCAAGTCATATTCGAGAGAAATTAGGTTTCATGAATTTTAATTGATTTTTAAGAATTTTAACTTTCATCATCGTTTTATCTGTGTTTTTTTTTAGATTTGATGACAAATACATGAAAAACAACATTATTTTGTTATGAAATTTGGCTTTGATGTTTTGATTTTTGAATTGAATTGAGTGTTTTCCTTCTGTGAAGAAATGTAATCTTATATTTTCGTAATTATTTTGGAGATGGGCGGATGGATACAAAATAGGTCGATTTCAAAGACAAGAAGATTAATCTTAGCTTTAAAAACCTATGGTGATAGTTTTTGTTATTACTACTTAAATATCTAATATGTATCTACAAATTATTGTATTGCTAATAATAATATATACTTAATATTATCAATATCAATGCTTCAGTGTCTAATATCATATCTCTCTCTCTATCTCGCCTTATTTAGTATCAACACAATTCACCATTGCAATATGCTTCTTCCTAATTATATTTTAAGAAAGCTTTCTTCTTTTTTTAAGCGTAGGCAGAAGATATATAATATCATCGACGGGGGGTTTATATCTTTTGCGTTATCGGTTATACACGTATAGAAACATTTATGTCTTCATAAATGCACGCTAATTTTGTTTGCGTGACGTAAAACGCTTTTATAGATAACATATTAGGAAAATCGCATTCTCATCTTACATAGTATGCATTTTGTAAACAAGTAATCTTCTATTTCGAAATGTATAAATAAGAAAATAGTATAAAATTAGTTCTGTAAACACTGCAATTGTGTAGTTGCAGCAAATTGTTTTTTTTTGTTGTCATTAACAAATTAGCGATAGCATTTTTTTATTGGGTATTGACTGGTTTGTTTGATTAGTGTGATGACATGATATATGATTATGTTAAGTAGTTATTAAAAGGAAATTATGCCTCGTTGTCTTATGCCGCCGCGTACACATCGGCCAAACGAAGGCCGGATAGGAATATAGCAACCCTGACAAAATTGTATCTTCTATCATAGCGATTGTACCATCGAAATTATCTCTCCACCACGGCAATTTTATACGCGCAAAATTAGATTAGCCCGCGTCAGTCTGACAGTACACTGAATTTATACACTTCTAGTTCTAATTGTCTCTAAGTGAATCATCCAATAAAGATCAAGTAAAACGAACAGCTGACGTTGTATCTTTAATCACACTTAATCTTGCACACCGCAAAAAAACTGACACACATAAATGTATCTGGTATTCTGTTGTGCGCTACTTCAGAAATTAGAGTAAACCGTGAATAAATGTAAATCTCCTTTCATTTGGCAGCAAACATGTACATATGCATATGGGAATATATCGAAAAATGTTCAGCAAATCTTTTTAAAGTTTATATGTTCATAAGCCTCGGGGAAATCCCCGTGTTCCGATGAAATATAAAAAAACCACAACTTTTAAAATTAAACATAAAAACCGAACTGTACTTTATTTCAAAGTAAAGTCATGAAGTTGCGAACGTACACAGTAACAAATTCATTGCTCAATAAATTCTTTCATTTCTATTTAAATTCCATCTTGTAACTAGACAAAATAAAATAAAAAAAACTTCTTGTTGGCTCGACCCGCGATACTTAAAATCACAGAACACCTTAGCACCGCTTTGAATTCAACAAATTCACACTGGAAAATCAAGTAACTCAGCTGTCAGTTATTTTTCCACTGAACTTGAATCATAGTCGCAATTATGTCATTGCCAGCAAAAACAAATTCTAATAAGAGCCTCCGAGTCCGAGATGCTAATGAGGTTTTCATATCACATTTGCGTCCTGTTTGTAACGAGAGTAATTTTTCTTGGCGTCGTCGAAATGAAAATCCCCCATTAGTCACCCCCGACAAAAATCTGGAAATTTATTCCGTTCAACAAATTAGCAATATTGAAATCCTTTTATACTTGTTTTTTTTTTGCCGTAAACCCTTCCTATTTTTTTGTATATGCATTTGCTGCTGCTAAGCATTTAAATTACTTTCGAGCTGCGCGCTTAATCGAATATTCAGCGCGTGCGTTTTAAAATCCTCTCGTTTACAAATAAATTTGCGCGGAAGACGTTTTTATTTGACATGAATATAAAAATTTTTTTTTGTGTATATCTTCTTCTGCTTATTTTTGTTTTCTGGACTATATTGGGCCGGCTACAAAAAAGATAGAAAATAATTTCTCACTTTATTTTAATATTTTAATTTAAGAACACACAATTTAATTTAAACTAACATTATGATTTTTTTCTATTTCCAGGAATCTTATTAAAAAAAAGGAATCCAAAAAGATTGTGATATATTATCTTGTGATAGTAGAAAATATTTAAGTTCTACAAATTATTATTAACAAAAAGGAAAAAAAAATAACAAAATTAAAACAAAATAAAACAGAATTTCATTTGAAGAAAATAAAAAAAAACTATACACAACAAAATAAATAAACAAACAAACAAAATGACCATGTTTCAAAATAATTGGGGCTTTTTATCGTCCCTGGATTATGACTTTGGCGATAGTCTATTTGGTAAAGATTTTGGATTATTAAGTGTTGATTCATCAGAATTTTTCTTAAATCCAGACGATAATAATATATTACGAAGTATACATTTGGATTGTAAACAGATTGAATCATCTGGTGGATCATTATCACCATCTGATGTTAGTGAAACATCTGAAATACAAGAGACACCAAAATATGAAATAAGAAATCAAGATTGTATGTGGTCCGGTAGTAACAGTAATAGCAGCACTAGTAATACTATTAGTAAAAATTATCGTAATGAACAAAATAATCTTAATTCTGAAATTGATTTATCAATTATTAAAGAAGAATGTATAATAGAAAATGATTATAAAAATGGAAATGATTCAATAAATGATTATACAAATGTACAAAATCCACAGAAGGTAATACCAAAACCAATACAGACTAGCATGCAGCATATACCGCCTGGTACATCATTATTACGATTTAATCAACAGAAGAAGCATTCAATTAATAATAATAATATAAATAAAGTATCAATTGCAAATGTAATGACAACTGATTTTCTTAAGGAAAGAGAAAATATAACATCAACAGCTAGACCAGATACACCATTAAGCCTAGATGATGATGCACCAGAATTTAAACACACTGTGGATTTATCAGCATGCGTTATGGGCTCAAATAATATTTGTTTAGAAACCGATGAGGATAAAATAATTATAAATAATATTAAAGAACAATTAGAGGATATGTCAACAAAAAATTTGGATATAAGAAAAATAATTCCAGTTAAAAAGAATCGAAGTTTATCAGAAGTTTTACATGTTATTGGAAATGTTGAAAATGCTAATAATATTATAAATCATCAAAATTCAATTATACAAGATAGTGATTCAGATTCGGATGATGGTGGCAGTAATATATCAATTATATATTCACCATCACCAACTAGACAGCAAGTTAATTATTCAGTTACACACAGTGATCATAGCTATACAAGAAGTAAAGATGGTGGTGTTGATGTTGTTGGATTAGAAACACCTTCAGATTCTGGTGAGTTTTAAATTTTATATTTTTTTTACATTATCCTATAAATATCACCCTAAATTTGTGAATAAATCTTTGCAAAAGAAGTCAACCATAACAGCTCTTAAGCAATTAAACCCGATTAGTTGGGGCAAAAATAATATCATAATGTGAATCTGCCATAATTTTTTGCAAAAGTAATGTTATAATGTGAATGTGCGATAATTTTTGCAAATGGCGTCAAATGTCATTGTGCTTTGACATTTATGTTGTAGACAGATTGAGAATTATTTAGAGTCAAAGCTCATTTTGCAAAAATTATGGCACATACGATTTAAAAGTGGTTCAAATCCATATCCTGACCTTGTTACAATTACAAATATTCTCTTTTATTGAAATCGTGAGCCACGCCACATAGTAACATATGATAGTATGCAACATGTGTTCAATTTAAGCCATCAAGCCAACGATTGCATTACATATTCGACACAAAATACTGAACAGTATGATCACGCTGCTTAACACCAGACTATTTAATCTTATAACGTCATCGATTTATTGCATTTTTTTGCTCGAAAAGTGCTTTAAGAGCAGATTTGCTGCATCGATTTACCGCTCTCCCAGGATTATATTATCGATTTAGCAATTGACTGGATGAAGCTTGGTTGGTGTCATCGATTTGTAGCTTAGTCTAAGAACAAACCAAGATTTTGTCGTCGAATTGTCAAAAAGTGCTCTACCTAAGGAACAGAAAGAGCAAATTTTTTGATCTTAATCTTATTGATAGATTTGAAAAGTGTTTTAAAATTTGAAACGCCATTCGTGTTGTGAAGTATAGTTGTAAAGGCTAAATAAATACAAAACAAATAGATAAGAATCATCGAGGAATATGTACAATTATTTCAAATATCACAGAAACGATAACTTTAACAAACAACTGTGGTGGTGCAACTCATTTTTACAAACTGGAACTTTAACAACTTTGAAAGTTAATTTTAACAATTATTTTAATCAATGAAATCAATCAAAGAATCAATGGTGCAACTCACCCTGAAGTGTGTCAATGTCAATCAAAAAAAATCTTGACTCAGTTCGCCCCTTTCCTCCCCTTTAGATCAGGATTTTGGTATTAACTTGGAGATAACCATTTCTTTGAAGTAGATTCTTCGTTGTTCCATCTTTTGTCTCTAGTGACAATTTTGTATAAAAATGTATAACTTGGTTATTAGCGAAGGACAAACCGGAGATCGTTGTTTTCTTTATTAGGCTATTGGAAATTTGGTTTTTGTACCTTTTGGAATTAATTTAAATGCTTTGGTGCAATTCACAATATAAACCACAAAAGCATTTTAACAAATCGTAGATTAACTTTTCATTATAGATTATGAGGCATCATCAGAGCCTGATTTCACACTACAAGCCCTATACTCTTCTTGCATATACAAATTCTCAAAAGAAGTTGATGATCATCATCGTCATCTTCACAGATAGCACATTTAAAACTAAAGAAGTGCATACATACATACATACATGGAAACATTCATAATTGATAGATTTAAACACTTTAATGCAAATCTTTGTAAGGTTTAAAGCATATTTATCGATTATTTTTTACTTTTATAACTAAGAATAGAATTACACAAAAATTATTGATAAAAATGTATTGAATTTAAACAAGGAAAAATATAGATAAAGCATTTTAGTATTAGAAATATCATAATGTCTGGCATTCCGCGAACTTTTCAACTATCACATAATGCTGAATAGCAACTAAGATACAAGTTAAATTTTTTTTTAATTAGTTTAATAATGTTTTACAAATAACATTAAAAAACAAAAAATAAACAAAACCATGTCATATCAGCTACAAGGTACTTTTGTATCTAATTGAAGAACAAACAAAAAGAATTACGATTTGAATTGTTTGTACCACTTTCTATTTTAAACAGACACCCTTAAAATAAAGAGCTTTTTCTAATTCACAATTCATCTTTAAGTAGTGGGGAATGTCAGAAAGCACATTTACGAAAACATATTTGAATGAAATTACAAATTAATACCGGGCCTGCCCTTTTTCTTCTTTCGTCGCAATCCATATGGCGGTTTCACATTGACTTAACATAATTCGTAGTTTCGTGTTTTGTTTTATTTTTTAAGTTTTTCGTATCAATGAAATTTTTTGAGTATTTAATCTAGCTCTGTTACTATAAAAGAAAAAAGTTTATGGTACTATTATGGGTCAATATGGTACTTTGCGCCATATTTACAAAATGTTTTGTTTTGGAAATTGAAATGAATATATAATTTGAATTATTGTAATTCTTGAAATGATATTCAAAAACCTTAATAACTTTTATTTTTCAAAATAACTTTTAAAGCACAATTTCGCCACGCACAAAATTTCCCTTTCCACACAACAATTTTCCCCACGCACCAAAAAACCGCACAATATTCTAAAAATATCTCTACACTAACTCTCAGCCTTTTACTAGCGCAGCTCTAGTGGCCTAGAAGCATTTATAATTACATTATGTATAGTAACATGATAATAATAATAATAATAATAAATAACAAACCGAAGAAACAAAAAAAAACGAATGCCATTTTTCTGGGTGTGGGAATTGTGAAAGTTCCCGCCATATTTGTGCAAAGTACTAAAAGGGCCTTGAACCTACTTGAGTTGTTCTCTCTATAAAGACTTAAAGTCATTTGCCTTTTGTGAAAATCGATAGTTACACGCGCTACGGATACTTTTCCAGACTGTATGATATCTGTATATCTTTTCTCTCTCTGGGTAGAGTGTATCCAGAAGGAGCAGCAGCAGCAGTTAGAATGTAGCTCTATAGAGCAGCAGCATGAAAATTGGGTGCGGGTCGACGGTGTTGGGACAGATTTAAAACTTATGCTATGCTTTTGCTCGTGTACTCACTCTGCTGCTGCTTGCTTGTTGGGGCTGACGTTGGGGTTTGGTAAGAGTAGATTTCTGCGCATGAAAGAAATCGCAAAACTGTTTAAATTCCTTAAGAGCCTCTCACCCAGAGTCGTCTCGGGTCTCGTCCTTATATATGTATGTATATATGCATGCGACATAAGAAAAAAGCGGTATCATTCCTCTGGAGGAGCTTCAGAATCATCGTCTTGTGTCGTCCTGGGCTTGGTGAAAACATTTCACAACCATACCCAGCAAGCAACTACCGCAGTATGTCAGCATAATCTGGCTCCAATGGTCGCAGACGATAACGAACGACAGAGCGATGACTACGGCAAGGAGCATAGAGTATACTTATGTAAAATTTCGCATTATAGCATAAATATAGCATAGAGAAGTGGAGTATCCCCCTCTAAAAATATATATACATAAGGATCGTGTATAGGCCTCTGTCTTTTTGTCGCTAGACATAAGGGGGGAATAAAAGAGTTTCGCTTTAAGTAAGACAGGAACTGACTAACGAACGGAACGCACACTAGCGGTTGCCGGTTGCGGTTTCGTGTCTACTTTTCATAAGTAAATGAAAGTTCTTTTCTGATGACGTCATTAGGCGAGGTCCGCCGTAATCGCGTTGGAGAGTGACACTTGCGCAATGCCTAACAATTTTATTTGGCGGGAAACGCACAACATTTTTCAGCCTCGCGCGACAATTATCGCCGGTTCTGCCTGCTGCTGTCGCTAAGCGTTACGGAAGTGTGTTGTAGAGAGCCTAAAACCGTCAACGTTATGGAATGCTTGCGAAAAGAGTTGTGCAGGGCGGCGCCGGGTGAGAAAAGTTTTTTTTTATGATTCAGTTCGACACATAATAGACCCGTGTACTACGGCAATAAAGATAAATTAAAAAAATCAACGCCTGGTATTTATTTTTATCAAATTTTTTTGTTTTGTTTTCAGTCAGTTGCTTTCTGATAACAAAAAAAAAAGAAGGTGTCTAATGCTCATTTGTTTTTTGCAATGTAAATGAGAGTGTAATGACTCTGATGTGGTTAACTACACTCTAGCATGAGTAAACAGACAAATTAAATCATAAATTGCCCAATTCGCTTCAGAGCGAGCGGGGCGACGACGGATTATACAGTCGTGCGGCCACCACAAAACAGCAGCAATGATGATGACTATACGGACAACGACTACGATTGGTGGCGGCGGTGAGAAGATGATGTTAACCTATTCCAAGGCCAAGGCAATGGCTTTTTGGTGGTCATAAAAAGCGCGTCGATACTCACTCACTCTTCTATGCCGGGGCAGAAGCTCTCATGGAAGCAAGAAGAGAGGGCGAACGGGCGCTTTTCAAATGCCATGCCATGTCATGGGGGACTCCGGGTTGATACTAACCGTCAATGAATACACGTGTGGCTGACTACTTCAAGGTCATGCGGTTGATTATCTCTTCTTCTTCTGCTGCCTGTCAAGAGACACGCCCAAAGCTACCCAAAATATTTTCAGGGGTAACGAAAAAAGCTCCATGGAAGATTATAATATCTTCTGCGTATAATACATAAACTACATGGCGCTTGCCTGCCTTATAAATGTTTATACACTTTTTGTGTTTATGTGTGAGTGTTTATAAGGTGTACTATATGTATGTATATGCAGAGAAAATTCTCCCCCTTTCCAATCCATTCACAAAGGACACTACCCTTTCTGTCTCGCCATAGAATTATTATCCTCTGCAGACGTACTAAATTGCGTTGCAGCCGTGATACACTCCATTCAACCCTGCAGTAGCAGGGGTGGTGATGCTCTATTGCTATGACAATAACCTCTCCAGCTCTATCCAAAATCTCTAAACCATTTCGTTTTTAATGCGAAAGATTTACGTGCGCCTTTCTCTTTGATCCTAATCTAGATCTCTCTTTTTTTTCTGTGCCGTACTTTCTGTATTCTGTATTTGTAGTAAACTCAATTATTTAAAACAATCCAGCAATCAACATTTTTGGGGGTAGTAAAGATCGACCGACCATTTTCTTTAAAGTGTCTGACTTGGCTTTTCTCACGTTTTTTGCCCCTGTGTTTGGTGTAAGGGTTGCTTGTCCTGGGATTAATTGCATTATTTCAAGGGCATGAACTCTTTCTTTTTTTTTATTTATGTTTTTTCTTAATGTTTTGTTTGCGCTCTCTAAGGGCACAACCGGGGAAAAACTGTTTTTTTTGTATGTGTGGAATAAAAACCCTGAGACGACGGACGGACGCATCGTACTTGTTCTGCTGTACTACTTGATTTCTTGCAATTCATTTTCATGCTCATGCGCAGCGGCGATCTTGCTGAATATGCCTGAATGTGTGAAATCGGGCTGCGCTTACGACTGACTTTTCTTCTCTCTTTCTGCGCGCAGCTCTGAAATGCGGTTTTGAAATCGCCTACCAGACACCGGCGAATTGCGGTTTTTATTCTTGCACGCTTACTTATAGCCTCCTCTAGCCGCGGGTAAAAAAAACCGTCTGCAAAGTTTTCATGAAATATTTTCCCGCGCATTTTTGAAATACTTTTGCGGTTCGACGTTTTCTTTTTAATTTAAAAATTTTTTTTGTTTAAGCTCTTAGTGAAATATGGGAACCTGATGAGAATTTGAAAATATTTTCCTTTTTCTTTTTTTTTAATGATAAATGATAAACGGAAATTTGTTTATTTTTTTTTATTTTATTTCATTTTTATTTTGCTGAGTCTCAAATATTTCCTGCTCGTGTTATCTTTGAGAATTTTTTTTTTAAATTTATATAAATATTTGCGAACAGTTTTTAAGTGCGCTTAAGTACATACAAAATGTTTCGTTTTTGCATAGTCCTTCAGCAGCGGGGAATATGTTGTTGGCCTTAAAGAATTACTGCGGAGCTGGTTAATGCCTTGCATGTTTTAATTGATTTGTTTTATTATTCGGCGCGTTTTTTGTATGGCTGGCATTTTGTAGTTTTAAAAGGGCCTTTTTTGTCGATTATATTTTTAATGTCTGTTTTTGGGAAGAGGGCATGTGGTATACTTGTTTAATTAAAGATTTAATAAGAACTGAATTAATATTCCAGATGCATTGTGTTTTTTTTGTTGAGTTGAAGATACAAAGTAAATGCAATGTATTTATAAGGCCTATGGTATGGTGGTAGTCATTAAACAATCGATTACAATTATCGTATCGGTTTTTAATATTACATGACGCCTTCGATATGGCTCAACCTTCTTAGATTTTACTGTAGCCTTGACTGCTCAAACCTACGTCCTACACTTGTCCCGTTTCTGAACCGATGTTTGACATTTCAAATTTCGGGGGGCGTCCAGTTGTACGGCATTCTTCAAATGGAAGTTTGGTCTATTTTGTTGTTGCAACTTATAGATACTACCGCGAAAGATTTTTCGAGTCGGTTCCTATTCCTTCATACGAAGTCGAGTCCGGAAGCCAACGAGCATTATTTTCTTGTAGAAGAGAGATCATTGTAGATTTTCCGGATTATCTTTCTTCTAATTGATTCTAAAGCATTTGTAACACATCACTCAATAAATTCGTAAGATGACTAATAAAAGAACAACTTTTAGGCAAAATTCGACATTATTCATCAACCTAGTTTCCTTTAAGAGTAATACATTCATTCGAACTTGGGCCACCAGCGATGACAGCTTATAAATTGTTTCAATTCGCTTGTTACAATCCATTTAAAAGTTGTTTCGATTTTTTAAAAAAATTTACTAAAAATCATATGCCAATATGGGCGCCATCTATATGTCATTAAATGAACTTATTAGTGTTGTTAAATGAGTCATGTATTTGGATAAACCTTTCATTTCATATTTTACCAGTCCATGTGCAGTATAGAATGTCAGCGAACGAAAATTAAAAAAATGATTTTCTTTTTAGGTTGTTGTCTCTCAATCGGCTAATCTGGAAGCAAGTAATATTTTTTTGCAAATAGAATTAAAATCAAAATTAGCTGATGCTGCATAATGCTTTTAGCGAGGTTTTTGCAATAATGTGTTGACACAGACCCCTCTATTTGAGTTTTGGTCGTAACGATGTAAAATTTGTGTCCTTGGTTTTCGTCGTTACGATGATGACTATTTTTCGAAATGACGTCCGTGGGTCGAACGTTGGTTGAAATAATACAACAAGTCTAGCTAGAGTCAGACGGAACCAAATCAGTGGGAAATGAAAATTACACACAAATAAACATTGCGCACATTGGGATAAGACATGCGCTTATGTATTTTCACATTTCCCCTTCGAAATTTGTTGTTATTCCACTGCGCATGGAAAATGCGACTTTTGAGAAACCTCATATCTTTTGGGTCGGACTCTAATATAAGGTCACTAGATTTTACTATTGTAGATCTCTCACTAGGATCAATATTAACAATTTCTTCTATCTCTATATTACTTACAAAAACTTAGTTTAAATATAAAAGAAAGCAGTTATCACATTTGCACACAAGCGCTATTGTTGTGGTTGGCATTTAGATGGGTTAAGGATATCATACAATATATTGATTCTTGTTCAAAGAAATCAAGCATCATTAGGCGCGGTTTGTACTTAGATGGTGGACAGCTTAAAAATCTCGCTGTTCATCGTCACCCCTACAAAGAGTTCCGCAAAAAGTAGTGAATTGGGTATCCCTCGAATACTCTTGTCTATTTTAGTCTAGCCCATTACACTTAACATAAGAAAATTATGAACGGTTATAGCGGTAGATATAATAATTTACGATATTATAAGTTTTGCAAAAATCACGCAGTGGAGGTTGAATCTGTGATGTCTTTTTTTCTCTGCATATTCAATCACGTGCAACTCTCCATTAAAACAATTGTAAATCTCTTTCCAGTTTAATTGATTTTCTTTTACAATGTTACAAAAGTGCAATATCACGAAATTCATTCACTATTTAACATAAATAGCACTAATCGTACAAGAACTTCGATTTTGACAGTTGATGGGAAATTCGAAAGTGTAGAAACAAATCTTTTTTCGTGTGAACTTGGTAACAGTTCGAAAATGAAATGTTCCGGCGCCATCAAGCGGAAAATCGAGATAAATTAAAGTTTAAACTCTCAATACGAATGTTTTTTTATTTTGTTTAATTGTAACTAAAGAAAAATTTACATTTTAGGTTTATTTTTAATTAAAAGTTGCTAGACAAGAGTGTAAATAATGTTCAAGTAAAAGAAGCGCAATAATTTTCTTTTATATGAATGTAATTAATATTCTAGTTAATAATATTAAAACATAGACTTGTATCAAAATATTTATTCGAAATTGTTTTTTTTTTAATAAAAATCAAAAGAAGTAAAAATCTAGTTTTAATAAAAAATCCCGTTTTTCTTCTTAGTAAAAATTGTTTTACATATAAACGGGGAAAACGTGCACAGAAATTAATTTATAATTAACCTCAAAAAAAACTTGTTTTACGAAAGTTATTTAAATATATATTTAGAAAAAAAAACTATGTAAAATACTAGTTTTTTTTAAAGACTATTTATTATTTTGCAATAGAACTAGATCATCAATTAATTCGTTATATACAATACATTAAATACATACAATACCGGGGAAATAATTATATTTGTTTGTGTTTTGAACTTATTTTTCACACACACAAATAAAAAAAAACAATTTACAACAAGATAATATTAATAAAAATCATCCCATGGGTTTTTCAATTTCTGAAATAAAAAAAATTTTTTTTTTTTGAAAAAAAAATTCAAAAAAAGAAAATTAAATTAAAATATAAATAAAAAAAATTCCAGTGTTCTATTTTTGATTAAAAACGTAGAGGTTCAATATTCGTATTTATAGAACGTAATAGCTCTGCTCGTTTTTAGTATTTATTTCCTTTACACACTCTTTCTATATAAAAACGTATATCGGCTGCTGTGCCTGCTTCTTCTACTACACCCCAGAAAAGAATTACGTAAACCGGCGACGACGGCGACGACGACACTACAACACCACCAACAAAACAACAACGACGACGACGTCGTTCCAAATGCTTTCCGCATAGCAACAAAATCCACAAAATTTTCTTAGTTTACAACATACACCTCCTTCCTTCTTCATACTTACTTACTAGTCTAAGTGGTGCTGCGGGTTGGTGGTGGGAAAATAGGGGTTTTTTTCTGTAGTGCTTTTTAAGTTCTCTCGCGCTCGCCAAAAAGACAATTTTCATTCCATAAGTCCCAAAGTTGTAGAAACTGATTAAGAAACGTAGAAAAAGGCGTAGATGGTTGTCGAAAAAATTCCATATTTTTTTTTTGTATCACGATACTATCAGGTGATTTTTATATTTAGGAGAGTCAACACACAAGAATTGGAGCTTTTTTTATTGAAAAAAAAGTGTTTTTGGGCGTTTTTGCTCTAAATTTAAAAGCGAATAAAATAAAATCAGTGACTCACAACCACGAACATCCATCCCTAAACGAATCCCCATCATCACGCCACGCCAACACCTTATGTTTCAAAACTCTCTAATTTCCGCATTATCGAATTATTCACAAAATTGACCCTATCGAAAAACGTGTTGAATATTTTCGATTGCGACAGGGGCGTTAAATGTGTGGATTGTGTGTGCTTTTCAATTATCTACCGTAAATATAAAATGATAACACAATATTAATACGGCATACGGTTTCTCATTTATTACGCAGTTGATAAGAAATCAACATAATATAGAGGAAGAGGCCATGTCCATGTGAATGACTTCTATATCTCCTACCATATACCTTCCGTCTATACCACCTACATTTAAAAAGAGAAAAAAAAACGAAACACCACCAAGGGGGTGATTTATTAACTTAGAAAATCTCCCAAGTGTGGGACTTTTCATTCCGGACGTGCGATATACTTAGACATTGTGTTCTTCTATTTAGAAAAAAAAATAATAATGAAAAAAAATTGAAGAGAATGAAGACAAAAACGAATCTTTTCTTTTGTTTACATTATTTTTGGGTATTCTGAAATGGAAAGTTTCTCTACGTCTCTCACAAACTAGCACGATATCCATACTAATACCTCCATTGCCTCAACACACGCACAAAATCGCCACAACAAATCTTCAAATAAAAAAAAAAGAAGAAAAAAAATAATAATAAATAAAACGGACGGAACTATATTATTTTTGGACATTTAAGCTAGGCACTTGCCAACAAGAATGCCAGTGACATAATTTTTTTTGTGTGATTCGGTCACCGTCGAACCAACGACCGTACGAACCAAACCAAGACGTAAAAAAGAGCTTCGAACCTGGCTTTTCTTGACGACTGACGAAGAGATCATCGAACGGACGACCGACCGGGTCATATACGAGCATACTAGAATCGCTTTTTTTTGTTGTTGTTGTTGGTGGGAGAGCAGCAGCAAAAACTATACAAAATAGATGAGCGTAAGAAATTGGCTTCTCCTAATCTAGCGTCGTTCTAGACTTCTTAAATAGTTTTTCGGGCTTCTCGTAGGCAGCAGCGCAGACAAAACTTTCAGTGGAATCTCACCAGAAACCAGAAGAGCGGTGCGCCGCCGTCGCTTGGGAAAAATCTTGTTTCTTACCGCTTTTATTATTATTATTATTATTTCGTGTGTTTCTCTCTTCTTCTTCTTCTTCAACAGTCTAGAAATCTTCTATTTCCACACTTATTTTAATACTAGAAATGCTTTAAATTCTAAATTCCTTAATTTTTTCTCGTCTTGTCTGTTTCGGTCATAATTTCAGGTTTGTGAATAATATTCAACTCAATTTCACGTGGCATCCAAAAACAAAAAATTAGTCGAACACGTCCATTGTGGATTGTAAGAACGCTCTTCTCGCCATTTATATTATATTTTAAAAATAAGTTTTTAATTTTTATAATTTTTTCATAACAATACCCTTAAATGAAATTAAATGACAATGAAATTTGATAGCGGCTTAAATATTACGCCATGGATGATGATGATGATACTACTCCTCTGGTTCTTTTCTCTGTTTTGGAAAGTGTTCTTCTCGTTTACGTTTTCTCGAAGACACGAGATTTTGCATCACAAAATTCTTCGGCGCTTATTTTTCTTCGCTTCTTGTTATATTGGCTTTGTTGTACGTATCCAGTTACATTGAAGAAAAGAAAGGGTTTATTTATAACTAAAAGACTTCATTAAAAAGAAATTTATACGTTTTTGTATAAATTTGGATTTGGAAGTTGGAAGTATACCAGAAAATGTCATGTCACAATTTGGTTTGGTGACGATTGAATTTTTGTAAATGAAAATGCGATTTTTCACATGAAATATATTTTTTTAAAAATAAATCGACGTTTATGGATTGCCTTCAAAATAAAATAAAAGTTTAAAATAATTGAAGGAGAGGCAGCGCCGAGTGATCAATATTTGACAATAAGAACACTATTTGACATTTTTGGTAAGAATTAGAGGTGGATAACTATCGATAGTACTATCGGTACTATCGATGGTTTTCCACTATCGAGCACTATCGATGGTTTTTTTTACTATCGATAGTAAAGTCGTATATGGTATTTCCTTTTCTACATTATGGCAGTCGGTGAAATATGGTTCTGCATATAATAATTATTTGAATTCTAACCTGTACACTTGACGATTTTTGATATATGGAAATGAGCAATTCTATGTGTTTTGTAAAAGTACTTAATCGTATGCTATCGTACTTTAAACAGGACGTGAAGGCTAGTCCGCATTTTTGTATTCGTTTATGAACTATTCCTACAATAATTTTAGAAATTTATCGTAACTAAATAGATGCATATTTCTCTGTTTTTTTTCTTCGTAATCTAGTTACTGGAGTAATTATGTCATTGTTTTCTATATCACACTATTTTATTTCTTAGATACATCTATACTACCTAAATTTTCTCCAAAAATGGCGAGTGCTGATCCCCAGTTCTCTTGTAAAAATTAATACCTGCCGTTGAAGCTTAGTGTCTCGATATTTAATGGGGTATCTCATCCAAGAAGTGTTAGAAAAGTAGTAGTTGCTTTTTTTGTTAAATAAGGAAGATTTACAAATCAAACGGCCCTTTCGTTTGTTTCACTCAGGTGGTGACGTTATATTTAATACCCACAATCTTGTGATTAAAATGAAATAACCGAACAGCGAATTTTGCTGTAGAATTTATGTGATAAAATTATGTATGTCGATAGCATGAAGCAAACTTCTGGCATGGGTTCATTGGTGAATATGGGTGAGTTTATTAACGCAGCACTGCGGTATGACTGTATGGTCAGTAGGTTTCTGTAGTCGTAATTAGCCAGCCGGAAATTTTTATTTATATGTGAAAGACTAGAGCTCAGAGGTAAGCCCCTTTGTGCTGTAGATAAATCCGGTAAAGATACTCTAGTCACTGTCAAGCAAAAACAAAATTAATTCTGCATTGCTTCTACAAAAATTCAAACAGGTTTTAAAATTGAAGTGAAAGCGACAGTTTTGATAGTTTTGTTGTCGAAAATATCAGCATGCAATAAGAAACGGCATTGTTATTGAATAAGTCAAAACTATCGATAGACTAACAATACTATCGATGTTTTGGTGAAAACTATCGGTGACTATCGATGGCGTCGACTATCGATAGTTATCCACCTCTAGTAAGAATTGCCTTTTAAGCAAAGACTCCAACCGACAGTTTGTATTGATGATACACGAGTTAATGTATTGATCAATTCGAACTTTCAGTTGACAGTTTATAAGCCAATAGTCTAAGATCCTGCACTCATCGCTTTTTTAATCAAAATGCAATTTTTATTGATAGTTTTAAGTAGAGAAATATATTTATGCCGGGTTGCCTATAAAAATATGGCCGCAAGTATTTTAAGCCAGGTCTAAGCTCTGTTAAATATATACGATCATAACGTATTCTATTAAGTCATATATCAAATTAAAGCTAATTTTTTTCTTTACACGATAGAATAGGGCTGCCTCTGTCAAAGTGGACGCAAATAAGGGTTGCCGGCCCTAAAAAAATTAAAAAAAAATATCTTTCCAAATACTTGCTGGCAACTAGCTTGTAACGTGTGGTAGCAAATTTGTTCCAAAATTGTTAAATTTCGATCATAACTAACGCAGAATGAAGATTGATCAGGAGCTGTTGAAACAGCTCAGAACTGATGATTAATTATGGATATACCGGAGAATCTGTCTACAACATAAATGTCAAAGCACAATGACATTTGACGCCATTCGCAAAAATTATAGCGCATTCACATTATGACATTACTTTTGCCGCACATTTTGTATTTAACTTCTTTTGCATTTAACATTCTTTTTCATTTTAATAAAATCAGTTATAGAAAATAATACTAATTTTTTTTTTTTAATTACAGATGAAGAAATCGATGTTGTATCAATTGGTGATAAAAAATTACCAACAAATCCATCTGATAAGGATCGACGAGCATTACAGACAAAAGTTGCCCATAAAATCTCAGCAAGAATAGTTAAGACAGCAAATGGATTAAAAACAATTCCACCACGACGACGCTGTTCGATTGATACACTTAATAATCATCATTCAATAATTACACCAACAAAATCATCAGCAACAAATTCACGCTATACATCTCCAATATCAACACCATATAATAATGGCTATTCAAACTCAGTATCATCATTATCATCGTCATCATCTACATCATCTGGTACATCCACATCATCATCGATAACAAATGTTAAATATTCATCGAATATGAGAAAACGAAATAATAATTCATCAATGCTATCATCAAAAGATGAATATTTACCACCAAGTAAACGACATCGTACTAAGAAACAACAGCAAAGATCATCGGCTAACAGCAGTAATAATAATAATAGCAGAAGCAACAGCAGCAGCAGCAATCGACGACATTATGATGCTGATGAAACTGATCCAGATACAATTGAAAAGAGGAATCTTCACAATGACATGGAACGACAGCGGCGTATTGGATTAAAGAATCTATTTGAGGCATTAAAGAAACAGATACCTAGTATACAGGATAAGGAGCGTGCACCGAAGGTAAATATACTTAGGGAAGCAGCAAAATTATGTGAACAATTGACACGTGATGAGAAATTATTAAATGCACAAAGGCAGCAGCTACAGCTGCAGCTACAGAGACGTGAGGGCCTTTTAAAGTCTTTGAAATTATCAAAAACTAATACTGTACAATCTGGAAGATTTTTAGAATAACGAAATTTTTCATTTTTTATAAAATAATCTAAAAAAAAAATCTAGAGGAAAGATGAAGGATGAAAAAAAAATACAGTGTTTTTGGTTTAGATAGTTTTTTTTTTGAAAAAAAAATTGAAAGGAAATATAATCGAGAAAATAAGGAGAAGAAGAAGAATAAAAGAAATTTATCCAAAAAATACCAAAATCAGTGAATATTAAATAATAATTACTAATTAAACGATTTGATTGAATCCCCCCATCCCTTTTTTATGTACATATATAAGAAAATATTATTTTTGTTTCCTTATTTTTTTATTATTATTATTATTATTATTACTTTTTTTTATTATATATATATGTATTATACATACATGCATATATATATTGTATATTGAATAATAATATTAAGATATTTTAGTCAGAATTCTGACTGCTAACTGTCGATTTTTTAAAAACAACTTTTTTTATTCATTATTTCATTTATTTATAGACAAGAATAAGAATAATTATAAACAATATAACTAAAAAAAACAACAATTTAAGATTAAAAAAAATAACGAGAGTTATGCATTATTAAAATTAAAAAAAAAAACAAGGATTGATAATGAAAAAAAGAAATTTTGACTATAAAAAAATAATATAAAAAAGAAAAACACAATTTTTTTATGTTTAATGTAAATAAATATATATAAAAAAAATATTTTTTTGTGAAAACAAAGGTGAGAAATGCAAATTAGTACAGCAAAAAAGTAAATAAATAAAAAAAAGTAGGTTCATCTATCATTCAACAGATGGACAACGAATTAGTTATAGAGAAAAAAAGAATATTAAATAGTTTTTTTTGTATAGAAAATATATAAGAAAGTGAGAAGAAATATAAAAAAAACAAAACGAAACAAAAAAGTTTTTAATAATTAAACAAAAATTTAATTAAAAAAAATAAATAAAATAAAATGTTGAAAGTGGTGCCAATAATTAAATAAATAATTGAAGAATTCCTAATTTTTTTTTTAAAATAATTTGTTTTTTTTATATATATATATAAATTGAATATATGAATTATTATAAACAACAGAAAAAAATGCACACAATTTGTTATATTATAAATAATAGATATTATTTTTTTGGCATCTTTTTATATTATATTATTACAGAAACTCTTATACTTTGCATTATTACTACTTAGTTTTACTATTCTGCTATTGAGATGAGATACAAAAGCAAAAAAATAAAAATAAAGTTTAAAAACGAATTATAACAACAAAACAAATAAAACAATTAAAAAAACAACACTATTATTTGCATTATTATATAGAAAAAGTAAAAGAAAGAAAGAAAAATTGTAATTAAAAAAAAGATTTCTTTGAAAATAAAAAAATGAGCTCGAGATATATTTAAATAATATTAATTAATTAATAATAATAATAAAAGCTCCTATATTGTTTTTTCTTATATGTAAAAGAATATACTTGTACTTTTTCTGAGAAAATTATTTTTTTTTATTTATTTTTAAAAAAAATTTTTTTTTGGACTCGAAAAAGAAAATGTTAGTTTTTGTGCTGAATTTTCTTTTGGTTTATTTTTACTCATTATGTTTTTTTTGGTTTAAAAAAGAAAACACAAATGAAAAAATATGGTTGAAATATTTTTTTTAAAACAAATGAATTGTGGACGATAACTTTGTGAACTCTTTTATAAATGAATGGATTTTTAAAGATGAGTGTGAAAATTTTAAGAATGGACTTTTACTATTAAAAAATGTGGTTTTTGTTCGAAAGTTATGTGACACAGGATTGTTTTACGAATTTTGATACAAAAAAAAAATTTGTTCGAAGTGAAGTTTTCAAAGGTTGCAACAAAATGAAACAATTAAAAAAAAATAAAAATACTGAACAACATTATAGTAATGTGTATGCAGATCTGGATTTTTTTTAAAACAAATTAGAGGATTGTGACTTCATTTATAAAATTTTTGGTAACTATTTTAGTGTTTTAAGTTACATTTATTAATAAAAACTCATCAACCATACAAACAAAGTCTTTGTATTGTATTATTAGATGGTTGCATATGTATAAACCCTGACCTATTATTTTATTGTCGAATATAAAAGATTGAAGAGAATTTAAATTTTAAATTTCTCAGTAAATTTTTATCTATGCACAATTAATTCAATTGAGAATTATATTCAATAATTATATGAATCTATTTCGAAACATGTTTGGAACTATATACATTGAGGTCCTGTATCAAAAGAGGAATTCAAACGTCAATTTGTATGGAAAACTCATTTCAAGCTACTATTTTCGAAGGTTTGCGTCTTGTCTTTCGAAATATATCCTCTTAAACAATATATGAAAAATACTTACTTGACATACAAAGTTAAACTTTCAATAATCTTGCAATTTTCCAAATAAAGACATATGTCAAATTTTGCAGAACTGCCAACACACAAAACTAAAGATAATAGAAGTAGCAATCAAGGCTGTATTAGATCCAACTTTTTGAGCAGCGGCAGAAGCAGAATTCTGCCTCCTGAATCAGATCCAAGTAAAGCAGCGGCAGAATTTTTATTTGCCAGTCAATTCTTTGTAAATAATTCTTCAATAATAATAAATTCTTTGCAAAATATCACACAACAATAAATTCTCAATTTTCCGCGTCCAGGAGCCGGTTTAGACGGTGCGCTCCAACGCATGTGCCTCACGAACTTTGTGGATAAAGGGAGAGGTGGGGTAGTACCTCTCATCATCCCCACTTCTCCCTTCAACATCAAACGTTCGTGAGACACATGCGCTGAATACAATATTCTTAAATCCGATTCGGAAACGAAACCACTTTCGAGTAAAAATTTGACAATATTGTTAGATTTTCAAGTAAATTGATGATTGTAATAGAGAATACGATTTCGTCAGTTTCGTTAAAAAATATCACAATATTGTAATAGAGAATAAGGGCCCAGGCTCTCTCATACATCCTCATACAAATACGGAACCCATGTTTTACCGTCGCACATACTTTAGGGGGACAATCCTACCAATGAAATAAAAACAGTGTCAATGGGGATTTATTTCGCGTATTTTTTTATCAAACTTCGTCGTTGGACCGCTTTCCGTAGCCGCAAAAATCACCTTCACTGATGCATTCATTGATAAGAATGACGAACAAAACCATGCGAGGGGTTCCTTCTATCGGTAGAATTATGACAGATAACAATTCCACTAGTTCTCAATCTGGCAGTAACAACATGAACTCCATTGGGCCTAAATTCATGCGAACGCATGCATGCAAATGCAGCAAAAGCTCTTTTGTGATAGGCAGGCGAAGATGGAAATAGTGGAGAATTTTGCACTCGCATATTCCGGACTAGGGGTCGTATTTTATTGTTCGATTCGATGTCGATTTCTGTTAATAGATAAAAATTGACATTTGGCAAAATGATATCAACAATGTTACCCTAGATTTTCATCTGTTTACTTGTCGATAAAGATTGAGTCATTGTTAAAAGGGTTGAGTGGAAAAAGGCAAAAAGATCAAAAGAAAAACATGTATATTTAATGGTTTGAGTAAAAAGAAACACAACATAGGTTTATAGTCGTATGACACAATTAATTAGATTTAAAGAATGTAGAAAAAAGTTCTATGGAGAGAAAAGTATCAGGTTTTGAGTATTAATAAAAATTTGCAACAAATCGTGCGCTGTTTTATTCCATTCTACATTTTAGCAACTTTCGACGTCGCTTCGTTTGAGGTGTCGATCCCATGTACTAAATTATCGAAGATCCAATGGTACGGGAAATGGGTCATATTCTAGTGCAATATCGGTTCATATAGTGCACAGTAAATGCACCGTAATAACTACCTAAAACCAATTCTTATATGTGCACAAAAAAAGCCCGAAGTAAGTAGCTAACAAAACGTAAGGATTGGAACCTATAATATATAGTAGAAGCTATTATAACAAAAGACGATGATACATCGGCCGAAAAAAGAAGACGAATAACACTGGCGTCGAGAAATATATCAAGGAAAACAAAATTGAACTTGTACACAACACTAATAAGGTCTGTCTTTACTATAAGGTTCGGAAGTGTGGACATTAAAGAACGCAGACGAAGCATTGGTAAGAAGATCCGACAAGAAAATCCTTCGTTTGATTAACAAGGGAATACAGGTGGATGGCATTTGGAGGAAAGGATACAAAGTTGTATGAAAGCAGTAAAATTCCAAAAATTGACAAAGTGATTAAAACAAATGAACTACGATGGATTGGTAATGTTGAACGGAATGGAGCCCGTCAATGATAGTGCTGGGGGAAATACCGACAGGAAAACGGAGAGCAGGACGACCCAAGAAAAGATATATGGAATAAGAAATTGGAAAAGACGGGTCACAGATCGAGAATCATGGAAGAGAATGCTGAAAGAAGCCAAAACCAACAATGAGCTGTGGAGCCCCCCGATGATGAGATCTTCCTTTTGGCCTTTTTCCCTCTGGCGTTTGGAGGAACAGGATTTTTGAGGGGCCTTTTCTCATTTCATATCCTATACAGAGTAGGCGGTGACATCTTGATCGTTTTTAAACAAACAGAATGAGGTTGAGACTTTCTTGATGATCTACTTTCGTAGTGGGCGACTTGAGACTCATTGCGCCTTGGAAACGGCGATTTTGAGATTCCCTTCTTTTATGGCGTGGCCTCTATATGATAACTTCTGTAAAACCCTTCTGTATTAATACCATTCCAAAGCTATGTATCGGCGCTAATACATCTCCTTTTCTAAGACTATTTCCCGCTAGAAATCGTACAAACTGGAGGAAATCTTTAGAGGATGCCAGGATCGGTATGGACTGTAGCACCATAAGAAGGAGGAAGGTCTAATTGTAAATAATTGATCGGCATAAGAATTTTTGTATGTGGTTTAATTCTGTCTTGTCAGTAAAGATGGACATATTTTGTATGCAGTTAAGAGGGTAAAAGCTCTATAGTTTTTACAATATAAAGGATCCCTTTTTGTGTATAGGTGTTATTAGTCCATCTTTCTTCAGTCCCTATTTTCGCTATTAATAAATGTACTATCTTTTGTGGGTCATCAGCCTCATATTTATAGAATTCTGTTTGGATATTATCTTCACCAAGTGTTTTGTTGTTGATAGTTTCTTTTACTTCGTCTGGATCATAATTGGTTTATTTATGTTTACGCTATAAGAATTTTTCCAGTTCTAATATTTTTGGTTGGAACAAAAATGCGAAATATTGATAACAATAAAAAACTTGTGATTTACACTTATTTATAATCAGAGTACGAAGTCTTAAATGTCGATTCGAAAAGGTCGTTTATAATTCAAATAAATTTTGAATTGAAATTAAGAAAGAAAATTTGGAATAAAACTTGATCTATTAAAACAGGTCAGAATCATATGCAACCATCCAGTAATTACACACTAATATTTTTCTTCCAATTATTGTTTTTGTTTTATTATAAATAACATTGACCACATTTAATTTACTGATAAAACATGTAGTATGTAAATACATTGTTGCATTTTAATTGACTGAAAAAAAACAAAATTTTTTAGAATAAAAATAAATATAATTTTGAAACGATAATCAGTAGTATTGAAAATGCGAAATGTAATTCTCATCCTAAGTAATACTATGATGCAAATTAGTAAACAGAACGCGATAAGAAAATTGTTAAATATTTTTGTAGTATTAAATATATTTTGTTTTTTGTTTGTTTTATAATTATTTTTTATTTTACAACTTGTAAAAAAATATGTTAATCATTTGTAATAGAGAATATTTTTCTCTCAACCATGAAACAGTTTTGTATATTGTTTTTAAATTTAATATTTATTTTTTAGTTAATAATCTGAACAGTGATTTTCTCTTATTTTTCTCAATTTGTTTCATAATAAGTGATCTGTAGCGCCTCTTTACTTAGTTGCTTGGGATATTTGATAAAACTGATTACATATTATAGACAAAATAACAATTACTTTTTGTTTTTAAATTGAAAAAAAAACATTTTGCTGATAAAAATTTATTTACTTTTTGAATTCTTGATTTTCATTCAGGCTTTGACGCTTATGTAATAATTTTTTGATTGGAAACTACTTATCAATGATCTTTTTTTAAACTGATATTAGTTCATAATATTAAATCAAGTTTATAAGTTGTATTTTTTTAATAGAAAGTTTCGACCCAATTAATTTTGGTTTGATAAACAGAAATTCGTATCTCTCTCTAAATAAGATTGTGGACCGGTCAAATTATCACTGTTATTGTCACCACGGGTTGTGTTATTACATTTATTTCTAAATAAATATGGCGGCCCTTATCTTTACTAGTTTGTTTTTACCGTTTAGGTTTTTAGTTTTATTTTATATAATAAAAATCTTAACACCTTTGGGCTTGCATAATATTTCTTTGGAATATACTCTGTAAAAATGTTACTGGTTCATCCAGTAAATTATAATATAACTTCACTGGGAAATTAGTTTTTTCGGGTCTGTTTACTGATCGAACCATGCATAAAATGGACTGTTTATAATCAAATTTTTGTGGGACCAATTCGTTCCACATTTTGCTTACACTTTTGCATACATGTCAGTTGACTTTTGCAAATAAAAAATTTTGAAAATCGTATTTGCATGATTATTACTAAAAAAATGTTAAAAAAAGCGCGAGCGGTGGGTGATACGGCACTGTCCTGTTCGAACCTCATGTGCTGTACGTCTTTATGGTCAATTCGGGCATAACAAAGTTTTTCAACATGTCACCGAAGCGATCACCAGTAACTGTTACAGAATTGTCTCTAGCATCCTCAAAGAACGGACGCCGGTCTAACTGGAGCACCATAGAATCCTCCTCTATGAGAGTGTAATTTTTATTGGTTTGGTTTATGAATTGACGATTTGTAATGCTCCAAAAGCGGATATTCTGTTTATTAACAGGCCTGAGCCAAGTCGAAATGTGATGATTTTTTTTCCAAAAATGTTGATCGTACTGAGCCGTTGTTGCGGCGTTAGATGTTCCAAAATAAATTGTTATCGACTACTATCCACAACTGTCAAATATGAACTGACAAATAACAGCCAAACCAAAATGGCGGCTAAACAAAATCGACTTGAAACATAAAACGCAGCCTGTGTTATTCTTGTACTTTGAAGTTTATTTTTATTCGATTTAACCTGGTTTGAGCCTGCCAATGAATACTGACTTGTCTGTGCTGATGAGTGCTTGTATAAGCGTTTGAAAATCATGGCGATTCGAAAGCGATAGAAAGTAAAAATCCACTGGCTTTCATCGTTGCTGGGATATTCTGAACGAACCGTACAGTGTAATCACTACGGGCCGTATACATCAACGAAAGTAACCCTAAATTGTTAGTTTTAATATGAACATCAACCTATGCACTCCGCATAAAATCCAAGATAAGGGTGTAAAACTTGATAGCCTGAAACCCGAGATATTTTGAATGGGTAAATTCGAAAACTTTTTTTAAATTACAACAAGAACGCCATGGTTGAGAGGAGATGGTTTTCGTATGTGGTTCTGAAAGCTCTTATTTTCCATGCCAACAAGTAGGAGAGAGATAGAGGGCCTTATTGTTGAATCCGTCGGCGCGAAAGTAAATGAGAATTTGGCAGTCGAGTGTGGAAGTTAAACTAAAAAACCACTTGTTTGGAGTTGTCTATCTAATGCGAACTGCCATTCGATTGTTATTTGAATTTCGAAAATTAAATATGTCATTTCATATGGTAGTTGCGCCTGGCGGATTTAACAATCGCAGTGACAAGTGAAAGTGAAACTCTTTAGCGGCGTGAGTCCCAAATTCGCCGGATTCAACAATCAGGCCCACAAATTCCCATGATTTTCGAAAATATTAGAAAAGAATTACCAAGCCTAAAAATTCTCATGTCTTACATGATTTGATGTTCAAGCATTTTAAACGTACCACCAATTGTGGGTAAAAGTAATCCTCGATGATGTTTACGGCCGTATGTGTACTGACGAACGGTTTTGACCTATTCTGACTCGCATCAAGTATGTATAAACCTTAGCCTTAAGGTGTTTGAGTTACGAGCGAAAGAACTGACAACGAGAACACATGTTTTAATTCTACCGAGCCCAATACTACCGCGACAGAACGCTGACTTCGGCAATCGAACAGAAGATGACTTCCTTGCTTATTATAGTTACAGGCAATGGCAGTGATTTCTTTGTAAAGAGGGAAGATAAGAATGGAATTAATGTATGACGGAGAAATGAAAAGACGATGGGACCATGCCGCGGGCTGGGTGCGAACCACGGACCTCTGCGATGGTAGTCAGGCAACTTATCCCCTAGGCTACTGGGGCCGGCTATTGCTTGCTGTTTGCTTAACGATCAATTTTAGAAAGAGTTTTTCTATGACATTTTGTACGGTAATATCTCTCCAAATTTCGAATTCTTTTATGTCACCGTTGCTATAAATATTTCAAGTAGTCTAAACTATTATAAAAAATGATTTATTACATATTGAAAACTGATTTATTTATATAATTCTCTTAAATACCCGAAAACTTCATTTAGTAACAATATTTTTTTTTACTTTCAAAAATATATTTCGAAAATTTTTTATTTTAATCACCTTAAAGTATCTAAAAATAATTTTATTCAAATTATTTTGTTGCTCTACTTGACAACAAAAGCAAGGAATTTCCTTTGCTCTCAATCTTTATTAATTTAACAAAAAAATCTAAAAAATAAAACACGTGCCGCATGATAATTAACAAGAATTTTACACTCAGTTCGAGTCTCCAGTCTGGAATTTAGCGATTATCAATTTATATTAATTTATTTATTTACAACATAATCGGGTTGAAAATTTGATTCATAAACTCATCCATCAATTATACAATATTTTTTTCCTGTTCAATTTTACTTTAATCATTAATAATCGTGAGTGTTCGTGAAATTTAAGTAATAAAATTTTTGCTTAAAACGAATACGTCATTATCGAAGTCGTTCGGCGCCATCTATCATTTCAAAAGATACTCGTGTTATTATCCAGTGTTAGTTATCATTTTTTTTTTAAATTAATCTTTATTGACTGCAAAATTCATTTTATCAAATATTGTAGACGATGGGCCACACACGTTTGAAGTGTGGTAGTAAATTAGCGTAAAGAAATTTTTTGAATTTTTGCGATGCAGCGAATTTTTTTTTTTGTGTTATCTTAAGAAATGCGCACTTAACAACAAATCTTATCAATAAAATTGCCGTTAAGTTAATTCATAGCGAATTTATTAATAAAATTAAATTAAACACAAAAAAAACGATACATTGAAGAGATCTGAAGAGATTTTGCAATTTTATGCAATTTTTTTCTTATTTTCTACGTAATTAAATTAATTCGTTAGAAAAAATTGTGTTTTTTTGTGTTAAAACTTTAATGGCGAATGTAATTTGAATTTTAAATTCAGCTTAAATTTCACGAAAAAAAAAACAAAAAAATATTTCTTACCGCTGCAGTTTTTTTGAATGGAAAAATTCTTTCCCGCCAAAATGTTTACGTATGCTTGGGTATTCATTAATGCACGCCATTCGCGGGAATGCCTCTTTTGTAGATTTTTTCCTCTTTTTTTTCAAAAAAAGGTGTTAAAAATTATTTATTTTTTTTCTTCGTTTTTTTTTCGATTCGTGTGTGAAAGGTCAATGAAATCAATTCTTATCGTTGTCGATGGTCGCGTTGTATAAGAGACGACTGCATTTAGGTGAAGGTTGTCGCCGTATATTTTGTTTGCATTTAGAATTTTTCGTATTCGCTTCTTTTCAGTTTTCGTTTTAATTGTTTGTTAATGGGCTACGTTTGTTTAGGTGTGGTTTTTGCGCGTTTTTAAATATAATTAAGAAAATTATTAGCGGGAAATTTAATTACGTTTTTTTATTTAGACATTTTTTTTGGGGCGATTGCAATTATTATTATTAGATGGTTTGTTCTGATGTAGTTTACTTATTTTATAATAGTAAAGTACAAATTTAAGAAAAGATAAATCATTTATATTTTAATTTTTTTGTTTACAATGAGGGACCGCGTTTGCTCGTATTTCGTCTATCCGTCAGTCTGGGGTCGCAGCACGTAAGTTGTTTCAATCGATCTCTTCATACAAAAATTCTGAATTTTTGTATGAAGAGGTCGATTGAAACAACTCACGTGCTACCACCCCTGTATTCCGATATTTACAAGAATATCGGAATTGAACTGTATTAGCTTTTAGCTTACATATATAGTTCGCATGAAAAAGAAAACTGGCTTTTTTTGTAAAAAAAAAGACGACGGTTCCAAGATGGCGGGCGAATTTCGCAATTAGCTGTGTGGCGTCATTCCAAATTCAAAATGGCTTTTTAACAACCCCCTCGTTATGGGTATCAAATTAAAGGGTATGACAGTAAGCTGTGTAACGACATTTTAAATTTAATATATTGGGCAACCAAAAAATGGCGGAAGACAAATAAAAAACTAAAAATGGGAAATGTTTAGAATTGGGACTCCAGGCCAAAATAGCTCTAACTTTTTTTTAAGCATTCGGAGTGATTTTTGAGTGCTCTAATAGTAATTTAAAGACGCAGGCTACATATTTTTCTTATCACAACTTGGAGCTCCAGACCAAAATTGCTCAAAAAAATTTAAATTTAATATCGAAACTTATTTTATAAATTTTCGCATGCCAACTACTGTTGAAGTTTAACATTAAGCTCATCCAGATATCACGTTATATCAATATGAAACGAGGCAAAGAATAAATTCAGATAATTGTTTAATTTCCTGTTCTTCAGATTCCACGACAGTGAGATTTGGAAGATTATAAAATCTCTTCGCGCAATTTCCACAACTAAGCCTAGACTTCGGATAGTTATTATCAGTTGCTGAAATGTTAATGCTTTAAATTATCTTCGATTTTTGCACATATATTCATTCTGTAATCCTACGGCAAACTTTATTATATTAAATTTATTAAAGGACAGATAAATAATTAATCTACTTAAAGGGTGCAATTAGGCATACTCTTTCATTAATTCTCCACGTGAATGTGGTTTCAATCTTCGGAGATGACTACTTCTAGTTCTGCATTGACGCGTTACTTCAATTTCTCCATTTATGTCTCCATTATCAGTATTCTTTTGTGAATATCTTACTGCATTTTTCGTTTTTCCATACGTGGAAGTTGAAATTTCTTAATTGGACCATATTGCATACAGGTTGGAATCTACGCGGCCTGGGACCACAGTAGATAGAACATTATCGATCTATTTAGGCTGGATTTTTCCCTCAATCAGAAAAAAATGTATAATCGTGGTAACCCGCATTTTTGGTACTCTATTGTGCATATATCGTGTCCTTCTGAATGACCCTTTGCTATAACATCGATTAATTTCATTTTCTTCTGTGTGAAAATTCTCGATCGCTGGGTACTTGACTGTTTGAGAGCATTTCCCATATCTCTGTCAAAGCTGGATTACATTTAATTTAATGAATAACCTTAGTTTCCCATAAGTCCGTACATTTGGACTTCAATGAATGTCATCTCGAGTATATTCGTGCATGTGCCTAGGGAACCCTGTGAAATTCGCTGGTAACCCGGTGTCGCCATAGGCAGTATTTTCTGCCATATTCTCTTGGTTTTGAGTTTTTTAATTTGTCTATAAATTTTCGCTTTCTTTCTAAAAAAATAAAAAAAAATATTTCAACCATATATTTACATATTTTTTTAAAATAGAGTACAAAAATAGTGTTTTTTTTATATAAGCAAGAACAACACTTTCCATAAAGAATGAATCATAAAGAAAAAAAAATTAAAATTAAATTAAACAAAAAGAAACGAAATAATATTAAAAAAATAGAAGCAGGTCTTCTTTTTCTTTCTCAACTGTTGATACATTAGCGTTTAGAAAATGTATATACATACATATATATTAAAAAAAAGGATAAAGATTTATATATATAAGAAATAACCTACTAAATACCGGGAATAATATGAAATAAGTAACTTTTACAATAATTTGCTGTAAATAATATTATATTCTTATACACGCATTATATTGTTATACATACATACATATATGTACTATAATAATTTTTATTAATTTTTTTTTACTTTAAAAAAATTTGCGAATCTACTATATACATATAAAAACAATTTAATAAAGCTGATAAGATATAAAAAAATTAATTAAATAAAATGTAAAATATTAATAAGTTTTTTTATACATACATATATAAATATAATGCATATATTGGTATATAATTCTATATACATATATATAAAATGTGGCTGACACTTAATAATTAATAATAATAATAATAAAATATTTAAAATGTAAAGAAATGCTATTTTGCCAAATATACATATACAACAAAAAACAGAGAGAAAATAAAAAATACATATATATCTTATTTTTTATTTGGTTTGCTAAATTTGCTTTAGTGTATTAGTTTATTAATTTTAAAAATGTAAATAAAAATAATTAAATAAGTAATAATAGCTCTTATAGTATGCATTATTACTTTATATATATATACATAATAAATAATAGTTTACATTGAATTAACACTAAAAATTTATATATATACATAAATAATATAAAAAAATGTCCTTTATATTGTTATTAACAACAAATAAAAATGGTGGAGAAACAAAATAAAATATCATTGTAAAAATAAAAAGATTAAATCAAAATGAAAAAAATAAAATCGAGCAAATAATAAGTCAAATAAAAATTACTATATGAGATCCTAGTTTGTAAAAATAATGATATTAAGAATATATTAAAAAAAAAACAAAGATATAAAAAAATAAAGAAAAAAAAATAATGGGAAGAAAAAAATATTAAAAAAAAATAATTTTTATATTTATGAATGAGAAATAAAAATCACATCTTACAAAAATACATATATAGATTATATATATACATACAAAAAGAAGAACATTTAATATTATTACTATTAATAATAAAACCATATATTTTTTGAGCAAAGAAAGAAAAAAAAAACAATATTATATATAGTATTTGATTGATTGGTTGAAAATATATTAATAAATTATAAAATTATCATATTAAAAAAAATTGAATTGATTGAATGATATGAAACTAACGTAAAATTTGATGCACACACACACACCGACAAATTTCTTTTGTTTTGAATAAAAAAACTTATGATTATATTAAAAGAAATATTATTATTATAATAACTATATATATTATATATAAACAAAGCTTTCATTTTTGTTTTTTTTTAACAATTGCATTTATTATCAAAGCTATATTATGAAATGGTGAGGGCGCGTTCGATGAATTTTATATAAGGTGGTGACAGAAACCGGATTGGAAAATATTATTATTTTATTATAATATTAAAATATTATTATATTATTTTATTTATAGTTGACAGACATTCTTTGTGTTCATTTGATAATTTTTATAATATTGTTTTTATTAAAAAAAAATATAGCATAGTTTAATTATTTATAAAGGTGAGACACAAAACGTTAAATATAATTTTTTATAATAATATAATTCTCGAATGTTTCATACAGTGCCGTAAGAAGGGTACACAACGCAAGAATCCCAATATACGCTTTGCTTGCTTTGGTGCTTTGCTTTTATTTTGCTGATTTCCAATAAACGCATTTACGGTATCCATTTTATATGTCACTTTTCGTTTTAATATAGGGCCATGTGTCAAAAGGACGTAACGCTCAAATTCGTTCAGTTTTCTTTCCTTACTTTACGTTACGTTACGTCAAGTCATATTAGGTTCTGGGTAGGTGAGCAAAAATATAAAACTTTTCGATACCGCAGTTGATATTCTCATATGCACTTTTGTGAGTGCTTCAAAAACGCTTCTAAAGCAGCACTAAAAGGAGTGCTCCCAATGGCGGACATGCAATGCTAAAAATGAGTGGAACTACTATAGTATGGAAAGGGCAGCACTGCAAGCTTGCTAAGGAGCGTTCTATCATTGATATTTCAGCGCTCTGTTTTTCTGGTGGAGAGGTTATGCCATCAAAACGGGGCCTCTGAACTCACCTAGCTCTGCACCCAACCTAATTTCCCCTTACACACCGAATAAAATACTTTTCGTTTTGTGTATTTCATTTTTTATTTTAATTAATCTATGCTCAATTGTAACCTACGAAAGATAGAACCTTCTTGTACAGTGGTGTTAAAAGCAACTACAATTAGCGAAATAAAAGTTTAAGAGTATTCCATAAAAAAAATGGATAAATTTTATAAAATTAAGAAAAAAATTTTCTAAAAAAAATCAATCCTGTAAATATTAATTTTTTTGTTGAAGCAAAATCAAATTTCTTCTACTTGTTGTTTGTTGAGTTTTCAATTTTTTTTAAGCTACTAAGGAAAAAGGAAATTTAATAAATAAAAAAAAAATTTAGTAAATTTTAAGCGAACATTTTCAATTAAGATTTTTTTTTATTATTATTATTATTATTATTATTATTATTATTCAGTTTATTGTTACAATTTTTTTTAAGCACGAAGTTTAGTATTATAATTTTCTTTATTGTTTTTAATTATTTTTATTTGAAAAATTTATATAAAAAAAAATCTTTTTACTACCTTAACTCTATCAAAAATAAATAAAAAAATTAACACTGGAAAAACATTTATTAAAAAATTCAGTGTAAATACCACTTTTTTCCTATATTAAAAATTCTATTCTATATATTTACATATAACACTTTTACATATATAGAATAGAACGAAATTTGTTTTTAAAAAACAGGAATTGAAAAAATTAAAAATTTGAAAAAAAAAAAAAATTAAATCTGTTATAACTTTGTATAAAAAAAACAGGCTGAAATCCACATGTCGGGAAATTACAATATTTACTCTCAGAATTTTAATGAAACAAAATTCTTTACTCAAAAGAAAAAAAAGGAAACTAAATTACAAAGAAAAAGAAAACATTTTTATAAAGCTAAATAAAAATATAAACGAAAAAAAAAACAATAAATTTTAAAGGAGAGGAAAAAAAATAAATAAATATGCAGAATGTGCCTTTTATAGAAATGCTTGAATTGAGTGGCATGTAGGAATTTTTTTGAGTTTTATTTTAATTTTCTTAAAAAAAATATTGGATTAAAAAAATTTACGTTTTACTTAAGCTTATTATAAAAACTCAAAACTTATTACATTTTAAGATTAAACGAAAACATATTGTGTTCTAAAGAAAATAAAAACAAAACGTTTTTCTTTTTTTTTTAAAAAAAATAAATATAAATTAAGGGAATAAATATAGACACTATTTTCTTATATAGATTTTTATAATTTGAACCTCGCAAATTGTTATAAATATTGTTTTACAATAAAACAATACTTATAAATTTAATCCAAAAATACAAAAAAAAATTACAAAATCAATAAAACAGTGTGCTAAGCAATTTCCCAAATTATTATTATTTTTTGGTTCAGTTGTTAGTAATTTTTTGTATTCTTGTCCTTTCCTTAATTCCAAATAATTCACTGGTCGTGTTTTAATGGAAAAAGGCACATTCATTTTACAAATGGTACTTTTTTTTAATTATGTTAAAAATTTATATGAAAAAAAAATGAAATAAAAAAAAACTAAAAAAAAATATGTAAGAAAAAATACAAAACTTTTGAAAGCAATAAAAATATGTTTGGGCCGACAAAACTGTGGTGTTTTATTTATTTTATTTTTTGGTTTTCCATTTCATATTATTCTAAACTGGGGATGTGTGATGTTGATAAAACATCAATGTTGGCATCGATTTCACTATTAATACTGGAACATCGGGCCTTCTTGGCACCGCCATTTTGATTTTTTTTACAATAAAGTCAGATTGCATTGTCGCGCGAACTACGCATAGTGCAAAATTTGAAGTTGTGATCAGTTATCTGCAAGTTAAGCAAGCAAGCTTAAATTACTTTAGCATTTTGAGATAAATTGCCTTTCAAAATTACTTTCTGTTAAACTTAGTTGCCATTTTTCAACTAATTTTGTCACATTTTATCTCACTTACTTTTTGTCTTGTCACTCGACTATAAGAATACCACTTTAAAAGTGATGTGAGAAAATATGTGAGCTGAGAAAAAAAGTGAGGTGATTATTGGTATAGGGGCTAATTTCTGGTCCTTGGTAACCTCTATCAGGGAAAATTTCAATCCTGATACAACTCCTTCATTCATATATATTAATAAAAGAAAGTTTATGTATGCGTGTATGTGTGCACCCAGTCTTCGCAGAGCTTCGAAGGTCCGTAGGGGCCTCCCATGATGCACCTCGAAGCCTGATTTTCGAAATTCAAAATAGCCGCCGAAATATAACCGAAATTCAAAAGTGTTTCGATTTCAACGAAAGTGGACATCTGTTTAAGGTCGCTAATAACGAATTTTTGGTCAACACTTATAAATTCAAAATGGCCGCGCCAATATGGCCAATGAATTTGCCAATTGCATTCCAATTTCAATGAAAATCAGTATCTAGGGATTTTTAAGGTAACGAATAACGAATTTATGATCAAAACTTATAAATTCACAATTGCGGGGCCAACATGGCAGACGAATTTTTCCAATTGTGTTCCGCAACAGCCTTATTTAGCCAATTTGTTAATGTATGGCTGAGGCTCTCTAAGCAATCTTCAAACCCGCCATAAACAAAAAATTACCATTCGTTTATTAATATATGTACTCTAAAACGAATGCCATCATATTAATACCTTTATCACTAACAATAGCATTTCCGTTTTAGATTTTATCATAAAAATCATGTTCGCACGAATAAAAAAAAATCACAAACAACAAAACGGAGATGATCTTCCCAAGGCACACGCTTTCTTTGGTCTTTGTAGTGATATGTGCAATCCCCACGAACATATAAACGGCGTAATCCCTTTCTAAATTATTATTCAAAACTTCATTTAAAAGTCCTTAATGCATCCGTGTCTTTTTTATGTGCTTCATGTGAACTCAAACTACAATTTTCTGGGCGATTATACCCTCCATTAAAAGATTTCGTTTTGGATTTGTGACAAGCCATTTACAAGCAACAGTCAATTAAAAATCTGTCAATACACTCGTCCCTGTGCCTTTGAGAAAGAAAATAATTGCCCTTATCGGCAACAAATGAATTTCTTGTTATCCCTTCGGCCAGAAACACAGGATCTTCCTTCCTGATATCTCGAAAGCGTCCCCTAGACAAGGATTTGCCACCAAAAGACTCCGGATCCCAAATGACCTTAGTTCTGCGGCAATCTTATGTGTGCGGTATACGTGGATTATGAATATTCAGGATTTGACTTGCATCCCCGACAGGGCGTCTGCTTTCTCCTGTCAAGTATTTACTTTGCGTGTCATAATCTCATCATACCTTGATATAGTTCCTTCAAAGGGACATGCGCAGCCGACTTTTTTCTCTTGTTTGTTTGTCCCATATTTATTTTTTGTTGTTCGCATTTTAATCCAGTTCATATATAGTATTTTTTATGCCTTACCTTGACAGGGATCAAGAGAGAACGTCTCAAATCAATCAACGTGGAAAAAGGGTCTGCAGATGTTTAAGCTACCGCAAGAGGTCTACCTGAAGGAACATCGAGAATCTCAAAGACGCAAGAAGCTGCTGCTGCTGGCAACAAAATGACAGTGATCTAACCGGAAGCAAAGTATATGTAGCATGTCTTTGGTCCTTTGTCTCGCATGACAATGCGTTACTTTTGTTCATTTATAAAATTTAGACCATTCTTGGGAGTAGATCATTTCTTTTTGGGGGAAGTAAATCGAGTAGCAAACTCCCTCTGCCTCTCTGCCTCCGTCCAGGATTCAATAGACCTGATGCCGGGGCCTTTCGAGCTGCATCCTCGCTGTTAGCTGACGGACAAGAATGGTGTTAAGGTGCTTTTAAACTCCATTCCTTCGGCCGATGGGATGTTGTGCACCGACAAGGGACACGTAAGTCTGTTAGCTCACTTGAGCGAGCAAACTATTAAACAAAAGCATCGGAGGTGGTCCCTACTTCACACTGCACTAACGAGAAACCCTGACCCCTTCTAAATTGTCTGCTAGTTTCCGTAATCAGATCTAAGCACATGCATCCTCCGTTCATGCTGATTCTCAATTTTCTCCTTACAGATAAAAATGCAAAAAGGATATTCCCAACTATTTTTATCACAAAAGATTGCAAAAAAACACACACACCGAAGAATAAGAAAATCCTTGCAAGATGAAAGGGAGACACTTTAGTGAAAATGTATTGTCGATATTCTAGGAAATGCTGCAGCTGCCTCGATCTGGCCAAAAGATCTTCGAATCCGAAAGTGGAGATTCGTTTTCTTTCCGTCGAAATTTTTTCCTTACCTTCGTCTTTTTTGTTGTTGATTACCTGCCTTTAGGTCGTCTTGAGATTTACCTGTATTTAGCAGCTATTCTTCGGTTTGTGCAAAGATGAATAATTAGAGGATATGGCTTAGGGCAAGGATTACTTACCTTTTTCCCTTTTTTTCTTGTTTTTCCCTCAATGCCTGCTGCAATGTTGGGTAAATCCTATTGCGGAATGCTTTGAAGGTAGTACAGTCCGCATTTATGCTTCAAAACGTGGATTTAGGAAATTAGGTATGAAGTACTAATAGAGACGAGTTTGCAATTAGCATAGTTTAAATGGCTGCAGACGGATGCTGGGTGATGTGTGATTTATTTTCTGTCTTCCAGTTTCGATTTGTTGAGCATTTCAGGTCATATGATGCCTGATCACTATGGGTTGAAAGAACTTGTTGCAGATTTTTTTTATGTTCGTAGTTACGGTCTTTATCAGCTTCCGTTTACTGTTGCAAGCTGGTAGAGGTTTAAAACTCCTCTAAATACTGTGGATAGATTTTTTATATCGACTCATTGACATCTCATCTTTTTAGCCAGACGAATGGAATTTGTACAGTCCTTACTTCGGCAAGAAATGAGAAGCTTGATAGCACGATTCGTATAATATGTAAATTCTGATATGGCCCTGAAAGGTTCCATGGAATAGGCCGAGATGTTGATAACTTTTCTTGTGTTGACTATCAGGGTAGGCGTCAACTCGTTTCGAAATTTTTTAACGACCGAAAGCCTATGCATGCCGCCTGTATCTGAAAACAATTACTCATCTCATTCATTGCCTTGCGTTCTAAATTTTATTTTTTGCATAGTATTCCAATAAATAATTTCACACTTAATTTGAAGCTTCTAAGTCAACAGCCAAGCCTAAGTAGCCTCGAGGTTAATACGACCGACTACCATCCCAGAGGTTCGTGGGTCGAATTTAGTCCGCGGCATGGTTTCCTTTTCCCTGCCCTTTCTCGTACCATCGGCTATTAGCATAATAAGCGAGGAAGCGATCTCCAATCTGAACAGCGAAATCAGCATTCTGTCGCGGTATTTCTTGGATCAGAGCCGATTGATTAAAACCGCGTGTTGGCGTTGACAGTTCGTTCATTCTTCTCTTTACTACCTTTCCGACTAGAGTTTGCTGTCCGGCATTGTACTTAATGATAGAAACTCTGTGAAGATAGATAAGCTGTGAAACCTCTTCTAAGTCCTGTAAGAAGAGTTTTTTTTCTGGCTTGTTCCTACCCATAGTGACGTCAAGGTGGGGGAGGGGCAGGGTGGGCCCGGCTTCCCTAGAATGGTCACCTGCTGATTTTAATAATGTCTGGATTGCGATGTTTCTTTTGCGATATTTCGTATTTTCTAGTTTTTCATAAACAGGCTCTGGCCTGATTAGGATTTGACGCTGTTTACGAACGTATCTCAAACCACGCATTCGGTTTAGACTTCACAGATTTGATGTCTACAAAAGCTCGTCGTCTATGCGAGAAATGCTGATATCGTTTGACTAAGTCAGTAAATTTACATAATTGACGTTGAAATCACCCACAACAATGATTGCGTATTCTAGGCGACAGAGCAAAAATCTGCTCGAAGAAAGATCAAATGCTAAGGTAGAGGCTTTGTTACTTACACGTAGACGAAGCATATGATGTGGTTTTGAGTGATGTTTTCAAGCCAATGGTGGTTGCAATAAGAAGAGGTGCTATTATAAATATTTGTGTTAAGTCAAGTCATTCCTAACATAGATGTCGTAAATTTTGTGCAATAAGGTGTTCCCTGACACCTGATAATGATGTAACTCAGCATCAGCTTAAATCGTTTCAGATGGCAATCTACAAACTCCGAGGCTCAAGAACGCTATGAAAATCCATACCAAAATGCTATTGCACGGATTCAATCAAACCACCACGGAAACGTGATCTCGTCAAAGTGTTTTTTAATAAAGAAGTAAATTCTTAATACATTTATTCACACTTACCGCACCTTCTAATCACCTTTCAACCAAATGTTGCCTAAACAATTTAAGAAGGACACTCCATACCACAACCACCTGACAATATAAGAAGCAAACCCCTAGATCCATTCATATTTCCATGTCAAAGACCTGTAAACCCCACAAATAAAAGGAAATCGCCTACTGAAAAGGGGAATAACAGTAGCGTCCGCATTCTTAAAAAACAAACAAAAAAAATTTATATCGAACTATAAAATTTACCTCATCGCCGCCGCAGTACTTCACTCCAAATATCACGTACCCCAAAGAACGTATATTCCCGATCGGATTAATTGACACCTTCGAGAATGCAAACAACGAAATTCTTTCATTCCGTTTAACACATTCTTTTCATATTATGCTAAAAATTTATAGAAAAAAAACTCTGCTCCAATACCAAAGATCCCAAAAATACTGTTTACATTTCGGCTTGATATTCATTCTTACACGTTTCTGTCTGCGGGGGAACCAGAACAAACATTTGTCAAAACATTTGGAGCCAAGTACCTGCACAGGTGTAAAGTGTGTTCTTTTGAAAGATCCCCTCATTAATCACCTTCTCTATCCAAAATGTTGGACCTTGAATCATGGATTTTTTTTTGTATTTATTTCAATTTTTACTTTCTGGGATCCTATAAAAAATTCATTAGTTCTGTTTATTTCTAGGAATGCGTCCGGAAGCAGCACGGAGGGTTTTGGTAGTGGCTCACTCCGAAAAGAACTTCGTTTTTCGAGTTTCAATTTCTTTAATATTAATTTCAATAGTCTCCACGTGTGCAAGGGATGCCCTATAGGTAGGAAAGCTGCAGGAGTGTGCGCTCTGTGTAGTTGGTGTACAAGAACAAGTGTGCTGCCAGACGGTGTTAAGCCGACCATGAGGAAGTCAAGCACTTTTGTTGTTTTTGTTGGCACTAATGATGATCGTGATGGTAATGATGATAGGACTACTTTCGGCCCTAACACCGGTGGCATCAACCAGACCGCTTAGAACTCATTAATCAAAACATAATTTGTTAATTTTCTTCGAGAATCTTCAAGAATTTTGAGTAAACAAACCAATTTTGCGCAGTGGGAGATGAGTTCAACATAGTTAAGGCGCGCTCGACTTGTTGTAAAAAATGGAATTTGGATTCGTCGATGGAAACTAGAAATACGAAATTCAGGAAAGAACCTGGACAGTGATGGATTTATAAAAGAATTCTTGCACTCTATGTCGCTACCACACCTCACCAGCACTTTCAGAGCTAGTTAACCTCTGGGTGTATACTCAAAGTCTGCAGGAAAATAACTTTGGTCTTTATTCCAAAGGCAGGAAAGCGTCCAAGGTTTTTGCCTAAATCATTTAGATTCATTTAATGCCTGTTGTGAGAGAAGTAATGGCAGGCGATCGTCTTAGGCAAAACTTTTAGCTTCTTCAGGACTGGAAAAGCTAATCCGCGTAGGAGCATATGCCTGGAAAAATGGCCTTATAAGAAGACATACATATCGCTTCGTGGTGGGTAGAGCACATTCAATGGACAAAACATGTCTACCGTAGTCACCATGATCTTCACTCAGGTACGCCTTGATGGCGGCTATGATGGATTTATTCACCTGCGCCGAAGCATTCAGGTGCTCCATTTAACTTCTTGGATATATAAGCGACGGGATGTCTCCTCCATTTTTGTCCTTTTGAAAGTGAACACCATCTACACCAGTACGGATGGCATCGCACTGAACGTAGAAAGGTCTATGGAAATCTGGAGTGACTAATAAGGCAGCTTTAGTCATCAGCTTTTTTTATGTCTTGAACGATTGCTGGGCCTCAACATTCCATTTAAAAGTCTTCTTCTTCAAACAATCCGTAATTGAAGAAGCCACGCCTGCATAATTGGGGATGAAGCGCTGATACCATCCGGTCATACTCAAAATCTCCTTATCTGCTTTTGAGATTTCGGAGTTGGGAATTCCATAATGTCCGTAACCTTATTAGGATCCGTTTTCCGCGTCCCATCACGAATTATGAAACCCAGATATGTACTTGATTTCAGTCTCGCAAAAACTGTTGATGGACAACCCTATACGACGGAGAGAGCTAACGCCTTTTTCCAGAATAAACAGCTGGGAGTAAAATTCAGATGATACTAGGAGAAGGTCCAGATAAACAAATATTTTTGTACACAAATGGCCCGGGATGGTCTTGTCCATCAGACGACGCACAGTGGGGCAAATAGCTCATTTTTTGGACAAGCGACAATTCCCAAGCCTGGTATTAATGAAACTTAAAAATTTTTTTTTAAACTATTCGTGATAAAATTGCCTTTAATTCTATCGAGCCAGAATTTTGAAATTTGAAAATTAAAGATGGCTAATCCAATATGGCGGACATAAATTTGGTAAGAAAATTAAATTTTTTTCGTAAGATTCTTTAAAATTATTGAAATTAATTATTATTAATTAATTTTTGGTTTCCAAAAAAATCCCCAAAGTAAGAATTTTTTAAAATATTAAAGAATCTTCTGACAAAAATTTAATTTTCTTACAAAATTTATGTCCGCCATATTGGATTAGCCATCTTTAATTTTCAAATTTCAAAATTCTGGCTCGATAGAATTAAAGGCAATTTTATCACGAATAGTTTAAAAAATTTTTTTTAAGTTTCATTAATTCCAGGCTTGGGAATTGTCGCTTGTCCAAAAAATTAGCTATTTGCCCCACTGTGCGACGGTAGAACTCCTTGTATGCACATATATACACTGATGATCTCGTTATCATAATAAGAGGTGAAGATTCATCGGCTTTTATGCGGAACCGGCGTTTGACTTTTCAGAACAGTTCAAATACATAGGGATCGCTCTAGAACCCTCAGAACATTACTTAGGCTAATGGGGAATACTTTGGGGGTTAAGTTTTAAAGCTGTGGTATATGCGTCATAGAGGCCCCGTGTCTGTAGATGTATGAAGCGATAGACAAACCTATTTAAATAATATCACGCCAGGAGGACCGCGCTCGGCAGGCCCAACTTTAAACGATTTCTTGCTTTGCCGTCTCGAAAAGCGGCCAGAGAAGGATGTCAAAAACTGGCTGACTTGATTACCGGTGAGCCCTATTTGTAGCATGGACAGGAAATAAGAAAGGATAGGATAGGATTAAGTTTCGCGAAAAGTGCAACCTGTAAGGTTTTTCGTGAGACCCTTTTTAATACAATTCCCACGATACGTGCCTTGAGCTGCTCTGCTTTTTTTCGGTTTCATTAAACACAACTATTATCTCTTTCATTGTCATTTTGGTCGAGTCTACAAGGTGTTCGGGAAATCTTACTTTTTATTTCATTTCAAAACGTGTATTTTTTTACTATTTTCAAACTATAAGTTTTTTACAAATTATATTTTCCTATAAAAGTGATTTAAATTTATTTTTGAAAAATTGCTTACTCCATTTCTAATTTATTGTAAAAACCCGATCTCATTTCGGGCATTCTTCCAATAACACAAAAAAGTAACATCATTTATATTTAAGTTAGCAATGGTCTACCTGAAAGCCTACACGACGTCGTCTACATTATTTATTACATTTCTTTTAGCATTTCAAATTTTTTTTTTGCAATATCTTCGCTTGAAACTTGTAAAATTCCAAGGCAGATACTTTCACATTTTCGACGAAATAACTTTTATTAATGACATAAACTCAATGACGGATCATTATATGAACATTGATTTACAAGGCTGTCATCATTATTTTTTTTTAATGAACAGAACTGATTTTGAGAAGTATCAAGGCAAACATTTCTCTAAAGTGGAGTTATAGAGAAACTTAGTTAGATTTTGAAATACTCGAGATTGTAAATTTGTGATTACTGTTTTAGTTTTCAATACTGTTCTTATATTACATAAAGGTATTTCTCCAAAAACAGTGCAACTTCCAAGTAAAACCCTCATAAAATACCGTGGGAACACACAACTGCACATGCGCGTCTTCGAAATTCTTTTTTCTTCTGTTTTAACAAACGACGGCCCATAAACTATTCTCGCTCAGAATTTCAAATTCACTACCTTTCGACCGGAGTGAAAATTTTCCCAGAAGTAATTAACAAGCTGATGACACTAAATACGCGATAACGGACATTTCTGATTTCGAACGGTGTCACCTACCCTCATCGAAAAAGCAAGCGGATAAACGTATGAATTCCGAAAGGTAGCGACACTGGAAATTGGAGGATCCATAGGTCGGTCGATCGTCGTCGCATGGGGGCTACTGCTACGTACATAAAGTCTCGAAATATTTAAATGCGACTCAACCGATAACGGCCATTTAGCTTAGTTAAGCATTCATGCGCAGTTCAATTTTTATTATCTGCGCCGATAGACAAGTAAAGAAAGAATTCGGTTTGAATTGCTGCGCTGCTGTCTGTTCTCAGGAAGGAAAGTTCATAGCCGGATCGTAAAATGCAATCGGCATTCCTACCGATCCGTATCGGGGCCCTTTCATTCTGGCAATGCATGATCGTTCCCGATCTTATCACCTTTTACCGAAGATCACGTTCGCAATAAGATATCCCCGGGTTCAATTAGTTTAGCACATCGCACCTAGCCTCTCGCTGTGGTCGGCCATAAACACTGACCAGACAGCCACCAATAATTGTGCCACACAGAATATGCGCGCTGTCGATCGTAGTCGATCGAAAGGGATTTAACTGTTTAATGTACTAAAATCGGATTACACCTACCTGTGGATGTAACCGTGTGTTGGCTCGTTTTTTGTAACAGGTCCGTCGTCGTTGTCAAACTACATTACTACGCACGGTAATTTCTTGATCGAAATTATTTCTTTATAATATCTTTGGCCCTGAAGATCGCCGCCGATTAATTTTTCAATACGTTTTGCTCTCGGTGCGCGGCACATTCACTTCTTGGTCGAAAACTGGTTCTTAAAAATTGCGATCTGGTTCATTCTGCTCTTACCGCACACACGCTCTGCGAAAAGGTATAATACACATAACAGCAACAACAACAACAGAAAAAAAAACGAAGAATTAAACAAACTCGACAAGAAAAAATTTCTTTTCGAGTATTTTAATTGGAGTGAGTAACATGCGATAAGCGGTTATTGCCGGAGCCCGGGCAGAGAAAGGTGTCCTCCACGTGGCTTTCATGAAAGTTGAAAAAATGCGAGACAATTTAATGCACTGTAATTTTTCTCGGCTATTTACTTTTCAATGAGTAAATTTACTTCTAGCTTCGATCTTAATGCTGATGTGAATGATGAAGATACGAAGACTTCGTGATAACAGAATAATCTCTCTCAACTCTTGTGCTATGTTATCTTCGTCGAGGGGCGGGGTGATACCGAATGGTAAACTGTCAGTGCAAACAGGAAATAACAATATTCGGGACGAAAATTGTTTGTGTGTGAAAAATTGCCGATTTCTCAATTTGTTTTTTGTGTAAGATCCTGAGATAAATTGAAGATAAGTGGAGTTTGTGGAAAGCATTTTTGGACATTCGTGGAATTATGTCAAAAAGAGGAAAGAGGAAGTCAAATTTTGGTAGGGGTATACTCAATACGTTGCCAAATATTGAGTCTGTTTAAAATGAAAAGGGTTCCTAGGTACAAATCTGCTGACAATTAGTTAAGATTGAGCAAATGCTTATCTTCTTCTTAAATTACGCTACTATCGGTTTAGGGCTAGGACATCTTGAAGTCTCTGTTTTCAGTCGTCTCCACGTTTCACTAGGTCTCTTCAGTTTGTCAGACGTAACTTTCGAATATCTTCCAGTACGCCGTCCATCCACCTATTTCTTGGGCCCTTTGTCCGGTTGGTCTACCATTCTAAATCTTGGCTAGCATTTTTTTCTACAGATGTTCGTGCCATATAACCGAGCCATCATAGCCTGCGCAGTTTCATGTGTACGACTATATTTATTCCGTAATACATTTCTTCTTCTTCGATGACTCTAAGGGCCCTTACTCATTAGGACGCCATGACGATGTCGCTCATAATCTGAAACAGGCACACACAGCGTCAAAGATGAGGAACTGTACGCCTGAGTAAAACTTCTGCTTTTTAAGTGCAGCCCGATACAGGTGGGTACCAATAAAAACGCACGGAATAGTCCAAACGAAGCACGGCACGCTCACACTTATTCTAGATTAAAGGGAGGAAAATTGGAGCTTTAAAAAATTGTATAAGTCGAAGAAAACGGGATATTATCTTAGAGACCATAAAGGTTTCAATTAGCATACTTAATAGACCGGTTTTCGTTCGATTGCTTGGGTCAAGCAGCATTGAAGTGGTTAGTACTTAGTTGGGCGACCGCTTGGTAAAACGGGCGGAATACCTCAAAGTGGAAACATAAGTGGCATAAATATCCTTACTAAACCATTCAAGGATGCAAAGTACATCCCGATGTCTGAACCTTACTAAAGATTATGCGATCGGAGGGATACTAGAACAATTTAATGATCATTGGTAGCTACAACACTTTTAATGCCAAAAGGCAGAACAAAAATACCCTGACTTGCATTGTGGTCGTGGTTTGTATTGACCACAAACATGCTCGGACCCTTCTTTCATATGAAGACGTGCTCGGTAAAAAAACACATCACTCAATAACTTCGTAGGATGACATAATAGATCGCGCCACTTTTGTCAAAATTTGCTGTTTTTTTGGAACAACTTCCGAATCTGGCGACTAGAGGGTTTAGCATCATCTGTCCTTGTGCGGCGGCGTTTAAAATCAGCAAACTACTTCTCTACCATTGACACAGAATTAAAATTCCTCCAAAAGTACCCCAGCAACGGCAAGGGTTAAAACTAGTTCTCACAGCAATACCTTTCACGAACCATCAAGTCAGGTGTGAAGTTAGGACTTAATATAAGCATTCCTCGGCCTTATATACTCGCTTTATAGCACAATTCAGCGTTCAAGAGAACTTGTCGCTATACAGGGTGTATTTGCTAAATTTCCAAGCCGCCGGCTGTTGATAGGTTTTGGTTAAACGAACGTTTCGTTCTATGGAAGGAGATTCTTGTGAACGTTTGCGAGGGCGTTTATGTCTTTTGATGACCACACCATATAACACCAATGGTATCTTATAATGTAAGCTGTAACTGTAATACAAGTCATTATGAGGGTTTGGTAATATAAGATTTTCTGTCTAGCCAAATTTTTTACAATCAACCTACCTTCATTTTTCTTTCTTTCTTTTGGTGAGGGGTCCATAAAGGCTGCGTTCACTTGTAACTGGGTCCAAAAGTACTGTGCCCACTCGCTTGGCTTTTTGTACTATACACCGCTATACCTCATACCTGCCAACGCCAGACCTCTTGAACAGGTGCAGTAGTCTGCCTAATGGCTTGTTGCTTAGAATGTGAACACACTAGACCCAGCTCCTCGTTGTCACAGGGCACTCACAGAGCACATGAAGGGCAGACTCATCTTCCTTAAAGCAAAGCCTACAGGTAGGGTCCTCCGTCCTTCCTATCATCCATAACTGGTAATTTAGGGCACAGTTAAAAAGCTAACAAGTGACCTGACATCATTTCTACTGCACAAGAAGAATCCGCTTATAGTTAGCCAGTTCAGCCTTAGAATATAGAACTACAGGAAGGGCCCTCGCAGAATTTTAGCTTAGTGAAATTCCAACTCCACATTTCATTGTTCTTTTTTTCACTGAAAATTCACTCGTAACAACTTCAATTACACTAAAAACAAATTCTTTAAACTTTCTTTCTTTTTTGATATTAGTTTTTTAAAAAACTGTAAATAAATTTTATAGAAAAAGTCGTTTTAAAGAAAGTGCCGCGGGAAAATTTGACAGTCTACTAACAAGCAATTATACCAATTTGACAGTCGACAGTCGATAGCAGATTTCACTACGCTTCCATACACGGATTTTATACGCGAGAGCCTTTCCTGTAGTTCTATATTCTAAAAGTTCACCCGCTAAACTCCAGCGTTTAGTATAGCTCTGTATGTTTACTCCACACGGGATCCCGAGATTTTTTAACTACAAAGCTGAAGAGTGGGGATAAAATTCGGAAAGTAAAAAAACGCTTTCTGGGATGTTTCGTGCAAATCGAGAAGACCATAACCTAAAAATCACTTGTGTCTTCAAAATAATGACATAAAACTATTAATTAATAAATTAACTAATATATTTTATGAAATTATTCACAATTTTGTAGTAAGGCACCAAAACAAGAACTTGTTTTCAGCACGTGGTAATCGTTTTGGTTTGACATAACAAGTGACAATTACTTTTGACAATTTAAATTTCACTGCAGAATCGCTTTGACAGCCGGACACAGTCGCCGGAACATCGCTCTACTGAATCTCTACTTTCACTCCAAATTCCAGCAGACAGCCCAGTCTCTGTTTTGGAGGTATCCGTGTGCCATACTAGTCCACCGTGCGGTACTTAATAAAAAGTCCAGGTTAACCTATTTTTTATGTGCACGGAAGGTGGCTCAAATGTTGAGATCTAAAAGGCATTCCCGTTTCCGGAATATCTTCCTTCTTGGTTCCAATTGAACGTTGCATCTAGCGTCACTCCAAAGTGTTTGGCTTGGTGTGAAAAGCCTTTAGTTCTGCCCGCGAGGGTGGGTTATGCACCTACCTTTGAGAAGGAGTACTGCGCTTGTTAATTTTCAGACCAATCTCCTGTGGTCGTCGTTTTTACTATTTTTGATCTAAGGACATTTTCAGTGTCAATATCAAAGTTAATTTTCTCCTCGTCCGTGTTATCCACCTACGGAATCGCATTTTTTACTTTAATATTTTTCATATTTTAAAACATCTCTGAGAGCACAAATTTGGCAAATAATAATTCGCTGATTCAATAAAAACGTTTCGTAATTAAAACTGAAATTCTAAAATGATTCGGATTTATTAAATCTTATTAAGCTGAGCACAGACACAAATTTGCATTCATCATTGTTAAAGAAAAAACCAAAAAAAACCCCGACAAACTCCTAAGGGACGAAAGGTACGCCCTGCCCTGTCTTTCGCCTGAAGGCCGTTCGTCTTTGCCGTTTAAGGAGTCCATCTACCCAAGGTATAATTAAATACATTGTATATAAGAGCATCGTCATTTCGCTTACCCTAAAAAATGCCAGTCGGGTCGTGATATAAATCAGTTTAATAAACCTCCGCTCTCTTTGCCAAAATCGCAACTGCCTTTCACTTTTGGACGTAATTTCTTGAGTGTCCGTTCAATAACCCCACCTCGGGCACAGCAGCGTGTGTACACACAGTTCACAGGAGAATATGCCGGGTTCCTTCTCAAGCCTGGGCACCCTTAATCTCGTCCAGCTACCATGGATCATCTCCGGGAGAAAGGATTAAGGCGGATACGTACCACATCTCGACCGACGCGGGAGGTCGCTCTTAATCCTGGTCTGGGAACTAATTATCTGCCGGTTTCTAAAAAAACATAATTGCGGACATGTATGTAATCTTGCGGTCGGCCGCCGGGGAACAAGTTCTAGATAAGAATGCAGGCAATGTACAAAAGCTATTTAATTCGGTCTAATTGAGCTGCCGATGTGTAATGTAGTAGTGAGCGTTCGGCAGTGGCCATCTGTTCCGTGGCCGACGACGCCGCGTAGACAAATCCTTGAAGAGTTTAAACACCTCCCGAAATATTTTTGTGCTCCATTTAGCCAAAAACCAGTTTCGCCGGGGTACCGAGCGATGAGCGAATTGAGTTTTTGTTCTCAGTGTAGAGAATGGTCGTCGCACAGAATGAGTTAACAGAAAAAAAAACATTTAGAATTGAAAAGCGGCGACCAAAAAAAAAATTTGTTTAAATATAAAAAAAAACGACAATCTTAAGACGATGATGACGACGACGACGACAAATACAGCGGAGGAAGAAGACATTACCAGAAATCGCTTAAAGGGGAAGTCTCTTCGTGCACAGTGTGTTCCTTCCGTCTGGCCAAGTGAAGGTTTGTTTTCAAAGGGAACAAAGCCCAGCGTAGTGCACAAAAAGAGAGGAGGTTCATCAACCCTTTACGCCGTTTATACCCCAGTAGTCTGGGGTCGCATGAAAACAGATTTGCCCTTTTCGAATCGAATTTCGCACATTTTCTACAACGCAACCGAAACGGCAACCAGCAACAACAACAACGACAACAAATGCCTCAACAAGTCTGGCGCATTGCCCGCTGAAGAATGAGGAGCTGCTAAGCGGTGAGCGTTCGAGCCGGCAGCGCATCGCAAGATTTTTGAACATGCGCACACCGGTACCGGTCAGTCTCAAAGTGCAGGCCCCGATGACGAGCCGGGCCGGCCGGTCGACCGAGCGACCGGCCGGCATTTCTTGGACGCGACCCAATCACGCTCGGAAGAGTTATGTGTGAATTGCGCGAACCGGTTTCGGTTTACCTGGAATCGGCTGCCCAGCGTCCAACTGAATCAAGGTAAATAAAAGAAAAGAGCTTGTTGAAATCTTTTCCTGTTAAGATTCCATTCGCCCGAAAACGAAATTTCGTAATTAGCTTAGAACGCGGCGGCCCAAACCTGCTCTGCACACGGGTCCCCGGCGATGTGGACGCTGCTCTCCCGCATTCCCGTCACTTGCATTCTTCTTCTGCCTGCTTTGGGCCGATGCTGCGCTTGCAAAAAAGTTGTCCCTGTTCCTGATGCCGTGATTGTAGAAAGGGAACAGCGTAACATTTTGTGTATGTATTTTTTTTATTTATTTTTTTTGGCAGTTGCCGTTCTGCTTTTACGTCTTAGAATTTTCCTCGAATATAAAAGGTACGAAAATGCCGCCTACCGTAAATACGCCGCGCTATTGCATGCCGGGCTAAGCTGCTGCCGCGCGGTGTCAATGTTTCGCCTTGAACCTCGACTGTTATGAGCCGTGAGAGAATTGTTTAACTCACCTTTCACTTCAAGTCGCAGTCGGTAGTTTTGGCGCAAGCATCGCACATGATTGCGTGTCATCCACCCCTTGGGGGGTTTCAAGTTCAAGTTCGCACGGGGGAGGCGGGCTGGCGAGAGACTTTCGAGTGTTTTTGTGACTTATCGTGCCAAAAGCTTATTCCTATGGACTGTGCCTCGTTTTTCTTCTCTGCATTAAATGGGGCTTTTTCTATTCTCGCCTGCCGCGGGTCACTGTCTCCAAGTAAACAGACGAGTTGAAGGATGTTTTACTAATTTTAGTTGGGGGGAAATGATTCACAACCAACCATCGAGCAATTATTTGCGGAATAGCAATGAGGCCCCCTCCCCTGCTTGGAATGCCCCAAAAAAGTTTGTTTTTACCTGATTTCACCAGAGGGGATGCAGGCGGTGTTGAGAGCTACAAAGGTAATCAAAACTAATCAGCACGCTTGGAGCAGAATTAGCCCATTAATGGCGGGTTGACTTCATTCCAAAATTTATTTGTTATGCCTTTTTTTCAAAGTTGAATTGATATGTTTTTGTGGCTTCCTCGCTCTTTCCCTGGTGTTCCTAGAGGACTCGGTCAGAATAAATTGAATTCACTTAAATTTTCAGCCTTAATCATCGCGCGCCATGACTGTAATAGGTGTGGTATATCGCACCGCTCCGATGAACAGAAGGTCTATGGTTCAATCCTGATGGTGAGTTTTCAACTATGCGAATTAGAATTGGTAATTTTACGAGGTGACAGTTTGCTGGGTGCCCCCAGGGAGGATCGAGCCCTTCCCACGTCATGTATTAATTCCTGTCAATTACCAATATTTTGTGTCATTATCACACGCCCATTGACAGTAAAGGATAAAAATAAGCATCTAGGAAAAGAGTTACGAAAATATATAATTATGTCGAACCGTGCATAATTTTCATTCTAGAATCCATTCTTGGCATCGGCGTTATTTTTGGCATTCTATTTTAACGCAAGGCAATGATAGGTTACAACAATAGACGTAGATATATTATGGGAGAAGAAAATAACTAAAATCCAGGATGAATCTGCTTCTTAAATGGAGCTATATACTTTGTAGGACTAAGGCCTTATGAAATCTTTTTTTGCAGTCGCCTTTACCACTAACTTGAGATTAACTGTCGAGAGTTGTCTTGGGCGAGTGTCCTGTTACCAAGCGGTCTCCCAACTAAGTACTAACCACGTTCAATGCTGCTTGACCTACGCAATCGAACGAGAACCGACCTACTGAGTATGCTAATGACACCCTTTATGGTCACCAAGATAATTACCCGTTTTCTTCGTCCTATTCAATTTCTTAAAGCCCCAATTTTGCTCCCTTTAGTCTTAAAAAGTGTGAGCGTACGTTTGGATTATTCCTTGCGTCTTTTATTGATAGGTGCCTGCAGCGGGCTTGCATTTGGAAAAGTAGAATTTTTACTCTGACGCACTGCGCTTGTTTCGGGTGCCATGAAGGCATTTTACGTCGTGAGTGCCTGTTTGAGGCTAACAACGGGCGAATCTTATTTTTACTCGGTTCTGCCACTGTTTTGATCGGTCCGGTTACCCACCAGTTTGGCGGAAAATGCCCTAGACAATCGTACTCTGATGAAAAACATCCTTAAACACTCATACAACAACAAAAAAATATCAATTTTCGTTCGATTACGAAAGTCAAGCAGCACTGAACATGGTTAGTACTTATATTGGGGACCGCTTTGGAACATCTCTTACCACCGGTTAGTGTCCTTGCAAAGATATCTTCCAAAATTTCAGAATTCAAAAAAGAGTAGGAAAAAGGGCAGGGAATTTCCTTTAAAGAGAGGGAAGGCGAGAAAGAATGAATGTTATCTACGTGGGATAAATGGAAAGGCGAAGGACCATGCTGCGGAGTGGATTCGACCCACGGACCTCTGGGATGGTAGTCGGGCGCCTTAATCCCCAGGCTACTAAGGTCTGTAACCTTTTTTTTACGAGGGAGTTGTGAGAATTTTACTTCGGTCTAGCAGGAGGGAATGTGTGTCACCACCTGTGTAAGGCCCACGCTTAAGACAAGAAACACCGCTGGGCGTCCGCACCCAGACGGTAGTGTCAGATTCCTCTAAGCTAATCATTTTGGTTAACGTGCGATTCCAGACCATTACCAGTCGCAAAGGCATTACTTCGGCCTGGTGTCATCAACGTTACCCTTAAAAGGAGTCCGTCGAAGGTGTTTACCACGTCTGGAACAGTGAGGCTTACGAATCAACGACTTACCGTCTCTCCTTTCTTTGCGGGAAAGGTGATTTCGACGAAGCTTGCTACCCAATTCATTGTCTATAGGAGTGAGCGTAGGTGCGTCGAAGGTAGACATCATTCTACCGAAAACCTCCTGCCGCTCGGTTCGGGGGTCTCTAGCCCAGTTTCTGGGCAGAATAGTGAATCGTCCAACCTGAAGCGACGAATCGTCCAACTTAATGCTCACTCAGAAACTTCGTGACGTAGTAACTCAAATCCACATGTTCCCTCATAATCCTCTTCTCCACATTTGGTATAAGTCTATGGGTCCATCGCCCCTTAGTAGACTCGGCTAACTTCGTCTGCCATACTACGATGGACTGGCCGAACCAGAGTCCGTCACACTTCCTTGGGCTCTCCCTCGCATGTTGCGGGTCGTACGTCTTGCTTTACGTCGCCAGAATATCAACAGGGATAATTCCTGTATCGCGCATGCTGCATGTCGGACGTAGTACCTTATGTACTGCATGCTCAATTGGCACTTAGCCGATACGCAAAGATTATTTTCCTCCTATTGACCGTTCTATCCAATGGCAGCCACCAAGAGCGGGTTGAGAGAAAATGTCCTGCTCACCTACTTTCACCGCTATGGCATTCACCCTTTTCCGCTTGGTAGCGGACTTTCGTTTGTGCTCAGCTAGCATTAGACCAGCATTCTCGAGCCAAGTCTCCCATATCGCTTCGTTCGCGAATATCTCGATTTCGCCGAGACGCCTTTCTACTGTCGCAACTCCGATATCATCAACGAGCCCAATAGCCACCGCTTCTGGCGGGAGGAGTAGCGTCAGTAACTCATCATACATGATGATCCATAGGAGAGGCCTAGGATCAAGCTTGGGGTACTCCGCAAGTTGTCCTGTGCTCCCTTACCCTTGGTCTGTCTCGCCCCTGGACAATGCGTACTACATACTTCGGTGTATCCAGGGGTGGCAGCGCAGAAGTCGTTTCAACTCATTTGTTACGAGTTGTAAATGGAAAAATTCAACGGAAAACTCGAAACAGGTGACTTGATACGACTTCTGGGCTGCCCCCCCCGCCTTATCAATTCCTCGACAATCTTGCTCCACTTCGCCGTGTTGAAAGTATTTTCCACGTCAAGTGTTGTCTACCTTAGAAATGGGAAATTATTTACATTACAGAAAAAAATGACAAATTTACTAAAATAAAATTTAAAACGAGTTTGAAACCATTTCCTTCTCCCCAAAAACAGGAAGAAACTCTGTGCGTCTATGAACATTTTAAATATGCTTTCATATACTTCTCCTATTCACACCTTTGATGCCATAAATCACTAAATAACTTTCCAAAAATTTTCAGCAAATTGCCATGGCGGCGCCTCCGATCTTCTTCATTGATCCATCATCAAATCTCAGCAGATTCCTCGAAGTAGTCGGACCTTTTTTATGCATAAACTCTCCAAGGTAAAATCCCAGATTCTCGGAAATATGCCAACGACGCTAACATTAATGACGTCTGCGATTCCGTGCAACAGGACCTAAGACCATTGTGGGTTCTAGAGCAAGCACCTTTCCTGGCCACTCATCTCAGGCACCTTGAAACACGCTCACACAACGCACACACACACACACACACACACAAAATAAAAAAAGTTAGCGTTGCAATTTACAAAACCCGCCCCTAACCTTCTCGATGTACCTTAGGCAGGTGCCGCCATAAACTTGGTTTTTTTACTTCGAAGCGTGCTGATGATTTAAATTTTTATAGACGCCTCAGAAAAGGGCTTCGAGAGGGGATCACAAAAATATCGGACATTTTTTTTCCGTCCGCAGTGTACACTTTAAGGACGCGATCGTTTTCGTTTCCCTGTCGCGCAATTAAGTATGGTAAAGTCATTACACCTGTTGCAGTGCGGAGTGATCATAATTACCATCGCGTTGTTTTTTTCGTATTTTTTGATTTTTTTCAACCTTATCTGCACCCAAACAACAGGTGTCATCAGAAAGGTGTATTGTGGCGTCCCTTGATTCATTCAGAGTTAAGTGAATATCGATCATCAACCGATGCGCGTCTCTCTTACTTAAGCCGAAGAAGGAGTTCAGCATTGCGGGGTGGATTACCTGAAATCCAGAACAGATGTAGACAGAAGTGGAGTAGTTGTGTACGCCTGATCTGTGAAATCAATTTCGAGGATGCGCTCTGTCTTTGGAATGGGATGGCTAACATCTGCTTCTTGGTGTCTTTCGGGTCTTTTGTGTCTTCGGTTTTGGGTTAATGAATGAGATTTGTGATTTTTCGAAAGAGGAACTCTCTTCAACTAAGCTAGAGTTCCCACATTGCTTACGGGCCCCGTATGTGAAAGTTGTTGCGGAGAACTTGTTAATATTCGCTTCAAGGAAAATCCCAGTATGCATTTATCGTATTCGCTGGAGGTGTGAATGAACCCGTATACATACATATATATATTGTAAAAGTACCTTTTTCGTTAACACATTTATTTTCATTATGGCTCCAGTGTACAGTATCAAGTCATGTAGAGTTTGGCGAGCAAAAAAATTGCCAAAATGAAAACCGGATTTTGATTACAATCGATTGGTTTCATACATAAGAATTTTTTTGCGCATTTCGAGACTTACAAACAATTAGAGGTGAAAATGCAAAAAATAACAGAAGAAATTGTTGATGGACAGGCGATTTAACGAAAAAGCGGTACTGAACGTTTGAGGGCCAAGATTGGCAGTTTCGCCCTCCCATCGCTTGAGTCTTGTCAAACAACAAAGCGTTAGTTAATAACATGTTGGTTTTGTTTTAAATTAATACTGAGAGCCATGTTCTGATTTTATTGATTTCTGGTATCATTGGTAAGCTATATAGAGTCTAGCAGAATCGACGAGGCTTGGAAAAATTTCTCTCTAAGAAACCTTTCACACCATCTTATTTCAAACGGGAAGAATTTACATGGACAGATTAATCAGGGGAAGCCCTGGAATTTCTCTTAAAAACTCACTTTCCGGCTTCCAAGGAACCGTCCCTAACAGGGGCTCAGAGCTGCACTAGCGGAGGTAGAAGTGCCGTGGGAGGAAATCTGAGAAGCTGTCACCTTGGAAAAGGTACGATGGTCGTTGCACAGTTTTCCCCCCCGTACAAATCGCCAGGCATGGACAACATAATGCTCCAAAAGACATTGTCAGTCCATGGATCGTCTCAATCTACAAATAGTGTCAACACTATAGTTACGTGCCCGCTCCTGGTAGTTGGTCAAAGTGATCTTCATCCCTAAGATCAGCAGACGCGGGCACAAAGCGGCAAGAAATTATAGGCCAATAAGCTTGTTATCTTTTGTCCTAAAGACCCTAGAACGCATGCTAGACCTATATTTCCGTAATTTAATAACAGAAGTCCCTATGTCAACATTTTAGCGTGCATATGACCAGATGACGAAGTTTACTTCACATCTCTGTCTACTTTTTCCACTTAGATTATGCTGCCAGACATTGTACTCTATGTCTATGACGTCGGCTTCATAAAGGAGATCCTTCTCTAAGCTGGAAGCTACTTAAAAATCTTGAGTCCTTGTCTCAAAAGCTCGTTTTTTACTATTATACTAAACTCAGAACGCGCAAAGAGTTTATGGAACGAATTATGAAATATTAGCCTACATAGGCTCTGCGCCGTAGCCCAGACTTAATACAAATTAGCACGCAAAGCTGAGATCAACAATCGCCAAATTTTTCCGAAATCGTAAATGATAAAAGAAACTTGTAAATAAAAGGCTATCATATTTTTAGAGTAAATGAAAAGTAGCAACAGAAGAATCCTTATCAGGAAGTAACGGCTAAGAGCAATGATATTGGCCCGATATCAGTCCAGACTTTCAAAACAACTATGGACATTCCCCGTATTATGACACAACCGAGTTATCAATAAAAAAAAATATTCCATTAAAATTTTCGGAATCATTTTAATTTAGATTCGGAGTATGTATGCCGTTACACATATCAACTCAGCACAAACATTGAACACTTTTTCTCGTTTTTTTATTAGTCCTTAATTCGACTACCGGGCGAGATAACACTTTTTATCTAACTGTAGACACATTTCCACGGCCATTCTCACTTATCTAAGCGATGTGAGGGATGTCAATTAATTTGATTTATTAGATAATCGTACATTATAAGAAATTACGGTAACGGTTTTGATAGGCCTATTTAAAGTAAGTAAGGTACATGATTCAGTTTGTATTTTTTTTATTATCAACAACTTAAGCTCAAGTTTCGATATTTAACGCGATTTTAATCAAAATTTGAATTTAAAATTAATTATCAACAAAAAAATCAAGGTTAATTGCGATTATAAAAATGTTATGGAGATTATTATATTAAATCGTTAGTTTTTGGAGGGGAAATGATGTCACACAAGAATATATTTTGCAAATAATTATTAATAAAATATGTTTATATGTTACCAAGCACTTTATTTAACAAAATTACAAAAATATAACAAAAATTTATTTTTGAAAACCCGAAAAAAATTCCCCATAACAAAAAAGCTTCATTGGCACGTGATTGGTACACTTCAATATCAAACGAACTGCAATTTAGTTTGCTTCAACCTTCCCAGTGCGTTATGTTGTTATTTCTTTACTGAATCAGCTGTGTTTTGACAGTTCTCGCACGTGAAAGATTAGTTTTGTTGAGTTTTCGCGTGTTGCGTTGTTATGTCGGCCGGCTTTGTTATTTTTGCGTAAAAATGTTACGAAAAGTGCCATTAATTGTTATTTTAGGCTCGACGGGAACGGGAAAAACAAAACTATCGCTAGAATTAGCTGAAAGATTCGGCGGTGAAGTGATTAGTGCGGATTCCATGCAGGTACAGAGTGAAGTGTTTTTATATTCTTCTTGCTTAAATTAATTTCGTTGCTAGAAAACAACGCCGTTGTGTTTACTTGAAGATAAATAAACAAATTCTACCTTGTAATAATAAACAAATAAAAATGTAGATTTTTTATTACTAGAGCACTAATCGCAAAGCAAATTGTCGAGTTTCTAAAGTTTTGTTTTGTCCAGCGATTAGCGTATTTTGATGATGGTTACTAAATGCTATGGATTTAGTATTTTGGCGGCAAAATATTATGTGCATTGTTACATAAAATCATAAATAAATCAATTGTTATTGTTATATGACCAAATTCACTTAAAACTAATCAATCATCGACTGGATTTCGCGAGAGATATGTTATCACACCCGAGGGAAAAATATTCTAATAGGATTTTGATGAGTTTAAAAGTGTCGAGGCATTTGTGGCGTTTATTTATTTATTTACTTATCATACCGTAAATCTTTGCATCTTTGGCGGGGGAGTAATGGAACAGATTTTCTTGTAATCAGCCGAAGGTATTTGTGAGATGATACTTATTGGGGGCCTCTGTAGTCTAGGGAGTAAGGCACCTGGCTACCATACCAGAGGTTCCGGGTTCGAATCCTGGCAGCACCACCGTCCTTCGCCTTTCCCACCTTCTTTCTTCTTCCCTCTTTGCGTTCCTCATTCCTCCTCTTCCTTAGCCTTCCGCTAGCACTGCCTCGCTCCACCAGCGCATGTCATCGGTTAGTTGATGGGATTCAACTCGTTTCAGGAGGCATAACACTCCAGCGAGTTGTTTCTCGTTGCCCCGATGCCGGAGTCGCGATAGAAATGGTTGGGAGTAGGTGGTTGTGGCAGTTCCCTTCCTTCACTGCTCTCTTTCCCTTCACTATCTACCGACTAGAGCTTGCTGTTCGACATTACACTCTATACGAAAAAAATAGATTGTCGACATTACAAAGGGCTTCCCCTGAGCTCTAGTCTTCCACATAAAAAAAAGTAAGCTCGACGGCTAAGACTAAGACGACTGGACATTATATGAATTGTAAAGGGCTGGCTTATGACAATGCTGCTGCAATAGTCGGAAAACACAAAGGTGTGCAGCAACAAATAAAAGATATCAATCCTAATGCCGAATTTGTGCCCTGCTCAAGCCTCAAACCACTGAACCTAGCTTGCTTCGGTGGAGGTGAATCTAATGGCTTTCTTTGGCACATTAGAAAGTTGCTATACGCTTTTTTTCTACGCTTTCTTTGTACACATCGATGGTTCGGGTTCTGATTTCTGGTACAGGTATGAGTTTGAAGATCGTTCAGGCAACACATTGGAGCGCAGGATCGTTGAAGCAAACATGACACCATACCATTACAACTACATTTTGACAATTCACCCGCCCGCATCATAAAAGAAGAGAATAGAGCGACTTTGTTCGCTTGTGGGTACTTGAGACTATCAGGGCACATGGAGACAGTGATTTTAAGATTCCCTTCTTTTATGGTGCGGGCTCTAACAGAAATAGACGAAAGCTTGAATACACGAATGGACACAGTTACATTGTTAGTCGCGATGCAATCATTTTGGTTTCTCTGTTTCTTGGGCCTTCTTCATTCTTACTGCAGAGAACTTGGTACTAACTGACAAAAATCTAAATCAATGCTTTGGAATTACTTTAATCCAAATATGATTTCAGTCAGATGATGAACTTTGTACACCTTCTGGAAGGATACTTAGCGAAGCTGTGAACTGGAATATACCCAGACTGGATTAAGTTTTAAAAGTCTTGGCATTTTTCCATTGCCTCTGTCTAGTTAGTTAACTGATGCAAGTTCCTCCATCTGCCAGCAGCGTGCGCTACAGTCTACATGTCTTACATTCAACCCCGCCTCGAATACAACTCATTTGTTTTGCCTGAATCGATGCCCGAGAATCGCCTTAACGTGGTTCTTCTTCTTCTTCTTCCAAGGGTGCTACAGCCCAACTCGAGCCTTGGCCTCCTCTAATCTTTTCCTCCAGTCTTCTCGATTTCTGGCCAAAGTTCTCCAGTTCGATATGTGGAGTAATGTCTCCAACTTCTAACAATTTTTGTCTGCCATCATTTTTTGTTTAGCTTCCATCTTGTCAAATCAAATTTGTTTGTTTTTTAATACTCTTGACGCACATCATTTATAATTAAACTGTTTGTAGACCCAAAGAGCGCCGTAATAAAATTAATCTACAATTTGTATGCTCTATAAAACTGGCCTAGAAGATTATTAAAATTTAATCAAACCTTGGAATTGGCGCGACTGGAATAGTCACAGTAAAACATAAATACATATTTAATAGTCGCGATGATTATTGTTAAAAATTTCCTTTGAATAAATCCCGAACGACGAGAGTTTAACTCATTTAACTCGTTATTATTAAACAGGTTGCAATGTGAGTTTATAAAATTCCTCTCATATTTTAACATCAGATAATGATCGGCCCGTTATGAAAGTCTTAAGAAATATTATCACTGAAATGATAAATGCGTATCCCCCCGCAGTGCAGTGAGCGAAACTGTTTATTATAACTATGCATTTTCAGCAAACGATTAGCGACGAGATCTCCTCGTTAACTCATTTAAATACACTCGTAAGAATGATATATTGTTCGCATATAATTCAGGTGTTATCTTTAGATCTTTATTAGTTTTATTGCACATTATCTGACCCAGACCTCTTTTATTTTAGCAGCACACAGGAAACTTTGTATCGACGAAATCCTTCTGAGACGTGAAACTTTATCTGCAACATGTCACTTAGCCAGGGCCGGATTTTTTCTTGTTGTATTCGTATACAATTTCCTCGCTGGACCAAAGTTCGAGTGATGATTTACTCCCGGAGTTTCGCTTCTTAGCCTGTTCCTACATCTTTCGTTCTTTTATGCTCGTTTAATTATGCTCATTCGAAAGGAAGAAGAAAAATGCAATCAAAATCTTTTCTGGTGGAATATTTCGGTTTTAAATTGGGGAAAAAAATTCCGATGGTTTCAGTGGAATTTTGAAAGTATTTCGAATAAGAAAAAATGAAATGGGATTTTAGCTAGATCCGTTTCTAGTCCTGCTCATGCCGTTAAAATCCTATTGGACATGGGTACCGATAACATTGTCTATTTGGAATTTTAGATCATTAAACAGAACGGATGTACTAGAAGAAATGATGACGTGCCATTTTCCCGATAGATGGCGACAATTGCAAATAAGTCCACCACTGATCGCCGCGAAACTAGTAAACGCTGGTGTGAAAGTTCGAGTGTTACCTTAAGTGTATAAACATCGAAAATGGAGAAAAGTAATTAAAAGTGGACACATATTATATATTATTGCCACAAAGGGAAGAACCATCACCAATCACTGAAAAAGCTGATGAAATTCTATAAAAGGTCAGCAAGATAGTAATGTTGGCAGTATCGATATTGATATGGACCTAGGCTTTGACCACAAAACTGTTTTGAACCATTTACACAAGGCTGGATACTAAAGGGAGCTCAATGTATGGTGTCCTGATTCGGTGAGTGCGAAAATCATGATAGACCGAATTAACATCTGAGATGCGCTGCTGAAATGCAATGAAATCGACTTATTTCTATTTATCGAGCGAGCACGCACTACTATTACAATTAACAGTATCGTGCGGCAAGGTGCAGCTTCGGTGGAGTCAAGGAGGATGTCCGACAGACGAAACACATGAAACTGCTTAAGGAATATTCACATCGCACCGAGTATGCTAAGAACGAAAATGTTAACAGATGTTGTGCGTTCTTCAATACCTATAGAATCCTGTTTTTTCCCCATCCATAAGCAATCGGTCCTTTAAAAGAAAACTGACATCCCTATTGTCATCCTAGTCCTGTGCTAATCAATATAGCTTAAGTTATATTTATGTATTATGGATAAGGGCAATTATGTAACTTAGTTTAAGTGTGCCTTGTTTGGCTTATTAATAAATAAATAACATAAATACTTTTCAGGTCTACCCGAATTTGGACGTTGTGACTGCTAAAGCTACCAAGGAAGAGCAAGCAAAAGCTCCACATCATCTTTTAGACGTTGCATCGCCATCAGATCCATTCACAGTTGTTCATTTTCGAAATTTGGCACTGCCAATTGTATCCTTTTCATATAAATGTTTATTATTTTCAAGATTATTTTAGAATTAAGTATTAGTCTGGGTCCAACTAACAATTTTTGTGATATTGGTTGCTTCGCTTTGGAGGCATTGAATTCGACAAGTTTCTTGTGGCCTCAATCCAAAATGAATCCAATGTTCCTGTTGATTTCGAGTCCGACAAAGTTCGTGATCATAGAAACAAGGTTTTGCATTAACGAAACTAGATCATTGGAAATGATTTGGAAAAGAGAGAGGGTAACAGGATTGACGCCTGGGGAACATAGGAAAAGATAGTCTGTGGTTTAGATTAGACGCCATCCAATATTATCAAAAAGGAGAACTTTCGATCCAGTTCTTTAGAACTGAGTCGATATTAATAACTTGGCAATAGTTGCGTCATTAGAGCAGGGTGCCAGGCTCTGTCAAATGTTTTGGTGGTATTTGGACCACCAAAGCGATGGATACAATGGTTTAGGTGGTTTGTGGTATAATAAATAAGCCAAATCCTAGTTGTGTCGGGTCATAAGTCATAAGCAAATATGAAAACAATCGTGAGACGAATCTTGTGACAAATCAGCTTTTTCCGATTCTCAGTGAAAAATCACAACAGCCATCACTAGAATTCCACCACAATTGTGGTGGAAATGTGAAATGTCAAATGTTGTGAAATTCTTATGTGAAATGTCAATCATTAAACACGCGCCAAAATGGAAACAGGTAAATTTTTCTGTAAATAGTACGAAATTTGACTGTTTATATTATTTTTAAGTCTTTCCAGAAGGAAAAAAGTCGTATCAGAGAACCTCTCCAGAGCAGCTTGAGTATTTCCTCGAATTTTGGCGGAACCATTCAGAAATTCGACAAAATAAAAATGACCCGGTCAACCCGAATCGGATACAAAATCTTTGGGCTGATTTGGCTGGAAATTTAAATACCCTTAAAGAGCCAACCCGGACGCCCGTTTGAAAAAACCATGTTTTGTTGGTTTGCTGTGAAAGTATATTTGCTTTATGATGATTTGACGTTCTTGATGGTAAATTTACACAAATTTCTCAGTTTGTTGTGTTCTCGACGGAGCGATTCACTCGGAGAATTGTTGTACGCTCTCAAGGCGGCTTCTTTACTTTTAATTATACTCATGCATTCCCGAGCTGTTCAACGTGAGCGTAACAGATTTGGTAGAATCTATAAAATCAATCATAATAATTAGGACTGCGAAGAGACCCAAACATAATTGTGAATCAGCAGTTTGGACTAGACTACATATTTTTAAGGAGTGGTATTGGTCACGTGCTTATTATCGCACTCTATTTGACCTAAAAGCATTACACATACTAAATCTATAAATTTATTTTTTGCTAAGAATCATCTACATTTTTACCATCTCGATATGGCATAGACGTTTCATCTTTTGATTCTCGATTTACCTGCTGAAAAATAATAAATTTTTTCTTCCAACAAATTTATTTCTATCGAACGGTACAAAAGTCCCACAGTTATTCTTCTAAGCGCCTTTATAGATATATTTGCAAATCTCTTTCAAGCATTCAAAAAAAAAATCTCTTTTCACGCCCAGTTTCTGGATCAGTTACTTTCACCTTAAGTAGCACAAACCAGTGACAGACATTTTGCCAGTCACCATAAAAAACCCCAAAAAAAAAAAACAAAACAGACCAAGAGGCAAAATCTAAGCAGCCAAAGAGTGTCAAAGATTCTGAGATTCCTGTTCAAGCGATAAGAGATTAACTTAATTGAATTATTACTGAATATCGCAATCCGATCGAAAGACAATGGCGTCGAGATAAGCTGATCGATTCGATGGTTTTTGTCGTGGCTTTTTTGTTTGTTGGTTTCGTGAATACAATTCTAAAGCGTCGTGATAATAGGATCCATGAAGGCGCGCGATTATCGTAATTTTCTATTAATAATGCATTAACGTTATACAATCAATAAATGCGCGATAAAAAAAAATATGATTGTAGAAACGAGAGAGAGAAAAAGTGTTCCAAATTCATGAAACGATTAGCAACGTAAGCATTGACCTAGTTCTTCCTGGACTGACCACTTACCGGTCGCTAAATGATAACTGCACGCGTTAAATTGACTCAAGCCAAATCCAGTTACCCGCGGGCTTTAACTACGCGTGTCTAATACCAGCCAGTCGGCTAGACAGCATATATATATACCAACTGGCACATGGTATGCATATACATAGTGTAGTTGGTGGATGGTAGATGGCCGAACATCCTATTGCGTCATTTTGGCTGGAGACTTGAAAAAAAAATTTACATTTTCACTTTTCATTGACTAGAACTGAAAAGCGCTACTTGCAAAATCATTTATGTGCATAACTTATTTAGACCGTACGCATTTGCGCAGTGCACGGCGACGGCCAAAAAGCTCTAATTCCGCGCCTAAATCCAAATTAGTGGAAAGCTGTTGATAGGTGAATTAGTTGTTCGGCTAATTATCATGACCCCGAGCCGTCGCCGTCGCCATTGCCGCCGCCACCGCTGCGCCATCGTCGAGCCACTGTCACTTTCATTTCGGCGCATGGCATATTATAATCGTAAAACGGTTGTCGTGCCTATTCTAGCCACCAGCGCATGCGTGTTAAACATTAGAAAATCTCGGCCATTACGGGATGTAGAAAACGAGAATCGAATAGACAAATGCGCGTCCGCTGTCTGCCGGGGCAGAGCGGGGGCTACTACTACCTACCTGGAAAGTGGAGAATGCCATTTTAACAGATATTCCACGGCAGTACTAAATTTTTTTGAATGGGGGCCCACACTTGACGGCGGATCTCGATGCCAAAATTCATAACGTACGTAAAAGTCTATGGGCGCGATCGTGCTGCTTCCTCATGGGCGCATGCTCGGCCCGTCCTTGTCAAGTGATTAAGCCGGCAGATCGTTAACCTAGAACGTCTGCAGGCTATGTTCAAGGTCAGTAGAGTGCTGCGACGTGTATTTATTTGGCTACCACATTCAGCTCGTGTCCACTTGCTCGGAGCAATCAACTTGGGCTAATTTCGCATGCATATTTGTCTATAAGGAATTTTTCTCGCGCTCGGATCTTGTCTAGATAAAATATTTTATCTTTTTCAACCATTAAGTGCCGAAAGATTAATGATTTGCTAGGCTAATATTTAAATGGCCAATAATTGTGCCTGGGTGACACGCCAGCCTGATGCGGTCGTTCCTTGTTGTTGTTATTGTTGTTCGCCGATTGTTTTGGGAAGTTTATCGTTTTTTTTATTTTTAGTATGAATTGATCTGCTTAATATGGAAAGGAAAACAAATTGATTATCCTCGTGGCTTATGAGGGGGTATTTGGGGGGGCAGATTGCGTTTGATCTTCGTTGCTTAATTAAGTGGTCGGGGGGATAGGAGTTGGTTACTAAGTCGGGCAAACCCTGATTTTATATTCGTCTACTGTTAATCTTTAGTAATTATTTACCAAATTTATTTCTTTAAAAATAATAACGTCTCGCCATTAAGGTAGGTCGCATGAAGGACGTCATACTAATAAATTTTTTATATGGCAGTACTAAGCTCAGGTATCACTCTTTGTACCACCAGTTGTCCTTTATGTCATTTTTCAGGTCATGGGGCAATGCCTAGTAGTAAGCTTAGTACGGGCGATAGAGCAGGTTAGAGTTCATGAGGAGTTTGAAGAGTGTTTCTGGAGATGGCGATGAATTTTGCGTTTGAACTCTTGGATATTGTAGGAGTTCGGAAATACTGACTGTAAAAGATTGTTCCGCAATCGAGTTGGTTTATTTAGAAACGAATTCCTAGTCTCTAGCGTGTGGGAAAAGCAAGTCGGTAGGTAGGTTAGGTTAGGTTAGATATGGCTGAGCTGGTGGTGTACAGCTCAAAGACTTAGGCCAAAAGGATAGGTCCATTGTGATGCCATAGTGATCCCACTTTAAACCTGATGTTAAAGTGTCGTTTCTTCGCTAAACCATCTCGAATCTTCTAAGTCGCGGGATCCCAATCTTCGAGATTTCCGTGTTTAGAAAGGATTCACCAAATGTGGTTAATCTCCTCCTGCTTAAGGCTAGGCAGTGACAGAGGAGACAGTGATGATTTTTTGAGTGGAGACAATGGATTTTTTCCAAGCGAAAAGCGCTATGTTTGCTTTCTTAATGCACTCTTCTGTGTTTTCATTCCAGGGGAGTTTCTTGTCCAGGACTACTCCCAGATATTTGGCACTGCTGCTAAATTTGAGCCTAACATTGTTAAGCCGTGCGGATGTTAGAGGTGGGGTTTTACACCTCCTCGTGAAGAAGACCAGTTCCGTTTTTACTGGGTTAATGCTGAGTCCGCGGGTGGCAGTCCAGCTTGAAAGGGTTTTTAACGCCGCCTCCATGAGATCCCAGAAGGAAATTGTCCTTTTGTGATGATAACAACGTCACCGCGTACGCCAGGACGCGATGCCCCTCTGCCTCCATACGTCGCAACAGCTGGTTTATGGTTTTTTTTTTATTTTATTTTTTTATTTTTTTTTATTTTTTTTTTATTGTTACGACCCATAGGAGTGGGGAAAGTACTCCTCCTTGCGGAGTGCCTCTATTTACGGCCCTTCGGACCGAGCAGTCGCCTACGATCGAGCTCACAACCAGTAAGCATTTGGTGAGTGAGAAACACCAGCGATGCTTCGATCCCCTGTTCTGTCAAGGCCAGGGTAATGGCGTCCGGGAGTACATTGTTAAACGCTCCCTTTATGTCAAGGATTGCCCTTAATGTATACTCCTTGACCTCGAGTGATTTCGATCTTACCCGCAGTAAAAATCCTTTTTGCCAGGACTTTGTTCCTATTGTTGCATCGGTGGGCAAGAACTATCTTTGAACCAGAGTTAGGTCCTAAGGCTAATCCGGGGTCAGTTACTAGAGAACCCGGGAAAGGCTAATCCGGGGTCAGTTACTAGAAAACCCGGGAAATGAGTGCTCATTCAAGGTTCCAAGGTATCCCTGGTGTTCTCCATAAAGGACTCGTGTCTTAAGTGATCTTGAGTGGGACAATGCCATTTGAGTGATCCTTAGACAAGATTTTCTGGACATGGAGGATGGAAGCTTCACTATTTCTTCGCTGAAGGCTTTCCCTGGTCTTCGTCTGAATCTTCTCAATTCTTAATTGTAATCAGTAAGGGTTTTCTTGTAGAGGTCCCAGTTACCCGAGATTTTTTTTTTTTTTTTCTTAGCCCTATTGAATAGTTTCCTAACTTCTTTCCTTTTCCTGCAGAGATCACTGATCTTCGGTTGCTACTATACTTCATATTTTCACAGGATAACTTCTTTCGAAAGCTGCCGCCATCGTTTCGTGCACAATGGCAGAGATAAGCCAGATCGGCCTCAGTGATGAGGTTATTACCTTTGTGGCTGACTCCTAACTTGTAGGCTGTGCGATAAGCATCCCAGATAGTCTGCCGAGGAAACCTAAATGGTTCCGAAGATATTGCAGAAGCTCTCAAGTCAAATCTTATTTGTCTAGGGTCAAACATTGATTGCTCACTTGAGACGTGTCAGCTCATTTCTTATCAAATGACACATACAAAATTTCTAAAAGTAAAAAGTAGCGGATTTTAGGTGTAAATACGTTTTATACTACTTTTTACTAATTCTATTTGTTAGTCGGACAAGTGCCATTGATATATTGGAAGGGTTTTGATTCTAGAGTAATTGTTTGGACACGTTATGAAGGGCTTAAGTAACTATGCGTTATTGAATCATATTACTAGAAAAGAATTTATTTTTGGCCGAATCATTTTCACTGCACAAAAATAGCTGCAAGCGCCGTATTTTACCTACATTCTCTGCTTAATGTTGATGCCGCTGCTAATAGCTTTGTTAACAGACAGCAAATATAAATTTTTGAGATTAATTAAACTCCTTTGATCTTTGCCAGACACTGTCTGTCTGTGTTTTCTCAAATCGGCAAAGAATGCAACTCGGAATTTCTATTTGCAGGATTTTTATCAGGGCTCGCAAAATTCAAATAATTCCTCCTTACATCAAGTGGCAAAAGATTAACGATTTGTTATCCAAATCCAAGAGTCCAATTGTGGTCGGGGGCACCAATTACTACATTGAGAGTCTGCTCTGGGACGTTCTTGTCAGTCCGCCTTCGCCCGCTGACAGATCTGCGATGACACAATCATGTACGCCTCCGAAAAATGTAAATATGAGCTGTGAAAATGCGTTCTATATAATCTACAATTTTTTTTTTCTGGCTGAATTCTTTTTTCCGAAATATAATTTCAGATCAACGAACTTGAACTTGAAAAGCTGCCGTCTGATAAGCTGCATGCACGCCTCAAACAAATTGACTCCATCACAGCTGATAGGCTTCACCCCAACAACAAACGGAAAATAATTCGGTAAGTTTTGTTCTTGTTTTTTTGTTGTTGTTGTTGTTGCTGTAGTTAATTTCTTAATTATAATTCCACGGAGATAAATTATTGGAGCCCGGCAAGTGTGTGTGAATGGGTCATTCCGATTCATCTGGAAATTTATGACCCGAAATTTAAAACTATAATCAAAAAAAAAAAAAATTGAAGAAGAAATTTTCGGTAAAAAAAAACTCGTTCAGTTTTTCGATGGCTTGTGGTGGATTTGTTTCGTTGACGACCGCGTTTATATGGTATTTGCATAAAAGCATGTCTTTAATAGAGTTGATCTTCCTGAAATTTTTTGGGAAATATGTGGTTTAACTAGTTTCGAATAATCTACGCGTATCTTTTTTCACTCTCCTAATGCTCCGTAGACAAATGTTTTGAGTGTCTTTTGTTAATGCGCAACAACAACTCCAAGTGCGGAATGCCTTTTGATGTAGACGAGTCTGTTCACTGGGGATTGTTAATTATTCACGAGATCAGATGCTAGATCGATACACTTAAATTGATTGACTAAACATCTTTAAATATCCCAACTTAAATCGGAGTTTCTTCTTGCTTTCGTTTACATGACAAATAAGAGTTAAGAGGGCAGATTTTAGCATAAAGCGACAGGTGGTTTTGTTGGCCCTTTTTTAGATTTTAATATGGAAATCAGTTTTATTTGAAATTTTTATACTATCTAAAAACAAGTTACAATTAATTTATGATTGTTAAAAATCGTTAATTGGGTTATATCTAGACAGTATCTTACCCGGTACTGTGCACTCGAAGGATAATGCAGCAAAAATCAATTGCTGAGGTTTTTATGTGAGCTCAGTAATCGCACCATTTGTATACCAGTCCGTCATGTCGTTGGTCACGTCAAGAAGCCTAGTAGTATCTTAGCACGCGGTTTGAACTCTTGGGTATTGTAGAAGTTCGGACGTACAAACTGCGACAGATTGTTCCATAGTCGTGTTGTTCTATATAGGACAGAATTCCTTGTCTGCAGCTTATGTGAAATGGATAGCTGTAGGCAGAGGGGAAGAACCGAGCACGATATTACAGTGTTGTGGTGGAATAATTGGTATTATGTAGCGAAAAGCTTTATCAGGACAGGTACATTCCTATTGTTGCTTAAAGGGTCCATAGTGGGAGAAATACCATCGTTACCGGTGAGCTTGAGAGCTTTGAACTCTATCTAACCATGTCGAATTGATTTTCGAAACCCCCCGCCAAATAAAGACTTTGTATTCGAGAAGAGGCTGAATGCAAGATTTGTATATTATTCTCCGGCTTCACCGGCCTCAGTTTAATCAAGTTCAATTCAATCCGCAATTCAATCACCGGCTAAAGCCGAGTTCAGTGCTTGAAATTGTTGCTGCTTTTTCGCCAGAAGTCAGAAATGCAAAAGCTCACTGGAATGGCATTCCACTATTCCAGTTGATTACTCTCTTTTGAGCTTTTACGTTCAAGCTCGATTTCATGTTCTGTTGGGCGAACTCAGGCTTTATTTTTCCTGACTTCAAAATGTGAAAATGTATGGGAACTCAGGCAAAAATTGAAGTTCAGTACACTAATTTGCTCGAACTTGCGCAGTTCGCCCGGTGAAGCCGGGGTATTACAGTCAAAGCTGATGGCTAGAGCCCAATTTAGGCATAACGAAATCCAGCATAAAATACGATTATTAAGTAGCATCTCTACCATCGGAGGTAATCTTTCAGCACAGAAAGTAGCGAGGGAACAATATTCGAGCCATAGGGACTCCAGTGACCATGCCAAAAGCATGCATGCTCCCGCCACAGGCATGCATGCTTCCGCCCCAGGCACGAAATTCTAAAAATTCGCCTGCCACAGATATGCACGCAAACCGAGAACCGTTCTAAAGTATTCTATCGGCACCCTTTATGGTCCCCAAGATAATTGCCCGTTTTCTTCATCTTATAAAATGGTTTAAAGCCCCAATTTTGCTCCGTGTAAAAAGTGTAAAAGTACCCTGCCTTGGTTACGTGCCATACAGGCGATTTCGTGCGTGCTAGTTGCGGGCGCCGTGCCTGCTGCATGCTAGGAGCGGGCGATTTTTATACGCTTTATATTAGCTTCACTTGTAACTATGTAAGAAAATCTTAGAAGTTAAATTTGACCCACTTTCCGGTTTCCCATTGCCCTGACATTTTGCATACACGTTTAGTTTGGATGACAATGCAATCTAACCAGTTCCAAAATGGCGGCCGATTTTTGCAATTGGGTTCTACGACCCCCCGAGATTGGTATCAAGTGAAAGGGTATGGCAGGTAAAATACAATTAGCTATGTGGCGCCATTCCAAATTCAAAATGGCGGCCACACAAAATGGCGGAAGACATATAATAGACTAAAAATTAGAAAATATACTTAACAACTTCAAATTTTGCACATATGCATAGTTCGCGTGACAATGCAATCTGACTTTTTTTATAAAAAAAATCAAGATGGCGGTTCCAAGATGGCGCGAGAATTTTGCAATTGTGTTCCCCGACCCCGCGACATGGGTATCAAATTAAAGGGTATGACAAGTAGAATACAATTAGCTGTGTGACTCCATTCTAAATTTAAAATGATGGATTACCTTTTTCTTTACAGTCCCCTCGCTGTGGGTAAAGGGTATGACGAGTAGAATACAGTAGCCTGTTTGATGTCATTTTAAATCTAATTGGGCGGCCTCCACACAATAGACATATAATAAACTAAAAAGTAGAAAATAGAAATAAATAGTTTAAAAAATCTAAAAAATACGCTTTTATTTCAAAATAAATTAAAAAATAAAAAATAATTTTGAATGTAAAGTTTTTATTGTATATGGGAACAGCCTACCTTTAGAAATCAAGCTCAGAATAAAATTAATGAAGTTATTGGTAAAAATTATAAATATAACTTACTTAAACGTAAAAAATCGTGGGGCGTTAACTTAAAGATCGAGTATTAATAAAATAAGAATATAGGTAAAGTGCGCCCTACATTTAAGTAAGTTATATTTATAATTTTTACCAATAACTTCATTAATTTTATTCTGAGCTTGATTTCTAAAGGTAGACTGTTCCCATATACTGACTGAAGCAATAAAGACTTTACATTCAAAATTATTTTTTATTTTTTAGTTCATTTTAAAATAAAAGCGTATTTTTTAGATTTTTTAAACTATTTAATTTTTTTATTCCCGAGTAAAAATAAAACTCGCCCGCACCTAGCATGCAGCAGGCACGCACTAGCCTGCACGGCGCCCGCACCTAGCATGCACGCTTGATTAAAAATAAGACTAAATGGAGCTTTTATGTTTTCAGATTTAGTAACATTTCGTACTTCTTCAATGTTGGGCGTTAATATTTCTGGTTCGGGCCCATAATATCTCCGTTCACGATTTTTTTCATCCTTATTACTACAGGTGTTTAGATTTGGTTGAAACTCCTTTGTGAGTCATTCATTCTCTCTAAGACTTCGTCGTCTGTTCATTTTTTTTTCTTTCCTCTATTTTCTTTATCACATTTTTCATAATTTCTCTTTTCTTTTTTCTTCAAATCTTTTTACTTAGTCTTATTAATTCCTTATATTTTTGATTGCTTTTCCTTGTTTCTCTTCTAGCTTCATTTTTTTGGTCAATTATATAGCTGCGTTCAAGTTACGCAGCTGACTGCAAAATATTGCATTTATGCGTTCAAAATATGAAAACCGCTGCAAAAATCCTTCAATACTCGGCATTCGAATGCTGATGACAAGCATAACTGCATAACTTGAACGCAGCTTAAGTTTACATGATTCGTCAAAACAATTCTTCATCTCCTACTCTTCGTTTTAACTTCCAGTTGATAGGGACGTTATTGCAATCGGTCCGAAAATCGATATCGTAATTTTCAACGTAGTATGTGTGCCTACGTATGTGGTGATTTTTTCCTGCACGATATCGCGGGAACCAAAAAACATATCCGCTTCGTTGAGATGTCGCTCGAAACTTATTAACGGAAATATGATCTGAAAAGATTTTCATAAAATTCGGTCGAGCCGTTTTTTTGTTTAAACGACGTATGTGATTTTTGTACCTCCACGATATTGCGCAAACCAAAAATGAAATCGTGTCTTCTTTGAGGTGCCGATCGAAGGATATTAACGAAAACAAGCTCTGGAAAAAATTTCATAACATTCGGTCGAGCCCTTTATTCAGCATAAGTATGATGGTTTTTCCATTATTTGACCTTAATAAGATCATCCTTATCCTCAGTAGATGCCTTTTGAAGCATCAAGCTTAAAGAAAGGCAGAAGAAGGGCAATTTTTACAGATCTTTCATCTAGAGACCCTAGAATAATTTGTATCAAAATAAAACCTCAATTAATCTTCCTGCATTAAAAACAATTTTACAAACGTTTACAACTCACATTTATGACAGAAAACACCAGAACTAAACTCAACTGCAATATTTATTTCAAGAATACCAACCCAGATTTAACATGTCAAGCCAGAGCTCCTGCACAAAAGCCTATAGTTTACAGACCATTGATTTTCTTTGACCTAAATTTAAAATTAAAGTTAAAATATTTCAGTCTCGACGCGAATAATTTATTTTTAATTAGTTTTGTTTTTTAAAGAAAGATTTCCCTCAAGCGAAAACTATTTGTTGACAGCCAACCACTATTGTCCAAGAACCAGTAAAGCCCCGCCCCAATACCATTACACAATATATGTCCACAACAAAAAAAAACGCCGATCGTTCACAGAAGAGTTCAATCTAAATTAAGAGAATAATTTCAAAAAGGACAATGAACTTCACACGTAGCCTGACTATGATATCCTCGTTGTGTTTTGTTGTTGTTCTTTTTTTTGGTACCAACAAATCAAAAATAGATACTCAGTCAATTTTTGGCCGAAGTGTATATGTCATCCTGTGTTGTCTTCGATCAACCACCAGTAGTGGTAGCTGTAGCTCTAGATAGATCTGTAAGCGTCTAAGTTCGACATCTATTCTGGGACAATCGGCTAGAGTTTAACGGCACATAAAATATGAGTGCGAGTGTCCGCACGCGTTTCTTTCATTTTTTTTTCTTTATTTTTTTTTTTATTTACACGGAAATTTTCAGTTTAGAAAAATTGCTTACAAAGTCGTTGGGCGTGAAAACATGATGGACGACAGTCGCTGAAAAATAAAAACATTAGAAAACGAATAGTTTCATAAGTTGGTCTAAGTAATACAGACAAGACGATGTGTAAATATTTTTTTTAATATCATGGGTGTTCTGGCAGCGTGGTATAAGTTATTAAGTGCGTTTTGGATTGAAACTAATCTGTTAACGATCGTACTTAATACTCGGGCATAAAATAGCATGATTCGTCAAACGTATTAGACCATTTGATGTGATGATCGTTTATACGACTTATGTCCAACTCAATCAACAGACACTTATTCTCGATTGGCGCCGTACAAATCGAGTCGAATTCAATGCTTCCAAAACGAAATACTGTCGTATTTCCAATAAAAGATGAAACACCTCTCCATCCGTCTCAGTGGATGGTGTAGAACTATTGGCTGACTCATCCGTTTACATCCTAGGCCTGACATATTCCAAATCGTTAAACAAACACCAGTATTTGGGATTTCTTAAAGGCGATGGACCAATGCCGTCGGCGCGTTATACGCGGTAGGTGCTTCATGCGTGCTGACGTCCGTTAAAGGTTCATTCATAGCGCCAGGACGTCAAAAATGTTGCTTTGATTTAAATTCATGTATGGATTTTTGTCTTATAAAGGTTTATGCCGGATCCACACGTTAGTCAAGGCTTGGCAAGCATTCGCAAATTCAAACGTGTGGATAAGGCGTTTGGCTTGGCTTGTGTAAGCTTGACGACGCTTGTGGCCGATCCGCTCGAGTGTGGATTCTCGGCAAACCAAAGCAAACGTTTTTAATTTGCGAACGCTTGCAAAGGAAGTTTGCGGCAAGCGTTTGTGATGCGTCCACACGTTTGTTTTAAGCAAGCGTTTTCAATTTGCGAACGCTTGCCAAGCCTTGACAAATGTGTGGATCCGGCATTAATTTCGACAGTTTAACAGTTTGGCAATTTTCAACGCTTGCCAACGCCCGAAAACAATAAAAAAAGTTGAAAGTTGGTCGACTTTTGCCGTCGCTTGACGCCGAAAAGTCGGGAATGGGACAGCTCGATTTGAATTAGACACAAATATCGACGTCAAAGCGCGTCGCGCGTAAACACGAACACAAACGTGATCGTGGACCATCGCTTTAAGAGGTGCAGCTTCCTCCTCTAGCCATAGGCTCGTGCTGTAATTTACAAATCCTGCATTCGGCCTCACCTCAAATACAACTCTCTTATTTGAGTTGGAGCTCCGAAAAACAACTTATCGTGGTTATATAAAGTGCAAAAAAGCGCCCTCAAACTTATCGGTGGCGACTCTATATGCTTCATCATCGACCCTCTGAGCATACCGATTCGTTCCAACGAGATATATGCTCTCCTACCTCCAAAGCACTCAGTCGGCTCATTCTCTCTTCCTACATATGCCCTTTTCGCGCATGATACAAAAAACGAATTCGTTCATAAAAAAAACAACTCAACTGTGGAACAATCTTTCGAAGCGCCAGCGTCCGATAAAGAAGAATTCGAGACGATCAGAGATGCTAAAAACAGTAAAAAATCTCCCTTGCAAGTAAAACAGGGGTTGTGGATGGGTCCGTGTCCAGCTATGATGAAACAGATGATTGAACCAATTCTTGATGGCCGATTTTAGGAATCTGACACTACCGTTTGGGTGTGGACCTCCACTCTCCTGTCGTCATAGGCATCGAAACCATAGACAGGCCGTCGCTCACATTCCCTGCTGCGACACGATTTGCACGACTCCACGAAACAAAAACAAAAACGTCTCGTGATACCGAAACAGGTCAGCTTTTTCACCTTGGTTTAATCACAGCACCGTTTTGTTTGGTATAGACCCATGGATATATTATACATGGAATTTTTGCACTATCTAGAGAGCTTCCTTGGTACAATGACAGCAACGTCGTTACGACGAAAATGTGTTTTGGTCGTAATGACGTAAAATTTTGCGTTCTTGATTTTCGTCGTTACGATGCTAAATATTGGTCGTAACGACGTCCGTGTGTGGAGGGTATTATTCAGGTCGGAAAGAAATTCCTCGATTACGATTGACCATAGGAGAGGTGACAGGATGCCATCCTCGGGTCAAGACCATTACCGTAACCGATTCGTCATTGATCTCAACAATTATCAATCTGCTGCTGAGAAGCGACGTGATCCATCTCGCAGTGGGGCTTCAATGCCTTTTTTTTTGCTGCGGCTTCATTGATCGTGTCAAAGGTAACGTTGTCAAACGCACCTTCGATATCTGCAAAAGCGCAGAAAGAAATTTCCTTGGGCCGGAGGACCTCTCGATATTTCTCACTGGCATGTGAATATCAGTCTCTGTATTCCGCTGGTCGGTAGTCAAATTTCAAGGAGTGGAGTGGGTTCGCTGTAAGACCCTCCCTAATATGCCTTCTAAAACCTTGTCCATCGTGCTCAGGATAAAGGAAGAGACGCTTATCTTTATGTCCAAATGCGTTGGGGAATAACATTGTGCAGTCCTTGATTACGAACAAGCAGTACCAAATCATGCTACATTGAAACGCTTCAAGGCGAGCAGAAAGAAGTAAAAATCTGCTCCAAAGTTGAAAGTGAATAGAGAACTCGCGTCCAATTTGACCCCAGCAATTAAAGCGAAACTAACACGAGAAATAATTAAGCGCAGCCCTATCACACCGCGCGAAATCATAAGCGCCGCGCGCTCGTTTGGCATCTTCGCTCTTGTTAAGCTGGGCAAAAGCAAACAGACACCCGAGGATTCTTATGAAATTATGGCGGCGCGGCCCTAGACATTTTTAAAATTAATGAGCACAATTAGCCAGCGCAAAACTGAAATTCTCATTTAAAATTGTTCTTTTATGCTGGCTTCACCTGAACAGTAAAGGTGTGATATGACTGGGTAAAGTTCAGGTGCATCACTTCCTCTCGTGCCAAAAGTTACTGGTTCAGTGCGCGGGGATCGCCTTCGCTTGCGCTGCGTGATGCCCGGGCTTAATGCTGAATATGATGCTATGAATTATGTTGGGGATTGTTTAAAATTCGAAGTGTTCACCGTCGCCACGTCAACGGCACTCACGGCAGCGGAAAAGTGATCTCCTGTCCACCTTCGAATGCTCGAATGCAATTTCCGTGCTGGCTCAGTACGTCATCGGTGTCTTCCCTTCGCGGCTACCTTTTTAGCTTCAAGTGTTTTCGTTACTGAGGGTCGCTGCCCTATTCCCCAGTGGCCGTGCCTTGCCCGTGCGCGGCTTTGAGCGAATATATTCCTCGTCGGAAATGCGCAGCTTGAATATTCGATTACAGGCGGCGAGACGGCGCATCAGCAGCAGCACCACCAGCAACAGCCACGGAATAATCTGGCGGCGAATTGCATGTGGGAGGCGAGCGACTCCTCTACAGAATCTCCTTTCGGTTGGGTGAAAGTTGCCTCAGCGCTTCTAGATGTCTAATGTCTACCTTCAGTCTGTCCTATTATCTAAATTTATCGAACTGCTTCTTGTGCAAGCTATTTTCGGCGGCCCATTTTTACTACGAAAATAAACCTGTCGCGGCTGCGCACCGGGAATATCCAAACGGTTGACAACTGTGCGGGATTAGATGCAGCCCGATCTCCGGCGAGATAGATTCTGTTTCACAACATTATTTTGTAACTGTTCGGGGAAATTAGAACTTCACAAGAGGAGTCCACGAGCTTCGCTAAGAAGCATTCCTTTCATCATCGCAACTGATGGGACGCCATCATTTACACGAATATTTTTGGATGACGTACTGTCGCCGGAGTTCAGTCGGACATTGAAGAAATATTTTCGAATTTTTTGGAAACGAATGCGCGTACTTTTAACTGCAGAATTGTAGCCTGAAAGTTGGCTGATGATATATGGAAGTTTTACATTGAGAATAGTTCTGAAATGGGTGGGGAAATGCAAAGATTCGAGGGGATTTTAGTGGGTCAGAAGCTAAAATTGAGAACGTGCAGTCTTTAAGTGAATAATCCCAAATATTTTCAAGGATTTGTCCCTAATTCTGTACAGAGGAATTTTTGTATTAAGGGAAATGCAATGAAAGGGATTAGTTAAAGATTTTGGTTTATTTTGATAACATATATTTGTTAAAGAGATCACGACCGATCAAAGATAAGGTTTGGATATTAAGAATATGTGTTTGAGGAAAATTTAATTGAATTTTAATGTAGGTCCGAAACATTTCAATTTCATAAGATCGTAAGACCCATAGTCAGTGAAAAAATCAATGCGTTCTGTACGGTTAAAACGCCCGACTACCATCGTAGAGGTCCGTGGTTCGAATACACTCCGGCATGGTTCTCTTTCTCCACATAGATAAGTTTCGTATTTTCTTATGTTTTCTCTTTCCAAAATAAAAAAAAAATATCTGCGATTTCTACTGCAAATCTCCATTTGAAGCTTTCACCATATCCATATGGATATAGTGGGACTCGTACCACCATCTTGTGGATAATCTTCTATCTTTAGGCAACTAAAAGCAACGTTACTGCATCACTACTCATTGGAATGAAGCCCTTTGTCATGTTAGGCATCCGAATGGCAATTAAGATCTACTTACAATGCTCACCAGACGAGCTCTTGCGACTTCCCAATTGGATTTCCATCACAACTGATGAAAATCCAATGGAAAATTAAGAATTTCTCTCTCGCCTCCTCCATGCAGAGCACCTGAGCAAAAAAAGAAGACTCGCCCGTTCTTAGCCTGAAATAGGAAGGCACAGCTTCAAAATGACTGTATGGCACCCGAATGAAGCACAGTACGCCTTAGTAAAAATTCTACTTTTTCAAATGCACAAAAAGACGCGCAGAATAATCCAAACGAAGCACGGTACGCTCACACTTTTTGAGACTAATTGGAACTTTTAGGACGAAGAAAATGGGTAATTATCATGGAGACCATAAAAGGGTACCGTTAACATACACAATATATCGGTTCTCGTTCGATTATGTTGGTCAAGCAGCATTGCACGTGGTTAGTGCTTAGTTGGGGGACCGCTTGGTAAAACGACACATGCCTGCCTTAGGCCGAAAAGGAGTTGACAGTCTCCTTTCTGTAGGCACTCGTCGTAGTATAAGTGTCCTGCTTTCGACGAGCAACGCACTTTTCCAGAAATACCTTTGAAAAGTTTTTCCCACACCTGATCACCCGAGTAAAAATAAATGATGGCCTTAGAACGGGCAAATGCCGACTGTGATTGAAACATAGTCCTCGGCCTTACAGTTCCAATAACAGCCATACGGCGGCCGTATGGTTGCTATTACGGGTATACGACGATGGTACAGTGGCAGCAACGTGGATATTCGCCCTCCTATAAGAACATATATTTCACTGCAATTAAATGTTTGATTTTTTTTCGGTTGTGTTTTTTTTCAAGCCGTTAAATAACAAAATTTCCCACTAAAATATAAATCAACACGCACCACACACTTCACATACAACAAACCGACGACTGGCGAGCTCGTTTCTCTTGGGCATCGATATATTTAAGTAGGATAAATCGAAAGAACCATTGTACATAACGAAAATGATGAAGCTCCCATAAAACACATTCAACAATACGTTTGGTGCAGATTCTTTTTTTGGCTCAATTTTCCCGTCGAATGCCCGTTTGTACAGCTCAGAACTTGGCCTTTTAAATCTTTGGGTCAAATTTGGCCGTCGCACAGTGGGGCAAATAGCATATTTTTTGGACAACCGATAATTCCCAAGCCTGGAATTAATTAAACTTAAAAAATTTTTTTTTAAAATATTCGTTATAAAGTTACCTTTCATTCTATCGAGCCCGAATTTTGAAATTTCAAAATTAAAGATGGCTAATCCAATATGGCGGACATAAATTTTCTAAGTAAATTAAAATTTTATCAAAAGATTCTTTATAATTATTGAAATTAATTATTATTAATTAATTTTTCGCTTCCAAAAAAACCCCCAAGTAACAATTTTTTGAGATTTTAAAAAATCTTTTGATAAAATTTTAATTTACTTAGAAAATTTATGTCCGCCATATTGGATTAGCCATCTTTAATTTTGAAATTTCAAAATTCGGGCTCGATAGAATGAAAGGTAACTTTATAACGAATATTTTAAAAAAAATTTTTTTAAGTTTAATTAATTCCAGGCTTGGGAATTATCGTTTGTCCAAAAAATATGCTATTTGCCCCACTGTGCGTCGTAAGGCCGTATGTGCTCCCATTAAAAATGGTTAAAAACTCTACGGCCATCATATGCCCCTTAAAAAGCCAAGCGGCCGGTGTTCGCCCTTTATAAGGCCGTTTTTTATTTTTACTCGGGCACTCGGAACCCTCTTATTACTTGTGCGAAATAAAAGGAGGGCAGCGGCCCCTCTGACAACTCTTGCCCGCCATCACGAACTCCATGACCAGCTCCGATATTTTGGCTTCGATGTCGGCCCAGGGATGGTCTGGGAATCTGCGGGTACTAGAGTTGGCATAATTTAGTGCCACTAGAAGGTGGTCCTTCACTACATGACTCATTGGCCTATTACCCGTCGAGCATGATTGCTGGGCTCCTGAAGTACTAGCTTCCCCGACTATGGCTCGTCTTGAAAACTTTTTCCTTTTTGAGGCATTATTTCAAGGCGCCGAGTTGTCTCCCTGGAATCTCTTCCTTTTTGTGCGGGAGGCTGCACTTAGTGCTGTCCTTGTATTCTGGAGCGCTCTCCACTCATCAATAGCTTACCTAAGGACAGTGTTGTACGCAACCTAGTATTTTTCTTAAAAACTTAGAGAATTTTGAAAAAAACGGTTGCTAGGCTGAAAATATACATTTCTATAAAAAAAAAAGTTTTCGGTTCAAAAACGCTGTGATGAACTATCGACCATCAATAATTCATCAAAAATACGTAGGGGTGCATGACCTTGATTGAATGAAAATCCGTAAACAGCTTTCAAATCCTAATTACCTTTTCTAAATTTACCAAAATATTCTCAGATGTGTTGAAAATTATCATCTAAAAATCTCATTGCGCAAAAATATAATTCGATAGCACAGCCTCAACAACCCTGAAGTTAACTTTAGCCCAAATTGTAAACATTGTTGCACAGCCATTTCCTTATTGCGTCTAACTGCAGCCATACCACAGCCATTAAGTGCCAATAATACATGACCGAGTCTTATTTATGCGAGCCTATTACAAAGCTCGTAAACGATGAAATAAATCTATTAATTAATGGAGTTTAATTATTATGTGAATAATAATAATAAAAATGTAAACGAGTATTTCCCCGTCACGTTGATCATGTCACCCATTCCGCAGCCAGCGTCTCTCGCAATTTATCTATTTATCTACGAAAGAAAAAACCTGATTCATCCACAGATGATCAGTATTTAATTTGCATATTATATCGGCACGACGCATCCATAGTGTGCTGCTAGTAGCCATGCAGAAACTCCCCGCGATTTACTTTAAACAAAAGTCGTGTAGAATTCAGCGCGGCTTGGTCTGGAACGATTTCTCTGAATTAGGAAAATTAACGGCCTTGAGACTCGGAAATAGACTCCTTATGTTTACTAAGTTTACAATAATATTCGGCGCGTGTCTCTCTCAATTTCTATGATTTCTGCTACCTTGCAGTATGTAGGGGTGTAGTCCAAGATGATTTTTACTTAAAATAAATTATTGAGCTGAGAATGTAAATAAAACGAGTCGGTCGCGTTTTTCCTCGATTATTTTATTTCTTTCCTGCTGCTCCGCGAAATTTGGCAAATACCACTTTCACTATTAAAATGAAAATAGAAAACTGGGGCACAGTTAACGCAGAACTTATCTTTGGGTATTTGCGCAAAATCTTTCCGTATACACGCCAATTATTTATAGACTGTTGGAGCTAATCGCTATGATCCGCATGTTGTCGAATTTGCTGGTCGATGCACGTTTCGATACTTAAGAAAATTAATGCCATATAAAGATTTGGTGTAATTAGTGTTACTTATGGTCCAATGGGTGATTGGGTTGGTTTAGGCCTGAAGTTTGGCGATCAGAGGCTGGATTCGTCACAAAAGAAAACTTAGAACTGTTCTACCATCCTACAGATATAGAAATAATGGTTGTGACCAAAATTATATAGCGTAAAGTGAACCTATTTATTTTTTGCTACATAGGTCTAATATTGGAACTAAAACTCAACGAGAAGTCGAGCATCGAGGAAAGGGCCAAGAAAGCCTTCATAGCCATTTACTCCTATAAAAAGACCTTCGGCAAGAGTTGGAGTTTCAAGCCAAAGATGGTTCTGCCGTTAGGCATGGTACGTATCGTTCCTGCTATGCTGGCAAACTCTGAACGTAACCTACACTACAAGATAGGGAAAAATTACTGTCATAATGTAAATGTGCCATAAATTTTGCAAATGGCGTCAAATGTCATTGCACTTTGACTCTAACTAATTCTCCATCTGCCTGCAACATAAATGTCAAAACACAATGACATATGACGTCGGAATCGGTATAGAGTACTTGAGTAAATACTCATGAGTAGAATGGAAAGATAATTACTCGTTCAAAAGTACTCAATTCCTTGAGAATCGATGAGTACTTTTTTGTCATTTCTGCGAACTGCCTTAGTGTATGTATTACTCGAATTTCGACTGCCCAATACTTAGGTAGTTTACATCCCGAGTATACGTGAACAAAGGCACCTGCCACACGGGTATACACGCCCCCGCTACAGACAAGAAAATCTTAAAATGTACCCGCCCGAGGTATGCACGCCATTCCAAACGCGAGTGTCGTTTTACCGAGCGGTCCCCCAACGAATTACTAACCAAGTCTAATGCTGCTTGACCTGAGCAATCGAACGAAAGCCGGTCTACTGAGTATGCTTAATGGCACCCTTTATTTTTAAAGCCCCAATTTTGCTCCCTTTAGTATAAAAAAGTGTGAGCGTACCATGCTACGTTTGGACTATTCCTTTCGTGCCTGTAGCGGGCTGCATTTGGAAAAGTAGAATTTTTACTCAGGCATACCGTGCTTGTTGCGGGTGCCATGCAGGCTAAGACCGGGCGAGACCTTTTTTCACTCACGAGTATCGTGCCTGTTTCATGCTAAGTGCGTGCGACGTATCGTACCTGTTTCGGGTGCCATGCAGGCTTTTTTGTAGTGCGTGCCTGTTTCAGGCTAAGAACGGGCGATTCTGATTTTTACTCGGGATGGGGTATAAATTTAAATCGTTTACATACTAAACGCAAATTGGAGCTCTGAAATTTGTATGTATTTCTCTCTGTCTGGAATCCACGTTCATGGAACAGAGAGAAAAGCATACAAATTTTTGTGCTCTAACACGTGCTATAATACGTTCGGACTGGAAGTCAGATCACTGATCATAATCATCATCAGGAGCTCTACAGCCCATTGTTGGCCCTGGCTTCCTCCAGCGTTCGCCTCCATGATTGTTGATCCCTGGCCCGTCTTTTGGAATTGTCCCGACCACAAGCTTTTTGATGGTCCGTCAAATTTCGGGAGAGTTTGGTTGGGAAGTTTTGATGCATCCACCGTATATTCCAGACATAGCACCCTCTGTCTATCACTTGTTACGATCGCTACAGAACTCCCTCAATGGAATAAATCTGGCTTCAGAAGAACGCTGTGAAAATTACGCCTCGAACTTTTTCCCAAATCTGATATTTATTTTTGATTTACTGATCCAATTCCTTTTAGGAGAGTCCTTTTCATATTAGAAAGACCGATAGGAAAAATTTCATAAGGATCGTCTGTACAAATATGTGATCGCTCCATTATCGCTTCCTCCTCCACACTACTTCATTGCAAGTACCTCTTTAACAAAATTTGGCACAGATGCGCACGTTGACTCTCCAGTAGTAATCAACTCATTCAATTCGCATTTTTTCTGAATCACTAATGTGCTGCTGATTCCCACGCCGCTGCTTAAAAAATGTACAAATTTTCGCTCTCTTTCACCTTTTTCCTGTTTCTCCATTTTTGAAACTCCTACGCTTGTCAGTAGCTCTGCTGCTGGCCTTTATTGGTCATTCGATAATTTGAATGTTTCTTGATGAAAGAAATGAGTCGATTTCGGTGTTTTTTGGATTGTGAATTTTTGTTGTTCTTTTTCTCAATTTTACAGTAATTGATATGATTTTGAGGTACTTTAATATTAGTTAAATATTTCAACAAACAGAGGGTAGACTGAAACATGGGGAGTTCGTGCAATTCGACAAGGAAAAAATATTTTCATTTCCAGTTCGCGCACAGATCGAAATATTAGAAATTTTTTGTTTTAAAGCACTGTACGGAACCTGAGACCGAAGGGCCAACGCAGTGGGAACATTCTACAATTATCAGCGAAATGGAGATATCCTAGAAGCTATCAGATTCCATACCCGTGAGGACCGCAAAATTTCTGGGTTTCCCGCGTTTAACCGAAGATAACAAGATGGGTCAAAACAGAAACAGGTGTAGTAGACCGTTCACACTGAAAACTGTAGCTACTGCCTGACGGGTTTTTGGCCAGGGGCGGCGGAGAGCGTGGGATGGAAGGAAAAATGCACACGCACTTTGGCTTTGAGTGGGGAAATCCACACCCCAAATATTTCATGTACACCTAATACCGCAGAACGTTGGAGGGCCGTCTCGGACGCTGGCGACGAAAGAACGTGGTCGAAGGGCCGCACACAAGCAAGGCTTTTCACATGTAAACTAAACTAAACATATTATATTAGAGCTATTAAGAACTTATAACTGTATAACCCAAGCTTTTCAAACCCCACCCGACTAGCATTTAGCCTCAGCCTCAGGAGCATGCCGAAAGAGGGCTTTACCCTTAGTTTCCTCATAAGGGTTCTATGATACAAACCTCATTACAAATGAAATGGGGCAATCCCAACATCTGCCTTACGTATTCTGAAAGCTTTTTAAAAAGCTTTAAAGTAATACCCTAAAGCTTTAGTTTTACTCATACAAAGCTTCAGGGCGCATTCCCATGAGCTGCATACCGCACGGCAAAAGCTTTTAATGTTTTCTGATTGGCCAGGAAAATGTATTGAATTTTCTCTTTTAGACAGTCTTGCTTCAAAAGTCGCGCAAGATAAATCTTTTCTTCATGCGGCAAAATCTGACGATTACTCATATTTAATTTTGCCACAAAAATTATAAGATTTTTGACAACAAGCAGATGCACCCATGTGAACGATGATACGCAGCGATGAAACAAAGTTTTTGCAGACTTTCACGAAAATTTCCGAAAACTCCAGGAAGGCCAGCCGAAATCGAGCTTTTGTCGTGCGGCATGCAGCTCATGGGAACGCCGCCTTTCGTTTTTGCTGTTGCATTGCTTCATATTTCAGCGAATTACTCAATAGACGGGTTCTGGTTCGATTACAGAAGTCGAGCAGCATTGGACGTGATTAGTACTGTGTTGGGGGACCGCATTAGTAAAACGACACTCGCGTTTAGAAATATAAAGCTTTTCACACCGACGCAGTTATTACTCACATAATCCACCATGAAATTCTCAAATTTTTTCACTCGAGATCAGGTAGTAATGATTTTTCCTCAAAAGAGCCTATGACGAGGGGCGAATGAGGCAAAGCGTTATATGCGTGTGGGCCTTATAGGGCAACGGGGTTCACATGATGCAGTGAGGGTAGCCGCATAGGGGCCCTATATGCACCACCACCCCACCATCAGTTGTGATGGAAATCAATTTGGGAACTCTCAGTTTTGAACAGGATGCCTAACAGGACAAAGGGCAAGTTTATCCAAGTAGCCGAGTCATGTTTCTCGCGTCCGCAATATGTTTTCCAGGTTAGGTTACGCCAACCTTACTTCGAAGGGTCTAGCTCGAACATATTAGCCTATCCTCTCTCTTAGGATAGTTACCAGTGCCCACCTCTACGAGGTTATGATCGCACTTCCATCAGTCCGAAATAGTTACCGCACGTGCATATTTTCATATACTACATGTTATTCCCCCAATCCGCTGATGACTGACCACCAACCCAGCATGTTTCTGACCAAGCTAAGATGTTAATCAACCTAAAAAAATCTCACGGCAGGAAAAAAGGAAAAAACGAATTTTGGCGCGTTTGACAATATGACGAATTATTTTCGAGAATTTTCCTATAGTAAAAATTGCTAAGGTATTTTTCGCACATCCGGTGCCATTGTTTAGTGCGTTAGTGGAAAATAAAGTGTTTGACCTGTTAGCTTTGTACTATGGAACCTACAATCATACAATCATCACTCACGAGACATGCATACCAAATTTCAATATTTGTGGTCATTGTTGTGACTGCCTCAAAGTTACAAAGGTGTTAACTATGAAAACAATAATTTATTTATTGTGCTGAAAATGAAAAAAAAAATAATAATTTATTCTAAAAATTCGAGATCGATACACTAAGTTAGAGGTGACATTCGGCGGCTTTAGTTTTCACAAAAAAGTATTATGATAATTACGCGTTTTTTTGTGTGTGTTAAAATATGGACAATTTCCCCTCTGACATTTTACAGCTTCAGGTGGAAACTGGCTTAAGATGAAGTTTTTTTTTGTAGAAGAAAATTAGAGCGCGTTTTCGAAGATTTGTAAGTAACGAAAGAAACTATTCGGAGCTATTTCAATGCTCTTGATTCATTCGGGTATTCTTAGTCACAACTATTATTAATCGGAACCTTCCACAGATCCATGAGCAACACTAATTACATGTCGTTTGTAACAACAAGGATATTCCTGCCTCCGTCACGAATATTTCCATGTAAACCAAGGCATGATTCATATTCTAATAATTGTTACCAGACTTTCCAAAAATCATGTGAAAATCCTTCCTTCGGAGTCCTTGAACTATTCAGGGTCGTATCGATTTTCGCTACTATCCGGTGACTAGTTTTGACATCATTCGGGACATTCTTCTTACGCGCTCACACACACACACACACACACACACACACACACACACACACACACACACACACACACACACACACACACACACACACACACACACACACACACACACTCACAAACAAAATCCTGAGCTGAAAACATTTATTTCCGTTGATGTTATTGAACTACGAAAGGATGTCCTTGAATTTGTGTTTTCTATGGCGGACTTCCAGTTATGAACGATTTATGCAAATATTTTCGTCGTTGTTGTTTTTTTTTGTGATTAATTGGGGTCAATGGCATTCTGGTAGTGATGTTAATGTATAATAGTTGAATTAGTTAGTGTTAGTCAATCGATTAATAATTTGCTGAGAAAAGGAACCGCGATTTTTTGTTTAAGTTATAATTTTTGGTTACATAAAGGCGAAGCGGTAAGCACCTGTAGTAAATCAAATTTGTTTGTCACCAAATTATAATATTTTTTATTTTTTTGTGTGTTTTGCAGGTAAGGATTGTGGTTATTAAAAATTATAACTGCAGTAATGGGTTAGTTCAGGTGTAGTGCCTCCAGTTTGAAGCCATCTTGTCGAATTTAGGAAGCCTAAAGGTGCCTGGACCACAAGTCTAGAGATTTTTTTTAAGAATTCCAGAACGTAACTACTTCGTCGTTTGTCGCCGCTTTTCTCCCCGCAGTTAGGACACGATTATAAAATGAGTTTGTAAGAAGTGCCTCTTTTTTGCCAGTACAATGTCATACTTCAAATGAGGCGAGGTGCTATTGTAATGCCAAAATTACAAAAACAAGCAAATTAAAACAAAGAAGGAAAATGAATACCAATGAAAAGTTTTTTTTCACGAGTTTGATTCTAATATGCATTAAACAGCCTCAGAGTAACAGTAAGAGAGAAACCTGTGCCACCACGATGTATATTTAATTTATATTTTACAATATCTTCTCGCCTCATTTCAAGTTACTGCCCCAAAAAAATTGTTAAGAAACCTCTATCCACTACGTATTTCAATCACACCTCGCCTCATTTCCTCATGTAATGTTAAAAATCGAAAATCAAGAAGTAATTTATCTCAATACACGCTCAAACCAAGAGTAGTAGTACATATGTAATTTTTGAACCGGGACATTTCAAAAACGTGAGGCCTCAGTCCACCTACCTTACCATCGTGTAAGGGACAAATAGACTGCCTCGTGTAACTTCGACTTAATTCTAACGCCTACCGTCAATGAGAACATGATGGACTTGGTTACAAGTTCGATTATATGGTAGTCTTGTCATTGGTAGTTTTTAGACTTCTCTTGTGACTGTCAGCTGTTTTGGTATTCTAAGCACTCACAAATCAGAAGAAAAATCTTAAATAATTCACCTCTAATGGTGAATTTGTATTCGTGTAATGAGATAAAGCAAAGTCGCTGGCTGTGTGTCGAGTCTGCCAGAAATTATGAAAAATTCGCTACAACTCTTGTGACTTGTTATTTGTACAATGACAATTTATGGGAAAGGAATTTCAGAATGGTGCAGCGTTGGTGGGGGATCAACGCACAGTGGGGCAAATAGCTTATTTTTTTCTACAAACGATAATTCCCAAGCCTAGAATTAATGAAACTTAAAAAAAAAAATTTTAAACTATTCATTATAAAACTGCCTTTAATTCTATCGGGACGGAATTTTGAAATTTCAAAATTAAAGATGGCTAATCCAATATGGCGGACATAAATTTTGTATGTAAATTAAAATTTTATCAAAAGATTCTTTAAAATTATAAAAAAATGTTATTTAGGGGTTTTTTTGGAAACCAAAAATTAATTAATAATTATTAATTTCAATAATTTTAAAGAATCTTTTGATAAAATTTTAATTTACTTACAAAATAAAATGTATGTCCGCCATATTTGATTAGCCATCTTTAATTTTGAAATTTCAAAATTCCGGCTCGATAGAATTAAAGGCAATTTTATAATGAATAGTTTAAAAAAAAAATTTTTAAGTTTCATTAATTCTAGGCTTGGGAATTATCGTTTGTCCAACAAAAAATGAGCTATTTGCCCCACTGTGATACGGTTGAACTCCATATACGTAGATTTTTATGCGACTTTTACCAAGTTGCGGTATTGTTTGACATTTTCCCATACTCTTTTCTCAATCGAGCTTGTCACACTCTATGGCGGAATTTCCTAAGCTTTTTCACACAAAAAAGTTAAAGTGGTTATTTTTCACATATTATCAGTATACGAAGATCATAGAAAATTCCATAAAAATATTTTGTCACATAATTAAAAAAAAAACAATTAAAACGCATTGAAAATAGACATGCGCGTGTGCCTAATTTATGAATGATCATGAACCAAAAATAATGATATAAAAATTCAAAATTATCGCACAAAGTGTCAATGTCACCGCGTTGCAAATCGTGTGCCATAAAAAAAAACACTCGCATTTGAAAAATAGAAATTAAATACAAAATTGCAAAAGATTATGATTGCGCGACACACGAAAATAAAAATATAATAAATTATTATTAATAACGCATGCGCCCAAGAATGCATAGAAATTAAATCATATTTTCGTCGTGAAGTTATCTCTTGATGGAATAAAAAGATGAACAACATTTTTTTGTTTTAAATTTATTAAATTAAAACTTTGAACCTATAAAAATGCAAAAGTGAACCGGAATTTGTATGTAGTAACCACGAAAGTCCAATGGTCTGTTGGAAACAATAATGTTCATTGTGCGTTTTGTTTTTTATTATCTCCGCGTATGTTTCCATGCACGTTTAAAAATTATGGTAAAAAAATAAATTTAAAATAAAAAATCAAAATTCAAAACACAAAAATAAATTGTTTGAGTGTGATTACTTGTAAGTACTTGTATGTAACTAAGATTAAGTGCTCATGGGAGTTACGTCGTCTCCGGCGGGACCTTTTCGGATTGAGTTGAAAACTATCGCGCGAAAAACTAATCGCAATTTTCTGAATTTGAGGAAATACAGCTGATTTGTAATCGGCCAACCGTGATGGTAGTGATGATTGCTTTTCGTATTTATGATGTAAAATTATTATTAATATTGTTGTTATCTTTATTTTGATACAAAGTAGATTGTCTGTTATCAGTGGGTTTAAGAAAAAATCGACGCATTTTCATGTCCGTCTACAACAATGTTGATAAGGACGCAATGCGCATCGCAAGATTGTAGTGCATTTTTTTCGTGTAGAGAGAGAGATAGAAGCACTACGCTTTTATAAAAAACAATAGAGCAACTACGATGTCATCACTGGGAATCCCGGAATTGTGTGATAGCCTTATCTTAAATTAACATTTCCCACTGACCCAGATCTTGCGCACCGTTTTGCTCTCCCACCATGTTGCATAGTTGTACATATACCTCAGCACTATACATGCCGGGCTGACGTTGGCGCTGTCGCCATCGAGTCGTCGTTCTCGCTGTAAACGCCGATGTGAAAAAAAAATAAACAAACATTTCCCGCCAAAGCTATAGAGTCAGTCGCTCTCCTCCTAGTACACATGAAGCCGCATCAGAATTATGAATGAAATCTAGTTTTGCCCGGCAATGAAAAATGCACACTGCACGGCGATCTCCAGACAGGGGCCGCGGGATCACTGCTCGATCGTGCAGATGCCGGATCTAGAAAATTGTGCGCTTCCACGCCACCTATCGCCTTAGCAGCGACCGCTTAAGATTATCTTAAGTCGGGCTTAGCACCCAATGCCTGATCGCACGATCGCCCATAATGATCGCATTGTTGATGTAATCTCAATTACATTTTTCTGCCGGTTACCACACACTGTTACCAGCTTACGTTGCGCGTAGTAGGAACATCCGGTCGCGACTTTATTATTATTATTATTTTTGTTATTATTCGCCGCACTTTTTGTTGTCGTTGTTGTCATCGTTACTTTCTGTTGGTCCTAAAATTCCACGCGAAAATATGCCGCGATAATAAGTTCCTGCACAAACATAATTTTCTGGCCCTACTGACTCTTTTCGTTTCGTCTTCTTTTTTTTCAACAATTCATAGTCATTCCCATGAGTCCCAAAGAATTTTTCGCGTTTTCTATTTCTGCTTGCTTCTCTGCATATTTGCCCCTTCCCTTACGTCTTTAAACGGATTTCTCTTCCACATATTTTTTTTTTACTTCAATTTTAATTCTTCGAATCAAGTTCTCAAGAAGAATTTCTTGGCAGGAGTTCGTCGTCGTAGACACCTACTGGCGCAACCATCTTTGGGGCATTCATAACTCATGGGGACTCATGCCGCTCGCTCGTTGCTCAGTTACTAACCCTCTTGATAAAGCCACGCCACAACGGAAATATCACACGTTCCACAGCCACAACTGCAAAAAAAGAAGTAAATTAAATAAAAAAAAAAATGATAAAAATTCGGCTTAACCAGAATATATTGAGTCATTTGGTCAACAACTAGTCGCGTAGAGTCTTATGGGAGGCAGCGAGTTGTAAGAAATTGTGAATGGGAAATGCTTAATCCATGGCCGACCGATCGTTTGCTGTTGATCTTTATTATTTATTGTTTTTTTTTTAATTAACATAATATTCACACCTGTTTTTTGATAATCGTTTGTGGTTTTTTCTTTCTGCAGTAAATGCATTCAAAATTTATTTTAAGAAACAAAAGACATTAACTGATTGTATTGCAGCTGTGTTTTTACACTTGCAAATATTTACATGAAAAGTATAAATGAAAATTAATAAAACTTAACAAAAAAAGGTGAACGGATTTAATTTGATAATTGATTCATTGTTTTTGTTCTTTATTAACAAGATTTTCGAAACTATTTAGGCACGCCTATTTGAATAATCAATGCCTCAACCAAAACTTCTTAACCACAAATTAGTTTGTGACCGCCATACTAGATTTAAAATGAAGCTTACTGTACTATACTCGCCATACACTTTCATTTGATACCCATACCGAGGGCGTTGTAAAGAAAAGGATAATCCGCCATTTTGTTTTGGCCACCATTTTGAATTTGGAATGACACCAAACAGCTAATAGTATTCTACTTGTCATATCTTTTCATTTGATACCCATACCGAGTGGGTTGTAAGGAAAAAAGTAATCCGCCATTTTGTGTTGGCCGTCATTTTGAATTTTGAATGATGCTACATAGCTAATTGTATTGTACTTGTCACACCCTTTCATTTGAGACCCATGTCGGGGGTCAGGGAGCAAAATTGCAAAAATTAGGCCGCCATCTTGAAACCGCCATTTTCATTGTTTTACAAAATGGTCAGATTGCAGTGTCACGCGAGCTTTACATATGGGCAAAATTTAAAGTTGGTCAAAATCAAGTTGCAAAATTTGTTTACATACAACACACATCACACAAAATACAGGCGAAGCTAATATAAAGCGTATAAAAATAGCTTTACCTGAAAAATTATGCTTTTATAGATGTCAGAATGAAAGTCTTGATGAAAACGTTCACACCTTGTTTTTGCGAACAACCACCAATGTTTTCTTTAAGGGACATTCTGCAACAATGGATATGGGCAAACCTACACAGTTAAAGAAATGCATTTGTGTAAGAGCTATTAAAAGCTTTCTAAAGTTTCACACTGTTAGCAAGTATTTTCCGCTGTATTTATCGAATTTTTTGTGCAAACTGTTATAGTGTCGCTCAATATTGTATTTTTTAATAGTAGCTAACGTACGATAGCATACCATACATTGAGTTTCATTAAAAATATTTTGTGCAAATAGAAATTGAACACAAAACATTTTTGGAAAAAACTCATTAATTCGAAAAGATATATAAAATCAAACAATTAATATTGGAAACCTAATTCAAAAAATTCCAAAATACGTACCCTCTGTGTAAAAAAACCCAAATCCTTACATTCAATTCAATTTAATGCTTTAACAGTGTATCCTTTCGTATTGGCACAAAGTCTTATACGCCTTTATTCTCTATTATTCTTTAAATAATATTGAAAAGCTTTAGAATCTTGACGGAAAGCTTTAACGAATTGTTTCCAGAGTTGTATGTCGGTTCTGACGCAGTGACATAATCGGTTGTAGTCCAGAATATCAAAGCTAGTGGCGATATCTCTAGAATATTAAAGCTCATCGAAAGCTTTTAAGTCCACCCAAAACTCACCACAAAGGTTGTTGTCCAAGCTTCAAGCCAAGAGAAAACCAAAACCCAAGCTTCAATCTAAGCCCCTAGACTAAAACCGAGATCCGAGACTAAAACCGATGACTTTACTGTGCCAGAACATACACAGCTATACTAACAGCACTCGTAGATCTCGTCGTTGTTGTGTCTCAAATCGTCCTCCCTCATATAAGGAGCTTAGCAATACTTAGTTATTTGCTCATACCAAAGCTTAAATATGTATTGATCATTGCTAACGGTACAAAAGCAAAGTTTTTTCAGGAGTCAACGATGGTTTTAGTTGTTTTTTGGTATAAAAGCTTAGAAAATCATCTTTAAAATAGAGACTCAAAGAAAAAATTTGTTTTTTTGACCTGTGAATCATTAATCCTATACCCCGGGGAAATTAACATTTTAAGGAGACAAAATTCCAAAATGGCTGCAAATTAATCCATAGCTTCATTGGGACTTTTTAAGAAAACAATTTCGGAATGACAAAAAAAACATGGCCGCCGAAGTTATCGCGTTTTTCCCGTGTTTTCCTTGTAGCTCCGTTTCTATGGGTCGTACAACCTCGTGCAAGGGCCCAAAATGTTGACAATGAAATTCTCTAGAACTTTAGCTCATACAAAAATGTTGACCCGATTAACCCTAAGGTCAAAGTTTCCAAAAATCACGTTTCGGCCAAAAAATCACACTTTGATCTTGAATAATTCGGAAAGGTCAAGGTTTTCGAATAAATGACAAGAGGGGTATTTTGTAGGCAATAAAGTTTCGTATTGACTGATCAAAATTTTTTTTTCGAAAAGAACAGTTATAGAAACCGAGATACAAGGAAAACACGGGAAAAACGCGATATCTCCGGCGGCCATGTTTTTTCTGTGATTTCGAAATTGTTTTCTTAAAAAGTCCCAAGGAAGCTGACAAGAGGGGTATTTTGTAAGCAATAAAGTTTCGTATTGACTGATCAAAATTTTTTTTTTGAAAAGAACAGTTATAGAAACCGAGATACAAGGAAAACACGGGAAAAACGCGATATCTCCGGCGGCCATGTTTTTTTTGTGATTTCGAAATTGTTTTCTTAAAAAGTCCCAAGGAATCTGTGAACCAATTTTCAGCCATTTTGGAATTTTGTCTCCTTTCGTGTGTTTTTTTTGCTAATTTCCCTGGGGTACTAGGAGTTGTTGAGGTATTGATCGAAAATCCTGACTGTTCCGCGGCTGACTACTCGATTCCGTAACAATAATTGTCGTTTGAGTAGAGGTGCTTGCAGTCCTCCGTTTTGGTGACACTACGGTGTAAATATTCGTTTGTAAATAGAACCACTCGACTATGGGACAATCTTCCACTGTCAATAGTTCCGAATTCGTAAAACTTCCTAGAGTCTGCTTCAGCACTGTCAGATCTCTTTTATTCACTTATTATCTTTCAAACTAAAGTTTACTGCTAAACTTTATATCAGGTCCAGAATGACATGACATAAAAACAGAAAAGACACTAGGTTTAGAGATTTTATCAGGGATTGGTATAACATATTTTTTAGCCGTTTATAACCTCATAAAAAAATTCACGATATCTAATGCAAAGCTCATATTTTTACGGGCATTGATCATATCACTCGACTCCACCTTCTTTTCCACATTTAATTCCTAAGAATTCCTATTAATAATAATTAAAAATGTGAAGTGGTGAATATGGCAAATTTCGAAATATTCTTGATTTAATTTGCCATTATCTTTCAAATAAAAAAAATATATGTGCCAAAATGATAAGGTCATGGCTCCGTAAGCTCTACTCCGAGATAAGCCATAGGCGGGATGCCCGAAAATTTCTTTGATAATAACAACTCAAGCGTTTTTATAAATAGATCATGTTTCAAGTACCACAGAAAATGTCACATCATACCAGGCCTAATACTTTCTAGGACAAACAGAAATGGAAATTTTAAGGTGTGCGCGCATACGGTAGTCGCCATTATATTTATGATTTAAGCGTTTTTCCCATAACCGAACGGCAATCAAGGAAACTCCACCCAGAAATAAATAAATTACACGGTTATCACGCGCTTGTATATCAAAGTGTTCTACTTATTGGAAATTAGTATATTGTTATATAACGACAAGCGAAAATCTAATCACGAAACTTGTCAAGAGCCAACGATTTTTTTATTTTGTAAATAATCACGATTGATAAGATCTGAGCCATTAAAACTTCCATTTTCGGGTGCACGTTGTGTGCGCTGTGCTGATAGCGCGCACGGTGAAGATCAAATCAAGTTCAGCTCGAAGACCTCGAAGAAGATGGAGAGCCGAAAATGTGAGAGAAGCGCGAATTCTTGATTCTTTTTAATGCCATTCAGAAAAATTCCACACTTTCGTGTGTGAAAAGAGGACTTTGTTCTTTCTCCTCCAAACTGGCGAACAACTGATCGATGATTGCGCAATATTGCTGAGATATTGGTCAGTTGGTGGAAGAATAAGAAGATAATAATAAGAAGAAGAGCAGAATCTAGAGATTCATCCAAGCAGTCTGATCCGATGCTAACGGGCCTAGACTATGCCAGTGGTGGAGAGGAGACAAGTGCGCATTTTGAAATCGCGCGCGTGTTTGACATTTTTATTTTATTGCTGTCCTCATAAAGCTCACAGCACGCATGATTATCAGTGACTGCATATGTGGTAATCCGCGCCTAATATAATCTCGCGGGGATATTTTGGTATTTTCCGAATCATATTCTAATCCGGGCACGCGGATCTCACTTTGAAAACGTGTGAAATACTTTCTCCGCCAGTGAAGAAAAAATGCCGGTGGCGACGTGTGCTGCTTACGTACCCTCTTCCCACTAATTACTAAATTGTTTACAAACATTCAACAATTTTCAAGTTTAATCGCTTTTTAAAATCCTCATACGATGATGGCTTAGAGATTCTAGAGATACTCGATCGTATCGATTTGTAGCTTGCATAAAGTCGCGCTGTACTAATTCCGGCAATAAGCCGCCACTTGACAAGTTGTCAACTGATAACGACAATCCGCACCTGCCCGGTTTGATGAAGAAAAAAAAAGCTTTTTCTTCTTCTTGAAAAAAAAAATCATCCTTCAAAATTTTTTCCGTAAATGCCACCAAAACAGCGTTAGTGTAAACAAAACAAAAATTCTAGAAGGAAAAATGTGTGCGGCTCTGATACCTCTTGGCTCTTACTATGATAACTCCTATCGATAGTACGAATTCTAGTCATTTGTAGTAAAAAGATAAGATTCAAGGCGCCAATTTGAACAAATTTTTTTTTTGGTGATACGAAATACAAGGTTTCTTTGATTATTAATGTTGATAACAAAAAAAAATTTATATATACACTTCTAAGATACGTTAACACACGCGGAAGAAATATTGAACAACAAGAAATTAGTACACATTACACACTTCTTTGCAGTTGTTTGGATGCATTTAATGGCAGCTGATAAGGAGGACTTCATGGACAGCATCATCGGTTTTCTAATTATGTGAAATGCATGCGAGCATAATTGACGTGATTATCGTCTTCTTTAAGAGATATGAACGATGAACTATTGTCGTTTCGATAACATTGTGGAAATGAAACATGACAAAGTAATCGCTGACCCAGATGCTACTTAGTTTAGCAACTATGGGGGAGTTTTCAATTGGAAATTTAATCCAGGATTTTAACATTTGAGATGACTCTTAATCATGCCGAAGTATTGTCTGACGTCGTGCCTAGCGGAAGATCCATTCTGGAAAAGCTGGGTTTGGCGATCATACAAAGAGCCTAAGGTATGCGCTAAAAGCCTACTCTCGCTCCGGGGATATTGAAGAGAAAGTTACCTTCTCCCGTTCTGGTGACTCGAGCAGGTATGAGTGAAATCAGAATTGGCCACAAAAACCAGGACAGTTGTATGAAACGGAAGCTGTCTTCTCACTCGTTTACAGTTGTCACTCTTATGTACAAGTTTTGTAACACTAATTTCATAATTGAATGAATACACAAGTATACTAACAATTTAGTTTCCATTTTATTTCGTTTAACAATTTCGATTTTAACAACTAAAGCTGATGAATTTCGCGAAGATCACCGCCAAAAGAGCAATTTTCCACACTGCTTCAACAAATCAGCTGACAGCGACAGCCATGATAGCAATTAAGTGATGCCATATAAATAAATTCTACCAAACCAGCAAGAAAATATTTACAATGTATTTCAATTTGTTCATAGATGGCACAGGCATCGGTAAAGTAAAATAGTTTTATCATGGATATTTCATTCCTACGATGGATGGATCTTGGAGGAAATGTCGCCATTGATGAGTGTGAGGATTTGGCATGTGATTGTTTTGCATTATCGAAGCCGTTTAAGCAAACGCAGAGTATATTGTCATCAGCGAAGCTGTGAAGTGGTGGGAATGGATTGAGAGTATATTATTTCTAAAGGTAAGAAATAGAGCAAGTGTCAGAATTTACTCCTGAGGATTCCGGCACAGATGGAGTGTTTTTTTTGATTTGACGGCATCAGTAGTATAGCAAGAGGAGTTCTAAGCCTCCCTCTCATATTTTCCTTTGTCGCCTTCCCTCAGATACCGTCACTTTTGGAATTTCGCGTAATGTGCTTTTAGGAATAAGATTCGGGTCTTTGCTAGGATAAAAGCTTTTGGGTTTTTTTTTTTGGAAAGGTTCGTGTCTTTGCTAGGAAGAAAAATTTTTATAGGGGAAATTTGATAAGAGTCGTGTCTTTGCTAGGATGAAAGCTTTTGTGGGGAAAATTTTGGTAAGGTTCGTGTCTTTGCTGGGAAGAAAGCTTTTTATAGGGGAAATTTGATAAGAGTCGTGTCTTCGCTGGGGTGAAAGCTTTTTCTAGGGAAAATTTTGATTGGAAGAAACGTGATTATCTTCATCATTTAGGTTTTGGTTTGACTCTAGATACCTCATAAACTCTTTGTTAACTACCGTTTCCATAGTTTTCGAGAGAATAGAAGTAATTGCTATTTGGCGGTAGTTGGAGTCACATTTTTTTGGTATGGGCTGAACCTATGCAAGTTTCCAAGAGTCTGGATAGCGCAGAGGTTTAGCCAAAGGTGCAGCAAAGAGAGAAATAACTAGGCACTTGCTTTCGATGGCAGGCTCCAGGTAGAGAATTTTAAATGCGCCAAGAGTAGAACAATTTGGTCTGACTACAACAAGTAGAGATAATTCGAATTTCTGTTGAAGAACATCCCAAAATCGTGTCAATTATCACTAGACATTGGTCGACTGGGGAACTTCTACTTCGATGATTCTATAGTCCAATCCGAGCCTTGACCTCCATCAGTTTGTTCCCCCAGTTTCTTGTGTTGAGGAGTTTAGCTGCATCAGCCTTAACACTTTCTTCTCAACGTGACCGTGGTTTGCCGACTGGTTTTTTCCCCATCTGCTAGTAGATTCAGGGTTTTTTCGGCATCCTTGAATCATCCATTCTTTGAACATGTCCCGCCCAAAGTAAACGCCGTAGCTTGGCTTATATTGTTAGTTTAGGTCGACTGTGGCAAACGCAGTCAGAGTGAGAATCCCATACAACAATCGAACATTTTCTTTGCAGTTGTACGGTTCTGGCTAGGAACCGACATCGTGGATTAGGAAATTTTTTCTTGCCGGACTTGGGAGAAGTTTCTAAGCTTGAAATGGCAGATATGATCCACTGAATTTAAATCACTCCCAACCTAACTCCCAACTGGCATGCTTACGTTAATACCATGGGCAGACAGCGGTCTTAATGATCATTCGCTAATTAGCCATTAAGCGCTTGATATGAATTAAAAAAGAAGATGACAGACAGCATTTGAATGGCATTTAGGGCACTGTGACTAACATATATTTTTTGAAAATGAAAACTTTGGAAAAATTAATACAGAGTGCATTGTGCGCCATCTATTAGAAAATGAAAACAACTAAAAGAACCTCGGTAATGAACGTGTTTAACTCGCTAATCATCAAAATATTTTGATGATTAAGTATTGATGCTAATCATCAAAAAATTGGTTATTAACTAACAATTAAGGGCGACACACAGGCCAGTTAACGATTATTAGCGTTAATTGACAGTTAAAGAGCGCTGTTTGCCAAAGGTATAAAAGTTTTTAATGATTGCGGGACGAAACGTCGCTCTTTCAGCGCCAATTGTGTGTCGGTTCTTGATCGGGACTGCCACATTTACCTACTTAGGCATGTTTCTTCAATCTTCCTTTGGGAAATTTTGTTCAAATCCAATAATTTGTCCTACAAGTAAATATTTTTCATCCAAGATTTTTAGAATGTGATCATAGTTTATCAAATCAGTTCGTTCCTTTTTCGCAGCTCAGTAAAAAAAATGATCTTCATGAAACCCAAGAAAAATTTCATCATATCTGCAATTAACCTCAACTGAATCTGAACTTAATTAGAAATTCGTTAGAAATCATCATTAGTAGAAAATTGTATAAATTATACGCTTATAAATTCCTCGAGTGAAACAAAACGAAGCAGCAAAAAAAAATGAATTATTTCTGGCACAGGTCAATATAAAGTAGAAGGTGGAGTGGAAAGAACCCATTATGATGAACTCTTCTCCACGTTTTTTTTTGGTTTAAAAATTTCTTAAAAAAAACAATAAAAAAATTCCCACTTGAATTTGATTATTAGTTTATCAAGTTGCAAAAAGTGACCTAACAGCAGAGAGAGGGATTTTTTGTGGTTGTGCATTTTCCATAATGTAATTTTTTTTTCAAAATAGCCCAATTTATTACATTTTGAGCAACACCAAAAAAAAAATTAGAAAAATTGGAGTTTTTTTTTCTTATTTTAAAATTTATTTTGTTATTTTTTTTTTGTTGAAATGTTTCAGATTCACTTCAATGAACAGCGCGCGGGCAAAAATTAATCGTCAAACATTTGATCTAATATTAGCAAATGATAATCCAAATACAAGTGTGTACGTTGCGTCGTCGTCGATATGAGACGTAAAACGAAACTAGGTCGGTCGGGCAAGAGGATCACCACAAATTTCACCCCCAGAGATAACTTCTCTAATGTTTATTTTGGCAGGCAAATTTAGTATTTCCAATTGTTTAAATAAAATGTGAATTTTTTCGTCTCCACGAAATATAATTTTTTTCGACGGTTTTTTTTTCTCTGGGTATGGGGGGATAAGATCGTCATAAATAACGCGTGGATTTAATAGTGGCATGTGTGCTGGCCAAGGTTTCCCACCCGAAAACACACCAAAAAAAAAAATGTTATCACCACTGATAAAAATAAACTTTAATTCAAGAATATTGGGGCACGTTTTCACTTGCCGAGACCGAGATAAAGATCGCCTGAGCACAAGGAATACTATAAATCCATTATATGAGCAATCGAATGCAAAATTAGAATGGTCTGATCTGAATTGTGTGTATGGCCAGTATGGCCCCAAGGAAGGAGGTGGCAAAAAAAATGATGAGATTCCAAGAATATCTTTCGCATGCAATTCAAAAAGGTAAGCTCCGATCGTGCTACGGCTTGACCAGGCGCTGATCTTCATCAGTGACATGTCCGAGACTACCATGCAAAATCATCTAGACTTGCCCCGATGACGTTGACGAGACGCGCTGTGAAGTGCTATAATAAAAGAATTTCATTCAGATGGACCGGACCTCGCATTCTGTGCTGTACGCGCCGGCCCAATACTCCTAGTCATATGTATACATATGTACATGCCACGACGAGGCCCAGCTAGGCCCCATGCGCATGACAAGCCGGCTTTTTAGTCCATAATCTAACACATGCAAACCCATCCCCCCATGGAGTCTATATATATGAGAATACCGATGTATTAGTTGGTTGGCAATATATATATATATATTCATACGCCACATTTTCCCGCCAAAAAATCATGGTCTGGCCTCTCGGTATTTTGGAATCATATCGAAGCGCGTGTGTGGAGTCATGTGCTTTTTGAGGAACTCGTAAGAGCATTCGGAGTGTTTTTTTTCGTTTCCCCCCTTTCTGTCACTTTTTTTTCTCTTCTTCAGCACAAAAAAAAACGTGGCGTCTTTCTTCACGTTGGCCTTCCTTAAGAGTTATCACATACCATTTTTATCAGTGTTGCCACTTAAATCAAGAAACAAAAAAAATGGAAAATCCAAACTTACAATGAATGAATAAAATTCTTGTATAATGGAAGATTAATTTTAAAACACACACAAAAAAATCCGAGAATTATTAAAAAAAAGTTTATTTTTAAATTAGACTTTTTAGTTTTAAGAGACGTGATTTTTGAAGTAGATTTATCTTAGAAGGTACATAACTTCTTTTTTCTTTTCTTCATTTCAGTGCTGATCGACCGTTACTGATGCTTCATAAATCAATCATTCATTAATCATTTTGCAAGAAGCCAAATCAGTCTCCGTGTATTTATAATATTTCCAAGAAAAATTAGCTCCGTGGGTAGCAAAATCGGGTAGGACCCCACGCAAAAATTTCCAATCTCTCAATACTTGCTGCTGAACACTAATCTTTTGTGTTCGAGGGTCTTCCATTTGTAAGGCCTTTAAAAAACTTCTTTTTGCATAACTGATTATTTGCTATCAGCTGAACACGGAAATTTCACTTTTTTTTAATGATTATTGTTGGAGTATCTATTTTCTGTCACGAATGTTTTGCACTCACTGATTTCGTGCTTTACCAGAAAACAAGTGCTCTAAGACCTTTCGTGGTGGATCGGACAGGTGGAAATACGATCATAATATAGGGGGACAGTCCCTTTCCAGGCCTAAACTGCAGCGGTAAAAGGACTCTCCAGTGGAGCAGGGACCCCAAAAGGAGAAAAGGGGGAGCCGCAATAATTCGGGGCAATAAGTAGACCCAGACTGCCGCCGCTGTGTCGCAAATGTCTATATCCACCAGAAGGGCAAGGCAAAGAGTACAGAAGTGGAATTGGGGAGACCCACGGAGCATACTTTCCTCACCAGACAGAAGGCAGGACTGCAGTCAGGATCGCGAGAAGCTCCAGTTGGGCGGGATCACCATAGCAGTACGTTCTTCAACGAGCCCCTGCTCTAAAAATCAAGTCTAAAGGGCCACCATTCACACACACCCCGCCGGCAGGCCATGACCTGAAAGTTTCTCGCCTTGAGGCCAAGTATCACCACACACTCACCGGAAAACTGACAAAAATCTTTATCTGTGTGGGCATTTATCGTCAGTCCGTGTCTTAAGATCTGAACTTCTTTTCAGTCTGAAGAGTTCTTTGACGCCAGGAATGAAAAAAGTGCAATCAGTCGGAATTTATTTCTGGTTTGATAGATGTGCATAGAAATAATTCCTGTTTCCTGTGGTCTGTGGGTGGCCTGCAGGTCACGGCCTGTCAGGCAGTTGCCTCAAGTCCTCATCACTCGTTCAGACTGAGTAATGTGTGGCCTTCATCGGGCCGTGCTTGCCGACCTCGCCTCAAAGGCCACGGCCTGCGGGCGGCCTGTGTGTGAATGGGGGCCTTAAGTGACAAACCACTAGTCAGACTGCTGAACTGGTTCAAGCGCTCTAACCTACAATTATGAAGTATAGGGGTCTAATATAATAGGACAAGCGATTGGCTGCGTACTTTTGAACCCAATACCTCAACAAAACTATCTGGGTTGTGGGTTTGTCCCTGTAGGTTCACACGACCAACTTCCCTTTGATTCGGCACTGCGTAAAGTGTGTCCAAACAGTGGACCCTGGATACCAGTCGACATCTAGCTAACTTAACGCACCAACAACCTTGAAAATTAATTTGAGGCATTGTTGACCCCCTTTAATTTCGGATGATAAGCTAAGCTAACTGAGTTCAGAAGAAGCCTATTGTACCCTCGTTACAGGGACGTCGTATATTAGCATTATAATTACGTAAACCAATGAAACAAATTTTACGTCGTTACGACGAAAATTCAAAAGAGGGTAATCTGTCGGTCGATAGATTATTATTGAGCACAGCTCGTTTTCAGCGTTTTTCCCAATGTCATACGGTATCAGTTGATTTTGATTTTAATTGATTTCAAAATTAACAAAATGTATGTAAATGTAAAATAAAACGGATACACGCGACATGGAGTATTTTCACCACAGCGAAACAGATATGCACGGGAAATGAGATTCGTGATGCTAACCGGGTGCGGACACCACACGGAAGCACGGGACATGGGATTTATTGCGATTATCGGGTGTTCACACCACACGGCACCACGGAAACAGCGATACACGGGCAATGGAATCGCGTGCGCACACCACACGGAAGCACGGATACAGGGCTACACGGAAACAGGGGTACACGGGCAATGAAATCGTGTGCGCACCCTACATGGAGGCACGGAAACAGGGAGACACGGAGGTGTGCGCAAAGGATTAGCACATGATTCCAGTGCCCGTGTATCCCTGTTTCCGTGTAGCCCTGTATCCGTGCTTCCGTGTGGTGTGCGCACCCGATTATCGCAATAAATCCCATGTCCCGTGCTTCCGTGTGGTGAACCGGCTATTGGGCACGCACTAGTTTGGCGAAGACGGTCCTTGCCGATCAGACTTTGATGAAATTCACCGAACGCTGGAGGTCCGCGCCTAGAATGGTCAACTCTAAGCGGTTCTTTCCTGTGCCGTCTCTTTACGCGACTAAGGAATCGTGAAGGCCCAGTAGAGAGGTTGTCAGAATACATCTTTGCTTGCGATCGCACAAGACTCTGATGGAACAGTCAAGTCTAAGTCATTAGTCAGACTGCTGAATCATTTCAAGCGGTCCGGCCCCTAAATATGAGGTAAAGAAGAAGCTGAGTACGGCGGATACATTAGGTTTGGGGTTATGGGGGGTTAGCAGGTTGCTGAGGGAGGTGGCGACGAATCTTCTGTAAAAACTCTGTGATGAAGTAGAAGTTCGCAAATTCTAACTGCACTGGGATGCTTGTTTGGCGATTTGGAATATGTGGTCCTTCCATCGTAGGCTTATTGTCACTTTCGTTGTCAGCTCTTCCTCGGTAAGCGGGATTATAGTGCCTCACGCTGGTAACTACCGTTTTTCATTGGCTATTGAACGCCACCACTACTAGGTGACTATTCAATTTGCCCCCCCATCCGATTTTATTCTAATTTAAAGACTGCAAAGAACAGACAATTTTCTCCCTCATAACTTTTTAGGATATTATTAAGTTAGTTTTAATTTCACAGATAAGAGAAAGAAGATGGGTAATGCAGCTGTAGGGGGTATAGGGTACAGTACAAAAGAACACCCTATTCCTCGTATTAGCATATTTTTTTAATTTTTGCTCTGACTTTGGTGATGTTTTTTATACGTTTGACGTCATAGCATCATAACACGTCATTTCGACAGAATTATCTAATTATTGTTTCTATGCTGCTAAGTGTAATGTTTAAAGAGTTAAAAATAAAAAAAGTTTGCAATATTAACTTATGTACTAACTTTCGATCTCTTATGCAAATTTGAGCTCGCGTTGCTGTTTGAAGAAACGATTTCGTCAGATTTTTACATTGTCGATCGTCACATCATGTGTTCGGTTTATGATTCTGTGTTGTGGCGGATCAATAGTAGTGTTGATAATTGCCCTCCAATATCACCTTTACATACCTCTAATCTGCATGCATATAAAGCGACAACAAAAAAGCTTTTTTCGATCTTCACTCTCGATCGCTGGCAACATAAGAACCCCTGCGATCAAGAACAAGAATCCTCGACCAATTGGCAACTCTGTTTTTCTCTATTTATTGCAGGCGATTCTCACCAGAGAAGCAAAACAATCTCCGCGCCGCCCCGCTTCTGATCGCTGTTCTCAAAAGTCTCAGAAATCGGTTCAATGGTGCGAATGCTCACGGCCTATCAAAGTCTAACGACTTTTACCGCTGAAACGCAATTTCACCTGTTCTGGCTTTCCGGCTGCTGTCTTGTCCGTGCTTAGCCTTGACTTCTCAGCTAGGTCTAAACTTTTCGGCAATTAACCAAGATTTTTTTTTTTTAGTCTTGTTTATTTTCAACCGCTTAATAGAAAAAAGCCGGGGTTAATGGTAGCGAGGACGTACTTACCTCTAGTATGACAAGATATGATTTCTAAAAAAAAAATAATTCTAGTAAATCGTTGCTGTTGTTGTTGTTGTTGCTTTTGATGTTGCTGCTTGTCACACGGTTTAAAGGAAACTCACGTTTGACTTCTCGAATTTCTTGTTTTTATTTTTAGGGCCCTGGAGGTGTTCCAAGAGACCGGTGGTGTGCCGCTTAGTGCGATACTTAACGAACAGAGGAACCGGCCCGGAGGAAATAGATTGGGTGGGCCCCAGCGATACCCACACACGATTCTCTTCTGGCTGCAATGTAACCAGGTATGTTGATGACGTTTTAATTATTTTGTAATGCAAATTCCCGATTTGATAACAATATGATTTCTTGTTAATGATGAAGTGACGATTTCTTTTTTTTTTTTTTGATTTACTTGTAATCGGAAAAGGGGATTTTTTTGCGCTGATCGTACACTGATCAACGAGATTGCTGTTGTGGTTATGGTAAGAGTGGATTGCAAAATGCCACTTTTTTTCAGTTAAGTTCAATTGGATTTGAATATGGGCGGTGGTTGATCGACAATAAGAGGGACTCTAGAAGTCTCATGCTGGCAAAGTGAAACTTCTTACTCAATCAAGTCTGTCAAAATGCAATCGACAACCTACACGTCGATGTTGTGCATTTGCACTGTTATGCAATTTCTAAACTAAGAAATTTGAAGATATTAAGCGATTCCTAATTGAGGTTTGAACTCACTTAAAAGTAATATTTAAATTAATTTAAAGGTTAAAGCTTGAAATTTTACTTTATGTAAAACTTTTCGGGGTAATAATTTTTTCCGTTTTTCGATCATTTAAGGATTGTTTTATTCTTGATTTGATAAAAGAAAGTTACTGATCTTATTTATCTTATGCTCCTTTAATCCCTCGTAGAACATAGGGCCGTTTGCCCTCCAGCGGACTCTGTTTTGTCCGACAGTTGTGTCGCCTCCGCTAATAAGGTTTTCTCCCAAGGGATCACACGCATCAGACGGACACAAAAGGGAGACCTTTTAGTAGAGTTGAAAACGGGAGAAGAGAAAACGGTGGACCTGCAGCACAGGATGAAATCCTCGCTAGAAGAGACAGCGCCAACAAGCACCAACCAGGTAGCGATCGAGATCATTGATCTGGACGAGACCACTTCCAAAAAGGAAGTGTGCGAGCCATTGCAGAATCAGCTAGGCCTACTGCAAGCTCAGGAGCTAAGCATAAGATTGAGGAAAGCATACGATGGCACCCAGACGGCCACCATAAATATGCTGATAAAACCAGAAGAGTGGAGGCGGCTTCCCGAAAGGCAGTTCGGTTTAAGAAAGACTAGATCGACAACGGAAGCTGTCAATATGTTGACTAGCATAGCAAGGGCAGCAATGGATGTGAATAGGAGTTGCACATTGATAATCCTTGACATGAAAAATGCTTTCAACACTGCGAAGTGTAGCAAGGTTGTCGAGGCGTTAATAAAGCTGAACCCAACGAAGTATCTAGTGCTCATTGTGATATGATTCCTTATAGGTAGGACACTACACTACGAGTCAGACGAAGTAGTAAGGGAGTACAGGAAAACTTGCGGAGTTCTCCAAGGCTCCGTCCTCTACTGTGTACTTCGCCTGCCACAAGAAGCGTCTCGCCAAAAGAAGAAGAAGTAAAGACGAGGATTCGAATCCAATCTCTTCATACGGCGTTCTTCGTCTTTCAGATAGTTCTGCCATATTGTTCCCATTAGACCATCACAGTCTAGTATAAATTATTGTTATAGAATTTAGTCGAGGCCCTTTTGACGCGAAGCCTTTTTAGTGTCATTTTGCGGCGGGGATTAAACCTAGAAAAACCGTGTTCGTTAACTAAAATTTTTGATGTAAAACATCTATTGCCGCCTTGGGGTAAGAACGACTCGTATGCCGTGACAGCAAATAGCATTACGCCACGGTGACATGTCGTAATATCTGTCTTAAATTTAGTTGAGTTTAGTAACGAGCTGGATTAAGAGTTGAATTAAGAGTTTAAGTAAGAGTTTATTTGAGTTGTGATAAGTTGAGTTGAGTTAAGTTGATTTTTCAGAGTTTCGGTAAGAGTTGAGTTAAGTTGAGTTGCGTTAAGTGAACTTGAGTTGAATTAAGTTGAACTAAGAGTTACTATACATTAAAAGACCCGTTAAGAGTTGAATTGAGTTAAGAGTTGAGGAGCGATTTCAGTCTAAAGTTAAAAGTTGAGTTCAGTTAAGATTTGATTTCGAGTTTAGATCAACGATTTATTTAATGCCGCCTAATACCCTAGACAGACTAGCACCCTTAATCCGGATTATGACATCAGAATGACGTAGACTCCATTTTATTTCCATATCTTTTATATGGGTCTACGTCATTCTGACGTCATAATCCAGATTAAGTTTCTAGTCTGTCTCCGGTAGTAATACACCTTCAACAGCTAATATTCTGCATACATTGTATCTTCTTTCTTCTCCATGAAGGTCCATGGGGTCTCCCATGATGCACCTCGAAGTCTGATTTACGAAATTCAAAATGGCGGCGCGCTCGATATTCAAAGTGGCCACCCAAATATGGCCGAATTTGCCAATTGTGTTCTAATTTCAATGAAAGTGGGTATCTAAGGGTTGTTAAGGTTGCAAATAACGAACTTATGATCAAAACTTATAAATTGAAAATGGCTGCGCCAATATGGTGTAACGTGCCTAACAATTTCCCATCCAAAAAGGGGGTTTCAAAACTTTATGTGTTCTGTACAATGTATTATGTAAATATGGCACAAGTATTGATGTATTATGCATTATATACTGTGTACTATGTGCTATGTACTATTTATTTTATGTATTAGGTACATAATACATATTACATTCTTCACATAACTTTTGATGTAATACATACTTCCACCGAAAAATGCCAAATGTCTAAAAATGTCGCTTCTGTCGCGAATCCCGTGATTCCACTAATATGTTTCATTTTATTTCTGTTTTCTTGCTTTTTTGCTTTTAGGCTCTCTCTTACAATAACACAAAACTAATACAATTGTCGATAGGATCAAGGATCCGATCTGAGTTTAAGTCTTTCACATAAAATAAGAATCCATTGATTTTCCCTAGTCTTGTGATTCGTTATTTCTTTTATTATATTACAAATGATAGTGACTTCATGTTAACATGTTTATGAGGTAATTGTTTGTGGGGGAGATATACTTCCATATCAAGTATATTCATTGAATATAGCATCATTAGACTATCACTTATTTCCATTGTTTGCAAAACGTCTTGAATAGTAAAACCTCTGCTTATGTGAATACGAAATTGTTCTTGGAGCCACTTTTTGTTGAAAAGTGTAGCAGCAAAAAAAGGAGACTGAGGAATCATAGAGCAAACATTAAGATTGTTTTGTGGAAATCCAATTATTAATTACAATGAAAATTATGTTTTTTATGAAGCTTTAAAAATTTCGATATTCCCATAAGATTTTTTGTTTGTTTTATAGCTGAATATCCCTTCTTTCATAGGAATCTCACAGTATTTGGAGAGAACTCTGATTTCGTTCTTTTGTATTTCACCATATAAAAACGAATTTAAAATGCTGTGAAATAAGACAAACTGAAATTGCAAAAATATCCCCCCAAGTAGCCACAATGTGCCAACTTGAAACACCCAAGGTAACAAAATAAAACTAATCGCATAACCACTCATAAAGGTCCAAGCCAACTCCACTTAAAGCGACTCTCCCAGCTCCACAGTCTCCAGTTTTAAAAGTGCCCCAACATTTGTGAATGATTTCAATCTCACTCTCGACTTCAAACTAAACAATTTGTATGCGTGCCGGGCATTGTCTAAAATAGTGAAGCTCGTGTCTAGTGCAGCCCAGACCCGAACAATACCATAAAAAAAACAACTCTTTATGCTGGGCATTAGCATAATTTTGACAAAACTTCGTCTAGACTTTTTGGGGGAACGCAGTTTATCTAACCCAGCCCCGAAAGGTCAAGGCCGTTCAATATGGATGGCTGCTTGCTGTGTGACATAATGGACACCTTCGGAAACGGATGGCACGTGATGCTAATGCCTCCTCCCCACTTCCAAATAAATCGAAACGAAAATAGAAACTTGTTCTATTACGATTCAATGCAGACTTAAGACAGACCAAATCTCATCTCTGGACACTCATCAGAGCACCCGGAATAGACGGGACGATTCGATTTAATCACCTTGCATAGGCAGGAACTAGATCAGGCATGGCCAACATAAGGCCCGCGGGCCGGATCCGGCCCGTGTAATGAATTTATGTGGCCCGCGGACATTTTTTCAATATTAGCTGTCGGAGATACATTATCTTAAATATTCACCCTTATTCCACACTCCGTCGGAAGACTTCTACGACGTAAGCTTTACGCTACGACGTAACATATTCTGATATTCTGCACCAAAGATTCGGAGTGCGGAATGTCAAATTCGGGATTCGGAGAAAAAATATCATTACGTCGGAGTGTGGAATAAGGGTGATTATTTTGGATATCGATGCATGGAGGATATCGATGCATGGATTAAAGAAGCCATGCTCATGAACGAAAATGACGATGCGGTGGCGGTAAAAGTGCTAGTGATGAAGCTGAGGCTGAGAGGAAAATCAATGGATTTTCTGACAAATTATAGCCGTGTTTAATGAAACCGAAAGAAAGCAGAGCAGCTCAAGGCAGCTCAGAGAAGAGGAGTTGTCAAAAAAAGTAGGGCAAGAAATCTCATGAAACTCGAATTGCTCATGAAACATGAGATATCTCAATCTGGCTCAAAGTAGAGCAGCTCATTAATCACAACTTATGTATGTTAGAGGAGACATTTCAGAACAATCTATTACGCTTACCTCACTTATTACGGGACTGCGAAATCGATTCACCACGCAAGAGAAAATATTGGGAAAATTTTTAGTAATAAGAACAGCCACCTCGTATGAATAATACTCAGCAATGCTAAGAGACGCGCCTATCATCTACGAAAGAGAGTGCATCAACAACAAAGCATTGTTAGGCCAATAATTAGTAGAGCACGCGGGGAAATCAAACCCCTTCTATTGCAACTCGCATGTGCCTTGACCTAGTGGAGTTCTTTTCTGAAACAAGCAGAAGAGGCAGCCTGGCTAGCTTCTCGGACAAAGCAATTAATAGAGTCGAAAAAGGAGAGCAGAACGGCGAGTCGAAAAGAGAGAGACAAGTGCTGCGCGCGCGCAATTTAGTCCACTGATGTGAAACTCCACTCTTTTAGGCAGAACTTACTGTGCAGTCAGGCAATTCATTATTTTTATGGTTAGGTGTGATTTCATGATTCAAATTTGTGAAACGAAATAATTACGCGATATAACTGTCTCAAGCTCTCATTTAAATTTTATATTGCTTCAATTAGTTACGATACAATTTATGTATTAATACGGTATGTTATTGTATTTTTGTTTTTAAAAATATTCTATATTAAGAAACTTTTTCACTCCAGAAATGGCTTCCAAAAAACGAAAGGTAGATTTAGAGTGCCGTATATTTAATGAAGAATGGAAGTGGAAATATTTTTTTGCAATGTATAATAATAAGGCAGTTTGTCTTATTTGCAACTCGAGTGTGGCAGTTTTAAAAGAATACAACTTGAGAAGACATTTTGAAACCAAACATGCAAGTTACGCACAAAATTTAGACGAAGAAAGCCGAAAAAAAACAAAGCGCAGCTCTGGTAGTAAAATTGACTCAACAGCAAAATATATTTTTAAAGCAAAATCGCTTACAAGAATCTGTAACTGAAGCAAGTTTTTTAGTAGCAAAACGTATTGCTCAATGTGGAAAACCTTTTGCTGAAGGAGAATTTGTAAAAAAGTGCATGTTGGATGTTTGCAATGTGATGTGTCCAGAAGCTAAAAATAAATTTGAAAATATAAGCCTATCTCGGCAAACTATTGCTAGAAGAATAGAAGATTTAAATGCTAATATAAATAATCAGTTATTAAAAAATTTAAAATCGGCCAATTTTTATGCAATAGCTCTGGACGAAAGTTGCGACGTAAAAGATACTGCTCAGTTGTTAATTTTTATCAGAGCTATCACCGAAGATTTTCAAATTTCGGAAGAACTTTTATCAATTGTTCCAATGAAAGGCACAACAAAGGGAGAAGATCTTTTCCGAGAGGTTGAAAAGTGTTTTTTGGAGTACAATATTGACTGGAAAAAATTGGTGAATGTTGCAACAGATGGATCACCAAACATGATCGGAAAAAATATTGGGCTCATCAAACGCATTGAAGATAAACTTTCCGAAATCGGTCCAAGTCATAAAATTATACCCATACACTGCATTATTCATCAACATGCACTATGCAAAAATATTTTAAAAATCGATCATGTAACAAATGTAGTTGTGAAATTAGTAAATTTCCTACGTTCAAAAGGATTAAATCACAGGCAATTTATTGATCTCCTTGAAGAACTAAATACCAGTCATTTAGATATACTATATCACAATAAAATCCGTTGGTTAAGTTTGGGAAAAGTTTTAAGACGCGTGTGGGACCTTCAAGAGGAAATAAAAATATTTTTAATTCTTAAAGAAAATGAGGATTTTCCTGAATTATTAGATCCAAATTGGATTTGTGATTTAGCATTTTCTTTGGATATTCTCACACATTTCAACGAATTTAACAAATGTTTACAAGGAAAAAATTTATTTGCTCATGATTTAGTACAGAAATTAAAAGCTTTTAAAATGAAGCTTAGGCTTTTTTCTACAAATCTGGCTGAATGTAAATTTAATCATTTTCCAACGTTGCAGACCATATCATTAAATATTTTAAAAGAAAAGGTTCAAACATTTAATAAAAATATCCTTGCACTAATTACAGATTTCGAGGAGAGATTCGATTGCTTCAAAAAAATTGATAAAATTTTATCTATTATCCGAAATCCATTTCCTGTTCAAATTGATGACGTTCCTATTGATATACAATTAGAAATAATTAATTTACAATGTGATGAATTATTATATGAGAAATATCGAGAAGAGCAAGAAAATTTGTGTAATTTTTATAAACAATTGAATAATGAAAAATATGGAAATTTAAAAAAAATTGCCAAGACGTATTTAGTAATCTTTAGCTCAACTTATATTTGTGAACAAACCTTTTCTTTAATGAATCTAAATAAAAGTACAACAAGATCAAGATTGAATGATTTACATTTGGAGGCTGTGTTAAGAATAGCTACTACAAGTATAGAACCAGATATTAAAAAAATAATAGGCGATGCAAACCGCCTCAACACGTCGCATTAGTTATAATGTTAATTTGTTGTATTGATTTACTTAGAAATATCCATAAACAAATATCATAATAAAATTTTGTTTACTTAAAGAAATAAGTGTTTTGCTTAAAATTTTTTAAATTTAATATTTTGCCCAGCCCGTGAAAATATTTTTTTGTCCAATCCGGCCCAGAGGCAAAAACAGTTGGCCATGCCTGAACTAGATTCTAATCAAGATCAACTCGTTCATCTCGAAAAACTCTATGAAATTTTTCCGTCTACGCCGAATTTTTGCGGAAGCTTCAGTGAAATGTCGCTTCCACAAATGCAGAAGATTTTGCGTTATTCCAATTTTTTTTTAAGTTTAAACTTGACTGAAATAAAATAAATTTTCTCGTTTTTGCCCACTTTGAATTAAGCGTAAATTTATCGGCAATTTTCAAAGTAGATCTATTATTATTTTTTTGCTTTCCCAAGGAGACTCAATACTCTTACCAAGGATCGTTCAAGTCAGTCATTAATTACATGGAAACGAGATCTGGGCATTTTCTCGTTTTTGTGTGATCTGACGTCGTCTGTGTGATGTAAGAAATTCGGTGGATGTCGCCAGAGTAAAATGGATACCGTGAACGCAAAACACTTTTTGATTCACCTTAAATATGTTAAACACATGAGAAACTTCCAATCATAATTCGCCGTTTTTCGAGTTAATCTCTGACTAAAATGTTTAAGGAGAATTTTTTTTTGTAACTTGAGATATGAAGTGGAGCGCTTGTTGCGTCTTGAAAAGTTTGTGGCAATTATTGATCAAAAAACACTTTGAAAAACCAAGTTTTTAGGAGGGAAATCCATTTGAGTATTGGTTTCGTTATAAAGTAATAGTTTAAATCTTGTTTACAACGTCGAATAACAAAATCTTGGGTTTCTAGCTTGAACTAGACTTTTATCTAGTTTAGAGCGTACTAGAAATAATTTTTTCCGTATGTGGCATCAAATGGCTTATTGTGAGCTTAGCTTAATACAAATCAAAGTTCCATACATGCTAAATTCGAATTATCTACTTGAAAACTAAAATATTTGACACTTAAGTTCTTCTTCTTTAACTGCTCTGCAACCGGAATCCGGTCCTGGCCTCTCGAAACTGTTGTCTCCACCGGTCTCAATTTTGAGCCGATGTCATCCAGTTTGGCATCCATAAGGTCTGGGCGTCCTGGTCTACGTCGTCCTTCCAGCGGAGACTGGGTCTTACACACTCTCGTCTCCCAGAGCGATGGAAATAGCAGAAACTCATGCTCTTACCTAAGCCAAGCCTTTAGGGAACCCATAGTCCATAGATATGTCCCTTTAGTTGCATAGACAAATTTTTCGAGCGGGTGATTTGTAACAGAATAGTCCCTAACGCCGAAAGCGAAAGAGGATTGTTGGACTAGCAATTCGGCTTGAGAAAGGCAACATCAACGTCGGATCAAAGGAAGCAGTTGCGATCAGGTTCGCGGATGACATCGGGGTAGTAGTCGTAGGATGACGCCTCGATGAGATAGAATTGTGTACGAACGAAGCGATCTGGGAGTTAAAAGCACGGACGGAAAGCGCTGGTCTGAAGCTTGCTGATCACAAAACTGAAGCTCTGCTGATCAGCAAACAGAGAAAGCCAGTGTCCGTAAGCATCAAGGGAACAGATCATGCACTAACATCCCGCTTTAAAGTCCCTGGGAGTGATGATCGTTCGGAGGCTAAATTTTAAAGCACACTTGGAGGGCATGACAGATAAAGCGGCCGCCCAACGTTTGAGGTCCTAGATCGAGTCGTCGCCTTCTGAAGAACAAAATCACGTCCGGTGATACGCCGCATTCAGGATCACGTCCGACGATACGGCGGGGATGATCGCCATAGACATACTGGCTAGAGAAAGCATGCGTTCCTATGACCCAGAATATGTTAGAGTGAGCTTACAAAGGTACGGCGGCAGATTGCGAGGTGCCAATATTTCCGAGGCGCCAATATTTCCGAACTCCTACAACATCCAATGGCGCAAACGCAAAGTTCATCTCAACCTCCTTCCACACCCTCAAACTTACTACTAGAAATTGGGCCATGACGTGGCGTAGTGACCAATGTCATGACGGACTGGTAGTACAAAGGATGATCACTAAACTTAGAACTGACCATTTACAACGTATGATGTTGAACACTTCCACTTGGAACTTGCTATTGAAAGAAAGTGCGTGGAGATATCTCCTCTCACATACAAAAGATTGTGTACATTCTCCACTGGTGTGTAGGCAAGATTTGCTCCTAATCTGCTCAATTCAACTGCCTTCTCGTTGCAGGTTGTACCGGAGATTCCTGCGACCCGGTAAACAATGAATAGTGACTCTAGGTAAGGAAAAAAAACGTTTTGACCGATTTCGATAAGTTTGGAAGTTATATAAACCGTGCGCTTGGATAGTCGCAGGTTTACCCTAACCCGTGGCCTTACGTTCATCGGTCGGGCGACTCTCGATGAAGCTGTTATATGTATTTAAGAAGACTTCACACTTTCTACGAAATCATTACTTTGTGCCAAAGATAGTTGCAGAATTAGTTATCGACTACCAATCCTTTCCAACCAAACAAAAAAGTTTTGTGCAAATTTCAATACATCACTGCAACTTTGAGGCTTTGCAGTGCATAAATAAAGCAATATTCGCGCTTTTTGAAATGCCATAGATAAAAATTGCCACCAGTAGTGTAACTCAGTGCGGTATTTTTACTCTTCACAATAAATTCGTACTCATAAAATTCGACTGCGGCGCGATAGTCTTGTAGGATTTTCCAATGCGGTCATTTTTATCTGGTCAAGTTTCCCGATTACATACTTCACTCGTATGGAAATGAAGTCAGGAAAGTAAGTCGTAAATTTGCTAAAGATAAATTCAATTAAGCTACCGCACATGTACTTGTAAATAATATTAGCCCATGTCCGCATGCGCGCAGACATCAGCTTTTTCCTTGAAAAAAAAATTTCTGCGCGACGACAAAAGATAAAATATTTCGGGTATTAATTTTTTGGTGTGGGTGGGTATTTTCTGAGAAGTTGACGTATTTCCGGGAGAGGGGAATTTTGAAAATTTGTTGAATTATTGTGGTATGTTCGATGGGTCGAAGCGGAAAATAAAGCGTTGTAGAAGAACTTATGAAGTGAGTTGAGCAACAAATTCGAAAAAAGTTGTTCTTTCGGAACCAGACCCCAAAGAAAGCCTGTGGGTTTCTTATATTTTTTTCTGCCTAAAGGCTAGTCGCTTAGACTTGACTGTTCGAAGGGCAGACTCAGCCTCCTCAAGGCAAAGTCTGCAGGTGTTATCCTCCGCCCATAAATTGCAATTCATAAATTCTCCGCCATAAATTGTAATTCGGAGCGCAGTGTCCTGTAATCAAGCCAACAAGTCCCCTGACATCCTTTCTACCCCACCACCACAATTCCTTAGTCGCATGAAAGAGACTTGGACTATGACAGGACATAGAGGAACGAGTCAACAGGTTTGAGAGAAAAGTTCTCAGGTGCATAATAGGGCCAAGGAGAAGGAGATATATCCATCGGGTTCCAAAGCATTGTTTGGCAATTCGTAGCAAAAGTGTTTTTGTAGGTCGCTAACCCTCAGTCCAACCGACTTAAAATTCTGTTTTATGGCGCAAAGGACTCTCCATTCAACCTTCTCTCGTTGGCTGCTTTCGAAGAATTACCCGCGATGGCCCCGCGGTAAGGAGGGATTAGGACTTGCTAACAGACCTGTTAGGCGGTGTTCAACTGCAGTGACTCTTCCCGTGTTTTAATAGAAGTGACAAATCGGGTGCCACCACCTTCCAAGGCCTTTGTTAGTCGTTCGCCCCAAATGATAACCATAATCTGCTGATTTTCTTGCAAAATGTGTTATGAAAGAAGCCACATTTGTCACGCCTAATTAAAAGTTGTTCTTTTTTTCATTTATTAATCCCGAAAATCCCAAATTAAACAAGTAAAAATCTTCTTCAAACATCCTATATTTGATACCGGATTATCATGATCTAATGCCTCTTGATTCGAAAGCCCGGATCCTGTGATCTTAACCACAAAAAATACACACTCCTGGATGGCATTCAAACAAAAAGAGGGAATTTCACATAAATCTGCTACTGAATATTTCCGTCAAAAATTAAAAGAATCTAATCTAAAAACACTTTTTAGCTAAATAACAACAACAACAAAAAATAAGTTCGTCTAAAAATTAGTAAATCAGCGCGTATGTAAATCTCTTGGCAACATCACCTGTGACGCACTCTCACTCATTATGACAAATTGTCTACATGATCGAAAAAGGTGAAATTCCGGAATTCCTCGCGATGTGATAATTGTCCGCTAGCGCAAGTGTCAAAGAGCTTTACAAGGTTGGACAGTTCCATTAACCCCATCCGGAGTTCTTATTTTGGGCGTGCAAAGCCTTTTCAATTAGGCTAGTAGCCACCACACGATCATCTCATCATCAACGCTCAGTAAAACCAAAAACCTGACGCGGGCGCAAGCTTCTGGTTCTAAGTATTGCAGAAGAAAAAAAATTGGTGAAATATTCAATTCAGCTCTCCGATTGAGAATAGCGTAATTATTGATAGCTTCTAGCTAAGCGCGTTCATCTAGCTCTAGCCCCGGCGTTGCTGATCGCCGGCAATCCTTGAACTCTAAACAAATTTCAATGGCACTAGTCTAATGCGCCGTCCCCAAAAATAAGAGCACGGATTTTTTGGCGATGCTTTCAGAATTTATTGCGTGGCACACAAGAGGATAAATTATTTAAAATTTTGAAAATTGTCAAGTTTTTTTGTGTGCGTGTGTGGCATTCTAAAACGACATTTTTTTCTTTTTTGCTAGAAGCAAAAGGGCCAGAGTTATTTTAAATGTCCAACAGTTGGCAACAGTGATTTCCCCACCAAAAAAAAGTCGTTATATGCTCACCGCGACCGAATCTCGGCTTTGCGCCAAATTTCCTGATCCCAAAAACTCCTTTCACTTTGCATTCCAGCGGCCCCAAGTTGCATTGAACCTGAATTCGAGCGGAATGCTAATTCCGATGTAATCTGTAATCAAACGTTTTTTCTTCCACCGGACTGACTGTGAGATCTCGATGTTGGTTGGCGTTTCTTCTTTGGGTGCCGCTAAAACTTCTTAAGATATATGTATGAGCTCTGACAGGCGCTCTGGGCTTTTGCCCACATATAAGTGAATCCAGACCAGGTTAACATTTGATGGACTGCGATAGCCGGGCACTGCACCGGACCGGCAACAGCAAGAATTGGGCTTCATTTTCCATTCGTTTTTTTTTCGCACGGGACAAGTTCCACCAAACGTTCTAAAGTTTCACACGAAACCGTTTTGACGTAAAAGTCTGTCTCTTTTGGGTTAACCAAGATAAATATTAATAATTATAGTAATTTAAAGCATTTCGGCAAGTTCTGTATTTTTAAATATCGCAAATTTTGTCGAAAAAACCCTTAATGCAACTTTGTTGGTGAGAACATGGAACGAATCTTGTCCGGTTCTGGTAGCTTTGCTTGGCGAAAAACGAAGGGACAGGAAAGGTATAGATGTCGAACTGAAGATGTCTTTTTTTGTATGCTAACATCCAGGTTTTTGCGCATTAAATCATCGATGTTATACGAATTTGGAAACATGGTTTGGTGCTCAGAAAACAATTCTGGATACGCAACACGCGTTTCAATGGTTCGTGGAGGTTTACATATAGTTTTTGCCTAAAGGGATTTCACCGGAACACCATGAAAGTAGCTAATGGTACAAGATTGATTTTCGGTGGTCGAAAAATTTTTTAATACTTGCGAAATGTAAAACAAAAAAAACATTTTATTTAGTAGCTTGTGTTTACGAAATATCCTAAAATAAACATGCAATCAATTTTATTTCTCTTACAACATTTGTGGTGAAGATATACCTGTAATGGGTCCAAAAAGCACCCTAACATTGCTAGACAATGCACAAAAAAGCTCCTTCAAAGTTCGTTGGCACCGACGCCATTTCTTCTACCATCAACCCATTGAGCCCTCGTAGGAATGGTGTTCCCATGATAAAACTTTATCGTTACTATCATAGCGAGTACTGAGTCAGTTAAGTACTTGGATCTTATTCTGGAGCCAAAGCTGAATTGGTAGTTGAATATCGAAGAAAGGGCAAGGAACGCCAGTATAGCTTTCTATGCCTGAAAATAGACTTTCGGTAAAAGATGCGGTTTGGAACCGCACATGGTTCGCTGACTCCACCGTATATTTCGGCAGACACTTAAATATCGCTCCAGAGAGGACTCGACAGGGACCATGATGTCATGTCGACAGACGGATTCAAATCAGACTCCGATGTAGAGTCGAATTTTTTCCCCATCGCTTTATTTCGAAAATGCTACCGCATGCTAAGCTTCGCCAACATTTCCCAGGCAGAACTTCTGCCATCCTTTCAAAGTCTGCCAGTAATGTAGTCATATCCACGACCGGAAGGCAGAATAATTCTGTTATCAGATAGCCAATCGGCCATAAAGACATTAGGTTGGTACAGGGTCATACTTAAGTGTGTAGCGAGTCACAGAAACATCGATTTGGCTAGACCGGGGACAACTGTCGCAGGCAGACCGGCGGAGAATGTACAGAAGCCGCTGTGCTTACTAAAAAGACACATCTCAATGTCCTTTCTATCAGTAGCTGGCTCCAGATGGAGGTGCCTATCATCATCCATCAGGTCTACGAAGACTTGGCCTTGTTACAATAACAAAATATCGCGTGACCTATTCGTATAACACCCACTGTCCAGTGGGTCAACCGAACAAATTCTCTAAAGATGTCTGGCTCTGACCAATATCAGCCACCGTGTATTTGGATATCTCTTCTTAAAGGATCTTGGGGGAAGATTTCGAAGCTCAAAATGGGAGCTTTGATCCGGTACCTAAATAAGAGGGGTTGGATCTAAAATATCTCCTGTTTATTGCCTCTTTTCACCTCAGCGCCAATTGTGTCCCATGCTTCGGACCGCTGTTCCTACCTACATACTATGATAGCAATTATGCCACCGAAATTAAAGCTCTGTTACGTCCACGGCAATATTATAGCCCCAACAGCAGAGTAACCCACTCGGCTCGCGCACTCTACAGACAAGGAATGCGTTCCAAAATAGAACAACTCGACTGTGGAGCAATTTTTCGCAGTCAGTATTCCCGAACTCTTACAAGATTTCAAAAGCATAGTTCATTGCCGTCTGCTGCACAACATCCTCCGGACACCTAATAACCCCAAAACTTTTCTTTCCCACGTACTAAGCATACTACTAGACATTGTACGATGACAAGACGGACTGATAGTAAAAAGGGTGATTCCCGACCTTAAAACTACATACAATTCATACCATTTAAATAATCTACTTTTCTTCTCAGATTGTATTAGATGAAAGACTTGATAAAAGAGTGGACTCAATGTTAGAACAAGGACTTTTGAAGGAAATCAGGAATTTCTACAATGAACATTTAAATACTGAAAAGTAACGATCATAAATATTTTAAAAAATCTTTTAATCCTTTCAATAACACTTTAAACAGTCCTAAAGGCTTCACTACAGGAGTTCTACAAACAATAGGCTTTAAAGAATTCATCCCTTACTTGGAAAAATTCAATGCCGAACAGGATTTTATAATAGAAAATTACTTAAAAGACAGAAATTTTGTAATTACAGGTAAAAACATAAATAAAAATTTACTAAAAAAAATACTGAATAAAACTTTTTCTTACAGATGATATAAATGACACAGAGAAACCAGAAGGTCTAGATTTATTAAAATCATGTTTAGATGAACTTAAATTGGTTACAAGAAGATATTCTAAAAAACAAATCAAGTGGGTTCGAAACCGATTCCTTGGTAGTAAAGATAGGCAAGTTCCGCCTTTGTATGGTTTAGATACATCCGATGTTAGTAATTGGCAATCTGCTGTTTACAATCCTGCTGTAGAAGTTGTTGAATCGTACATGAATGAAAAGCAAGCACAATTGGCACCTTTACAGCCACTTGTGCATCCAAGTGCAGGATTAAATGAAGAAGTAAGTAATTTGCTTTAGGTTGGGTTTCTACACAGCATAGACTGTTTTGTAAATATAAAACATGACAAGATCTATGATCATAGTTTATGCGACATAGTATATCCCTTCCTTGTTGGATATGCATTTTTAGAATGCATAACATGGTATATAATCTTAAAAATTACTGTCAGAGCTACTGCATGGTAACGCTGGCTCAATAGGTCGAGGATGGAGGCAATTTCGTCGTCATCAAATAGTTGGCAATAGACCTAAAACTCTCAATACATTATTTTGGAGTTTAGCTAACAGAACTTACTCTATCAAAATCCTTGAAGATATCTAGAGCAACCAGACCAGACTCACTAAAGCGATCGATACTTTGGTTCAGGTGTTCTGTAGACAGTTTCTTTTGTTTCTAAATCCATGCTCTTTCACGTTCAAGATTAGGTTGAATTCAAGATATTAAATTGGCTCTTTCCTAATTATTGTCTCCATGGTGTTGTAAATGATAAAAGTATTTTCCATTTGGCAGTAGTTGAAGGGGTTGTTGGGGACATTCTGAGCTGAACATGTGAAGTTTCAAAGTCCCTGGCTGATCTCCGGAGAAGTATCGTAAAGCAAAGTGTTTGCGGATGGGGTTAGAACTTCCTTAGGACTACAGCGAGTGCATTGGGTAGTCCAATGGATTTGTTAACCCTTGCGGTATGTTGAGCATTGCCTCTGCGTCAGCCGTCGTAGGCTCAATCCATCTCCTCGTGGGCTTGTCTACTGGTCTTTTTCCCGAAATTTCTGCTACCATCTTTCGATGCTGTTTTTTCTAGAGTTTCCTATTCTGAACCGTCTGTTCTGAATTCTTACTCTATATTCATCACTTGATACAATGAGGTTTTAGTGATTTGGATTAATTGATCTGGAGCGCGTTCAAAAACCTTACTATGGTGAACCACGAGGTGAACTGTGGTTATGCTGCATTACTTCAGTTAACCAAGAAAGTTTATATTTAACCATGGAAGTTTTTGAACGCATCGTTGTTAACTACAGGCTAAAGAAGAAGAAAAAAATTGCTAATTGCTTCAATTATTTCGTATGTGTCTTCCATGTTCATTAATTATTTTCTTGTTCTTCTTCCCTGCTCCCGAGGAGGATTAAAATTAAACTACACCATGGTTAACCACGGGAGTTTTTGAAAGGCAAAAAGTTATGCTCGTGGTTATATTGTAATTAACCACGGAGTTTTTGAACGACAAAAGTTTACCATAGTTAACTATAGTTAACCATAGTAAGGTTTTTGAATGCGCTCCAGGAAAGTTCAGTTCCACCATTGCTTCGTGGATTTTGGGTCGTAGCGCAAGATCATATTCGCAAGCATGTCACGCCTAACTAATCCCTCTCCCGCTACTCCGCGCAATGGGTTTACAAACATTCGAATTTCAAATCCTAAATCTGCCACGGGACATCCTGTATTTCTGCTAAAGATTCTAAAATGGTATTACTATAACCCCAAAGTAAAGCCCCAATGGGATTATACATATATCGCAATCTAACCAACTCGAGAAAACTAGGATTGATTTTTATAATATTGTTTTTTTGTCAATTTTTAGGTTACCAATTATTGTGAAGTTTGCAAAAGACATTTTATTGGTGAATTTCAATGGAAGCTCCACTTAAAGTCAAACAAGCATAAACGAGTTAAAGATTCACATAATCGTAAGAAAAAAACTAGCAAATTAAACACTAAATAAACTTTTATTGTCAATACAATTAAAGAACAGTCCATTAAATGTACAAACGATTTTCAATTGTTTTGAATTTACACAACACATTTAATATTATTTTATATGCATGTATATAAGTTTATGTATAATATATATATTATGTATAATCATATTGTTTTCTTTTTAAATAGATAGTCCTGTATGCATAAATATATTATTTCAAGTAAAGTACTCTCGGAATGAGTTTTCCTTCTTTAGACATAGATTCTCGCCTAAAATAAAATTATTGTCACATACTTGTATAGTTTTAATTATATTTATTTTACAACTTTTATTCTTATTACTGCGTTGTTGGAAATTATATATCACATAAAATATATTAGTTTTTTTTTGTTTTTGTTGGAAATTTAAATAACAATTACTAATCTGTTCATTCTATTAGGATTAGCAGCCACAGCAATAGGACTATGGTTTTTTTTATGTGTAAATATATTTCTTTCTAGTACCTAAAGGATAATAACTTATAACCAGCATCTATCATCAGGCTAGCATCCGTGTTGATGCAACGAAGGCCAGCTAACTAAGTGCATTTTTTTTAACTAAGCGCTACAATTGCTTTTATTTTGTTTCGGTAGTTTGTGGGTGTTTTTTTTTTTGTTATTGTTGTGGCTAGATATGTTAACTTAGATATGTTCTTACATGTAACGCGAACTAATCACCGCTGCTTATAGCAGAATTTTAAATATTTTTTTTTTCAAACAGAATTGATAAAATAATTTTTCTCTTTTAATCAACGACATCAAGATCAACAATGATAATAACCAGCTTAGTATTTTTTTTATACGTTATTTGTTACAATTAAGTCTTATATTGTACATATTTTATTTTGCTTGAAAACAAGGTAATATTATATATTTAATTGCAATATTTAAGCAAGCAATATGTATTGGAAGAATGTATATTTTTACTTTATACGCATTTAAAGTTAATATGCCGAAAGAAAGTATTTTTTTAAAGTATTACATTGCAAAAACAAAAAAAAATTAAAAATATTTTACTACAACAAGCTTAAAGCGATTAATTGTAATTAATTTTGTAATAAAAGTCATTTCATAAGTTTTAAATCTTATCGTCAATTTCAGGGTAAGTTTTATAACATAAATATTTATAATAAATCAAAAATTATTTTTTTCCGATGTTAAGAGTGTAAATTATATTTAGCGGAAATGGACGCAATTTTTCCCAGGGCGGAGGGAAATGAACGGTATTTTACTATAGATTATCCTATATTAAGTGGTAGACTTGATTTCAAGTACAATTAATAATTTATGTAGTGCTGCTTTTGAGTTTAGAATTTTTCTTTTTGGAATTTCGCGTGGCTGCTATTTATATGTGAAGTTTACGAACTGCTAATTTTGATAGCGCTTTACGGAATGCAATCTTGAATATCAAAGAAGAGGGTTTCTTATCCTCTGCAGATACCTAGTATTTAATCAAGCCGCACTTTAATTTAATAAATTGATGAAAGCTACTAATCAAGTTTTTGGACTATCAAGGAAGTTAGAAACTAAAAACAACAAAACTAGATGATAAAATGTTAATGTCAGCATATCAGCCATTATAATAACGGGCAAAAACTAAATGATATTAACTTCAAGGTTAACTCAGAATGGGTAGAGTCATAGCAAATTCTGAAGCAATTTTAACTGCAGATTAAAGTAAGTCAATGCAAGAATCAGACCCTGTAGCTATAAATGGCAGAGAATACAAAAAGGAACCGAACAAGAAGAATTTGTAGGGACTCTCGACCCACTACTATCACCTCACTTGACTGGAAAAGATTTTGAATAAAAAACATAGTCGACTGGCACTATCCAAACATTGGCACAAAGTTGCTTGAATTGAACCTCGGCCTTAGACACCGCTTCACTCATAACTTCATTATAGCCGACACTAAGAAGGCATCGCTCGATGCAGACTTCCTTGCGAAGTTTGAATTAACAGTCGATTTCAAAAATAGACAATTAGTTAACTCACAGACCAATCTCCGGATTAGTATCTGCGCAACAGTCGACTATAATGCCGAGACCTCTATCTCGGCAACCCAACCTTGACAGTCGGTCCAGAAGGATTTGAACGTGTCGAACATGCTCGAGAACGCCAACTTTGTACGTTTTTATGCCTACCGACCATGTTCGGAGACCTTTCGAACCTGCATCGGCTGGCTTCATACAAAATAGATCAACCACATTTAATGTAGATTCTCACCATCTCTCGCCAAAAAAAAAATTACTTATTGTCTATGACAAAAGAAAATTAGTGGCTAATTTAATAAAATACCAAAATTTGATTCGATGCTTGCAAATCCTGCCCCGTTTAAATGATATTTCACTTTTTATTACACGAGACTCCTAGACCTCTAAATTTCTCTTGTAACTATTTCACAAGCATATAGATTTATTTTACGTAATTTAGAAAGTACTCAGCAGTCTGTTATTATTGAATTGTTCATCGCACAAGCACCACACTATATTACAAATATATTAATTCTAATGTACTTAAAAATAAATCTACCTTCACATCGCAATTGAAATCCTTTTGCTAATCGTTGTGCGATTTTTAACGTTCAAAATTACCTTGTTCAAGTGTTGTTATATTTCTTTTTTTTTACAATTTCGGTGGAATAGCTAAATTTAAAATTCTTATATACATGGTAAAAACTCTTACATATTGACTTATATTTTACAATATCGACTCTAATTACTCCTCTTCCTCGAGAGTTTTTTCTGGTAATCCATATTTAGGACAACACATACCTTCAGTACCATCTTGATTGAAACAGAAAATTGTTCGCTCAATTTCTGTTGGTTCGTGTGGGACAATACCGTGTACTTCTTTTAATTCTGCAGATGGGAACCAGGCTGGTTCTGTATCTTCCAATATATTAATACCTATTAATCTATGGATAAATATGTTTAATGTACAATTCAATTTCGTTTAATAATATTTTCTATTACCTGCAAAATGCCACAAATGGAATCCATAGTATAGATGCTGATACTAAGCAAGCTGCAAGTACTATACACCAGTGTGGCCATTCCATTTCTTCTGTTAATCCCTTAACAGAATTCCAAGCAGGATAAGCGCTACCGTTTGTCATTAGATCATAAAAGGAAGCAATAAGAATTGTTATCATAGCTATAGGTGACAGGTACTTCCAACAAAACATCCAATAAATAGAAGGACGGGATCCAGTCATAAGTTCTATATCATCAGCAAATCTTTTTTGTAGATAAAAAAATTAATTCGTTTAAAGTAATTAAAACTATTTAGCATTTAGGTAATTATATACCTTCTTACACCATAGATATAACTTATGGATATACATTCAAAAAAGGCTATGATCAGAAGGGAGAAGTTGCCAGCAAAACTGTCCATAAGTTGAAAAATGTAGCTTCCAGCGCCATGAGCAAAACACATGGACAAAATGGAGCATGAGAGGCACAAAACCTTTAAAAAATATTAAGTCTTAAAAATATTCATTCAACACGGAACTATTTAGTTTACCCCAATTATATACTCCTTTGGAAAATTAGGGAAAAGTTTCATATCAACTAACGAAGTAGCAACACCTTCTAATGTTCCGAACTGGGAATCAATACCCAAAGTAAAAAGCATAAGAAAGAATAATACTGCCCACAGCTGAGCACAAGGAAATTGATTGATGGCCTCTGTAAATATAATGAAAGCTAATCCAGTTCCAGATGCACTCTAGAAGAATCGTTGTTATTGTTTTTTGTTATTTTATATAAGAAAAACATTTGTACATTTGCCAACTCCTTTTGCAGGTCACATTCTACTAGACTATCGCTTTTATTACTTGCTATGAGCTCGTTCTTGTATTCCAAACACTTATCGTATGTTGCATGGGCTTTGAAACCAATCACTGAGAATACGACAACACCTGCAAACATTGATGTCCCACAGTTCGTCATTGATACCAAAATTGCATCACGATAGCAATTATTGTTTGCTGGATTGTAAGAGCTGAAAAATAAATATTTACCGTCTTGAGAATGTTAAATGGTAGTTTTTAAACCTATATTAATAGGAAAAGCAAAATACAAATACCAAATAATTGAACTAATATTTTGTTATAATTGTAGCCCGATTTACCTGAATGCTATTAATCCACCAAATGCCAAACCAAGTGAAAAGAAAATTTGTGTACCCGCTTCAAGCCACACCACCGGATCTAGTAAAGTTTCCCATCGCGGAGTGAACAAATGCAAAATCCCATCGGAAGCTCCTGAAAATTCGGTAAATTATTAAATCACATTCACTAATAAAAATAATACTTTATTCTTACCTTTTAAAGTGATACCCCTAAAGAAAAATATAATAAGGACTACATAAGGAAAAATTGCTGTTATGTACACTATTTTGCCCGATGAGGTGATCCCTTGCACCATGCAAATATAAACTAAAAACCAGGAAACGAGTAACGCTAAGGCCATGTTATAATTGAATTGTACCGGTTCATCTACACTAGGTGAGACCATTAACGTAGAACGATACCAATAGTATTGTGTTGGCGAAGAGGCCTACAAGTAGTTTTATCTTTTATAACATTCCCTTATTTATTTAAAAAAAAAGTTAATACTTACAACACATTCGGGCTCGTTATCATAAGTAAAATTTTTATAGAGTCGATTGGGACATTCGGCCCAAGGCAACGGAGACTCGAAACTATGCAGGAAGTAAATCAAACACCAAGCTATGATTGTGTTATAGTACAATGCTACCATGTAACTGACTACAGCTGACGAAATGCCAATTCCTCCAAGATACGGTGAAATCTTTACAAGGAAGTTGTGAGCATGTTATTTCATAATGTTTAGAGTTAGTACAAACCTGATTCCAAACACCAATAGCACCTTTCCTTAAACGTTGTCCTATGGCTAATTCTAAATAAAATATCGGTATTCCTTGAATTAACAACATGATGAAATACGGCACCAGAAATGCTCCACCGCCATTTTTCTGCGCTAAATATGGAAATCGCCATACATTTCCCAGACCTACGGCATATCTATAGAAATAAGGAAGTAGTAATAAACAATATTGAATATGAACTATAGATAGTAATACTAACCCAATCGTTGCTAGCAAAAATGTCAGCTTACTGTCCCAACTTTCACGTTCATCTTCTGGTTTTTCCTGAACAATATCCTCAGCTGGAGGTGCAGGTATTGGTGCTATGTTAGATTCTCCTAGAAATCCTTTATCCTTTTCCGGTGAAATAATATCTGAAATAAACGCTTGATTTGTAGCGCCGTACATTGGCGGTCCACTGGAGCCATGTTCTGCTCTGACAAGACGACCTCGTAGTTCCTACAACAATATAATATCGGATTTAGAAAGCGTTTAAGGTATTATAAAAATACAAATTTGTAGATGCTGTATAGTTAGACTTGGATTTGTCTACAGTACTTAGCTGCCGTTTTAGAGCTTAAGATTGTGTGGTTCTTCTGTTATTGGTATTTTGACAAAAATCACACATTTTGAAAAAAGCAAATATGGATCAATGCAGTGTTGACGATTGTGAATGCTCTACAATGACAAATCTGCCGGTGCTATCGCGACATAGATGTGGAGAGAATATAGCTCAGTAGGCTTCAGAACATCTGGCTGGTAATGCGCAGAAAATCGTGCGTAAAATTTATGGTATGACATCAGCGTAAGAATAACCTTTCGCTTGTAGATCCAATTAAGTAAATAAATCTACGAGGTCGTAGATGGTCAAACTTATGCTGCGATTATCGAACTATGTCAGAAGCATCAACTTGCGTGATAGCAGGGATGATACCTATTAACAAGCGAAGGATTGTATGAGTGTAGCGGCACGAGGTCTAGGTGGACCAACGCTGCACACATTATTGAAATTACCAGTTGAGAAAGACGAAAAAATGGTAGAAAATTTGGCACCGCTTACTGGTAACTATTTGAATATTTTGCGAAATCAGTGGAAGGACATCGAATTCGTGTTCATCGATGAGATTTCGCCGTTACCCGATCTAAGGATGGAAGTATTTCATCTTTGGAGATGTCGTGGCTAAATAAATGCCATTGAAATACATATGAGATAAGCAGCTAAAACTACTATTAACCTAGATGGATGGATTTACTGAGATCATGCTACACAACTAGCCGTCAATAAAAAATAGACTCACCGCTGGCAGTAGAACAGACTATGGTAGTCTTGTTGCATTATGGGATTAGTGCAATTATTGATGAGATTTTGTATTTCAGAGTATATAATTTGCAGGAAAACAAGTTCGAGACTCTGTATCTCTAATAATCTTATAACTATACTTTTGATGTAATAAAGATACATAATTATCTTAACTATTAATTCAATACTTAGATTTATGTTTATACATCAATTAAGCACTGAAACAAAATACTTACTCTTAATTCCACAGTATCCAAACTCCTTTGGGCTTTAATTGGCAAATCTCTAGAGCTTTGACGACGCAAAAGTTGTGCAGTGTTGGCCATGCCGAAAACAATTTGTGGAAAGTGACCGACAAAAGTGCAACAAACACAATGAGTAGTGACTTATTGCTAAATGCTTCTATCCATTTGTGATAGTCGTCTAGCTGTGCAAATACTATTTTATATAAGTGCAAAACATACATACCGCAAAATATTTTATAAACTATAGTAAAAAATTAATTAAATAAAAAGAAAATTAAAAGTTAAGTAAAAAGTGAAGTTAATTGTAAAATATGTTCAAAAATATACATAGTTCACGGAAGGTCTTGAAGAATCACAAGTATCACAAATAAATGCAGTATTATTGTTTGAGTATTGCACTGAAACAAATAATGCATGCAACATTAATTTGGATGAATTTGATATTAAGGTACAAAAATATATTCCGAAAACATTATTATTTTGTAACCAGAATACACATAATTATTTTTTTCATTACAGTATACATTACTACTATCGTAGCGATTGTTCCACCGAGAATCTCAACCAAAGCAGCCATGGCTTCAGTGAGTCTGGTGGGGTTTAACAAGGCTTTTGACAGAGAACGGCACCCAGCTCTGATGACCAAGCTCCAAGCTTTTGGCATAGACTTAGTTCTAAGAGCTTCCTTTCTAGCCGGTCAATCAAGGTAGTATCAGATGGCGTCGAATCCAACCCCTATAACAAATTAAATCAATATGGAAAAAATACTTCAAGGATTTACTAAGCCCAGAGAGCAGTGAAAATAATAACCCATTGGGTGTCGTAATACCGGAGGACGAAGTGACAATAGAATTATTATCACGGCTCGAAGTACAAGCTGCTGCGATGAAACAAAAAAGGAAAAAACCGCCAGGCATAGGTGGTATTAAAACGGAGCTACTCAAGGACGGAAGGCAAGACTTGTTAGAACAACTGCACGAGCTTATATGTGAGATTTGGGAAGGAGAGACCATTCCAGACGGAAGAAATCTGTCATATGCCCAATTCATAAGAAGGGAGACAAATTATAATACAAATATTACAGAAGAATCGTGCTAGATTTTTAAATTTATCTTAAAGGATAGACTGGAACTATTCGCAGAAATGATCGTAGGCGGGTATCAAGCAGGCTCCAGGAAAGATCGCAAAACAACCGACCAGCGTTTACTCCAAGACAAATTCTCGAAAAAAAAACGGGGAGAAGAGCGTAAACATATTCCAGATCTTCGTGGACTATAAGCAAGCGTACGACTCTATACACAGACGAAAATTCATAGAAATTCTAATGGATCTAAGAATACCTTCAAAGCTGACAATATTAATAAAATGCACACTAGAAAAGAAGACCTCGCAGGTGAAAATAAAAAAACTAGCTCACGGATGAATTTTAAATCAAACAGTGATTAAAACAAAGACGGCTTAGCTCCCATGCTATTTACCTTGACGCTAGAGAGTCACGTTTCCCGGATTATTTTTGTTCCCGGGAAACGGGAAAAATAAGTTCATTTTTCCCGGGATTCCCGGGAACCCGGGAAAAATGAAACCTATTAGGAATTAGGAGTGAAATGAGAATTAGGAGGAACAATTACTGTTAAAAAATAAATGAAAAATTCATTTAAGAAAAGATACAAGTAAATTTAATTCAAAAATATTAATAACGAAATAGTAATAAGAAAAATAATAATAAAAAACAATTATTTGAAATCAACAAACATAGCATGACTATTGCATTATAAAAAACGTAACATAAAAAAATATTTCATTATAAACTAACATCTAATGCAAGGGTGTATATACTAGGGTCGTCTCAAAAGTAAGTTCCACTATTTTTTTAAATCCGTGTGGTTGGCGGGAAAAGTCTGGGAGCCTGAGGGAATTCGCGCCTGGCTGTAGTGGCCGCACTGCGTGCTTCGATCGATCCGGCAGTCCGGTGGAATCCGTGGTAAAATGGCAACGTTCTTTTGGGATTCCAAAGGGGTGTTGTTGATCAATTACCTGCGCCGTAAGACCACGATCACAACTGCACGCTTTTGTGGGGTGTTGCAACAATTCAGAAAGGCGACCCAAAACAAAAGCAGAGAAAAGTTGACAAAATTTTTATTTTCTCGACGGATGCTTTAGGGCGGATTTATACAGTGCATCCCACCAACAATGAATGTTTTTATTTACGTTTGTTATTAGTTAATGTCGTGGACCAACGTCATTCGAGCTTTAAGAACAGTCAGATTTTAGGATGAAAGCATTCAATTACAATAAATACCACTATTACCTACAGCATTCACCTCAATGCTGTGATTGGTCCGGTCCAATGGATACTTTGTGCCAAAATTGTCATGTTTTAAAATCAAGCAACTGGGATGTGCTGTTCCAATGGCAATGGCTCCACCTGAGCGCCTTAACGCTTACGTGGATGGGAAATCTTCGTTGTCCAAATATTTCTTACAACTTCTTTTATTTCGATATGACGAGTGCAAGGCCGGGTTCCAACTATGTAGTTTTATATAGAAAACAAGGATTTACTTTAAATTTAAAACCTTGAAGTAGTTAGTGTTTTCAAGATTTTTAGAAGAAAACTTGCGATTTCAAACAATAAATTTTTTCCCGGGAAATTTAGTTTTTTTCCCGGGAAACCGGAAATACATTTTCTTTCAATTTCCCGGGAAATCCCGGGCGGGAATTCCCGGGAAGGACTCTCTACTTGACGCTATAATGGATTATCGGAAGAACAAATATGGAAAGAAGTGACACTGTCGTTAACAAATCAATCCAACTACATATTAGGATATGCTGACTATGTGGAGATCGTAGGACGATCAACAGTCATACGAAGAGTTGAAAAGATCGAGTGAGGAAACCGGACTACAAATAAATAAGGGACAAAACCGAAGCTATCGAGCTACTCGATCTTACAGAACAAGACGCCAAGGAAATCTGCAAATCGAGGTTCACAATATAAAGATAGTAGATAAATTCATTTACCTACGATCCATGATTACTGACAAAAATGAGGAACAAGAGGAAATATATAGACGTATCCTGCAGGCAAATAGATCAAGATTCGTGCACAGGAAAACGAAATTGATGTTATACAAAGTGCTTATTAGGCTTACGCTCTGCTACAGAAGCGAAATATTGACGATGTGGCAAGAATCCGAAAACAAAATCAATAGATTCTCTTAAGATACATATAAGGTCCTGTTAACGAAAGTGTTAGATGGGGAAGTAGAGGCAATGATGAATTGTATCAAATATATGAACCTGAATTAGCCATCTACATTAAGATTAATAGGTTAAGGTCAGGACAGGACAGAATGGACGAGACAAAGTTATCAAAAAAACTAGTATTCATAACGAGAAAGAAATGAAAGGACGCAGTTACAGCAGACGCAGGTATGACCCTAGGAAATTGTAACAGGAAACAAGCCGCTACAAATCGTACAAACGGGAGGAAATATTTAGAGGAGGCCAAGGTAGCGCCATAGGAAGGAAGGCATTAAGAGCCAAGTGATGGCATAAAAGAAAATGGCTGAAGGAGCAGATGACTACTTAGATGTATTAAGGATTGAGTCACCAGCTTGCAGAGTATAAGCAAAATTAATTGTTGATAAATAAATTACCTTTTTTGTGTTTCAGTAAATTGTATTTGGTATTTGTTCAAAACTGTATTGCAGCATTAAATTAAATCTTGGGTAAGACAGATATAAATTTGTAAAACAAAATCAAAATTTAATTTCTCTTTTAAGGCAATCGTAAATCTATATCGAAAAATTTCGTTAACTAAATCTTCCATGATACTCATAAAATTGTGTTTGTCATAAAGCGTTTTCGTTATAAACCTTAAATCAATTCTAGAACAAAAAATCAGCATAGTCCTCCAGAAGAAGGCAAGGCCAATGTTAAGTTATGCAAATTGAGGAAGTCTTCTTTTTAATACCCCTTTACATCCATCACATTCCTGAGAGAAACCAGCCCCTAAGTAAACTTTATATAAAAAAAAACCAGTATTGATCGAAAGTAATTCACCCCTCTAACGATTTATTTATATATGTATGTATAAAAACCGGAAATCGTTAAGGACTGATTTAATAAAAGCGAGTACTTGGTAATAAAATCCGTCTTTTAACGCAAGTTTGCTAGGATGAGACGATATGTCTTTTTAATTGTTATTAAATCCTATAATTAGCTTGGAATGTCTGCCATGAAGATCAAGAATGGGTGATTGCTACTTTGAACACGCACTAAATGTACGATGGACTGTTTCTGTTTCCATTAAAACTTGGCGCATGTATGACTTTTTTTTGTGGAAATGAAAGGGTTCACACCATAGTCTTTAATTTTTCTTATTAAAAAAAACTTTCCTTAATTTAATAAAAATGAAGATTAATAGAGAAAGAAAATTCGATTTTAATAAGTTCGCAACAAATCAAAATGTCAACATAAATCATTGATGGAATTATTATTGATGGTAGAAGCAGACAACGTTCTTCATCCAAGTAATATTAGTCACCTGTGTACTTTCTTCGTACTTACATATACATCTCTACAACTTCACAAGCAAAGAAAAAGTAAAAAATAAAAGAAATTATAAAGAAAAAAAAATTTACCTGAAATTGTGCTGATAATAAAAACTTAAAGTTATACTTAAGAACACTAAAAAGGTACAGTCAAATACATACGTTTTCTGAGTTCCGTCAATGAGTTTTGGTGTTATATAACAAATACACAACTTTCAGTCCAAACTACCATTTTGGGTATCAAATTTCACATTAATTTTTATTTTCACATTTTTCCCATTTTTATCTCTTTACTTGATATTTAAGTAAGGACAATGTATCTAGATTATTTAAATGAATTATAGTTTATGTAACAGGTCCTTTATAGGAGCTCAATTGATGGAAGCTATGAATGAAGCAATGCCGACTGCCTTTCTGCTGTTCCTTGTATACACAACATTCTGTCTATATTTCACTTTACTCTTTGCATCCATGTTAGTACAGGAATCGATCGATATTTGGTTGTAGGGGATGTGGGTGGGAAATGGCGCCAATATTTAAGCATCTGTCATTGTGTCCTACCGAATAAGTAATAAACTAGTGATTTTAAAGTACTATCCTTTTCGTAAAAGGGATATCCTTGACCGAGTGTGACTGTTGGATGGGTCCAAATATCTTGAAGAGTTAAGGATTCATAATATGTACATGTCTAGTAATAAATCTTTTTCAACATATTAAAGATTCAAGCAAGAAAAACAATCTTTTAATAAAATACAAAAGAATTTATAAATACTTTAACAAAAAATCAAAGCATTTTTGAAGATAAAAAACATCCCTTAATTCAACATAAATAGCACTTAAATGGATATGGCAACAGTCCATGTTCTTCTCAGATTATTGAACTCATGAGTGGATTGTAACAGACGTAGACAGAGTGTCTCTATTGATTTAGGGGCAGGCATTCCACAGAAAAACACTTATTTGTTTTTTTATGTGACAGAAATAAGCTTAGAAGTCACTCTTTGTTCGAATAGTACCAGTTCGTAACGTCGGACGAGTCATGATGAAATATCTAGTAGTAAGCTTCGTAAGTCGTAAGATAGGTAGACGATAGGTTAAAAGTAGCCTGGAGGGACCTGGATCAGGAGGTGATGAAGCTTGCATTTGTTATGTGAAAATCGAAGCTCAGGTGCCACCCTTTATACTAGCTGTCCGTCATGTCGATCTGGTCATGGTACAATGCCTAGTAGTAAGCTTAGAAGGATAGAAAAAGGAAAAGATACAAATACAGAATATCAGCTCCATATATTCAAAAGGAAAATTCTAAGAAGGATATTTGGCTCTGCCAGGATTTTGAATGGTGGAGAGAACTAGGAAGACGTTGAGACGATTGGAAGAAGAGATTTCAATATGCCTGAGCCCTATAAGTAGCGGCTATTAATAAGAAAGAAGAAAGTTAAGGGGAGGCTGAGGGATGGATACGGAGGGTACAATGAACCTTGCATTTGAACTCTAGGATGTTGTAAGCGTTCAGGGATACTGACTGTAGAAGATTGTTCCACAGTCGAATGGTTCTTATTATAACCGAATTTCCAGACGGGAGTGTGGGCGAAAATAAGGGCTGTATACTGTGAGAGTGAACCACGCGGGCTAGTCTTGTGTTGCGGGAAAAACGTTGCCGTGGAGGCAGAAAGTTACTTAATTCGGTGGAACAGGCATTGTGGTAAACGAGGTAAAATTTTGCCAGAGCTGCTAAATTCCTGCCTGTGGTGGCCTAATGAGTCAATTGAAGAGCAAATGGGGCCATTTTCCATAACTTTAGGAGCGCGATTTTGCACTTCGTCCAGTTACGCTAAGGCGGTTTTCGGGGGCCCGGTCCCGATTTGAGTGGAATTCAAGGCAAGGACGCGTGTAGGACTTGTAGAAAGAGTAATTTGCATCCGAGGCTCGTTGAGCAATTTGGAATATGTGATTATTCCAACGCAGATCATCGGTTAATGTTATGCCTAGGATATTAAGAGAAGGTTCGACCCCGAGTAAAAATTGGACTCGCCGGCTCTTAGCATGAAACAGGTACGGAACGCTCACACTTTTTTTTAGACTGGGCTCTATATGACGAAGAAAACGAGCAATTATCTTGGTGATCATAAAGGGTGCCATTAGCATACTCAGTAGCCCGGTTCTCCTTCGATTGCGTAGGTCAAGCAGCATTGGACATCGTTTGTACTTCCTTGGGGCACCGCTAGGTAAAACGACGCTTGCGTTTGGAATGGCCCATTACGAATACATTCATATCTGTAAGGCCGGCCGTATACTCAAGCTTCTAGTACGAAATTCGATTCGTCAATCGATCGAGAATCGAAAGCTAATTCGATTGTGAAAAAGATTGGTAGTCCGTAACGCAGTCGAATCGAACAAAAAGTACCGCCTATGGCCCCTAGTACGAGATTCGATTCGTAAATCGATCGAGAATCGAAAGCTGATTCGATTGTGAAAAAGATTGGTAGTCTGGAACGCAGTCGAATCGAACAAAAAGTACCGCCTATGGCCCCTAGTACGAGATTCGATTCGTAAATTGATCGAGAATCGAAAGCTGATTCGATTGTGAAAAAGATTGGTAGTCTGGAATGCAGTCGAATCGAACAAAAAGTACCGCCATTTGTAACGGAACTTTCTGTCATTTTGATGAAATTTCAAAGGAAATTTAGTTCAATGTTGTTTTAAGAAGTTGTTGGTGTTTAAATTAAATAAACACAACACACGCTGCAATCGTGAACTGTCATCGACTCGGTTCACTACAATCGAGAATGGGACTAGCACTTTTTCGATCTAACATTCGTTCCACTGCTTGACGAGAATCGCCCTAGGGGCAGCTATGCTTTCCTACCGGTTCGCACGAACCGTTTAACTTAAATCTTATGGTTCGTGCGAACCGGCTATTAAAAATAAATTTATTTTAAAATATTTATTTCCAAATTTGTACACAAATGACAAATAACTAAAATTTTATTGTGAATGATACAAGTTGTTAGAGGATTTTCATTGATGAACATCATAATTACGGATAGAAGAGCCAGATTAACCATCAAGACCTTATCAAATTTGATGACATTAAACTTAATTGGTCGCCCACTGGAAACTTGGTCTGCAATTCCGTACGTAAAAAGTTGGTTGAGGAATCATAATTCGGCTGATGATACCAGGGTGAAAAAATGTAAACCCAAAGAATACAGTGAAAATCAAGTAGCTATTTGGAAATATTTAAAATGATTTAATTAATTTTTAATTATTTTATGGATTTTTTATTTTTATGAATTTTTTGTTATACATACTAAGTTTCAGTCTTATGTAAATAATATTTGTTTTTTGAAATTAATAAATAAATAAATAAAAGTGTTTTCCATGCTGTTTAATTTTTTTTAGTCTACTTGGTATTTTCGTTGCAAAATAATTTCACTGAGAACCGGTTGATAAAATTTTGGGAAAGCATCACTGCCTAGGGGCCATCTTTTGTCTAGTAACATAGGAAATTAAAACAACGCTTATAATAACAAATAACAATTTTAATATATTTTATTCAAAAAATCCTAAATCGGCTTAGTAAGAGGCTTGCATTGGCACAAAGAAAAATTTACATATCCATCATATTCATCCGAAATTTTCAATAAATTTTTATAGGTTTCTATGCTTACAACATCGTTACATTTTAACATTAAAGCACCCATCTTCATTTTTGAAAAGAATTTACGAAAATATGAATAAATATCATCAACCATTTCAATATAATAAAATATTGGTTGCTGAAGTTGAGATCCTTGAATAAAAGTACTTTCTGTATCGAAAGGCAATTCCCGTGTTAATTCGTCGAATTTTTTTATTTTCATTTCTACTTTCTCTAGCCAAGTTTGTAGGAACCTACTAAAAGATTTAAAATTATCGTTAATATGAAAATATTCAAATTATGTATTAATTAAATAAATTTACTTTGATAGATGAATTTCTTTTATATGCGAATGAGATTCAGATTCAATTTTGTTGATTACTTCTCTTGCTACATAAGGTGGATATGGATTTCCACATGGTACACCTCTGAAATCATTATATTATTATTGATTAAATAGCAAAATTCATATCAAGGTGTCTTACTTCTGTAAAATTAATAAACGCTGACTTAAAACCCAAATTTTATCTATGATCTCTTCTTGCTTGATCAGCTCATCTTCTAAATAGCTATGGAAATCTCGAAATTTTTTTTCTATTTTTAATAGAGCCGTTTGGCATTTCTCCTCCTTTTCATAATCAACTTTAGTATATAAATTTGGATTAACTGCCATTTTTTCGCATTATTTTCTTATAGATTTTCGCTGTGAGACGATCAAGATGTAAAAACAAAATAGCGCTGTCGCTTCTAAAAACTGTCAGTAAACAAAACAGTTCTTCTTCTTCCTTTTCCTGCAACAAGTGTAGTGCATATCTAAGCTAGGTGTTTAGGTGCGATTGAACATTTCGCTCCGTTAGGCATCCGGATATCCGGTAATGTTAGAATTTGAAGTCAACTGAGGCTCTGGTTTGCTTGTACAATTAAATTTTCCTAATTTGTTTTTTTCCTGTGAAACTGGGCCGCTTTGGGTTTTTAATAGTCTGTGAACGTCTCCGAAATGTGCGTCAGAAAAGCCAAGCCAGCTTGAAAGAATATTAATGGCCATATAATATCATTTTTCAATTTCATTTCAAAATTATTCAATTTATTACTTATTAAAACTCATCGTTTTAAATTTTACCTGCACAATTTTGTTAATTATTCCCTGAATCTGATTAATCAAATTTCTTAACACTCCCGTTTTAACTACTTCCTTATTGGAACTGTTAGTGTGGTTATATGGCATTCTCAGAACGTTCTGAGAATGATTTTCGGCATGGCATGGCCCATGTAACCGTTGACCGGGTCAAAAAGTATTCCGAAAGTATTCTGGTTTCGGGAGCAAAATTTTGTTTGGTTGAGAATGGTTTTCGGAAAGAATGCCATGTAACACCTAACTGGAAAGTGAGGTTATTACCGTTAAAATTAAAGTACATTGGTAATAACCTTAATTAAAAGTTTTTATTACTGCTAAAATGTTATTATTAAATGGTGTTTTAATAGAGTTAACAAAAATTTGTTGTTTATTAGTTATTTCGTTAGAAAAATTATACATTTTCACAAATTGCATATTCTCCTTTAGAGGTAAACAATCTGAAATGACAGCAAAAATTCATTCTGAGAACCACCATATAAACTTCGACCGAAAAAGCATTTTCAGAATGAATTCAGTCGGAATACTTTTCGGAATGCCATGTAACCACGCTATGTCAAGCTTAATTTGAAGTTTGGAAGAGGAGAGCCGTGAATGCTATTTTAATTTAATTAAACGATTTTTTCGCCCAAATATGGTTTTTAAATGCCAAGAAGATAGTTTTCTTAAAGAAGTATGTATGCAAATATTTAAACATTTCATTCTTATTACTATTTTTCTCAATAGCATGTGGGAAAGGTCGTTTCTTGTGAGCCGGCTAAATTCTCCCCAGGCGATGGAAAATCTGAAATAGAAGGATTTAATGTAATTTTAGATGAAACTATACTTTTTCCTGAAGGTGGAGGTCAAGTAAGTGTTGATGATATTATTATTTAATTTGTTTATTGATTAGATCAATCAGACCGATTTGGGATATAAAGATGTGGCTCGAAAACGCTGATTAGAAAGGCAAAGAATTGCAAGGAGAAGTATTTGCTAGATGGCTATACTGTTCTGGCTCTGGGGAGCACCTTCAAAGGTTCCCTTTTTAGGGGCCACGCTGATGGCGCCAGGGGTGGAAGCAAATGTTCCTGGCCTCATCCTGAAATACTCGAAAAACTTTTCTTGTTGGTCGCACAATTCTTGAAATAACATTTGAAACTCATTTATCGTCTCTACTAGAAAATAACTGGTTGACATGCTCTATTTTCCACCATTTAAGCACAATAACTTCATTAACGGACTTTCAAGAAAATAAAATTCATCAAATTCATTCGGCTTGAAAACCACCAGTCACTCACTGATCAATCTATTAAGTGGCTAGAATGATTTCTATAAACTCACGTCTCCCATCATTGTCGGAGATAGTTAGAGATAATCAAAAAGCTATTCACCCCTCAGGCCGCAAGCGTAACCTTAACGTAACAAAATGGTTACTGTTGGACAATTGATCGTAGTTTTTAAAAACGTTCAAAATTCATCGTTTTATTTTTGTTCTGCGATCAAATACTCCCTTCTAAGTCCCTTGAAGCTATTTTGAACTAAGCAAAAGGAATCTCAAAATCTTATTAATTTTTGGGTAAATATTTTTTATAATTATACTTTCTTCAGCCTTGTGATTATGGAACCTTAAACGGAAAACCTGTACGCAATGTTATACGCGACGGATCTCAAGCCCTTCATTTTATTGAAACCTCAGAACCTTTTGCTGTTGGCGAAGAAGTGAAAGAAATTGTAGACTGGACACGAAGAACGGATCACATGCAGCAACATTCCGGTCAACATCTAATCACAGCGCTATTCGATCAAAAATATGGATATGATACTGGATCTTGGTGGCTAGGTACAGAAACGTCTTACATTGAACTAAACGCTAAAGATGTTACCAAAGAGCAATTAACACACATCGAAAATCTTGCAAATAAATTAATAATGGAAGGAAGAAATGTTATTGTCAATGTTACATCAAAAGAAGAAGGATTGAAGGTGAATACTTGTTGTAACTTTTATAATTTGAATCTTATAGTATTTATTGCAGTATCAAGACATACGAGCACCACGAGGACTTCCCGAAGATCATGTTGGACCAGTACGAGTTATTACAATTGAAGGAATTGAAAGTAACATGTGCTGTGGAACGCATGTATCAAATCTTTCCCAACTTCAAGCTGTGAAGCTCCTTAATGTTGAAAAATCAAAGGGAAAACTTTATGTTTACTTTTTGGTCGGTAATAGGGTTATTAAGAAACTAGAAGAATGTTTCAATAGGGAACTACAATTTACTTCAGTACTTAAGTGAGTGAAAAATCAATTATTTATTAAATTTATCTAAAATTTATCGATTCCTCAGAGGTGGACCATCATCACATTTAGAATTAATACAGAAAATGCAGACAAATTTAAAATCTACACAGAAAGCATTTCAAAAAGTACTTAAAGATCTCGCAATTTTTGAGGCTGAGAAAGTAAAGCAATTAAATCCTTTACCTTCTTACTATTGTTTACATAGAAAAGATGGAATTGAACCGGATTTCATAACTGTATTTTTGCGAAATGCTCCGCAAAATGTTTTTTACTTCTTAACCGTTTCTGATTCTTCGGGTAAAGGGCATATGGTGCTTAGAGGGGATCCTGAGTTAGTGTCAAAGTTTGGACCAACTTTTGCTGAACTTCTTGAGGGTAAAGGAAATGGCAAAGGTAATAACTTTCAAGCTAAAATAAACAATGCAAATAAATTAAAAGAATGCGAGCAAAATATAAAGAATCATTTTTGTGGTTAAATTTTATGTAATAAAATTTGTTGTTGTTAATTAAAAAAAAGGATCCTTTAATTTGTGTGAACAAATTGAATTGCAACGAACGTTTCAATTCTTTTATTTCTAAAGCAGAAAAATTGATTGAATTAGAAAAACACTGTTGAGAAGAACTAACTGCAATGAAATTTTGTAATTAACACGTATTGAACCATTGTGTTCATTTTTATAAAAATTGACAGACTAAAAATAGTCGGCCACGTCAGGATGGAGGAAAACCGTGTCGCAAAACGGCTCATGGTAACAGAAACTTCGGGAAATATACCAATAGGAAGACTCAGGAGGAGATGGATACACTTTGTGCCAGTTGGCGCAGAGGCAATTCTCAAGGGATCATCAAACTTGAAGAAATGCCTAGAGGCTCGATTTGGGCTATAGCGCCATTTGATGGATGGAACGGCAAGTGCGCACAGCATGAATTGGGCCAGGTGCTCGTCCTGTCCCAAGTCCTCTAAACGCATATTCATGTGCCGAATAAAGTAACCCGATCTCACAATGAAATAACACCAAACAGACAGTAATTTTGTGAAAAACTAAGATAAGGTCCCATGAGTATGATAGGAAGGTTCATCCTCACAGAGCCTCCATATCAGGATAAGACATTATACAACTGAGTGCGATAGAGCTTATGATTAGATTTAAATTGGCCTTACCTAAATAATCCCCGATTTGGTAAAACTAGAGGATGTTATATTGCTAGCCAGATTGCAAAATACAATTTGCATATAAACACACACTGTCCTCTTTCATTTATATTAATGAAACCCACGATTTCGTCGTTCCACATTTTTTACATTAACCTAGATTCGTCCACACAAAAAAATGTGTTGAAAGCTGCGTGTTTTTGTAGTCGAGAAAGCTACGATAAAACTAGCTTCTTGGAAAACCCAAATTTGCAACGAAAACATTTTAAATTGTATGTGATTAATATGCATAGAAAGCGTACTAAATAATCGAACCTAGGCGTTAACATTTATATCAAAGTTAGGTTGTCCCCGACTGCAATACTCAACAAGCAAAAATTTAAAAACCGAACAAGCCAAGTTGTACTACGAATTTTACTTTTGCAACAGATCACCAGTATTTCTAGTAATAATAGTTATTAGCTGTTCTAGCCTTCAACTACATGACTTTTGAGTAGTCGTTCTTGCTGACATTTCAATGCTTCCAACCACCAGTTTGCACCCCGCCAATTCTTCATATTTTACCCTGGTTCATTGTCAACACTTGGATGTTTGGGTTCAGTGTATTACCGGCTTCTTAAGGTTCCAAACTTAATTTGGTCCTGAAGAATAAATATCAACACTTATCATACTTAATAGAAGCCACTTCAGGCAGATTAAAAATCAACACATTTCCTGACGAACTTTTATTTCACATTTAATATCAGGCAGATGTTACAAGAATTCCTTAATTAAAAATCATCAGAAAATCTAAATAAAACAAGTTATTTATTAAAAAATCATTTGCAGCATTTTATAAAAAATATTACGTTTTCTTATAACTCTTAAATGCTAGCGTAGTCTTCTCGCTTCTCTTTCCGATTCAAGAAGTGTCAAAATGTCGCCTTCTCTGACGGGTCCCTTAACGTTGCGGATAATTTGTCGATTTTGTTCACCAAGGAATTCAACTTTTACTTGGGTACATTGTCCCTGTGATCCGGTACGTCCGAGAACTTTAATAACACGCGCTAAGACGACTTGTTTCTCCATTTTCTATTTGTTTTTTGAAATTTTTTGATAGAATTTCACGTGCTTCAGCCTTATTAGACAGATACCAGGAAGCAAAAGGGGATTTTGAGGTTAGAAATTGTTAAAAGTAAGGTTCGATTCTAGCAGTGCCAAGTTTCCGGTTTTTATGCTTGTAGTTAGATATGAAGCAAAGCCTACTTCACGAAATTAATTTTATTCGTTTTTTTTAATTATAGCAAATTTATTTTTTAACGTTCAACACATATTCACCCACAATTAATAGATTAGTTGTTATTAACTGAAAATGTCTGTCTAATTTCACAAAACCATGAAATGAGAAAAAAATAATCCATCACTTTTTTCCCGGAAACTGCTATAATTGTAATTGAGCCAGTTCACACGATGCCATAAGTGTGTTGAGTTAAACCGGTTTTATTCGTTAATTGCTTGTTTCCTCCTCTCTCTTATTTTTAAAACGGGTTTTACTTGCCATGAATGAATCTTTGCAACTTTTAAAAACGGGCGGAACAGGAGCGCGTTCAAAAACCTTACTATGGTAAACCACGAGGTAAGCTGTGGTTATGCTGCATCACTTCACTTAACCACGAAAGTTTATGTTTAACCATGGAGGTTTTTGAATGCACCGTGGTTAACTACAGGTTAAAGAAGAAGAAAAAGAAATAAAAACAAAATTTTCCATAAAATAGTCCCCGCTTCAATTATTTCATTAATTATTTATTTGCAATAATCCCACAAATCCCACTTTAATTTGTTCATGTGTTTAACATTAAAACAGCTGCCTGTTTTTATTCTTCTTCTTAACTATCGCTAACCATGCTCCCGAGCAGGGTTAAAATTTCACTACACATATTCTACAACCCTATTGAGTTCTATACTTTAGCACAGTGGAGACTCTCTGTCAAAAGTTTTTAATTTGTGGAGACTCCTTTTAAAACGCGGCTCCACGTAGGTATATATTTGTTGCTTGAAATTCTTCAGTGGTGGTGACAGGGAGTGAAAGTTGCGTTTTTTCTGTTTTAGCATAGCAGGCAGGAATACATCGGCCGACACATCACAAATCGAAGAGCACGAGTCTTTTCTCTCCAGGCTAGACGTCAGTCACTTCACAGTACCGTGGTGCAGTAAGAAATTCAAGTGAAAAATTGTTTTAAAAAACGAAAATCAAAATGAGAAATTATGTGTTTCTGTTGCTATTTGTGTTACCGACAATAATTTGTACATTTAATGCACGTATGTATTGTATTTTCTTTAAAAAATCCAATAATCCACCATCGAAAGTTTTGGCCACTTCATATACGTGGCACACATCTTAGATGGTAGATTAGAAATTTAGTTGGTTTTTATTCTGAAACTGGTGTATTTTTTAGTAAATAAGAAGTCTTGTTATTGAGTTTGAAGCGCCTCGGAAATTCTAACCTTAATTTTTTTTCCATTTCCAGCAAACAAAATTTTTGCCTTTGCAGAGGACGAGATCGAGGATGAGTTAGTGGATGTTGACAATGAGGAAGGCGCTGTCGTTGGGGACGATGTAGAACCAGAGGAGGAAGCTGAAACAACGACTTCGCCAAATGCTGATACATATTTACTATTCACGAAACCGTTATACACTCCTGGTGTTCAGTTCGATCTACCAGCCGGACAACCCGTTGAATTTTTGGTAGGATTCGCAAATAAGGGAGAGGATGACTTTTTCGTTGAGAGTGTCGAGGCTTCTTTCCGTTATCCAATGGATTTCAACTACTTCATACAGAATTTCTCAGCAATTCCGTACAATAAAGAAGTAAAGCCAGGACATGAAGCTACCGTGTCATATTCATTCCTTCCCTCCGATTCGTTTGCTGGTCGCCCATTCGGGCTTAATATCGCCTTAAACTACAGAGACTCGAACAATGCTCAATTCTCGGAAGCCGTGTTCAATGAAACAGTTCAACTAATTGAAATTGACGAAGGATTAGACGGAGAAACTTTCTTCTTATACATACTGCTTGCCGGTATTGTCGTACTCCTATTAGTGCTTGGTCAACAATTCTTAGTAGGATCAGTTGGTAAAAGGAAGCGCTCTCAAGCACCCAGAAAAACTATTGAAACTGGCACTGGAAACAACAGTAATGTAGATTATGATTGGTTACCTGCTGAAACATTGCGCCAAATTCGTAAGTAGAAAAATCGTTTTTTGATCATGTAATTTTTTTTCGTATACTTACATAAAAAATAATTTTTAGAAAAATCTCCACCTAAAGTAAAAACTTCTCCAAAAACCTCGCCCAAGCCAAAGCAAAGTCAAAGCCCGAGGCAGAGGAAGGCGAAACGATCCGCAGGTTCCGATGACTAGAATTAATTTAAGACTGTAAATTTTTTTATATGCAAAATCTTTGAAGAATTGTCTTCGTTGCTAGAAGGCTCATAACTCGAGCGGTTTTTGTTCTTTAGGAAAATAGTTTTTTTTTTTTAAATTTTATTAAAAAAAATAAATCATTCATCAAGAAATCATACTACAAAAAAGCATTTGATTCTATTTATTAGATATGCTTTCTGTTATTGTCTTTGTAAGATTTGTAGAAGCGATTTGTGAGACTAGTTTTTTTTTTATTTATTGATAGAGTTACTGAATAAAAACCGTTGAAAATTCAAGAGATGAGGTTTTTTGGATGGTGCATGGCTACTTGGAAAACAAGTACATTTACAGAGTGCTGAGAACCTAGTTGTGTTTTTGCGCGAGGGTTTTTGATACATGATTGGGCGAATTTTAAAATCCCACATGAGCTCCATCTGCGTAAACAACTTAAAAAGTAGAAATTATTTTTAGAAATCGTGCTTCATCTACTGGAACGGAAAGAAATATTAAATTAAGAAAGTTATTAGCGCTAGCGGCAGTTCTCAATTGGTCGAGTTAAAGGAAAAGCTGTATGGATTTTCTAGAAATCAAAATTACTCCAAATTTAATCTTAAGTATAATTTTTTTTCGTTCTAATAAGAAATGGAATCCCATTGATAGAAAGTCACCGCTTTTGAAGGTGAATAAATGCCAATTAAAACCTCAAAATTTACCTATTTATTTGCACGACGAAGGGTGTTACACGGACTCATATGCAACATTTTGGAGGAAGAAGTTATACCAGATGATTGGAAGAAAGCGGTAACATGTCCAATATACAAAAAAGGAGATAAATTCACCTGTAAAAACTACAGAGGCGTGCTTTTTCGCAGCACCAGTTTCAAAACCATCACAATCCTTGTAAAACAAAAACTAGTACCCATAGCGGAAAGCCTTATAGGAGAATATAAAGCTGGTTTTAGGACAAACAGGTCAGCATCGGGCCAGCTGCTGACCTTAAAGCAAATTCTGGAGAAAACCTGGGAAAGGAATGTAGATATATACCAGATATTTGTCGACTTTCAACCGGCATATGACACTAGATTTTATCGGAATTAGTAGTCCCCTCAAAGCTGGTACAACAAATTCGCAACAAATAGCTCACTGGCGAAAGTAAGGATCCACAATGCTGTAAAAGAAGGGTTCGAATTCGAAGTACGACAAGCGCATGGCTTTCAACCTCGCCCTAGAATAGGTGATAAGGAAAACGTCAGTCCAGGGAAGTGCATCAATAGCAACACAGTCGGTACAATTACTTGGTTATGCGGATTACGTGAACATCGTTCAAAGGTCCTTTTTGGCAGCAAAAGAAGCTTATGTCGAACTAAAAGAGGCAGCAAAGGACATAGGCCTGAAGATCAATGAAGAAAAAACGAAGTCGCTGCAACAATGCAGATCTGGAAGATTTAGAATGTGAGGAAATATAACTATCAACGAACGCTACCTAAAAGTAGTCGATCAAACAGTCTACCTTGGTCTACAATTACAAAAAGAAACGAGGAAAAGGAAGAGATAACTAGACGAATACTACTGGCTAATAGAGCCTTTTATGCACTGCACTTAAGATGTGGCCTGAAAATCAATGTGGTCTTCGTGGCTTGGAATCCACATCAGGGTAACATTGTTCCTGTGGAGGAATTTCAGAGATAGGAGACAATCCAGGACAGTTTTTGATGACACCCGGTGTGATTTAATGGCCAACAGCTTTACCGTCCAAGAAAATAGCAGTGTTAGAGCTGTTTGGAACTCGATTAATGCAAAGCTGGGCACACACAGGTCGTGTTTCCTCGAAAGAGGAGCCTGCCGTGCTGCTATTCTGACTGACCTCCAGTAATTGTCTTAAATGGTTCGTCCAGGGTGTCAGGTATGGTATCGGAGGTTTCAGGTTTAGTTCCTTGCGAATCGATAGGTGCTCCACAGGGTCTCTGGCTTAAAGGAGAATAGCCCCCGTAGGCGCACAATCATGTCTAAGCAACAAACCACTAGGCAAATTGCTGAATCTGTTCAAGCAGTCTGGCCAATACCTTACCAAAAAAGAAGAACAGAAATCTGCTGAAGAGGCTCTTAGGTCTGTTTAGAGGAAGTTGGTGGTTTCTGCTACGCTCCCTATTGGCCGTAGATTCCCATTGGTTAACAACTCACAGCCAAGAAAGTGCGTGAACAAAAAGTTTTGACGTGCATTTTGCTGGTCCTTGGTGAATCTCCCATCGTTTCTCAAGATTATAAACTTACAAGGATAAACTGTAGCAAAGCAAGCAATTTTTACCAAAGTATGGCAACATAAACAAACAGTTACTATTATTAAATGAGTATTATTATTGACTTATAGAAATACATAGAATTAATTCGATATTATTGGTATTATGTTTTCTATAAACCATTCTCGTGTAAATTGCAAATGATTACCTTCGCATTCTAAAAACATTAATTTCCCTTCATTATTCATTTGCCTTAGACCAAGTTTATCCTAAAATCGATATATTTTAGCACGATTAGAGCTCCTTTTTTGTATATATATATAAATACCTGTCGATAAATTTCGCTTTGCTCTAAAGGAAGAATTTCCTTATCTTGTCCAGGCTTGTAAAATTCAAACCATTGTGATTCTCTAGGTTGTACAATTGTGTCATTTATAAACTTTACCATCACAAACCTAAAATATTTTACTAATTGTCTTCAGCATTATTATTATCATCACAACGCTACCTCTCTAGTTTTTGTAAATTATTTATATAACTTTGATTAATGTCGACCTCGTTGTTGATATCGCTTAAAAATGTACTTTTCTCCTTATAAATATCTTCATGTAAAGGATCATGCCAATACGTTGCCTGTGTAAGTTCTCTTTGAACCCATCTTTAATTTAGAATAGATGTATTATTTCTATTTATTTTAATTAATTATAAAATTTACTTTTCGTATGCAGCGTGGTTTAGTAATTCCCTAATATATTCGCAAGTCTTTTGGCTAAGCGATGGACAATTTGGTAAACCAAATACGCCTTGATGTTGTCCTCCAATTGATATTAAATTAATCATAGGTGGATTTGGACAGCGTTGTGCAATAGCTCGCCTGTATAATACTTTGATGATGTGTTGCAACGTTGATTAAGTTAAAAAGTATACTTACAAAAATTGTCCTCCCTGAGAGAATCCAATTGCATTGTAACCATTTACTAACTGGGGATCATTTTGAATTTGATTACAAACATCTTCGATTTGCTTGTTTGGATGAATAAAGAATCCGCTTTTATAGTCTTCAATCAATGAACCACCAATTTCTAGAGATTTAACGTATGTATGTACGTGATCTTGCACCAATTTTTTAACAGAGCCCAAACTAAATGGGAAACAACAAGTATCACCTGTAAAATAATTATTTATTAGTTAATTTATGTATTTTAAAACATTCCTTATTTAATTAATGAATAAGTAGCGCTAGAGCTGAGTAAAAAAGCTTGTGTCACAGCTCCAAAAAAGCCGATACGAGACGAACTTTCCGAGCAGGTTCATCTTCACTCATACGAGCTAGATGCCCTGCCCCACCGGAGCCTACCGAGCTTTATTTTCTTTAAAACATATCTGTCGCGAGAGCGCTCGTAGATCTCGTCCTTGTAGAGTCTCCGGAATCGCCCCCTCGTTGTTTTTGAGCCGGTTTATGGATCTGCTAAATCTTCTAAGCAGGGTAGGATTATCACCAGATATTGGTGAAGCCTCCAATTCCTCGCCATTTAGCAATTCATAAAATTGCTCTATATAGGGATACGGAATCGGTACTCAATTCTTTACTCATATGAGTATTTTGCTTTCGATTCTACTCATATCAGTACTCGATACTTTTGATCGAGTTATTGTACTCGTATGACTACTTACAGGCGAGAATCGAGTACCAACTACCATTTGTAGTCAAGTCAGAATTCTCAAGCTAATTGCAAGTTTATCTCAGTCGTAAATGTTTTCCAAATAAACGCTTTACACATATTTTCTGTCTCAATTAAGGAGAGTTAAGGGCCGTTCACATCTCAAACGCAAGGTGAAACGTAAATTGGAACTCTTTTATCGAATAGAAGTTTTTATGCTACCTTCTACCTATTCACCAACCGGAATCTACATTCGGGCAACAGAGAGAAAAGCATACAAATTTCTGTGCGAGCTCCAATTTGCGTTTTGAGATGTAAACGGGTCTTTATAGCTTGGAATTTATATCCCATGTAAGCTACATAAGTATTTGTAATCTGTCACAGCCGGAAATCGAGTAATGCACACGCTAAGGCAGGTCGCAGGTATAAGGCAACTCTTCGTTGAAAGTTATCAAGTGTGATGAAAAATTTGCACTTGTTTGTTCCATGTATCCGAAACACATTCTTTCGTGAGAGAGTAGGTATATTTTTAAAAAAAGTACTCATTGATTCTCAAGAAATCGAGTATTTTTGAACGAGTAAATAGTACTCGTTGAGTAATTTTCTTTCGATTCTACTCATGAGTATTTACTCGAGTACTTTCCATCGATTCCGTATCCCTATCTGTATATCACGAGTATTACGGAATAAATTTGAGCAATTACTGCAAATATAATTATGCCAAATATTCCCAAGAATAATTTACTTATGTTTTGTACACAAGGAAATAACTTTAATTTTGATATTTGGAAGTATTATGTGTATCCAATCACGGAATGCGATGTCGGCCGCACATAAAACCCGCGAATGTTATCAGATATTACAAGCATTTTAACAATACTGTTCAAAACCGCGAAACTCTGGTAAATATTTTAAGCTCTAATATACAGGTTCCATACAATTTGTCAGATAATAATCGACCGAAATTACTTTCAATTTGTGATACTTCGCTGAAATGTTGTAACACTGATTTAGTTTTGGAAACAATGGCGAAGCGAAATGTTTATGTGGTGCTTTATATTTGGTGGGGTTATATAAATAAATTCAAAGTAAATAAAATGATAGGAAAGAAGTGATCAGAATTAGTTATATTGTTATTAATCATTAATACTTTTTGTTACAAGAATCATCATTTGATGTAATGGGTTTGAATGTTTCAACTTCCCCAAGAATCAGGTTTGCGACAAGGCGATGAGATCTAACCAATACTTTTTAACATTGCTCTGGAAGAGAAGCAGAACTTAATGGAGCAAATAGCATCTTCACAAGAAGCATTCAGATTCTACCCTTCGCAGATGTCATAGTCATAATTGGACGCAAAGCGCAAGACGTAAAGGAAACCTTTTCAAGAATTTTAGAAAGCTTAGTGAACTTCAATCTAAGAGTAAATGACACGAAAACAAAGTATGTGATTATATCAAAAAGAGGATAAGGATTAGGGCGATCATAGAGTGGAAATTGTAGATAATTTTATTTATTTAGGGACAATGCTTACCGCAGAAAATAAGATAAAGGATGATATCCATAGATGTATCGTAGCCGCTAATAAAACCCAATTCGCACTAGTCCCGATTCTAAAGAAACAAGAAAATTCAAGACAATGCAAAGTGAGAATATATAAAACATTAATCCGCCCAGTTCTATGCTTCGGGTCTGAGGCTTGGACATTGACCAAACCAACAGAATATCAGCTCAAATTCTCCGAAAGGAAAATCCTAAGAACAACTATTTGGCCCTGTAAGGGTTAACCAAAACGAGTGGCGCATTAAAACAAACGAAGAGATTGAAGAAATGTGTGTCGAAATAAATATAGTTGCATACATAAAATTAAGTAGACGTCGATGGGCACGAACTTCGCAAGAAAGAACGCAAGCCAGGATTTTGAATGGTAGACAATCAGGATAAAGAAGTGTAGGGCGACCAAAAAATAGGTGGAAGCAAGAACTAGAACAATTAAGGCCTTTCTAGTTAAGTCACTCAATTTTTGAGGAAACCAAAAAGTGCAGAGAAGTAAATTTGAGTTGATTGAAGCGATCAATTACGCGCCAGTCAGCCGGGCCTAGTCATGACGGACTCTAGACGGACTATAGACGGACAGTAGTGCAAATTCATATAATAGTAGTAAAGTAGGTTTTAAAATAAAGTGTCAAGTTCTGTAAATTTTTATAGGTGGATTTTCGGTTTTATGTAAGAGCTGACTTTCCGAATCTACTCAGCAGCAAATTGATTCTCTTGATTTTAACTAATGGAATAACGAATATACACTTACATTCTTAATTCTATGTATTGTATCATAGCTTACGAAATATGAAGATAGATATTTTAATGGAATGGACAATATATCTATCATATAAAAATCAACACTTAAAGTGATCTAAAACAATAAATTGTTCTTACCCATTCCATGCCAAAGCACAACCGGCTTTGGCGTTATTGGTATGTCTCGCGTTTTTCCATATTGGCAAAGCCATAAAACGAAGAGCAAACTTTTCAAGAAAGACATAATTGCGTTGTCAGCACTTTTAATTCAGTAAAATAATAGGAAAGTTTGCATTCGGCTATCACTGATAAAAAGGTCGAATGTCAACGGAATAAACACTAATCAGCTGGGGGCAAAGAAGGAAAACACAAGACTCCCCAATCTAGAGTAATAGACTTTAAGATGCGTGAAGTAGTAGAGCATTTAGTCTACAGCATGAATGCGTTTTAACGGCCATAGTAAGAATACTGCGCAGCTGCATTTATAGAAATTGTATTTTGGTTTTTTTAAGCGATGGTCCTTACAATTTAATTCGTCGTCACTGTGTCAAGTGTTCAATCGGTTTCGGTTATTCGTCAAAGGATTGTGGTATTCCATTTATAGTTTGGATGCATAAAACTAGTTGAAAATACTGTGGCCACGGCGGGGGCCTATTGCAGTATAAGCAGCTCCACTATCTCAATTCAGCAATATGCATAAAGTTTTGTCATTTAAGGTACAGGCCCAATGTAAGCTGGGGCTGCTATGCTTACCTCACTGATTTTGGGAGATTGCAGCAATAATGCGGCGAACACAGAAAACGACAATCCAATGAAAGCTTAAAGCTAATTATTCTAGCCTATTCTAATCTATCTAACTTACTGGTAAGGTAATAAATAAATTAAGATTCATCGTTACCGCGAATGCCATTTTTGGAGGTGACACACGATAAAATTCGTCGTTATCGGAAAATTCGTCGTTATGCTTTGGACATTTGTAATAAGTGGACGTGTGGGGAAGAATGTCAATAAACCAAAAGTAAATAAAAATTAATATCTTTGTTACGTCGTTGCCCACCCCGATCTGTCAATCATCTATCTGGAAACAAGTAAATTTTTTTATTAAATTAAATTAAAATCAGCTGATACCGCATGGCATAGGGAAAAATGCTTAAAAGCGAGATTTATGCAATTATCTATCTATCTATTGCCATCTATTTCAATTTTCGTCATAACGATGTAAAATTTTCGTTATAATGCAAAGTAACTTGGTGAAAACTACCGCAACCATACTTTGGTTCACTTACACTAGAGTTGGTGTAGAGATTTAGTCAAAGTATAAGGGGAATATTATAGGGGGGCAGTGGATTTATCTGTGTATTGAATGAGAGGAACACTTGACGGCGGAAATTGGCATGACAATATCAGATAAGGAAGAATTCGAGACGAAGAGATGCATATGGGTCGGCTTGGATTTGTTTTCTGTTATCACCTCCCCTTGTAAATGAAAGAATGAGTTGTAGTAAAAGCGAAACTTTTCCTGACGAAAATTACCAAGGACCTGAAGTTTTTACTGCCAGCAGATGATTTTACCTCTAAAACTGTCATAAAATAATTATTTGACTTTCCTTACTTATAAGAGTTTTTCAACTTGAAATGATTCTTGTACTTGTACTCATGTCGAAATGATTCACTCGAAAAACATCTATACTCTCTATAGGCGGTTTCCTTGGCTTTAATTGCGGTCATACACTCCCGATTAAACTATCCATGGGGTCTAGGCTGTATGAACAAACATACTCCCGCCAATATCATTTTGGAGAAAGCGGCCAAGTTGTCATAGCGATTCTGGAAACACAGATCCCAGTCAGCAGTTTGAAAGAAACGAATAAATAAGCCTCAGCCAATTGGCGTTCCCATAATGCCAGACAGTGCACATAGGAGCAGGGTTGGTTAGGGTAGAAGATTAGTATGGGTTGTTAGGGAAGACTAGTCAATGGTCCGCGAATTGCGTAGAAGCGAAGCAACTTCGACAGAGCCCCGCGTGGGTCAAAGGTAAAGAAAAGATCAAAAAGAATCACATAGAGTACCAATGTTTGCCTTGAAACTAATACTTTATGCCATGGAACCCGTTATCAGCCCCCAAGTCATATCATATTCGCAAAAATCATAACTTTCCCTTTTTGGCAATACCCTTAAGTATTGACTTCGTGTGCTAACTAACAGACTGTCAACCCGAATTGACTACTTCCTCGACACTTAAAGCAATTCGTCGTGTGGCCTCCTTTGGTATCGTCGATAGTTCTCATCCGTTGGCTATAAAAACAAAAACAGAAAAATCCCCGGGACTGATTCAATGCAGCAGAAGGGTTCAAAACCGGAACGGGAACTGTCGGGAAGTAGTCCCTTTGCAGACAGTCCGATTCAGAAGTCTTTTAGTGCAGTTTAAACCTATTACGTAATTAACTAACCCTAAATTAGATCTGCTCATTGAATAGCGACCGCCGCTGGAGTGGTTTGTCCCTGCATCTGTTGCTTTTACCTTTTTGATTTAATTTGTATGCGGAGGAACCCTCAGAGCTTCCGTCACACAATGTGCCGCCACCCCAGCCATCCACCGCCCGCTCCACCTAACTAGGTTGAGTCCTCTTTCATCTCAAACTCCCAGTATTTAATCAACTCGACTCCTTTTGGGCCCGTTGCTGTAAAAACTGTGGAAATAATCCTTTTGTTAGTTTTCATCCTATATTCGCACACTGGTGTTATATGAAAAAAATATATTAGAGGACGGGGACGGCCGGAGCGGGTGTAATATGAAAGTAATAAATATGGGAAATTCTCGCATGCATTGTTTCAGTCCTCCGCTCCATTCAGGCTCCGTGCCTCCCCCGGCTGCAGCTTTTGATATTCATCACATCACGAATAAAAATTCATTTGTCCGTGCATTTTTCATTATGAAAGTTATTTTGCCGAATTGAACGTAATATGGAGCGCGCATATGGGTGTATCCCGCTTCACCTTAAGGCATTTCGCCAGCATTCACTTCCACATTTGCTGGTAATCATCGCTCTCCCCTATTGTTCGGCGGATGTTTTGTTTCGGAAACGACTTTAACGAAGACTTGCGTTGCCGGGTATCATTCTCCCGAGGAATCCGGCGGGTTTCATTCGTTGATAAAAGCAATTTTTAACAGGTATTGTGGTCGCAGGCATAATGGAAACTTTCTACTTTGTTCCAGATACAAGCGGGGATGGTCTCATTAAATGTGTTTAAAATGCGTTATAAATAGGGGAAAACTAATAAATTCTATGGAGGGACATCGCATGGGGAGCTACCGAACGAAAATGGAGCATAGCAAATCGGTACCGAGGCATGGGCGGGACTGTTCACCATGTACAGGGTGCTTGGTTTCAGAGATCTTTGTTTGTTGGGAGCTGGGATATTTTTTAGGAATAGAACCATTTCCTACGTTTCTTGCCTATTGAAATTTTATATACCTACATATATTCTTATTTTTTATCACTGTAATTTGGCAGATACAAAAATATCGTGAAGGATGTCAGAAGGTTTAGGGGTGCAGACATTGGAAGTGACCACCACTCGTTAGTAGCAACCATTCGTCGCAATTGCCGCAATCATAAACGTCCATTATATTCCGTCTGGGAGTTTTCGAGGTGTTTTCCCGATAGATGGCGTCTTCTCCTATCCACCAAAATCTAATTTTGTTCAAGCATAGACGGACTTTGATTTTTTTCTTCGAATGCACATAAAAGGTAAGAATACTCGATCCACGCATAGCATCAAAAAAGTTATAGTTTCTTTTTTTAGGACGTGTAGGGCATTTTCAGTAATGCAGGTTGCGTGCGCAACTGACTTATTCAGCAACGGAAGGGTGTTGCTGAATAAGTCAGTTGCGCACGCAACCTGCATTACTGAAAATGCCCGTAGTTTTGGCGTTACTTTGGCTCACTGAGCGAAAATGACAGTATTCTGCGCTTTTTGCGATTATCTCGGAAACTTTTGGTTTTTCGAAGCAAGTGGTCAAAGACAAAATTAAAGCTCATGATATTTCGCAACCAACGCCTAATACTTTTTTACGTAGGACTTTAAATGGCGCGCAATCAACGAAAAGTATACTTTCATCAAAACTAATATGAAAACCCCATCAAGAATTGGAGGCCAATCCAAATCGCCCCACCCAATCCCGCATTATTGAAAGATAATTCTTATTATTATTGAAAACTTTTCGTGAGACCTCGAAGACTAAACCCAAGATCCCCGATTCACACCCAAGACTCCCCAGCATGAAAGTCCACCCAAGACGCACTAACCTACCACTGCTAACTTCAACTTATTTCACACAGGTGGCGTACCTCTTAAACCAAATACAGAAATCGTAAAAGCTTCCGCCAAAGCCCAGCCCGAAAGCCCGCCCAAGGCAGAATGGAACCCAGACCAAATTCCTCAGCGGATCCCCATTGAAGTCCTCTAGCGCGAAAGGTCATCCGAGTCACAGCGAAATTCAACTAAATTCCTCAGCGCGAAATCTTAGCCAAGACAAAGCGAAGTTCAACTTAATCTTACACAGGCGGCGCTCACTCACACCCAAGACCACACCCAAGTCCACAACCGACGTCACTTGTCTCGTACCATCATAGGTATACTACTTAGTTCCTTGATAGACACTTGATATCCGATAACAGTATTGCCATACCTCCTCGCCTTTGATTCGTCTGAATTGATAAGCGGGCTTTGAAGATCGCTATAGTAATTCTGACTGGAAAACACTGGCAGAACTAGTCAGACGGCATTTGGGGGGGGGGGGGGGTTAACGAAGGGTAGAGAAGTCTAGCGCATTCACCCAACTCTGATTTGGAGCTATCTGTGCATAAACTTTTTTGACTCAATTATTCATACGTCAATTGTCAGTTGATAGGGCAGGGGAATGGCTCAGCCCCGTAAGCTTCACTCTGATTAACAATAAGAATTGAGTCAATGCATTGAGTCGTGTATCGTCACACTTAGGATAAAATTTTGCCAGAGCAACTACATTCCTGCCATGGCTCAACGAGTTCATGCTTATGGATGAGTAAAAAGTGCATTCGAAAGCGGTTTTGCCACCATCATGAAGACAAATGCTTCAATGTTTTTTATTACAGTTCTCAATGCAGAGATATTAACCAACTCTTTTCGATATTTATGCGAATCGTAATCATTGACATCATCACACTATGCCTTCCAAAAATACAAGAACTAAAGTCGATATGATTAACAAGGGTGCTTTACCCTCACCGAAGTTACCACTTCAATTTTTTCCTTACCATTGCGCCAGTTCCTGGTATAAGTGTGCTATCCAATTACCAATGTCCCTCTTCTCTCACCCATCCTTGAGTGATGCTTCGATTAATCTTTTTGACTGTGGACAAACATTAAGTGAAAACATTTCTGTGAATAGCAATAATTTTCGGAGCTATTTGGAAAGTGCAGGAATTTTCGTCCTTGGTCAGTTGATGTCCCATCAGTGAAGGAAGTTTAAATTTTGGAATAAACTGATGGTCTTTCATTGATTGCAATCGTAGTGCGAAAGGTAAATTTGAGAGTAGTCACTCTACTTCATATTCGATGATTATTATAATGGAGAAAGTCTATATAAAAACTGTATTTTTCTAAAAAATTTAATTAATGAAATGAGCTATGGTTTGTACCTTGGAATTCGTTTTCTCGGGGAAGGAAAAGTGACAGCCATCACCAGTGAGAATCTCCGAATAATTCAATATTACTGAGTTTCCACTGAGAGTTTGCAGCAGTTTAAGCTTTAAAATTGAAGTCAAGCTATGATTAAATATCAGTTTCAGGTGTAATTGTGATGTAAATTATAAAACCTCACATATATTGGTTGTGAGCTTCAACTGTAACCCTTTCACTATATTTTTTCTAAATAAAATTATTCAGCATCATCTCCGCTCCCAGTACGAAATGCGGTTTTGCTCCTTGGCTACACAAACTGTCGGACGTTACACTATGCATCACGGGATCCTGGATTCCCACATGGATAATTTCATTTTCCATCTGATTCGGTCGAACCCGAGTCCCCCGCCCCCTAGTAGCCAACCTGTACTTTTTCGCCCTTACAAAACCGGCCTGCGAGAGGGCGCTCCTCTTTTATTGAATTTAATTCATTAATGCACCGAGAAGCCATTGACGAACAAAACGAGGCAAAAACCTGCACAATGCAAAACCATCATCTGAGCTGTAATTAAAATTTTTAATTTACTTTTGCTAAAAGAGTTGCGGGCTGGTCTCCTTTGTTGGTGCTTTTGTTGAGAATGTTTTGCGCTACTTTGTGCCGCGGGTTTTTGTTGTTCCCTGATGCTGTCGGGTCGGCGCTAGTTGTTCTATTTTGTCCTTTTCCATTGCCTGCATAGCTGGGATGCTCCGCTATAAATCATCTACCACCACCACCATCACCGCGCCAGCATGCGACGAGGGGATTTTCTAATTCACTATGGGTAAAAACAATGCACTACTTGCCGCAGCATTCACGCAAATAGTAGAGCTGCATAGAAATGCTTGTTCTGTTGCTCCATAGCTGAACAATGGCTAAGGCGACAAAATTTAATATGCGTAAAATTTTGCTCTAGTGCACAATGTTCCTTTATCATGGAATCTTTTCTTATCTGTAGATTCGCTTTTGAATAAGCCATGGTTACGCAAGAACGCGTGCCTTGATTTTCTGAATTGCAACACTGAAATTACTGCATTCAAAACTGAAAATGAGATCGCATTGCTGCATTTTAAGTAATTAATATTCGTATGTTATTTCAGGCTCTATACATAATAAATACTACAACGAATAAGACTGTAGGAAATTTTAAGGTGTAGACAAAAATTAGTCTGCCATTCTCTTATGGTCTGCGACTGCATAACATAAAACTACACACTCGTTTTTATTGAAGTCGTGGACCTGTTAACAAAGTCTAAAATTAGTTTCGAAATTCCTTAAAACTGTCTGTATATGTTTAAACATGCATTCCCCAATCGACAACCTTTCGCCTTCACATGCAGTTTACTTTCATAATCCTCTTATGCGAAAGTGTAAACCCAGCAGACATCCTTCATACTCACCATTGCGTGATTCGTACAGACATCTGTACAGACATATCGACGAAATGTCTGTGCGGACTTTTCATTACTACATTAAAGCAAGTGTTTTCGTGAACTCGTTTTCGAAAAACGAGTGTGGTGGTTACATCGCCTTCTGCTTGTTTTCGGATGACAGTTCGGGTGGCATTTGAAGAGTTTATGTTGATATGTTTTACTAAAAACAAAATAATAGTAAGAAAATAGTTACGCAAATATGTCTATTAAAGTTATTTAATAAATTGTTAATAAAGAAGCGAAGATTTGCAAAAAAAGTTTTTATTAAATAATAAAAATGACAAACTTAAAATAACAAATGTCAGTTAAATAGAAAATGACATGCGTATAACAAGTGCTGAACGCTGAATTGGGTTCTTGTCCACACTTTTCTTTGTTTTCGTGGTCGTTTTTATTGAAAGTTGTTTTCGATTTGTATAAGAAAACATTTGTTTTCGTTTGTGTTTTTGCCAAAAACGCGATTTTTTGACGAAAACACGTGTTTTAGAGACGATGTAAACGCCGTATAACTTTTCAGAATATGTTTCACAGACAAAATACTATAGAAGTCTATACGAACCCACCATAAGCTTGATTCAAAAGAGTACTTTAGGACAGAATAGCTTTTTGTATGTGGTAGCTCTAAGCTCAGAAATCACTTTGTTCTACCGGTCCGTCATGTCGTTGGTCAGGTCATTAGGCAAAGTCGAGTAGTAAGCTTAATTCGAAGGAAAGAAGCAGCTTGATGACCCCTCACCTGTCAACGCAGCTTCGCAGGAGCACCACGAACAGGATAAGGCCTGACGGCCACGTACTGTCGGTCTTGGAGCGATGCCTCCCCAATTTTCCTGTGTTCGGGTCACATACGAACACAACTCAATCAAGCCCGCCACTCCTGGTACTGTGGTACTGTTTTCAGTAGGCATTTTATGCCAGATCACGCGTTACTTGTGTCAAACTATCATGGTATGTTCGGTTTTATTTGGCAATTCGTCATGCAAAGACATAGCCCGGCGCAGCGTCAACCAATTATTCTTAAAAAGCTTGAAGAAAATCCACTGAAACGAGTTGGTGTGGTTTATGGGCCGATGCCATTATCGGTATACATAAATGTCTTTAAAAATGAGGCCGGATGGAACGTAATTGTCAATGGCAACCATTATCGCGTCATGCTAATGGACTATTTGGTGCCTGGAATTGAAGCTCATGATCTCGACGACATTTGATTCCAACAAGACGGCGCTACTTGCCACACACAGCTCGTGAAACCATGGCTTTATTGCGAGAACAATTCGTCGAGCAGTTAATTTCATACTTCGGACACGTGAATTGGTGCATCGATAGCCTGCTTCTTTGTTGCATCGATAGCCTTTAAGTATGATGACCAAAGGCCGATTGTACAAAACGAAAATGATCCCACAAACCACACTCAACAATACATTGGTGCAGATTCTTCTTTTTTGGCTCAAATTTGCCGTCGTATGCCCGTGTGTATAGCTCAGTACTCGGCCATTTAAATCTTTTGGTCAAGTTTGGCCGTCGTGGGTCCGAATGTGCTCTCGTTAAAAATGGTTAAAAACCCTACGGCCATCATATGCCCCCTAAAAAGTTAAGCGGGCGTTGTTCGCCCGTTGTAAGGCCTTTTATTTTTAATCGGGTTAGTCGGCTAGGATTGAGAAATTGAAAGCCAACATTACTCGCGTCATGGGCCAAATACCATTCGAAGTGCTCTAACGCGTCATCGAAAATTGCAACTTCAGATTGGCCCATGTTAGCCGCAGTTGCACAGGTTTATTCTATTTTGCAGTATGCAAGATTTTGTGCGAGATGAAATATTCTTTAGCATCATCATCCACCAAACATCTATGAATAACCAATGGAATGAATCCACTATTTTTTTCCAATTTTGGCTGAAAATTATGGTTGAAAATAATTTTTGTTATATTTTAGTGCATTACTAGCAGCCAAACAGCACCACACACACCCACACAACAACCAAATATTCAATTACAATATTCAAATTAATTCCATCATTCCCCAAAAATGTTTATCGAGTTTCCTGCCCGTATCCTGGTCCAACTATAGTCCGAAATACGTAAATGGGATTACTGCCAGCACACACCCTGTATTAAAAGCCAAACTTTAGATTAATTCGCATGAATAGGGCGGCCTTTGATCCTTCAATATCCGCTGAATGGAATTATATGATGCACGGAATCAGGTCCGTAGATTCCAGCTTCCGTATCAGTTTTATATTATACCCATGCCACCATCATCCCAGCCATCCAGGAAGTCCACATACCGCACGAAATATGGACATGTTTCCACACTGGCACTAACAAAAAACCTTCGGCAATTCCAAAAATTGATTCTATTCGATTGGAGGTGTTTTCATCGGAATATGGCTACTTGCCTTTATTCCGCGAAAATATTCGGTGCCGTGAGCACTAATAACGCGCAGTTGGCAATAATGAAAGTTATTTTGTAAATTAAGATAAATGCAAAAAACGAAATAAAATAAAATATAAACATTTTTGTGCCGGAAACAATAATTTTATTGCGCCTACGTTGAATATTTTTGGGAAATTAATTTTTATACAAAAAAAATGGTTTTTTCGCGATATTAATTCGGGATTTTTAATATTTTTTCATTTTTCACCTTTTTCCATGTCATTTATTTACAATTTTTTCCGAATCGAGACGTTTTTCATTCGGTTTTATGGATTGGATTGCTTTAATATTTTATTGACGCTTATGACGCTTGCAAAAAAGTCACCATCGTCCATGGGAAATCCTTTTTGGACACCGTCTTTTCTGTGCCGTACTTGAATCACGGTTTTTGATCGGTCCTGGGATAATTTCAATATGGCGACCTATCGAATGATAGCAATGAGGTAGATTACACGATACAATACTTCATCCATCACATCACTCAAAACGAGGGGTCGCAGGGAGGCGTGATAGTAAATTCAGTAAATCTAGTGTCTACAAGTGTAACTAGAGACCACCCCTGACGGTAGAAGGTTATGCTAGAGGTTGAAAACGTCTCCTCGCAAAATAATTCTTGTTGTGTAATCGAGGAAGCAGCCACGGAACAGTCTGAATTTACGACAAAGACCTCAGCAACGTCCCAGGACTAAAAATTTAAGGAACTTCGATACAAAATTCATCTCATGAAATGGCAGGACATTGTATAGAGGCCAAAAACATTGGTAGATAGATGAGCTTAGACGGTAAAGAACACTCATCGATGTACTACAAGAACTAAGGTGGTTTGGTAAAGGAGTCGTAGCCCGAAGAGACTCTACCACGCCACCGCGCCTGGTGTAATCATAAGAAGTATATATGTAAGTTGAAATTAAACGGACCTCACCTGATGATAGACGCAATAACCAAATTTACCATGTTCTAGTTAATGCTAGACATGGTAGTAGCATACAGGATGTAAGGAGTTACTAAGGAGCGAATGTGTGTAAAAGTGCATATAGAAAAATTAAAAAAAATATACTTCCTGGGCGCGAATGCGTCACTAAAATCAGTAACGCATGGAAGGCAAGAGCCCTAAGCTAGTCCCAGCTGCGAATATGCCAAGGAAACCCAGATCCAGAGCTGCTGGAGGTGAAGCCGGACACAGGGAAGCCGATCCATGACCGCCAGGCTCAAAATCCTGTGATTCCAATGTATGATTCATCATCAAAGCACACAGTGCCGGCCAAGGCGCCCCTCAACAAGAAATAGAAATAAAAAAACATTTCAGCCGTGGTGGAATGAAGATTTGTCGAAACATAGAAGGTTAGCAAGGGAGATCTTCAGCAGTTGCTACAAACAATCCCATAATGGTAAAACTGTACAAGAAAATCATTGTCTCAGCAAAGAGAGATGCCTGGCAGGGAAATTGCCAAAACACCAAGAGCCTAGGAGACCGCCCTTTTATTTTTTCAAGCGGTTAAATAACATAATTTCCGCACCACACACTTCACGTAAAACAAACCGACGACTGGCGAGCTTATATTAAGCATTCGGCCTACATATATTATGCACTTGGCCTTTATATGCCCGTCGTATGCCTATGTGTACAGCTTAGTACTCCGCTATTTAAACCTCTTGGTCAAGTTTGGCCGTCCTGGGGTCGTATGTGCTCCCGTTAAAAATGGTAAAAAACTCTATGACCATCCTATACCCCTTTAAAAGGCAAGGGGTCGGTGTTCGCCCGTTGTAAGGTCATTTTTTATTTTTACTCGGGCCAGTATCTTTACTTGGCTTTTCAAATTAGTCATGATCAACCTACGTAATCCATAATCGTGTCAGCTTACTGGGGGTACCGATTTCTCTCATGGCTTTGTAGAGTTTTACTCTGACTATGCTATAGGCAGCCTAAAAGTCTATGAAATTTTGAAACTGTAGATATTTTTCTATCGTCTGCCTCATGGTACATCAGTTGTCGATTTGCGTGGGCTGAAGAAGCCACATGGTATTGGTCTATGAGGGTATGGAGCCATCCTGTTTTGTAGTATTGCGGATGTTCTCTTATACGCGGTATTCAACTTCTCCTTCGATGGCTCTACACCCCAATTCGAGCCTTGGTCTCCATCAGCTTCCTCCTCCAGACGTCTCTCTGCTTCTCAGCTTGCCTCCAGTTTCCTGCGTTGAGCAGTTTTGCTTAATCAGCCTTAACACCGTCTTCTCATCTTGACAGTGGCTTTCCACTGGCCAACCTAACCGCAGTAGTTTGGAATGTGTACTCAACAAAGTTATACCGCGATAATTGGTGAACTCTGTAATATCTCCTTTTTATACGCGGGCAGATGATGCCGGTTTTCCAATCTTCTGGCATCGCTTCCTGCTCCCGTACTTTCACAATTTGGTGCAGACATATCACCCTCTGACTTATCGCCCTCAATGGAATTGAGCTGGCTTCAAAGAAGTCTGTGAAAATTACTCGATTCAGTTTCTCAAACAGAAACCACAGAACTTCTTCACCGATGGCATCATAACTCTACCCGAAAAATGATACTATTACCATGTTTATAAGCGGAGTTTCCCTCCGGATGGAAGTTTCGATCCGGAGTGAAACACCGCTTATAAACGGGGAGTGAAAATCCAGAACTTGGACTTTCGCTCCCCAAGAAAAAGCCGGAGTGAAACTTATGGTATGCTTATAAACGCTGACTGGGAGTGAGATGACCGGAGCATAATTTTTAATTTTTTTCAGAAGGAAAAAAACTTAATGAAAAAGTAGTTGGGTGCTTTATTTTGCTACATAAGTTTTTTTTCTTTACTTATAGATTTTTTTAAACCCACTAAATTAAACATTGGGTTTATATTTGTGTTTGTTGCCATTTTAAATTTGAGCTCGGTGCTGTCATCTCAAACCAGAAAGTATTTTGGATTTTCGCTCCCATTGCTCATAAACGCATCGGGAGTTTCATTTCGGATTGAAAATACGGGAGTGAAACTCCGCTTATAAACGTAGTATATGAGAAACCCAGGGGTGGAAGCACGTAAGTTGTTTCAATCGACCTCTTCATACAAAAATTCAGAGTTTTTGTATGAAGAGGTCGATTGAAACAACTTACGTGCTTCCACCCCAGTTGAATTTTACTAACGACGCCACGAACTTTTTCCCAGGCCTCCTCTATTTGCTGAGGGTATAGCACCGGAAAAAAAACTTTTAGGCTGGAGTAATTATCGCCAAGCTAAGTATTTTAATAGGATAATTATAAGTTGTTGAGATGAAAAATGAAACAAAAAATGTATTTGGAACTAAGAACAAAACTAAACCACCATCTTCCAGGCTACCTTTGAGGTATCTTTGTTATCCCTAAAGAGGAGCTCGTCACAGAATATCCTGACACAGTGCTGCACCTATTTACCTACACTAGCATAAGTATAATTTGGTATTTTTATATCTAACTCGAAGTAGTAATTAATAAGAGCTGAACAATGAGTAGCGTAATGGTAATTCCGAAACAAACAGAAAAAATTAAAAATTTTAATTTTGCTTAAAACAAAGCAACTCAAAAGTGAAACTTCTTTGTGCATCAGAGCCTGTCGCCCTGATGCGTCTCCCCTCATTAACGTGAAAGAAATATTCGTGCATCTCACTCCGGCCTGAATTTACTGCAATCGGTTTCACTACTTATGCATCCGCACACCCCCGCCCCGCCAGCGCCACCCAAAACCACCCGTCAGGGTTTTGTATTTTTGTTGTTGTTGTTTTTTTCTCACAAAAGGATAAAATGCAAACTTTGTTTTCCGAGGTGATTACGTCACATCAGAAAGGAGGAACAAGGCGAAAATAAAACAAAAACAGGGAAAAAAACAAAAACAGGAAAAAAAAAACGTAGAAAATGGCACAACAACGACGATCAGGATCCTCGGGCTCGTCCTGTGTCCTGACTTTGGGTTTGGGGCCTTGTCCCCAGCGAGCGAGCTAGCGAGGCACGGTATGGCCGCTTTGATAAGACGAGGGAAGTTATCCAATCAGAAATGAAAATTCGTGCAAGTGGAATATTATAATGAATTTCCATTTTCATTGTGTTTTGTAATATTTTATGTATACTTGGCACAACAGGATTCGAGGCTCGTCGTCGGTGTTGGTGGGACGAACGGGCGCAGCGGCATTGTTGGCCAGGGACGCGGGCTATGCCGCTACTCACTGCGTCTGTGTTGTAAGCAAATTGCAGGGTGCAGCGGCGGTGGGTGTGCATGAAGGAAAATTAATCAAAACATTGTATAAAGGAAAATAATAAAGTAAGGACGAGGGTTTTTGTTTCCCAGCAAAATGAAATAAAAATAAAATGAAAAAAAAACCATGGGGAAAGCAACTGTACACAGCACCGGGCGGGGGCGAACGGAGACGGGACACGGCAGCAGCACCCAGGACCCAGCACCACCACCTCCACCGCCACCGAGCAGCAGCAGCAGCAGCAGCGCAGCCAGCAACAAAGGATAATGACATGAATACGAGCTGTCTTCACTTGGGAGCACATGGGCGAAATTAAATGAAGAAATTAAGATGGGCGGATGACAACAATGGCGCCAGGAGTTTAATTACGAAATATGTTTTAATTTTACATTGTGCCCTGCGAATGGTGGGTGTCTACTCTGTAACCTGCAGATGCAATTGGAGGAGGATCTGCTTTTAACCAGGATATGTTGTTTTGTGCTCGCTGGTGTAGATGTACCTGTGTAGGTATGCATGTAGGAGAGTCGTGCATCATTTTGTTTTTATTAACACCTTGTACTCAGCTGCACTAGTGAGTGTGAGCTGGTGATATAAGGTGTATGAATAGTTTTTTATGTGGCAGTCCTAAGCTCAGGCATCACCCTTTGCACCATCAATCCGTCATGTCGTTGGTCATGACATGGTGCAATATCTAGAAGTAAGCTTACTTCGGGAGATAGAACGGATTTGAGAGTTATTAAACACCAGGTGGAGGTTGGAGGGGTGGCGATGACTCCTGCGTTTAATTTTTTTAATTTGACAGGAGTTTGGAAATACTGGTTGTGAAAGATTGTTCCACAGTTGCGTTCTACTATTTAAGAACTAATTCCTTGCCTGCAGCGCGCGAAAAGTCCTAAAGGCGGTGCGGGAAATAACAGATAATATAGAAGTGCGTGTAATCATATACGAGCTAACAGATTGTTGTCTGAACGCCTGCACACAAGGCAAAAGTTGGGACAGTTTCAACTTTTTTCGCGTTCCGCTTTAAATGGCCAAACTCAAGTATACACACAATAAACACATGCGCACATGGCTTAAATTTTATTGATATATCTGAAAGATGAGACGAAACGCAAGACACGCAATTATCTGTCAGTGAAAACTCGCTACGTACTGTAGAACTATTACCCGCACCGCGCACACGTTTGAAGCTACTTCCAACTTAAATACATGGGAAGTTTCTAAACAAAAAGCTCTTTATGGACAAGGAAGTGGAGAAGGTGGAAAAAGTGAAGGATTCCGTGCTGCAGTGGAGTAGCCTATTATTCTACATCCCTAGCTTATATTTGTAGCCCAGACTTTGTATGCATGTTCCGAATAGGCTCCTATACCGTGCAACCGATCTAATGAAATTTTAACCATGTGATATTTATATTAATAGAAAGAACATAGGCTATTACATATATTAATTTCTGAAGCCACTTCTAGATGGCGCTGTCAAAGAGAGCTGCGTTGAAAATTTGCTACAAAACGCTAATTGTATTCCGATTCTAATGAAAATCGTTACTTAGGGGTTTTTAAGGTAGCAAATGGCAAATTTAAAGTAAAGTAATTCATTCTTTAGTAATCCGAAGTGGAACCGATTTAGAATCGATATAATTAATTCTGAATTTATCCTGAATCAATCCCAGTTACAACTGGGTATATATAAAAATGAATGTGTGTATGTATGCATGTTCCGAATAGGCTCATTAAAACAAATGCTTTTCTATTACTTTCTAAAGCCACTCCTAGATGGGGTTGTCATGGAGAGCTTCGTTGTAAATTTGCTACAAAGCGTAGTCGAGTCCGATCCAAAAGAGATGAGGTTTCTCAATAGTCGCATTTTCCATGCGCAGTGAGAATAACAACAGATGCGCGAAGAAAACCTCATCTGATTTGGATCAGGCTCTAATATACTATGATGCTGAAACTGCGTACGCAGAGGTTTTTTGGTACGAGAAAGCGATTGGTGATGTCCATTACTTTCAAAAATCACTCCTAGAAGGCGCTGTCATTTCGATTCAGCATCATACATTGTATATTACGACGAATGTCATTTCATTTTTTGTCATTCGTTTGTGAGATCAAAACAGCGTCATTATTGGCATCATTGTGAAATGTCAAAGTCTTTGGAGGCATTAGATGCAAGATCTACGAAACAATAAAAAAATGTTTGGCGGTACGATGATTCTGTTGGCAGGTGATTTTCGCCAAACATCGCCAGTGATTCCACGTTTTGTGGAAGCACGTCCAAATTAAGTATGAACATGCGTATTGAATTGAATAACGACTAATCTGGAGAAGTATTTTCAAAACAATTACTGGACATTGGCAATTTCAACTGACTGCATAACATTCCCCGTCGGTTTTTGCTCGAAAGATGTTCTCAAACATTGCTAAAAATTACAAAAATCATGTTTGGTTGAGCGAACATGCTATATTGGCTGCGACAGAATTGAATTTCAAGATTCAAAGTGAAACTGCTAGCGAATTGGTGATGTACAGTCGGTGGATTCCGTTACTAGCCCGTGTCGGAAAACCATCTGCTATGTTTTTTTACACGCCAGGACAGGCCAGGCGGTGTACTGCGGATAGAACTAATCTCGCTAAATTTGTCATTAGTGTATTTCTGCAAGTCCTCCTCGAATTGAATGTAAATGGCCCCAATCGTCAATAGATACTCACTCAGAAATAATTTTTTTTCCAATTTTGACTTTGTTTACACATTTCAAATAGCTTTTCACAAATTCACAAAACGATCATAAACAAATTTATTGAAATTTGGACAGGACAAGGTCTGTCGGGTCAGCTGCTTGTTAACTTCCCAGTACGAAGTTATTGTAATCGGACCGAAAATCGGATTCGAAACTTTCAATGTATTTACACGTTTCAAGGTCTCAATAACATTTTAACCAAAAATTTGAGTAGAAATATGTGTGTGTGTGTCTGTGCGTACGTATGTGGTCGTTTTTTCCTGCACGATTTCGCGCGAACCAAAAAAGATATCGACTTCATTGAGATGCCGTTCGAAGCGTGTTAAAGGAAATATGATCTGAAAAGATTTTCATAAAAATCGGTCGAGCCGTTTTTTTGTTTGAACGTTTTAAGTGATAGCGAAAGTATAGATAAACAAATGTGACAAGTTTAAGGTATTTTTTATTTATTATTAAAATATCCGTTGATAATATTCAACATTCATAATACTGGGAAGTTGATCGTGTGAACCGAAAGGGTCAAACCGACATCCCAACTAGTTTTAAATTTCGTTCATTGCCATTATTCACTACACATCAACTTATGACAACTATCCAAAACATAACGACGAATTTAACTGTGTGTCACCCCTAAAAGGGCATTCGTCGTAACGGCGAATTTTCGTCGTAACGATGTGACCGTGTGTCGAGGGTATAAATAGAACAATTCGATTGTGGAAAAATCATCCACTTTTAGGATTTCTGAATTCGGACAATATCCCTCGAGTTCAAACGTAAGGCTAACAGCACCCCCACACCCTTCTCCTAATCTATCTTATTCTATGTTATACGTACGTCAAACTTTGTCTACCACTAGTCATTACACCATGAACTGACAGGACAGACCTAACCAACATGATAATACAAAGGGTGATTCCTGAGCTTAATTTATCTCACAAAAAAGGAGACAAGTAGTTTGGGAACACGTTTTGTTTACTGGACAGACTCCAAAGGAGGAGTTTTGTGGGAGTTTTATTTCAGGGGGGGGGGGAGCGATGCAGAAACAAGTAAAAATTGAAAAAATAGTGTGTTCTTTTTTGAACATAACTTGTTTATTGTCACCATATTTTTGTAGGTGTTTTATTATCGAAGATTTTCTTTTGGCGTTAGTGTAATGCTATTGTCTAGCCTCCAGCGACTATCAATCATACGAGCATCATTTCCCCCTCTCATCAATTACACATGATGAATTATGAATTACTAATAACACGATAAAAATAAAAATACAGGAATTTTGTGACCCAGATTCCCTCTGCACCGAAAACTTCAGTTGCAACAAACTTTTAATCATTGTAAAGTGGGTGCAGAGCTTAATTTGAAAATGGTGTGCCAGAAGAATGCAGTTTCAGCATGGCTCGAGTCGGAATATGTTTACAAGCTGTAATAAAGGCAGCCCCGGAAACAATGCAGATTACCATAATTGTAATTCACTCCAGATGAGAGGCAGCAGCAACACAAGCTCCACGAACAACCCATTCCCCGGCCGCTCTTCAATTCGCAAGGTGTGAGATAGACCTGGATGCACTGATTGTGAGTGCAACTCCCTATACCGAAAGCCTAAATCCTGCACACTAAAAGCAGCTTCTGCAAAACGGGGGTGGATGTGTGCTACCTCAATTATACATACACCTGCCTCGTCATAAGGGGTAGCAGCGGTACGTATATGCTCTCGCAGTTAAATGCCTGCACGTGAGCTAAGTAACAGGCACGTCAGTGTCTTCACGTGGCTAAATGAATTTTCCATTGTTGTGTCCTTATTGCTCCCTTATCAAATCAAATGAATACATAACAATTCTCGAAAGGGCATTATGATTGGCTCCCAGCGCCCCGCCCCATCAGTAATGCAGACCGGACGCAAGCGCATCCATATGCAACTGACTGCAGAATATTTTGCGTTGTAATGCAGGATAATAGATGTCGTTGTAGTTGTGTTCGCCTCGTTCGCGTGTACAGTAACGTCGTCGGTCGTCGGGCAGAGGGATACCGATTATGAGGGCTTATAATTCTCTGGAATTCACCATTGTTACCTTTCATCTATGTATGTATAAACAAATTATTTATTTATCAATACCTCCTATGAGAGAGGAGGGTGAACCATATCCATCAGCGGGCGCGCTACCACACCAATACATGTCCATACACAGTCGCAGGATACTCGCAAGGACTTTGCGGGACTCACAGAATTATTTTACAAGTGGGAAACGAAAAGAGCAAAAGCTGCTGCTAGTGGGGGACTTTTATCAAGTAAGGATTTCGCAAAAAAATTTGTTGAAAAGGATGCAGGCTCGAATTTTGCACGTCAGTTTAAGTTTGAACGGTTCTCAATTTATAGCTACCGGGTCAGTTAACGGTTACTTAGAATCGGTTGAGACATTTTTACGGGAATTCTCGCATCAACATCAGCTTTGCCTTCTTCTTCTTAATAATCACTTGCAAAGTATGAAATTTGCATTATTATATTATTATTTGTGATTTTTGCCGTGTGAAATTTTCAGTTTTTGTGTAAATAATAATAAAAAAATAAACAAATAGAATGGCCGGACCTTTTCTATCGCCATTGCCCGGAGATTTATTGACTGAATACATGTTTGGTCGCAGGCGGCAAAGACGAAATCGTACTACTTTTACACCTCAACAGTTGCAGGAGTTGGAGGCACTCTTTCAGAAGACTCATTATCCCGATGTATTCTTGCGGGAGGAAGTAGCATTAAGGATTAGCTTAAGCGAAGCACGTGTTCAGGTATTCCAGTGAAAAGTGATTTGTTTTTTGTTTTTGTTGAAATAATTTGAATTGTGGTGTGTATTTGGAAATTGAAACATATTCTTCTAATTAAGATTTTTACAACTTAATAATTTTATTGTATATTAAGTGTAATTTTACGGATTTGCTTTATTATTGAAAAATATTCACTGGACTTAACTAAACAGGATTATTGCGGTTTTAAAATTGTTCTGATGTACTTAAGTTATTCGGCCTTTGTCTTTTACAGATACTCTCCACAATAAATTTTCGGAATTCATACTAAACAATTATTGAGATCCTTAAAACAATTAAAATAAAAATCGTGTTAATCTTTATTTAAGCTAATGATTTTAACTCTGGAAATATAGAATGCCGGCGGAATATTTTTCTATCAAAGAAAAGAAAGTATCAAGGGAAAATATGAGATTCACGTTTTTCCAAGTTTATATCGGTCGTGTCTTCTTTGGGAACAATTTTAACTCTAGTTATTTACTTATATTTTGATTTTCATTTAGTTATTGTTCTTCTGCACATGCTGTGTATATCCTTTTCTGCTGTCTATAATATTCAGAGTCGTTCGTGTAAAATCAATAATAAAAAAGTTATAGCGCTTTAAAGCTCATCACCACCAAAATTTTAGTCATTTTTCGTCCATATCTTTTTTATTATTAATATTACGGCAAAACGTTATTTACGAAAGTTGTAGATAATTTGATTATCTAAAAAAAACATCTTTACAAAAATTCTGTAGGACTCACGGTTTCCGAGCAATAAGGAAAACCATTTTTCACCACTCAAAACAAGATGGCGGCCGAACGTCACGCCTCCGGATCCCGAAAACTCGGTTTTATACTCCAAACCAACCTCCCTACAGATTCAAAAAAAAAATTGCTGTTTACATAAAATGTTCAGCGAATGTCTCATTTGACTGGACTACAAGGATATCCACATCGTCAGCATATCCTAATAGTCGGATAGATTTGCTATTTTTACTCCTTTCCATATTTGTTCTTCTTATAATCCATTCTAGCGTCAAGTTGAATAGCATGGAAGCTAAGACGTCTCTTTGTTTTAATCCCTGTGTGATTATAAATTCATCCGTGAGCGAGTTTTGTATTTTCACCTGCGAGGTCGTCCCTACTAGTGTGCATTTTATCAATCTTGTCAACTTTGAGGGTATTCTTAGATCTACATATTAGAATTTCGATGAGTTTTCGTCCGTGTATAGAGTCGAACGCTTGCTTATACACTCTGTTTCAAAGCTATAAATGAATTTGAAATTTTGCGTTTTCTCGAGAACGGTTCCAAACCATAATATAAAGTTTTAACAATATGCAGAAATTCCGAAAAGTTGGCCAAGAACTGGTCGCTGGCGCGCTGGTCATATACGAGTATGATCACAGACCTTATGATAGTTTTATATATTTGACATTTGATAAGTTCTGCTATTACTTTATTTCTAATAAAATAAATTTTTAAAAACCAACTTCAAAAAAAAACCATACCGTGATGCACAAAAAAGAATGAAATAATTGTTGGTAGTTCTTTACAATACTAATCCAATCAGAATGGATCTAGAAAGAAGAATCACTTTTGAAGTTACAAAGTTATGCGTGAACAGGACCAAAAAAACATACCTACGCGTCGAATTGATAACCTCTTTTTTGAAGTCGGTTTAAAACGGAGAGCGAAACCTTCTTCCCTGCTTCCAAAGAAGCAAAAATGAAAGCTTTGCGGCATTCAAAACTTAAAACTTCAAAATAGCTTCCCAGGAAGCAAATTAGAAGAAAATCGAACAAACTGCTTCTTGCTAATGGCATGCAATGGTATAAAAGATATGGATAGGGATACGGAAGGGAAGCGCTTCTAAGATGCACAAGGATAGCTTCTTCATGCATCAGTGGATGCTTCTATTTCCCGCTGGGACTCAAATCATACACAGACAGGTTTGACGTGAGTCCCAAGTGAATGGCCGTGTAATTTTACTCTATGGAAATCATTCCCGCTATCACGCAAGCATTCTTGGGAGTGCTGCACAAATATCGGAAGCTTTACCCACCATGCCCTCCAAAATTTAGCCTCCGGTCGATCATCACTTCCAGGTACCTTAGGACGGGCTGTGAGGTAATGACCTGTTCCCATTCCTTGATCCTTACGAACACTGATTTTCTCCGTTTGCAGAGATTTAGTTTTGTGCTCAGCAAACGTCAGACCACAATTTCCAGGTCCGCTTTAAGTAGTATCCACACATATCAGGGCCGTGTCCGGAACGTCACCGGGCCGTGTTCTGCCATGTATGAAAGAGCCCGTGCACGGACACGGACACGTGTGAACGAGTAAAGGAGTATGCACGCACACATATCAGTGTATCAAAAAATATCGGTGCTTACATTTTATATGAACTCGTTCAAACATGTCCGTGTCCGGGCCGGAGTAAAAATCGAACTTCCCGGGCACGGCCCTGATGTGTGTGGATACTCCTTTAATCTCCCAAATCGCTTCGTTCGCACTCAATTCAATCTCATCGAGGCGTCGTCCTACGAGCACTACCCCGATGGTATTCGTAAAACCATCATCGCAGTCGCTCCTTTTGGGAGACGTAGCCTCAGCACATCATCACATCAACTCAGGACCGACCCCTGCGGAACTCCGCATGTTATATATACCTAGTTTATAGCTACTCCAAAAATAATTCGAATTATGGATCATCCAAAATTTTTTATCGCATAAACGGGATAATTCGAATTATGGCTTAAACCGAAATTTTTCGGCTTAAGCCAAAGTTATAAGAATGTAAGTTGAAATCGATTGCGTATTAAATACCCGTTTATACGTTAATTCGAAAGTTTGGCGTAACTTTAAGTTAAATCGATTTAATTTTGCTGCTATAAACTTGGTAATAGATCATCAGCCCATCTTCCGATTCACAATGGAGTTACTTATCTTCTTTCCAAATACCATCCGAAATAACAGTCTCAAGGGGGACGCGGGAGGGGGCTGCCTTTGTCTGATTCAAAATGGCCGCCACAAAATGACCGAAATTCAAAATGGCCACCCAAATTTGCCAATTGTGTTCCGATTTCAATGAAAATCGGTATCTGGGGGTGTTTAAGTTAGAAAATAACGAATTTATGATCAGAACTTATAAATTCAAAATGGCCGCGCCAATATGGCCGACGAATTTGCCAATTATGTTCCAATTCCAATGAAAATCGGTATCTGGGGTTTTTTATGGTAACATATAACGAATTTATGATCAGAACTTATAAATTCAAAATGGCCGTGACAATATGGCGGACAAATTATTCCAATTGTATTCCGATTTCAATGAAAGTGGATATCTAGGGGTTTTTAAGGTTGCAAATAACGAATTAATGATCAAAACTTATAAATTCAAAATGGCCGCAATGAAAATTGGTATCTGGGGGATGCTAAGGTAACAAATGAAGAATATATGATCAAAACTAATAAATTTTAAATGTCGTTGCCAATCTGGGGACGAATTTTTCCAAATAAGTGTCATTTCCAGGTCAGCTGTATGTAGGTTGTTCAAGAGTTGGGAAATCCAAAAATCTTCACATCCTAGCTCCAAATGGAAGAACTTTGACCATAGTGTATCCTGGTCATTTTAGATAGAAACCGGTTTGTTTAGAGGAAAAGTGTTAGGCCGTGTAATTATGTTTATAAGCTGTCAAACAACTGGAAATTAAACTTTCCTTCATTTTCCGCAACTGGGAATTGGCGCTGAAGTTACTTCCAATTGTGGTAAACCATACTACAGATGCAGATGTCGGCACCGTGATAATTCCACGGGTGTAATCTAGTATAACCGTGTTTTTTCAGTGCAGACACATAATTTACTCATTACCATGGTTCAATACTACCAGTCTATTATAGGTTTTGGGCTTAACGATGAAAAACCATCTTTTATTGACACCCTTGACATTATTATATGATCGAAAAAAAAAAATTAAAGTAAAACAAAGATTTCCATATTACGAAGTTGTCCTTGTGTACATATTTTATTAGTCTAAAAACAAAAATTTATTTTTTCCAAAAAAAGTTAGTTAAGGCTATTCACAACTCACATTTACAACTTCATATTTATAATTCAAGTTGTGCCAAAATAGCCAAATGAAGTATTCCAGCTTGGAGCAAAGCCAGACTAAATGGAAAATTCATAGAAAATAATCCGCAAATTGTGATTTCGATATCTTCAAGTATTGTTTGATAAAGAAATTTTTCAACCTGAAAAAAAAATAAATAAATCAATTTTAAAATTTATTACACTAAAAACACCCAAAAATTTAACAACCATTTTCTCTTGATAAAGATTCAAAACGTGACAATTCTCAACAGTATAGAAATTTTCTAACGTTTTCCTTGTATTTTGTGCATTTTTCAGCAACAATCCCGTTGTATATATCAGCAAACATATTTCAATAGTAAAAACCGTAATTTCTGATAGAAAGTGCATTAGAAGAGGCAATAAACCATTTGTTTTGTATATTAAGTAAATAAACACAACTATTTTCACAAGTAAATCTGTTAAAAAAAATAGTAAATGAGGTCCAAACAGCTCGAGTAATTCTCGAGTAAATTGATATAACTTCGAGTGAACTTTTAACAGTTCAAATACTTCAAAATGATTGTAGTTCTTCTTCTGGCGCTGATCCATCAAGGCTCTTTCAATATTAAAATTGAGCACCGTATAACAGCTTCCCGATATTATAGCTGCTGTGAAAACCAACACAATCGAAGCATCTATCGTCCATCGACCGTAAAGAATGTACAAAATGGCTTCCATATTGGTGTGACTTTCGTTCACAAATACGTCAATTATATATAGAGAGTAGAAGGAAAAATATAGCGAGTCTAAAATGAATTTGCATATCACAAGAACTGAAAATTTCCAATTATAAAACACTGTAGAATTCGCTGAACTCCATTTTGTGTAATAATCGACAGAACTGTTTATTAATTTTATTATTCTCGCACGGTTTTTAATGTTTATTATTTGGAGGAGATTAGTGAACATTGACGCTAGAACCATCTCAAGATTTGATATAAGATTCAAAGTAAAACGTTCTTCTTCGGCATTGAAATTAACGAAATATTTGGTTATGAGAAAAATCGAATACGCCAAAACTATGCTGTTCATAAATATTGAATATACTACAGCACATCTAGACTGAATCACTTTAGGATGTTTCTTGCGATTGGAGTCGCGTGTGAATATGAACAAACCGAAAACTTTGCATCCGACATAGTGATACACTATCAAAGTGTTGAAGCAGAACTTGGCGATTTTTGATAAATTGTTCATCGCCAAAAATTTTAGACTTGAAACGAGACTGCACGATTGGGTGGAACAAGAGATTTTGACCGACTGTGAATTCTTTTTCTCTAGGAAACACAAAATCAATAGAATAACTCCACTTTAAGTATTAAATTAATTGCCTTAATTCGAATCGATTTTGTCCCCTTGTTGGTCCTCCTCCAAGCTAATAAAACGTTTAGAAAATAATAAGCGTATGTGGTTATCGATTAGCGCGCCTATGGATGATAGAGATTTAATATTTATGTGGAAACGGTTGACTAAAACTCATCCATTGTGAAGTTTGTCATTAGTTATTATTCTTACCCAACTTCGCGAGGATATTCGGCCGATCTCATGTCTAGACAAACAAGCAGAACTTAGAGTAACGGTTTATATACCAATCTGTAGCAAAATCTCTAAACCTAGTCTCTTGCTAAACACCAAAGATTTGTATTGACTCTGGATTGAACTGGGCTGAGAGTTGGGTTCCCTGGTGATGTTCAATCAAGGTAGTATTGGATGATGTGCAATCAAAGCTCTACACAACCTAGAACGATGCCCCCTGGGTTCAGTTTTAGAAGATGGAGCAAAAGTAATGGCATAGTGTGAATAATTTTTGTAAATGGCTTCAAATGACCGCCAAGTGAGGTTAACTTACTCCCATGCTATGTTTAACGGGGATGATTTCCAAAATCTTAATGAGCGACGAAGTCCATTTCCATTTCCGTGTTGTGTGTTAGGTAATTTTGACAGGACGAATGAAAAACAGCAATTGCCGTCAGTTCGTGGTTTTATATGTGATTTTTAACAGTCAGCTGCTCGCTTTTTCTCAACTGTTAGCTTTTCTCCACGGTATTCTACACGCAATTTTTCCGTGTAGAAATATTTACCAAAAATGCTGAACGGAATTCCGTGCGAACTCCATACTAGGCTTTAACACGGTCGCAGAGGAAACAATTTAATAAGCTGCAAAGCCTTTTAGGAAGTTATATTAAATTAATGTGTAGTAAAAAAGACAATGTTATTAGTTTCAAACATTTTTTCACTTCGATTTTGAGTTAAAAAATATTAACGCATTTTTGAAACTGTCAAAAACAAGATACATATGAAAAAACTAGGGAAAATTGCATATTTATAGGCGTTAGAATATTGAAATTTAACGAAATTAAAAGCTTTTTTTCGGTCTACGCATTCGTTAAGTAGAGTAGAGCCCTACTTTGAGGTTGCCGTTTTCTGTTGCCACAGAGATAGAACCATACTATCTTCTATGCGACAAAGGACCTCAGATTTGCTCTTCCACTTTATTCTTGGGATGTAAACCCGCCTTAAAGCCCAAAACAGAATGAATGCAGAAACTTCAACTTCAACTTTGCTTTTTGACAGCTTCATACATTTTCTATAGTACTCACGTTCAGTTAACAGAATCAATGCAGTTGCAGCGTTGCAGTAAACTTTGGCCCGACTTGAACTTTGAAAATTTTAAAAGTTGCTGCCAAAGCTGCAGAGCTACCAACACAACATTTAAATTTTGTCACTGTAGCCAAATTACAAAATTTAAATTGATTGAGTTTATTGTATGCAAAATTTAATATTTGCAGGTAATATACGTATACATACAATAAAAATAAATTGGTCCATTTTTCAAAATTTATAATTTCTGATATCTTATTAAATGGTGATCGCAATTATTGTAAATACTATCCGTCAAATTATCGACTTTGAAGTTGCTGAAATGAATGTGTTAGCGCTGTGCAGCAAAGTCGACTTTACTGCAACGGTGAGGTCAAAGTCGAAGGGCTGGCATTCATTCTGTTTTAGGCCTAACTGGGGAGCGCTACAGACAGATGTTAAGCGAGTTTTTTTTGCAAGTTGCTAAATTAGATTTCGAGCATTGTTGGTTCCAGCAGGATGCAGAAACCGCTCACACCGAAGATTTTGAAACACCAATTTCCGGGCCGTGCGTTCACCCTTTTTGGCGATTTGGACTGACCAGCCAGAGGACTCTCTGGAATACGTCAAAGCACCCTGCAACTATTTTGAAGAAAACTTCCACGTTGAGAGTGCCTTCACTGCCTTTTCAAACTATCCTCTAGGTTGAGTCTAGCGCAGGCCTCACTGGCATGTATTTCAGTCTGCACAACAGAGGTCCACCTACCCATTGCAATGGAGACCTTGGATTTGGTTCCTGCGCCACCAGCCCTGCATCTTCGGAATTGCAGTTCGGATACGCGGCAAATTGGAATGTTTGGGATACACTTAGCTGAGGAACTGAGCTGAAACATGTCATAGACACACCTACTATCGAATGGGTCTCGACCTTAAGAGAATGTAAGGAAAGCTTTCCCAACTGCGATGTTCATATCCATCTTCTGCTCCAACCAACACAGCTCCGAAAAGAGTGTTATGGAAAAACCAACTGACACACTTGACTGGGATTTGTGCTTCTGTAGCACCAACGCCTTCGTTCTCGCTGTCAAAGAAAAGTTAGGGCCGAAACACATCCAGGCGTGGTTTGAACACATTCAAGCCTGAAGCTGGCTGCAAGAATATCCAACCTATACGTTTAAATGGGATTGAACACATTAAAACTTGCCTCGCAAATTCAGGCCTCGGCAAAGATGGCCGCAAGGCTCGCCTCTGTCGGAATTCCGGCAATGTTGGAATTTGAATTCGGCCGAGGCTCTAGTTTGCTTTTAACATTTGAACTTTGAGGTTGGGATTTTGTTTGCGAGTTTGTATTGATAAAAATAACAATGAAACCAGGCCAACTAATTTTATTTTATTTAAATGATTTGAAAATTTTACACTTTTTACGAATCGCTAGCAAATTTGACGACTGTCATCAGCTGGGCTGATTGTGTTTTAAGTATTCCGCGGACGGCTCTGTAGCTCGCCTCAAGGAAAGCTTTGAGAGATTAGCTTTAAAACCAGCCTGGATGTGTTTCGGCCCTTGTGCAGGCGCAAATGAATTTCTTCATTCCTCGCTCTACCAAATCTGTACGGCCTACGACTAATAGATGGTTTGATAGGGAATGTATAAACACGATTATAGTTAAAGAAGCTACTTATGAAGAGTTTAAATGTTCTAAAAATAAGTCATTTCGTCCTGAAAACGCTGTAGCGGCTAAATCGTTATGTTGAATGCACGCAATTCTATAATATCTATCGCCGCACGCGCCGCACGCACGCATGAATTTGTCTCCAGCTTCACAACAAGAGTTCAAACGCAGAGCTCAAATACATTTCTATGAACACCCTCCTGACTCCTTATAGCCCTAAGCTTAATCTCTTCTAGCCTTCAAATTAAGCTTGCTACTACACATTTCCTACGTGTCTAACGATATGTTCGTATAAACTGTTGGACGCTCAAACTATTCGTACAAACTGATGGGCGTACAAACTGTCTGTCTAGTTGCCATTAATAGTTAAAATTGCAAAAACTTACTACTGCAGAACAACACTACATGAGTGAATTAATGAAAGAATATGAATAAATAAATACACAAAGATTTATCAAAACTGTTTTAAAAATACTCTCAAAAATTGCAGGTTTGGTTCCAAAATAGACGTGCAAAATGGAGAAAACAGGCGCGCCTACAGCTGCTCCAGGATGCTTGGAGAATGCGATGCTTAAGCTTAGGATCCCCACCAATTATAGTTGGAGGTTTATCTTACTCACAACTACATTAAAAAAAACTCCCATTTATATATAATAAATATATTTTTCTAGGTAGAACCCCGAATCCAAACGAACCTGCAGCAACACAACGAACTCCAGAAAATCTTTCAAGTACAGATAAAGCCACAACACAACAGAATCCAGATCCCCCAACACAATTCACCATGATGCACCCCGCCTTTCAGAACCAAAGTAAAGTGGTAGAAGATCCTTCGAGGGACATATCAGACAAATCGAACAAAACATACACTGAACTTAAATTGTACAAAGAGAGTTCGCACCCCGCTGAATGCATGAATCCATCAAGGAATCCCAACAATTGCGGAGCGCCGAACTTAGGTCATGGATCCGAATCGGACGGTTCTGATTCAGAGGAGATCGATTTGACGTCGGGAGCCTGTATTGATTTTTCGAATAATAATAAAAATAGTTTACAATAATTAGGAATGAACTTTTTTTAATTGCTTTTATTTATTGATCGCTTTATTAATTATTGAATTTTATGTCTTATATTTAATTTGTCACGTAACAACTGAAGTTTAGTGCTAGACTGATTCTCATTTATATGGGAACAAATTTTGCCCACAGATAAAAATTTAAGGGATTTAGAAATTTTCAATTTCAACGCTAGAAAAAGAAAAATTGCGACATTTTGCAATTTAATGTATTTTCAAATTTAATGTGTAATATATTTACGTACCAACAATTGAAGTGTTTTGTTTTTTATTGAAGTTTTTATTTAATGTAAGTAGAAATATTGCAGAGCTATTAGACAGTTGTTTTAGTAAGCCTACAAATTGCCTCTGAAGAAACTTTAGAATGGTCGAACCTGTTAAACAATATTGCAACTAACTACAAGCGAGTCAACCAAGTGAAGTCAAGAAAAAAGGAACAACATCGCTCAGATTATTAAGAAACAATACTCCAAGAGGACATTCAAGTAGGTACTGGGGCAATTGGGCATGGAAACCAGGGGCGAGTTATATTCCAGGAAGAACGTTACATCCAAGCTAAATTCTTCAGACTGATAAGCTTCTTCTCTTACGCCTTGGAGACAATGAGCTGTTTTAGACGGTGCGCTTCAGCGCATGTGCCTCACGAACGTTTGGAGATGAAGGGAGGAGTGGGAATGAAGAGAGGTACCACCCCACTTCTCCCTTTATCCACAAAGCTCGTGAGGCACATGCGCTGGAGCGCACCGTCTAAACCGGCTAGATGAAGCAAATTTTCGACAAGGAGATAATACCATGTTCGCACTGAGCCGAAATTACGTGATTTTGGAAAGTGATTTCGAATTTACGTAGAACCGTTCGCACTGAATTGAAATGATTTCGTTTCGGTGTTTTTTGTCTAGCACCACGCAAGTCTTCAATTTTTTTTAGCCCAAAATTTAACTTGCGCCTCTTCTAGCAAAGCCCATGGCTTCTTTATTTTATATTTCTTAGGTTTTTGCATTTTGAAGAATGTTAAGTTTAAAATTCAAAGTCAAATCAGTTATTAAAATGTCCAACTGACAATTTCAGCATCAATAGTGACGTGCTGAATTGGGCTGAATTCGATTTTCGGGTTTGAGCATTGGCTTTGACATGATTTTGTTCGTAATTTTGCCAAAATTACGAGATTTGAGATGATTTTGAAATCAGTAGAATATATGGGAAATCACACGATTTTGAACGTGATTTTGGGCGAAATCACGAAAACAGACGAAATCACGTAATTTCGGCTCAGTGCGAACATGGTATAAGAAGTATCTACTTATCTTATGCTCAAACCACTCTGTTCTTTTCAGCACCCGAACTAGTAGGGTAGGTCCACCCAGACTATACTCTTCATGATCTGGTCCTTAAACTGGAAGCAGCCCTATTAAACAAAGTAATTGTGCATGACAACCGAAGGCTAGCTTTAGCTTTTTTTAGAAATGTTTTCGAACCCGAATCTACTCGAATAAAAAGTAGTCGGCATCCTCCGACGCTGTTGGTACGTAGACATCCTTTTGAACGGGTTGTCGACGATATGTGTGTTTTATGTTATGATAACTGAGGCAAGAGAGGAATTCCGTTTCTTCTATTGAATTTTCATCAGTTGTGATGGAAATCGAATTGGGGAGTCTGAGGTTTTGACCGTATGCAAGCGCGGCTGGTGAGCATTTTAAGTCGGTCTTAATTGCCGTGCGGATGCCTAAAATGACAAACGACAAGTCTTTACTCTAATGAGTAGTATTGTCGTTTGCCATTAAAGCTCCTTTTAGTTGCCTATCGAACCGTTCGACCTTCCCGTTTGCTTGCAGATGGTAGGCGGTTTTCCGAATTCGATGACTGCCGAGGAATATGTCAAATTCATTGATCAGTTTCGATTCGAACTGCGTACCTTGATCAGTGGTGATCCCAAAACACAAGGTACGCCAAATCGTGGAACGAATTCAGTCACTAACCTTTTTGCCATTGGTGAAGTGGAAATGTCTCGAATTGGATATGCTTCAGGCCGTCTCGTCTCTTGAATCTATCGGCTATCGTTATCATATAAAAGTATCGACGAGATGGTGGTAGAGGTCCCAATATATCCATATGGCCATGGTCAAATTTACCATTTAGAAGCTTGAAAGTTTCAATTGGAGATTTGGTATGCCGTGAAACTTTAGACTTTTGGCAACCAAGGCACGATCGAGACCACTCAAATTCAGTCTTTATTGATCTATGGCCAGAAGTATTTCTTGGTAATGGCTGATCTTGTAGCACCAATACCAGGATGGGAGTAACTATGTTTGGAGTTGAGCGCTAGCCTACGTAGTGAAGTGGGTATGTAAGGCCTAGGAATGCCTGTACTAGTTTCACACCAGATCATTCGCTCTTTCTGGAAAGGGAATGAACCAGTGGTTTCTGATTAGTATAGGCCACGCAATTGCGCCCTTCAAGGAAGTAACGGAAGTGTTTGATCGCTTCACAGATTACGAGAAGCTCACTATCAAAGTACTTCCATTCTCTTGGTGACAGTTTTTTTGAATATTGCCACCTTTGACCTTTGAATTGGTCTAGTACGCCTCCGCCTACGAAAACTGAAAGATCTTGGACGGATTAGACTTAACCAACTCGATAATCCCGAAATTGCTTTGGAAATTCAATCCGCGGGTGGAACAACGAAGCAATGTGACTAGGAAATAGTTCTAGACAGAGTCACACAATAAACGTTTTAGGGTGAAGTGTTCACGGAAATTCTTCAATCCTATCGCCCTCTAATCTAATCTTTCTATCTGTCGACAAAATCTAATTTTTGGAATGTATTAAAATGAAGTCACTAAGGTCAGAAATTTATTTTCGTAAACAAAACTAAATAAAATAAATAAATTTTGATAGAATGATAAGCATAAAAATGTTGTCGATCAACAAACTTAAACGCCTTTATCCAAAAACTTGATATAACCAAAAAAAAAAAAACTATCATAAAAAACGAAAAAGCAAACAAAAATTGGATTTTATTTAAATTCTGTTCGCTGTGAACTCCTATGGATTTCATTGAATTAAGAGATAAGATTTTTTGCTGTGTTCCTTCCATAGATAGCATATGTACGTCGATATCAGCACAAAACTATATACAATAAACATTCAGGAAATTGCGGCACAACACAAGCCTTATTTAATTTGCATGCAACTTCAGCCAAGCCGCAGTGCGCAGCGCTCCAACAAAAGGAATCTAACTAGCATTCAACCTAAATATAATCGATTATTATTGAGAACCTCCGGCTTCAATTTGGGATCATTTACTACAGAAACGATCGTGTATAGTAGAGGCTAGAAATATAATTGAAGTGTGCTGCTTACCGCGATTTACCTTTCCGTCGATAACTGGGCGCTATGCGGAAAGAGACCAAACATTGCATAATCACCGATCGTTAATTATTATTAACAAAGAACTTGTTCCCTCCATGGTCTCTGCAAAATCTAAGAAGTCGAACGTCGAGCTTTGGAACGTAGACATTGGGTCGGCCGAAACCAGTTTTCTATACTTTCGAGAGCAATATTAGAAGAAGTATGCGCGCCATTTCCATGCCAAAAGTAGATAGCAGCAAAAAAAGAGAGCGCGAAGGTGATAAGGAACCCCTGAGCGTGACCGCCACATGTTGAGTTTAAACAGATAAACGCGATCACCACACTAGAGCTATGTAGTCCCGCGATCAATGGGTGTCATGGGTGTGGGAACATAATTCCTTATTCAGTTCCCGATTTCCTTATATTTAAGCAAGATCATCGCGTCCTAGTCGTTGTCGTCGACGTCATCATTGAGTAATAATCGTCGCGAATCTTGAATCACTCTTTTTTGAATGACGTCTTATCCCCCAACAACGCGCGGGTTAGACTTAAAGACTGTTTGGCTCGAGTCGAGATTAGTGTATCATAAGTCCGGACGCAGGCAGGGCGGCAAGTTTTCATCTATATGTTTCGCGGACTTAAAGAGTTTAGTTGATTGCGTTTTTGTGTAGAGTCGCGCGCGCTATTGTTGTGCTTAATTGCTGCTTATCATTTCTACAGAGTTGTGTTCAGTTCGCTGCCGAATGTAGATAATACTCGTAACAAGACTGTGAGGCATCATTATTAGTGGACCGCTCGCTCTCCGAAGACGCGCGTCGTCTTAACAACAACAATAATAATAACAATAATAACAAGAAATAAGAAGCAGTTTTCAAGTTTTGGTATCGAACTTTTAATTCATTAAGATCGTAGGCGGTGACAAACTGCCATAACAACCTGTATAGTGAACAGCTGTTGCTATTCTGGTGGTGGCCCAAAGCTGAGCTCAGACGTTCAAGTAGTGATTTTGCTTTAATTATTTTTTTTTATTGATTCATTCCGCTAATTTTAGCACTCAGCTGTGTATTAAGTGAGTAGAACTAATGAATTCATAATAATTTATCAAAAACTAATTAAAATTAACCGGCAACACCAGAAAACGATCTTCACGATCTTGACTGCATTAAATTTTTGAAATGATTTTTCTTTTGTTTTTTTAGTTTATGATTTATTCATAATTAGTTACAACATAAATCTAAATTTAGAATTCCCTTTGCATGTGATATTTTTTTTTAAAAAAAAACTCGCTATCATATTTTTGTTAAAAAAGATAAAACTAGAACAAGAATTTCTATGGTTACTTCACAGCATTTATGACGATATCTGCTAAGTGATTTATTAATTGTTTATTTTTGATAAGTACTTTTACAAAAATTTTATAGTTTCATACTTTGAATGCATTTTTTCAATTAATTTATCACATTTATAATAATATTAACTAAACACTCGTGATTGTGCCATGATTAATCAATGTGCGGAAAGGTTGTTGTTATAGTCGCCTTGAAACATTAGAAAAAAATAAAAATAGATTCTTGATTAGACGCGCATTAGCATATAGTCTATGTATCTTTTTTGGTGGGCATGGCTAGCTAGCTCTATGTCGAGACAGCGACGCGACACGCTTGAAAATTATGTTGTGACGGGGAGGACAGTTTTACACAATTTTGTGCCCCTCTTCGATGGTTTCTTATTTTAAATTATTTTTTTTTTCAACTAAATACATAAATGCAGCTTTATTTTCTATTTTGAGATCTACATGCGATGATCGGGCTGCGGAAGAGATGTATGTTCTATGGTCACAAAGTTATCCTTAATTGAATTTCCGTATTTGAATAAGAGTTTTTATGTAAAATATTTAATACGAAATTAATTCGCTGTTTATAGTAATATTATTTCAAAATCATAAAAATCATCAAAAAATTCTTTCTAATTCAAGTCCCTAAAACATATTCACAATTTAGTGAGTAACAGATCAGTTAAAATATGGGTCTTAAAGTATGGGTCTTTCTGGTAAAATAAACACATGAAATATCCCTAAAAAGGTAATTACCCACCAAAAAATAAATATTAGTGAAAGACTATTTAAAAATAGACTTGTGCCAGCAATTATTAGGCACATTTTACCACATTTTTGCTTTACCAAAAAACTGCTGATCAATTCTGAACCGATAGCTTAGAGAGCCTTAGCCATACGTTAACAAATTGGGTAAATAAGGCTGTTCCGGTACACAACTCGAAAAATTCGTCCGCTAAAATTTCCCCGCAATTTTGAATTTATAAGTTTTGATTATAAATTCTTCATTTGTTACCTTAAAAACCCCCAGATACTGATTTTCATTGGAATTGGAATACAATTGACAAATTCGTCACCCATATTAGCGCGGCCATTTTGAATTTGTAAGTGTTGACCACAAATTCGTTATTTGCGATCTTAAAAACCCTTAGATACCCACTTTCATTGGAATCGGAACACATTTGGCAAATTAAACCATATATGGGCGGTCATTTTGAATTTCGGCCATTTTGAATTTCGAAAATCGGGCTTCGAGGTGCATCATGGAAGGCAATTCGGAAATATGGGAATTGAATCGGAATCGAAACACAATTAACAATATTCATCCATCAGCCATATTAGCGCGGCCATTTTGAGTTTATAAGTTTTGACCACAAAATCGTTATTAGCGACCTTAAAAACCCCTCGATACCCACTTTCATTGAAATCAAAACACAATTTGCAAATTGATATTTGGGTGGCCATTTTGAATTTCGGTCATATGTAGTGCTTGGATTTCGTAAGAGTAGTAAAATTCTCCTTCAACCTTTAAGGCTGTGATCGACAAATCTTATATTCATTTCCGCCTTGAATACACCTCGTTTATTTGTGCTGGGGCACCAAAAACTACCAGATGAAAAACCACCATAATTTTACCGGTGATTTCTTCAGTTGCTTGTCCTTAGAATATTGCAGAAATGCATTCTCTTCTGCCACCACGGCAAGGTTTCTCCCACCCACCACAACACATTAATTAATAAATAGAACTTCAAGGCTGTGGAACAATGTTCCGCAATCAACATTTCCGAACAACAACAACATTCAGGAGTTCAAATACAAGGTGAACAGCTATTGCAGCACCATTTCTTTTTAACTTACATCATACATAGTTGACTCAAGTAAACTGCAGTAAAAAAGCGCAAACTTATTCAAATTCAAGTTGTTTACAAAAGTTTTTTTTGTTCCATATCATATCGAAAATTGGTGTCATGTTTTCGTTCTTTTTTGTGGTAGATAAAAAGAAAGTGTTTACGAGCTTGACGAATGGTGTTCCCCTATCACCAATGAATTTTGGTATTATTTAGTTGATTATCTTTGAATATAGAGGAAGATTAAGGTGTCAATCAATGAATTTGTGATAATCAGTGGGAATAATAATTGTATATATAAAACAAATTTTGCAGTGAAATCAGTTTTAATGGCAGTTTAGTGAGTGGAGTTGGTTTTAGAATCAATGTTTTAAAGTGATTAATAATTATTAAGAGATTAAATAGTATGTTTGGATGTTTTAATTTATTAAAAGAGTTTTTGGTTTTATTAAATAAGAGAATAATAGTATGCGATTTTCCTAATAGATTGTTGCAGACTTTGTAGAAACAATAAGTCCAATTAAAACCGAATTTCTTGAAATCTTTCTTTGCTGATTGAAAATAGAATGTTCAAAATTTGTGATGAATTGTATAATGTGCGTTTGCTTTGCCATCTTTTTCATAACTCTTGTATCTCACAATAAGTTATTCCGGTAGTGATTATATTCATTTAGATTGAATTTTTGTAGAACAATACCATAGCCGATATACAGAAGTTGTTAAGGGGTTATTTTTTCATAAAAAACAATTAAGACTGGCCTCAATAAATATTAAACAAATAAAAATAATACAATGAATTTCTTTGCTAATAGGTTATCAAATAATACTTTGGTAGAATTTCAATAGATTGTATTTTTATTTGAAAAATCATTCATTGTGATTAAAGAAAGAATGAGGCCGGGCTTTTCTGGAAGCCCTTTAAAAAATGCATTTCTTATTAATTTGCATTTTTTCAGTAAATTTGGTATAATTTCATTGATGGCACAATTTAGATTATTCTTTAGCAGAGCTACTCAGTTCTTGTCAGTGTGTCGAAGTAGATTTGACATGATTTAATTACTAAATCAATTGTTTCTGTGGCAACATGACCCCATTTATGAATTATCAGTAATTTTCAGGAAGCACCATTGACTGTAACATGAGCTCCGGTATAATTTTGAAATAAATATGGACCGAGCTTTTCACCTGTACCTTTAGGGCCCGTGGCAAGTTAACAATTCAACTTCAATAGGCCCCCATCCACGGTCAAACAAATCATCAAATTTGTGGCCAACATCGAAAAAATTCTAAGTGTGCGTGTATAAAATACAAGTTTTCGAAGTTGGCCGCTGTTTGAAGAAAATATTCGTCTGGTTTAATATTTCCTTCAAACAGCTTAAATGTGTGTGTGAATTTTTTATGTGTGCCATGTAAAGCATATGAAAGTTTGTTTAGTTTACAGGAATTGTCGCTCGGGATGTTTGAAGAAAGTTTCCATCGTTGATGGCCAACAAAAGTCAAAGCATAAATGTGTGCGTTGTTTGTCGAAAATTGGTTTGATGATTTGTTTGACCGTGGATGGGGGCCTAATTTGTATGAAAAACGCATTTCAGTTGAACAATTCATTTTTCGAAGGTTTGTGTCTTGGGAATTGTAAGGAAATATATTGAATTGTAGGGAAATTTTATCCAAACATTCGTTTGACACCGGCTCCACACGTTGGTCCCAACGCGGGTACCAGCGAACGTTGGCGCAGATTCCTACATGTGATGGCCAATCCCCAATGCTCGCGCCAATGCAAAATTCACGGTCCACACGTTGGAAAAGTAGCAACTAACCACGCAGTAGAATTTTGTATAAACATATTAAGGTTAAATAAGAAGCGTCACTGAAAATCCATTGCAGCCTCCATTAATGTCACAAGCCGCCCTAATTTATTTGATTGCTTTATATTTTCCTGCTAGATCACCATTGCGATGCTCTTTCGACCAAACTGGGTGCTCCTAGTTGCTTTCTTAAGCTGTTTTATCTGCAGAACATCATCTTCACAAAGGTGCGACCAAAGCCTCTCACCTCACACGTAGTGTACTCCAATACTAAAGTCTCCGTCTTAATATGATTCTAGGAAATGGGTGTGCTCCAGCTTGGATCGATGCATATTCGAAGCAGTGGAGGAAAAGCAAACCTCTTTTGATTCACAAAACCTGTGTAGGCTTTCCTGCGGCAGATATGGAGCACTATGGCCAATACCAACACTCGAGTCAGTTATCTCTCATAGTCGAGTATATTTTGATCCTTCAAGTATTAGGTGAGTTCGTACTGCAAAACGGTATTTACTGTGCATCGCTAATGCAATTTATTTTAGTTTCGATACACCAGAATTTTCGGAGAAGCTCAAGAAACGTTCGGATGAAATAACTAAAGTCTTTATAGGTAATATTTGGAAGGAATGTAAGGATAACTGTTCGATGGGTAGCAGTCCTCGAGTTGCTGTAAGGATGTCGGTGAGATCAAGCTCGTTATTACTGGATTGGAACACAGACGAGTCCTATAATATAACGACTTCGTTATCAGGTAAATGCTGCACAGTTTTAAGGATGATTTTATTGTAAATTTTTCTCTTTAAAACCAGGTCCCGATGTTGCTGTTCAAATTAGTGCAAATACAATTTATGGAATAAGGCATGGACTGGAAACTTTGAGTCAGTTGATCACTAGTAATGTTGGGTATGTTTACTTTTTACATATTTAAAGTGGACAGAAAGTGCACAAATCTCTTGATTTTGAGTTACCACACTCATCGCGTCGATCGTTGATCTTGCTTCTCAGCTTTATGAGCTGCGGATTTCTTTACGACCCTTTTAACTTACTCCTCACTTTCATTTCTTCATAAAATAGGAAAGGATTGGCTATTGTTGGTTCAGCCAGGATTCGAGATAGGCCAGTCTACAAACATCGAGGCTTACTAATAGACTCAGCGAGAAACTTCATTCCTGTAGCAGATATTAAAAGGACACTAGATGGTATGGCTACCTCAAAGCTCAACGTCCTTCATTGGCATATAGTGGATTCACAGAGTTTCCCGCTTGAAATCACTAGAGTACCGCAACTGACAAGGTATACATACATATATATTAGTGAAGATCGCAAATATACTCTTAATATACTCCTCACAGTTACGGAGCGTATTCCTCAAAGCATATTTATTCAAGATCCGATGTCCAAAGTATCATAAGCTATGCAAAAATAAGGGGAATCCGTGTCGTGATAGAAATAGACGGACCATCACATGCTGGAAATGGCTGGCAATGGGGTCCACAAGAAGGACTAGGAAACTTAGCAGTATGCGTCAACCAGCAGCCGTGGCGTAGTTTTTGTATTCAACCGCCCTGTGGGCAACTAAACCCTATCAATCCCAATATGTACGAAATTCTGCAGCACATTTTCGAAGAGATAAGTGAATTAATACCACCCGAGGAAACTATGCATATGGGTGGTGATGAGGTGAAGATACTTCACATTCTTATAAATATTTGCAGCATTAAGTAACTTATACCGCCATGTTTCAGGTATATATCGACTGTTGGAACGCCACTGAAGAAATTGTCCATGCACTCAAGGACAAAGGCTATGACACAAGCACTGCCAGCTTTATGAAATTATGGGCGGAGTTTCATGCTAAAAATCTTGACAATTGGTACAACGTTAAGAACTGGTTCAGCCAGAAGGATCGCAATCATAACCCCGTCATACTTTGGTCTAGTCACTTAACAGAGCCTGAGGTTATTGAGAGATATTTACCGAAAGAGAATTACATCATACACACATGGGTGGAATCATCAAAACCATTGAACAATGAACTTATGAAAAAAGGATACAAGATAATTCAATCGACAAAGGACGCTTGGTATCTTGATCATGGCTTTTGGGGCTCAACAACTTATTATAATTGGAAACGAGTTTATCAAAATCGTTTGGCACGTAATGCTTTAGTTTTAGGTGGAGAGGTGTGCATGTGGGGGGAATATGTTGATGAAAATTCATTAGGTAACTATTTCTATTTATAATATATACAATTAACTGGTTCTACAAATTTTTATTTTACATAAGATTCACGAGTTTGGCCGCGAGCTGGTGCAGCTGCCGAACGATTATGGGCTGATCCGAATATTTCACCTGCAATGGCTGAGACAAGATTCTATCGCTATAGAGAAAGACTGATTTCTAGAGGTATAAGACCAGACGCAGTTGCTCCGAAATGGTGTATTTTACACGAAGGAGAATGTTCCTAAAATATATACAAATGTTATTGTTATATAAATAAAGTATTGTTTATTAAGTTAATTTATTAATATTTTAAGCAGCCTGTTGTCTGTCTGTCTGTTTCCGTTACGTTATTTAGAACGTAAGTTTTGGAATATAAGCTTTGGAACGCCTGGTTGCTGTCTTTACTACTATGTTCTGGCGTGTTCCTTTGTGCACTTACCTAATTCTCCCTTCATTAAAGTCTCCTGTATCTGTAGGATCCTCCTGTTTAGAGGATCATAATATACCGACTGGAATCACGAATTATTTTTGGTTTGTTTATTAGCTTACCACGAGTTTAAACCAATTTCCAGCTGGGTTGGGAGCCCAGTGCAACAGGTTTATTTCTAAAATCATCCCAGCCATAAACCTTTGTTGCCTAGGAGTTGAAATCGCTGTTTCAATCATCAATCAGCTGATTTCAATCAAAGTGACATTTAATTTTTGTTTACAATCAGTGCGCAACAAGTACAACGGGAATAATTTTGTCACCTGTAGAAAAATGGATAAATACTCGATTATTTCGCTAATTGGCGAAGGATCTTTCGGTCGAGTGTATAAAGCAAACAAAAAATCAGATAATGAAGTAGTGGCCATAAAAATAATCACAAAGGTTTGCATTCCATTAACGGTTTTGGTAGCCGGGGCTAAACTCCGTGGATTTTTACTTTCAGAGAGGACGCGCCAACAAGGAACTGAAAAATCTTCGCAGGGAATGCGATATTCAAGCTACCTTAAAGCATCCAAACGTTGTGGAAATGTTTGATTCGTTCGAGACCAAAAATGAGATTGTTGTTGTCACCGAGTTCGCATTGACGGATTTGCATCGATTTCTGACGCGGAACGGAGCTATAAGCGAGGATAAGGCTCAGAAACTTTCTGGTCACTTAGTTTCTGCTCTGTACTATCTTCATTCGCATAGAATTTTGCATAGAGACCTAAAGCCACAAAATGTTTTACTGAATGAAGATTTGCATGCGAAATTATGTGATTTTGGTCTGGCTAGGAATATGACTATGGGAACTCATGTACTGACTTCAATCAAGGTGATTTTTTTAATTTTTATTACTAGATTGAACTTTTTACAGGATTTTATTTGCAGGGCACACCACTTTATATGGCTCCGGAATTATTAGCCGAGAAACCTTACGATCATCAAGCAGACATGTGGTCTCTGGGATGCATAATATATGAAACTCTATCAGGAACACCACCGTTTTGCACTACTTCCATTCTTCATTTAGTTCGTTTGATCAGACACGAAGAAGTGAAATGGCCAAGTTTCCTTAGCAGCGATTGCACCTCGTTTTTACAGGTTTGTGTAATAATAAGTAATCTTGTTCTTGGATAATTATTATAATGTTTCGGTTCTACAACTGAGATGTAGTCCTGGTTTCTCGCAACTACTCCCTCTCTTCACGTCATCTACTAAGTCGCAATATTCGTCCGCGGAATCGTCCCTGACGTAAAAAGACAACAATCCTTTCATGAACTTTTCTCTCAAACTCGTCCAAGAGGTTAGAGGGCTTTTAACTAACCACCCAAGTTTGGGACCCACATGTTAGTACTGGTAATACCATCGTCTGTCTTATTAGCAGCAGCGTGGATGTCATAGTTAAATACTTGGATTTGAAGCACTTCAACAGTATATAATAGGCTTTCCTGGCTTTTCGCCATCGTGCGCTTATTTCTGGTTGGGCCACAAGCACTCCGAAAGACCGCAAGTGTACTAGGGAACCATGTGAAAAGTCGCAACTCCGCCAAAGGTCTCCAAAGAAAGGGAAGGAAAAGTTTCCTCAGAGTGGAGACGAAAAACGGCTAGAAAGTGCGCCTGGTGAAGGTGCGGGAAGAAGAGCCTGTCTGGACTAAAGTAGAGCGGAAAAAGAAGCTCAAAAGGCGAAAAAAGCAGGAAAGAAGCAGCAAGAAGATAAAGCGGTGGACCTCGAGCAGAGGAATAAATCCTTAAAGATTTCCAAGATTTCTTTTCTGTTACCCGGGGACCACAAACAGAATCTACCTCTGCTCTTGAATACAATCTACTTTTTTAATTCTAGGGCTTACTAGAGAAAGATCCGTCATTAAGAATAACATGGGCCCAAATTTTATGTCATCCGTTTCTCGAAGGACGCTTACATATTCTACCCACGACAACCGCCGTTTCTCCATTCACACATCCAACTCACAAGAACAGTGCTTCAAAAAACAAAGCAAATCAAAGGTATATACTATTTTATTCAAGCAATCCTTAAAATAAATAACGTTTTTTTTTACAGAACGCCATCGGATTTATTACAAGATCTTTCAGCAATGAGCATAACCGCTGAAGGAACCGATAACGCCACTTCATCGAAAGATAGCATCAATGCAATTTTACAAAGTGATGTTGAAAATATTGAGACTGATGTCGAAGATGGCACCAAGGTTAATGTTCCTTTTGCGGAGTCTCCATTTCAGTATGAAACCTCAGACAGTGCAACGGGATTTGTTATGGGAAATTCGAATTTGGTAGTTAATCACTTCAATGATAATTTTTCAAGCTCTGCCGAAACTTCTGACTCGAAGCAAAAGCAAAAACCGCAGCTAAATTTGAAGAAATCGTTAACGTCTAGTCAAACTGAGAAAAGTTCAAGAAATAAGGATTTAGAAAAACGAAAATTAAGTCAAAATTTGGATAATTTTTCGCTTCGCTTAGGTCAAACCGTAGAAGGTGAAACGGCGAAAAAAATTGTAGAACACATTGGTGAAAAAAGCAAGAAACCAAGCAAAGTTGTGGATGAAAAAACAAATTCAGAGTAAGTTATTGTGTAGTTAATTTGATATTTACAGATATACAGTATAGTTTTTGTTTTCAGCAATACTCCTCCTTGCCTATTGCCGGGCTGGGACTCGTGCGATGAATCTCAGAGCCCACCTATCGAAAATGAAGAATGGTTAGCCTTTCTACATCGATCAATGCAGGAAATCTTAGATGGAGAGCTTGATTCACTAAAACAGCAAAATTTGGTAAGTTGATTGTGAAATTTGAAAATAGGCAATTCCATTTTGAGAAGGAAAATATGAAGATAGTGATCCAAATAGAGAATTTATTATGATTTTTATATTACTTATGGACGACAAGTTATTTTACGTGTCAATTGGTGAATAGATTATTATGGATCCTTGACAAAAAATTTTTTAGATTGCTACCAAAGTACATATTACGATTGCTAGGAGGCACCCTTGTTGGGCTCCTGAGTCGTCCATCAAAAAGCAGCGTTCTTACATTCCATGTTCTAATTCGTCTTCTGGCTCAAAAAGTAAAGGTCGTCGTTGTGTTATCCATCCGGTTCCGATGCATTGTTTGCCGATTCGTTATTGTGGAAGTGGGTTATCCCTCATCCCAACCGACTGAAAGCTCTGTTTTATGGCACAGAGGACTCGCCATTCGACCGCCTCCTGTTAGCTCCGTCCAAAAGAAGTACCCCAAGAGGCACCGCGGGGAGGAGGGGTTAGGACTTGCTTACAGAGCTCCTAGGGGGTCATCTTCAGTGACTCTTCTCGGATTTTGATAGAAATGACAAATCGAATGCCACCATCTTCCGAGCCCTTTGTTAGCCGTTCGCCCTCAAGGTGTTTGAGTTATCTATACATCCACGAACTTTCCTAAATCCTACTTGTCGTTCTCTTAGCTGGCACTCTATTTTACCCTCAATTCTACAAAGAATTATCGAGGCCAGTATTTTTGCTACCATGTTTTATGTGGTAATACCTCTCCAATTCTCGCATTTATTTAGATCTCCTTCTTTGGCAAGTTAATAATTATTACCTCCTTCCATTTGTTTTTTCGACTTATTGTTCGCCCTCTCTTCGTTTAATTATTTATAAAAACGTTTTTGTAATATTTTCTTCCCCTTTTAAGGTAAGCATCATAGTAGCCCCGCTGCGCAACAGCAAAGCAAGCCCGAAAGTAATAGAATGCGTTGCACAGCTTTTAAGTCTTCCTTTGGTATTAGGGGGTCCAGCAAGTATTTTAGAATGTATTAAAACGGTAAATAAAAGAACTTGTTCCAGATTAACTTGTATAGATAACCCTAAAATTGTTTTACAGGTGTACGTGGAGGTGAAATTAGTTCCTAATCTAGTATACGCATCAAAACTTCTGACCACCAATAAAAACATGACTGATTCAGCTTCATCTCTAGCTCCTTCATCAACTATACGATCATTTAAGTTAATGAACTTAAACAATATTTTATTTGTTTCTTTATAAATTCAATTTTTAGGGCAATAAATGAACTTTCGACGCAAGAAGTTAAAACAATTGCAAGCTTATACGAACTAGTTTGTCACCTAGTCCATCTTAATGAACGATTTTTATCTCAATTCTGTGATGCTGTCGCTATATTAGCTGCTGATGAATTAATGATAAACTTCTTATCTCACGGTAATTTATATAAAATTGACTAATAACAATTTCTTTATGTTTGCGATGTTTTCAAAGATTTTAGTAATTCAAATGGTGTCCGAATATCAAATTGCGTAGTTGCACTTCTGTGCTGTGTAGTGCGAGAGCTGCCAGAAAATGCCGAACTTGTTGAGAAAATTGTTTTTAATCAACGACTAGACTTAGTTGGATTAATGAAAAATAAAAATTCATTGTTGCGTTCCAGAATCTGTATGCTTTTTAGGCTTCTAGGACGTTTTAGTTGTCGAGGCCTGCAGAGCGTATGGTCTACAAAATTAAGAGAAACAATTGAAGCATTAATGTATGATTCTAGTGAGACAGTGCGATTGGTAAGAAATATTGTTTTTGCATAGTTTCAAATGTGCAAACGTAATTTTTGATTTGTTTTTTTCAGGAAGCGGAATGTGCTCTTGATGAACTAAAGCAGTATTCATTTTATAATTAAGATTAAAAAAGCCGGAAGAATAAAGACAATATGAAAATTGAAAAAACGGTTATTTAAGCTATCCTTTATTATATTTAGTATAAACTTCATATAAAGAAAGAGTTGTCGCTAATATTCAAAGAAAGTATACAATCTACGAACGATATCAGAGTGAGAAGCTTCTTCGTACATTCTTAATTGTTATTATACATATATTGCACTGTGCCGAAAGCACATGATATTTATAGAAACCCTAACATAATTGATTTTTTTTTATAGAAACCCTAACATAATTGATAAAGCCTCTACCTTAGCTTTGAGGCTGATATAGAACAGATCTTCAGATTTTTTACTTCTAATTCTGAGGGTGAAATCATTGTCGTAGGCGATTTTAAAGTTAATAATAATAATTAATGAAGTACTCAAATGGCACCAAAGGCGTTTCTAGAAAGAACGCCAATCTCTTGTAGGCAAAAACAACCTATATACAATTGACTGGGTGTCATTTGTGTTTTTTTTTTCAAATGGGGTGCTGTGTTTTCGAAATAAAAACATCAACTCTCGCGCTATTCGTGTTGTAACGATTGTACAAGCAGAACTGCTTTCGTTTATTCCTCAATCCAAATCTATAAAGTCTGTGCCGAATAGATGATTTAATTTGGAATGTATGAACGTAATTGTAATTTGGAAAGATTCGATAACGCAATGAAGCTGCACCAAGGATCAAGACTTCCCCAGCAATACTCAACCGGAATATGAGAAATACTGTAATTAAAATTTCTAAGTCTATTAAGGCATTCTAGGAACAAGGTACGTTTACTATGATAAGAGCAATTAAAGATATTCGTTTATTTTAACAAACTCAACTAGGGTCTCCCCAATCTTTAATCAACAATATTTTTTTTATTAAAATTACGTATTAAGCAAAATTATTAATCAATTAAATCTAAAATAGCATTCTCAAACAAATCGATCAATCTATCCAAAAGATCGTAATCATCTGGCTCAACCGGACCGACATTGCAAGTTTTTTCATACATTTTATTTAGTTTCTTTACGTCTTTTTCACTAAGTCCATTCCTTTGTCCTAGTTTGATATTATCCTTCTGAAATATTAAAGGTATAAAAGTAAAAAAAAATAACAATTCTACATATTTCTATCTACCAAAGCCTCTATAGTAGGCATTCCATTCTTTGAAAATGCCTTTTCACTGTAATGCATTACACTTCCGTAATCATACTCAACTCCGTAATTTGTTATGTGTGACGCATTGTATTTTTTAAAATTAAATTCATGTCCATCCAAAATATTTTCCCAATTTATTTTCACATAGTCGTCTCTTTCAGTGGCGCTTTGTTGATGATAAAATCCTAGGGCGTGTAGTATTTCATGCAGAACTACGCCATGTTTGACACATTTCGGGGTATTTAGATTGACAACCTTTAGTTTTAGTATTACTTTTTTTATTGAAGAGTTAATGAAATTTAGAAATAATTTACTTGACCATCTCCTTGCATGCCGACACTAGACCAGCATCCTGTACTGTTTCCTTTAAATATAACCCAATTTTTGTCTGATACCTTATATGGTCGAAATCGAATGCAGGTTCTGTTGTGATATTCTTGGATTCCTTTAAGGATAGTTGTAATTTCTTCATCAGCTGTAATAGATATAATTTGATATATTGCGTTTAAGTTGATATAAAAAAATCTTACAGAAATCGTCTTCATCTATGAAAAATGGTACAGTTGCATTTGGCCAATGAAAAGTTTCGTTAAGGATTCCATTTCGTATGTCATTGGTGTAGAGCATAATATCTCCTTCATATAATCCGCTGAACTCCCAAATATTGGTATCACTTTTCGGGTCCCACATCTTGAATCTTTGTTCTGTGTTAAGAATTTAGTTTCTTTAATTTCTGCTATATATTATGTACTTAGAAAAAAATATAAGAGATAATTACGTAAATAATAGGATTTTATATAATTTCTATTAAAAGCTTGTAAATTTGCAGTTTTAGAATATTCCTATTTAATCGAATAGTATTTCACCGATAGGTCCGATGTTTCCCTCGAGTATTTGATAAAGCAAAGGTAATTTTCAGTATCGTTCGAGATCTTGTAGATTGCGAACCGCGTGTAGTTTTTGTAAATAAGAATTGTAATAAATTAGTTGTATATTTAAAATGAAAATGACATTGGATTGCACGCCGATGAATATCTCAAAGGTTAAGTCTTCTTCTGTGAACATACAAGATATGCTATTCTTGGTTCTCCCTAAGATATGGTAGAGTGGATTAGTATGGTAGACGAACGTATGGAGTTTTGGTCACTCTGGCATGCAGACCGCCACACCAAAAGCTTGTTGCTGAGAAACACGGTCTGAAACATAGAAGTGTTGGGTGAACTTAAATCAATTTCGGGCACTGTATCGTAAATATGTTCTAACAGAACTCCTAAAGTAATCCAGGAGGCAAAACATTTCATACAAAATAGAGATGAATGCTGATATTGCGCCGGCGAGGCAATGTTGAAGCCAACCTATAGCAAGTTAGAGTATCAATATGGAGAAAAAATTTGCAGAATAAAGACGTGTGAAGTAGATTGGTAAATCAGGTTAGCATTCTCCCCAAGTTGTAGAAACAAATGAAGATTTTATGAGATTGCATACTTTTAAGCGAAAAATATTTTCTGTGGCCAATTCTCATAATATTATGGATATGCATTTATAACTACAAATTATTTTCAAATCGATTGATTTTTATGTGGAGTTTGAGCCCAGTGGACCAATCTGTAACGTAATAAGTCTAGTCATTCGGAGATTGTTAGTGTGGAAGATCGTTTCATACTCATGTTGTTCGATCAATGATCGAAATTTTAGATGTTGTATGTTCGATAGAAAAGGTCGTAAGTCACGAGGTCACGACGAAAAGTAAAATCGCATATTTTCAGTAGTAGTTCCAGCAGTCGTTTTTGTTCGAAATTTAAAAGTCTGTTTAAATCAAATTTTAATAACTGAGAAGGTTTTTGAAATAGTTTCACAGGAACCACTTAGTTTATTTTCAGTTTGTGGAAAATCTAAGAGAAGAGGCATTCTTCACTGGGGGACTGAGGATTGCAGCCGGTCAACACAACCGAGACAATTGCCATTCCGGAGGGTAGTGCCAACCTTTGCCCACACTAGCTATGCCAATGAGAAGAGGTTGCAATGAAATAACTAAAGAAATTAGTAGCGACCAATTAGTTTAGAAGAAGTAAACAAAGCCCTAAACTGGTCCAAAAGCAACAAGACCTCGGATTTAGACAGCATCTCTGCGGAGCTGTCCAAATGTAAAGGGCTTATACTACACGAAGAGCTTTATTAAGTGATAGCAGTAGGAATCGAGGTCTGAAAACTAGAAATGAAGAAATTACAGAATGCAGCAATTATCGTGGTATAACGGTATTTAGTACTACATATAAAATATTCTTCGTTCTCTTGCAAAACAGGATAGTTCCATATATTATAAACATCATACACCAATAACAGATCTTTTTTTCATTCCAGAAAAATCAACATCAGATAGATCAGTACACCTCGTCATAGATTTTAAATTGCTTATCATTTTCTGAGTAGAACTTTACAAAGCATGAGAGAATTCGGCCTCCCCAATGAACTTACACTATAATGTACATAGGTTGACGACGATCAGTTTGGCAAGCCAAGTAAAGATATCAAGAAAACTGTACAGACCAACAACATTTATAACGGTGTCGGATGATCTGGCCTGCTTCCTCTCCAACTTGGTGTTGTAGAGAGAAACTGGTCAAAAGTATTACGAAAGAATGACAATGCTCTAAAAGTTCACCGAAATACTGGTTTATGCAAACGACATAAATATCATTGGAAAAATTTCAAGGGATGTACCCAAGACTTTTACCAAAATTGCAGGGATGTACGAAAACTCCCACCCTCAGATATAGCACTATTTTCTTTCCACATAAGCCTAACTCTATTTACCGCATAGCGAGAAACCTACCTCGCAGACATGTTCAAGTTAGTATTGAAGGCAACCTAGAGAAATAAAAAGCAGTTGGAGGGAGAACAAGACATGGTTCGTTGTGAGATCCAAAGAGTAGCAATACATATTCAATATTATATCTTTTACAGAAAATTCGTTGAAGTAAGATCGAAAGATCTGAATTTTACTATCGCACTCTGTATGTTGTACTTTAGTGATTGGCAACTTACTCAGGTTTTGGCGGATTTTTTGTTCAACACGTCAAGCAAGACTGAAATTTCGCTAAACCTTAAGAAATGGTAATTATAATTTTTTTTTAGTTTTATTTTATAGTTTAGAAAAGAATATATTTAATTTAGAGCATCCAAAATTATTTGACGTTTAAAAAATTTTAATTATTTTTATAAACTTAAAACGAATTAAATAAAACTCTCACCAGCATTCTGCAACAGTCTCTGATTGTGTCCATGTTTCGCTGGTGGCGGTCTGGTGAAATTCCATTTTTTTATTGATCTTCGACACCTTAAACTCGCCATCAAACAACTTATCACTAACAAAACGAAAACTAATCTCATCTTAAACCAATTTGTAGCCAACTATTAGCAAATGAAATGCTTAAAATTTTGATTGCTCCTTTTATAGGAATTGTAACCTTTTGTATGCTAATGAGTATTGCCAAAGAAGTGATTAGAATACAAGCAGCGAAATTGCCGGAGCTGGTAACGCACATTTGGGTTAAGTGTCTGACTGTGTTACCGGTCGTGATTAAGTTTTGCGATTCCACTTAATTCCCAATTGCATTCAGTTTCCACTGATAAAATTCCATTTGAGACGATTTAATTGATTCCGGAAGGAAACTAAACGGCCGGATCGCATCCATAAACTTTCGCGCCAATATGACCAGAACAACTCAATCTCTGTCAATGTCACAAGGTAACATTGAAAACTTTCTTTGGAAATTCCATATAGTATCCATATGTGCAACACCGGCTTTAATCATAATATGACCGTAAAGTTGTTCTTATTTAATTACCATATCCGTCTCACAGTCCGCCGGGACAACTTTTTTCACTTGGCCAAAGTGAAAAAATTATTATTGATCGGCGGGAAAATTGTGTTTAATATGTTTGTTGCTGCGAATGATCGCGAAAATGAGTCGGCTAGTGTGCTACTATGTTTCAAGATCGGTATAGAAGAGATTCGCTATTATGTGTCAATGAATATGGATTTGTTGAAGGTTTCAATTCTATTTGTGGAGAGGCCAAATTTGAAGTAGCCGGCAACCGGCAAGTTGATCCGTGGAATATATGTAGGATAAGCGGAGGATCCCACTTGCAGTCTTTGCCTTATTGAGGATAACGGATAGTTCGAAAACGTCAAACTGCGATAATACTTCAAATCAGATGCCCGAAAACATTAACGAGTTGCAGAAAGTCCTGCAGCATAGCGGGTTTTAAGTTTGCAAAAGCAGTATAAACGTAACCGTGCAGCAAAGTTGGGCAGATAGTGCACTACACAAATTTGGCACTGCTTTTGTTGATTGTCAAAATGGATCATCAGGTGGACTTTTCAGGGTAACTTATATTTTATTAAATTCTGAACTTTTCTTATAATTTAAATTTTTTTTCGTTATAGAAACCAAAAGAAGAACTGGTCTGATTCAGAAATAAAAGTGTTTCAAAATACTAAAAGCAGATCAATGAGTGACACCTACTTTTGAATGGTAAATAGCAAAAAACCCAAACTAGCTCTAGGCTTGGAGTGTTCCACGAATTTTTTAAGCAACTTTTGAAGATGTTAAATAAGTTAAGAAAAAAGGACCTTAACGACCTACTTTTTGAATGACAGTGAAATAGGTGGGAAAAAATGCGTTTTTCCTATTTTTTTTAAAAATAAGATCCTTTTTCGAAAAAATCTCAGGAAGCGATTGCAAGACAACTTCAGGAATTCGATGATTATCTCAACAAACGATCACGGAACTTCCTCGACCTACACGAGCAGCATTTAAGGCATTACTACAACACCATGTTGATGCGGCTGTTCTTAATGATCATAAACTATCAAAGGGTGCAACGGGCTCTTCTAGACGCCATCACATCATGGAAAATTCAACAAATATTAACGCCAGATCAATTGCGACAACAAATGATCCTAATAAAGGAACATCTACCATCCACGTTGCAATTACCAGGAGGACAGCGAGAGCTTCTGAAACTATATAGACTTACGACAACAGAAGGTCGGGTCTTATAGAACCAAATAATTTTTCGACTGAAAGTGCCATTGCTCTCCCACGACCGGTTTCAAATGTTAAAGATAATACCAGTACCGATATGGTTAGGGTTTTTGGGTATTGAGAGCAATCCGTCGTAATACTTAATTACATTGACCTATTTAAATTCAGACATAGAATAGCGATGTTTATTTAATCAGCAAAGTACATACCTCACCTAGATTCTATATAATCTTTAGTCTTCGATCGAGCTAAGCCACACCTTAACAAAATATTTCTCTCCTTTCACAAATTCCAAAAAAATTTTACTCGATACAAAATTATTACCAAAAATAAAAATTGTACCCACAAAAGAACAAAATCTTAAGCCGCAGAGTCCCACTATTTTATGAAAGTTATTTCTCAATTCTTGATATGCAAACGAGATGTTTACTGCGGCGCTCGCCCTCGTTATGAAAATGGAAAGCAGAAAATCAAAAATGCAGAGAAAATGAGTAAAATTCTAGTAGAAGATTAGCGACCCACTTTCGGAGCTGCATTGCCGCCGCCGTTGTAGGACAAAGACAATCGCTAATTTATTTGCCATTCTCATGCGACACATATAAATCTCCGGGTTCGCCTTCAAAAGCGCGGTATGTAAACAACCACCACAGCGCAGAGCCTCGGGCATGCCGCGCATCCACCGCGCGGAGAAATCTTCATAGCCACGGCGGTGCACATCAGTGCCGCCCGGACCTGTGCGGCTAATTAAAAGGAAAATCAAAAAAGTCGAGTATTTACACAAATCAATTTCTGATTTCGCCGTGCGGCGAACATTGTTCGGGGTTAATGAACCGCGCCATTGTGCGCGGCGCCATCCATCTGGCATCTCTCACCTGCTGATCTGCGAAAGATCCGTGCAAAAACGCCGTAACCAGACCGTGTCAAAATTTCGCATCTGTAGGTCAAAAGCGCGAAACCCGGCGATTTGCCATTAGAGCCGCAATTGATCCCCGCTGCTCCTTAAATGGAAACCTGCAAATTACTATAAACTTGAACTTCAAACATGGCGCGCGGCTTTTGCCGCAATTGCAGCGGCAGCAGCGAGTTATTTCCGCGGATGTACTTTCACTGCTCTCTCATCGGATGTGCTTGGCGCGAAATCGGGCGCGCTGCATCCGATTCGCCCGAGTATATATGCTTCGGCCGACGTCTTCCCATAGTCCGTTGCGGTACGTTCTTCTCTCCGTTTCCGATCAGCTGTCACCTAGTGTTCCACATTCGCGAGATATATAGGTCAGCTGGTGGGGCACTGGTTGTCGGTTCAACGACCGCTTGCATACAGTTATTTATCGGCAATTCATTGTGACTTGTGACGTGCTGTTCGGTATGTACTGGCTAGTATATATGGCTGGCTTACGGCTAACCAATACATGCGTGCGAACAGGCGCATGAGAATCGTGAGTGCAATGCTGCTGCTCCGCAAGAGATGATCGCGCAGCCGCGAGCCACACAAGAGATTAAGCGCGAACTGTGGGAGCGCCTCTGCGATACGGACAGAGCGAAGTAAGTGATGTGGCCATGTTCGGCTTGCGTTGACCGTGCACATAACGAATTTTGTCAATTGCTACCACAAGATGCACTAGAGCACTGCAGTTGCACGATGCAGCCGGAGCCGTGTCGGAAGGCTACGGGCTTTTGGCCAAGCTCATGGAAATGTACTGCGATTAGGAATTTAGCTTGGCGATGATCTCGCTCCTCGGCTCTCGGCTAAAGTTATATCTCAAGGGCTTCTAATGTGGGATTAAGGCGCAATTAAGGTTAAGGCTCCACTCGTAAACAACATTCTAGCGCCGTTTTATTTCTGCCGCATAAAATATGCGCTCAGGTGAAGGCGCAGCAGCACAACATGAAGCCCGTTTAAGCTCCGCAATTTTCATAAATTGTTATGTAAAGTTCATTGATCTCTGTCGTGTGTGTGTTTGATGTGTTTTACTTTTAGCTGCTCCCTGTGGCGAGCGGGCGGGATACCTACTGCTTGGTAGGTATATATACCAGAACGAGAGCATGGCCGGCGGCTAATTGAAGATTTGATAATGATCGTAGAGTTTTAGAAACAGTGAAAGCTCTCTATCCATCTACGAACGCACTTTTACTGCACTCTTGTGCCAAATATTTCGAAAGGTAGGTCATGCTTTCGCTAGTTTGCTGTGGACACGGCCGTTTCTTGGGTGAATTGATGCTTAGGAAGATTTGTTGTTCCGGACGTTGACCGCTGTTGCTGGTCTCAATAAAGTTTGTTTCTTGTGTAGTCAGCTATCGGCCATCTAATGGGCCCCGGAGTCTGGACAATAAAAGTTGAAATTCGCTGCCGTTAGTAAAGAATTTCACACGCTCCCAAAGAGAATGTTGGCTTTATTTTTCTTTGACGAAATGAAATGCTAGGCTAAGACCCACAAAAAAAGGTTCAATTCAGAGGGACTGGCCATCTCGCTGGATGGGTCTTACCCATATTAGTAGACCGACTGTTGATGGTTAATTTCGAAAATTGTAACTAAAGTGGGTCGCTAGTAAGAGATAATTCCCTTGGATGGAAAATTAACACAAAAAAAATTTACATGATTATGGTTCCTTTTCATGCAACTTTGGGTACTTTTTTAATAAGATGAGAACTTTTCGCCTTGAATGGGGCTAGAAATGTGCTGAATGAGTTTTGCCCTAAAATTAGTATTTCGGTAAACTGACTTTTATGTATTGTTGTGTTGTAATGGAAAATTTTAAGATTATATGGCGAACAAATTTTTTATTATGCAGACAAAGGTCAGTAATTGCGTGAGTGGGTGGAATTTAGTATGTTGTATTTGGTTTCTAGGGCAATAACCCTTTCTCGACTTTCTTTCCGGAACCTGTTATTGCAAAGGTGACGTTAGGTTATTGTAGCTTCTGGCAATTACACATCGTGACGTAAATATGTTTTTGTTATGAGGATAAACAATTTTGAGCAGCAGTTAAATAACTCTGTTAGACAGGACAAGCTTTGGAACAAGTAATACCATTAGCATTAGGACCACTAGGACCTTCATATTTTTATCTTTCGCATATTAAGTCAATTGAATGTTAGACCTGTTGATTAATCGACGCCATATTGTACTGGTGTGACGTACTGGTAATCGCAAAAAACAAATACGTGATTGGAAGCAGAAACAGTCTCAAGTTCTAGTAATAGTTTCAGACATTTCTCATTAATTTCGGCATAAAATCCCCCAGCCAACTAGCTTTGACCATTATATTTCGGAACGAATCAACAATATGGCGTCGATGCAAGACGTCATTAGCTCTGGCCAGTAAGTTTGGTTATATGTCGGAACACAGCCTATATACACATAAGTTCTCATGTAATATGCCAGTGGAAAATTTTGGAAATTCCAATGCACATGTCACAACGAAACACTTACATACATTTCGTCTGAACCTCCTAATCGATCATCAGCCATACTAGTATGGGCAATTTCTGCATTTCGCAAGTGTTCAACGTGTCCAATTTTAGCCGCAAGCTTTTCCTCGGTTGTAGATTGTTTTTTTTATTACTTAATTAATAATCACGTTTTTGGCCCTTTGTAAGGTTGCTTAAAGTCGAAGTTAACTTTTGTCGAAAATATATAGTAATATGTAATACTTTTCCTTTACACACTTTGATTTTCATTACACTGTTATAGTTTTTAAATTTTTGCAAAAGAAAGGTCTCAAATATCGAAATATTTGGAATGTATTAGATTATGAACTCTTGTATAAATGATCCCAAAATAGTAGAAAATGAAATGTTGTTGAGATAAAAAAAAGTTTGTGGCGCTTTCTCGATAGATGGCGTTAATTACAAATAAGTCACAAACCACTGACCGCAGCGACACCATCGAGAGCTTGTTGGAAAGGTGACAGTTGAGTGTGATAGTAATATTATTACTGCAATGGAAAGAACACGGTTGTGAAAAATTGGTTTCGTGTGCAGTGAAGACAATTTATAAAAATTTTTCGGGCGAAAATGGTTCACTCGCTTGTGCAATTTTGATGGTGAAAGATGAGTCACGCTCTAATCGTGCAATTATTGAAAAAGCTGATGAATTTTTTGAAAAAGTCCAGCGAAATAGGCATGTCAGCAGTATCGACATTGGTATAGAGCTAGGCATTGGCCACAAAACTGTTTTGAATTATTTATACAAAGCTAGATACAACAAGAAGTTCGATGTAAGGGTTTTCTCATGAGTTGATCGCAAAAAACATGATAGACATTCCTCTCTGTGCTCTGTGGTAGGTCGTCGGTCTGCATTTTATAATTTCATTCCAATTGTAGACCTCAAAGAGCTTTATTTAAATATCCATTGTTGCCTAAGTAAATATTGATCGGACTAAGCACGAAAATCGGACCAAAAAGAAAAGGGCGTCATATCGTACGATCAAGATTTACTTAGGAGAACCTAAATATTTAAATATATCTCAAAAGTGTTCACACGCCTTCCTTCGACTATCGGTTCAAGTTTTCAGTCTATTCCGGTAGTCGGGCACGATAGTCGGAACCGATAATCGGTTCCGATAGTCGAATCTGAGTAAAAAAAATAGCCTAAAGCATGCCTAGGAAAATACGGAATCTTCGAGTGAAAGCCCCATCGTAATCGCATTAGCCGTTTCCGATGCTAGCGCGGTCAAACAGACAGACAAAAATTTAAAAAATATTTTGTCTTGTTTTAATATCATGTAAATAACCATATGAACTTAGAAAATGACAATTATTTTAAAATCACAGACAGACACTCCAATTATATTTATAGAGATATGTCGGCGGATTACCTTTTTCTTTACAATCCCACAACATGGGTATCAAATAAAAAAGTATGACGAGTAGAATACAGTAAGCTATGTGACGTCATTTTAAATCCAATATGGCGGCCACCACCAAATGGCGCATTACCTTTTTCTGTACATTAAGCTATGTGACGTAATTTCAATTCCAATATGGCGGGTACCACAAAATAGCGGATTACTGTTTTCTTTACAACCCCTCGACATGGGTATAAAATGAAAGAGTATGACGAGTAGAATACAGTGAACTATGTGACGTCATTTTAAATCCAATATGGCGGTCACCACAAATTGGCGGTCCTGGTAAGATAAAATTAATAATTTTGATCAAAATTCATATCTCTTTTGGTGTTTCGATGTGTTTTCTAGTGAGTTAATTAATTTCAGGAAGGGTAATGTCTGCCGGGTCAACTAGTTTATGTATAATACTACTCACTTAATGGGGACAACATATATTTTTGACCTTGTCATAAACAGTTTAACTTATTTCTATGATAAAATGCGTTTGTGTTATTAGCTTATATGTAAATATATGTATACCACGTTCAATACTGACGGTTCTGGATATAATTATCCCAGTTTCTATTGCAAAAAAGAACTACAATGCAAAAATTGCATAAATTTGACAGATGACGACATGTGGTTAGTGTTGCCAGAACACATAACAATTGTAGGGTAATAAAAAATTTTATTACCCTGTAATTAAAAAAGCTTTATGATCAATAGAAATTCACGGGTAATCGACTTGTATATATTTTTTATAATAAATTGTAATGTCATATGCAATGAACGAATGATCTACCAACATTGATCTTATGTTAATTAAGTGACACAATATATGTCATTTTTAACATAAGTTTATCTAAAAAAGAATTCCGAAAATTGTTGGACATTTTCGGAGTAATTCATTTTTGGTTTTCAGATAATTTACATATTTTAGGTTGTAGGTTAGTTAATTAGGCTTTTATAACTTAACAATATATGTATGTAGTTACAACCACGCAATTTCTTAATTATTTGTTCTCCAGTACCAGGCGGACACTCCGAATTGACCGACAATATTTTCTCTGGCTAAAAATAACCAGATCGCATTTGTGCCTTTAAATATATACCTACAAAAAAAACATTGCAATATCAGAATCAAGTCCCATATACATAAAATTCCAAAAGTTCAAAGCAAGAAGGAAAAAACCAACAAAAAATTCTAAAGAGCCATAATCAATACACGGGGGTGTTGATTCTCGCGGCTGTTTTATCGTACCTGCTGCTTGATATTTATCGTGCATTGAATTAATTTCGTACCTTCTCTCCAAAAGGAAAGTAAGACAATTGTTTTAATGATTTCCATCACGATCACCAGTACATGTGATATGAGTACACTTAATGCGTGCGTAAATACTGATCGTAACAGTCCAAAAAGAACAACAACAACAACAGCAGCAACAAAAATTGAATAAAATAAAAAAAATACGAAAAATAAGCAAACCAGAAGGCCTGGTTTGTAAAACTGCACTTTTTTACACAAAGAAAGTATGACTAAAAGTATGAAGGAAATCGCATTGAAAAAAAACTCCTGTGCAGCCGAAAAATATCCAATTTTCATACTTTTACATTGTTGACATAACTGAGCATTCGCCATGCCAAAATATGCTCCACATAATGCGATCCGAAACGGTTGATGAAAAAGAAAATGACGAACAAAAAAAAAACAAAAAAATACCATACAATTTCTGCAATTGCTTGAAACGTTCGCGCGAGATCAACGATCGACCAAGCAAGACTCATTAAACCCAGTACGTTCGCTGAATGCAAAAAGATGGCGTTATCTGATAAATGCGCGTAGTATGGCAGTATGCTAGTAGGGTCACACCAGCACTATTGTATCCGCGTGTCTTGCGCCTGAATGTGTATAGTTGTCGCATATATCGTCTTGCATTCAGCCTTAGACTTGTCATCATAAAAATCAAAACAGAAATTTTTTGGCTTTTTGGCGAACCAGCGTCGGAGAGTTTAATGAACTCTGGTGTCGCCCAGACTTTCTCCAGCCATCAGCTGAATGAAACGAGGTCCTCCATACAAAGATAGTGTCACATAACTATAATGTAACATAATGCAAATATAAACACAGTCACGAAGAGAGATCAACGATCGCAACAATAACCAATTCGAAAATGGGCGCGCGAGGGGGGACCAGGTGTGAAATTATCAACCGACACCTTTAGAAAATGCCTGAAGATGGGCTGTTTATATGCAAATTGTCCACTTATGGCGCGGACGCATGCCTATCGGAGGGCGTTTTTTTAGTAGTGATTGATGCCTCTGTAACTTCTCGTTATTTGTATTAAATTTTTGTCTGTTCAGTGGCCGTATTATTTTGCATAAGGATCGAATTTGTGTTTCGGCCCGATTCGATCGCGTAACGTAACGATCATGCGCGTGGGAATTGCGCTTCTATTCGCGGGCGCGCGCGCACGAAATGTGCGTAGCCCTAGGCTTTGATTTCTTGCGCCTCTTACCAATTATACGCACCAGTGACGAAACCGTCACGATAATAACTGACTGTGTTTTTTTTCTCGTCTTTCTGTTGATTTTTTTTCTTCTGTTTGATGGTTTTTTTTTGTGCTATACGTCTTTCGGTGGAGTAGACAAAGACACGTGTTCCTGGCTTGCTTCACGAGACTTTCGGTAGGCCAGTCGTGCGAGCGCTCTGAGGCTCTGAGTATAGTCGCTTATCACTCTTAATGCTTTGCTCCAAATTGTAAAGCGGCCATGGAAATAATTGACTAGGGACTAGCCTGGCTGACTATTAAAGAAAGTTATGAAATCACGCATACCAGATCGAGATAGCCTTCACCGCCATAGACTCCCAGATTGGCTTGGATTACTGGCAATAAATTAGAAGAATGAAATTGTACTACTTCTGCGCCATTTTGGTGGTATGTCATTGAATGTAATTTGGGCAAAATTATTTGCTTTTGTGGTTGGCTTTTTTTCTTCTTCTGTCATTGATTATTTAAAATTTGACGATGATGATGCTCGCTGCTCGATCATTTGTTTATGTTTCGCGAAAGATCGTTGACCTTAAGAGAAGTTTCGTTCAAATTCTATCATTATTTATTTCTACACTTTAATAATAAATCTAGTTCAGGGTGAGACCTACTTCATACAATTTTGGAAAGGCCAAGGTAATACCGATGAGTACGAACTGCATTCATGTAGTTAGCTAGTGATCGTTTCAATTTGAATTTTTGAATGTAAGGTATTTAGTTCAAGACGGCGACACGCAGCGCTTAGGGCGAAAGGTTGATGGCATGCGTTGAATACAGTAAAAAGTTTTAGATCAATGTTATATTTAACCTTAAACATAACTGCAATTATCCAGTTTTCGATTACGAAATTTACCGTCCTGAATTAGTGTTTGAAGTTGTTTAAGTTTTGGTGATTTTGTTTGATTTTCTTTTTCTTTTGCAGTATAAAATTTTTTCTAAACCATCTTTGGTTATCTTATTGAAGTCACTCTGTTGTAGTTTTTTTTACAAATAAAAGATTGTAGAAGTTTAAAAATTGAGTTAAAACAACTATAACCTGTATAACATTACTTAACAAACAAGATTATTTGATTTAAGCTTGGAGTTTTAGAGTAAATTCGTCTTATACCTTCTAAATTTGGCAGAAATTGTTATAAAAATTTAGTTTTCATATCTTTATTTCGTCTAAATCTTTTGAAAATATCATAAATCATACTAGTTCATGAAATATAATCATTTTTATTAGTATTCCGAAATTCGGACTTTTACTCCGAATTTTTATGACTTCTTTAAAAACCTCCTTTTACTACAAAATAAACTATTTTTTAAATTAAATTCGATTATTTTTGATGTTAAATCTAAAATATTGTAGATTTATAATTAAATTTCTGATAAGAACAGTTTAAATTACATGAAATTAAAAAAAAAACAAATCTTAAAAGAAAAACTAAAAATTTAAGAAAAACGTTTTTAATTTCTCTTTTTTTTTCTTCTACATTTATCATCAATTTTCTCTATATATATATATATATATTTACTTGTATATCTTTAGCCCAGAGCTAAAAGAAATATACACCTGCAAAGATTTTAAAACATAAATATATATGGGCAAAAAAAAAACCAACCAACCAAAAAAAAAAAAAAACAAAAAACAATAAGCTACAATTTTTTCTGTGATCGAAAAAAAGCCTAAATGTGAGCATATATTGCATAACTGGACGAGAAACATGGTCTAAAAGAGAAGTCTTGATAAACCATTTGGGAACCCCAAAGTGATATTTTTAATACTAAAATAAATATACATATATGAGGCGATATTTGGAAAGTTCGATGATTTTAATGAAAGGTCGAATTTTGCAATCGAAAAATATGAATTTTAATCGTTGGAAAAACTTTGTTTGAAAATTTTTTATAGACTAGCCTTTTTAACGGTATTCAATAGTGCAGTTTTTTTTTCTGTGGTTCGTTTTGTAAAACAAACCTGTTTTTGCGCGCTTTTAGAATTAGGTTAGAATGTATATTTAGCTTTGTTATTAACTGATGTGATGCGACGGCACGGAGAGAATGAATAGATGCAGAATGTTGTACTAAATTCCTTAATAGTGCCTAAATAGTGTAGCTGTGTAGCTTGCAGCGGTCTGTGGTAGTGTATATGTTAACCTCGGTGAACTATACTTACGAACTTTAATTTGTTTCAAATTTCTAACAGATTCATTGTACACTGTTACTGATGGTGATCGGTGAATGCTAAATGAACTCTTCGGACACATATTTATCACATCTCGACCACATGAAAAATAACCAAACATTTTTATATTCAGTATTATTCATTTACTTATGCTTAGTATCATTCCAGGCAGTATCATCATTTTGGCATGAAATATGTAGGAAGATGGACCAGACCCATCAAACTCTTGCCCTATGTACGGACGAGAGGTCGCTGATGCAGCTAAAAGAGAGGGGCATGTCTCTATTTTACGCCTTCGGGCGAATCAAGGCTAAAGAGATTGGCAATGAAAAAGGAGACTCCTACAGTAGCAGCTAGAATCCAAGGAAACGTGTGGTCCCGTGCAACCTGCAACACAATAGGGCTGCCTCGGCCCATAGCTCTAGTACAGGAGCCATAGGTAACTAATGGCACTATTCAGGGCTTGCGAGTAGCCGGCTACAGCCTTGCATGCAGTGATGTAGACGGAGACCCTCAAGCCTGTGTCATTTACAATAAAAACACTAACTGCTTTTTTCTCATAGATAAAACGTTGAGAGACCTGGCAGTGGTGAAGAAAAAAATTGGCAGCGGCAGTAAAAGTATGATTTTTTGATGTTCAGCATACCTCTCCCACGATTCCAGGGACCCACCACCATCCAAGGAACTCAAGGATATCGTGGATCACTCTAACATGAGCGGTCTACAGATCATCGTATAAATGAAAAAAAGTGTGAATACCTTTTTGATTATCTCTTAACTACTAACATGTGGGCAAACTAAACCGCGGAACGGATCCTACCTTCGACAACGGCAGGAAACATGAGGTTATAGACATCATGGTATCCACTCAACACGTGGTTAATTACGCGAATGACTAGCGGATCTTAGACGAGCCGTCGTTCTCAGACGTGGATGAGTCCTTGGAAATAGTAAGGCCATATAGGAATCCCATATACACGGACTGGGCATGCACTCAAATAAATCTTCGATGGATGTGGAACTATCCGCGGATTTCCTTAGGAAAACGGTTAGTGCTGCTTACAACAACAACTGCCCTGTTTTGATGAGGACGCGCAATAGGAAAACTCGAAGACATTCGAGACTCAGCAAAACTTCCCAAAGCTCTAGTAAAAGACGCGTCGCGATATCTCGGGTCAATTAAGAGAATCGCTCCTACACATAGACGGGAAGAAACCTTATAATAAATACTTCAAGCACACTTCCCAGGGACAACCATTTATTCAAATGAAAGCGCAACTTCGCTCTTGGCAGCTAACAGCTCCTATATCTAGAGTGACCAAAACTACCTGGACAGAAGCAAACACCGTATTCAATCACGAAGATATCGGGGAGGCGATTAGATCGTTCAAACCATACAAGTCCCCTTGGAGCAGACCGGATTTATCCCATTCTGATTCGAAAGGCTGCGTCCTAATCTCTCCCTTACTATGCAAAATATTCAGGGCTTCCTTCGCAAATGGTTATATCCTATCTGTCTAGAGGAATATCAACATAACATTTATACCCAAGCCAGTACGACCGGAATACACGTTGGCTAAATCTTTCAGAATGGAGAAAATTGTCGACAGGGTGATAAGGGAAACTTATCTTCAGCGCCAACCGCCAAATTACTACCAGCATAAATTCCAGGCGCGCAAGACCCCTGATACAGCAATGGGCAAGCTGGTGTTCAGGCTGGAATGCGTAGCAGTAAACGAAGGAGTTACACTGAAGGCCTTTCTCGATATCGAGGGAGCTTTCGACAATACATCCTTCGATACTATGCTTTAAGTAGGCCAAGTCTAAGTGGCACTTTTTGCGACTGGATCGACTCTACGCTGAGCACTAGCAAACTAATGGCCTCTTATGTTGAGGGATCTCTGGAGGGCATTAAAGCAAACGCATGTCGACCATCCATTCATCCAATACAATAGCGAGCCTTGTCCTCGTCTAGGGAATTTCTCCAACTTAGATGGTCCCTTGTAACATGCCTCCAGATCCGGATATTGGCCATTGCCTTTGCGTCACCCGTCCATGTCACATGTCTGGTGACTTATACACGGAGAAGATGGGGCTTGCAATCTTAACATCGTGTCTAGGAGGACTTCTTCAAAGCCCCAGAAGTTGGTATTTAGAAGAATCTCTAAAGTTTCCCCAGAGGACTCTGACCATACGTACCATCACCCCTCTTGACGTCAAATGGTTGACAAGGTTGTTTAGAGAGCATATCGCTAATCCTGGCCGATTCGTCCAGACTCTCTTTATGTTGGATATGTTTCCTTCCAGTTTAGCTGTTTGCTTCCCTAATAAATTTATTGTACAGCCTTGAACAGTCCTTGTAGGGTTCTCCCGAGTAAAAAGTTGCATTTATTCGCTATGCGCGCTAGCTGTGGCGCCGTACGTGCTAGTGCGTACCTGATGCAGGCTAGCTGCGGGCTAGTTTCATTTTTACTCGGGCTGGTGTATAACAGATATTGAAAACTTCCCTGATTAACGTCCCTATATACCGTTATATGGCACGGCACACTCAAGGTATTGATCATTTTATGAAGTTTCGTACTCAACTTGAATCTATACCAAGGTGCGTGTGAGATTCTCACCTTTGCAGGTTCCCGGTTTGTTCTCTTGTGGTGCTTATAAGGCTCTGGCTTGCCTCCTTCCAGATTTATGACCAAGGAGATATACAGGCCTATGCTGAACTCCGCTGGAATTGATTCGGAGAAGGATCTTGCGGGTCTACAACGGATCTTGTAACACCACAACGATTATCAAATTCTGTTTAATGCAATTAACTTTACGCAACTGAATCCCCGCCCCTTTTCCAGATTTCAAACTTAGATAAAAAAAAATCAAATTGGTTTTTGCGTCATACTTAATACTAGGGCTTGATTGTCATCGGTAATGACTGACTCTGATGATAATAGCCGCGCATCGGGAATTAAAGTCCACATTTGTAATTTAGCTGCAGCGCTTGTAGTTGGCCCGCATTACTGCAGGCAATTATCACAGAATTTCATGAATCAATTGCGCGTTGTGTGAAGATATCGGCTTTGTTAAAATGTAACTCAAATTATTGCGTTAATCCAGTAAAAAAAAGATTGATGATCTGCTGAAGGCTTTCACGTCAAATCAAGCACAGAAAAAGTAGTACAATGAAGAATTCTCAAATCTTATTAATTATTTGCTCAGCGATAAGAGAAGTCCTTCGGGGAAGTTCAAACAAGTTATCAAGTCACACGACATGCATTTTTTTTATAGTAAATTAAATAACAATTCTTCTCTGCTCGTTATCATCTTGCACAATTGTTATTATTGGCCATTATCTCGTCTTCACATTTTTATTATTTATTAATTTTTTATCGTTTCTTACTTTAAAAATATATAATATTAAAAAAAATGTATTTTTGACACAACATGTGAATTGTTACGCCTGATGTTTATTGGGCGACAAATGAGATAACATTCTTGGCTCATTATAAAATTATGATGATGGAAATAAAATAAATTAATTAAGTTGATTATTTCATTGAGGATTGATAACACCAAAAACCGCGCCAGAATAAAAATTGATGATTTACGCATTTGCTGAATAATGCTGTACGCGTTCGTTTCTTGTAAATTATTATATATATTTGTATATTTGTGTTAGATTTGAATTATTTTTATCAGTTTTTTGGCGTGTAATGTGGCGTCATTATTGTTCATCAGTGAAAAAAGATTTTCTGTTTTTTGCCAGCTATATTGACCTTAACCATGAATTTTACTATTAGATAGCGAAAGGAACATACGAACTTGATTTCAAATTATTTTTTTTTTGGAATTAATTGCATTTGATTACGAAAAATTTCTTATCACATTTAAAGAAAAATATATAAAAACAATTAGAATGTTTTTTGTAATATTGTGTTTCAACAACAACAAAAAACTAGTGTCAACAAGTTTTTCAGTTGGAAACAATTATTTTTTGGGTAAGACTTTTTTTATGTAGGTTTGCATTAGTGAAAATCGGTTAAACATTTTTGGTAGCATTAGGGTGAAAACACAAAGAAAGCAGGTTGCCTGCATTCCTATTGCCAGCGTCTAGCGGCGCCAATCAGCACAAAGAATGGATATCCATTCTTTGTCCTGATTGGCGCCGCTAGACGCTGGCAATAGGAATGCAGGCAACCTGCTTTCTTTGTGTTTTCACCCTTAGGAAGGAGTGAAAGATTTTGGAATTCACAAACGTTTTTTTATCAACTTCCATCTCTCCCCCCTAATGGTGGAATCTATTACGTATATTTTCAATTACTGTCTGACTACTTAGCAAGTTCCCTTGCTCTGAAAAAAATCCATAGTTATACCATTGCCAAAAAAAATCCTCACCCTAAGATATCTGATTTTTGTCTTATCAGTATTCTTTCTTTCCTTGCCAAAACTTTTGAGAAAATTCTTTTTATCCAAGTTCTGCGATATCTTGAATCTAATAACTTCCTTTCTATCTTATAACCTGCCTTCCGTAAATCCCATAGTTGTAAAACTGCTGTACTAAAGGTAACGACAGATCTTGGTTCTACGCTGGTCCAGGGTGATACTGCGTTAGTAGTTCTACTTGATTTCTTTAAGGAATTCGATTCTGGAGTTCCCTCGCTTCTGCTTTCCAAATTTAGCCAACTTCAGCACTTTTATTCTTCCGTTACCAATGTGTGCGCCACAACAGCGTTATAGCATCCTTCCTGCCTGTGCCCTTGGGAGTTCCACAAGGTTCAATCCTTGGTCCTCTCCTTTTCTCATTGTATCTTAATGATCTTCCCTCCATTATCCATCGTTGTTCCTTTCATCTGTATGCTGATGATCTCCAGCTGTATACTTCATGTCCTCCTAATCGAATTGAACTCTTTCTCTTTTCGTTCCCAATAATCTTGGCATTGCCATTAATTCCAAACTATCATGCTGCAAAACATGTCTCAGTTATGCCCTCCAAGATCTATGGAACATTACGTAAACTTTGGTTCTATGGTGGTTTTCTATCGTCGTCCAGGCGAGTACGAAGGGGGGTTTACTGCGGGTTAACCCCCCCCCCCCCTTGATTCCAATAATAATAGGAAAAATTATAATTAATAAATATATCAACTTATTAAACAATTAAAAAAATATTCCGAATACCGATGTATAATACATGGTGGATTCTTTTCAAACGGGATAGCAAAAACATAAATATCTCTCAAACTTTGCGAATATGTTCGTGAACTCGATGTGATATACCAAAAAAATTTTTAGCGCAATTGAGTGCGCCGTTTCTGAGTTACAACTGTTATTGAAAAAAACGCGATTTTTCAAAAATCACGTATTTCTCATTTATTTATAGCTCTCGACAAACTCTGAATTTCGGGATGGCCATATAGATTTTTGTAGGAAATTTTCCGTCTTTTCAGATGAAATTACGCAAAAAACAATTGGACGCATTTTTGGCCAAAATTTGAAAAAAAAAGAAATTTTTAAAATTTTTTTTTCATGTCACCAATCGATTTTCTGACTCAAAAACTACGCGCCACCAAGTTTTCAGAGTAGCTCCCTTCTTTTCGGTAAAAAAAATTGTAAAAATGCCCTAAATCAAAGTCTAAAGTCTTACGCACACCACGAGACCATGATTTTTGGAGAAAAACAAGACATTTTGTGATATTCGAAAAATGGTCAAAAATTATTATTTATGTTTCTTCACAATTTTCAATAAAAAAATTGCGATAAAAATATACCTATAGGTAATTATTTTTATAGTGAAATAACATAAAATATAATAGCTGTGTTCCTTTTCTACTTTTTAGTACTTGCGAGCAGAGCAGAAAAGGAACGCAAAATTTGTTGATTTGAGTAAAACCTAACCTAACATTTTTAATGTTATTTCATTTGTATACAAATAAAAGGTTAGAATAATAATTTACAACATAATTTAAATTAATGCGACTTTATTATTTATATTTTTATTTATTTTATTTATCAATTTATTATTTTTATTTTTATTTATAGACGTTTTTATATGAAAAAAGCTCAAAACAATCAAAAGCCATCTATGGGGTGATAGGGTAATTTAAATAATTCACAATAGACCCCAAATGGGAGCTTTCCTCCAGCGGATTTTAATTGCGTAACTAAAAGTGTTATCTACTCGTATGTTAGAGCAAGTGTAGCTGCGAGTACTCACGAGTAAAAAATACTAAAAATTAGCAGAAAAGGAATGCAGCTAATAGCTGTGTTCCTTTTCTACTTTTTAGTACTTGCGAGCAGAGCAGAAAAGGAACGCAAAATTTGTTGATTTGAGTAAAACCTAACCTAACATTTTTGATGTTATTTCATTTGTATACAAATAAAAGGTCAGAAAAATAATTTACAACATAATTTAAAATAATGCGATTTTATTATTTATATTTTTATTTATTTTATTTATAAATTTGTTATTTTTATTTTTATTTATAGACGTTTTTTAAAGAAAAAAGCTCAAAACAATCAAAAGCCATCTATGGGGTGATAGGGTAAATAAAATAATTCACAATAGACTCCAAATGGGAGCTTTCCTCTAGCGGATTATAACTGCGTAACCAAAAGTGTTATCTACTCGTATGTTAGAGCAAGTGTAGCTGCGAGTACTCACGAGTAAAAAATACTAAAAATTAGCAGAAAAGGAACGCAGCTAATATAAGTACATAGTCCTATTACATGTGAAAATTTTTTTTTACCCAATATGTGTACAAAATATGTTTTGTGAACCCCCCCCATGGTTTCATCTTGCGTACGCTACTGTCGTCGTCTATTTGGCTCAAATCTCTAATTTTGCCCTATTTCTTCTATGGGTTTAGATACATATCCTTCGATGCGGCTTGCCGTCACACCATCTCAAAGTTGCATTTAGTGCCCGTGTTCTTTTAATGAACTGGGTTTTGAGAGCTTTTGAGTTCCCATACAAAATCGAAAACCCAGGTTTTATCTGGGTCTTCTGGTTCTTCGATTTTGTATGGGAACTCAAAAGCTCCTCAAAAGCTCTCAAAACCCAGTTCATTAAAAGAACACGGGGAATGATGGATTAAAGTTCATTTTTCACTTACGAAGATCAAATAATGTGTCGGCTGTTCAAAATTCCTTACTAGGTTGTGACCTCTTGCATTTTATTGATGTCATGGAACTGGTCCTCTTGCATAAACTTCTCTACAGCAAAAGTCCTTACCTTTCTGCTTCCTCTGAGCTTTACAGTCCTTGCGATCAATTAAATTTCTCATTCCTGGTCACTGTTCCCTAATGAGTAGTCGTTCCTTCTTTGTGCATTCGTTTAGGCTTTGGATTTGGTTAGGTTGGATATGGCTGAGCTGCTGGTGTTAAGCTCATACACTTAGGCCAAAAGGATAGGTCCATTGTGATGCCATAGTGATCCCACTTTAAACCTGATACTAAAGCGTCGTTTCTTCGCTAAACCACCTTGAGGTAATGAATCTTCTCAGTTGCAGGATCCCAATCTTCGAGATTTAACAGAGGAGTAACAGAGGAGAAGTTGTACGCTGTCCTCCTCGTCCGGACATTTAGAGCTTCTGCAAAAATCGTAGGTCTCAAGACCTAAGCGTGCCGCATGCGTCTCTATCAGACAATGTCCAGTCACCACTCCCAATATAAATGACAGGTCTTGTCTTCCGAGGCGCACTAGTGAAGTGGTCCGCCTGAGATCATAAGAGAGCCACGCCATTTTGGCCCAGGTGTATTTATTTAGATCCCTCCAATGATTCTTTGTTTGTTGCATTGTGTGCTGTTTGCATCGGAGTTTAAAAGTGGTCCAAGGTATACCAACCCTTTCTTTTCCAGGAAGCCTTTTCTAGCCAGTTCGTCAGCTTTACAATTTCCCTCTATATTTCGGTGACCGGGTACCTATACGAAGAGGATCCTGAACTGGTGAGCCATCTCTTTAGGAGATCTGCGACATTTAGAGATAGTTCTAGAGATGTTAGTGCAAGAGCACAGGGTCTTCAGAGCCGCCTGACTATCTGAGAAGATGTAGACAGTCCGATTCCTATCGCCTTGCTGGTCGATCTCTAGAACAGCTTCATGTATGGCTAGAGCCTCCGCTTGGTATACATTGCAGTGATCGGGTGGTCGGAAGGAGATTTCAATCCCAAGCTCCGGAGAAAGGACTCCTCCTCGTACTCGCCCCTCGAGCTTAGAGCTGTCAGTAAATAAGTTTATGGCATCCTGAATTCTGTGTGGTCTATTTCTCCATTCACGACGTGAATGGATGTGGACTCCGTAGTTCTTCGTGAAGAAACAAATGCGCCTGCCACACGGGTATGCACGCTCCCTAAAAAGAGCCTTGCACGCCCCTGTTACAGATATGAATTTATTCGTAATCGACCATTCCAAACTTGAGTGTCGTTTTACCAAGCGGTCCCCCAAATTAGTATTACCCAAGTCGAATGCTGCTTGACCTAATGAGTCGAACGATAACCTATCTACTGAGTATGCTAATGGCACCCTTTATAGTCCCTAATATAATTGCTCGTTTTCTTCGTTCTATACAAATTATTAAAGCTTAGATGAACTATCTTTTAATATGATACACTTCTACTCACACGTCAGTCAAACTGTCTTTCTTCGCATGCACTTATCTCCTAAAAAGCGTGACCTGCAATTATTGTTACTACGTGAAGCATAAAATCAATTTCTAACTGCAAATATCTAAGTCTTAACTAACATGATCTGGTATGAATGAACTTGGAAATAAACCAACCTGAAAGAAATTCCATAGTCGAGACGAAACAGGCATCAACGACCGATAAATCTAAGAAAAATCCAGACTAAACACATCCGATGCAACTTGCAATAACAATTTTTTCCCCGATTTTATTTTTTATTCCCTATCAATTTAATAAAAAACGAAAAGAATAAGTTTTCAATGAAGAATGATTAAAATTACCAAAAAAGAAAAAATAAAAAGAAAAAAAACGAATTTTTTGAAAAATATAAACAACTTAGGGTTCAGAAGTCAGATTGCATTTAAGGGTGGAATTGTGCATGGTTACAAAATAATGTTATCATCGCGGCGGCATTTACTGTAATTTTCGGAGTTATTCCGAAATATTTCTGGATTTGCTTGAAGCCTGATACTGATACTGTTACAGATATGAATATATTCGTAATCGACCATTCCAAACGCGAGTGGCGTTTCCTAAGCGGTCCCCAACTAAGTACTAACCACGTCCAACGCTGCTTGACCTACGCAATTGAACGAGAATCGGGCTTCTGAGTATGCTAATGGCACCCGTTATGGTCACCTAGATCATTTCCAGTTGCATTGCTCGGGTACGTACCATTCTTACGTTCAGTCGCCAGGTTGCATTCATCATCGAATCAGTCATTCCGATATCTAAAACTTCTGCAATACTAATAACAGTCCTTTTAAAGCCTGCGCAACTCTCGTCGACGCCTTCCAGCTTGTTTCCAGGACTTACTCTTCGCTCACTTAGGCATGGCTTTTTCTGGTCATTTCATTACGTAGTGCAGCTGTGTTGATTCTGGCGTGAATCTCGGATACAAAGCTTTTCTGGGTGAGTTTTATACTTTGATAGGCTATCGGCTAGATGTTGTGCAGCTCGAGTTCTGTGCAGAGTTCGAACGTTCCAACGTGTGAGAAGCTATAATTCCATTCCATTGCTATAACGTATTTTGAGGATGATTTGGTAGACATTTGAAACCTTATTGTATTGCTTACTTTGATACTCGTTCAGTCCATATTATGACGTGCCATTCTAAAACTTAAACTACATATGCCCATAGAAAATACTGAGTGAAATTTATCTCCCGTCATTTACCCTATTTCACTGCCAGCCTACGAAAACAAAAAAAGCGGAAATTCCTCTACTAGAACTCTAGATCATCATCTATGTCAAGAAATACTTTCGTACTTTCAGATGGCCATAAAAAAACTTTCATTACAAAGAATTGCTTAGAAGTATTAAATGCTGTATGTGAAAATAAATTTCCGTGATTTATCCAAAACATCAAAACTGACACAATTCCCCCGAAAAGCAGTACTTCTCGTATCCAGGTTACATTCTGATCCATATCTGGCTATATACCTAGTGACTACTCTTAATTTCCTGGGCCCATTCCGAGATATAAGATGGTAGACAGCATGCCGCAGAGCCACGAGCATTATTAAGTCTCAATAGATCATTTGTGCCATGGCGATGCTGTCATGCTGGGGCTTTAGCCTAATCCCGAATTTCGACCAAGCCACCAGCAAAACAGCAACAACAACCCAAAAATAATAAGACGAAAAAAGGTTGAAACGGTACGCAATACGCACTGCCAAGAAGGCTGAAAGTAATCGAGGGTCTCGACCTGGGAAAGCTGAAAAAACCGATCCACCGATCGAGCCATTTGGACAAGATTTGGGCTGGCTGTGGTCGTGCTCACCAATTTCTTTGGTACACCTTGCGTTCGACCCACAAGCTGCGTCTTAGTTCACGCAATGCCTTGCCATAAAAAAGTCACTTTTTGTGAATGGTCGCGCGAAACGGTGGTTTTGCCCGAGTATGAGTGAAATTTGAAACTCGGACAACTTTAATTCCCATTCAGCACTTTTCTACCGCTTTCTTATTCGGACCCACGGCCATCAAGGCCTTCGCTCCAAAGCCAGGCTTGTTGGCCTCTTGTTCGCAAATCTGAAGAAGACGGCCGACCGACCCACTGCGGGTTTCTTCGGATGCTTCTATGGACCGGAGGCTGGCTGGCTTCTTCACACCAAAAGAAGTTAATGCTGATTGCGGATCGCGTCTGAGAGTTTTGGTCGTCGGATCGGATCTACCATGATGGATATGACGACAAACAAATACCTGGACTGGAGTGAACCGCGCAGCGGCTGCAGCAGCAGCGATGACTTTTGCTGGAGCCTCCGCCAACTGGACCAGAATCAGCCGGAGCATCTGTGACCCAAAGCAGAAAGTATCACCGCGGTTCTGAAGTGCACGACGGCACATCGCCTCCGGTATCAATTGTGTGGTTTTAAATGTATGAAATTGATTTAAGTTCCGGCCCAATATTCCACTTTCAGATGTTTTGCATCTCTGCGCGCCGTCGCCGTCATGCACACGTTCTCGCATCCGCTGGGGCCTCCGCTTTGTGCTCTCCAACTGCAAGTTTCTGGCTCGATTGTGAAAATTCGATAAGAGCCTCCCGGGGGGGCCCCAGAAAATGCGCCGATGGTACATTTTCATTTCCATTTCCATTAAGTGTAAATAGATCCAAAACCAATACTGAGCTAAATGGGGCCAAGCATTTCAGCCTCTCACAGGCTGAACCTGGTGGAGGGAAACTTGGAAGAAAGAACTCCAACGCCTAAAGGGAACGTGTCCCCTATTCACCGCGGATGCAAGATCTTCGCAATTCTGGGGCTCTGGGCTGACGCGGTCTCGCATTGTATTTTATTAGTCCACATCGGAATTAGGTAGTCCATTAACCTCGGCGAGAGAAAGCATGCCTTCTAACGAGTTGTTCATTATTTCAATATGGCAAAAGTTTTAGACAGATCAAAAAACACTTGAACCCGTAGCCGAGGAGGAGGCCTTTGGGAATGGAGCTGGGGGCCCTGCCTCATGCCGCACTAGCGCGCCGCTCGTCCAGAAAGAACAGTGCCGATGCTTTTGGAACTTCGATTACACTTCTTCGGCACGTTTATTATTTTTTTTTGTGGCCATTTTGCACCTTCTGGAGGAGAGGATACACGCGATTTTGAATGCTTCTTCGACGCAGTGACCCGGTCATTTTTTTGTTGGCCATATGCAACAGAGACAGACGGCGCACTCCGTCTCTCTTGCTCGGCTGCGCTACATGGCGGGAGACCTTACTTTTTATCTCATTATGTTCTTTGTGACCTCATCGACTATGCAAAATTTTTCGTACAGTTAAAAATGTTTGGTAAAAGTTTTTCACATATAAAATTTGCATTTTATGCTTTTGAGTTCGTTTTGTGTGCACGCGAAGAAAGTTTCTTGAACTCTCGGGAAATTTTTTGGTAGCTTATTATTAACTCTGCCAAAATAGAGGGAAAATAATGGAAAACGTGTTTTTGTCTCTCGTTTGTTGACAATTACGTTTACGGAGGAATGTTACGCAATTTTTTGTGGTTTTAAATGAAAAGTTTGAACCATTGAAATATAAGGCAAGTGCAGAAAGAAGACTTGTTATGGCATTTATAAACTAGTGATTACAGCATAACAATGTGAAAATATGAGACAACACATAAGAGTTGTGTTTATAAAATTAAAATTTATTTTAAGGTTTTTATACTTTCTTTGTATAGTCGCCATAGCAGAAATTTTGCAACTATTGGAATGCAAGAAAGTCTTAAACAGTAGAAGTAAATAAAAATATGTAATAATTAGGTAATTTTTGTGCCATAATACAGGAACGACGTGACGTAGTATTTCACCTCAACTATTATACTCATCGATTTAGTGAGTCCGGTTTGGTTGCTCTAGCTTAGATATCGCCAAAGCTTTTGATAGAGTATGATAGCTTGCTCCTTTCTAATTTTTCTAACCCAGCTTCACTGATGACAGTACTTTGCGTTACTGTTACAACTTGCATATATTAGGATTACAAATGGAAAACCGCTATTTTCCAATAGATGGCGCCAGTGGTAAAATGCTGGGCGAAAATGTCAGATCAGAAACGTCAAATGATAAGCTACGCAATCTGTCAAGAGCTCCTTAGCAAAGCTTCATATGCGGGAAGTTTTGTTTTTCTGCCTTTAATTCGAAAAAATCTGCGGTTGAGACAGGTCGAATGATTGGAGAAATTTATGGTGAGGCGTTTATTAGTTAAATATCATGTCGTGAATGCGTGCAATGCTATAAAAGTTGTGATTTTGACGTGGAATTCATGTCAAACGCAACAAGAACTTGCAGATTCATTGGGTGTCACTCAAAACAGGCTATTTATTTTCCATCGTTTGAAGGCCTCGGGAATGACCCAAAAGCAAGGAAGTTGGGTGTCATACGAGTTGAAGCCGAGAGACGTCGAACGTGGGTTTTTCACGTGCGAACAGCTGTTTCTAGAAGGCAAGTAAACGGCCTAATTTTTTTTGGAACGGCCTAATTTTTATTCATCAAGTGCTATATGGTCCGAGGGTGCGCAAATGTTTTTATCCATTATTTATTTAACAAAAATCGCTATTGCTAATGAACCATTAATTAACAAATAAAAATATCTAATGGAGCCAAAATCTATACTCGAGGGTTTTCAAGGTAGCTGAACACGAATCCGAGGTCTAAAATTCAAAATGGCAGATCCAATATGGCCGACTTTTAAGGTTCATTCTCGCTCTTTAAGTTGCCTCAAGGACCAAAACCTTATTTTTAAAATTTATCCGATCAGTTCTGATTTTCGGATTTGATTTTTTGGAATTCTGACTTGATAAGAAATCATTTCCCCATACGCGATGTAAAGCTTTTGATAGCTTTCATGAAAAGCTTTTATAGTCACGCATGCAACTATCTTCTTAAGTTTCAAACCACACACAGTTGTTGTAAAGCTTTTAGAATTCACATTTTAATTATCTCAGATTTCGAGATTTATAGCACCGTTTCCAATGATGGAGTGAGCTTTACGATGAAGTGCGAGCGAGTCATCAAAGTGACAAAGTGTGCGGAAGTCGCGTTAGAAAACCTCATTTCGGAGTTTTTTATTTCCAACTAACATTGTACATACGTCCTCACATAGCCCGGGGAAATTAGCAAAAAGACCGAGATACAAGGAAAACACGGGAAAAACGCGATATCTTCGGCGGCCATGTTTTTTTTTTGTGATTCCGAAATTGTTTTCTTAAAAAGTCCCAAGGACATTGTGAACCAATTTTCAGCCATTTTGGAATTTTGTCTCCTTAAAATGCTAATTTCCCCGGGGCTATGGCGACTGCGATGTCACGTCATGAACGTTCAATCTTGGATTTTATGCGGTGTGAACTAAGTTAATGTTTGTGATAAAATTACTATTAAGCTCTATCCCCGTTGATGTTTGCGACCCATAGAGCTGCACACTTTTAAATTTGCTGGTTTATTAAGGCGATCTTTACTATCTAGAATCCTTGTCTGTCCAGAGTAGTCAAAATTAATATCTAAATCAATTCCAGTTTTTTTTATTATGGGAAAGAATCTAGGTCAGTGGTAAAGCCCTTTGTACTGTCGATGGTTCTATCATTGTGTGCAAGGTCGGGTAGCGACCTCTAGTTGGAAAGGTTGGATGGTTGGTTGATAGAAGTGGCGATTAGCACACTGGCGTACTGCAAGACCAAGACTATTTTTGCTCATCCTCAAGCTTCCTTCATCCTTCATTTTACAGCTTCCAAGATCCGCATGAATATCTCTGGATCGGCCGAGCGTTGCCCTTACTGTCCCCACCTTTCTATTGAAAATTACGAAGAATTTTCCACCGCACGCACACCTGCATATTCTGGGACACCTTAAACCAGGTTGAGAATTTCAGTACTCTTGCTACTTTTGTAATAAACCAATGCAAAAGGCCAACACGTGTTACTATTAGACTTTCAGTTAATATTTCAAACAAAAATCCGCCATTCCAAAAATTCAGAAAAAAAAACAAAATTAAACTAAAAAAAATAAAAAAAAAATAACAAAAAACAAAGCCCCCGAATTGAGCAGTCAATGTCTTTGTGAATATTTGAATACAATTCACAATTTGCAAGCTTTTTTATGACTTTAACAAAAATTTTACTTTGTGGTGAATTAATTTTTTGGATTTTTATTGTATTATCAGAAAAAAGGCGGAATTGCGTAATCGTAGTAAATCTCCTCAATGACAGACAACAAGGCAATAGAAATTTATTAATATTTTTTGTGACGTTAAGCCGCGAACACCGCCACCTTTTGTGATGCAAATTATTGCAAAATTTATCATCTGTGAATAATTTTTTTTTACTTCAGATAAGCATTTTCGGTTTAGTAATGTGCCGATTAAAACTTTTTTTCTTTGTAAAAAATTATGTAGGGATAAGTAAATGCAAAAATATACGAACATAATTCGATTTTTCAATTTATGCTTACGCGGATTTTGTATTTAGTTAAAAAATATTTTTGGAGGGCATTGAAGCTACTTTTTGGTTTTTGTCAAATTTTGTCAACTGAAAAACTAGATTAGCCGCGATCACTTCTTGGAACAAACAAACATTTGCTTTAGTCAATCCAGAAGTATCAAGGAAGTCAATAGGCGACAGGCATGGGTAATAGGGTAGCATCCTTGGCCGTAGAGAAAACTTTTGTAATGACGGATCTCTGACCCATCGGTAAACCAGTGGAGATTTCTTGGACCCTCAGGAAGAATAAGCTCCTCTCACTGCCAGCGATACGGAATAATCGCCCTGAATTTCTTCTGGGACCGCAGTTCACCAACCATATGGTTGGATTCCTGGAAAATTTAAATGTTTGGGATACCGTTAAGCTCAATAGATTAGAGTTGACCCAGCAGAGCAACGTGGCATACTCTGTCAAAAAATTTATTGATATCATGACCAACCAGACCAGACTCACCACAGCAATGTATACTTGGGCGAAGGTGCTTTGTTGGACACACAAAAAGCCTATACGACCCTGAGGCAACGAAAAGCGTAAAAAGGTTTGGATAAAGGAAGGTCATTTTTTTGCATGGAATTGAAACTCAATTAAAACCCAGGCTTTGATGACCAGGAGCGCGTTCAAAAACCTTACTATGGTAAACCACGAGGTAAGCTGTGGTTATGCTGCATCACTGCACTTAACCACGAAAGTTTAAGTTTAACCATGAAGGTTTTTGAACGCACCGTCGTTAACTACAGATTAAAGAAGAAGAAAAAAAAGAAAAACAAAATTTTCCATAAAATAGTCCCCGCTAATTGCTTCAATTATTTCATTAATTATTTATTTGCAATAATCCCACAAATCCCACTTTAATTTGTTCATGTCTTTTACATTAAAACAACTGTCAGAGAGTTGTTTTTATTCTTCTTCTTCTTAACTATCGCTAACCATGCTCCCGAGCAGGGTTAAAATTTAACTACACCATGGTTAACCACGAGAGTTTTTGAACGCCAAAAAGTTATGCTCGTGGTTATGATGTAGTTAACCACGGAGTTTTTGAACGACAAAAGTTTACCATAGTTAACCATGGTTAACCATAGTAAGGTTTTTGAACGCGCTCCAGGAGCGCGTTCAAAAACCTTACTATGGTAAACCACGAGGTAAGCTGTGGTTATGCTGCATCACTTCACTTAACCACGAAAGTTTATGTTTAACCATGGAGGTTTTTGAACGCACCGTGGTTAACTACAGATTAAAGAAGAAAAAAAAAATTCAAAATTTTCCAAAAAATAACCCCCGCTAATTGCTTCAATTATTTTATTAATTATTATTGGGCATATTCACACGCTGCCATAATTGTGGTGAGTAAAACCGGTTTTATTAAACTCCTAGCAACTCAGACGGGGCGTAAATGAGTGTAGTAAATTTGAATGCTATACAGGAACCTTTAAATGTATTGCAGATGAAATTTACTTGTAGAGAAAAACAGAGCTAAAGAATGCAAGAGATAGAAGTAACTTTTTATATGTGTGCTAGTTTTCACGCCTTTGGTTTTGCGTGAAAAATGTTTCGTTAAGTTCTTCCGCTCCCTTCCCTCTCTCATCTATAAAACCGGTTTTAGGCGCCATGAATGTGCACTGTGTGAATACGCCCATTTGTAGTAATCCCACAAATCCCACTTTGATTTGTTCATGTGATTAAAATTAAAACAACTGTCAGAGAGTTGTTTTCATTCTTCTTCTTCTTAACTATCGCTAACCATGCCCGCGAGCAGGGTTAAAATTTAACTACACCATGGTTAAACACGGGAGTTTTTGAACGCCTAAAAGTTATGCTCGTGGTTATGTTGTAGTTAACCACGGAGTTTTTGAACGACAAAAGTTTACCATAGTTAACCATGGTTAACCAAAGTAAGGTTTTTGAACGCGCTCCACATCTCCGCCAGAAAGAAACAGCAAAAATATATCAGATTAAGGCAAAAGATGAAATAAAGCAAAAATGCGTGTGAAAAGCTTAACAAAAACAGTAACCTAAGAAGGGAGGGGGAAAAGCTCCAAAACAAATCACATGAGCAAGCGCAAACGATCCCCGTGTTCTTTTAATGAACTGGGTTTTGAGAGCTTTTGAGTTCCCATACAAAATCGAAAACCCAGGTTTTATCTGGGTCTTCTGGTTCTTCGATTTTGTATGGGAACTCAAAAGCTCCTCAAAAGCTCTCAAAACCCAGTTCATTAAAAGAACACGGGGACTGTCTCAGTACGACAGCTTAGGGATGGATTTAGCTCACTACGCCTTGATTAGGGTGAGATCATTATTTTTTGCCTCAGTACGACGAGACGGTTCTCTTAAGCTCAGTACGCTTAAAAAATCAAAGTGATCTGAGTTTTTCGCTCAACTGGTCGCGATATTTATTCTGAATTTCACAATAGAAATTGGTGGGGAGCTTGGAATCAATGATATTGTGAATAAATTTTCTGGTTTCTGTATTGGAAAGTCAGCTGTCTTTTTCTGACAGTAGTTCGTTCATTAATGTCAAAATAGCTAAGTTGTTATTTATTTGTTTTGTGTTGTAATGTTATTTTATATATTTAATAGATCAAAAGCCAGGTCCCAAATTATCTGAGTGTCTACTCTCTGAATTTAGGTTTAATCGGTTTAAATTATACAAAAAAAATATAAATTCGATGGCAGACTGGAAGATTTGCGTTAATTGGTATTGTTTTATACTCTTTTTATTAGCTTCACCTGTAACTAACTATGTAAAAAAATCTTTGAAGTTAAATTCGTGGTTTCCGATTGAGCTGAAACTTTGCTCATATGTATAGTTCGCGTGACAATGCAATCTGACCATTATTTTTGCAATTGTGTTCCCCGACATGGGTATCAAATGAAAGGGTATGACAAGTAGAATACTATTAGCTGGGTGGCGTTATTCCAAATTCAAAATGGCGGCCAACACAAATTGGCGGTTTACCTTTTTCTTTACAACGCCCTCGGTATGGGTATCGGATATGACTAATTGTATTCTACTTGTCACACCCTTTCATTTGATACCCATGTCGGGGGACGAGGCAAAACCGAGGAGGATATTTACCAGTTGTGCTGTTTCATACAAAAATTGATTTTTTTTGGATTTCAATTTTCTGTGTTTGTTGGGACACTCTTTATTTTCTCACTCAAGCTAAGGAAATTCGTCATTTGTAAACTTGCAAACCGTGGCTAAATAATGTTCCACCCAACTGCGACGATGTTACCAAAAATCCCAAATATCCTTTACTTCTTAATTGTTTTCCAAAAGAATTTCATTGAGTTTCGATGTATTTTCATAAATCTGCAGTTTTTGTTTTTCACAAATAAAAATTCTAATAAACAATTTCCATACTTTGCACCTTTTGCGGGTAAATTCCTACAAATCGGGGTTACCAAGCAGCCGACCAGGGGTTTACTTAAAAAAATGATCACGCCGCCTCATAAATGCGCTCGTATATGTTATGCATAATTGCTCAAGACGAGGTGCCTGCAAATCAAATCCTACGTGACTGCCATTAATGCGCCGCAGAAGATCGCTCACGACCCACTCTTCTGCGGTTCTAAAAGAACGCGCGATCGAGAATGGCTGGTCGAGCGGGCCAGCACCAAGAATGAAGAACCAAGACTGAAGAACCATGCAAGCGGCGGCGTCCCGACCTGTAGTACGGAGGCTGAGGACCGTGCTGAAGATGGTTAAGTTACTAATTTATTACTGGGATTACCCACATTTCGATGCCGGTCCGCGATCCCCGATCCGCGTTCCGCCAAGGTTTCGCGCAGTAGTCTGAGCCGTTCGCTTAGTATATGGTGGCTCTTCTTCATCAATCGCGATGCGGTATGCGCGACGAAGACGTCTTATGTAGATACTACGTTGTGATAACTGTATTTGTAGCACAGTTCGGGCAATCCATAACCTATTGAGGCTCTGCTGGTGTGTTTGTAGGTCTCTGTCCGATGGTACTTTCACTTTTAAAGGTGTACGAACTTTACTGGCGTGTTTGTGTACAGTTTTTGTTATTATTTATCACCTGTACATGGCCCGATCGAGCGTATGCGGTTAGGGGTCGATTTATGTGTGCGTATTTCGCGTATTATCAGTGGGTCTTCTTCGCTGTTGATTGCAATGGAACTGGCAGCGCAAGAATCGGCCGCAATTGCAGGTGAGCTTTGGGTTGGTTATGTACATAGTGTGGCATCTTGGCTGGCGCAAGGAGTTCACTTTAAGATTTGAGAATGAGCTTGCAAGCCACCGCAATTGATTGTGGTTCGGTGCGCGGTCATTGGCCGCACCTTGTGCCAACATTGGATACGGCGTGCTATGATGGCAAAAGTGTAGAATGACCAATATAACCGCGAAAAAGAGACACCACCACAATGTTGGATCGGCTCCCAGTTATGTAATCGGAATTCAGTAAATTACGTATGAAATGGTTTTATCACATGTGCCGCGCACGTCGAGTGTGGTGACTCTATGTATTGTCTCTTGTCCGGAGGCGATGCCGCGATGGTTTGCTGGATGCCGAGTGCGGAGCGCGAGGACTGCTGTGGCCGCTGCTCTGGGGAGTCAACGAACTCTGCGAAAAACAAGAAAACATGTTCAACTTTTTCGGGAATGTAGGTAACCCAGTACAAGTACGAGAAGTAAACGAATGCGCGGGACTATACCATCCATTAAATAGCTCACACCCTGCTGGTTTAAAGACGTACAGGTAATCACGGTTAGCGGCGTAAGAATGTCGCATTTGCGCGCACGGCCTTTCGCAAGGAAGGCGTGACAATTCTTTGCTCTTTATTAATGACAGGCCATAACTCAACTGGCAAGTCATGCGCGTAGATTGCGCTCGAAATTGCGCAGTCCAGAAGATATCTTAGAGAGAGCCTTTAGAACTTACCACCAACGGCACGGCACGTCTATGCGCGGCGCAATTCATTCAGCTTTGTGGGACGTAGGCTAGAGATATCCTAGAAAGACAGATCGTCGCTGATCGACCCAGTAGTGCTGGGGATCGCTGTCACAGCGCTATGCTGATGCTGGGGCCAGAGGAGCGCCGCGGCTGTGCTTCGATTGTTTCCCTTAATGCCGGATAGAAAGGCTTTCTCTCAGCTGCATTATCTCGATATCGTCGGATCTATGTAGAACGATTCGTGGAATTTATTATATTAACCAAGCTCGCATCTACCCACGTCGATATCACTCGAAATATTTGCATTAAGGCAGGAGGTGCGCGCGCGCTCGGGGACGGGGGCAGGGTGGGAGATTGCCATTTTTCTTGCTTTGGTGTCATTCACCTTTCGGCTAAATAATGGCACAACTCTACTATTCATACAATGTGTCACGTGAGCTGCTACATAATCATCTCGTTGCCGTGTGTCTTTGCCGTATCTTGCGCTGACGTTGGTGTAATTGCAATTTCAGTGTCATTACCGATTTATGTATTTATGTGTGGCTGCCGATTTATGTGCTTATCTCTCTGGTGGTGCTGCCTGCCTGCGCTGGTTCGCTGCCAGACCGTTTGCTATTCTGGCTGGTTACCGTTTCGATAAATGTTTTTAATGAACATTTTTTTTTATTATCATAAATTCGAATTTGATGTGTAGTTCCCCGACCGGCCATACTCAGTCAACCGCCCCCCTCCCCGCCTCTACCCTGCCGACCGAGGAGGAAGGGGAATGTGTGTGGCAAGCACACGGCTCTTGAGCTTTGTAATACGGCTCTCGTACGTTCATACCCGACCCGATGACTTAGATTTGGGCTACTATGGTGGAAATGCGATTCCGGCTCTGGTACGTGCCTCTTCGTCACTGTTTAGTCTTGAGTAATTCTAAGCTCAACAGATTATGCAAGTCCAATTCACATACTACATTATATGTTTTTTTCAAACGCTTTTCTTTCGCGCGGAGTCGATGCACTTTGAATATTGTGCGATGATCTTCATTTTGAATGTTTTTGCGACTTTTACTTTGATACGTGACGAACTATTGATGATGATTTCATGAGTTCGCATCGTTAATGGATTTTACGTGTGGCGTTTTTTTTGTTGTTGTTGTTTATTATAAAATTTTTGTAGGAAACTTTTCAATGACATTAAAGAAAACCAAACTCAAGAGTATCTCAGATAATTACAAAATTATATTTGTTAACTCATAGGAACGGTGTGTGTAATTTCCAACGTAATGAAGGTAGTCCATTCAACAGCAGCACGCTCTTTTTTGGGTACTTGAAGGTCAGCAGCGGAAATTCAAGTTCCGCGTATCTAAAGAGCAAATAAGCGTAAATTTTTAATACAATTTTGACCCTAAAACTGGTTCTTCTAATCCGGCTGAGCTGAAAATATAACATAAATGCGCACGCAGCTAAACAATTTACAAAAATAAAAAGCTTCGATTAAAATTCATAACTGACTAGAATTCTGCTCGTTTTGTTTCTTTATTTATTTATTTAATTTTTCTATTAAGTAACATCGCAGCTACATAGATTTTTTTCTATGACTTCATAGACTTGTTTCGCGTTCTCTCAGACCACAAAAAAAAATAAATAAAACTAGTATTTCTTTTTTCTAGTTGGTGCGCTTAAAATAGAATAAAAATTGTTAAATCTTGTTTAGATCATAGTTCATTAGCCCGTTTCAGAAGGCCATGGAGTAGAATCACGTGCGTAAATAATAATAAATCAAGACATTTTTTTTAGTATTTTTTTCTCTCATTGTTTAGATAAAAATAAAAATATAATAGTTCTACAGCACAAATTGTTGGCACGCAAACATAGTTTTAGGTGTGGAAAAAGTGTTTTAGTGGCCGCGTAAATTTTTTTTATTATATGAATATTGAGGAAAGTGTTGCATATTTTTCGTTTGGTAATGATTGTGGTTTGTGGTGCTTTATGTGAGGGATGACGGCATTAGATAAAAATATGGCAGTATGTCATTGCTTTCTTTGAATCACTCTTAAATGGTCACCTTATAACACTTGATCTAAATGGTGATTAATTTAAGTTTAGAGAAAGATTAATTAAAGATTCATGGGAGGGGCGGCGCTTTTATATGTGCGAATGGTGCACTTGCACCGGGCGCGATTTTAGATATTAAGATTTAAAAAAAATAAAAAACAATGAAAAAAAATTGAAAAGTGTTCCTGTGACTTCATTGTCATCTATTAAAGGAGTTCATTTTTATTACCAAGTTTTATTTTTCCAATTTATTTTCTTGTTAAAATTCCGCGGACGCAAGAAATTGCACAAATTTACCCAATTTCTGTCCCTGTACTTTCTTACGCAAGGAAAAGCTGGGAAATTTTACTTTTCCTCGTGCACGAAATTACCCGAGATTTTAGTTTCGAAATTTTCATAAAATTTTACTCAAGAAGTTTTACTCAAAATTTTACTCAAAAAGTTCTACCATCCACCGAGTTTTTGTGTCCTTTGTCTATTTCCATTGTCCTTCACTGCGATAAAAAATGAAGAGCTGATGGGGCGCAATATGGCAAACTGCACAGGGCTCAGAAAACCCAAGCGCGAACCTTCATGGGATATTAAGTCAGGCGCACTCGATGATACTTTCTAATCGTACATCGATGCAAAGTAGTTGTTGAAGTATGCGCTGTGATACCTCCTGTACTATGTTGGTTATACAGGATAATATTACTGGCTTGGATCGGATGATACTACCGATACGATTTAGTACCTTGGTATTGCGTAAGAGTATCGAGTTGAACAAACAGGAAAAGCATAGTTATCGACTTTAAATGTCGATAAAATCGACAAATATTTCGCATAGTCGACTCGACAATCACAATACGGACGAATTTTTCGCTGTTCATTTTAAAACAATGGTCGCATCACCTAAATATTGTCCGTGACAAAAGTAACCATTAAGGCCGGTCCACACTTTACGGAATGTCAACGTACCGTCACGTACCTGCAATGGCACGTGAATTTTGCTGTCGATTTGCACTGAAAAAATCGAAATGCTTCCGACATTCACATTTCACAGAATAGACCAGTAACGTCAAGACACGTCAGGTCAAAATATAAAGTTTCAAACTATTCCGTTACGTTGACGGTCCGTGACGTTGCCTATATAAATATGTGAACGTGTAGTGTAAAACTCATTAAAGAATATTTTGACGAGCCGTTCTCGGTACGTTAGCGTTCCGTAAACTGCGAATCGACCTTTATCCGTGACAATGAAAATGACTTCGAGATTTTGCGTCACACTCACTTTTTCGACAATTGCCACTTCAATTAACTATGACAATAGAAAAAAAGAGTTTTTTTCAAGTTTCATCACAATCAGAAATCAGTGATGGGAATGAATCCTCATTGATGGACAATTGTTCGAATCCGACAAAAAATGATGGAATATGGGACTGTGTTGATAGTCCGGGGAAATTAGCATTTAAAGGAGACAAAATTCGGAAATGGCTAAAAATTGGTCCACATCTTCCTTGGTACTTTTTAAGAAAACAATTTCGGAATCACAAAAAAAACATGGCCGCCGGAAATATAGCAGTTTTCCTTGTATCTCGGTTTCTATAGGTCGTACAACCACGTGCGAGGGCCCAAAATGTGAATGAAAGGCCCATCGTATTGACTGATCAAAACAAATTTTCGAAAAAAACCGTTTTTGAGTGATTTTGTGGCCAAAAAGTGTGTTTTGCTTTTTTTGAATCAATTTTATTGAATTTTATCAAAAACGTTTAAATTTAGTTTAAGCTGAAAATAATGTAGTTAATAAATCTCGTTTGTACTTGGCCTCAGTTATGTCATGTATGGGTAAACGTTTCAAAATTGGAAATTTTCCTTTTAAAATTCAATACACTGTGTTGAACTTAGCACAAAATTAAATTTTCTTTCCGATGGTAAAAGATGCCCATTGTCTCGAAACGGAACCATAATAAATGTATCGAGCGGGAATGCGGAGTCTCCTAATATGTGGTTCGTTGGGATACTACTCTTCTTTTTGGAATTTTTCGAAGTTATTTATTTTGCAATTCCATCAAAATCACTATCTTTTTATTTATTCGCCGAATCCCTCTTTCCCTCTTTCATACTTTTTTGGTAACTGGATTTACAGGGCAATTATCAATAACTTCGGTACTTATAAAATTCACAATAAAAGGAGTGTTCCGCCCATGTTCCAGAAATCGTTTTCGTCAAAATTTCACGAATTCATTTCGTAAAAATGAATTTTGCTGTTCTGAAATTCGCTTTACGATTTGAAGTGAAATTCGTTTTCGAAAGCGAAATTTTGCTGTTCCACAATTCGCATTACGCCAAATTTTGACGTATTGAAATCGCGACGTTTGATTGAAGTGAAATTGTTTGCACCGTTATTTAAGGGGCAAGCACAAAAGCAATCAATAGGAGAAAATATTAATAAAGTTTGTGGAAATAATCAAGGATGACTATAAGAAAAAAATTAGCTCACAATAAGGCCGAAATGCGGAAAGCTGATGGAGGGCAATATCTTACAAATAGGGGCCACTAAAGATCAAATCGCCAAATTAACTGATTTATATACAACCATTAATGGTACTCCTGGAAGTATTGCATGTGGTGTAGAACAGGAAAAACAAATTGATGAAATTGCGTTGGCGCGTGCTTTTGACGAAAAACTTGTAGAAGAAATAGAAGTGAATTTGTCAAGACATGCTAACACTTCAACATCTAAGAAAACTAAAAAGAACATTGTTACTCCATTAGAAGTATTTTATTCCTGGTTATTAACCAAATATAATATTATAGGATACATTTCCTCAATTAATTCACAAAATAAAGTGATCAAAATTTTTTATTGCAATTCACAAATCAAACTAAACTCTATTCCACCGAACTACTAACAAATTTATAACCAAAATATTTCAACTGTGACAGTAAACATATGATTTCGAAGTGAATTGAAGTCATTTTCGAAAGTAGGAAAAACGTACGAAATCTGGAACACCAATTTCAAATTCGTACGATTTCAAATTCACTTGCGATTTGAATCCGCGCGTTTTCTGGAACATGGGCATTCATCTTAAATTTTTTCACAAAATTCTTACAAAGTTAAGTTCACAAACGTCCAAGGATTAAAATCACTTGACAGCGAATTGTTTCCAGCAGATGTTTGTCAATAGGCAAAAATCAGTCAACAGACAATGCAATTGTCAAGTCATATGATGTTTCCGAAAACACCCTAACTTTGAAAGGGTTAATCGGGTCAACATCTTTGTTAGAACTAAAGTTGTAGAGAATTTCATTGTCAACATTTAGGGCCTTTTTACGGGATTGTACGACCTATAAAAACCGAGATACAAGGAAAACACCGAAAAACCGCTATATTTCCGGCGGGCATGTTTTTTTTGTGATTCCGAAATTGTTTTCTTGGAAAGCCCGAAGGAAGCTGTGGACCAATTTTCAGCCATTTCCGAATTTTGTCTCCTTTCGTGCGTTTTTTTTGCCAATTTCCCCGGACTATGACAAGATGGAGTGATTGTAATAATTGATGGAACTTGAAGTTACCGACTTGCCAAGCAGCTTGCAATTTTGAACAAATGCAATTATGGAAAGGGCGAAGTTCACCAACATTCCTCTACTTGACTGGAATCCCTACTTCTAAACTTTTTTCTTTTCATCCAGATTTTTAAAAAATTAGATCAAGTTAAGATGGTTCGCATCAATGTCATTCGTTGCACCTGGCCCAAATTACCAACTACGTATATGTACATATGTCAGTATTACCCCAAATCATTCTATAAATCACAGCAAATTGCCGATCTACACAGATGGCTCAAATCGCAATTTCACACCTGAAAAAAAATGTTTATACATACTTAAGTAGCTCCTAATGTCTAAGTTGAAGCATCATTGCATCCCAAAAGCAAATTAAAAACGCTTAATTAAAAATAGGTTTTTTTATTGATCCAATGTCTTAGATTTATCATCTTGCAAGAGCTGTTGATTCTTCATATCACAAAACAGTTTCTTCCCGCCGCACGTGCAGTTCTTCTGGAGCTGATCCAACTCCTCCTTCAGAACCCGACATTTCTGCTCGATGAGCCTCAATCTTTCAATTTCAGCCGCAAGGCTGGCATCTCCTGTGCCACTTTGCGCCGCAAATCTCTTCAGAGCCCTATTCTCCTTCTCAAGTTGGCATATTTTTCTTTCAGCCTCTCGTAGTTTTTCCTCGCATGGTGCAGGTGCTAACTATTTAGGGATAAAATTAAGTTTTTTGGAAGTTTGTAGTAATTTAAAAGAAAATCTCACCTCGCTCCCCCCTTCGCAATTACCACCTCCACCATGCTGGTAGAAAATCGAAAAAATTAAATAAAGTTTAATTATTTTGCTTAAAAGAAAGATGTCCGACAACTTACTCGACTGCAAGCAACCAAGTCACTCAAATAATTTGCCTGCGTTTCCCTGTCCACTATCCATGATCTTGGATCCATGCACGAATCATAGCTCGACAGCTTCTTGACTAAGCTCTGGTCAAAATTCAGTTGGAGAGGATCGTTTAAAAAACCAAATTTCAAGAAATCTTTTTGTGTAGAGAATGCCATAATATTGTAGAATACCGATTTTAGTTGTATAAATAAAATATTGAAGTCTGTACTTTGGAGAAGTACAAAATTAAATGAGAATTCAAATTGGAGCAACTACAAAACAAAAATCACAGAAAAAAACGTCTTTGTTTTTACAGTTTCAAAATATATTATTTTCGCCAAAGCTTGCTGTAATTGAGTTTGTAAATGTACGCAAGGTGTTTTAAGTTTGGGGGTGATACGGAACATGATAAAGGAAAATGGTGAAAGATTATTCATGAGAGGAAACACAAAATATGGCGTTTACGACTTACAACAAAATATGTAAACCGTAGCCCCAAAGGAAAAAGTCTAGAGATGTGACGGGCTTCAATTTCAGGCAGCAAATAGTCAGCCTTATTGTGGTTGTCACTTTACCATAGTGAGAACTGTCGAATTCATTGTCACTTTCCATATTGTGTTGTCACTTTCGGTGAGGTTTAACACTTTATTTGGTTTTTTTTGTAATTGAGGATAAACAAAAAAATTTAAGATATTTTAAACATTTTTCCACCAAAGGATATTGCAACATGAAATCTAACATGACCTCCTCCTTGCTTCCCAGTTGTTATTTTTACACTTTAATACTTATTTATAAAACTTTTAAATATTTAACACAATTAAATCTTTTACTTTTAAATTAATAATATTTAACTCATCTGTTTGCCGCTTCCATCATTTGTCGCCTACAAATATCAAGTAAGAAAAATGGTCACTGAATTCGCCGTTTGTCGATATAAGTGACAGCTGTAATTCGCTAAAACTCACTTAAATCGACAAATGTTATTTGTAAAGTATGGTGCGATAACGAGAGCCATTCACAGTTACGTCCCGGCCGGTTTCATTTGATTATCATGGCAGTTTTATCCTCGAGGAATGCTTTCTGAGGGCCAAGGAAGATGTTCCTTTGTTTTTGAAGAAATGTGAACCGATGATTCCTCTAGCCCAAGGACGAGCAACCTTTTTTATAACATCTGCCAGAATAAATTTACGTTTTTTTCCGTGGGCCGTAGTAGTTAATTTTTTAGTCTGCATTTGAAGTGAAAGATGCTTTAAAGGGGTGAATTATACTATATACATCACTCGGTCCTCAGTTCAAACAGGTTTGTGTATAATTAGTACGTATACATGATGAGTTGAACCCAGGTTGAACCCGAGTTCAAATGCATGTAGACGCGAGTCAAGTTGAGATAGGGTCGACTGAACTCGACTCAGCTCTGCTTCCTGGGTTGAGTTAAAGCTATGCAGATAGACGCGAGTTCAGTAGTTGAGTAGTTCAATTTAGTTGACAGCAGCATCTCTGTGTTTTGTTTGTGATTTTTGTCGAATTTTGTCGATTGTCGAAAATTCAACTCAACCTCAACTCAACTATTCAACTCATCATGTATACGTAGTAAATGTAGATATTACTCCAGTAGAGGGAATTTACGAATTCACGAAATCGGAATGCAGTATTTCTTTGTAGAAATTGAAAAAAATGTGAATTGGAATGAATCGTAATGCGAAAGGTAACCGTTATAGTCCAACAGCCCAGGCACGCCAGACCTACGTCATTTTCATAAAACAGATATTTCGTATTATACATAGTGTGTTACGCAGTTTAGAACGAATGCACACTCGCTAGCCCGGAGAATGGTCCCATTTGTAGATAGAGGGGTTGGGGGTAAAAAAGGGGTTGAAATTGAAAAAAAAATGTCTGTCGCTGCGTATGTAGACTCTATTAGGGCTAAATAACCGTGAAATACTAATGGCAGAAATTTTTGACTCATAAACGGGGGTCGAGTTGAAACTGAGTCCACTCAACTCAACTAAGCTCTGCTACCTGGGTCGAGTTGAAATTTTGCCTCATATACTCGGGTCGAGTTGTAACATGAGAAAGTGACATTTGTTTTGTTTGTTTAGCATCCGTGAAGTTAATTTTGATGGAAAACTCTAGAGAAAAGAGGCTATCGTATCTAAAAAAGAGAATTTCGCACAAAAATTTGAGGTTATGTTTTGATGTCAGTTCAACTACTTACCTAAATCTCTGAGGTCCTAATAGATTGAGAGAGAGAGAGTCATCAAAATTTTATTTTTCACTCGAAATTATTTTTCGCATTAAATCGATCCAAATTCGGATCCAAAATGGCTCAATTAAATCAAGAAACCTAAATTACACTCTAAACTACATTATTAGGATCACCAGAATTGGTTTATATAATTTATTTATAAAAATCAACCTTTATGTATGAATATTACTGAAAAAATTTCTTATAAATACTATGGCGCCACAGCGGTGAACTGAAGAAGTATAGCCCATTTTCAACTTCAACAGACTCTCGTAGGAGTTTAGGCTTGTCTTTCTTATTTCATTAAGTCTCTACTATTTTCCACGCGATTTTTTCAGTGTTGTCTTGTGATTGTTTCTTGCAGGAACACGCTTTATCAAAGTCATTTTTAGCAATGAAAGGTTCGATAACAACTTCGGCAACAATTTCTCCAATTCAATCGTGCACAGATTCATCTTCAAGCAATGCATTAATGATTTTTGAAGCATACTTCACAAACCTCACAGAAGTCAAGCCCCCGGCATACCTTACACTTCTAGCATCTGCAAAATGCTTACCATTCAGTGCTGCGCCTCAGAACTACCTTCGAGTACCAGAGCTGGGCTGAAAGTCGTTGAACCCTAAAATTCGTTCGATCTGGGTGTGCGTAAGTAACGCAACGACAAATTTTCGAAAGTCGCCGCTAAAAGTTTTGCCATGGGCTAACGATCGGAAGTAAACTTCAAAAAGGTGCGCTGCGGGGGACTCCGCACGAGACAGCAGCGGAGCGGCGGCAAGGCAATGGCGGACACAGTCTCGGCACTGGGGCATGTACAATTGCACCAGGTACCCGTGGTGGTACTACCTTTGCTGCATTTGGATCGCGCGCCTGTGGCACCTTTGTCTCACCCAAATCCCAAATCCCAATGTGTACGCTCGATTCCGGCGTTCATTGACCGTCCGCGAATATTTTTGTTTACAATTCCCCGTCAACTTTCTCAAACGAGTGTCGTTATATTATTTTTCAGGCTGTTCCCAATTATTCCGCGCCGTGAAGCTTTATGCTACCGTGGCGAAAAGCAGCATAATCTCTGTGCGGTGCATTCTACAAATCCGAATTATGCTTACAGCCGTGACCACTTCACTTTTGTGTGTGGCTCTTAAACGTTATGAAATTGTCGGTCAACAACACTTTGGACACAGGCCTAAGTTATTCGGCTGCAGCAGCAGCGCTAAGCCCCGGCCTCCGACCAATGGGCCATTTTCTTTCCGGCCAGATAAAAAGTAAAGTACGGCCGACATGCGCAGTTTTATTTACACAGAAAGACAGAAAGTGTGCTAAAAATATAGTGAAAATTGAAAGGTGACGTTTTCGCGCTTTATGGGGCATAAATTTTTTTATTGTCGATGTAAACATTTTATGGGAAAAAGTCGAAATTCTCAGCCCATTAGCAGACGCGGTCGCCGCTAGCTCTCTACAGGCTAAATCCACGCCAGTCCACAGAGGACCGTGCATAATTTTTATGGCAAAAGCTTTTGTGCTCCTTACGAAATGGACAATATATGTTGCGAAGAATTTATGTAGACAATTATATGTGGCAATCTTGAACCGTACTCCTGCATTGTTCCGCAAAAAGGGCAAGCGTTAAGTACAAATTTCTGGAGGTTATGTCATTTTTAAAAGGTTTTTACTTAAAAAAAATGCACTAAACTTGCGCTATAACTAACCAACGTCTATTAACTAAAGCATTGAGCTTATTTTTATATGGTAATTTGTAGCCTTCTGACTTTTACAAGTTTTGTAACAAAAGATATAAAAGTCATGATCTTAACACACATAAATTTAGCGGTCTCCACTAAAATAGCACTTTTCTTCATTCTACTCGTAGATCAACATTTTAGCCATCCTTACTGCTATGATTTTCAGGCTGTGCAACTGGTCTGAAACTTTATAACTGTTGGTTATGAGCAAGGACAATCGTTTTTCATGTGAAAGTCCAACCAAGCTTCGGAGGCACCCTTTGTACTACGCACTGTCATGTAGTACTTATCTGGTGCAATAAATAGTAAAGGCCGCGCCATACAGGAAGGAAAATAAGGAATTGTGGTTGAGACGCCTGAGGAATTGAGATTGAGAATATTATTTGAGTTTTTAAACAAACAGAGAGAGCTCGTTGCTTGTGGGGACTTGAGACTCTCACTGCGTATATGGAAACACCGATTTTTAAATTCCCTTCTTTTATGGTGCGGCCTCTAGTAAGCTTGTTTCGAAGGAAGGAATAGAGGACAGGAAGAATTAATAGAAGTCTGGATGGGGATTAGCGGGAGACAGTCTCGTCTGAGTGTTATGCCTCCTGAAACAAGTCAATCCGTCTAAAGTTGGCTCTACACGATGCGGTGAGCGTTTGATTCGAATGTTGGCTTCCAACGTAGGAGTTTTACCCATCACAGCTGGAACATGTTCAAGCACAAACGTTGGACGCTTGACATTGGAGCCCCTAGCTCGAGAATCTGCCACACGATACGTCTTACCATCAAGCGTCCAACATTGGAGGGTCTTCATAGCATCGTGTAGAGCGGGCTTAAGCATCCGACAAAGTCTTTGACGCTGGCAGTACCAAACTACCAATTGAATAGTCAGCCGAGAACAAGTCAATGATGATTGAAGGGAAGAAAATTCGTGGGCAGAACAAAAATAGAAAGCCCGAGACAGAGTCATATAACCACAATGCATAGAAACCTTCTGTCTTAAAATGTCATTGTAACTTAGCAAGTGCTGAATTCCAGAATGTTATAACATTTTGGAACACGTGTGTGTCATAGCGCCAGACTGTCCGCATTAGCAATGAAATTTTTTAGCCGAGTTACCTACATTATTCACGCGCTTTTTTCAGATGGATTGCCACAGACTATAATGTCAGCTTAAACGATATTACTACCGATGACTTAACACCTGTGCGGTGTCTATATATACTCGAAATTGTGTGTATTACTTTAGCAAAAATTTCATCACAAGCAATGTTAGCATAAAATAATTTCTTTATAATAAAAGTTACCGAAACACTTAACGCTGATATCAGCTGTTTTCAGCGATAAACAAAAATAACAACTTCAAAAAAAAAACAAAAAAAAATAAATTTAATATTAATTTTCTGGGAGTCATCGATTTAATATAAAATCAACAAATCCAAGGAAGCGATTAATATAACTGCATCTTCTCACCTGAGATTTCCTCGGTCAAAAGTTCATTTTTGGGGCCTTGCTTTTTTGCTATCGGAACTGGTATCTTTTATGATTAAAAATGCATAATTTTTTGCCCTGCCTCCATTGAAGTTGGTGCATTCGGAAGTTATAAAGTTTCCAACCAAATCTAATGCAGACGTTTGCGTCTGGTTTCTTGGCTTTGTCATTGATTTTTTGGGGATTTTTTCACATTTTATTTCATTTATTTTTTTTTTTCGATTCGCATTCAACATTTGAACTTGAAAATTTTTGTTATTTTTAGCGAATTTTTAAAAAAAATTTAATTTTTTGACCTATTTTGAAATTTTTTTGCTAGTTCCTCCTCCATTGATTGAAGTTATGTTTTTTTTTTGGTTTTATTTTACCTTAAATATTTTTTAGACTTTTATTAAACATTATTAACACTTTTGGATGTCAAAGTGTACGTCACACTTTTTTATTTTGTTTTTAGTTAAAAAAAGTACTTTTTTTAATAAATTGATAACGAAACTACCACCAAAAGAACGGCTCAACTAATATTTTGCAAGGCCATATTTGATTTTAAATTTTATTTGATATTAAAATAAAGTAAATAAATTGTGAAAAATTAAAATTTTTCACCGTTATATTAATATTGTGAATACGCTAATATAAAGTGGCATAAATATACATATATTATCCATTATATTTTATAATTTGGAGATAATTTTCTAGTTCCTGTAGCTCCCCCTATACGGCCCAAGGCTGAACTAATATATTGGTGCTATTCAATGACATTTTGTAGTGATATGAACCTACTATATTTAAAATTAAGGCGAATAAAATGTTTTCATAATGTTTAAAATAATAAAACTTATATATTTCCCTTTTAATTTTTTATCATAACTCATTTTTTATAAAAAAAAATAATAGGCATATAATCATATTTCTATAGTATCCATTGATGATTACAAAATATTTGGCGTTTGAGTTGATTTTATTTATGTCGAGTTTATTTATGTCGAAATTTCTAGTCCTAGCTAACGTTGTTACCTCTAAAAAAAACTTAATTAAAATGTGAAAAATATAATATTGCTAAAAGGTGACATTAATGTTAATTTATTAAAAACAAAACCTACAATATAAATCTCATTTCGGTAGAATATGCATGATTTGGTTTCTAATAATGTGCTACTTACATATTACATAAGTTCATAGAATGACACATAGATGCCGCCCAAAAAAATATATGACATTTCGACCAATTTAAAGCAATGAAAAAATCTGAATTTCGTTTGTTGATAAGACATTGCTTTTTAATGGGAAAAAATACCGTTAAACCAAAGCAATGGCTTGACAAGTGTTATTCGGACTCTGCTCCAGTGAGACAAATGGTAAAGATGTGATGTGCTGATTTTCAATCTGGCCGCCAAAGACCGATGATGCTGAACACTCTGGTCGCCTAATTTTGACAGTTGTTCCAGAAAACATAAAAAACTGCACAAAATTGTTTTATAAGACAGTAAAGTGAAGTTGCGTGAGATAGCTGGCACCTTAAAGATATCAGAAGGCATTGTGTATTCACTATTTTGCAGGAACATTTGCCCATATACATAGTAACTTTATAAAACAGGCACTACGGCAACGTGGGCTGCCGGACAGAATAATAGAATTGATAAGAGCTCTATTAGCCCAAAGAAATTAGCATTTTAACGAGACAAAATTCCACAATGTCCTTGGGACTTTTTAAGAAAACAATTTCGGAATAAAAAAAAACATGGCCGCCGGAGATATCGCGTTTTTCCCGTGTTTTCCTTGTATCTCGGTTTCTATAGGTCGTACAACCACGTGCGAGGGCCTAAAATGTTGACAATGAAAATCTCTTCAACTTTAGTTCTTACAAAAATGTTGACCCGATTAACCCTTTTAAAGTTATCCAAGGTCAAAGTTATCAAAACTAACTTTTTGGCCAAAAAATCACTCAAAAACTGGTTTTTTCGAAATTTTTTTTTTATCAGTCAATACGAAACGTTATTGCCTACAAAAAATCCTTCTTGTCATTTTTTCGAAAACTTAACCATTTCGCAGTTAATCAAGGCCAAAGTTTCCAAAAATCACTTTTCGGCCAAAAAATCCGATAACTTTGATGTGAGCTTAAGATTACCACAGGGATCCCAACTTTGCCATTACTCTTTCTTATATTAATAAACGACACGACATGCTTATCAGCGCTCTAGATAGTGGAACAGGTGGCATAAAATAGGCTGGCTACACCGCCTTAAAGATCTCGACCCCGCGAATGATATCTGCTTGCTGGCCCACACACACCAGGACCTCAAAAATATGTTAAACAATTTAGCAAAAAAATAGTTCGGCAGTGTTAAGGCTAAATCCGATTAAAAGTAAAGAAATAAGGATAAAAGTAAACGCATAGCGCTAAATGATCGAAATTCTGTGTTTAAACTTATTGCGATTGCGAATTCAGTTAGTTCTGTTCCTGTTATCTTTTAATTCTTCGCATAACGAGAACTTGCCAATGTAGGGATAATAATATTGTTCCTTAGCCATTTTTGCGCTAAAGCCGCCTAATTCGACTTTCATCTCGTAGGAAGGGAGTTTGATATAAGTCACTCTTAAGCCTGATTTACATCCCAAAGTCAAAGTGGAAGTGCACTTTGGAACTCCTTTATCGCACAGAAATTCATATGCTTTTCTCTCTGTTGCACAAAAGTTTCAGAAACAGAGAGAAAAGCATACAAATTTCCGTGCGATAAAAGAACTCCAAAGAATTGCACTTCCACTTTGACTTTGCGATGTAAATCGGAGTAAAGAGTTTCCTAAAAATCACGTGCACCATTATGAACGTTATTTTACGAAATCTTAGGTTAATCTTTTCGAATGTCAACTGAATACGATTCTAACCAATACGGAACGATCGTACCATTTGTGATCCTCGATATTTTCACAAAATACAAAATATGTCTCTCGTGCAATGGTATGAAAAGTTGGAAATTGTAAAATTCCTTTACAGACCTTTATTATAATTTGCTGTTCCAATAAAATTTGCTTTATTACAAAACAAAAGGAGTTGGTAAAAAATTTATGATCTTTAATAACAATAAAGCTAAGTACTGGCAGAGATCATTCCAAGAGAATGGCGGACTTTAATAATCTGGAATTGTGGCTACCACTCGGGCAATAACAGATCAGATAACTAGAAACAGGATTATATCAGTTGTATTTATGTATTTCTCCGACTTTTTAATTAATTCTAAAATTCCTGGTTTGCCAGAGAATATATAGAATGTGCTGATTCTGGTAATCTGCCATCGGACAAAGCGGCATTAAGACACCTCGCGATGTCAAAACTGATGCGAATGGCCTCCCGTAGTTGCACTGCCATTAATAACCCGAGCCAGCGCAGAGTCTGATAAATAAAAGCGAAATGACCGCTCCAGCCATTGCCCAGTTAAGATGCGGAGCGCCGAGCACTGGCTGCATTTAAATTCAAAATTCCTTTTACTTTATTTAAATGTCATTGACTTTGTAGAAAAATATCATTCATTGACCTTTAAGAGACTAGACTGTTGCGTTTGCAGAGCTCTTACGGAGAGACGTGAAGGAATTCGCAGATGCATTGAACTCGCCACGTCAGAATTGCTTAGGCCAGGGCCCGGTGAGATGCCGCGGCGTGTCCGTGTGTCCATCCAATCGGGTCGTGTGCACTTGTTGTCGTCCTTCCTTCTCCTACATCTGATGGCGAAAAGTAATCCACGATACCTTCGCCTTTTTGCCCATGCAAACCTAGCAACAGCCTGACAGGTCACAGATCCCCGATGCCAGGTACACATCTTTTCCGAGAACAGTCAGACTCCGCGCACGAGACTCCAGTCTGAAGCCTTCCCCTGGCCTTCCTCTCGGCAACAAAGCTTCAAATGCACACCCGCCCGGCAACAAAGCGCCCCAGTTGCGGGGCTCTAGAGCATCCTTGTGCCGTGGTAGTTATTTATATCCATCCCGGCAGCGCCTTCTTGCTGCTCCTCAGCCCATTTGGAGTCGCGGTGGAGCCAATTTATGCAAATGCACTGTATCCACTCGAATGTGCATTCACAGCCAAGTTCGAAGAACTGGACGAAAGTTTATGGGGAAAAGGTTTTTCCTTGATAGTTTCTTCACCCGATGGGAATGTGATCTTGCCGATCATGCCCGGCATGTCCAGGTAGAGTTCCGCAATCCGGCATAAGGCAAGACAGAAACCGCCATCGCACACCTCCAAATTAATGAAAAAATTCCGTTTACCGGAAACCGTTCGTTGCTATGGAAAGTGCACTCGCGTGAGCGCAATCTAGGGCCTTTTAGAATCGATCGGAACTTTTTATTCTCAGCGCCAACTGGAAACCTGTCATAAAGTACCTGCTCTGAACTTGCTAATTAATTTAACGACTAGTCACTCCGGTTAACTCGGTGACCAGCTACTATAAAGGTGAAACGAGCTACTTGAGAGTATAAATTTTGTACAATACAGAAATTCACTGAAATCATGTAATGGTGGTGAGAAGTGACAGTTTAAGTCTATTAAGAGACCACGATTTAGAAAGGAAGACGATGTGGTTTAAGAATAGCATAAACGGTAATGTACATTGGCGACTTGTGGTTTGAACTCAAGAGCGAATGGTCTCAAAAAATTAAGACGGCCTCGACGTAGTCTAGGGGTTAAGGCGCCTGGCTACCATCACAGAGGTCTGTGGTTCAAGACCACTCCGCAGCTTTGTTGTTTGTTTTTTCACTTCCCACATTCATTCTTTCTTATCTTCTATTTTTACATCAATTCCCCCCCTTTTTCTTGCCATCACCTGTAAATAAAACAAGCTCGCTCACCGAAGTTGGCGTTTTAACACGGTAGAATTGGAAAGGAACATATAGCCGATAACAATCTTAATTTTTTTAATAACCGACTCCTAATTTTTACTTTACCGATGCCTGTGCCATCTATGAACAAATTTAAATAAACTGTAAATATTTTCCTGCTGATTTGGTAGAATTTATTTATATGGCATCACTTAATAAATATCTATCATGGCTGTCGCTGTCAGCTACTTTGTTGAAGCATCGTGGAAAATTGCTCTTTTGGCGGAGTTCTTCGCGAAATTCATAAGCTTAAGTTGTTAAAATCCAAAATATTAAACGAAATAAAGTGGAAACTAAATTGTTAGTGTACTTTTGCATTCATTCAATTATGAAATTAGTGTTACAAAACTTGCACATTAAAGTGACAGCTGTAAACGAGTGAGAAGACAACTTCCGTTTCATACAACCGTCCTTGTTTTTGTGGCTAATTCTGAATTCACTCGTAGCTGCTCGAATCGCCAGAACGGGAACTTTCACTTCAAAATCCCCGGAACGAGAGAAGGAAGTTTCACTTCAAAAAAAGGAAAATGTGATCTTGAAGTCAGTTATATAAAAATTTGGGAAAACCAGGAATTCTAGAGTTTTTCCGGTCTGAATTTTGGAAGAAAGTGGACGAGTTTTTTTAAAGATCGTTAGATACAAAAACATTGGAAAAACCGGAAATAGACAGTTTGTCGGGTTGAAATATTGGGAAAAGTTTACCAGTTTTGGAGAGAATTTTTGGAACAAGTTAATCAGTTTAAAAGAAAAAGGAAAAAGTCAGAAAAATAAGAAAATTATACCTAGTGGCTGAACGTGAAGGAAAATTTGATTAAAAAGGAGAAAAAGAAATATAATAAGTTTAGTCAAATGAAAAAAACACCAAAAACTTCGCTGTTTCGGCCGGGACTAAGCACCTAGGAACTGCGGACTACCATGGTGAGACCTAGAACGGATTCTATCCGTTTCGGGGACCCTGGCTGAAAAAGGGAAATTAACTGAGTTTGTTAACATCCCTCAGAATTAGTATTTTTTGGAAACGATCAACGCTGTAACATATATTTGAAAATACCTAAAATTTCCAGTGTCAATATCTTGAAAAATAAGCGTGATATCGAAAAATTTCATTTCATATTTTCGTCTTATTTTGTGGTGCTTCATCAAAATCCATCGTCAAACAGCAGGACACGGAAAACGTAGAGGTGCCAATAAAAGCAGACGTGGTAAAAAATTTGGAACAAAAAATGGACCGGCAACATCCGTATTATTTATCTTTGAGATATTCTCATCTGAAATCTCTTGACGGAATGCGGCCCTCAAATTTTGCATACTCAACTACTTCCAGCGCCTGCACTAAAAGTAGTTTATCAAATTCTTCGGAATTTTTCCTATTTTTTATATGTTTGACCTTAAGGGTGGCTTGGTTGGGAAAAACGAGGTTTTTCGACAATTCGACTGGTCTATGATGTCAAAAAAGGTGTTGTCTGTGTGATGGGACTGGAGAGGAATCTATAGTTGCTTGTCACTCAGACTTGAGTGTTCGAGAAAGGTCTGGTTAAACGACGTACCACTGCCATGGTGATCCTGGTCTACTGGGTCGCTTCCCGGATTTCAGACCGCAGTCCTGCCTTCGGTCTGTTGGGATGGAGTGGCACAGAGAAGCGGCTGGCTGGGTCTGCTTGTTATTCCGGTAGAAAGGCCATTGCAGCTTACTCTTTTCCTCCTCTGGGGTCCCTGCTTCCCTTGGAAGTCCTGTGACCGCTGCCGTTATTTTACTAAAAAAACGACGGTTTTTCCCAAATCTAAGATATATAAAGTCGACCTTATTTGAAAGAAAAGCTACAAATTTGGCAACAGATGAGAGAAAAGATTCCAAAGCCTCTAGCAGATGCCTATAAAAGAGCAACGATGCTGCCAAATATTAGAACCTGGGGTCAATTGTTGTCCACTTTTCCTGTGACTTATATAACCGCGTAGCGATCTTTTCCCACCTTACGCTGACTGAAGACATACACATCTTCGCAGCACAATAAGAAAAGATCGTTTGAATAGGCTTTAATGCATTGAATGCAATTTTCATTGAAATTCATGATGGATACAGATGATCCAACAGTTCTTACTTACTACTCAGAAAGATTCTGCTCAGTGATAGTCAAATAAATTAGTATCAACTAAAGATCAACGATCGTAACTGACCATTCACAGTCGAACCTATAACCACCTAGTGAAAAGTGTTTCTCAAGCAAGACTACAATTGAAAAACCAGAGATCTGCCGTTGTATACTAGCCTAGAACTTTACCTAGTGAACCCCAGAAGATCTAACGAGAATTGATCTAACGAGATCGATTAAGTTTTTGTAGTTTGTTTTATTTCCTGGTTCGGAATTTATTCAGTGTGTGCCTACAGCCTTGAACTCGGCCATATTTTTATTATCCAGCCTTGTAGCGTTGTTATGGTTGAAATAGCCCTAAAATATTAGAATTATGAATCACAGAATAAAAATTTTGTTTGGAGTATTTCCGCAGTTGGTTTAATGACCAGAAACTATGGCCGTATCTTTACAGTGCCTTCAATGGTTTTGTGGTTCTGAATTAAAAAGGATTTTATACAATAATGAAATGTAATGTTCTTTTTATTTCTTAATTCTTATATTGTCAACAATTTGTTAACAAAATTTACAAAAAAAAAAAATAACTTCGCAACAATGCAAATAATTTCTTCGGCATTCACCTTAAGCTGGTTGTGGCTTACGGGCCTAGGGTCGATCTTCGATCTTCGAAGAGATCGAAGCGTTTTACCTTGAAAATAAACTTTTTCGGTCGGATCAACGTACCTTTTCGTACTTGAGGCATCGAAGTATGCTTGATTAGCATGAAGCAGTTAAGAGCTACCAGCATCGACGGCGCAAGGTCGCCAAGCTGTTAATTTATACCAGAGCATTGCTCCCTCGGATCAATTGACCGATATAGCATCTTTCTCTGACGTAGCTAAGCACGTGTGACCGATCGAATTCATGTGATCTAAGGATTTTCATCTGCTTTTACGAGGGATAAAAAAAACTACTATTCAAATAAATCCCATATATTTTCATAGATTGTGGTGATAGCGGCGCGCCGCCCAGAGGCCATCATCACATAGCAGACCATTGCCAAAGGTCATTTTTCTAAAATTGATGCCATTGAATGGATGTTGGCCAATCTGATTTATTTCCGATTTAAAAATCAAGTCTCGCGCATCCATATTTGTAGCCAAGATTGATCTTCATCTTCCGACCAATTATGCTAATCTATGCATAACGATTTGCAGTCTTGTGACGGAAATTACTTCACGACTTACGGGGCGAACCTTGGTTCATTTCAGACTCTTGAGGTATTTCAATATATATTTTTTGAGACACGGTAGATTTTTATATTATGTGGAAACCGTATTAATTCAGTACAAGCACCGCGATAGGGCGCCGTTATATACGTAACGGGTTTAAGGGCGATACATATTTTTTTTTATACTTATTTTATATAAAATTACCATTAATAATGTTGTGGCTTCAAAAGGTTTATACAGAGAATGGTGTTGTAATCATATCCCTGACCGTGATTAGAATTCATCATGTGATTTCTGTGAATTTTTATTTTTATTTCCAAATAGGTTAAGCATTTTTTGAACGAATTGAAGTTAGCTACGTGGCTTTACACACACTGGAACATAACGAATTTATTTTTAAAGATTGTTTCATATCGAAAAGGTCTTTTTATAAATATGTCACATTTCGTAATTTTTTTCCCTATACTAGTATTATTGAAAGATCGCACGTACTAAAAAAGTTGGACAATTTTAGCACTCAAAAATATAAATTAAAAAACTCAATTTTAAAGCTTATCAAAAATTTATTTGGTGTCAGTGTCTATTATCTGAGGAAGTAGCGTGCGCGTGAGAGATCGCAGTCGAGCAATGAACTTGATTCAAGTCGAGCAATGAACTTGGCAAAATGGTCAACACCCTTGAAAGTGCTTTGAACCTGTCATACAGGGCGTCATGCCCAGTCAAATATGGTAAGAAATTTTTCCACCGTGATGGAACGAAGAACTATCAGATCTTAGACAGCTAACCTGAAAACCTAGCTGCTAGAGATACGAATATTAGAAACCCTACAAGGACTGTCTAAGGCTTAATAAGCGGTAAGAGTCGAAAAAAAACAATCATGGAGGGATCCTTGCCAAGCTATAGAGACTCGAGGAGAATCGGCCAGGGTCGAAAAATATCTCTCTAAGCAACCCTGCCAAGTATCTTATATCAAACTGGGAGACGACACATGGGTAGAGCCCACAGCGAAATCCCTATAACTTCTCTTAAAATCTCACTTCACCGCATGCCAAGACGCGACGCAGAGCTGCTAGCAGAGGCAGCCATGCCGTGGCAGCAAACCTGACAACCTGTCACAGTGGAGTAGATGCCGGTATACGCTTTCTCCCCGTACAATTTGCCAGGCATTGATACCATAGTGCCAAATATGGTCCATTGCTTGTCTCAATCTAAAAGCACCGCCTACACTATAGTTACTTGCTCCGTTCCAGGAAGATGGCCTCAGAGTGATCTTCATCCGGAAGATCGGCAGATGCGGGCATTACAGAGAAATCTTTTGTCCTAAATACGCTAGAACGTATACTAGACCTATACGTCCTTAGCTCCATAACAGAGTTCCGTATGTCTACTTCTCAGCGTGCATACTGCAAAGTCAGATCGGTGGACACTGCTCTTGACGAAGTAGCGCGTTTCGTGGAATACTCCCTGGAATACAAACAGTCCTGATGTTTCGTCCTTTGTCACTTTTACGCAGTGTTTGTAAGGCTGCCAAAGGCCTTGTTTGTAACAACTATTAAAGTTCTCTCGTGTTAACTTCTTCACTTTCGAGAGATCTTCATTCCACCCCAGGGAAATCTTTTGTTGCCCCGCCTTACTGGGTAGGATACCTTACACGCCGAGTGAATAGCGTTTTCGAAAGTATTGACCCTATCTTCGATTTTCTTTAAAAAGTCTATCCTTCCCTGTGGACACTCTCTATAGAGTTTCGCTCTCAGGAGCTGACCGAAATTCTTCCAGTCAGTACTTCTTGGGTCCTCTATGCAGTTGCACACTCTGCACATATGCCAACCGCGGCACTGTCGGTGGTCCGAGAAGGACACTTGATCTGATATCCTCCAGTTTTCTACTTTCAAATTTTCCGTGTCCATGGACAGCGTGATGTCCAACACTTCCTCCAAACCTTAGAAATTTTCCGTCCTTGGGAATACGTCCCGGTTACACACCGCTAGGCTAGGTTTGAATTAATGATGTAATCGAATAGCGACTCCCTTCTCTCCTTATTCTCGTTGCTTCCCAAAGCGTATGCCTCACATCGGCGTCGCATCCAGATTGGCTGCATTCAATTTTAGTGCTCTTAACCAAAGTTCGGAAACGCACACTCGCGTGCGCACACGAAAGACTTAAAACTCATTTTTCGACTCACGTGCGCACACGAAAAAATTCAAGTGCACACAGCTCACGTGCGTGTCTAATAAGAAGAATTGTCAATTACTCACGCACGTGAGCTGTGAGTAATTGAATAATTTCGTGTGCGCACATGAGTCGAAAAATGAGTTTTGAGTCGTTCGTGCGCGCACATGAGTAATTGGAAATACTCATGTGACTCAAAACTCATTTTTCGACTCATGTGCGCACACGAAATTATTCAATTACTCACAGCTCACGTGCGTGAGTAATAAGAACAAGAAAGCGCACACAGCTCATGAGTATGTGCGTTTTGGCGCACACAAAATTTATCGCACACGAGCGTGTGCGCATACGAGTGTGCGTTTCTGTACTCTGCTCTTAACATCTGCATGAACTCCCCTGGAGCTGCAGGCAGGTCATGAACCATATAGGTCGAGGCTAATAGTCCGGGGAAATTAGCATTTAAAGGAGACAAAATTCGGAAATGGCTGAAAATTGGACCACACCTTCCTTGGGACCTTTTAAGAAAACAATTTCGGAATCACAAAAAAAACAAAATGGCCGCCGGAAATATAGCGGTTTTCCGGGGTTTTCCTTGTATCTCGGTTTCTATAGGTCGTACAATCCCGTACAAAGGCCCTAAATGTTGACAATGAAATTCTCTACAACTTTAGTTCTTACAAAAATGTTGACCCGACTAACCCTTTCAAAGTTATTCAAGGTCAAAAGTTCCAAAAATCACATTTTGGCGAAAACATCACTCAAAAACTGGTTTTTTCGAAAATTTGTTTTGATCAGTCAATACGAAACGTTATTGCCTACAAAAAAGCCTGTTTTCATTTTTACGAAAACTTAACCCTTTCGAAGTTATTCAAGGTCAAATTTTCCAAAAACCACTTTTCGGCCAAAAAATCACTAACTATTGATTTTTGCGAAATTTTTCGAAAAGTTTTCGAAAAAATGGTAAGGGTGTTATTAGGGTAGGCAATAATCTTTTGTATAAATAGAACAAAAAAAATTTCTCAATAATCAGTTTCTGAGTCATTTTTTGACCAAAAACTGATTTTTTGAAACTTTGACCTTGAATAACTTCGAAAGAGTAAAGTTTTCGTAAAAATGAAAACAGGCTTTTTTGTAGGCAATAACGTTTCGTATTGACTGATCAAAACAAATTTTCGAAAAAACCAGTTTTTGAGTGATGTTTTCGCCAAAATGTGATTTTTGGAACTTTTGACCTTGAATAACTTTGAAAGGGTTAGTCGGGTCAACATTTTTGTAAGAACTAAAGTTGTAGAGAATTTCATTGTCAACATTTAGGGCCTTTTTGCGGGATTGTACGACCTATAAAAACCGAGATACACAAAAACACCGGAAAACCGCTATATTTGCGGCGGCCATTTTGTTTTTTTTGTGATTCCGAAATTGTTTTCTTAAAAAGTCCCAAGGAAGCTGTGGACCAATTTTCAGCCATTTCCGAATTTTGTCTCCTTTCGTGCGTTTTTTTTTGCTTATTTCCCCGGACTATAAGTGAAGACCCGTCTCCCTTCCAAAGACCGTTGAACTGAAGTTCGGACAGAGGAAAGCTTTGATGTTCCTTTTAACCAAAATATAGGATCTTGGCTTACCTTGATCCGAGCGGTGTTAAAAGGTGTTGCATTACCTATCCGAGAGCCCTTTTATGTTCCGTCCTCGTACCCAGGGCTCTTGTATTAAGACAACATCCAGGTTTTCCTCCTTTAGGAAAATCTGGAAGTTGTTTTTGGCTATTTTGGAATGTTGGAGGTTGATCTGCCGATCCTCGGCGCCCTCCTGCAGACTCAACGCCTCCACCAGATTGAGGCTATATTTCAGCGATTTCTCTGCTTTGATGACCACCCACTGGAACCGTCGGATTTTGTGCCTGGAGATACTGAATAAGCTTTCCAGGTTCCAGATTTACTTTGGCAACCAGAGGCGAGCTCTAGGTATCCTCGGGATATCCGAAGCTGGGCTTAGCCGTCCCATGCGTCGTAGGTCTTAGTGACGCGTTCGCCTAGGAACTCCCTTGAGGCGTGGCCTTCACATCCGATAACTCTGAGACCTCTGACTACCTGCGAGGAGCTATAGCAAGGCATTATTCCTCCCTTGCCTGAGAGGATGTGGTCCAACACCATCTCCAATAGTTTAGCTTCCACCTCCACCCAGGAGGCTGATCCGTCCCACAAAGGCCTGTCGTCCATCAAAGCTACTTGCAGGTGATCTCTGAATACCTCGATCAGCAGCCTTTCTGGCCGCGGCTTTTATCCACCTGCCGCTGCTGTACTCGCTGCAGCAGGCTTTTTGCGGGGGGGACTCTGTGTCACTTTGGCGTTTTTTGGCATCTCGGTCGGTCTTCTCTTTAAGAGAGGATCGAGGCCTTTCCTGTACCCCCCACGTCTAGGGATGGTTGGCTTGTTGTAGTTGTCGAAAGTAAAAAGAGCTCTCCAGTACTGGCCCTGCATGCGCATACCATCTGACCTGTGCTTTGCAGGATTTGGTTTGCCCGGACGATCCAAAACGTGTGTGGTATGGCTGGCACTTACCGAATTGGTGGTCGTCGCAATTACCGTCTCCAGGCTGGAGGAGAGTAACTTTTTCTCTGACGAGGTTGAAGGTGGTATTTGTGTACGTGTACTATAGCTTGTACTGGCTGCATTACCAGGGATTGCCTCTACAGTAGAGGTAAGCAATTTTTTGTTTTTAGGGCCCTCAAACTTATCGGTGACGATGCCATTTGCTACACCATCGAACCTTTGAGCTACCGCAGCAATGTAGCAGCCCTGACAAAATTCTTTTCACAAGCAAACACTAGGAATGCGTTCATAAATGGAACAACCCGGCTGTGGAACAACCTTGCACAGTCTATATTTCCGAATATGGATTTGGCGAAGCGCTCACAATTCACGGGCTATCTAACTGCCCGTTGATGCGTCGGAAGGTGGACATCATCCACTCTAACCCGGCCTAAAAAACACCTCTTTCTTTACTACGTATACATGATGAGTTGAATAGTTGAGTTGAGGTTGAGTTGAATTTTCGACAATCGACAAAATTCGACAAAAATCACAAACAAAACACAGAGATGCTGCTGTCAACTAAATTCAACTACTCAACTACTGAACTCGCGTCTATCTCCATAGCTTTAACTCAACCCAGGAAGCAGAGCTGAGTCGAGTTCAGTCGACCCTATCTCAACTCCACTCGCGTCTACATGCATTTGAACTCGGGTTCAACCTGGGTTCAACTCATCATGTATACGTAGTATTATCTTCCATTCTCCCCGTGTAACCAATTTACGCCATTGCGTCACTGAGCTGGATCAGTCTGCTCGAGCCGAGTCTCCGTTATGTGCGTTCCAGGTCATCAGGGCTTCGACGGCAGTGAAAACGCAAATGGCTTGGTTAGTCAAGCCTCTGGCACTATTTTCATCGATCCGAATTCGATCTCAGCAGCTTGCTAGACGATCGATCTCTTGTCCGATCAGAGAATTACTAAGTCGCCGTATAAAGAATGTCAAGACACAATTTAGCTTAATCTCCGGACACTGTGCCTGAAATTACCTCGTATGGAGGATGGGGAGGGCGGAGGATCTCACCCCCAGGCTCTGCCACGAGGAGGACCAGTCTGCCTTTCATGCTCTCTGTCTCTGCGCGCGATGACGAGGATCAGGATCTCGTTGTTCAGCGCAACATGACTTGACCAAAGAACTTTGAATGATGCTCGATATTTCTCCATTTCATGATACCACAAAATGCTTTATCGTCTCTTCAAATTTTTAATGTATGAGTATCAAGTCGTCCTTCCGAGTAAATTTACTTTGGTAAAAAATGATATTTCCACACCTATACCCATTTCCTAGAATTTTATTCAAAAAAAAAACAAACCAACAAAACTTTCAAACACAATCTCAAGTAAACCGCCTAAATACACCCCTGGCGATCTTCTTCATTGATATGTAAGGCCAGGGATATGATGCCTCCTTAAAAATCGCCAAGATAAGGAATTTGGAAGGCAAATTCTCTTACGGACAATCCGACACGGCGCGGCGCACTGATTTAATTTCCATTCAGTTTTCAATCAAATGCGGACGTCAGCCAGCAGCGCAGTCTCCCAATACCAGTGATAATTGACAATTAGGAATCATAATTAGTGTTAATTGCCCCGAAGTAGTGTTTTACTAAAAGTGTTTGTTGAGTGAATGAAGATGGGAATTTTTGTGGTAAGTAATCCATAGGTGTAGTGACAGAAGGTGGAGGAGAGAAACATGAGAGACAACTTCGTAAGCTGAGATCGATCAGAACACCGTGAAGGCGCCCAGGTAGACAGAACGTGATCGTCCAGTGCTTGTCAAACTGTTATGGTGGTTATAAGAGAGTTGATTCGAAAGGAGCTTGGCTCTCTTACTTAGAAGAGAAATGATTTTTTGAGTCTCTTGAGTTTTTGTTTACATAAAATTCACACGTTTTCACTTACCTAAGGAAATTTTTCTCTTAACGCAGGTTTTTGCTGTTTTTGCGATACTTTTCGCGATTTTGTATTGGTATCTGTCAAAATCATCAAATCCTGGTCCTATTGGTGTTCCAGTATTGGGTTACCTGCCTTTTTTGAACCGAAAGGCACCGTACAAGACTCTGTTTGAGCTCTCCCGAAAATTTGGACCGCTTTATGAATTGAAGCTAGGATCAGTTACTACAGTTGTCCTGTCCGACAATTCTCTTATCAGAGAAGCTTTCAAGCAAGAAGCGTTCACTGGAAGGGCTCCGTTATATGTTACTCACGGCATAATGGGCGGCTATGGTAAGCTGAAGGCAGAAAAAAAAACAAAAAAAAACAAAAAATTCAAGGCACAAACCCTGAATGAAGATAATTTTTCCAGGTATCATTTGCGCAGAAGGCCCGATGTGGAGGGATCAGCGTCGCCGCTCCATAGAATGGCTAAAGCGGCTGGGCATGGCTAAATACGGACCTTCTCGTGCCGTTCTCGAGAAGAAGATCACAACCGGTGTTGCAGAATTCCTTCAAGTGATAAAAACGATGATTCATCCGTCGTCGATGATGAATGAAAGCGAAATTTTTATCTCTCTTCCCGCATTTCCAGGCAATCAGATCGGATTCTGTGAAACGTCCCGAAATAAATCCCATGCACGATCTCCATCATAGTCTAGGGAACGTTCTTAATGACTTAGTTTTCGGAATCACATATACCAAAGATGACGTCAACTGGAAATATTTGCAGACTCTTCAAGAGGAGGGCGTCAAGCATATCGGTGTCTCGGGTGTTGTTAATTTTTTGCCATTATTAAGGTATAGAGAGAGATTGGCCGAGGATTGATGATGAGATCAATTGTTGCTCGGCGCGATCACTTTTGCTTTTTTTATTTTTTTATTTATTTACATATATGCGTAGCTCTATTTACGTATATATTTTTACAAGAACAGGTTTCTCCCAGGAAATAGAAGAACGATTAATTTTTTGCTCGATGGAAAGAAACGAACGCACGGAATTTATGATCAATTAATTGAAAAATGCTCAATCGCTATCGGCAATGATATAGAGGACGATGAGGAAAATCCCACTTGTATATTGGAATGCTTCTTAAGGGAGAAAAAAAGGCTTATGGATGATTGTAATCCTTCTTGTGAATTTTACCAATCAGAACAGCTGCGTCATCTTCTGGCGGATCTCTTCGGTGCGGGAGTCGATACAACATTGACGACGATCCGATGGTTTTTGTTGTATCTTGCAAAAAATTCACGTCTTCAGCATCTTCTTCGTGGGGTATATTTATAGAATTTTGTGAATTAATCATTTTCGTGTATTTTTTTGTTATCTTCTTTATTTCATCGGTTTTTTTTTCTTTCTTTAAATTATATTTTAAGAAAATTTGTAAAAATGTTACGAGAGACGATAGTGACGGATTGTGTCTGGATGACCTTGAGCAGATGGACTTTTTGAAGGCATGTATATCGGAAACCCAAAGAATCCGATCTGTCGTTCCACTTGGAATCCCTCATGGAACTGTTCAGGTGAGTATTTATAAACTTATTTGCATATTTTAAAGTTAATCGAAAATTACAACTTCATTGTTAAAATTTTATATTTGCGCTTAAGCATAGCGTTTTATTTTTATTGAAATGTTGTTGAGGTTATAACGAAATGATAAAATGAAGTTAGTTAATTTTTAGGGTTAAGCTGAAGAAACAATTCACGTAGGCCTCCTTTTCGGACTGTTTCGACATTAACCCTTTCACAACGGCTAATCTGTACCCATTACAGTACGTGATCAATTTATCAGTATTTTTCCATTAATTAATATTCACTTTACTTTTGCCACAAACTTTTTCTTGTACTCTATTTAATATGTATGGTGTTTAATTTCGGCTATTGTTACTGCAAATATCACTGGCCAAACTAAAGTATTTTTAATGGGTTGGGGATGGGTTAATGGATCGATGATCTTCAAACGATCGTGTGGAGTGCGATATGATCGAAATCAATACGTATATAATAATACTTGAAGTACTCTATGTAAATTTTTGTTTGAAGCAGTGTTGGAATGTTTGCAACTGTCCATTCTAGCTAGACTAGTAGATACCTAGACCTACAGTATTGCTCTACCCTATTGTCTTCTAAATTATTACGGCTTTGATAGATAATTTTGGACAGAAGAAATAGGACACGAGTTATTCCTTCTATATGGCTGTCATGGTTGGTGGGGCATTATATAAGTTAGAAAATTAAGTATGTCGATAGCGGATTAGATTAAAGAAAAAAATTTAAGTCTAGTTTGATACATTCTAAATTCTTTTAAAATACTATGTCATATTTACTTGGCTTATGGATCTACCATACTGTACCAATCATCTATAGGCACTGAATATTATGCTAAGGTGAACCCTTTGTACTATCGACGGTAATATCACTTGGTGCAGATTCGGGCAGCAATGTCTAATCGGAAAGATATAGCCGGTAAAAGAGTGAAAGAACTGCCAAGAAATGCGTTTTTTTTCCCGTTGGTTCCCATCCAGTATTACCGCGTCAGAATGGTGACTTCGGTGATCGAACACAACACGGTTTCCTTGCTTCTTGTGCTTATACTAGACGCCAGGAGAAATTACAAGGTAATTGATGTAAAGAGCGGCTGTCGAGAAAGATCGAAAGTTATCTAGGTCGGACATATGAAAAGACCAAGAACTACCTATAGCGTTGAATCGAACCACGGACTTAACAATTTTACTATCTAACTCAATCCAAGGAGACCTATCTGGGCAGAGCGCAGCAGCGGTGTATCTACCTCAGGTGACCTACGTCCAGAGACGCGGACTGGTTTGAGTAATTGCAACGCCTCGAGTTCGTCGATACACGCACCACTTACTTATAAGCTAATTATCCGTAAAGCTAAAGTAACTTTCTGGGCGGTATACAGCGGCGGCACTGCATCGGATGAACTTCGTCTAAGCGGGGAGCTTCCACGGGCTCGAGTTAACTTTATACCCTTATTCAAAAGCAGTCACAAGTGTGTTACGAGTTTCAACTTGAAACAATTTATTATTCTAATTTTGCAGTCACAAGTTTGACAATCCTCAGCTATCAAAATTGTGACTGTTTCGTGTTACAAAAGTATAAAGAACTGTTTTCAAAATACATATTTTTCATAATTTCTCACAAACTCGACACACAGCCAGCTCGGACCTTCACATATACCCTGCCTCACTACATCACTATTTCTGGCGTACGTTGGCTACGTTGACGTCCAGACTTTGATTTATCTTATTGCACGGATACAAATTCACCATTCGAGGTGAATTATTAACTTCCCAGTAGGAAGTTATTGTAATCCGTCCGAAAATCGCATTCGAAATTTTCAATGTATTTACACGTTTCAAGGTCCCAATACCATTTTAAGCAAAAATTTGAGAAGAAATGTGTGTGTGTGTGTGTGTGCGTACGTATGTGGTCATTTTTTCCTGCACGATTTCGCGCGAACCGAAAAAGATATCGACTTCGATCAGGTGCCGTTCAAAGCGTGTTCAAGGAAATATGATCTGAAAAGATTTTCATAAAAATTGGTCGAGCCGTTTTTTTGTTTGAACGACTTAAGTGATTTTTGTACCAGCACGATTTCGCGCGAACCAAAAAAGATTTCGACTTCGTTAAGATGCCGTTCAAAGCGTGTTAAAGGAAGTATGATCTGAAAAGATTTTCATAAAAATCGTTCGAGTCGTTTTTTTGTTTGAACGAATACTGGGAAGTTAATCTTGTAGACCGAAAGGGTCAAAAGCCACATCCCAACTAGTTTAAGATTTTCCTTGGGACTGGGTGCTTAGAATATTTCTACTTCTCTTCCAATTGATTTTGTAATGCTTGTCCAGCATTATTCGAACTTTTAAACAATTTCCAGTTCCTCTGCACAGCGCAAGAAGCCCTGTTTAAAGGAGTCCAGAAAAGAATAAATTCGCATTTCCTAAAGCTGATCTTCAACTTCCAATCATTAAAATAGCGTTCGATTGCTTCGAAGTCACATTGTAGAAGTTTCTGGATCGTTCCAATTTTCGGCCGTCCTCTACACAATCATGTCACCACAGAGCCACATTGTATTGAAGGTCTTGTCAAAAGTCGACCTCCGAAATTACCAATATACCAAAGGCCCTACTGAATCTCCATCCGCTCCACCTAAACCGAGAGAAAGCACAGCCTTTTGGTATATGGATGGTTCCAAAAGCGATCATAGGGTAGGACTGCGCGTATATGGCCCAAGGAGGAAAATATCTACGGCCTTTGGTACTAACCCCTGTTTTTCAAATCCCTCAGCAGAAATAACAATATTAGTCTATATCAAAAGCTTTAACCTCAACGATAGGGTTGGCACAATAGACGAAACGATTTGGTCTGGTGTGATTGCTGATCGGTTAATACCCAAGTTCCTGCTCTGACAGCAACACAATATGCTAGAGCGGCTTGCATGAGGTCTGCGAAGGTGTCATCATGACCGCTGCTGGTCTTTATGACAATATCATCTGCAAAAGCATTTACTTTGAAGCCACGGTTATTCAGGTCGGCAAGAAGTTCGTCGATTATTATTGACCAGCGATAATAGGACGCCTCTTTGAGGAGAGCCTTTGCAGTCATTAGCCGTGTTCCTTTTCTACTTTTAAGTACTCCGGAGTAAAAAATTAAAGGAACGCAAAATTTGTAGATTTGAGTAAAACCTATGAATTCTCTGTGAGAGCAGGAGTAGTTCCAAGTAAATACAAGTAAAAAAGAGCAGAAAAGGAACACGGCTATTATCGTAACCGATGCACCATTCATCTCAGCAGTTACCAATCTCCACCGTGATCCATCTCGCTCCTGTCTGCTTCGGCTTCATTGATCGCGTCAAAGGTAAGGTTGTCAAACGCACTCTTGATATCTACAAAAGCGCAGAGAGACTTCCTTTGTCCGGAGGAATCTTTCGATATCTCTCAATAGAACGTCAATGGCAGTCTCTGTAGGAGAAATTAAGAGAGGCTGATGGATCGATAGTATTTTGCTTCCCCATACCAGAGACCAGATGCAGATCGGCCTCAGCGATGAAGTTATTACTGTAGCGACCGACACAACTGCAATAATTCTAACCATACCATTCCATTCCTACCATTCGCCTTTGTTTTTGTGCAGTGTTCATTTAAGACATTTTTTTATTAATAGTACAGAAAAATTGTGGCAATTTTCTAATTTTATAAAACATAAAAAGCTTCGATACCTAGATTGATACTCTATTTAGCCTCTACTTCACCGAGTTTGTACCCTTCGAACTAAGCTTAGTACTAGTCATGGGAATCTGGTGACAGAGAGCGCGCCATAAAAGAAAGGAAATTACACACAAAAAGAGCCTCGTCTGCACTTGAATTTTCACTTAAAAATCTCGTACCAAAAAAATGTCCAGTAATTTCGAAATAATATTTGTTTTTTTTGTTTTCATAATCAATAATTATTTTCCTTATTTTTCAGGACGTCCAACTAGGACAATACAAAATAAAGAAAAACACAATGGTAATACCTCTACAATGGGCCGTTCATATGGACGAGAGATTCTGGCCATGCCCCGAAAAATTTGATCCGTATCGCTTCCTATCGTCTGATGAGAAATACTTTGCGCCACCACAGTTTATCCCTTTTCAAACAGGTAAAATTGAAAGTTTCAAGTAAGGATACTAATTCTTTTTTTTAATTTAAATTTTGTTTTAAAGGAAAGCGAATGTGCTTAGGAGACGAATTGGCCAGAATGTTGCTGTTGAAATTCTGCGGAAATATAATTTACAATTTCGAACTCATCCTTTCGCCGTTCTATGATAATATCGACATGGAAGGAGATTGTGGTATTACCTTAACACCACCAGACTATTACTTGGCATTTAAGGAGATTAAGCATTAAATTTTTATTTTGTTTATATATTAAGAAAGACAAACAACATTTGAATTTTTTTTTTCATGTTTAATTTTAATACAAATAACTTTAATTACAAAAAAAAAATATTTTTATAAAAACTATAGAAAATACAATTAACAATAAAAAGAACAAATAACCATCATTGTACAAAACAGTTTCTATATATTGGCACTCAAGGTTTTTCGATGTATTATTTTCTTATTTTTCTGATTATTATTATTATTATTATTACATTTTTTGTATCTTTTCTTTTGTCTATAAATTAATAATTAATAAAAAAAAATAAACGAACACAACATGTATTGAACTATAGAATACACAAAGTATTATTTTTCTTTCTTTCTTTTTTTTTATATGTTTTATATAATATATAAAAAAAATCTTTTGTATTATCAATAACGAAATACAAAACTAAAATGAAAATATTAAATGTCAGCAAAAGTATACAATTATAATTTTAATAATTGTTTTGGAGATGTCATGATGGTATAAAAATCGTGTGCAGAATGAATACAATGACGTCTAATTATTTATTACGTATTTATATAATATAATAATATATATTTAGTGATATTTTTAAACTTTATAAACTAAAACCACAGTATTTTTTTAATTGAACACAGCGCTAAGTGGAATTATGTAAAAAAAAACTTTATGCTCAAGAGCAGTTGAACTATTATTTTTTAATATATATATATGTAATGTATATATATATATATATATTTTTATCCCCACTCTAAATTATATTGTCTAGGGTGGGATTTTAATGTTTCATTATTATTTGGGCGCTAAATGATTATGTATATGTATTTGGAAGCTGAATTCTTATCGGCTCCTTACTACTTTCATATATTTTTCAGGTCACATATGTCTTTTTCTTGTTATCTTTTTTTTTGTTTAATATTTTAATACTAGAAATTTTATTTTGTTTGTTATTTAATCCTTTATAAATTATGAACACTTTCTATTACATCGGTCTCTGGAAACATTAGGAACAAAACCGTGCTCTTGAAGCCTGTTGACTCCAAAAAAAATAATTCCAATTTTTATCATCAATGATTTTTTTTGTCTTCTCATCAAAATCATTTTTTGTTTTTCTCTTCTTACTTTTTTGTGTTTATGTTAAAAGTAAGTAAAAAAAAAATCATTAATTTAATTGGAGCCAACATTTCGAAAATGTACCAAATCTGGATTTTGTAACGGCCTTGGTGTTAGGCAAACCTTAAACGATTCTGGTGTTATTGTTACGCCAACGTTTCCTTTAAGACTTGGTAATGGTTGACCTTCCGGCAATGTCATGTTGAATGAATGCATAAATGATGCAAAAAATAAAAATAATTCCATTTTAGCTAGAACATCACCGAGGCACATTCTCCGTCCAACACCGAATGGTATAAAGTATTCTGGCTTTCGTACTTGTCCTTCATTATCCAAAAATCGTCGTGGATTAAATTCTTCTGGCTTATCCCATAGATTTGGGTCCATGTGAACGCTGTTGATTAATGGTATTACATGAGAGCCAGCTGGAATTCTGTAGCCGTTTAGTTCAACATCTCTGTAAAAAAATAAAAGGGAAATGTTTGCTTTAAATAAAATGTTTATTTTTTTTATTAAAGTGTAAAAGTGAAAAGTATGAAATTTAAGATTAAACAATTTAATTTCTACCAAAAACCTAAAACCCATTCTCGCTGGCTATAGGCGTTTCCCATCTAGCCAAATACTTAGGAGTGACGCTAGATGCCAAGCTCAAGCACGGCAGACAGATCCCTGTGGGCCTTTCATAGAGGCTCCTGTGCAGAAAGTCGAGTCGTGTGGCGTGACAAGTTGTTTGAGTTGAAGAAAGTGAGGTTTCAGTCGAATTACGACTTTCAGCACAGCAAGCAGAGAGTGTAAGTGCTAAGTTGAGTTTAGGCGGCTGTGCTGAAAGTCGTAATCCGACTGAATCGTCATTTCTTCAACTTAAATGACTTGTCACGCCACACACGACCCGACTTTCAGCACAGGGGCCAGAGTGGTGTGAATATATATTGGCATGCACTCATGAGAACTTAAGACGGGACTAAAAAAACAAACGCAACTCTATTTTCTCTGATACCCAAGCGGCAAAGTTCGGTAGGACCAAGTCCAATTTGTTTGAGACTGCCAACGTGCTCTTGGTGAGCTGGGCGTTCTCAAAAAAAATTACTCGTATTTGCGTCCAGAGCCATTGGAGCTTTAAAGGCAATGAAAAGGCCGATGCCGGGCTAAACAGGACTCTGACATTGCATTCATCGGTCCAGAACCGGCCATTGGAGTACCCAAAAGCTTCTGAAGTCCTTTGCCGATCGGAACTTGATAAAACATACCGAAAGGCCAACTCTAACCGGTTCATTTCTGTGCCGTCTCCTAATGCGGACAAGAAATTTTTGGGGCGCAGTAGAAATGACTACACTTGTTGGCTTAATTACTGGACACCGCCCTGAATTACAACTTATGAAGGATAGGAAGGCCGGAGGACCCCACTTGCAGCATTTGCCTTGAGGGGTAGGAATCTGCAATTTATGTTCTCTGTAAGTGCCCCAACATGTTCAATAACACTAATCAGCATTTTTTATTTAATAAAAGTATTCTGAAGTAAAAAAAAGCTTTGTAAAGTGATCCACAGCCGGAAGCTAAATATCTGAACAAGGCTAAACCATTCAACTCGCCTTGGCATCCAAAAACAATTTACCATAAGGCTACCACTGAATACTATACAACTGTCGACCTGCCCTTAGTATAATTAGTGAGTAAGGCGTCCTTGTACCATTCAAGAGATCGTGGTTCACTGAAGTCATGCAGCATTTGGCGTCGAGGTACTTAGATGGGGGACCATTCAGAAAAAAATACGTGTTGGTTTTTGAACTTTTCTCAATCTATAAACTTTTCGACCTACGACAAGATTGCCCCTTTATTCGATCCTCGCCTTAACGTACACCAACATGGCTTCAGAAAAGTGCGCTAGACCACTTGTAACTTCGTAGTTGTAATTTCTGAAGTACTATATGGAACGTAAAACTGCCATCAAATTGATGCTGTTTATACCGGATTTAGCAAGGCTTTTGATCGAGTAGACCATCATACTTTAGTCGCAAAGCTATTAAAATTTGGAATATCAGGTCCTCGCCTGGAATGGATAAAATCATATTTTAAAGGAGGATCACAGGTTATCAGGTTTCGAGAATTTCTGTCAAATTAAATTGAGGTGTTCCTTAGGGTAGTCAACTAGGACCTCTTCTTTTCAATATTTACAATTTGGTCAAGGCTGCTTCATTCCTATGGAGTCTCAAAGCTTCGATTGTGGAGCAAATGGCGCTTTATCACCGATGAATTCCAAAGACCTCTTTTGCACCTTATGTAACCATGCTAGAATAGTTGTCAAAACTCCTTTCTGTTGTATTTTACAGCCTGAGTCGAAGATTGAAAGATAAATCGGATATTGCTTCGAAAATAAACTTATTATGAGAAAGTTTGAAGAAACTATTCAGTTTGGAAACTATTCCAGTGTTACCAGGTCAATTCGAATATAATTTCATCGACATTTACTAAACTTATCATACAATCGTCTTATTATCACCAAACAAAAAAAAAATATGGTATTAATATTGATTACGCAATAAATGACTATATTGACTCACAAAAGGTTAATGATACGAAGGAAACTATCGATTAAGTTGGCAACACCAATATTCATAGTTTTTTGTTGTAAAACTCTAAAAAACGCAATTCTCTTATCTTAAGTCAATAAAAACACGCAGAGATTTACAAAACTTATCAAACGACACTTGCAGTATCAATATTAATTCTTTCATCAGTTCAGTGTTTCCAATAACAACAAATACTTAAAGAAACTTTAATCACCAATAAAAATAAAACTAACCCAGAACTTGTTAAGAAAACTTCTTTGAAACGAAAATCAAATACAGTTTGGTTTTGAATATACGTATATAAAATCCGGGTATTTATTCTTAATAAAACATGGTTAAGATCAATGTGTCAAGTCAAGTTTGAAGATATCTTGAACACTACTGTCCAGACCAATTGACATCCGTGTGAAAAGTGTAAAAAGAGGATGGTCTGGTCTGACTCCTCTTCAACGCAGCATAGCAGCGTTGGGGAAAGTTATCAGAGATGCAGGTGTGATAGCCAAAGGCAAAGTCTTCTACAAGTTTAACCAAATACTGGTTTTCACAGACGAAAACGTCACACCAATGGAAAATCATCAAGGGCTGTACAAGATTGGGTTTACCTGGATAAAAATGTGCGGCACAAAAACCATATCAATTAAAGTCGAGCAAAGTACATGCAAAACTAATATTGGTCCCACAAATTAAGGTAGAGAAGTTATATGATTGTGAAGTAGTACAATCCTTAGTCTGGCTCAGATCAACAAAAGAAAACGATAACATCATGAAACCAGAAATACGATCATGGTTAGTAAAAGCGAACAAAGCCTACTATTGCTTGGCAAGGCTATTCGAATCAAAGCATCTAAGTACAACTTCCAAACTACACTAGAACACATATATGGGTTTCAAGACTTGGGTGATCAGTAAAATACCCCATAACGTCTTAGCAGAGCATTTAAAAGTACCAAAGGGATGAAAAGACCATTAAACAAAAAAAAAACAGATGTACACGAAACATAATATTTAATAATCTACCATTCCTCGTTTCATCGTTAGGTGTAACGACAAGTGTCAGACTCCTCGGAAAAGAGAGTAGACCAATAGGTATGTAAAAGTAACTTCAGCAAAGACGCTATCAATGACGAGGTCTTCAAGATTTTTCGTAACATAAATTTCGTGAAAAGAATATAGATTGGAAGGAAATTTGGATGCTCTTATGGATGAATCAGAATCCTTGGAATTATCGTATTGAATAGATCGGTTCATATACTGCACTTAGATGGGAGACCACTCTGCACCATTGAGTGCTATGAGTAGCCCAATTCAGAGAAACGAAAAGGGACCCAAAAAAGTTGATGGGTGATGATGAAGAAGAACGTGCTCCGAACTTCTTTTGCGGTAGGATTTATAAGATAAAATAGCGATGTAAAACAAACTAATAAAATAATAAACAAAAACATCAGGTGACAAGTCTCTCCGATATATAAACAAAACCAAAATCTTGGGGTCAAAATTATTTTTCTTCAAACAAAAAAAAATATTCTTTTAATCACTTTAAATAAATAAAAATATTTCCTCTCAGCCTCACACCAATACACAAAATAATCAGGTCAAATCTAATTTTAAATGTTCTTGGAATAAAGAATTGCATTCATACAATTCAAGAAAATAAAAAAAACAAACAAAACAAAAAAAATACAAAAGATAGAAAATCACATAAACAAACCACAAATATGTATGTAAATATCAATAAATCCTCCACAACTAATCAAATTCCACTATCAAATTACAAATATTTTATCATAATAAAACTCAAGCAAAAAAAAATAAAATAAAATAAAATTAAAAAGAAATAGAAAAAACAAATAGCCATAATCAAATACAATTACTAACACTCCATTAATTAAATTCAATTTAGTTTAAAAGAAAGAAATCCATAAACGATCGGGAATAGGCAGAGAAAGAGAGAGACGGAAAAATATTGAGAAATTAATTAATAAAACAGAAAAAAAAATGAAATATTTAACTCACAGCATAATAACATCAATCAAAACACTTCAAAATTAATCTGCCTACAGCCAATTAATTGTATTACATCAATGGAAATTTGAACTGAAAAGCGGCGCCACATGCAGCGCGCTAATGCAGTAGCAACACTATAGCACTATAGAGCACACTATGCGCAGAAGCACTATGCGCAGAAGCACTATGCGCAGAAGCAGACACAAACGCCATAGTTTTTTGTTATAAAAGTTTGGTTTTGATTTTTCTGTAGTGCAAGATCGGATAGATCGGTTTCAACTATGGTTTTTCAATTCTTCTATCAAAGCGCAATTTTGTTTTATTGTTCTTCTAGTAGTTTACTATTTGATTTTTTTTCAATCTATATCTATGCATCTATGAAATATATATTTGTAGTTATGTACTAGACACAAAATCCAATGTCGCATCGCGTGGTATGAACTGAGATCATCGGCGATACGCGATCATTTTATAAGAGTACATATAGTAGAAACCAACAACAACAACAGCAACAAAATAAGAAGTAAAAAAAAAAGAAAAAAAAAATAAACGACACACAATAAAAATATCTGTCGAACCAAGCGAACATATACAACACATAAAGTGCTTTTACGTAACCAAAAAATAAAAATAAATAAACGCACATTTTTTTTTATTTGCTGTTTTTTTTTATTTTTTTTTTTTTGTTTTTGTTCGTCGCCGTCGCTCTCATAATGCAATCTTGCTTGGTTGGTTTAAAAATACAAAATTTCACTACACTCTACTGTTTAAATTTACAGTTTAAGAAAAAAAAAGAAAAAAAAGAGAAAAAAAAAGAAACGTTTTTCATGTTTATACCCCCAAAAAAAATTTTTCATACAGAAAAAAAAATCGCTGACAATATTACATACTTAGCCCCCCCAACGCATACGACCTACAACGTTGCAGTAAGTGCATGCATAATAATCAAAAATATATATGTGTGAGTATATGATAAAAAATAAAAATGGTGAAAAAAAAATTAAAAAAAAAAAATAAATAAATAAATAAATAATAATTACCTTGTTGGAGAATGTGTCGTTGCTAATGGTACAATGCTTGATCGTCGCATCGATTCCAAAATTGTTGTTTCAGTTACTGGTAAGTACTGAAGATCTTCAATTGATGGTAAACGATTACGTCCAACAACCTGATCGAGTTCCTCTTGAACACGACGCATCTCTTCTGGATTACGCAGCATAAATACATTAATCCATAATAATGTTGTCTTAATTGTTTCCATACCAGCTGAGAATAGATCGGCAATCACTTGCATAATTTGTTGTTCTGTAAACAAAAATTAAAAAAAAAATAAAAGAATTAGTATAATAAAATAAAAACGATCATCAATGACATATCTATTTAAAAAATCTTAAATTTTCTTCTAACACACAAGAATCTACACTAAAAAAAAATTTAAAATAAACTTGATGATGATTGTATTATACTAACCATGATCTTTTCCTTCAAATAGTTCCTGATCTCGACCTTCCAATTTTGCATTCTCAATTTCGGCCAAGTACATATCAATTAAATCTCTAATATTATTTGAATCGAATGTTCTTTTATGTTCATCAATGACTTCTTGATAAAATTGTAACATTTCTTCACGATTTTTAGCAATTTTATTTTTAGCACTTAATTTCCCTGGTAAATATTGTACAGTTGGTATATAATCAACTGTTGTTATTTCACCAAATAGTCTCATGCCCTCTTCAATTAAATAATTGAACCTTCGAAATTTTGGATCATCAATAGAAAAACGTACTGACATCATCATATTGCATATAACATTACTAACAGCAACTGATATAGCCGGTGACATATCAATTGGTTCACCACTTGATAATTGTAATGTATTTATAAATTCATTAACTTCAGTCTATAAAAAAAAAGATTTTTTTTTGAGAGGAGAAAAAGAAATGAAATTAGTATTTTTATATTCAAAAAAAAATATATGGTTTTGATTGTTTTTTTTTATTTTTTTTTTATTTTACTCAAAAAACAAAAACTAACCATAATACGCCTTTCCATTAAATGTTTTCCATTTCCCATGTATGTCATTCCAAATTGTCGAAGTTTTTCATGTAAGAATTTCCGTTGATCCTTCCAAAGTTTTCCCTTGCTGTTTATAATTCCTGAAAGAGAAAATTCTAAGTCCAAATTTGGTCTACGTACGTTTTTTTGTGGTATTCATTTTTTTTTAATTTTTCTAATAATGACAATCACAATTATTTTTTTAATATTATTTTTTTTTATTATTACTACACACTTTTATAGTAAAACCGCGTTGAATTATGTGTTTTCATAGTAGGCACAAAACGATCGACGATCGTTAAACGAATTTCTGTGGCGCGTGCCAAAATTTATATTTTTTACGCATTGAAAAGTGTGTGAAAATACCAGAATGAAAAATGTAAGAAAAAAACAAGCCTATCTCAACATAAAAAATGTTAAATTTTACTTTTTGTATTTTTTTTTTGTAGATATCATATTTTTAAAAAAAGAAAAAAATCGCCCCTAATGAAGTTTTCACTTCAAAAAATCTTAAAACTATATCAATAATAAAAAAAAATACTTACCAAAACCATTTAATGTCTGCATAAAAGGTGTATCTGGCCTACCAGTAAATTCTTCACGACGAAAGCATTCCCGTATCATTTTATAATCACTCATAACAACTGTTAATTGGCTACCAAGTCTAGCACAAAATAATGTACCATATTCTTTAGCTAATTCCATAAATCTAGTATGCTTTTCATGACCCATAAATGTTAAATATCCAACAACTGGAAAACCCCATGGTCCTGGTGGTAGTGATCTAGCTTCCTTTATTATTTGCACTAACCACTGTATAAAACTTATAAATGTTAAAACACCAATAAATACCAATAATGTATTATGTAGATCATTGCTTTTCATTTCTTTCCACAATAATTTAACAAAATATGAATCAATAACGATCATTTTGATAATTTTTATTTATTTTTATTTTACTTTTTTAGAATTTTTTCGTTTCCCGTTTTTTTTATTTTTGTTTAAAAAATTTAATATATATTTTTTTAACGGTCACTTTTTAAATTTTAAAAGTTTCTTTCTTATTTTGTTTTTTTTTAGTCAAAAAAAAATTATTTCACAAGAAATATATCAAAAAAAAAAATAGTTCTTCCACTTTATATTTTTTACTTTTATATAAAATAAACCATTTATAAATTAAACTTTTCTTTTATCTCAAAAAAAAAATATTAAAAACAAAATCAAACAACAACTGTCCAAAAAAATAAACCCCAAAAAAGTGTACACACAGAGTCAAAAATTTTTACTTTCAAAAAAATATATATCATATGACTCTAGTCGCGATTAAAGTTTCCGACTATCTGAAGTTCACATGTCCTTGCTACTTTTATAACAGCCGGCTATAGGCTATTCAGGAGGGGGAGAACACACATTAACACAAAACGGCAATCTCTCTTCTCTGAGATTTTCATTTTAAATTCTCCAATACAATCAAAACTTTTCAAAATAAAACAAAAATCAAGAGGGGGTATATTTTTTGGACGTTCTTTTTTTTTTAAAACGTCTTCAAAGTAAAGTATCATTTCACTTTGATCATTTTAGTTTTCTCAAGTATCTCTGATCGCCTCTTTCTTTTTATTTAAAATAAAAAAAAAACTAAAAATTTTTCCTTTAAAATTCCCCAACACTCTCCGTTTATTCTACTACATATAAAAAAAATCATCGATCTTCATTCATTCGTATAGTGTAGATCGGTCGTCGATACATCTACACACACACAGATTTGTTGTTTAAGCAAACCAAAAACAAAAAAGACTTCAAAATACAGAGAGAGAAAGAGAAGAAAATTAAAAGAGTACGAAACAGAGAGATAGGAGAGACCGAGAGAGAAAGAGAGAGATCAGACACTTTATTATATACTTATTGATGGAAAACCCCTCACCATTTTCTCATGAGAGACTTAAGATGTCCAATGTCTAAGAAGAAGTAGAGTCTTCAATAACCACAGAAGAAAAGAGCCGTCACCAAAATCCCACCGATCAGTCGTCTGTGGATGCTTCAGCGGGACCGATCTTCATTCATCGTGCGCTATTCCACTACCGATCGTTCCATCTGCACTTGCATTTCTATATACATATATATGTTTTTTGAATAGTATTTATATATATTTACATTGTATATAAATGAATATATATTATATATACAAGATCATCGATTAGGAAAATATGATGACGTATACACGATCGACATACACCTCTACTTATATACATATATGCACATATTCATCAATATTATTTAATGCGTCCGTAAACGCATATACTATATACATATATACACCAATGTATATAAAACATGATGGATGGTCAAGCGAAAGCAAATTGAAAAACGACGATGTAGAAAGAGATCGTCGGCGGGTGTCTCTGCTAAAGTAGATAGAGGAAAAGAAAAAATAAAAATTATGTCTGTTTGACAAGCGATCAAATTAAGTCATTAGCGCGGGTAATAAGCGACACCTTTCGTTGATGAGAGTTGTGAGCTGTGCGCGCGTGCGCGTATTAAGCATGAGAGATAGATCTGCCTCTGCACCGCGCGCTTCGCCGTCTGCAAAATTATTCAATAGTGCAAGCCATCATCATCATCATCATCATAATATCTATAGTATAGTGTATAACAGTTTACAGCACTGGGCTTGGCCTTTCCTAAACACGTATTTGTTGTAATATTGCTTGCTTGCTTGTGCATTAAGGAAAGTTTCCGCTCTATTATTGGCTTAGAAAATTTTTATTTGGGTTTTTCTCAGTTTTTTTTTTATTTTTTACTTCTTCTTTTATATATGCTTTTGCTTGGTTAGTTTTCTTGGTTGATTCATAAATATAATGAATTGAACGACATCAATTTTTGTCCCTTAAGGTAGGGCATAGAGTATAGTAGATAGATATAGTAATAGTGGCGCCACGAACATATGGAAGTTTTTTGTTATTTTTTATTACTACGGAATTTTTTTGTTAATTGAAAATTTAGTTTATGGAGGACGTTTGTTTTTTTGTGGGTAGAGCGGGGAAAGTTCAGAGTTGGTGAATTGAAAATTAAAGTATATATGTGGTGTAGAGAATGAAAATTAAAAGATTGGACAATTGCGTGTTTCTTTGTGATTTTTTAAGTAATTTATGTTATTGATATATTGTGGAGTTAATATAACGTACGTATCGTCTTACTTCAGTATTTTTAGTGTACAATCTTTTAAGCAATTTTATGAGTAGGTACTCTCAATGAAAGAAATTTATTGGTTCTGCCTCTTATACAAAATTAAGCAGTATTCGATAGCCCTTTTAGATTTGAAGTTTCTTTTCACAAAAAGTCGATTGCAATTGCAGAAGAAAATCGTAAATCGGATGCCAAGAGCGTTAATTCAGAGGTTCACCGGCTCCAGTGCAGAGGTTTTGGCCTTAAATCAGTCAACTCATTCCTCACAAACCGTAAAATCATGGTTCAAAATCAAGATTTTGCTTTCAATGTCCCCGCAGTGAAATACCGCAAAGGTTGCCATTATCGGTTACCCTATTCAACAAGTACATTCACAAACTATCTGCAGTACTAGTACAAGTGCTCAACCTTTACTTTCACTTATATACAGACAATATAGTTCTTTATACTCCTGTCGAGATTTACATGGTAGAAAGTATACTACAAACAGCACTTAATGTGTTGAAAGCATGGTGCAAAACAGCTGGTGTAATTATTTCAGGAGACCAGCTAGAAGGAATACATGTATGTAGGTGAACAAGCTGTACTGCAACCCGGCTAATTCAAATAATACCCCGAAACGAAGGACTAAAGTTGCCAGGTTTTCACTTGAACAAAAAACACTATGGTGAAATAAGCAGGCAAACGTAATTGCTGAAGATTTAAGAAAACGCAAGACGGGTTCTGGCTCACTTTCTATGTATGCGTGTATCAGTATCTATGCATGTGTGTATGTGCGTATATGGACTAGTATATGATACCCAGTAGGAAAAAAATCGCTTCGAAAAGGTTTTTAAAGCGCTTTTTCAAAAGCCTTAGCAGTAAAGTGATTACACTCCGTAAGAAGCTTCATGTTATTTTAACATTGTATGTCCGCAGAGCTCAGCACTTTTATTATGCGTCGTAAAAGAGCTTTTAAAGTGAGCTGCTGAGATTGTGCTTTAATACCGCTGTTGTAGGAAGCAGAAGGAAGCTCTTACTGCTTTATATTTGCTCCGCAGCAAAGCACTTGTATTTTTTTTCCTACTGGGTATGTATCTGTCATTCCACCACCCGGAATTTCGCAACATCAGCTTTTAAGAATACGGTTCGTGTCTTCGCTAGGTTGAAAGCTTTTTCGCAGGGAAAATTTAAATAAGGTTCGTAACTTCGCTAGGAAGATGCTTTTGTGTAGGGGAAAGTTTGGTAAGGTTCATGTCCTCGCTAGGATAAAAGCGTTTATATACGTGAGTCAACTAGGAATTTCATAACTTGCCAAATACAGAATCAGACAAACCTAACACATCGCTGGTTATTTAAGCAATGTCGAATAAACACAGAAATGACAAAATACAATAATTAGGGGAGGCACGAAAGCTGGGATTGCATATCAAGATAGTCGCGATGGCTTTGGTTTCCTTCTTCAATTCCAGATCTACAGACCTGATCGATCCCATCAATTCTAGGCTGTCTGCGGACCCATCCTAGTATCTTCTGGGACTCCCGTGATGCTGCTTTTAATTGTTTCCCATTTATCGTTGATGTTTTGGTCTTCTCATACTCCTTCTCTCAAGTACGACAACATTCTGTTAGGCATCTCTTCTTTCTTCAAGTTTTAGCTTACCTATCTCGTATTTTGGTTGTATTTGCTCTCTTTGTGTTCACCTGTAGGCATTACCTCGATTTTTCTTGATTTGTTATATGGCAGTTGTAAGCTTCGTATTCGGCTTTTGTACGATCAGCCTCTCATGTCAGATGGCGATGAATCTTATATTTGAACACTAATATGTTGCGGCATCTCGGAAATACTGACTATGGAAGATTGTCCCACGGCCGAGTTGGATCGAATTTTTACTTTATAGAATTACTGTAGGTATATCTATGTTACCTGAAAGAAGAATTTAAAATAGTTTATAAACTGATTTGCAATATTTGAAATTTGCTAGAAAGTTTTTGTTAACACTTAATAGAAAAAGACGTTCAATGGTTAATAGACCTTCATTTAGCCCAGTAACTGTTTACTTACTTAATCAGCATTTAATTTTTTGAAAAACGCAAACAAAAAAAGTAATTTATTGACTGTCATTGATTTTAAAATCTTTAGGACTTTTCACCTTTAAAAAGAAAAATGATTCTTGGGGATTTATTTTTAAGCAATTTATCATAAATAAATTCGATTTGTTTTTCTGAATTCTTTTTAGGAGAATTGTCGATGAAAGTTCGATCGAAAAACCAAAAAAAAAATGTTTTGTCTGCTGCTGACGATGATAAGAATTAAATTGTATTTATTTACTTATTCATTTTCGTTGTTTTGAAGTTATTTATTTGTCAATAAAATATACCAACCACCATGGGCCTTAATTTAATATGAATTCGTCGTTACTAATAAAAACTTCGTGGAAACAATTTTCATCTTGGAGGTAGTAGCTTTTGGGGGTTTTAAATGAAAATGTCTTCGGCGAACCTTTTGCCCGTGTTATCATTTTGCATGTGCGGTCCATGAAATTTTCCAAGGCCAGCAGAAGATAGCTGCAGTAAATTGATGCTAAGTTCAATGCATATGGGGGATGATATGACATATTATGTACTTTAAATAGATTCGACTATCTAAAAAGACATGTGTGCTGTAACTTGTCATGGTAATGTTTTTTTGTTAATAAAAGAATTATTAAATTTCCACTTGAATTTATCTAAGTGCATATTTAGTTGTAACATTTTCATTTTTTCGATGTTTCCAGTTGGTATGTAACTATTAAAAACAAACCCATTACTTCATTTTAAAACTATTGTTTCAATTGAGCCTTAAAAATTATTCTCCGAAAACAAGAATGGCTAGATGGCATCACAACCCAAGCGAGTCTTATAGGCGAATTCTTAGTTGTGACGGGTCATAAGTCATAAGCAAATATGAAAACATTAATCTTAAGACGAATCTTGTGACAGATCAGCTGTTTCCGATTCTCAGTGAAAAATCACAACATTCATCACTAGAATTCCACCACAATTGTGGCGGAAATGTGAAATATCAAATGTTGTGAAATTCTTATGTGAAATGTCAATCATTAAACGCACGCCAAAATGGAAACAGGAAAATTTTTCTGGGTATGAAATTTTTAAGTCTTTACAGAAGGAAAAAGTAGTACCACAGAGCCCTCTAGAGCAGCTTGAGTATTTCCTCGAATTTTGCCGGAATCATCCAGAAACTCGACTACCCGAAGCGGATACAAAATCTTTGGGCTGATTTGGATGAAAATTTAAATGCAAGATCTTGCTGCCGACATTGCACTCAATGATGGTGCTGTCGATCTAGGATCTAGTCTTTCACATAAAAAACCTAAATGTGAAAAGTTAAATGGCAAAGACTCGAAAAAGTTAAGAAAATTCGGCTCTATATCAGCGTTTAGCTTACAAAATAATATTATGAAATTCCAATTAATACTAATTTACCGTTAAATTCACTCTATAACATTTATTAAACAGAAACTTGACACCTCTAGTTCCAATAGGTACACACCAATTCACAGTAATACACCAACTACCGACCAATAGCACATGATCAAGTGTTAAAACATCAAAAATTCAATATTATTAGTTACAAAATAAACGATTTCTATTTATTTTCGTACATTAAAATACAGGAAAAACGAATTTGCCCTTTAATAAAACGCCAAAAATAAAACTTTGTTGCGAAACTTCAAGGAAATTTTTAAACATTTTTATTTTTCTGTATTTCTACTGAAACCAAAAATAGTTTAAGCCTTGAGCGTCGAAAATATCCCTAAATGCCGTTTGCACAATTGTTGACTATTGCACAAACCGGAAATTGTCGAATTGTAACCAAAAATGGCCAAAAAAGTAAAAACCAGAAAAAAATAAATTCTGCCATAATTTTTTTTTTTCAAATTTTTCTTCAATTTAATTTCAGTTCCGCGGTGTCGTAGCGTCGCGGTTCATGCGCGGTTGAATTTAATTTTGTTGTTGTTGCTTAAACGTCAAACCTTTAAAGGGCATCGACAGGCCCTTGTCAAAAAATAACAAAAACAATTTTTTTTTGATAGCAAGAAAAAAGCTGTCCGACTGTGTCTTTTCTGTCAAAGCTTCTAGGTCTGGTCTGGCGCGATTGCAAGATTACTACAACAGGAATTTCGGCACAAGTTGAAGGTTTTGTGTGTTGCCCTATAGAAAATGTCCGAATTACAAATGAGGAAAATTTATTTTGAAGACGTCATTGTTGCCATTTATTTTGTAAGTTATTTTTAGATGTTTAATGCTAGATAAAGTTTTAATGGAGATTTCTAGGCGAGATGTGCTCTTTTGAGAAGTTTATAGAGAGACGAAATCATGGGCTGCATTCAAGGCGCGCGCAGATCGGCTCAAAAGTAGCGCACAACAGATTAATATAGAGAGGTTTGAACAGATTAAGGTCAGCCCTACCAAATAACAGTTCTGAACATGACCTCGCACGGAACAGAAAAATTGAATCATAAAATTTGATGCCATCATTTTAGAGTGTGAATGATTGGAAATTAACATGAAAATCTTTTATGGTTACTTCATATAAAAGAGGATTTTCGAAGATTCATTTGGGATGGATTTATAATGTAATTCTGTAATGTTTTTGAGTACAGGGAAGCTGTATGTTAGGATCCTCAACGATCTGAATAATGTATCTCCAAAAAGAAGACAAGCGGATGTAAAAAGGTTTTAAAACAATATTATTTCTTGCTAGGCATATTAAACTTAAGCTATTCTTTTCTAGGCTAGTCAACACAATTTGACCCTCAGTTCAGAGACAGGAAGGGATGAAGTAGGTCCCAGCCAGGAAATATTTCTGCTAAAGTCGATTAAATCGGCATTCAAGGAGATTGGGTACAGTATCGCCGTTGGAAAGAAAATTTCAGATCAGCCGGCCTCGGTAGCCTAATGGTTAGGGCTCCCGCCCGACTACTGGATCAATACTTATATTTCAATTTGAATGTAATTGCTGCTCTTGCCAATGCAAACGAGGCGTTTCACATGACAAAAAAGCTTTTTTATAGCAGATACCTAATACCGGAGACAGACTAGCACCAATAATCCGGACTATGACGTCAGAATGACATAGACCCATATAAAAGATATGAAAATAAAATGGAGTCTACGTCATTCTGACGTCATAATCCGGATTAAGGGTTCTAGTCTGTCTAGGGTATAAGACCACGGGGCAAGATGATCTGCTATCAAACCCTGGTCAGACCGATTTTGATCTACGGTTGCAACGTTTGGTCCCCGTACTTCATAATCAAGTTGATTCGAGGACATTGCTGGAGCGATGGAGAGGGGCAATCCTCTTATTCAGGGTTCTACCGGAACGCCGAATATCAAAGCCATTTGCCCAGAGCCATTTGTCTATCTGGATACAGAAAGATTGGGCCAAAAAAGATCAGGGGACGCCCCTTGAAGATATGGGCGCCCCATGAAAAAGCCGATGGGGTTTACCGATGACATCGGGATCGCGATAGTAGGAAAGCGACTGGACGAAATCGAGATATTCGCAAACGAAGCGGGATGGCTCGAGAACGTTGGTCTTATACTAGCTGAGCATAAAACGGAAGTAGTCTGATTAAAGGCCCCCATTCACACAAAGGCCGCCGGCAGGCCGTGGCCTGAAGGTTTCTCACCTTGAGGCCAAGTATCACCACACACTTAACGGACGCCGGTAAGGCAAAATCTTTGTGTGTGTAGGCATTTATTGTCAGTCCGTGCCTTAAAATCTGAACTTCTATTTAGTCTGAAGTTTTCTGTGAAGCCATGAGTGAAAAAAGTGCAAACAGCCGGAATTTAATTCTGGTTTGATAGATGTGCGGTCCTCATCTCTCGGTCAGACTGAGCAATGTGTGGCCTTCGTCAGGCCGTGTCTGCCGACCTGGCCTCAAAGTCTGGAAAAAGTGGAGACCATAATGCTGAAAGTATATAAGCAGGTCATCCACTCCCAACCCGCACTTAGGGATTTGAGAGTGATGATTGATCGAAAGTTCAACTTCCAGTAGTTCCTGAGTGGTTATGGAGGTTATAGGTCATACTTTCACCGCTTCAGGGTGGACGATTCACCGTTCTGCCGCGAATACCCGGACGATAACGAGGTATGTCCTCTTTAAATGCCCGAGGTACGGAGCAGGCTGTGAGTGTCCTGCTCTGTCTGGCTTAGAAGAAAAATGATTTATCAAAGAACTTCTGAGCCCCGCTCAGGTTCGGTCTTCTTCTTGCCTTCGTCGGTAGGGTCGACGGTCTTTTCCGTTAGTGGGATGGGAGTAGCCTGAACCATATGGGTTGACCCAGTACTTCAAAAAATATGTTCCAGAAGATATAGGAAAAGTACGTATAAGAGAAGAACGAGAAAAACTTAGAGACCACTGGAAAATGAGATCTCAAGCTCCCCTAGACCTACAAGGACTGTAGCGCCATTTAAAAAGAACAACGGTGGACAATACTTTGAGTTATCTCTTTGTTTCGAAATTAACCTTCATTTCCACAAAACAATTTCTTTAAAATTTAATTTAATTTCCAATGTCGCAAATGCCCATGACCTTAACCTCGATTAAACTCTGCCTGACAACTTCCTACCAGAGGATGGTGTGTTTGTTTGTTTATAATATGCACAATTGCTATTCCACGTTTTTTCCATAAAAAGCACATCACTGGCATCAATGTAATCAATTTACGTGAAATCCGAGTAAATCCTAATTTCACAATAATTCTGTAAACCCCTTTTTTTGCGTTATTTTCACACCAATATTTTGCATATATATTATTTACGTCCTCATTAATCGGCCGCGCAGGTTTCAAGTTGCCAGTGTTGATCAGAAAATCTTCGATCGTCAAATTGCCCGGAATTCCGGAACATAACAATCTTCTTCACATTTATTTTAGGGACATTCACCACCGCGTAAATATTTACGCTGCAAAGCGCCTGAAAGGTGTGCAGAAAATGATGGATAACGTGATCCCAGGTAAACATTATTAATTTCATTCCTTTATCACCGTGTGCCCCATTGACTGCTATACTGACCGGTGCCGAACAGATCTCTGTCATATGAGCTGATGGTGGTGTCACAGCGACACTCGGAGTGAATGACCATGCGCTATTGTCTACAGGTGTTTATAGTAGTAATTCGTCCAAGTCAGCGGATGGTTTCTGATCGCCTTAAAGGATTTAGTTACACGAGAGTTCAACAACCACGTCCGATCTTAGATTGGGTAAGGCCATAACGATTTCTTTCGTCTATTCTCATTCATAGATTTATATTTTTCCGAGGCTGATAAGCGTGGATGTTTACATGGCGCGGATTTTATTACCTAATCGGTGTATAGTTCCGCAACTTATAATCAGCTTATGCAGCGCTAAAATTGGGTCGTTGCTTGGTGCCACAAAGAAGCTCTCTTTTTTATTTGTTACTTTAAAAAAATAAATTGAGGCCAGTGATATAATTGCTGCAAAGTTCTGGCGTCTATAAAATAATGGTATTTTTGTTGTTGTTGTGACAGAAGCACTTTAAAGGTACTTAAAGAGTTCGGGGATTATTTCAGTCGAGACGGGGCGGAATGTGTGTAGCAAGATCATATATTGTCTGTGCAGCGCGATCTTAGTTCTTCTTAGAATTGAGAGAAGTGGTGGTAGAGTTCTTTCTTGCATTGATGGCTCCAATTGACAAGTGATATTGTATTACCATTCCAAATTAAACTGTGAAAGCATTTTAAAGGCGCTTCGCATTTCTAGAACATTTCGAGAAACAAAAATGATAACTGAATGAAGATTGGGTGACATGCAGATGATAACGACGTGCTCGTATTCAAATTTTACCGGCAAGGTTCAACTTAAACAAAATTATGTTTTGGATATGGGTTTTTAGTTGATAGAGAAACGTTTAGAAATAGTTATTTTCATTTTATATTTATTATTATTTTATTATTTGATATAAACAATAATTATTTTGTATTTTATATGTTCGTGATCGTCAAGAGTGAGTCAACACCTAAAAATTTACTTTTTCAACTCCAATATCTCAACACAGAAAAGGCATGAAATAACGCATCATACCTGGTTCCTCGAGCCTCGATAACTGATAATCGTTGATTCTTTAAGTCGTCCTCGATATTTTTTAGCCCGGTTTTCTTCGGTGCCAATCGCTGAATTCTCCAGTCTGTCGGACGGTCTCGCCAGAGAAGTTTACGTGGTAAGCCGATTATCATCTATTCGACAAACATGTCCAAACCATCGTAGTCGACGTTTTTGTATTTCTTCTTCGATCAGTGACTGTTGATCGCATCTTTGTCTAACTGTCTCGTTTCGAAGGCGATCGCGGAGTGAGACTCCGAGAATCTGCCTCAAGCATCGCATTTGGAAGACTTCGAGCTTGTTGGCGTCCGACTTGAGCAGTGTCCACGTTTCCGATCCATAAAGAAGAATCGAAAGGATTAACGTTCGGTGAAGGCGTGTCTTCGTTTTGATGGTAATATTTGTTCGTTTCCATATGCACCACTTGAGCGAGGCGAATGTTGATGTTGCCTGGACGATACGGATGTGAACGTCGGCCGTCGATGCCACTTTCTTTTTCTCAACCAACGATGATACCAAATATTTGAACATCGGAACCTGTTCGATTTGGGTTTCACTGAGGTGAACACTGGCTTTCAATCCGTCCGTTGTGAGCACTTTGGTTTTTTCCGCATTGATTTTTAACCCGGGCGATGCGAGAAATGTCGTATAAGACGTCCGTTGCTGCGGCATCCGTGTCGGCGAAAACGGCGCTATCGTTAGCAAACATCAAGTCGGTTACGAAGTTGTTGTCGTCGTATCGAACTCCACACGCATCGTCCATCGAATGCTTCAAGCATAATCGCGTCGATCACAACGTTGAAGAGAAGTGGCGAAGCGACGTTTCCTTGTCGGACACCTGTTTGAATCGGGAATTCCTCGGATAAGTCGGTTCGAATACGAACGCTGCTGGTTGAGCCATCGTACGACGCTTGGAGAAGTTGAATGATTTTCAACGGCACGTGTTCGGTTTCCAAGACTCTCCACAAGCTGTTCCAATCGATGCAATTGAAATCGGATTTGCAATCGATGACAACGACGACAGTTCGTTTGCCGCAACGAATTCTTTCTGTCATTACTGACCGAGAGCGAATATTTTATCAATTCATCCTCGATGTAGTCTAAATCCCGCTTGTTCTTTCCGGCTCGTTTGCTCTCTATATTTCTGTAGCCTCGATTGTATGATTTTCGTAAATACTTTGCCGACAATCGGATGGAGGCTAATACCGCGATAATCCTTGCCTTCCCGTCGCCTTTCTTCAAAATTGGCACAAGGATCAGCTTTCTTCCACGCCGACGGACACGATCCGAATGCCATATGTGTGTTATGAAGACGTGCTGTTGTTGTGATAAGACATCACCTCCGGCTTTGATCATCTCGGCGGTTACTGGATCTATTCCCGGCGCTTTTCCATTTTTCAGCGATTTTATTGCCGTCTTCACCTCGATAATTGTCGGTTCGGTATCGAGGAACTGATTCGTCGGCTGTTCGATAATCGGCGGTTCGGTCGCTGGACCTTGTGGCGGATCGTGGTTGTACAGCTGGTGAAAGAATTCTCTCCACCGTTGCAGGCGCTCATGGGGAGAGGTCACGAAAGTTCCATCCGATTTTTTGATGTTGTCGTTTGTTGATGTTGTTTTGCCGGCTAACCGCAGGATTGTCTGGTACAGCGTCCGGTACTCGTGCCTCGACGCCGCTTCTTCCATGTCGGCCGCAACGTTATTGCAGTACGATCCTCGTTCCGATTTCATTTTCTGTCGAAATTCTTTGTTCAATCGTCGGTATTGCTCCAAATCGACGTGTTTTATTCGTTTCCGCTGATCGACGAGGTCCAGACAGCTGTCCGAGGTTGAACACCTTAAGTTTTCCCTCAAAATGAAGCGATTCCAATCATCGGACCTCTGGGATGGTACTCGGGCGCCTTAAACTCAAAGCTACCGAAGCCGACACATCGTTTTTACAACTCTGCTTTGCCTAAAGCCGGCTTTACACGATGATATGAACACCCTTCAACGTTGGACGCTTGATGGTAGCACACATCGGGTGGCAGATGCTTGAACTACGAGTATCCAATGTCAAGCGTCCAACGCTCGTGTTTGGGCACGTTCCAGCTGTGATGGGTATCACTCCAAGGTTGGAAGCCAACATTCGAATCAAACGTTCACCGATCGGCTTAAGCTAAGAATATGTGATTTTAGTTTCAGCATTCATATAAGAGAATCCACCGAATAATATCATTGTGGATCCTGAATTCCGCCAGTGCCAAATGAATGGCCTCGGGGATAATATTGTTGAAAGCACTTTCTATGCCCACGTAAGGCTGTCCAAGGTGAACTGTTTTAATTCTAGGGAGCATTATACGATACACACTACTTTCTGCAATGTTGTGCCTACCGATTTACACTTAGGTGTCGTCTGGCTGTAGAAAGGTACCATTGAAGAATATAGTAAGATTACCTTCCATATTCAGCTAGTAGTAAAGGCACTTCACCACCAACCTCAGGTCTAAGATTTGAATATCTCGACCCACTATAAGTGATGCATAACAAACTCGTATATTCTTGTTTGTCCAATAAAGTTTTTTTGTGCAAAAGCCAATCTTTAGCAAGTGCTAAGCAGGATCGCATCTTTCCAGGTCTGAAACTATTTTTAGCCAAAAAAGCACTCAAATAGTAGTAGTTGATGAGTGGCTAAAATTCCACCTGCGACATTCAATAGAACGAGTTTAATTCATCAGGACTGAGTTTTGCCGCAACAACAAAAAAACCGCCCAAAAATATTCCTGGCTTTAAAGGCGCGCATTTCCAGTATTCTGCATCTAATGAAGATTGGGAAGTGGTGCTATGCTTTCCTGACTTAAATCCACATCCATTTTGCTAGTGTCTAGAGTGTCTAGACACCTTCTTAAAATGGAAACCGGTAACATCTATTATGATTAGTGCAATACGGGTTGGTCCAGAACAAACTGTTAGAAGCATTAAAAGATATATAAAAGCCGAGATCTGTTGGCAGCTAGTGGCGTGAGTTGTAGAATAATCAATTTGATTATTTGATGACTTGAATTTGTTTTGAAAACACGATAGAATACTGATTAGGAACCGGTCGGGGATTGGGTATTAGATCTAACGTGTCTATCTCGCATATAATGTATAGAAGGAGTCGCCGGGAGTCGATAGATCGCGGTTATGCTTCCGGAAATATCTTTCCTGTATCGAAGCATTTTTTGTTGGTTTTTTTTTTGTTGGGGACGTATTAAAAAAATGCTTGTGGATTGTGTATTGTGTCAGAACGGTGAGCGCCACAATCTAATTTAATATTCTCACGTAAAAGAGTTAGTAAATAACTTTGAACTGCCATGATCCGAGAATTTAGATTTGCGCTTATGGCAAATATGCCCGCGGGTCAGTAACCGACCTTCTACTTAATGACAGAAAATTTTAGAATTTTTTCGCGTGCCACCGTTTAATGGTGAAATGTTATTAATTCAATTGAAATCGTAGATACAAAATTCCATCAGGTTTTAAATGTTTTTTTTTAAAGAGCTTGTTCACAATTTATATCCGCTTTTGTACAACAATTCTGTACAAGATTAGCAGTTACATTTTGGCGGTTTTTCTGATGGAATTTTAAGCAATTTTTTTTGGTAGCTGCTGATAGCCACTATTGCGTTCTAGGTAATAAAATAACACGGAAAATAAATTAAAATGATTTTGTGATTAATTAGAATTGGGATAGAATTTAGATGATTTTTATTTTTATTGGTGGTGTATTATTATAATGGAATTCAAATTTAATTTTTTGGTTTTTCATTAAATTTAATTTATTGCTTCTTTAAATAGAAAATTAGAATTAGTATTGCAATGTGGCAATTAAACCAGTTATGGCAGGAAAGATAAACTTTCGTATTCACATAGGAAAATTTTATTAAATTTTTTTTATATCTTAAAATATCGCTTTAAAATGTTCTTATTAAATTATTTATTTAGTTTAGTTATAAAATTGGGCTTTTAAAACATTTAACTTGATTTTTGAAAATTTAGATAGTACATAAGCAGATAATAATACATGTAAACATCAATACTGCGAATCTCGGTTAACCTTAAGCGGCAATCCTAGATGCTTAAACATCAACCAGTATAAATTATGAGAATTTTCAGGTTTGTCATCGTGCAGCAAAATGATAATATGCGATGAACATGCAGGACGCTGGTCTGTTATTGCTTCGCTTATCATCAGCCAATAGAAACACTTGACACACTCAGAATCGGCCCTATTACGGAAAACAATGCAATTTCACTCTCTTTTTCGCATATGTACTGTACATATTTCTTGGCTGCACTTTTACTGCAATGTGTCCAGTGTTATGTGATGATCGACACAATTTTGGCGATTTCCTTCCGCGGCATTATCAGGAGGTCCAGTGATCTCTGTTAGTTTCAGTCAAGCAAAGTGTGTCGAATAGGCTCAGTGCTCGACAATTAATTATAACTAGACTGAAATCGGAGATTTTTATTTTTTTTTGGTGAAAATAATTTCTATATTTTTGTGGTTGGTAGCAATTGCACCGCAAGTGTATCTCTGTATACTGAAAAAAAATCACGGTGTACACTTGGTATACAGAACATGGAAACTCAGTATCTCAATTGAGAAAAATATCGCGGTATAGCTCAGTATACCCAAGATTTTAACCAGAAAATAGTTAGAACATAAACCAAAATGGTACTTTAGAACAGAATTTTAATTTTTATTTTGGCAGCACTGCCTGCATGAATCTGTCAATTGACGTTTGCCTTTTTTTTTACTTGTTTCTGTGCTCAAAACGACAACAACAAAACAACTCAGTATACTAATGCAAGTGTGTCTTCACATTTTTATATTGCAATACCTATAACAAAACTGCAATATCTCGATCTCAATTGCTATACCACAAGTGTGTCTCCGGTATTAGAGTCTTCGACGTATCAACCTTTAATACAATTTCCCGTCTGGCGAAAGACTTTTGCCCGGGTTACTTAAAGAAAATCTTGCCCTGGTGAGTATTCTCAATTAAGTAAGTCTTGTTTGTTTCAGGCCAAACAGAGCTTTGACAAGTGCGTTCATTGGTTTGGAATCGGTAGACCACCCTAAGAGTTTGGTGAAAATAGCCCTTGACTATCAGATTCTGATTAAACATATCGAGGGTTGGAGATCTGTGCCAGGTCTTGCCAACTTCACGCGGTTTCGTCCTGCTCCACCTCGATTTCTACATTTCGAGAATAGTTGGAATGCAGTAAAAAGGATATCAGGAAGCTGCACCATCTGCTACTGTCCGGCTGGTTTTTTACGCGATTTGGACCAACTGTGAAGTTTAAGCGACAAATCACTAGCCAGACTCCTCAACTTGTTCAAGCGGGGCTTGTCCTATAAATAAGAGGTACCGGAGTGTAGGCGATAGGTAGTGGAGGTACTTTTGGACATGATACCTCACCTGAAGAAGAAGAAGAACACTCGCGTCTGCTAGGAGCATGCGGATGTACCGGATAAAGCGATTCTTTATAACGCGGAACGTATCTATATATGTAAGTATTTTCTATTTCAGAGATGTAATCTTTCGGAAATGTCTGCTTCGTCACATTTTTTTCAAAAAGGAAGTCGAAATACTCTTAGTTAAGTTACAACTATTTTTTTTACCAGAATAATGTCGTCATAACTTTTGTAGTATATGACGTTATTGGGAATCACGAAATTTGGTATATTTCTCATAATTTTTTGTCCATAAAAAAATTGCAAATTCTGGTCTGCTTCGAAGTCCTTTTGAAAAACGTTTTTTGTTTCACCCGAAACGATTTAGCAAATTTCTCAATAAATTAACAAAATTATATTGAAAATCCCAATGTCTGCAGACGTTTGAATAATCTTAGTAGGAATTCTTTCTGGATCATTCCCCGATACCCGATAAAACAGTTGCCGGGCCAGAGCTCTGAGAAAAATCCTGAAACTAATGACACACACACGAAAAGGCGAGTCTCGCGCGGGTTCAATATCCTTCTTTGAATGCAAGTCTAAGAATTTGAGAATTTTATTAAAGAAAAAATTCCCACGGGACGGGGTCAGTAAACACACTCGAGGAATCTTCACCGCCGACGCCTGTTTTTTTTACTCTTAACTATCCCGGAGCGCGTTACAAACAGGAAACGAACCTTTTATCAATTGTTAAGAGGTGAGGACCTTTACTTGAGAGATATGTTGGGCCGACTGTAGTGCTAGTAGCTAGCCACGAGGTCATTGCCCCTTAAGACTGTGACCTGAAAATTTTTAGGATAATTTTGTTTAAATAGAATTCTTGGAAATGCGATCCCTTGACGCGACCTCCTCAAAGGAGCAGAAGCGCTCCGTAGTGTCAGGTACGCATTTTGGGTGAGAGTTTTTTTTTCTTGTTCTGACCAATTTCGGGATCTCGAACCAATATGGACACTCGCGGCAAGTAGCCGCAAAAAATCAATGGGAACTTGTCGTTCTCGAAATTTCGATCAAAATAAAGGAATATTTCCTGGAACATATAAGATAAGACGCGTTAGGATAAAATAACGCCGTCAAAAGAAGCCATAAAAAAAAGAATGTTTACTTCTGTCCGGCAACCCAGAAAAAAATTCTGAAGAATGTGCTAGAAAGGCATTTTCGAAGTAAACCTTATAATTTACACATTTTAGTGAAAGTGTCGAATCGGCATCACTAAAAATCTTAAGTAGAACCCGGTCTAGCCCTTGGCAACACCTGTGCTCCTACTTAATCTCTTCTTCCTATAATAAAGTCACAGACCTTTCAAGTTATGCCACGCTTTCGTTGCTGGAATTTTCAGCGTTGATTTAGTCAGCCAAAAATTCTACATAAATATAAATATTAAAAATTTTTAGTAGTACAAGAATACGCTCTGTTGAGACTAAAAAAAAATATAGCTAGTAGCTCTCGATTCCATAAAGAAAATATCCGGTTTTTTTGATAATAATTAATGGCCGCGATTATGGTTTTGTTTATACTTTTTTTGTTGCCATAATATAAAAATTAAAATTCGTTTCTGATGCTCTACTACACAGCAGCAGCGATGAGCGCGGCGACACATACTCGGAATAGTTGAAGATAATATTTAGTTTTTTTTTTTGCATTAATTAGCAAAGCAACCTGTACAGGTATGTCATTTTTTTACGGCAATTGATTGGCTTTTTCTGGTCAATCTTGTAAATTTTGTTAGAATTAGCATTCGATTATCATCGAGTATTATGCACCGATATCGAGTTCGATTATTGCGCGGTATCTTTTTTTTTTGGATCGAGAAATGAGATAAAATACGCAATAACACGTGAACTTTTTAGTGATAAATTTTATTAAATATGCTGTTTATTTCGTAGGCTTTCAAGACACATGCGAGTTGGTGGAGAGCGTTGTTTTCATGACAAATATTTCGTGGAATTGTACATGAGCTGAGCGAGTCTTTTTGTAGCAAATATTTTCTCGATTAGAAATTGGGGTCATTGGTTAGTTAAAGTGCAATTTCTGAATTATGACGAGTGTGAACATCATCAGTAGAGACAACCTGTTTTTGAGTAGCCTTAAACTATCCAAGAAGATAGAACCCAAGCTTAGAATAACCCTTTTTACTACTAGTCCATCAAGTTATCCAGGTCATGGTGGTCTACTAACAGGGCTGGACTGAGACTGATTTTAGGACCGGGAAATTCAAAAATTTCGGCCGATTTCAATACATTTTGTTTTAAAAATCAAGTAAAGTTCTTTTTTGCTTTCAAAAGTTTTTCTTTAAGCATAATTATGAGAAGAACTATGCGTGTATGTGTAGGTGTGTTTGTGCGTACGTCCGTCAGTAACTTTTTCCTGCACGATAATGGGCGAACCAAAAAAGATATCGTCTTCGTTGAGGTGCCGATGGAAGCGTATTAACTAAAGCATGATCTGAAATGATTTTCATAAAATTCGGTTGAGCCGTTTTTTTGTTTAAACGACGTACTTGATTTTTGTACCCGCACGATATCGCGCAAACCAAAAATGATATCGGCTTCGTTGGGATGCCAATCGAGGCACATAAATAGAAACGAAAAAATTTCATAACATTCGGTCAAGCCCTTTTTTGAAAAGACTTCGGCCAAGAGCCACAAGCACCATCTAATAAACTCGATGGAATGAAACCGGTTCTAAATGAAATTAACTTTTCTGGATTCAGCTTCCGATAGCTTCGCCATAAAACATCACTTGTCAACAAAATCCGAGTATTCTTTAAAACCCGTGCAAAAATTAAGTTACCCTTTTCCAACAACACTATTTTTTTCAAACCTTAGATCACCACTTTTTGGACGGGGAATTGTTTTCCACGTCCTACATTTACTGAAAAATAAATTGGCCTTTTCGGTCAAGTCCGACGACTTATTTATCGTTATTTGGACTAGCTTCTCTCAGGATTACTTAAGCACCAGTTTTGGTACTACCAACCCTACCAACTTCCAGAGTTATGAGTCGTCAAAGTCAAAATTTTGGTTTTTTAACTACAATTTCAACTTTCACTACTTTTTTCTCCAAAAAATACGTAGTTAACCTATAACTTTTTTTCCAAAATTAGAAAGCTTGGAATATTTCCAATGAATAATGTCCGTACAATTTTTATACTACGCATTTAAAAGTTCTTGTTTTTTAATTTTTTGTTTCTCCCAACCTCTTCGTCGTTTCGTTGACATTTTGAATATTTTAGACTTTTTTAAATTCCACACAATCCTTATTAAATAACAGTCTTCAACAAACTAATTGGCAATTTCGTAGGAGATCGCGAGATTTGTCTTCTTTAAAGGAATTGTGATACGCTTGAAATTTGAAATTTTTTTATTTTTTCGTGGGAAATTTAGAGATATTAGATTTAGAGGAAACATTTTTGATTTTACATTCGGCACGGCCCACCGGGAAACTCCCGGTAGCTTGGTAGGCCAGTCCAGCTCTGTCTACTAATATATACGTTTGAGGATAGAACAGAATAAAATAGGTTAGTCAACTGAGGCGATGCCCGAGCATAAGGAGATGAACCTTACGTTTCAATTCTGGGACGTTGTAAATGTTCGGAAATCCTGACTATGGAAGATTACCTGGAGTGTGCGCACCTTCCAATAGATGGCGCCAGCAGTAAACTGCTGGGTAAAAATGTCAAATCATAAGCTAGGAATCTGTCAAAAACTCTATCATTATATTTGTGAATTTTTATCGGTGTGATATTTGTTTGTGCGTGAAAATGTCGAACTTTGAGCCCAAATAAGCGTAATTTGCGGAAAATTATGCATTTTGCCTTCAACTCGGAAAAAAACTGCGGCTGAGGCGCCTCGAAAATGATTATAGAAACTTATGGTGATACTTCTATTGAACGTGTCGAGAATAGTTTCAACGCTACAAAAGTGGTGATTTTCACATGGAAAATAAAGAGGGTCCCGGACCGGTAAGAAAGTTTGAACGCGCAGAATTGGAGGCATTACTGGATGAAGATCCATGTCAAACGCAACAAGAACTTTCAAATTCATTGAGCGTGACTTAACAAGCAATATTCCATCGCCTTGCGAATGATTCAAAAGCCAGGAAATTGGATACCATACAAATTGTAGCCGAGAGACGTCGAGAAATAATCGGCGGCGGTCTGCGGGAGAATTCCCCATACAATTAATTTCTCCGCTGCCCTTTGTGTTAGCACATATGGTGGTCCGTGTATTTTAAACGTCTTTCTCGTCACCGTCGCGCCTCCGCCACCCGCTGCCGCGCCAATCCGTTTGTGCCCTTAAGGCCGCTTGTTGACGGCAACGGTCCGTTTTTTACAACGGAGCGTTGTCCGTTGCGCTTGCGCAGTGTTCTTTGCATGGAGAATATACGAGGAGGTAAAACTCTTATGGGGAAAATGGCAGGAAATAGATGGGTAGAAGAAACTAAACTTCTAGTTCATTTTTGGCCACAGATGTCACCTTTGTCCGATGTACCCCACATGAAATTAACAAAAATTCATTGGAAACATCAAAAATTGATTAATTACGAATAATCGCATTGATATAAATTGAATTTAGAAACTGGTAAACAGCTGTAAGCTGGTAAACATAAAATATATTAGTAATAAACGAACTTGGTCATGAACCGGATAAATACAATCGTCCATGTTTTTTGGGGTACATTTGACTGCAGCGCCACCATTAATCAAACGAAAATTTACAACACGTAGTTTTAACTCCTTGTATAGTCTCCATGGTATAGTTTGGAGTTTAGTCAGCAGAGCCATACTCCTTTAAAAGCTTTCTATCTAAAGCAACTAGACCAGACTCACTAAAAACATGGATGCTTTGCTTGAGATGATTGGTTAAAGATACAAGGAGGTCGCCAGTAGACCTTCGTCTAGATTTTATTAGTCGATAAGCTATGGGGATTCTGGTCCAAACCCCCATTATTGCCATCTTGGATTCTCCATAGTGTGCCAACTCGTGGTTCCTTCTGCGCTACTTTCTATGCATACGAGTATCAGAGTGTATGGATGTGTGTATATGTACAATGATTCCCCCCTTCCCAAGAATAAGGTTAGTGCCTTCGCTAGTACGAACAATTTTTACAGGGAAAATTTTGATAAGATTCATGTCTTCGCTAGGATAAAAGCGTAGGTAAAATTTTGATAAGGTTAGTGTCTTCGCCGTGATAAACGATAAACGGGAGTATGCAATGGGGCTTAAGAGCAATATCATGTTCGAACTTGTTCATCAGGATGAGTTATACCGACCATGATTTACTTGAATAAGTGTAAATTTGGGTAATTGATAAGGACTGGGGATAATTTTTACAGGGTATAGGTTTCTCAGATTTGGTAAGATAGGGGATGAATCAATACATTCCTGCCTTTGTATGATCCTGGTGATACGGATAGCAACATCGCTGACTTTGTTGTTTCGGAAACACAGCCCCAAGCCAATTGGCCTTCACATAATGCCACGCAGTTCTCTTAGCTAGTTTTGGGTGAGATGCTCCATCCACCTTAAAAAACAATGAAAACAATATTTTGTTTGTTTGTAAAAAAAAGAGTTTTTTTATTCCTAGAACTGCTATCATTTGTTATTTTCAATTTATTCAATTAACAACCATTCAAGTTCACGGGCAAACCTCTGACTTTCTTTTCTGGGAATTAAGATATTTGCTGGAATATTTTTTTTGTTTTTGCAATCCTTATTAACCTAAATTTTCTGAGAAAAAATCTTAACAAAATCCCGACAACAAAAAAAAACAAATTAATAATAAACAAACACTTCCGATAATCAAAAAAAACGTCGAAATAAAACAAAAATTCCCCCGGTTAATTTATTATCGAATTAAAAAAAATAATTGGCATAAACTTTGTAGTATTCGCCATGCACGTGTTTCAAGATTTACGAAGACGGACTTTTCGCGTGAGTCAATATATAATTTTTTTTTTGAGAAATCAATTCTTCTTGTTTTTTTTATGTTTTTTTTCGTGTTCGTGTGACGTTAACTTTGGGTATTAAGAGTGAATTTGTGATTAATTATCAGTTTAATGTATTGTCTTGACCTTTCCCAGAAAATAATAATAATAATTATAATAATATTAGTATAGTAATAGTAGAATGATAAAACGTTTTTGAAAAAAGCTGCATCGTAACTGATATCGGGCCAATAAACCCATTTCGACCAGTTTTTTTTTGGTTAGTTATTAAAGTTAATTCATGAAGATGGCGTTACAAAATTTTCAGGTATCGCGGGGGCGGGGGTTGTATTGAAACAGTTTAAACAAGAATACCCTGATAGAAGTGTTCATTTTTAATTATCCTGTCTACATGTGGATTAAGACTGGCTAAAATGACATTTTCTAGCTTTATTTCAATTTTTAAGTTTTGCTTTGATAATATATGTATATTTTTTGGTGATTTTTTTAGATACAGTTGATTAATCTCAAATCTGCGAACATATATTTGTGAGATAGACAAAAAACATGCCATCAACAGCTTAAAACTGCCTCAACAAAATTCCTAGAATCCCAAAATCTTTCTAGATACTTTTACTTTCTGTCATAATGACGCCTCAGTCGGATCCCACACGTGAGTGTTAATGGATTCGACGACCTGCCATGTGTGTTTTTTGCTGTTGTTGATACGGGAAGAAGAATATCCATGCGACAAGCGAATTGCTGTCAAAACAACATAAAACAACATCACCAACAGCGCGACAAAAACAGCAGCAACAGAAAAAAATGTCCGTGGGCCAACAGGTGAGAGCGTCACTATTAGTCGTCGTTGTCCCAGCGCAAACCAAAAGCACACAGCCCGAGTCCACCACCAACCTTCAGGACTGTTTTCAAGTTCAAGTGTAAGCAGTGGAAAATATATAACGACAACATCACAACAAAACAACACAATGCACCTGCGCACGCGAAATTTCCGCTTAATCTTTGTTGTGTTATTTTTTTCGGGATTTTTTTTTGCATTGGATTTTGGCCCGCGGAGGTTTCTGATCTCGATCGATCATGGGCTTCGCATAAATTTTAAAGACAGGACTCGGGACTTGGATTCCAGCGAAAACAAGAAAGCGAAAAACATTTCTTGGACTTGGACAACTTCTGACGCAATTCCTCTTATGTCCAGCGAAGAAGATTCCACGGAGGAGGCGCCTCCAGCTGGCCATTGTGGATGCCATCATAATATTTTTTTATTACCGCGCAAAACTGTAGAAGAACTAAAAAAAAAAATTTAGCATTTGATGATCACCATCGAACAGGCGCAGGGCAATCCAGTTGTGTTTCTTGGTGATGATCAGCACTGACGTGGTGGTGACAAAAGCATGCACCAGATCGTGACCGGGCAACAGTACCATCGCCATCTAGCAGACAGTGCGAAATGGGAGATCTTCAGGGTGCACGCGAACAACGAATGTCATCCAAACTCTTTTTGTCCATTAGTCACGTAATATCGCACCCTCGCATTCGGTGTTATCATCCGATAAGGTCAAGGTTACCGCAGTGTAAACGCACATACAATAATCGCATAGTCTGCACTTAGGCGCGAAATTCCCCCCGATATTTGTGAATTGACGCGGTGCGAATTTCTTTATCTCTTTTTAGACAAAATCGTAGAAGAAACTTTGATCAAATAAAAATTTGTTACTATTCCTCGAAATACCTGCTGACAGGTCGATGACACCTTTATGTCGCCGGGTCGTAAATTGCCGGCTTAAAGCTCTGGTTCATGGGCATTGACTAAGCTTGTTTGAATGAGAAATATTGTCACAAGCAAAGGGGGTGATCAGCGCGATCAGCGATCAACGGGGTGATTTTAACATAAATTTGTACACGACTTTAGAAACTTTTCTCTTCTAGTGTTTTTTTTTATGGAGTTTTAGCGAGATTTTTTTTTCTTAACATATATAATCTAAAACACGAACTGCCATGAATATTCATCGAAGATAGCAAAAATCTGAAAGACATGTGTTTGTGCTACTACAAAACCTCGACCGACCGACAAGAGATCGAGAGAATGCCCACCTCTATACGTCTCGGCAGTTCACCTAATTTCTGGATTTTTATACTTGCACTTTCTACCAAAGAACCTTTTTTAAAGAATGAAACGGTTTCTTGTAAGATAATCTCCTCCTGTGTTAAAAAAAAGACTCGATTTCATTTTTAGAAACGAAATTAAAAAAATATTGATAACATTATTTTTTTCCACGTATGTATTAACGGGCAGAAAACCTGAAAAATAATTTTTGTACACCTGCAATCTGTTCGCTAATTTATTATTAAGATTCTATATCTAAATTTATTTTTTGTTGTTGATTTTCATCTATACTGGCAATTATATAACGCAGAAAACTTGTTGTTTTTAAGAAATCTTATGATATTCACGATTCACACTGATATTTCAATTCCACGTAGCTTTGACATATCATGAATAAAGGATCAACGCCAAGATGTTGTGTATTTTCTTGTGCATTCAAATGAGTTCAAATTGGAATCGCTGCTGAAAAAACAAAATTATTGTTTTGTGAGTAAGAGATGGAATTTAGCAACGTCGTATTTACAGTCGACGGGTCAATGTAGTCATGTTATTATAATTGTTTCAAATTCAAGGTTATTTAAGGTTTTAGTTGCAATATGCTTTATACATTACTTTCTAGGGAGTTAGTAATTGCTTCTAGGGTTGGGGCAACGATCGAACAGATGATCTGTTATCCATATGTGTATAAATGTCTCAGAGAGCAATCAATCAATCATCCATTGGCCCTGACAATATTCCGCCGATGGTACTAGAGAAATGTGCGTCACCTTTGGCTAAACCTCTGCTCAAACTTTTTGCCCTAAAAAACCTCTCCGGAGTTTATTCCAACTCTTGGAAAGTACCTCATGTTCAGCCCATTCCGAAAAAAGATGAATCCAACGACTCTTCTAACTACTGCTGGACTATCTTGAATCCAACCAAATCCTGCACGATAGGCAGTATGAGTTCAGACCCAAAAAATCTACTGGCAACCTTCTCGTGTGTCTGACGGAGCATCTCAACAAAAGCATTCTTTGTTTTGGCGAGTCTGGTCTTGTCTTGGTCTTGTTACTCTAGATGTTTCCAAGGCTTTTGACAGAGTATAGTACTCCGCTCTGCTGACTAAACTCTAAGCTTTTGATAAAGACTTAGTTCTAAAAAACTGGATTGAGTTTTCTTTCTGGTCGTTCAATCAAGGTAGTATTGAGTGGCGTCGAATCTAATATGCACACCATCTGGGCCGGTGTACCCCAAGGGTTAATTCTTTCACCCGCTCTGTTCTTTCTAACATTCTGCTCTCAATCCCTTCCAACCCACTTCATAGATTCGTTGATGATGGTATTTACTCTGCGTTACTCGCTACGCCTTCGACAATATTTTTTTTAAGTGAAACTTCCTTGCTCTCGTTCCAGGGATTTTGTAGTAAAAGTTCCCTTCTCCCGTTCTGGGGATTCGAGCAGGTAAGAGTGAATTCAGAATTGGCCACAAAAACAAGGGCAGTTGTATGAAACGGAAGTTGCCTTCTCACTCGTTTACAGCTGTCACTTTAATATGCAACTTTTGTAACACTAATTTCATAATTGAATGAATGCACAAGTATTCTAACAATTTAGTTTCCACTTTATTTCGTTTAACATTTTGGATTTTAACAACTTAAGCTGATGAATTTCGCGAAGATCACCGCCAAAAGAGCAATTTTCCACGCTGCTCCAACAAAGTAGCTGACAGCGACAGCGATGATAGCAATTAAGTGATGCCATATAAATAAATTCTACCAAACCAGCAGGAAAATATTTACAATTTATTTAAATTTGTTCATAGATGTCACAGGCATCGGGAAAGTAAAAATGAGGAGTCGGGTATTTAAAAAATTAAGATTGTGTATAAAAGATTATTATTTCGTTAATATTATATTGACGTCAAGTTTTCATATGTCTATATGTTCCTTATTATTGTACGCAAAGTTTCACTTCTGTCTTAAAAACAGGTATTGGGATGCTTTTTTCCCTATTTTGAGGAGAAACTATGAATTTTAGTGAAAATATCAAGGAAGGAAATTTCTAGTAGAGCATAAAATTACTTACAAATTTTGTCTTTACTGTTTTTCGAATTCCGCATAGTTTCGCCACTAGAGGGCCCAGAATATATATAAAAGCGCACACATGCGCACACACTCACACATTCAGTAAACGACGGAGATATTTCTTTCGCTCTCTCTGTCTGACCGAAGACATTTAAGGTTTGACTTGAGAGCTTCTGCAATAGAAGCATTTATGGTTCCTCGGCAGACTAACTGGGAGACTCAACGCACAGCCCTCAGGTTAGGAGTCAGCCACATAGGTAATAACCGCATCACTGAGGCCAATCTGGACCTTGTCTCTGAGAATCTGCAAGATATGATCGTGAAAGCCTTTGAAAACAGCTGTACTACGAAATCACGAAGAAGCAACTGAAGAGTTCTGCAGGCAAAGGAGAGAACTTGGGAACTGTAACTGTAATATTCCTAAAGTCTCGGCTAACTGGGACCTCTACAAGAAATCCCTGATGGAGAGTTGAAAAGATCGAAACGAAGAAACGAAAAGTCTTCTGTGAAAAGATAAGAAGAGAAGCTTCCAGCCTGCATGATGTTACACAAAATCTTGTCTAAGGATCACTCAAATAGCATTGCCTCCCTTAAGACTCTTGGAGGGTCCTATACGGAGAATACCAGGGAGGCCATACTAGTAGGGTTATGCGGGTATCAGACCAGTGACCTAATAGGTTTTGGACTCCGGTGTGAGCTTTATTCGGGACAAAAACCTGTGGTGAGCTTTTTTGTGTGTTGAGTTTTGGCGCCACCTGTATGAAATTAGTTGAACTTCGCTGTAGTGTGGCTTGGGTGGAATTTCATGCCTGGGGAGTTTTGGGTGGGATCCTGTGCCGGTTTGGAGACGTCGCTGGTTAAGGAAATTCGTTATTTTCATTGCATGCGAGGGATTGATAAGTGTCTTAAGTATAAGTCTCAAGTGCTCATTGAGCGGACCTAAAACCTTTCGTAGGGTCCAAACTTAAGCCTAATTAGAGTAGTTCTATGCACCGCTTATGTTATAATGGTAAGCGCATACCAAATCAACTTTTGAGAAGATCGTGCTGTTGTGCAAGTGCGCGATGAAGATTTTTATGTGAGGGGTAAGATATCTTTTTCTAAGACAGATACTTTCTAATCAATTCGATACCAAACCGATTGTATTTTTGTCAATAATGTAAGACTAGAATTTGTAATTGCTTAGCGCGTTCGTTATACAACTTCAAGGGCAAACTCTAAACACATTTCACTTATCATAAATAACGACTAAAAAAACTCCTTATGAGATAACATTGCAAAGTAACAAAAAAATCGTCTATTATGGTTGCAACAATTATTTACGATCCTCACGAGTTTTTTTTGTATTTGTTTTGTGCTAAAACAATGTTGAAATTTAAATAAAAATTGCACCATTATTTTAGGCATGCTGCAAATGTTCAATGGTCGTTTTAAAATAAATTAATTTTTGCATAACCATATACCTTGACCTTCTCACATCATACACTGATAAGGAAAAATGTATGAATGAATTTTAATTACAAAAAAAGTTTTCTTTTTTTAAAGAAAATCGATGTCGTTTTAGTTCACTGATAGCAATGGTGAAAAAGCGTCTCTATTATCTTCAGTCCGCACTCAAATTAGCGTTAAAATAAAAAAATAATAAATCCTCATAAAAAGTAGACGCACTTCAGAAATGATGTTGCGTTGTTCAGTTTATTAATACACGACCAGTTAGCAACATAAAGCATATTATCTCAATTACAAAAAAGAAGAATTTTTTGTTGACAAATAATGCCCAGTGTCCATGGCAGTTCCGTCGTCTCAGTGCGATTCTATGTACAATTTTCCAGTAAGATGATCGGTCGCGCTAGTGTTAGCCATGCATTTGCTACAGTGTGTGGAAAAAAACCGAATTGTGCAACATTATCCACGTAACGCCGACGAAAAGACTCCTGAGTCACCATAAAATCGCTAGACGTCTACCTTACTGACCTCTGGTGCAGTCATTCACACCTCGTCTACGTCTATTGCTCATCAGGCATGGCGGCTGGCAGTTAATTTGAGATCGCTAACGACTCTATATAGTTAATAGTTGCACAAAAGACGCTTAAAGCGCGAATATCGCTTTTTAATACTTCTTATTATTTACGCCCATGCCTTGGCCATTTGTGTTTTGGTTTTTTGTTGTCGTTTTTGGCTGCTCAGCTCGGGGGTAATTTGGCCCAGACTTCATTTCATGGTGCGCATGCACAAATTACCTCTAATTGAACAAGATACCAGATCTTGGCCCCAACAGCTATCATCAGTCTTCATGGAGTTAGGAAATGCCCAGCTGCAGATCGTTACCAAAAATTATTTCGGAACGACACATTGCATGTGAGCGGCGAAAACTACAATATCCAGCGGCCAGCGCGGTCTTCAATCTTTCCCCCCGCCCGGGAGTCATGCAAGTTTAAGCTCACATGTCACTTACTCAATCCGATCGCCAATGTCAAGGACAAACTGAAAAACAATGAAACAAAAGCGACAAAATCTGAAAAACAACTTCAGCTCCGCTCGTAAATTATTCAGCAGATCGCGCAAGCGGCTGCAAAGAGAACATCCAATTTGCAAATGCGAATGCTGCGCCGCCGCGGCTGCGTTAACGTGACTGATAGCTGAGCGTTAAGTGATCGAGAGCACGAAAACAAATTGCGGCCAATCGAATTGCGCAATTCGTCGATATTTATACCTTGTTAAGGATCGCCCCCGGGGGCTGGCGTGCAAATTGCCATCTCTAGATCGAGGATGATAATAACAATAGACTCCTGCACCGGGCCGCGTCGATCTCTATTACTTCATCGGTTTCGGAGTCGGGGTGAATGAAGTCGTTGGGGCGCGGCATTGATGCATTATTGCGGAACCCGATAAAAAAACGATTTGCTGAAAGTTGCATGGCATCAAACCGGATCTAATGGAGCTTCGTGGGGGCTTAACTAATGTAGAATGCATGTGCGGAGAAAGGTGGACGATTTTTTAATGGCCGAAGAGCCAATGTGAGACTGTTGCTATTCAAGGACAGGTGATGACCTTGATAATTGGTTTTAGACGATCTGTGGCTGAATCAATCAGAAAACTGTTTATGATGTGGATTTGAATAGCGCTAACTTTCCAATATTAAGGACTGCATTCTTGAAAGACGTGAATTCCTGTATATTTCAATAAAGTTTAAGGTTATCGTCTTCTGAATTGCCTCTGACTGGTTTGATTTTGAATTTTCGTTCTTTAGATCGACTTAGAATTTATATTGCATCAAAAAAAGCCATCCATAAAAAATCTCCTTTTCGACCTTTCACTGCTCTTATATAATTTCTACTTTAAATGAAAGACTAACAGAATGACTGAATTAATCAACAATTAAGTAAGATACATTTTGAAAAACTATTTATGCATAACTAACATTTTCCTTTCTAGTAGCATTTTAGAATCTAGCCCGAGCGCGTCGTCACTTTCCGAACACGACATTATTTAAGGATAAATTGCGGCTATTCAGGCATGATTGCGTCGCGTCGTGTGGAGGCTATAGGGAAGTTGTGCAAGCATGCGCAAATATATTGAACATGCGTGCTTGTCAAGCATGCAGTTACGTGTGTAGCCGCCTTTAGATTCAAGCTGCCATGGAAATGTACTATATGATAGCATTAAGCCTCACAGAAGAATCATTGCAAACGTTTCCCATTAAAAGCTCGAACGAAGTACTTTTTGAGCTTTAAGGGGAGTTTACATCACGAACGCAAAGTGAAAGAGAAAATTAGTCTTGTACAAAATATAACCGCAAAGTAATAGCTGCGTTCCATTTGGGCGATATTTTCTACTCCCGAGTACTCCGGAGTACGTGCAACTACCCCTGCTCTTGTTTTAGAGTATTTTACTCCTAGTAAAAACGCATAAAATTTCCGCCATGTTTGCAAGCTTTAACTACTTAAAAATAGATGGCTTTTTGTTTTTTAAGGTTAACTCACGATTAATTATTTGGAAGTGTTTTTTAAAGTAAATATACAAAAACGGTAAATATATTATAAGGTAAGATATAAAATTTCCTTTTATTATGATAATAATAATTATTTCAACTTTATTTTAAGGCAATAAATTAATTTGATGTTATGTTTTACTACGGGAAAAAAAACCTCGTTCGATAGGCAGGTAATCAAAATTTTGTGGGTAAAATCGTTTTTTTTCGAATTTACGGCTATTTTTTCGCATGTTTCTAATGAAGTAGCAATGTGCGCACAAAAAACAACTATTAGCACAACATTTTAATCCCAAAAACGTTTCTGTAGGCGTTTTTTCATCTACTTTACAAAAATCAATTGTTGAGTGATTTTTTGGCCAAAAAGTGATTTTTGATAACTTTGACCTTGAATAACTTTAAAAGGGTCAATCGGGTCAACAGTTTTGTAACAACTAAAGTTGTAAAGAATTTCATTGTCAGATAGAAGGAAAACACGAGAAAACGCCATATCTCCGACGGCCATGTTTTTTTTTTGTGATTCCGAATTTGTTTTCTTAAAAGTCCCAAGGAAGCAAGCAGTGGACTAATTTTCAGCCATTTTGGAATTTTGTGTCCTTTCGCGCGTTTTTTTGGTAATTTCCCTGGGCTGTATTGTATTTATAATACATATATAGGGCGCTTTCAAAAATTCAGCCGACTGCAGCAGTCGGAGCAGTCAAATGCAAACGAATTTAAAGGCTTGCTCTGGTTGCTTACAAATTTTAACTTAAACTGAATAATTTGAACAGTTGACTGCTCCGACTGCTGCAGTCGGCTGATTTTTTGAAAACGACCTATGGTCGTTTTCAAAAAATCAGCCGACTGCAGCAGTCGGAGCAGTCAACTGTTCAAATTATTCAGTTTAAGTTAAAATTTGTAAGCAACCAGAGCAAGCCTTTAAATTCGTTTGCATTTGACTGCTCCGACTGCTGCAGTCGGCTGAATTTTTGAAAGCGCCCTATGTATTAGATTAATTTATTTACATCCATGTTTACTCTAAATGTAATACTAAAAAGTTTTGATCAGATTGCTTTCCTTCAAATTTAAATCACGCTACGTCACTGCCGGTTTCCCATTTGCACTTCAATATTCTTTGTTCTATGTGCAATGAATCCCATTGGGCCCAATAGCCCTTTAATATTTCGCTTCTATCTGCAATGTCCTTCCATTCAGACTTCACCTCGTATTCTTTGCATTCCAGAATTGGGGAAACATCTAAGTCGTCGCATTGGGTATTTCCTTGATTATCCCATCCTGTCGTTGGCTTAACAGTCGTACCTTGACACTTTTCCACAATACATCAATAATACTTACAACTTGGTTGGTCGCCGGGAGAATTCATTTGCATTTCCATGATTTCTTCCTTTGCTGTGACCTATATTGAAGTCGTAGGACTGAAGTTTCCCGATCCATCTCGCCACCTGTTCTTCAAGATGTTTGAACTGCATCAACCACTACAATGCTGCATGATCCGTTCGAAGGATGAAGTTTTGGCCGGAGAGATGCTTCTGGATACAGTTCACCATTGCTAATAGTTCTCTCCACGTCACACAGTAATTCCTCTCAGAATTTGATAGCGCTCTACTGTAGTAGAACTCCACTTTCTCCAACACCGACATTACTCGTATCTGTGTCGAATATAAAATTTTCGCCTGAATTTCGCTTTAGTGTGTTAAAACTTGCCTCGCACCTATATCTGTCCAGATCTGTCCAATAACCGCTCTCAATAAACTGCGTTCGTTGTGCGTGTTCTTCTACACTGAAAACAATTTTGTTTGTTTTAGTTTTGCGAATCCATTTTATCTGCAATAAGTTAAATTTGAAACAATTACGTTATAGTTGCATTGAATCGTACAAACAGCATTGATACTCGTACACTGTGCTAGGTCAGCAGAGTTCAAGTTAGTTCCAACTATTATGCATCATCGGGAGTATATAATGTAAATGCGTCATCGATGCACATCTGTATCAGCAAACATGACCTTATTTCTGCGTAACTGAAATAATCATCATCGTTCACTGTCAATCTAAGATTAACTTACAAAATTAGTAAATGTTACACAAATTCACAAGTTCATAAACCTCAGCAGCGAATATCGAACACCAGATTAAAACACACAAAGCGGCCGAGAGTGCGATAATCTTGAGGTGTATCGACCGCTAAATGAAAACATGTCAATTTGCGAATTCACCGAGTTTTACTATGGGAACATTCTTTATAAATAGTAAATGACGAAAAAAAACACTTTTTCAGCGATAAGTCAGTGAAGTTTCTTTATATTTCAGCATGAAATCAATAAACCCGCAGTAATAACGAAAACATACCCAAGCTGTGAATAACCCAAGGAGGAAAATAGATCGTTATCACTGCATCAATTTCAATTGTTCTACGAACCTCTGAACGATCACAGTTGTTGTATAGAGTGAACTGGATACGGAAAGCAGTTATACGGCCAGAAAAGTCTCATTGGATTGTTTTGTGGTTGAATGAACACCGTTCAACCGGTTCAAGGATTTCGCAGGCGTCTTGGAGATAACCGCAGAATTACCTCTAGTGAAGATACAACAAAGATTGCCGACAGCTTCACTTCCATTTACCGATTACATATGTTCTATTGTGTTAATAAAAATTACATGGGGCGACGCGTATGCTGAAACCGAATCTCTTTCGGATTACTACAGTTTTGTCCGAAGCACTTGACTTTCCTTAGAGTATATATCTCTGTAGCAGCAGCACCAACTTGGTACAAAAAAAAATATGGCGCGAGTCCCAGAATATTGATACCGATGAAGCCCACTTGGACCGATTTTGATAAGGTACCGTGGCGCCTGGAAATGTTTTTTTCTCTTCTAAATATGCGTTCGCAAATTAATAAATCTCGATTAGGAGGGGACAAGCTATGACTACGTGAATTTTATTAGATATTGATTATCTGCTAAATAAGTGTAAAAACATGATACGATTGACGTGCACGCTTCGGCAATCAACTATGGCCACCAGCAAAAAAGCGATCATGAGTAGTTGTTTTGCAAGATCGGCACTAAGAAAAAGTTATCTGCGCGGCAAAAACGCATTTCGCGGAGTTTTTTGTGAACAGCCCCCGATTTTCTGAAACACTTAATTACAGATTGCACAAATATTTTTCAAATTTATGCACTGAACTTTTGGAGGTCACAGATACTTCAATGTCGTTCTAGGAATATTTTGTTGATTTTTTGAGATGTTGCTTAGAAAAATGAATTTCGAAACGATAAAGAGATTGGGAGATTTAAAAATAAGGCAATTAAGAGGGCACAGTGCAGCTCAGATGGTGATTTGATTTTCAATTAACAAATATAATAAAATAGATGATCAGTCAACAGAAAAATAGAGGAAACTGAACAAACTGATATCACAGCGATCAATACCTCTAAGGTGATCACTAGTAGCTGCCGCGAAGGAGACTCACATATTTTAGCGGCTCTATAACGAACACGGCTATGACGTTAGAGTGGGTGATTACTCCATGGCAACAAAGAGCCCCGAAAAACATTGAAGGTGTTGAAAGGTTTTGCAGGAGGACCTTGATCTGCACAACAGCTGGCCGATATCCTGTCAAATGTCAACGTTAAGATATACGATGAGCAAGAATTGGAATCTTGTAAAAACCGGATTATGGCGTATAGTACAGCTGTCATACGCGGCTTCATACTTCGTCTCTCCATTTGTCCAACCCCAATAGCTTAGTCTATATGGTGTAAGATCTAAAGCCCTGGAAGCCTGGGTTGCGCTCGTACCTCTGTAACAGACGTCTTAGGGTGCGGTTCGGAGTCACATATCAAATGAAATTGATGTTATATCCAGTGTCCCTCAGGGTTCACATTTGGGTCCAACTCTTTTCAGCATATTTATAAATGACATTGCCGTTTACATCACGTCAGAATATCAATTATATGCGAATGATATGAAGTCATTAAACGTAAAAAGTGTGCAGTGATCTCTTACTCGCGATGTCACAGAAAGGAATCTATCTACTTGATGGTCAAATTGTCCAAACGGCTAGAACGGTAAAAGACCTTGGAATGATATTTGGATGACAATTAACCTTCTTTGAGCTTATTAACAGCATTAAACACTTCGTGCTTATCAAAACCTAGGCTTTCTTTGTTGTTCTACAATATAAGCTTAGTCGCAGACAAGTGGTCGACTTGTCCTTCTTTTTCAAAGTTATCAACGGAATATGATCGATTCTCCAGAAATTGTGGCTGACTTTGGATTTATTTGCTCGATGGTAGAGCTTAAAACTAGGAGATTGCCATCACTAGTAAGCTCTAGTAAAAATTACGTCTACAATGGACCCACTCACACTATTTTTACTTTGATTACTGTCCTCTTCCAAATATTTAAAAAAAATCAACAAAAGTAAAGAAATTTGATCCCTACACGTGCATCCCACAGCATTTCGAATGTAAACAATGAAAAGATCCACAAAAGATATTCATCACCATTGACAAGGTAAATTGATAAATGCATTAACCCAATAAAAAATTCCTGGAATTGCCGAAAATTCTCGAAGTTTGGCTAAAACGCGCACGTCATGTACTACTAGACGCTCAGCTCACGTTGGCAAAAAAATACATACTACTGGTATAAGTGTCAAGGGCGACAATTGCAGCAAGAAATTGACATAGTTTCTCCCGCAAAGAGCGCGATTTTCAATTTATATGCAGAATGACATCATGACACAGATCCACAGCCGAATGCTAAATTTGGGTCTCTCGCTCTCCTCTACACATAAGTGGTACCTTTGCCTGCACGAGGATTTCTTTAAGCGGCACCCGATGCAGCACACAGCACATCTTCGCGCCTGATATGGTGATTATGCAGATCTTGTCTGGCGCCGCGATCACCACCTCTTTTGCAGGATAAGAGCATCCTTCACGTTACAAAACGAGTAGAAGCATTCCCTGGAAAGCATCCGTGTAACGAGGGAAAGTGAAACAAGGCAATAAAATTGACCACAAGAAGACACCCAACCGATATATGCCCGCGATGGTGGGTCCTACCCTAACATAAAAATTTTCTTAAGATCGGTAAATTACCGTTTCTTATGATCAGTTGCAAGAAACCGGTCGATGGTCGTGCAAGAATTGGGTTTAGACTGGATAAACTAAGAAACAGTTGTACCACGAGATGGACCACCATTAAGGCGCGCTTTTAGTACTATACCAAAAGAGTGTCATTTTCCAAGCTAACCATAACCAGTCTGATGGCCGCCGGATGGGCCACTTTGAGCCGAAAAATTTTTGGTTATTTCTTTAAGAATTGCACAACCGAGTCTTGTGCCGTGCTGCTGCCACCAGTTTGGCCAAAAACAAAAAAAGAGTCGACGCTTTTTGATAGCCCAATCGGCGCGGTGCCCGGTCAGGTACAAGTCAAGTAATGGACACACAATTTTGTGTACAGAGTTGAGCTTCCCACACTTATGACAACAGAAGGTTTTGAAATGCCCAAAAATTATTTAAATACAATGGACACGCGTGGAGTGTAACTGCTTTGGCTATTTACGAAATTGACCATGATCCGGATTTTCCCATTTCTCCAATCGGCGCGGACTACGCGATGTCGAATTTTTGCGGTTTGGCCTAAAATAGAAGAAGAGCCAGAGACATTGGTCAAGGCGAAGAAAGTGCGAATTTGTTGGATTCGTGTGTACATGTGTGTTAGCACGCATCAATTACGTAACTGAAAATTGCAACTTATTTATTTAACTCAGCGGTAGACCATACCAAGACAGTTTTCTTCATTGATCTTTGCAATAATAAGAGATCATGCATGGGGTTAGAATCCATTAATAATTTTAAGTTCGTATTTAAGATCTACGAGTCAATGATTGTCGTAATACGTAATACCTATAAAAAAACAGTCGTTTGCTTATATGAGACTAATTTTGACTGTTCAATAAAAGAAAAAAAGTGCATTTTTTGTACGCCAGAGGTCAACTTTCTTAGCTACCACATCTCTAAAGGTCGGATTAAGGCTATCGCTGATCTCGCAGCCTATAAGACTTGGCCTGACTATAAAGAGAGATCACGCGACATCCTGATGATGCCGCGGAAAGACATCGCCTGATTCAGGTTGATCATAAGAGGGCACCGTCCGATTAGGGAACGTGCTGTCAGATTGAAAATCCCTTAAAATACCAACTAACGTACTTTAAGGAGGAGCAAGCCAGAGAGACAACCGAATATTTTCTTTACAGTATCCGGTTTTGGCTAGGATCATATACCGTGCATTTGGAGATCTTCCTTAGAACATAAAAGTCTTTCCTCTCTTTTAAGAAAATTACCTTTAGCCACTTGTAGAATTACCTGTGTCCACTTGTACAGAATAGTTATGTCACATGCATATTTGCATATACTAAATGTACCAGTATCCCCCAACCTACTGTTGACAACCCTTTATTGAAGTTATCTGCTCAAATATGACCCAATATATTAAACTAAACTACCGTTGTTCAAGTTTTGTTAATTTCAAATCAAAAATAAATTTTGTTTGCATACTTTTCGGTGCATGTAAATTTCATAGAGAATGAGCAAAGGCTAGAATTTTATTTCGAAATTAAATAAAGTTAATTTTAAATAAAAAATGTTAATCTGTGGAGATTGGCTCTAGACGGTTTGGACTATACACCAAAAGCCAGATGAATTCGTTTTTAAAATCATAGGAAAATGAGTACGAAATGTACAAAGTGTAATCATCGGTGAATTATACTGTAATCTAGTATACTGTTACATTCATTGCTTTATTTGATGTTATATACCTTATCATATACCGATCCATTCATTTATGGGGCTGTTTTCGAAAACTTTCGACTTGGTCTTCCAAGTACCAGAAATAATGACAAAAACGCCTTAGAACGATTTCCTATGACAATGACCACCTAACAATAAGCACACTAGTCCAATGACTCTCACCAAACTTCCATCCCTAACTTAACCGAAAAAAATCGCTGGTAAGCCCATGAGAACTAGAAAAAACAATATACAAGAACGAACTTTAACCTCCAATGTACAGGTACAGACAACCTTATAATAAAGACGGTGAACGTGACTATAACCAGAATCTAGAAAAAGAGTATCAGAGATTGCTACACGAATGCAATCAATGCCGTACGTAGATTGTTCGAGAGAAGTCGAATCAGGCCGAAGAGAGACTGATGATACGATGGATTGCTCTATTGCTCGTTATTTCGATTCTTCTAGTTATCTCTAAGAGCGGTTTGAATGGAACCTGCCACATGACGTAATCAAGAATTTTCATTTTTTTCAACTTATTCCGTTTTAGGTGGTTAGTTCCACAACCCACTCGAGGCAACCCCGCCGCATGTTCTTGATCTATATTCTTGATGCGGCTCTCGGCAGCATAATCACCACCCTAGACTGGCAACGTCGTCACAGAATCTAACCGGTTTTAGTGCTCTTTGGAACCATATGCGGTTCCTATCAGCCCTCTACCAATGTATAGAATAGTTCCGTACCCCAAAACAACAAAGTCGACCACTGCATCACTATTCCTGCTATCTGTCTGAAAGACTTCTTTGCGTAGTTTTTACCTGGCTTGAGGAGGAGTACCACCTTGGTTTCTCTCCACAGTGACGAAATGTACGCTGTTCCTAAGCAAGTAGCCGATATTCTCGAAAACCTAACCACAATGATTTCTTGGCTACAAGGAAACAACGTGAGGAATACTGAATCATGCCTTGGTGTCTTGAAAGAGCACGATTCTATTCTGTCATGATCCTCTTAGCCTCATTTCTGTTCAAGGCGGTCGATTCCGAACAACTCAAAACCTATCCGAGACATAGCTGCCTGGAAAGTTAACTTCCATTAGGATCTTACCTGTTTGATCCAGTTTTCCGCCATCCTTCCCGCTGCATCATAGGTAGCGTTTATTTAGCTGCACCTATAAGTGGGACACTCTTCTTCTTAAACGGCCCTTTATGACTTGTGCCTCCCGCAATTGCTTAAAGCATAAAATACTAAAAATTCTTGTGGTGACCGCGTACAAACTTAATTACTAAGTTTTACACAAAGTCACACAACATATTCCGAAATGGTAAACACGATCAATAACGATCGTGTCGGAACATTTTATCGATCACCGAACTCAAAGTTCAGTGATCTAGCCGTTTTCCGTTCCGTCCCTATCGTCCCTATAGAGATAGCCAATTTCCGGCATCTCAGTTTTAGTCACTCTCGACGTACAGTTCCCAAAACCATACACACGGTTCATCAGCCAAGCGCATTAAAGAATTGTAAACTAAATAAAGAAATTAGTTATAGCTAAGAACGTTAAAGTATTTAAAATAAAATAACAAAGTGTAAAGAGCCTGATCTTGTGTTTTAATTACATATATAAAACGCCTATAATTGGTGACCCCGACTCGCAACACGCGGTGCAGTGATTTTCATAAAGAAATTAAAGAGTGTGCGGTAAAACCATTATAAACCTGACGTAGAAACATAGCCGAATGGTGATTCTACACAGAATCGAAAAAAAAAATGAAATTTAATTAAAAAAAAACATAAACAAGGTTTGAATATCGAAATAAGTAAAATTAATATTTTCGACAGTTTGTTTCTTTTTATTTTTTTAAAAAAAAAAAAGCCGATATCAGAAGTAAGATAAAAACAAACAAAAGAGAGTTCACAAAAGACAACTAAGGTTGGAATAGCATTTGCGGTAATTTATATTCGAGTTACGACAAAAGCGATTATATGTGAACTCACAAAACAATTTGAAAAATAAGTTCGACATTTTTCGGAACTAGGAAGAAATTTTTCTTTTAATTTTTTTAACAGTTCATAGACAAGATAGTAAAAATTTTGATTTTAAAAATAAAAAGGAAAATATAACACAAGTTCGCGAATAAAAAATTTCAATAGAAGAAAGAAAGATTTTGCTATTAGATAAATTGCGTTTCGAACTTCATACTCAACTCATAGCAACCATAGGACAACTATAAAGGCAGAACGAAACACAGAAGATAATTTAAATATATAAAAACATTTCTAGAAACTTTTAGAGTGTTGTTTAATTTACTTTCACTACACATATACATACATACATATATATATTTTTTTTTAATATACATACACCTATATTTATTTTAATTATCATATACAACATATATTTTTAATATAAATATACACAATTTTTATACATATATTTTTTACATACATAATACATATATTTTTTTATTATATTCCATACATATTCATATATTTTTTGTTTGATATAACTATACATATTTTATATATATTTTTTTCTCTGATCTATATTTTACTCTCGTATATTAATATTTTTTATATAAACATTTGCGCGGCTTGTCAATATTCAATTCGAAAATTGGTGGCAAATATTTTGCATTTACTTTCCTTTTGTTTTCGCTTCACAATATTATTTTATCTGAACAATGTCAAGAACCGAAGAAGGTGCTATGGACTTGGGAAACAATGTTGAGGAACCAAAACCCGGACCATCGGGAGTCGACGCCGCTAAGGTGTCAAAATTAGATATCCCGAAGTTCTGGGCACACCAGCCCGCCTCCTGGTTTTACCAGGCGGAAATTATGTTCAGGATGGCGGGCTACAAGTCGGACAGCAGCAGGGTCTACAATGTTATGGCCGCACTACCGGAAGAGGCGGTAACGGCGATGCGGCTTAGCACTGTAGACCATGCCTCCTCCACTTACGACGAACTGAAACAGTACCTGCTCGAGAAATACGGCACTTCGGAGAAGCGCCGGCTCGAGCAGCTGCTGTCAGTGCAAGAACCTGGAGACCGAAAACCTTCGGAGTTCCTCCAGGCTCTCAAGGCACTAGCCGGAGGATCAACGGCGGTCAATGATGACCTAATCCGGACCCTGTGGGAGAGGAGACTTCCACAGGTAATCCAAGTAACATTGGCCACCACTGGCGACCAAACGCTAGCCGGGCTGGCTGCCGCAGCAGACAAAGTATGGGAGGTGCTTCCACACGGAGGCGCCTCATACACGTCTGCCGTTCGCGCAACTACAGCCAATACAGAGCCACCGTGGATGTCGCTTGAAAGCGCCATCAACAAACTGACGGCACGGCTAGACGTTTTGGTCAAAAGCCCACAACAGACAAGAGGCCGAACACCTGCCAATCGGCAGGGCGGCCCTTCACAGCCCCCGGCCAATCGGCCACCTGGGGCCAACAAACTGAGAGGTAGCTTGTGCTACTTCCACTACCGTTACGGTAGTGAAGCACGCACCTGTAAAGCCCCCTGCAGTTTTAATGGTGGTGGCGCCAAATCGGCGAAAAAACGAGCCACCAACCCTAAAAAAAACTAAAAGGGCAGGGGGTCGACATGAGCGAGCATATAACTGGCCGCTCATATCGTTTATTCGTTCGAGACACCAACAATCGGATGGATTTCCTGATTGATTCGGGCTCGGACGTTTCAATTGTTCCCGCCAAGGCGTTCCCAGCCCATAACGGAAGCCCGAACGTCCTTCTGCATGCGGCCAACGGATCACTGATCCGAACTTTCGGCACAAAGTTGCTGGAACTTTATCTCGGCTTACGCCGACGATATGTCCACAACTTTATCATAGCCGACACCACTAAAGCCATTATCGGGGCGGACTTCTTAACGAAGTTCGAGTTGTGCGTCGATTTCAAGTATCGACATTTAGTAGACCAGCGCACAAATTTTAAAATTAACGTGTGCGCTACGGTCGACTACAACCCCGAATCCCATCCATGCCTACTTACCGGCATTTACAAAGAGCTGTTAACGAAGTACTCTTCGTTAACAAAACCGCCCAATTTTAACCTTCCAGTTAAACACAAGGTGCAACACCACATTGTGACTAAAGGGCAATTACCTTTCGTCACCGCTCGGCGACTCCATCCGGAGAAGCTGAAGGTGGCAAAATTAGAGTTTGACCATATGGTCCAATTGGGGATTTGTCGACCTTCGTCGTCCCCCGCAGCATCTCCACTTCATCTGGTCCCTAAACGGGACTCACATGATTGGAGGCCATGCGGCGACTACCGTCGCCTAAATGCTGTCACTGTGCCGGATAGATATCCGATCCCGCATATACAGAATTTTTCCGTGAATCTTCACGGGTGCACAATTTTTTCGAAGGTTGATTTGGTACGTGCATATCATCACATACCAATCGCCCCAGAAGACGTGCATAAGACTGCACTCATTACGCCATTCGGCCTATATGAGTTTACCCGTATGCCATTCGGCTTACGGAATGCAGCCCAAACCTTTCAAAGGTTTATTAACGAAGTTACGAGAGATCTCGACTTCGTTTATGTATACTTGGACGATATACTTATCGCCAGTAAAACCGAGGATGAGCACATCGTTCACCTCGAAGAGCTCTTTAAACGCCTCGATAGCTTCGGTTTAACCATTAAGCTAGAGAAATGCGTTTTTGGTGCACAAGAGATTAAGTTTCTAAGCCACCGCATCACAAAGGATGGAATACTTCCATCCTACGATCGGGTTCAGGCTATCGTTGATCTCGCACCTCCAACTTCTGTCAAATCGATCCAGAAGTTTTTGGGAATGGTGAATTTCTATCACCGATTTATACCAAAATTGGCTGAACAGTTGGTGCCGATAAACGAGCATTTGAGAGACCTTCTCAACCGCTCACGTGCCAATAAAGTATTTACCTGGCCAGCAGAATGTCAGGCGGCATTCCTCAAGGTTAAAACCTCGATGGCCGAAGCAACACTGCTGAACCATCCAATCGAGGATGCAAAATACAGTCTAACGACTGACGCCTCTGATTATGCAATCGGAGGCGTATTGGAACAATTCAACGGTCATCGGTGGCAACCTCTAGCTTTTTATTCCAAAAAGCTGTCACCAACAGAACGGAAGTACTCTGCATTTGATCGCGAACTTCTCGCAATCTATGCAGCAATCAAACACTTCCGCTACTTCGTCGAAGGACGCAATTTCGTGGTCTATACTGATCACAAACCACTGGTCCGCGCTCTTCACACAAAGACCGAACGATCCCCTCGACAGACCAGACATTTGGGTCTAATCTCTCAGTTTACCACAGACATCAGACATGTGTCGGGTAAACAAAACATTGTCGCAGACTACTTGTCGCGCTCACTAGCAACCGACAACGTTGACTCGGCCACCTTCGACCTGCCTACACTAGCTCAGGCTCAACAAGGTGACACAGAGTTGAAGTCTCTACAAGAACACCCCAGCAACGGCTCACGGGTAAAACTAGTTCTCACACCAATACCATTTACCGCCCATCAGGTGTGGTGTGAAACTAGTATAGGCATTCCTAGGCCTTATATACCCACTTCCTTACGTAAACTAGCGTTCAATTCCGAACATAGTCTCTCTCATCCTGGTATTCGTGCTACAAGACGAGCCGTTACCAAGAAGTACTTCTGGCCATCGATCAATAAAGACTGCAATGAGTGGTCTCGATCATGCCTAGGTTGCCAAAAGTCCAAAGTTTCAAGACACACCAAATCTCCATTTGAAGCTTTCAAGCTTCCAAATAATAGATTTGACCATATACATATGGATATAGTAGGACCCCTTCCCCCATCTCGTGGATACTCTTATATCTTAACGATAGTCGATAGATTCACGCGATGGCCCGAAGCATACCCAATTCGGGATATATCAGCTTCAACAGTGGCAAAAAGATTCGTCACTGAATTTGTCCCACGATTCGGCGTACCTCTTGAGATCACAACCGATCAAGGTACGCAGTTCGAATCGAAACTCTTCAATGAAGTTGCCAAATTACTTGGCACTCATCGAATCCGGACAACCGCCTACCATCCGCAAGCAAACGGGATGGTCGAACGGTTCCACAGGCAACTAAAAGCAGCCTTAATGGCAAGGGATAACACTACTCATTGGAGTGAAGACTTGCCCTTTGTCATGTTAGGCATACGCACGGCAATTAAGACCGACTTACAATGCTCACCAGCCGAGCTCGTATACGGTCAGAATCTGAGACTTCCCAATTCGATTTCTATCACAACCGATGAAAATCCAATTGAAGAATCAGAATTCCTCTCTCGCCTTCGTTCTCATATGCAGAACATTAAGGCAATACATCCTCGGCAACCCGTCCAAAAGGATGCCTACGTGCCAGAAGCCCTGGATAACGCTGACTACGTTTTCGTACGAGTTGACCGAGTTCGAAAACCTTTCGAACCTCCATATGAGGGCCCATACGAAGTAATCAAACGATTACGAAAACACTTCGTCGTCAAATTGAACGGCACAACCAAGTCAATATCCATTGACAGGCTAAAGCCAGCCTTCGGCTGTGACCGCGACAACGAAGCTAAGCCATCCAAAGCGGTAACATTCCGTTAACGCTACGCTGGGGGGGGAGTATGTGGTGACCGCGTACAAACTTAATTACTAAGTTTTACACAAAGTCACACAACATATTCCGAAATGGTAAACACGATCAATAACGATCGTGTCGGAACATTTTATCGATCACCGAACTCAAAGTTCAGTGATCTAGCCGTTTTCCGTTCCGTCCCTATCGTCCCTATAGAGATAGCCAATTTCCGGCATCTCAGTTTTAGTCACTCTCGACGTACAGTTCCCAAAACCATACACACGGTTCATCAGCCAAGCGCATTAAAGAATTGTAAACTAAATAAAGAAATTAGTTATAGCTAAGAACGTTAAAGTATTTAAAATAAAATAACAAAGTGTAAAGAGCCTGATCTTGTGTTTTAATTACATATATAAAACGCCTATATTCTCTAAAAGGATCAGTTTCCTTTCAACATAAATATATTACAGACTTCTTAGTACATTACGACCATAAACAATCTACTTTTTCATCTTATTCCATAAGGTCTGCACATTGACAAGCGAGGCCAAACAAAGCAAATCGAAGTTCTTCAAGTACCACGAAACGTTGTAGTAAACATGAAGTTTCCAGTTTGTGTCCAAGAAGTTTTTGTAGAACACACTCATTTTATCCGCCGAAATATTATCGATACCGATGTCCTTATTGGCTTGAATGAACATTTCCTTTTCCTACAAATGATTTGTTACTAGTAACAAGGATTTTACTTTATATTTATTGAAAAAAAAACGAACCTGATAAAATCTTTTATTGTGCCTTGACCAGAAATCTTGATTCCACTCCTGAACCTCGTTGCGTTTTTCTCGCAATTCCGTGGCCCAGCGTGTCTCCTTTGGGTTGATCGCTCTTACATAAGGTCGCAGGTTTGATAGCTTATCTGGTGGTCCAATGTAGTCGTGCTTCACCTCATTTGGGTCTGGTTTCGTTTGACTTCCGAGCACCTTTTCAGGACCTTTGCAATACTGTAAGGAATTGTTTTTACTATTTCAGTTTAGTTCTTCGCTTTAAATGTTGTTACGTTTCTGTGTGCAAAACCATTTATTAATCGGGAATACCTCAAACCTAACTGCACTCTGTTAAAACTCATTTTTGTTATGTAAACGTTAAAATGTTTGAGGATTTCCGATGCTAAAAGACACCGGAGTGACAATCAGCTGGTTTTGTTATTGTTTGGTTTTAATACCATTTTGTACCTATGCGAATGGAGTGACATCTTTTGTAAAACTACCAAAAACTACATTTAAAAAATTAAGACGTTGGTGTGAGCATATGCAAAATTTTATTGAATAGGAAAATTTATATTTTATGTTAACGTTAATTGACAAAAATGTTTTAAGTTTTCCCTCGATCGTCGAACAAACATATGCTAAACTATAAATTATAGTGTTTTTTGTACTGGATTACTTTTGAGTTGTAGTGTGTGACATATGGATGTCGCTGTAATTAGTATGAGGAATAGATAAAGTCGTTAATTGCGATTTCTGCGTCTCACCATCTCACACAAAAACCAATCTCAAAACATCACTTTTATTTGTGCCTTGGAAATCAATAGATTTTAATTAAATTTTAAATCATAATTCCTGTTTGTGACAATGAGATATTGGGTTTACATTTGATATTCAGGGCGTTTATTCCTGATAGCTCTGTCTGGGAGGAAACCTTATACCAATTAGTCCAAGCTCCAAGGCCTTAACACAATAGTATGATTTCCGGAGTAAGGCAAAATGGTAAAGAATAATAGAAAATATGAGAAGATTTTCCTTACATTAAATCAAACTATCACGAAATATAAACTTAATTGAAAAACGAATTTAAATATAGAATTTTTAAATCGAACTAAAATGTCGACGGGCAATTTAGTGTGAAAATTGAATTTTCCGCGCATGGGAAAAAATACCGCAATCCTCCCAGCACTAATTAACAGATTTTTAATGTTTCTCTCTTCACCCACCCATTTTATCAATTCATCGAAATTTCTTTTTCCTTCACGCATACCACCACACGAGCGTTTTCCATATACAATTTTGATTATTTTTCCTTCGCATACGCATCCGAATGCCCAGTGGCGTGTCCTCCATTGTATTAAAACAAAAAAGGGCCCATGCTCTCAAGCAGAATGAATTTACAAACTAAAAAGAGAAACGCAATCGGAATTCATTCATTCCTGCTCTCGGCTTTTATCACTGTTTTGTACATCGTTCTCTTTCCTTTTTTAATAATTCACATACGTGCAGACAGAGACAAAAAAACAAATCATGAAGACAGCGAAAAAGATGAACGGAGACGGTGCAGTTGGAATTCTTTCGTCGTAACGAGATTGCGGACGGGTGCTCAGTGGTCGGATTTTCTGTTGATTAAGGAGAAAATAAGTTTTTTAATTCAGTGATATTGAATTAAAATTAATAGTTGATAAAACCGTTGTTGCGAAAACATATCAATTGCATTTGAGTGGTGTAGTTATATGTAGTGCGGGGCCAGTCAGCAGACACACAAAAGTGGTTCTTGGAGCCTTCGCTGTCAGTCATGGCTTCCTTCCATGGGCCGGGCTAGTGAAATAATTTACAGAAAGAAGTTCCCCAGTCGTTTTTAGCTAAAGAAAGTGCCAGTGTCAGATAAAAGAAATTAAGCAAATCGTTAGCAGATAATTGTCTAAATTGTATAAAAGAAGATAATTCAACATGATTTTTTGGATACTGATCGGTCTCTTATCCTTTTTCGGTAAGTCTCATTCCTTGCTTCTTCAGAAAATTTCCTTTGCTTAATACACGAATTCTAAGAAAAGTATGATCGGAGGTAAACAATCGATATCAGCGCAGGCGGTGTGCTCGCCTGCTTCCCAGCTTTTCGGAAAAAAAGAAGAGAAAAAAAATGGAATCAAGTCCTACACAGGGACACAATCGCTGGATGTGGCGTTGGTAGATGGTGGCCCTTTTTTCAGCAAAAAAAAATATAAATTTCGCAGCCTTCTACGGCATAAACTACAGCGGAGCACTCGTTTTCTGTAAGCCCTCGCATTATCATTTTTTAGGAGGTTGTCCACGAAAACGGTCGCAGTTCGCTCCAAGGAACATAAATCGATATTTGAGATTCCCTTCATGGGCTGCGACTTAACTTGTCAAATTCCCGATTTTATGTATATACACGTCCCTGTCCCTGCCCCCGTCTTCAGTGCGGCGGTATCCATGGAGCACCTTTTAAGACCATCCTTCTAGTTCTAGACGTCATGGACTTTTTACTCACGCTATTCTGTAGTATCTACAACGGAAAATTCTTTTCTAGTCCTTTTTTTAAGGGACGTTCGCATTGGAATATTGTTACGTCATTAAAAATGGGGAACCACTGTGGCGCCCCGGGGTCAATTTCTTCGATTAATTTAATTATTATAATAATGTCGTGCCACATTCTCTGCTGCTATATATGCGAGAAATCATATTTTATGGGGCGGAAAATCTTAATGCGTACAGTAAGAAAAATTACTGGCACCCAGGTAACAACGCTGGAGAGATCTGCTCTCAAGATAAGAAACGTTAAGTAGTTTCATGCCTACAATTAATTTTGCACAATTCAAATGTATTTTCCACAGTAATTAAAACCAGTTTTCTTTATGGATTTTCACATTTTCGGGGGAGTCGTCGTCGTCGTTGTGTATTGATATAATATTCTGGTGATAAATGATGTTTAAGTTGATTTATATTTTTCGAAGGGAACACACAAAGGGTGTGAGATTTTCTTGTGGGATGATGTTGGGGTGTTATACGGATAAAACACACGTCCTTAAAGCGATGGAGAAAATTTTCCTGGGCTTAAATAAAAGCGCTATTGTTACATAAACCTATGATCTTCTAGGCTTAGTTCGCCATACATATATATAAAAACAATCGATCAAGTACCGGAATTTTTAAGATAGATTCATCTTGCTGCTAATGCTGAGTCATATTGCGCTACCCACGTGTTTTTTTAATCGACATATGCTAGGGATCTTTCGACATATAATTAGCTTGACAAGAATACTGTATTATAACTTAAATGAACAACAATACGGCTTCAAAAAAGGGCGTTCGACCAGTTCGCCTTATCCTGGAATATGCTTGTCCTATCTGGGATCCAAGTAAGCAGCAGAAGGATTGAAACATTTCATTTGGCAAAGGAAATTTTTTTTACATATGTCTTGCCCTAGAAGTCCTGCAAGGTAACATTCACATACAGTTTCTGATCACATTCAACGAAGATATGCGACATACAAGTTGTACGAAACTGCAACGAATACCCACATTGGGTCTAGTATGCAAGGAACCAGCTCGTCGACAGATGCTGTATGGTTAACATTTCAAAGGTTCATGGTTCGAATCAAGTACATGGCATGGTCCTTCGTAGTATTTCCATTTTCTCCCACCGAGATAACTTTCCTTTTTTCTTGTCTTCATCACCATCCTCACTGGGGCAGCAGCCCTCTGTGAGGTTTGGCCTCCTCCAGAATCTTCTTTCGTCGTTCTGCGTTTTGCCGTCAGCGCCTCGAAGTTGCATTGTGATTGCAAGTGACCTCTTTCGTTTTTTAGATGTCATGGCATTGGTCCTCTTGCATAAACTTCTCTACACCAAAAGTCCTTCTTACCTCTCCGACTTCCTTTGTCCTTTGCAGTCCTTAAGATCGATTAAGTTTCTCATTCCTGCTCACTGTTCCTTAATGGGTAGTCGTTCCTTCTTTTTGCATTCGTTTAGGATTTGGACGATCCAAAGGGACCAAAGAACCGCATGTGGCTCGCAAGCCGCGGTTTGCCGACCACTGGCTTAAGCTAACGAGCCCGCTTTGTCTGCTTTGTTGTAACTAGCTGGAAGAATACAAATAAGATAAGAAAACGATAGCGTCGAACCTAAATCTCCCACCCATCTCTGCCTCGATCGCCCGTTCCTTTCCTATTTTTTTTTCTTTTAATTGCTTTTAATTTTTTTTAATTCGTTTTGTTCTGCGTTACTCCTACTCACCTATCTCTTAAAATCATAGGCATAACTGAAGATCTGTGATGGAATGATCGTATATTCCAAATCGCCAAACAAACATCGCAATACTTGGGATTTCTTAAGAGACGCAAGTTTCTCCTTCAGCCAGCAGCTCGAGATAGAATCCTACATTCGACTGTCTTCAATACCACTCATTTATTTGCGCAGGCGCCTCAAAAACCATTGTGGTGGTGCTGGACAAGGTGCAAAACCACGCCAATTGACAGTGATACTCATTAAGCTACCGTAGGAATGTAACAGCCCTTTCCAAATTTCATCGAATGCTTCACTGAAATTATTAACTTCCTGCCTGCACGGCAACTTTTTTCTCGAAATACAAGAATAGCCAGCTCGGCTCACCTCCACAGTGCTGAGTCCTTCTTTTCGCGCACACTACGGTCTAAAAGTTCGTTTATAAATAGAACAACTTAATTGTGGAATAATCTTCCGAAGCTAAGATATCCGAACTCATATAACATTTCAGAGTTCAAACGTAAAGTTCATCGACATCTACCCAACCACCCCCAGACCCCTAAGCTATCCTATTCTTTTCTATCCTTTTCAAATCAAGCTTACCACTAGACATTGCACCATGACTTGAACGACATGACGGACTATTAGTACAAAGGGTGATTCCTAAGCCTTATTCTGTCACATAAAATAACACAGAAGTTCATACGGATGAAGGAGAAGCACATAAAAGAGGGTAAAACAAGAAATAATTTTGTAGCATCATCAGACGGAAGTACGCACTACAACACGCATGAAGAATTCCAATTCTCAATCCTTGAAACTGTCCCGCCTCCTCATCTCTTTGAATTAGTTGCGCTGATACATGTTTTAAAACTAGGCTAACTCCTTGCACTATAGAGAGGATTCCATAACTAGGTTAACCCTTTGACTCTTACACGCCACTCAATGTACTGCGGCAGTTCAAGCGGCGGCTGATAGTCGCCATTAAGAATTAGTCGCGTTTTAATTGTTTCTCAACATAAACAGCACAGCATCGACAGTACTCGTGCCTAATTAAATTCAGGGAAAATCAACATTCGAGGTGAAGAATGTGAGGAAGGCTGCAACTCTTGGAGTATTTATCTACGAGGGATGATTGTTGGGGAAATGTGTTATGAGCACGTAAAATGGATTTGAAGGGAGGACTTGTTAACAGTGGTGATGAATTTACAATTTTTTAATCCTTGGAGGAAATATAAGTATTCTAGATGTGACTATAAATGAAAAAAAAAATTCCTAACATCGATGATAACAAGGACTCTTTGGAATGGAATGAATCGATTTCTCAGCTAAACATAAGTGACTTTGTTGTAACCTTAAAACTGCCCTTCTCCCACTATATCTGATTAATGAAATTGAAACCATACAATTATGCCAAAAACTTGTGGGAACGACCTTGTCCGGAAAAAACTACTTGGAAAAAACCGACGGGACGTTAACCAAGAAAAATTTTAGGCTTTCATTGCAGCTATTTTGAATATCGAACCGATGCAATTGGCAAGCATTCAAGAACATTGGTCAACGGGTGTATGGCAGCGGGACTCCTTTTTATCCTGATTTATTCATCGTCGCACATATTTTTTGAATGAAAATAGTTTTTGGCACAGAATGTGAGCTTAAGGAACATGCATAAAGCGAGTACTGTTCATTTTTGGAGTAAATAAAATTTTTTAAGGACAACTCGGTGACTGGACAGAACATTGATGCGCGCTGATGAATCTCGATTGTGCAATTCGAAGGAAGAATTGTTTTGTTTGTAGGTTTGTATAATCTAAATAAATGTGCAGAATAAGGATTCGATTTATAATGACAAGGAGATTGGCTGTTTACGAACATATTTTTGATTTAAGGTTCCTTACTATAAGCTGTCGACAAGCACTTACTAAAAGAACCAAAAATATAATTGGAAATTGATGTGAAAAATTATGATTATTAAACTAAAGCACACAGAAACAGATTAACTGATTTTAGCTAACCGTTAAAAACACGCTCTCACGCCATTTGTGTGCACAATCGAAGAGAAAGTTTGAACAAACATTGAATAACGAGTAGGACTCGTCCTTCTTATTTTTGGCTGATAGAATTCGCTGCGAGGTGTGTACAATATACGTTCCTCATACTTTTTACTTGTACCATGGACATGTGGCTTAAAAGTATGTCGAGTAAAATACAAAGCCGACCGCACGAGTGTAACCCTGGAAAATTCGTTGCCATTCCCACGAAGCGCTGATTCCAATGATTCCGCACTTTCTTATATATTTTTTAAAATTGTTCTTAGCCTCCAACATGGTCTATCGAAGTCAAGTCTGGTAAATACGGAGGTCACTGTTGCGAATAATTGAACTGTGAATCGTGATTTTGCAACAATTGTTGTGTCAAACGAAACGAGAATGACCAGCGATTTGCACCGAATTTGGGAGTTGACGCCTGCACAATGACCGGGATCGAATCCATGCCAAAGTACAAAGAAATATTTGCCAGCTTCAGCTAGAGTTCCGTCACAATCAAAGCTATTTAAAGACTATCTGCAAGGAAAAGTCCCTTCGCCACTCCTATGGCCGATTGTAATTGACAAACTCCTAGAGAAATTAATCTAGTCTGGAATTAACTCTCAAGGCTATGCTGATGACATATTGATAACTATGGGAGACACGCATGATCATCAAGTCATCTCTGAATTAATGAAATTGTCCTCAGCTTGGGTCATAACTGAACCTAGGTCCTGTTTCATTATCTGCTCACCAGTTTCTGAGAGGATCATTACCATGCGCCTGCGTACCAGACTAAGAAGCACTACGGAAGTCCAATGTTACGCTCCAACTGAAGGCGCAGACGATAACATCAAGAACAAGTTTTATATGCGACTGAATGATGTTTTTCGCTTTATTTAAAAGAGAGACACCATTGCTTTGATGGGTGACTTAAACACACAGATCGGCCCTAAGGCGCCCATTACACGATAGGTTTTGCTGTCAGTTTTTCCACAGTTTTGCCTACGACTGACGGAAAACCTAACGTCTAAGGTATTGACTGACGTAATCCTCCGTATATTTTGATTTCCATTAATCATGACTGGTGGAATTGATTGCCGCTTGCATGAACGTGTAATAGCCGCCTAACATCGGCCTTGACTTCTGTAATTCTTTCAAGAATTCGGTATGTTAATTTTGGCAAAACTTTTTTAACAACTTTCGTAGATAAGTGAGTGTTTGTACATGTTCTTTTGCGTATTCTGTTATTTAACAATGTCTGAACTATCTGAAATATGAATTCAGTCTATCGTTTCCTTAAATGTTATAAGAATTACGAAGGACAAGCATTTGAGACAATTTTTCAACTTTAACCACATAATCAACGAAAATTTAGTGATTGTAAAAATCAAATTTATTCTTGTGCTAACAACTTAACCACTTCTTTTCGTACATATTCAAACGACCGAATAGTGATTCTACCCATGTTCCGTTTAGTTGTTACACATCCCATCTAAAGTATAACATGTCGACACAGTGTCGTGTCTCTTAAGTTCAATGGTCGACAAACGGATATAGCTAGTCGTAAAACTTAAATTACGACTTCTTTCTGAACTTAAGGACCCACAAAATAAGTGTACCAACACACTCCTAACTTCTTTCTATATACAATAAAAACGATTTTTAGTCGCCGAATTGTTGTTTTTTTTTGGTTTCAATTAGATCTAAAAAGAAATCTACTTGATTGAGTTCGTCCATGTCCTACCTCTACGAAATGCCAGAAAAAAAAACAATAAGAACAACAAGTTTACCTTAAGTAAACAAACATTATCTCCTGTAATCGAACGTACATAAAAACAAAACAAAAAAGAAAAATCGTTAGATCAGCTATAAAGGTTAAATCACAACTACATATAGAGGACAGGCCTATAAAGTATGTGTATGTTTTCTAGTCTGTTAACGCAAGAGGTTCCGCCTCATCCATTCGTTTTTGTCCTATGATGTTATCAGCCCTTGACTACTTACATGTAATTGGCAGCTTTCCTCGTGTAAGCACTTTCTCAAGAAAGTTAGAAATGAAAAAGAATGTCGCGCAATTTATTATTTTATTACTCTCTTCTTCCAGTGTTCAGTCAATGACCTTCTCTGGTACAAACTCCTTTATCATCGCGCATTCGTTATTTTTTATATCAGCTCCATCTGTCGCGCAAAGGGCACGCATGTATTCCTCCTTAACCGTTTTCGACTGTTCGCATTTTGTCTGTATGTTCTGTCCCCGGTATAAGAATAAAATAAAATGGAGAAAGTTTATACTTATATTAAATTTGCATACGTTTCGTCGCCACGATGGGTGCTTTATTACAATTGGAGAGCGGCGAATGCTTATGGCACTGAACTGATTTTTTTTTTATATTAGATTCAGAAATTGAAACGGCTTAATGCTTGGATGACATCTCATGAAATTGCTTATTGCGTTTTGTAATCTTGTCAATCTTCAGTGATTACTATAATGGCAGAATACCCAACCAACTTTGGTCTCCGTGTCTCAGTTTATTTTTTATGATACTTGATGAATTTTTGGCTTAACTGTGTGACCCAAGGACATGTATTATGTATATACAAAGTTCCATAAACCATTTTTGAATAGAATAAAAGGAGGAATTGTTTCGCGCACACTATATACACAACACAACAACTATTGTCCCCAGAACTTTGACGCCATGGACAACAACTTCCACCAGGAGAGGGCTGTGCAAAATCGCTATTGTTGCTAGTCCATGAAAATTGGTGTGAGTACATATTTTACAAGTGGTATACACGACAAGCATCCACTTTGCCCTATTTAAATGTAATAAAAGTACAAATAAAGGAGATCTGCTAAGGGTAAAGCAATTTTTCACACAGTGAAACTTTCTAAAAAGGTTATCTTCTTCAGTGTGAAAGCAGCTTTATTGTTGGGATATTTCCTGGATGGATGTAAGCCAGAACAAGATGAACAAGAAGAAGAAAAAGGAGACGGAGGGTGAGGTATAAAAAAAAACACTGATAAACTGTACCCAGTACAAAGAGACCGATTCTGAGAATGCTCTTTTGGTTAAAAGCAGCTTTTATTTTTCACATGGGACAGGTGTAGGATAATGTGAACAAAGATAAAAGAACCGAATTGAAAATCTGGCACTTTACGTTGAAGCTTGCAATGAGCGGACGTTTTATTTAACAGAGGATAGCTATCCGCAGGGGCTTTCATGGCAAATGTATCAACACAAAAAAGAAACCCTTTTTCTACTCCTTGTTTTTTGGCTTTTGTTCTTGCACAACTTAAATGTATTACTGACAGGAGAGGGGATAATTTTTTTATATGTATAGCATAATTATGAAAATTAAATTTAAGATGAAAATTGTGTGATGTGTGTGACGATATACAAAACGGGACCGTTATTTTGGTTGAAAATTTAATTGTTTTGGTAAATATTTTTCATCGTGGATGTTTTTCATATTTTAATCTAACTAGGAATATAAATCTGTAAAAGTAAGTGAATTATTGTCTTGTAAATATATCAGTTTATAGTCATGATCTCCATCGACAATCCGACCGCCAGGCGTAGGAGACAAATTTTTCAATGCTTGTCACTTTCTCCTTGTTACCTCATCTTGTAATTTTTAAAACATCGGAGAACGAAAAACATTAGCAATTCTGAAACTTCAGGACAATACAAGGTGTGGCGCAAAAGAAATGTCATAATGTGAATGTGCCATAATTTTTGCAAATGGCGTCAAATGTCATTGTGCTTTGACATTTAGGTTGTAGACAGATGGAGAATTAGTTGACAACAAGCAATGAAGCGATACACACCTGAAGAACGCGGAATTATTGTTACTGCGTATTCGACCAATTACCGGTCTGTTGTTTTAACCTTAGAATATAGAACTAAAGGAAAGGCCTTTGCGTATAAAATCCGTGTAGTGAAATTTGAGGTCAGTTGACTGTCAAATTATATCTAATCTGTTTACGCAACCTTTTCTGCTATTTTTTACTCGTATTTACTTGGAACTACTCCTACTCTCACAGACGAGCGACAATCAGAGTATTTACGCGACTAACATCCACTAAGAGAAAGTCAACACTTTGCGTCTATTGTGAATTATTTATCACTTATACCCCGGCTTCACCGGCCGAACTGCGCAAGTTCGAGCAAATTAGTCTACTGAGTTTCAATTTTTGCCTGATTTCCCATACATTTTCACATTTCGAAGTCAGGAAAAATAAAGTCTGATTTCGTCCAACAGAACCTGAAATCAAGCTTGAAAGTAAAAGCTCGCTCAAAAGAGAGTTATCACCTGGAATCGTGGAATGCCATTCCAGGGAGCTTTTGCATTTCTGACTTCTGGTGAAAAAGCAACAACAATTTCAAGTACTGAACTCGACTTTAGCCGGTGAAGCCACTTATGCGGATTGAATTGAACTTGATTAAACTGAGGCCGGTGAAGCCGAAGTATTACTGAGAAGCCCATAGATGGCTTTTGATTTCATTGCGGTGAACTGACAGTTTTCAGTTCGGAAATAACAGAAATTCTAGGTTAGGTTTTACTCAAATCAACAAATCAATCAAATTTGGCTCCTTTTACGTCTTACTCTCACGTACTTAAAAGTAGAAAAGGAACACAGCTATTAACTGACCCAGCTGATTAGAATTCAGAGTGGCGGCGTGTAAAAAATTAATTTGTAGGGGCAAGATTTTAAAAGGTGTTTCATTTCTCTCCGTGTGTAGTCCAACAGTCATCACAATCATGCGGTGCGGATATGTGTTTATCGGACTTAAAACGGTGGCTTTTCATCGTCAATTGCATATCCGCCCTAAATCCCATCAGTCTGGGTCAACTTAACTATCTTGGTTTTATCATGAACTTTCTTGGAAACACCGAAAGCACTTGCAAAGTGTCATTTCCTATAAATTCAGCGTTTGGTGAATTTCCCGAATGTTCTCCCCCATTTTCGCAAGGAATTTAATTTTGGTTTCCTGTTCGAAAAGTTGCCCGCTATCCATTCTAACAAGCTGAATAAACGCGTTGTTCAAAAATTGTTAATGAATGTGCTAACGTTCGTCTGCAGCAGCCATGTTTTTTCCTGAAGGCTCGAAAATGTGAGATGGGTTCACTCTTTGCCATGAACAAACTGCACGAACTTTTTGGAAAGACCCTGTTTATCCAATATGATGCACATATTAAAGAGAGATGCGAAACCTTTTCAGATAGACGTGAATGTATAATAAAACTATTAAAAATTCATAAAAAAAATCAATCCAAACATTCCTCTCCGCCTTTCACTTGATTAAACCCGCCATAGAAAATGAAACAAGCATTGAGAATGTTCTAGAACCAATTAAACCACCAGCAGCAGCATCATTCTATGTCAAAGCAATGTGTCTAACAATTTCGATTTGTAATTAATAAAGTCCTGGAAATATTTTAAGAACAACTTCAATTACCGTCGATTCCATTCCGAAGGTTCTGGGTCCAGATTAGATAACTTTAATCAACCAAACTTTGCAGATAAATTTTTAAACACTTTAAGACTCCGCCCGTGTCCTTGGTTCGCCTTAAGTTTTTCCAGTAATTGAATTGTATTACTTTTAAGAAATCTGTCAATTATGTTATTACAACAGAGGAAACTTTCTTTATTTTGTGTTGTACGGCAAAGAAAACGTCGAGCGGTATTAAGGTTGTGCGAGGTCTATAATCGGATCACAAGAAGGGAGACGCGCATATACATCCATTATCGATATCTATTAGAAACATCTTCTGATGAAGTCTGAACCATTCTCCAATTCTCTCCATTTAATCTTTGTCGTCTGCAATTTCCAATTAAACTTGCATGCGGTCTGACGATAAATAACCAGGAATAATCCAGAACCAAGCACATTTTCCCATGGCCAAGTGTATTTCTTGTTCGGGAGTAAGATTGAAGGATTCATAAAAAATTCAAATATTAGTGGCCGAGAAGCAGAGAAAGTTTTCGGAACGGGCTTGTTACAAATAATGTTATAGTTGTAGCGAGATCTTGACATAGATTTGAATTAGAGTCTATTTTTAGTATAATGTCATTTTGAGCTGCGTAATTACTACAAATGTGGAAACAGTGACCAGTGATGTATCAATTACCAGATTTACCATTTTCCGGAGAAGTGTGTATCATGGGTAGAATCTGATAACGAGTTTTAATTTCTGGCTGTGATTAAGATAATATAGAGGATTGTACTGCAATGTAGTAGACATTTTCCTTATAATTCATTAACAACAATTGACTACAAACAACACTGTACATATTCAAAACAAATTGCTCTGACAATAGTCATTTAGAAGTGTTAATGCTTCTTATTAACTACCTCGGTAGTCTAGGGAGTAAGGCGCCTGGCTACCATCCCAGAGCTCCCGGGTTCGAATCCCGGCAGCACCACGTTCCTTCGCCTTTCCACCTTCATAACTTCCTTTCTTTCTTCTTCCCTCTTTACATTCCTGATTCCTTGTGTCATAGCCTTCCGCTAGCCATAGATACAGGTACAGATAGGGCCCCTATGAGGCTAGACCCACTGCCTCAGGTGGACCCCGTGCGGATTACCCTATGAGGCCCACACAGGGCATCTAACGCCTTTTCTCATTTGCGCCTCGTCATACGGAATGCCCCATTTGGCCCTTTTGAGGAAAAAATTGCTACCCGATCGCGAGTGGATTTTGAGATTTTCCGCGTGGATATGTGAATAGTAACTGCGCCGGTGTCGAAAGTTTTATATTTTTAAGCGCGAATGTGATTTTATCTGATTTTTATCTTATAACTGAGTATTAATCACATCCAATGCTGCTTGACCTCTGTAATCGAACCATAACCGGGCTATTGACTATGCTAAATGACACCCTTCGCGGCCACCAACATAATTCCCTGAGAACCAATGCTACCACAAAAACTAAAGCTTTGTATGAGTTAAACTAAAGCTTAAGGGTATATCTTTAAAGCTTTTTAAAAAGCTTTCCGAAAACGTAAGGCAGATCTTGGGATTGTCCCATTTCATTTGTAATGAGGTTTGGCTCATAGGGCCCATATGAGAAATTGATAAGGCATTCCTCATCGCTGATTTTTTGATTTTTTTTTGTGTGGTGCTCATGAGGAAATGCCCCTTTCGACATGTCACTCATATGCCACATGGAATCCTCATGAGGAACCTATGGGGAATCCATTTTCGGTAGGGATGAAATATTTTGGATGTGGATTTCCCCACCCAAAGCGAAGGTGCGCGTGCACTTTTCCTTCCATCCGCACGCGCTCCGCTGCCCCTGCTCAGTAGTCACAACTGCTTGAAGGTTATGAAGTCAGAGTAATGTTTTCCTTTTCCGTATGTGCTTGCATAGAACGTAATGTCTGGCATATTCTCATACAGCATCCTTCAATAGTTTGCAGAGTTGCAAAATGCAAATAGTTTAATTTTCTCAATTTCGACGCCTTCCTACATCCTTTTGAAATTTCATGTACAAAACTTGGCAATCTTGATTACTTAACTTAAAAAAGCACAGTAACCATGTCTACCACCACCCCCCCTCCCCCCGCAAAAAATAAAATAAATATTTTTTCATACCCAATTTTGTTTTTAAGATGTTTCCCAAAGGTTGTTGCTATTGCGATAATTAGAATAATTTTAAAATTTTTATATAAAAATAACAAGACCGCCCCAAAACAACAACAACAACAACATGCCATTGACAACACGAATAAATTAAAATTTTGTACACAAAAACACAAAATCTGGTTAAAATCCATGCAAATAAAACGGAAAATACCTTTTTCCTCTTTTCTTTTTTTTTTGATAAAAAGGCAAAATTAGATTGAGGAAAAAATAAAGCATAGATTAAAATTATCATAAATTCCCAAACCTTTTATGGACCGTGAAGAAGGAATTTTTTTTTCTGATTCGTTTTCATTATTATTGGAGCCTAAAATAAAATCATATTACGACACCATCAACACTGAAGGTAAACATTTTCTGTGTGTTTTTTTTGTGCTCGTTCTTTTGCATTAATTATAACAAGAAAATTAATGAATTTTAAATCTAAGATGATGACATCACTTTTATCACCTTTATAAAAAATTAAATAAGGTAGAAATAAGTAATTGCGTCTTTTGTCTTTGACATTATTCACTTGGGTGAAAAATCGTTTTGAAGGAGCATCAAATTGTTTTTTTCTGTTTTATTTTTATTTTTTTTTGTGCTTTTTTCGGAGCGATAAAATGTGTTCTTCCCGTAGGTAGAGAGTTTTCAGGTGTGGTTCTGTACAATACGCAAGAGGCTTGATATATAGTCGACCTTAAATCAACATCAGGACAAAATGTCACATCATCAAATGTATTTGCTTCTTTGATGCAGAATCTAAAAACTGTAATTCCAGGCCAACATTTTACCAATTCCAAAAGTTAAAATATTTGGAGGAAGTATTTGATTTTTTGATTTTAATTTTTTATAATGTTGATCACAGAACCGGCATTAAGGCTCTTTTACATCCCAAACGCAAAGTGAAACGCAAATTGGAGCTCTTTTCTCGCACAGAAATTTGTATGCTTGTCTCTTTGTCTAGAATCCACGTTCGTGCAGTAGAGAGAAAGCATACAAATTTCTGTGCGAGAAAAGAGCTCCAATTTGCGTTTCACTTTGCGTTTGGTATGTAAAAGGGCCTTTACTTACGCTAGGATATCCTCAGGTCACAAGCCCGAACAAACGAGGAAGGTTTAGGGAAACTATTAATGTACTACTCCCAAGTAAAATCTCTAAACCTAGGGTCTTTTTTTACGAGGGAGTGCTGTACCCATGTACAAACAGGAGACACAGCTGAGGGTCCTTACTCACACAATAGTGTCAGACTCCTACTACTAACCTCCGACCCGGGTTGTTGAGTCCAGACCGGCACAACCGGTGAATTTACATTTCCGACGTTTTTCGGTCGCGTCGCTCTTTTTTTAATATTTCAACCAACCAAAAACAATTTCATGGCACAGAAATTGTTTCTGATTGGTTGAAATCTTAAAAAAGAGCGGCGCGACAGAAAAACTTCGGATATATAAATTCAACTTTAAAGACATTAATTCGGTCTAGCGTCATCTCTTAAAAGGGTCCCTCGAAGAGCTGCCGTCTCTACTTCCTTTATGAGAAAGGTGGCTTCGATGAGACTCGCTACCCAATTCACTGGCTAGAGTCCGTACCAAAAGAGATGAGGTATCAAAAGGTTCTGCCAATGCCGCGGCCAACATTGGCGTTGATACAATAGGACTAAACTAACCATTCTCGTGATAAGGTGGCGTCGGCTTGGTCTGTGCACCCTGTATTAGGCAGCATCCTCGCGAGTGCTGCGCTGATGGAAGCAGCTTTTTCCGCACCTGCGCCACAGTGCATCATAAGTTAAGCTTTCGGTCAATCATCACTCTCAAATACCTAGGTACGGGTTGGGAGTGGATATCCTGGGGTGGTAGCACGTAAGTTGTTTCAATCGACCTCTTCATACAAAATTTCTGAATTTTTGTATGAAGAGGTCGATTGAAACAACTTGCGTGCTACCACCCCTGGCCACCTATACTTTCACCGCTAGGGTCTCCACCTTTTCCGCTTGCTGATAAAACTACTTCCGTTTTCTGCTCACCCGTTTAGCAGTTGAATAGCATTCTTATCTGTCTGTATCAGATCGCTTCGTTTGCGAAAATGCGCCTTTTGCGTGGAGCCGCCTTCGAAATACCGCGACCGCGATGTCGTCGGGGAACCCAATATAGGTCGCTTCATGCGGGAGACGTAGCGTCAGTACTTCATCATGCATGTTAATCCACAGTAGGGAAAACCTGCGGCAAAACTAAACCTCGTGTGCCACGTGGACCGGTCCTCTTAGTGGCGTTAGACGAGAGATCGAAAACACCTCGAAAACCATTCTTGTTATGCAATCGAAAAAGTTAGTTTTAAGTAAAACAGTGCGGATTTACCACAGCGACGTCACAAGAAGAAATTTAGATATAAAATTCGCCATATGTTTTGTTAAGACATACACATATGGACCTGTAGCAATGGCAGTAATGAACTTAGACGATATAGAATACAAGTCGCTGGACTACCTAAGACCGGTTCTACACGTTCAACTTCAACACTTTTTTCTCTTTCGCTCGTATGCAATTGTGAAAGGGATAAGATTCAGCCTTATGCTCGTTGTCGAGTGACGTGACGGATGTCACTGCGACCTCAAATTGGTATTTCTCATTGCCAATCTAAGAGAATCCTGGCGATTAGATCGATAAACGTCTTATTCTAATTGTCGCAATGTGTCGTGTGAAGTCACATTTTCCTCGATACGTTTGTAGGTATCGACAGTTTCATTCCACCGCGTCCCTCGTAGTCACGTCACTCGCCAACGAGAATACCACCTAATATCCCTTTGGCAAGTTGCATGCGAACGAAAGAGAAAAACGTGTTGAAGTTAAACGAAAAGTTGAACGTGTAGAATCGGCCAAAACGTGCTAAAACGAAGCAATTTTGACTTATTTCGCTTTACGTCGATATAATGTTTTAGCGTGGCCTAATTCCTTTTGTTTGGTATTCAATAATGTTGTCCTTAACATGTTTATTTCTTTGATCTTTTTGAATCCTATATTCAACATTTTGAATTTTATTTGTTAAATCGAACACATAAAATCCTTCTATATATAAAAAACTAGCAAAATTTTATTACATTATGAAAACTTCCTTACCACAAACAACTCTGGCAACACTTAAAATCTTAATACGAAAGAAATCCATTACTACTTCCGCTGCAAGAACAATTATGTCCGAGCAGGTTTCGTTTCCGTCCTTTAAACAATTATTGGACTAAATCACTCAGTTTATAATTGGATGCACTTTAATAGATTTTTGGAACAGTTCGCGGTAAACCGATGAAAAGCAAAGTTTCAAACTTGCGTAATAACACTTTCAAAATTTTCCTTGGAAAACGTAATGAAAATTTTCAATGGCAATTCTCTTCGCGTTGCAATATTTTAAGGAAATTCAATTTAAGAACAATTTTTATAAATAAAAAAGCTTTTAAGCAATGAACACTTTCCTTTTAATAACCGGTAAAAAGTAAAAATACTCCATTAATCATGCACCGCCATCACCACCCGCACTTGCTTGACCTTGAAGGTTATAATTACATGGAAACATCAGATGTGATTCGATTGTTTTTTGAGGAAAAAATGGGAAACTGTTTACCGACTAAATTGGCGGCATAGTCGTCGTCGTCGTTGGGGTAATATTTCACAGTAGTTCACATGATGTACAAATCACAGACATAAGGACGCCAGCTAAAATTTATTTTGGAAAGTTTTTGAAAGGAAGTTTCATTATTATTATTGTTACATGAAAGGTAAAAAGTGCGTGCCACATAGTGACACGCATGCTATAAGTTCGTCATGATTTTGGAGCCAGGGATTTTGAGAGGAAAAACTTCAATAAATTGGACAAATTTATTAAATATTGACTGAATGAAATTGATGTTTCTTTATTGTATGTTTACGTTGTAATTCCCGTACGTTCTATTTGTTTATTTGCCTTCGAACTCTTCTTCCCATTCGCCGATCAATGAGACTCATTGGTACCGGGCGGCTAATAACACCAGCACTAGTGATATCTTTTTTTTTGGGAAAGCTGGCTTTGTTTACAAAATATATGCAAACTTATCGTATCTTTTTAGAACTTTTACACAAAACAAAATAATAAATTAGATAAGTCGAGGCGGTATGCGCCGACAGGTATCGGAATAAATAAATAGTGTAGTATTAGTAAGTTCAATTCTATCATCAATTTCGTTCTTTCGTTTTAAGGATGGCATTTTAAAGCACTAATATTTCAGGATTGATCGACGTTATCTTGGCCTGTTTGGAAGAAAGAACTGGCACAGATCGACCATTGGAAACGTCCGATAATAACCGATAATTGTTATCGATTTAGCAATGAGCGAAAATATGATCGTCAGTTCAACATATTTCCCAAGAAAGGACATTCTTAAACACATAGATAGAAGAAGAAGAAATAGGTCAGTAATGGTCCAACTATTTTCAGTACGGCAGACGTACAACATTGACGTGTATCAGCTTTTCATCGACTTCAAACAAGCATATGACAGCATCAACAGGGGAAAAATGTATGCGACAATGCTGGACCTAAACATTCCCCTAAAGATAGTGAAGCTAACGAAAATATGCCAATGGCATAAATTGCCTTGCCAGATCACTGCCATACCTTAAGGAAATATGCACGGAATTAGAATATGGAGCTAAACATATAGGACTACAAATAAATGCGCACAAAAGCAAAATTCTTATTTAGTGGAGGGTGGAAGAAGAATGGGAAATCACAATACCACATGGATGGAATATCACTTTGAACGGGTAAAGCAATTTAACTACCTGGGGTCGACCCGACAGTCAGCGAAGACAATGATGAAACGTGCAAAGAAGAATAAACGCTGCAGATAGAATATACTTCTCACTGCTGTCAGTAATGGAATCCAGAGACATTCATAGAAAAAAAAACTAACCAAAATAAGAATCTACAAAACCATCATGCGCACAGTACTTACGAATGAATGTGAAGCATGGGGTATCTACCAAAAATCTTCAGATCCATCCAACAGCGCTACAGCCGAAATTGAACCATGGTCTCCTCGAAAGCATTTCTCCAATTTTGACGATCCCTTGCAGCATGTCTCCAGTTCCGGATGTTGAGCATTGCTCCAGCGTCAGCCATCACAGAATCGATCCATTTCCTCATGGGTCTGCCTTGTGGTCTATTTTCTGAAAATACTGCTACAAGTATCCTGCCTCAGGTCGCTCAGTGTTGCCTCAATGAAATTGCGCCTCAAAACTTGCTATTTGCCGCTTTTTAAAATTGAAACGAATACGGAGATCTAAAAGCAATGACAACACAATCACAAGTTTGGGGTGAATCTCAACTTTTAGGCCTATATGAGTGAAGTAGAGGTACATAATTTTTGACAACACTGACATAGAAACCAAAAGAAAAAGTCCATAAGAAGAAAGCGCGAGTCGCCAAAGCTTGTGACTTATGACTGGTCACAATTTTAGAATAGGGTGGAGGGGGTCTAATCTTCTTGGAGTGGTTACGTTTACAAAAAATATTTTAAAAACCTTATATAATAAAAATATATAAAAATAAAAAGCTGTCACAAAATTTTCAAAGATTAATTTCTACTCTAAATCTCGTCACAACATGAATTTTCACAGGAAAAATAAAATCAACAAATCTGCCCACTGTCATCTCATAGAAAAAGATTCTGGATTTAATAGATAATTCCACTTATTACATGGAAAATACTTTTACAAAAAACAAGATTTTTGTATACATATATTTCATCATTGTAATAAAATAAATTATCTCATTTCTACACCGGGGCAAAAAAAACACCTTCGCCAAAATCCATTGAAAGATTTTGTTTGTTTGTTATCATTCTGACATCATTTCAAAGTACACACTGCTATCAACTTGAATAAAATCCAATCAATTCGAGGATATAAAAAGAAACATTCTTTTATTCTTTCCTCAAATCCCTCATCATCATCTCTCCTCAACATCTTTTCTTTTTCATAGCGACAGATTTCATTTTAAGATTTTCCAATTTAATTTCGATTTCAAAAGCTTTCAATCATTTTTGTAAGGTATTAGTTATAATTCTCTTTCATGTTTTTATTTTATTTTGATAAATGCCGCGCACCGGAAAATACAAAAATAAAATAAATATAATAAAAATAAATAAAACAAAAAGATGAGAAAAAACATCTCGTCTCGGTGATCTATTCTCGCAAAATCTCGATAAATAACGTAATCAGTCACCAAAACCAGTTTAGTAAATCACATTTTGTGACTTTATCCTATATATGTACTAAACGTAATCATAATCTAACAAATAATCGTTAAATCCAAAAATAAGCTGAATGTCAAGAGATCCCAATTCATTTAGTCTCCATTTTATCTACACGTAATCTTATGTGAAAGACGCTTCGAGATTAAGGATAAAGAAAATCAATAAAATTTCAACATCCTTATACACAACATCCTTGCCAGGGAAGAAAAAAGATATCATCAAATATTTGCCAAGTTTTTATGCACTATTATTTTTTTTTTCTCCCAAGGACATTATGTAATACAGAAATATATATAAACATCCCATATTCTATATGTATATATATAGCAATATGTATCTTATATGTATGAAGGGTACAGGATTGCTTGCTTGGTAGAAGCATTAATATTTAACAACAAAAACAAAGGCAACAACAACAACTGAAAAGGACCATACAACGAATCACAGCAGGAAATAGTCATTCAATTTTTATATTTACTTTTTGTAAACTTTTTATGCCTTTTATGTATAGTATGTATATAAAAGTATCTTCTATATACATATATACATGCTTCTCGTGTTTTGTTTTTGTAATACGATAAAATGAAAAGCTTCCATAAATATAAGAGGATCGTGTGTCAGGATGTCCTTGTATACTAAGAAAAGAATGAGAAGCCGCCAAGTATGTTTTCAACAAACATCTTGACCCCTCCGCAAATTTTCTAGTCAAGATCTACTTTAAGCCGAAGTACACTTAAGACTCGTGCTTAATTTATGCTTTCGTTTTTCCTCTACTAATTTTCTTTTAAGTCATTCAATATCTTTAACTTAAACTGTATAGCATTTATACGTAAAACGTTTTTTTTTGTTGTTTTTAAAATTACTTATCAATGTCCTTTCAAAATCGTCCTCTAAATCAAAGTCTTATGTTACATAATTGATCCGTTTTGTGTATCAGATTACATAAGACTCGAGCACATCCACGACTTCTCTCCTCGGACAAAAAAAAACTCCAGGAAATTGTGCTCCCAGGACACAAATATTAAAAATGGCTATCGATTTTCGTTTTATATCTATTCTTTCCACACAACCAAAAAAATCCACCGAAAGGAAACTATATTCCAAAAAAAAAAAACTATTTTATCGAAAATTGTGTTTTTGAACAGGCGTCATTCAAAACTAAAGCAGACAAGCGCTCCTTTTTGTGTTGTTCAAAAGACTTATGCAACACTTTTACATAAAATCATCCTTTATACTCCCCGCAAAAAAAAGGATGTAGTGTAAACTTTTTATTGAGTTGAACAAAACTCTCAAAAAAAATATATTTTTTTTATATATATCAACTGTCGCCATGAATTTAAGTAGAATTCTGTGTCTTCTTTCATGTTACTCCGCGCTGCACAGACTTCAAAATTGCATTTCCTGCAAGGATAAAAACATTTTTCCTTTTGCGGATTTGGGGATAAGAATTGAGGCCATAGACATGTTTTTTAAGCAATTGCAAAGATGCCATATACAATTGTGTAAGTTCTGGGGCGGTTAGGCATCCCATTCCCCATCTCATTCACCCACGATGATGTTATTCAACCAAACAAGAAAGAAAAATCAACGCGCACTATCCATGCTATTTGGGGCATTGTGGATTTCTTTCAATCAGACGAGCAAGCAATTGCATCATTCTCTGCTACAAATAATATTGCCCTATATTTTACCGCACACAAAACAATATTCCCCTGTGTGCTCAATACAAGAAAAAATTTATTTGAAATCTATGGTCTTGGCTGGTCAAGTTTTGAGGTTATGTCTGAGTAATTGGCATGAGTATATCAAAACGGTGACATTTTCATTTTTGGTATCAAAAGACTCGCAGTTGCTCTCAATGAAAATTACCCGAGACATTGTTGATTGAAAATATTGGAAATTTGCAATTACATCTTCAGGTGGTAACAACGCCATCTTTCTAACCATCGATCTTTCTTGGTTCTTTCTGTTATACCCTCGACACACAGACGTCGTTACGACGAAAACCGAAGACGCAAATTTTACGTCGTTATGATGAAAACTCAAATCTGTAAATTAATGGATTCTTGAAAAATGTCACTTTTAGGCTGCTCTCACACTGAGGCAACAAGCAATAAGCAATATATGTCGCTTTTCAAAATGCACTGAGTATCGCCAGAAATAATGTTGCCGCAACCAGCATCATGTTTCGTTCGAGTTGCTCTAATGTGAGACCTCTAATTTAATTTAATGTAAAGTAGGCGCTCCCGATAATATTGCGTGTTGTCTATTGCCAGTTGCTTATTGCTTGTTGCCTCAGTGTGAGAGCCGTCTTATGCGTTTTTCCAGTGCCATGCGATATCAGCTGATTTTGATTTGAATTTTATTGAAAATTAATAAAAAGCATTACTTGTTTGAAATTAGTTGATTGAGAGACCGGCAGGTAGACAACAACGTAACAAGGATATCTTTTTTTTTAATTTTCGTTCATTGACATTCTTCACTTATGACGGCTGTTTAAACATAACGACGAATTTTACAACAACACCAGAATGAATCTACCATGCTCACAGCATATTTCATCAGGCTCCAGTCATCAACAGCGGTCTTCTTCTCCAAACTGGTGGTAGCTGCAATAGCCAATTTCGGAACAATAAAATATAATGCCGAGTTCTGGATGTTCTGGATAGGTTGTCCCCCTCTTCATTATCTTTGAAACCCTCGTGGCTCAAGACTCAAATAATTGTAACCCAATTTAGAATACCGTCAAGGGTCATCAAGGCTGCGTAGGCAGTCTCAAACTAATTTGGACTTGATATTACGAATCTTTATGGCTCAAATTGTGCTTGGCTGTCACAAGGGATACAGATCCACTTGTTAACGCAGGCTTTTCTTATGTAATCATCGGTGCATGCCAATATACATACACGTCTCCTTGAAGGGCTAGGTTAGGTGTGGGGCCGTCTCCAGTGCGACCGGAGATCCAATTAGCACTTGGCACGCCGTTTTGATGCCACAACCTCGTGTCCCTAGAGTTCGCTAGCTGTTTGGTCGGCTGTTGCAGATATCTAAAGCCATCCAGCGGAGTTTAGAAAGCTTATCAGTGAATTGAATGCCGTGCCGGCCAAGAAAGGATAGATGACGGAATCAGGCGAACGAAATGGAATTGGATTGCCACACCTTGCGACGCGAAAACGACAAAAAACCCTTGATTGGAATTGTCAAGGAACCCGTCGAGTTGGAAGGCCTAGAACAACGTGGAGTATAACCCTATTAACAGAGGCTACAACAATTGGGAGATCTTGGACGGAGCTGAGAGCTGTCGCACAAACCTTTAGCTCCCGTCGATGCTGCTAGAATCGGTTTGGCAGCTAAGTGACTATCTTTTTCGGTGGAGTATCGTTTAACAACTCAAGACTTAGATAGGAACTCTGAAAATGGTCGTGGCATTTTTTAGTAAAATTCAAACGGTTTTCTTATAGTGTGAAAATGAATTCACTTAAACCAATTATAGTTTTGCCATTTTTCGGGTAGAGTCATGATGCCATCGGTGAAGTACTTCTGTGTTTTCTCTCTAGTTGTCCATAGTAGAGTTGATAATCAATCGTTTGACCAACTGAAAGTATTTCATAATGGACAATTCCCTTCCCTCTTCGACGTCAATCCTGGATTCGCAAACGCTTGTGACTGCTCACCACATATCGACTCTACCGAAGCAGGCTCGGGTATGCTCCGTAGGCTCCTCAATTCTACTCCGGCCCTCCTTGCCATAGCCCTTTAGTGAGTCCAAAACCTTAGGGCAAAACGGCGCCGGTCTAGGTCTGCTTGTTGTCCCAGTAGGAGGGTGATTGCGATTTTAGCTTTTTTTTAATTTATTGGTCATTGTATATACTTAACATATGTTTTTTGACACTGACAACTTTGACAGCTTAAGAACAAATTAGCTGCGTTCCATTGGGCAATATTTGCTACTCCGGAGTACTCCCGGGTATACTCAACTACCCCTGCTCTTGCTTTAGGGTGTTTCACTCCTATTAGAAACGCATAAAATTTCCGCCAGGTTTGCAAGCTTTAACTATTTAAAAATAGATGGCCTTTTGTTTTTTAAGGTTAAGTAAACTGTCGATTAATTATTTTAAAGTGTTTTTTTAAAGTAAATCTACAAAAACGGTAAATATAGTATACAGTAAGATATAAAATTTCCTTTTATTTAAAGAAAAATAATTATTTCACATTTCTTTTAAGGGCAATAAATTAATTTGAGGTTATGTTTTACTCGTATTTTCTTCTGATATGAATAATCGTGTTCCATTGGCCATGTACTCCGGAGTACTCCGGATTAGAAAATTTCTCCCAATGGAACGCAGCTAATATTACCGGCTGCATGGAACGCCATCTATGAGAAAATGAAAATGAAGTTACATGACAAACCGAAAGTAAACCGAACTCAACTCGATCTTAGCTTGCAGTTTCGGTCGAGTGTTATATGACATACCGAACTTGAGTTTTTAGTTGTAATTTTGGTCTTATTATTGTCAGTTCTTCAGTGAAATTATTCGTGAAAATGGAACATTTTTTTTATGTATTCAATGAAATTATAATACTCCAACAAAAAAAGTTTTTCACCTTGCTAAAGCAATCTCGGTTTTTCAATCGCTAGTTACATGACATTCCGGTCGAAAAGTGTACTCAACCAATCAAAAACTTGTGAACCCACTCAGAACACGTTCGGCATAATTTTTGCGGTCGGTTGCTAGTTACATGACTCAAACCGAACCGAAAATTGTACTCAGTACGTGTTGAGTATGTCATGTAACTTCCATATGTAACAAACGTGTCTAACTTGCTAAACATTAAAATATTTTGATGATTAAGAATTGATATTAATCATCAAAAAATTGGTTATTAACTAACAATTAAGTGTGACGCACAGGCCAGTTAACGATGATTAGCCTTAATTGAGAGTTAAAGAGCGCTGTCTGTCCAATTGCCGTCTGGGTTTGGGACATTTGGTGGCGCGCCACTTTCTTGTTGTATATCGAACGCGGGGCTCGCTGCCTCCTCCTCGTGCATCCTCCAAACTACCCTTAACCTATCATATCCTTTTTCTATCTTCGAGCTAACCGTACTACTAGAAATTGCACCATGGCATAAACGACATGAATGACTGATAGTATAAAGACCTAAGCTTAGACTCTTCCACATAAAAAAAGGTCAGTCGAGTAATGTGGAAAAAATAGTCACCTTATTGCAGGAGGTCTAATTGAAACTGGAAGTCGGCTGATATCCGGAGATCACGGCTAGCAATGCGTCTCCTGACACACATCTATACAAGAGGCAGCATCAGAATAGTGTGACTCTATTCCACATAGGGCAGTAGACCATATATTATTGTTCCCCCTCCAACTCCCTGTGGTAGGTCAATGCTAGGTTGACAAGTTGTCCATTACACACCATTCTTTAGCCACCCTCTATTGTTAATGAGCTCTCACCAACAAAATCAAGTCATTATTAAATCATTCCATAAATCCAAAAGACATTTAAGACACTCACTTTGACCAACTTAGATATATCTCCTATCATTTCCCCCCACTTAAATTCCATCGCAGCATTTGGGGCCCTTCTCGAATTTATAGTTGAAGAGTCCATTGACCTAAAACACTGGACTTGGAAAAGATCGAGTTGTTTGTATTTCATTTATTATCAACAAAAGATTTTGTTATTTATTATATTCCTCTGGTGAATGATATCCTCGCTGTTTTTGACAGGTCTTGTGCCTCGTTATAAATAAATATATATATACACACCCGATGTGTATATAAATGTATATAGGTCGGCAAAAACCATAGAGAAATCTCTCTTCCGATAGGAAAGAAATTTAACCTTTATCGAAACTATTTCCGAAAACTTTAGATAACTTCCGAGTGGATTTATTTTCGCTTAGAGATTCACATTAAAATTTTATAGACAAATATTTTGCCAATATATCAGAAAAGTTTGTGTACATAAAACACCCTTTCGGGGCAATATTTTTCACTTTCTTAACAGCAATTTAGTTTTATGCTTAACTGCGCTCCTTTTATCGAGCGGCGTTTTATTGTAATAGAAAAAAGACGTCTTTAGTATTATCATTTAAGGGTCGCCTGCTATATTATTGATATTGATTTTTACATTTGTACATTTGTATACACACTCTCGCTCCTTAAATATTTTTTATTGGATAGGACATTCTCATGCTATTTCCCCCAACCCCTCCCTCCCTGCACCGACTCTACCACCACCCGAAAAAAATAATACGACAAAGTTTAATGCGTGAAGGCTACTAATACATGAAAAAAGCGTGTCCTGTGAAATTTGTCCTTCTTTTTTCATAGGTTGTGATGAGCTTTTAAAAAAAAGGACTTGAGAGAGAAGCCTTTACTGAAGTTGGATAGTAGATAATAATATGAAGGACTCGCTCGCTGTATACACATAGAGGATAAAAAGTTTAAATAAAATAAAAAGGTAACGGGGGGGGGGGGGATTTTTCGTTTCGTTTTAATTTAAGGTTGACTAAGATATTTTTGCCTTAATTAAATTAGAAAAAAAAGTTTCGCCTCCTGGAAAAGCTTCATTATCTCTGGAGTATATGTATGTTGTGCCCTGGAACTCTCTTCGCTCTTTTCTTTTCAAGGCCCTTTTGTAATTAATAAAAACTTAATTAAGTAGCGGATGTCTGAAGGTGAGTTTAATTTTCTTTATAATGTCATTAAAAAACACAAATTTTTTTTTGGCCTCTTGTTGGGTTAATAAACAAATTCAAAAAAAAGAAAATGTGTAATGAGATATGCAATTTGATCTAGTTGGTTATATCTGTGTCATTAATTACGAGGATGAAGATTTTTGGGGTTTAGAGAGTAATTATTCGTGACAGCACAATGTATAGTAGCAGTAATCAACGTTTGATTGATAATTTTTTTTATAATTTGACTGATATTAATGTCTGGCTTGATATGCTTTCTACACTCTGTGTTGGCCAACAAACGCGTAGATGGTTTTTTAATTGGACACAAACTAATTCGAATTTATTGGGCTTTTTGATTTCTAATGTTAGTATATGACTCATGGTAATTATATTTTTAATAGTTCTAAGCTTGAGAATCCATTAATTCATACCTGGGCAACACGCCAACCTTCGTATTCCCAAGCACGGAGATTTCCCAAGGTTGGAAGGAAGTGTTGGACATCAGCCTGTCTACGGACACGGAAACGTTCAAAGTAGAAAACTGTAGGGTACCAGATCATAAGTGTCTTTCGGATCACCTGTGGATAGGCTTCAGGGTAAACTTACGGGTTGAAGCTCCTCAATCGCACAGAAACCCAAGAAGTATTGACTGAAAAAAGTTTGATCAGGTCTTGAGCGTGAAACTCAGCGACCTCAGGAAATGATAGATTTTATAGAGAAAATCGAAGAAAGGGTCAGCAACGCTATCCACACGGCCGTCCACCTTTTACCGTGGTGGACTGATGATTTATGTAAACTCAGGAAGTTAGAAATCTTCAATAGTTGCTACAAACACGGTCGTTGGTTGCCTTGCAAAGACTGCCTAAAACCTCAGCCAAGAGAGATACATCGCAGGGGTATTGCCAATCTATCGAGAGTCTAGTGGCATCTGCCATAAGAACACTTCAGTCTGTCTTTTATAAAAAAAAGGAAGCGGAACGCGGAACTTGGACGGAATTGCAGGTGAAGTCTAGAGAGCTACTAATGAACACACACTTCCCGAATGCAAGGACGAAAATGAAGTCGAAGCATCAGGGAGTAGGCAGAGACACTAGCGAGGAGATTTGCGCTATTATTACAAAGGTAGAGGTTCTTTGAGCGATTAATTGCTTCTACCCCTTCAAAGCAGCCGGGACGGTCGGCATACTAGCAGTGATGTTGCTGAAATTACCTGAGTTAGTATTACCATGGCTGGTGGTCATGTTCAAGAGCTGCTTGTGGCTTAGATACGTCCCTATGACTTGGAAACAGGCGAGAGTCGTCTTTATTCCAAAGACAACAGGAAAAAGAGGTCACAAATCCGCGAAGGACTTTAGGCCAATTAACCTAACAACCTTTGCGCTTAAGACATTGAAAAGGGCCATTGACTCCCACATCCGCCAATCAGTAGATGTCCCTTTACTGTCCGCAGTTCAACGTGCTTATTTCAGAGGCAGGTCCACTGAGACAGCTTTGCACGGGGTGGTGGGAGCTGTCGAAAACCCTACACTATAAACAATATACCCCGGCATCCGTAAATCAAACTTCTTCAGGACGTTTCCGTTTCTTCACTCTCTTTTTGAAGATACCAGCGAAGTCGTTCCTTATTTATTATATGTGATAAAATTCGGCTTATGAATCACCCGTCTGGAACCGGCGTTATCAAGCTGGGAGTGTAACCAGGGGTTGAGAGGAAGCTTACTTGTCCGTCGGTCCTTCTCCTAATATTTTTTTTGTGATGGTCATATTTACTTATATTTGCGAATTTAAAGCATCGGCCGCAGTTCACGCCCGCACTCAATGCTATCCCTACCCAGACCAAAGGTCCACTCTGAAGGTCAATCTAGGGAAGGTCTGGTGATTGTGGCGACCATGCCCTCGGGTATGACCGTATTGTATATGTTGCTATGATCGTAAGGTTTTGATGTCTAGTCCCCGGATTTCCTCAGTCTAAGGCCACTACACGATGTCAGGTTTTTGATGTGATATTCCTGAACCCTGTTGCCTCTTTTGTTGCCGACATCTGGCTCCTTCTCAACTGTAATCTAAGTACTCTCATTCACGTCATCATTATATGGGGCCAGCCCACCAGAGCTTCGGTTGGTTACCAACCCGGTCCCCAACTAAATACTAACCACGTCCAATGCTGCTTGACCTCCGTAATCGAACGAGAACCGATCTATTGAGTAAGCTAGTGGCACCCTTTATGTTCACCAAGTTAATTGCTAGTTTTCTTCGTCTTATACACAATATCTTAAAGCTCCAATTTTGTTCCCTTAGGAGCTTATTGACAGGGCTCATATTTCGCTCAGCAGGGCTGCGAATTTTTCCATGATTTAAAAAATTTAATGCATAAAATGTAATCCCATAGGAGGTAACCACAAACTAAAACATGAGTCTGAAAAGATGATGATGTACTTTTACAAAAAACAAACCAGGAACTCCGAAGGTGACATATTGGAGATATCGGGTATCAAACTCTTGGTACTTGATGTAATCGGGCATTTCATATACTTAATGACCTAATAATATACGAGTTGTATAGACTTGGCATTTTCCCATAATCATATAAAGTTCAATTTTTAACGAGTCGGTGGCGTCAATTTGTTTTTGCCACTTTTATTATCATCATGTTTGTTTTTCACTCGGTAATATTCTCGAAATAAAACGCCACACTTAAACATAATTAATAGCCCGAATTTATGTGAGTTAAATGTAAATAAATAACATTTTTCGTTTTGTACACAAAAAGTTTCAAGAAATGATTGCACACGCTGTCATTGAGATGGGATGACAAAGTGTCTTTTAAAAATTGCACAGCCGTTGGCGCATGCTAATGACAATTGTCCACACAGGCAAGTGTCAGCGGTTGTGATCGAAACCGACGAAACCTGCACGGCGACAACAAATACGAAATAAATCCAGGTCGCAAAATAAATAACAAAAAAAATTCTTTGAATATTTTATTTATGTCCGAGAGAGAGACGTGTGGTTACGCTTTGTGTGTGTAATCAACTATGTCGTAGCGTATCTCTAGATAATCTGAACCAATTGTAAAAAAAAAATTCGGTCGGTTTTTTTGGTCTAAAGTCCGCAATCAACCGACAAAAAAATTTAATCCGCATCGCTGTTAGTAATGCTAATCAATAATCGCCTTAACTTTTATCTCCTCGCCATTGACGATGGGGGATAATAAAAAAAAGTTGTCCAAGTCTCTCCCAAACAGTTCCGATTGCATGGGCGGATATTGTCGTGCGGCACTAAAATTATTTTGATGTTTCACATTGCTTCATAGTGACAATAATAATAATAAGAAGAGGAAGGAACGAAGAAACAATTTTAAAAACCAGCGCGCAATGAGAGACTTAAGTCAAAGAGTGTGACTAAGTTGTCTCAAGATTCCGCATGTAGAATTTTAATTTTATCGGCGCCTCCTTTGACGCGTGAGGTCGGGAAGCAGCCACTTGAGAGCGATTTGAATTCTAATTTAAAGCCAGCGAGTTCAATGCATGCTTGATGAGAAAATTTAAGATTTTCTGTTTTTTTTTGGTTCATTTGGGTCTTATTTCACACATTCGGAATTTCATTCCCAGCAATATATTAAGAAGAGCTCTCGAAAAATGAATGTGTTTATTAAGCAGGACGCCGCAGAAATTTCGTAATACGGACACTTTATAATATCAATTTAATATTAATTAATAAATTAAATTGCGTAACGATTTATTATGAGCACGTATAAGTATAATAGAAGAGTAAAAATAAGAACTTTACCAACAATAGCGTTATATAATAGAAGTACATATGTAGATGGAATGAAAAAAGCCTCTACCTACACAGTGATGTAGAGGAACCAATTATAATATTGCCATGTATGAACACGGAAATGCAAATCAACAAAAGGTTTGTTCGACACATCCCAGGGAAAAGGCGTTGTACACATACTTCTCCATTGTATAGGGATAATGTTCCATAACAGCTGAAGGCTCGTAAACATCAACAGAGATTTTCAATATTTCGAATCAAGGATTACATTCAACTCGAATTCGTAATATTACCCGACTAACATTCGGAGCGGGGGCAGATGGGCCTCTATGAGGTTAGCCCCATTGCCTCATGTGGACCCCATGTGGATTAACCTATAGAACCCACAAGGGGCATTAATCGCGTTGCCCCATAAGGAATGCCTCATGTGGCCCTCATGAGGAAAATTGATTGCTGACAAATTTGAGAAAACTTTGTATTTTTAAACACGAGTGACGTTTTACTAAGCGGTCCCCCAACTTTTTACTAATCATGTCCAATGCTGCTCGACTTCCGTAATCGAACGAGAACCGGTATATTGAGTATGTTAATGATACCCTTCACTATCACCAACATAATTGCCTAAAACATGAAGCAAGCCAACAACAAAAATTAAAGCTTTGTATGAGTCAAACGAAAGCTTAAAGGTATAAAGCTTACCGAATACGTAAAGCAGATGTTGCCTCATATCGCCCTATACGAGGGACCATGGCACGAGGTTTTTTTGCGCAACGGAAGCCTGCGGGGACATTCCACGTGCACAAGCAAATCGCTGCGTGTGAACCTACCTTTAGGTAGACTGACGCCAAAACACAACCGCACTCTGTAGTCTATACTGCCTGTATGAGAGACCCTTGATAGTCGATGATCTTCTTTGTGCTCTGAGAAATCTGCATGACCCGCGGGACCATCAAAACCTGTCTCCCTAAACGAACAGACGTGTTGGATTTCGTGCCGCTATCTGTGGGAGAAAAATGCTTACCGCATGTCTTACCCTAGAAGTCCTAAACGGCAACTTTCACGTACAGTTTCTTTCTGATTTTAGGAAATAAGGTTTTTGAAGCGAATAGAAGTAGAAGAGGTTATTGGAGTCACCTTATTCGGTATGAGCTGACCATGTGTAAGTTTGTTAAGAGCCTGAATAACCTCTATGATAGGGCAAAGAGCTTGCGCCTAGATTTAGCTCAAGTCGAGGCGCATTCTTTTGGGAGGAAAGGTGTTATATTGTCGGATCCAGTTGATTTGTTGGCAGCCCGCTCCTTGAAGCACCAATATATGTACTTCGCGTCTTTTTAAATGTCCAATTACATATAAATCATCTATGGTGAAATATTTGTAAGAATACAAACTTGTTTTAGACTATTTGGATAGATCGAGACACAAAATAAATGTGTCGATTGCAAAGTGTTAATTTTCATGTGATAAATTCACTGTTTGACAAGCCAATAATAGCCTAATCATAATCAAAAACCGTTACATTAACTTAAATGTTTATTAGTGTGAATTTTGTAAGATTTGTCCTCGAGGAAGTTCATTAATTTGCGAATAAATAAAAAGTCCTCCACGTCGTTATTTATTTGTATCTTAAAAAAAACAAGAAAGAAAAACACATTTTTTTTATTCGCATTTAAAATAAAATACACCCGAAATTATGAGGTGGAAAATCAGCTTAAATTAGTGCCCAATAAAAAACGAGTTATTACAAAGTTATAGGCCCTTGGAATACTTTTCCTAATGTGAAGCTTTAACTGTACCTTGAACACCTTACCTTTCACAGCTATGAAATAATTTATTCATAATTTGCCCCAAAAAAAAAACAAAACAAAATAAGTTCTTCATTTCGGCAGTCCAGTTTACAGCCATCCCAATCTCTTCAAAGATTATGTTTACATAGAGAAGAGGCAAAGAAGAAAAAAAACTTTATAACATGAGCCAATTAAAGCTGTTCGCAGCTCGTAGAAGTTCCAAGGAAAGTTTTTTCCGGGAGTTTTTCTAATGATTAACGCGCGCCCCGTGTTTTTCCTCCTCGATGCCCAAGAAATCGGACCTTTTGAACAGCAGGTGTTGAGGCTCACTTTCATAGGGTTCGTTAAAATGAAAAAAAAAAAAAAAAACGAAAAGAAAAGAAAATAATAAATAAAAAAATAAAAAAAAGGGGAACTTGAGTACCCAATGGCGCACGTACACACACGCCACCTCTTAATTTCCTCAATCGTTTTCATCTTGTTAAGTGGCCCTCAAGTTGCCAGCGTTCGTTTTTCGGTTTTAATTCCTCTCAAATGGATTTTAATTGAAAAGTTTCCAAGCGGCCGCCTCTTATCAAATCGAGCCGCGTCTTCGCCTCCGAATTAGCAGGCCAGAATCTGGCTATTCGGGTGATATGCTAATGTTCTCGCTGATTTAGGGCCAACTAATCGCCGAAGATCAAGGGATTTCCCACCGGGCCGTGTGTGGGATAGAGGGAAATCACGGATTCCACACATTTTTTTTATTTATTTCACAAAACGCATTAACCCAATGGTTTTACATGGCATTCGACCATATGGACCGATGATTTTGAAGGTGGCGTGAATATATTTTTTTTCTTTTTTTGAGTTTTTTGGAGGTTAGCCCGTTAGCCGATCTGAGCCCTGGGCATCCGTCCTTTTTCTCAAAGGCAATTCTTTTTTTATTACGCTTTTATTAGCTTCACCTGTAACTAATTATGTTCACAAATCCTACAACTCCATTTTAATCTACATACTTCTACCTAACCAATTAAGTTCAAATAGTTCGCGTGGGACAATGCCTACAACTTGACAATTGAAAAAATCAAGATGGCGGTTGAATTTGACAGTTGTCTGGAGGGATCTGGAGGGTTTTAAAGTCACAAATAATAAATTTGTTGTCAAAAAATTAGGAACTCCTGATGGCGCCGCAAAACATGGCGGACAAATTTGGCTATTGTAGCCCGATTCTAGTGAAAATCGGTATCTGTGTTAAAATAGGTGTAGGGATATATCCCACGTTAAATCCACGGTATATCCCACGGTAAATACACGGTATATCCCACGGCCTAAAGGAGCATACCGTGTATCCACGTTAAATCCACGGTATATCCCACGGTAAATCCACGGTATATCCACGGTATATCCCACGGTCTAAAGGAGCATACCGTGTATCCACGTTAAATCCACGGTATATCCCACGTTAAATCCACGGTATATCCCACGGTATATCCACGGTATATCCCACAGTCTAAAGGAGCATACAGTGTATCCACGTTAAATCCACGGTATATCCCACGTTAAATCCACGGTATATCCCACGGTAAATACACGGTATATCCCACGGCCTAAAGGAGCATACCGTGTATCCACGTTAAATCCACGGTATATCCCACGGTAAATCCACGGTATATCCCACGGTAAATCCACGGTATATCCACGGTATATCCCACGGTCTAAAGGAGCATACCGTGTATCCACGTTAAATCCACGGTATATCCCACGTTAAATCCACGGTATATCCACGGTATATCCCACGGTAAATCCACGGTAAATCCACGGTATATCCCACGGTCTAAAGGAGCATACCGTGTATCCACGTTAAATCCACGGTATATCCCACGGTATATCCACGGTATATCCCACGGTAAATCCACGGTATATCCACGGTATATCCCACGGTCTAAAGGAGCATACCGTGTATCCACTTTAAATCCACGGTATATCCCACGTTAAATCCACGGTAAATCCACGGTATATCCCACGTTAAATCCACGGTATATCCCACGGTAAATCCACGGTATATCCACGGTATATCCCACGGTCTAAAGGAGCATACCGTGTATCCACGTTAAATCCACGGTATATCCCACGGTATATCCATGGTATATCCCACGGTAAATCCACGGTATATCCACGGTATATCCCACGGTCTAAAGGAGCATACCGTGTATCCACGTTAAATCCACGGTATATCCCACGTTAAATCCACGGTATATCCCACGGTAAATCCACGGTAAATCCACGGTATATCCCACGGTCTAAAGGAGCATACCGTGTATCCACGTTAAATCCACGGTATATCCCACGTTAAATCCACGGTATATCCCACGGTATATCCACGGTATATCCCACGGTAAATCCACGGTATATCCCACGGTCTAAAGGAGCATACCGTGTATCCACGTTAAATCCACGGTATATCCCACGGTATATCCACGGTATATCCCACGGTAAATCCACGGTAAATCCACGGTATATCCCACGGTCTAAAGGAGCATACCGTGTATCCACGTTAAATCCACGGTATATCCCACGGTATATCCACGGTATATCCCACGGTAAATCCACGGTATATCCACGGTATATCCCACGGTCTAAAGGAGCATACCGTGTATCCACGTTAAATCCACGGTATATCCCACGTTAAATCCACGGTATATCCCACGTTAAATCCACGGTATATCCCACGGCCTAAAGGAGCATACCGTGTATCCACGTTAAATCCACGGTATATCCCACGTTAAATCCACGGTATATCCCACGTTAAATCCACGGTATATCCCACGGTAAATCCACGGTATATCCCACGGTCTAAAGGAGCATACCGTGTATCCACGTTAAATCCACGGTATATCCCACGTTAAATCCACGGTATATCCACGGTATATCCCACGGTAAATCCACGGTATATCCCACGGTCTAAAGGAGCATACCGTGTATCCACGTTAAATCCACGGTATATCCCACGTTAAATCCACGGTATATCCCACGGTAAATCCACGGTATATCCCACGGCCTAAAGGAGCATACCGTGTATCCACGTTAAATCCACGGTATATCCCACGGTAAATCCACGGTATATCCCACGGTCTAAAGGAGCATACCGTGTATCCACGTTAAATCCACGGTATATCCCACGTTAAATCCACGGTATATCCCACGTTAAATCCACGGTATATCCCACGGTAAATCCACGGTATATTCCACGGTCTAAAGGAGCATACCGTGTATCCACGTTAAATCCACGGTATATCCCAGGTTAAATCCACGGTATATCCCACGTTAAATCCACGGTATATCTCACGTTAAATCCACGGTATATCCCACGGTAAATCCACGGTATATCCCACGGTCTAAAGGAGCATACCGTGTATCCACGTTAAATCCACGGTATATCCCACGTTAAATCCACGGTATATCCCACGTTAAATCCACGGTATATCCCACGGTAAATCCACGGTATATTCCACGGTCTAAAGGAGCATACCGTGTATCCACGTTAAATCCACGGTATATCCCACGTTAAATCCACGGTATATCCCACGTTAAATCCACGGTATATCTCACGTTAAATCCACGGTATATCCCACGGTAAATCCACGGTATATCCCACGGTCTAAAGGAGCATACCGTGTATCCACGTTAAATCCACGGTATATCCCAGGTTAAATCCACGGTATATCCCACGTTAAATCCACGGTATATCTCACGTTAAATCCACGGTATATCCCACGGTAAATCCACGGTATATCCCACGGTCTAAAGGAGCATACCGTGTATCCACGTTAAATCCACGGTATATCCCACGTTAAATCCACGGTATATCCCACGTTAAATCCACGGTATATCCCACGGTAAATCCACGGTATATTCCACGGTCTAAAGGAGCATACCGTGTATCCACGTTAAATCCACGGTATATCCCACGTTAAATCCACGGTATATCCCACGTTAAATCCACGGTATATCTCACGTTAAATCCACGGTATATCCCACGGTAAATCCACGGTATATCCCACGGTCTAAAGGAGCATACCGTGTATCCACGTTAAATCCACGGTATATCCCACGTTAAATCCACGGTATATCCCACGTTAAATCCACGGTATATCCCACGTTAAATCCACGGTATATCCCACGTTAAATCCACGGTATATCTCACGGTAAATCCACGGTATATCCCACGGCCTAAAGGAGCATACCGTGTATCCACGTTAAATCCACGGTATATCCCACGTTAAATCCACGGTATATCCCACGGTAAATCCACGGTATATCCCACGGTCTAAAGGAGCATACCGTGTATCCACGTTAAATCCACGGTATATCCCACGTTAAATCCACGGTAAATCCCACGTTAAATCCACGGTATATCCCACGGTAAATCCACGGTATATTCCACGGTCTAAAGGAGCATACCGTGTATCCACGTTAAATCCACGGTATATCCCACGTTAAATCCACGGTATATCCCACGTTAAATCCACGGTATATCCCACGGTAAATCCACGGTATATCCCACGGTCTAAAGGAGCATACCGTGTATCCACGTTAAATCCACGGTATATCCCACGTTAAATCCACGGTATATCCCACGTTAAATCCACGGTATATCCCACGGTAAATCCACGGTATATTCCACGGTCTAAAGGAGCATACCGTGTATCCACGTTAAATCCACGGTATATCCCAGGTTAAATCCACGGTATATCCCACGTTAAATCCACGGTATATCTCACGTTAAATCCACGGTATATCCCACGGTAAATCCACGGTATATCCCACGGTCTAAAGGAGCATACCGTGTATCCACGTTAAATCCACGGTATATCCCACGTTAAATCCACGGTATATCCCACGTTAAATCCACGGTATATCCCACGTTAAATCCACGGTATATCCCACGGTAAATCCACGGTATATCCCACGGCCTAAAGGAGCATACCGTGTATCCACGTTAAATCCACGGTATATCCCACGGTAAATCCACGGTATATCCCACGGTCTAAAGGAGCATACCGTGTATCCACGTTAAATCCACGGTATATCCCACGTTAAATCCACGGTATATCCCACGTTAAATCCACGGTATATCTCACGGTAAATCCACGGTATATCCCACGGCCTAAAGGAGCATACCGTGTATCCACGTTAAATCCACGGTATATCCCACGGTAAATCCACGGTATATCCCACGGTCTAAAGGAGCATACCGTGTATCCACGTTAAATCCACGGTATATCCCACGTTAAATCCACGGTATATCCCACGTTAAATCCACGGTATATCCCACGGTAAATCCACGGTATATCCCACGGTCTAAAGGAGCATACCGTGTATCCACGTTAAATCCACGGTATATCCCACGTTAAATCCACGGTATATCCCACGTTAAATCCACGGTATATCCCACGGTAAATCCACGGTATATCCCACGGTCTAAAGGAGCATACCGTGTATCCACGTTAAATCCACGGTATATCCCACGTTAAATCCACTGTATATCCCACGGTATATCCCACGTTAAATCCACGGTATATCTCACGGTAAATCCACGGTATATCCCACGGCCTAAAGGAGCATACCGTGTATCCACGTTAAATCCACGGTATATCCCACGTTAAATCCACGGTATATCCCACGGTAAATCCACGGTATATCCCACGTTAAATCCACGGTATATCTCACGGTAAATCCACGGTATATCCCACGGCCTAAAGGAGCATACCGTGTATCCACGTTAAATCCACGGTATATCCCACGGTAAATCCACGGTATATCCCACGGTCTAAAGGAGCATACCGTGTATCCACGTTAAATCCACGGTATATCCCACGGTAAATCCACGGTATATCCCACGGTCTAAAGGAGCATACCGTGTATCCACGTTAAATCCACGGTATATCCCACGTTAAATCCACGGTATATCCCACGTTAAATCCACGGTATATCTCACGGTAAATCCACGGTATATCCCACGGCCTAAAGGAGCATACCGTGTATCCACGTTAAATCCACGGTATATCCCACGGTAAATCCACGGTATATCCCACGGTCTAAAGGAGCATACCGTGTATCCACGTTAAATCCACGGTATATCCCACGGTAAATCCACGGTATATCCCACGGTCTAAAGGAGCATACCGTGTATCCACGTTAAATCCACGGTATATCCCACGTTAAATCCACGGTATATCCTACGTTAAATCCACGGTATATCTCACGGTAAATCCACGGTATATCCCACGGCCTAAAGGAGCATACCGTGTATCCACGTTAAATCCACGGTATATCCCACGTTAAATCCACGGTATATCCCACGGTAAATCCACGGTATATCCCACGGTCTAAAGGAGCATACCGTGTATCCACGTTAAATCCACGGTATATCCCACGTTAAATCCACGGTATATCCCACGTTAAATCCACGGTATATCCCACGGTAAATCCACGGTATATCCCACGGTCTAAAGGAGCATACCGTGTAGCCACGTTAAATCCACGGTATCTCCCACGTTAAATCCACGGTATATCTCACGGTAAATCCACGGTATATCCCACGGCCTAAAGGAGCATACCGTGTATCCACGTTAAATCCACGGTATATCCCACGTTAAATCCACGGTATATCCCACGGTAAATCCACGGTATATCCCACGGTCTAAAGGAGCATACCGTGTATCCACGTTAAATCCACGGTATATCCCACGTTAAATCCACGGTATATCTCACGGTAAATCCACGGTATATCCCACGGCCTAAAGGAGCATACCGTGTATCCACGTTAAATCCACGGTATATCCCACGGTAAATCCACGGTATATCCCACGGTCTAAAGGAGCATACCGTGTATCCACGTTAAATCCACGGTATATCCCACGTTAAATCCACGGTATATCCCACGTTAAATCCACGGTATATCCCACGGTAAATCCACGGTATATCCCACGGTCTAAAGGAGCATACCGTGTATCCACGTTAAATCCACGGTATATCCCACGTTAAATCCACGGTATATCCCACGTTAAATCCACGGTATATCCCACGTTAAATCCACGGTATATCTCACGGTAAATCCACGGTATATCTCACGGCCTAAAGGAGCATACCGTGTATCCACGTTAAATCCACGGTATATCCCTCGTTAAATCCACGGTATATCCCACGTTAAATCCACGGTATATCCCACGGTAAATCCACGGTATATCCCACGGTCTAAAGGAGCATACCGTGTATCCACGTTAAATCCACGGTATATCCCACGTTAAATCCACGGTATATCCCACGTTAAATCCACGGTATATCCCACGGTAAATCCACGGTATATCCCACGGTCTAAAGGAGCATACCGTGTATCCACGTTAAATCCACGGTATATCCCACGTTAAATCCACGGTATATCCCACGTTAAATCCACGGTATATCCCACGTTAAATCCACGGTATATCTCACAGTAAATCCACGGTATATCCCACGGCCTAAAGGAGCATACCGTGTATCCACGTTAAATCCACGGTATATCCCACGGTAAATCCACGGTATATCCCACGGTCTAAAGGAGCATACCGTGTATCCACGTTAAATCCACGGTATATCCCACGTTAAATCCACGGTATATCCCACGTTAAATCCACGGTATATCTCACGGTAAATCCACGGTATATCCCACGGCCTAAAGGAGCATACCGTGTATCCACGTTAAATCCACGGTATATCCCACGTTAAATCCACGGTATATCCCACGGTAAATCCACGGTATATCCCACGGTCTAAAGGAGCATACCGTGTATCCACGTTAAATCCACGGTATATCCCACGTTAAATCCACGGTATATCCCACGTTAAATCCACGGTATATCCCACGGTAAATCCACGGTATATTCCACGGTCTAAAGGAGCATACCGTGTATCCACGTTAAATCCACGGTATATCCCACGTTAAATCCACGGTATATCCCACGTTAAATCCACGGTATATCTCACGGTAAATCCACGGTATATCCCACGGCCTAAAGGAGCATACCGTGTATCCACGTTAAATCCACGGTATATCCCACGGTAAATCCACGGTATATCCCAGGGTCTAAAGGAGCATACCGTGTATCCACGTTAAATCCACGGTATATCCCACGTTAAATCCACGGTATATCCCACGTTAAATCCACGGTATATCTCACGGTAAATCCACGGTATATCCCACGGCCTAAAGGAGCATACCGTGTATCCACGTTAAATCCACGGTATATCCCACGGTAAATCCACGGTATATCCCACGGTCTAAAGGAGCATACCGTTTGTCCACGTTAAATCCACGGTATATCCCACGTTAAATCCACGGTATATCCCACGGTATATCCCACGGTAAATCCACGGTATATCCCACGGTCTAAAGGAGCATACCGTGTATCCACGTTAAATCCACGGTATATCCCACGTTAAATCCACGGTATATCCCACGTTAAATCCACGGTATATCCCACGGTAAATCCACGGTATATCCCACGGTCTAAAGGAGCATACCGTGTATCCACGTTAAATCCACGGTATATCCCACGTTAAATCCACGGTATATCCCACGTTAAATCCACGGTATATCTCACGGTAAATCCACGGTATATCTCACGGCCTAAAGGAGCATACCGTGTATCCACGTTAAATCCACGGTATATCCCACGTTAAATCCACGGTATATCCCACGTTAAATCCACGGTATATCCCACGGTAAATCCACGGTATATCCCACGGTCTAAAGGAGCATACTGTGTATCCACGTTAAATCCACGGTATATTCCACGTTAAATCCACGGTATATCCCACGGTAAATCCACGGTATATCCCACGGTCTAAATGAGCATACCGTGTATCCACGTTAAATCCACGGTATATCCCACGTTAAATCCACGGTATATCCCACGTTAAATCCACGGTATATCCCACGTTAAATCCACGGTATATCCCACGTTAAATCCACGGTATATCTCACGGTAAATCCACGGTATATCCCACGGCCTAAAGGAGCATACCGTGTATCCACGTTAAATCCACGGTATATCCCACGGTAAATCCACGGTATATCCCACGGTCTAAAGGAGCATACCGTGTATCCACGTTAAATCCACGGTATATCCCACGTTAAATCCACGGTATATCCCACGTTAAATCCACGGTATATCTCACGGTAAATCCACGGTATATCCCACGGCCTAAAGGAGCATACCGTGTATCCACGTTAAATCCACGGTATATCCCACGGTAAATCCACGGTATATCCCACGGTCTAAAGGAGCATACCGTGTATCCACGTTAAATCCACGGTATATCCCACGTTAAATCCACGGTATATCCCACGTTAAATCCACGGTATATCCCACGTTAAATCCACGGTATATCTCACGGTAAATCCACGGTATATCCCACGGCCTAAAGGAGCATACCGTGTATCCACGTTAAATCCACGGTATATCCCACGGTAAATCCACGGTATATCCCACGGTCTAAAGGAGCATACCGTGTATCCACGTTAAATCCACGGTATATCCCACGTTAAATCCACGGTATATCCCACGTTAAATCCACGGTATATCTCACGGTAAATCCACGGTATATCCCACGGCCTAAAGGAGCATACCGTGTATCCACGTTAAATCCACGGTATATCCCACGGTAAATCCACGGTATATCCCACGGTCTAAAGGAGCATACCGTGTATCCACGTTAAATCCACGGTATATCCCACGTTAAATCCACGGTATATCCCACGTTAAATCCACGGTATATCCCACGGTATATCCCACGGTCTAAAGGAGCATACCGTGTATCCACGGTATATCCCACGTTAAATCCACGGTATATCCCACGTTAAATCCACGGTATATCCCACGGTAAATCCACGGTATATCCCACGGTCTAAAGGAGCATACCGTGTATCCACGTTAAATCCACGGTATATCCCACGTTAAATCCACGGTATATCCCACGTTATATCCACGGTATATCCCACGTTAAATCCACGGTATATCCCACGTTAAATCCACGGTATATCTCACGGTAAATCCACGGTATATCCCACGGCCTAAAGGAGCATACCGTGTATCCACGTTAAATCCACGGTATATCCCACGGTCTAAAGGAGCATACCGTGTATCCACGTTAAATCCACGGTATATCCCACGTTAAATCCACGGTATATCTCACGGTAAATCCACGGTATATCCCACGGCCTAAAGGAGCATACCGTGTATCCACGTTAAATCCACGGTATATCCCACGTTAAATCCACGGTATATCCCACGTTAAATCCACGGTATATCCCACGGTAAATCCACGGTATATCCCACGGTCTAAAGGAGCATACCGTGTATCCACGTTAAATCCACGGTATATCGCACGTTAAATCCACGGTATATCTCACGGTAAATCCACGGTATATCCCACGGCCTAAAGGAGCATACCGTGTATCCACGTTAAATCCACGGTATATACCACGTTAAATCCACGGTATATCCCACGGTCTAAAGGAGCATACCGTGTATCCACGTTAAATCCACGGTATATCCCACGGTATATCCACGGTATATCCCACGGTAAATCCACGGTATATCCCACGGTCTAAAGGAGCATACCGTGTATCCACGTTAAATCCACGGTATGTCCCACGGTAAATCCACGGTATATCCCACGGTCTAAAGGAGCATACCGTGTATCCACGTTAAATCCACGGTATATCCCACGGTATATCCCACGGTAAATCCACGGTATATCCCACGGTCTAAAGGAGCATACCGTGTATCCACGTTAAATCCACGGTACGTCCCACGGTAAATCCACGGTATATCCCACGGTCTAAAGGAGCATACCGTGTATCCACGTTAAATCCACGGTATGTCCCACGGTAAATCCACGGTATATCCCACGGTCTAAAGGGGCATACCGTGTATCCACGTTAAATCCACGGTATATCCCACGGTATATCCACGGTATATCCCACGGTAAATCCACGGTATATCCCACGGTCTAAAGGAGCATACCGTGTATCCACGTTAAATCCACGGTATGTCCCACGGTAAATCCACGGTATATCCCACGGTCTAAAGGAGCATACCGTGTATCCACGTTAAATCCACGGTATATCCCACGTTAAATCCACGGTATATCCCACGTTAAATCCACGGTATATCTCACGGTAAATCCACGGTATATCCCACGGCCTAAAGGAGCATACCGTGTATCCACGTTAAATCCACGGTATATCCCACGTTAAATCCACGGTATATCCCACGTTAAATCCACGGTATATCTCACGGTAAATCCACGGTATATCCCACGGCCTAAAGGAGCATACCGTGTATCCACGTTAAATCCACGGTATATCCCACGGTAAATCCACGGTATATCCCACGGTCTAAAGGAGCATACCGTGTATCCACGTTAAATCCACGGTATATCCCACGTTAAATCCACGGTATATCCCACGTTAAATCCACGGTATATCTCACGGTAAATCCACGGTATATCCCACGGCCTAAAGGAGCATACCGTGTATCCACGTTAAATCCACGGTATATCCCACGTTAAATCCACGGTATATCCCACGTTAAATCCACGGTATATCCCACGGTAAATCCACGGTATATCCCACGGTCTAAAGGAGCATACCGTGTATCCACGTTAAATCCACGGTATATCCCACGTTAAATCCACGGTATATCCCACGTTAAATCCACGGTATATCCCACGGTAAATCCACGGTATATCCCACGGTCTAAAGGAGCATACCGTGTATCCACGTTAAATCCACGGTATATCCCACGTTAAATCCACGGTATATCCCACGTTAAATCCACGGTATATCTCACGGTAAATCCACGGTATATCCCACGGCCTAAAGGAGCATACCGTGTATCCACGTTAAATCCACGGTATATCCCACGGTCTAAAGGAGCATACCGTGTATCCACGTTAAATCCACGGTATATCCCACGGTATATCCACGGTATATCCCACGGTAAATCCACGGTATATCATGACTGGAGGAGACCCAATTAGCCTTTTGGCGCGCGATTTTTATTTCACGAACTTGTGTTTCTTAAAGTTCGATGATTGTTTGGTGGACTGTAGCTGATGACTAAAACCATACTGTGGATTTTAGGAAGCTTATCACTGATCTCCAGTCTGGAGATCTCTTTTAAGTTTTCCAGAATGTAACTGCTTAGTATGCGCTACCTGGTTTTATCTAAATCCGGGCATTCCCGAATCAAAATAAAAAATGACCTTACAACGGGCGAACGCCGGCCGGGATTGAAACATAGTCCTCGGTCATGTGACGGGCATCAGAAGGTTGCTTTCAGGACTGTTAATTATATAAAAAATACTTGGCCAGAGTTTGTAAGGCAAGGCATCTCAAGTCTGACCCACTCGTCAACTCTGGTGTTTCTCATATTGGGGACGTTTTTGTTTGCTGTTCGGCGACTGCTCCAGCTCAGAAAAAATTACAAGGGTGATGATACGCGGCGTAGTGCATAGACTTAATTCGCCCACAAACTCCCCCAGATTCCCCCTTCCTCCCTTGTAATTTTTTCTGAGCTGGAGCAGTCGCCGAATAGACCTATTATTATTTAATAGCAGGCAAATAAATTCAAATTACCTTCAACACTTTGACTGAAGCTGAAAACAAAATTCTAAGCCAACACTCACTTTTGACGCTGTGTGCATATTTGGAAAGGACTACTTTACGAATATATAACTATAAAAGATTAAATCATAATAAAACTAACTTTCGCCTTACAAAAAATTGTGAAATAAAAAGACGAAAGTGAATCATGCGTCAACAATTCCAACCTACCGCAGTGCGATATCATCACTGCTGATAATCTTTCAAGTATTTTTCTTCTTCGAATTACTCCACTGAAAACGAAACCGAATCCGCGCTGCCCCCTCTATTAATTCACATTTCAGGAATTCCGCGCCCCCGATAAGATAAGTGCAATTAACAGAGCAGATAATAAAACCTTTATGCATTTCCGAGGCGTAAGAAGAGCTACAAGCCTGAATACATATATTTACAGAGCGCCTGGGTTGCCTAAAGAGCGGACGGGATTTTCACACAATGTTCGGCGGCTCGTGCCTAGGTGTCAAGCCATCCGCAGATGTGACAAGCGCGAGGCCTGCTGACTTCTAATAGGGGGATCATGACATCAACGGTGGATTTCATTAAAAATTCACTTGAGCCACTTGACAATGTCGGCACAGGAATTGCACACGATAAGGTAGAAATAACAGCACGTGGGATTAGAATTCAGTTCCCGTTTAGTTCCTCGACGCACCCGTCGTCACTCCCCTCACCATGTTCGGTTGTAAAGTAACTATAGAGCTCCTTTTCTTCTAGGACAGGAAGGAAGTGGATTTTCTCTCTTGGTCCAATGGTGCACAGCACTCCACTCTTCCTTAGTCCACTAACTTCGTTTTTCTTCATGAGTTTTAATTTATTTTCATAATACATATATATACGACGCTATGCTGACGTGAGCACAACATACCGAACGCATATCAGCGCAGCAGACTGGAGGGCGGGCAGATTGTAAATTTAAATCGATCGCAAGAGGTCAAGTGGGTTACTCGAGGGCCTCATTTAAAACTGTCTCAAAGTTTCAAGCAAGCCAGTTGAGAAGTGGAGATAAGAGGCGACACTCTGTTTGGCAATTATGATCGAATCCTCTGCATGCCGTTGCTGGAGGTTTCGAAATGTCTGGTTAAAGGCCAAATGATGCAATGGCGAGTGGTGGTGGCTCTGGCAGTGATGGTTTCTTGGCTCTGGTGAGGTTTTTGTGACATTAGTGTGAATTATTGGGCTTTTTGTTATAATCTAAATTTAGTTGCAGAGATTCCATGTTTTTTGCTTTATTTGCTTAAAGTTTATCAATGAGAACAAAACCAGAAATCAAAAATAGCATGCAAAATGCTCGTATGAGAAGCGTACTCTAGAAATATAAGTAGTTGTACTTGATAATTTAATTCTTCTAGTAGAAAGGATGCTTCCGTCATTCAAGTGATTACTTGAATCAGCCTGATCAAACATAAAATGACTCTCGTCATGTCTTCGGTCGACCAATGGGTGGAGTGCACTTAACCTCTTTATGTGAAAAGAGTCAAGCTTGTGAATGACTCTTTGTACTACCAACGGGGCTCGGGTGTGATTCGTGGAGCTACCGAACTCCTCTCGGCAGTCCTTGCCTTGGCCTTCTGGTGGGTCCAGAAACTTAGGGCAGAGTAATGGCTGCTCCATAAAAATCCAATGAGTATGGTAGGAAGGAGAATGTCTATCCTGTCTATCCGTATCATGATAAGGCATTAGTAGATCGTTTTGCTAGCCATAAAACATATCTACGTACGTTGGCGTAGTTGGGCGCACATCGGCGTAGATGCTGCTACGCCACATCGGCGTACGTACTCCAATGATAATGAAACGCACCTTATATCCTGTATTCTGTAACTAGTGAATGACCCTGTATATTTGTTGTTAAATGTGGCTTTGGAAACGAAATACTCAACGTCGTGTTGTTGTTCTCCTCTCTTTTCCATTTTTCATTCAACTTATAAGGAATATTCTTTTCACATATAAAACATAACACTTGCATGGGCTTATCAAACGCCACTCGGAGATACTTTTCGCCTTTTTCTGAAAGAAAATTTTCTTTCAAACAACAACAAATTTGATTACAACTAATAGATAAAACACAACTTCTACGACGTCATTGTTATATCCGTTCAATCTGTCCGTTACATAATCTCTCAACCCTAAGATAATAATTTCGTTACTAAGGGATGAAAAGCTCTCTACACCAACCGAAACACAATCATAATTAAATGCCTACGGGCTTACAAAACCTGCTCCTCAAATTTTATATCGCCAACGGTGTTGTCTAAAATTTAAGTGGAAATTTTGTACTTTATACATTTTTCTGTGTTGCTTAATGGTAGTGACTATAACTTGTGGGAAAATTGTGACGTAAATCGTAAGGTCGTAAACGTTTTCAAACAACATAATCCATAAATATGTTCATTTCGTATTAGTGTCAATTAATGTCCCAATTCCCCCCCAACCCGAAAACATTTTCTCTGACAAATAAGATAAAACGCCAAAACAAAAATCAATAATCAACTTTCACAGCCACAAAATTTCCGCCATCAGACGGGAAACTACGTGCTGTTAGTGTTCTGTTCACAATAACGTTTAATGCTCAAGATTCAGTCATTTCCATTCTATGGCTATAACCGCCCATTAGAAACGTTTTGTACAAGGGTTGAAATCCTCCGTCTAAGCCAATGATAATTCCGCTTAATTGGTCCCCGGTAATTTACAATTCCACATTTAATGATGCGTGTTTGGATTTTTCCGAGGCTTGAGCAAACATTCTCTCAAGTATCCTCGATAAAGGCAAATCGCAACAGTTAATTGCAAGGGTCATGCGGCAACGGCAGTCGCCCTTAACAGAGGGACAACAATAACCGAAATATAAGTGTGTGTTTTAGGGGGTTTCAAAACACTCCACTCTTATCAGCTCCCCCGTCTCTATGCATACGAAGGGGACGCGTACAAAGTAATTCTCCCTTATTTTTTTTTTTTTTTTTCAAAAAGCATCACTTACAGTGAACTTCTTCTGTTGACACACAAGGAGCACTCCACATCAGATGCTAAGAGGGTGACCCCATTTTTCATGCGTCTTATTGATTTTATAACTTTATAGAGGGGGTAACATGAAAGAAGGGTTTATTGGCCAAGAGGGAAGTGTTCAAAAGATATTGTGGAATAGTTAGAAAGAATGTGACATGACAATATTTCATAAAGGAGAAACTTTTCCTATAAAAATGCCTTTCAGGGAATTTTGCTTGCTGTGATTAGTATTTTTATTAAAGTAAAACTATCTTTTAATAAGACTGAAGAAATTTATGGGGAGTTTCATTATTTCACTGGAATTGATAGTTATGTCGATTCGTTTCAATTTAGAGTCAAGTATTTTCATATTAAGCCTCCTATGGCCTCCTATGTTACTCCACAATAATAAGATCGATGAGCGGTATCGCAATATATATGTCATGAAGCTCGATAGCTCTGGTGGGCAGAGCAACTAGTTCGTATGACTGAAGAGGGACCTGCTCGTAAAATGAGGTACGATAGAATCTGTGTGATGTGATAGCGAGGTAGATCAAACCTCCATTCAGAGCTTAGAGATGCCAAATTGGGTAACATCGGCTCGAAACTGGAATCGATGGAGGGAGCATTTCCGAGATCCAAGGACCGTATCGCGATTGGGGAACCGTTTGAGTAAGTGCACGTCAGAAGGTGTCACTTTCTACAACTCAAACGACTTGTCACGCCACACGACTCGACTTTCAGCACAGGGACCTTGATACTTTCTAATCTAAATAAAATATATTTTGCCTTTCCTCTTACGTTTCATTTACAAAAATCACTCGTTCACTGATCTTTCACGTAATATAACCGCTTCCAACTATACAAACCCAAACTCTTAAGTCCTGTCACCTAACATTGCTTAGTCTATTAAAAATAAAATCCATATTTCACCAATATTTTCCCGACATTAGGCGGTAATTTTGTTTACTCTATTTTTAGTTGCCATATACGAAATCTTTATCTCCCCCATTCCATCTCATAAATTACAATTACTGTGCCCATATTTTCAGTGTATATAGTTTCATTATTAGTTCATTAACATTGCTTTATTGTACACAATTACAAATATATGTACTTGGGGCTTTTTTTAAATGCCTTCTTCATTTCAAGGCTCCTAAATATTTGCTTTCATTAGTCTACACTATAATATTATATATAAATATCGATATAAAAGCCCTTCTGTGATAATAAAACAGAATAAAAGGAAATTTCAGCGTTGATCCTTTCCATTCTAGAAGGGAGCCTCGTGTCCTCTCTCTAGAATGCCTATTAGGAGTCCCTTTATTCTCATAGTGGACAGAACTCATTAGATTTTCATTAAATTCCAACCATAAGCTTTCAACAGAGTTGTTTGTTAATGGTTGGGAAATATAGAATAATAACTAGTAATGGTACAATTATTTTGAAATGAGAATGTAAATGATGATATTCAGGTGGTATTCAGGCAAGGTAATAATAATTTTATAGGTCTTTTATTGCATTTTATGATAGAGGCTTCCTTAATTTTCACCCATTACACAGCACACACATTTGAATAGGAATGGGGAGGAAGGTGGAGAGATTTAGGCTAAATATCTAATCAAAATGCCGATTCAGAATGAGCAAATGAACTACAAATATGTACGGAAACAATCGATCAATAAAACGGCAATGAATTAATGACTTCATTAGTCTGTAAGATTGTTAGAATCGATTTTGCTTTCACTACAATTACATCGATAACTTAATTCGAGGGTCATTGAACAGAAATACAATTCTACAGGAAACTAATTGCTACTTTGCAAATTTTTGTTTTGTTTTAAGGCTTTTTGGCTCAGAATTAATGACCTTTCACAAAATAATGATAAATTTCACAAAAAAGAGCAATTTATATAAACTTTATCTGCTATAGATAGAAACAATTAAAAATACTAATGGATCTACTTCTGGTGGCGAATTGTGCCGCACTATTTTGTTGTATTTCTTTTGAGTTGATGTCGTATTATTACTAAAGAATCTGCTTTTATTAATTGAAGGTTAATTTAATTCCTTTAATTCCAAACCGTGAACACCGCGGCCAAGTTAGACTTCTTGTGTACATAGTCCACTAAGGGAAAAGCTCACTTACGGCCCTCGAATGATGGCAAGGTCTTTAGTTCAAGAAGAACGAATTTGAGCGGTGCCCATAAGCTCTCTAATAAACATTCTTCTTCTAAGCCAGATCAGAGCAGGACATTCAGAGAGAACATGATAACGCCCCTTAAAGCAAAGGGTCTTATTAGTTCTCTAGTCTGTCTAAGATCTGGGACTGATTCCCAATAGGCTCGGTTCAGTCCCTTAACCCAGGGACTCTGAGGTGGGCCGTGATATGCTACAGAAGGGTTCTGGGCCAGGCTGGAGTACGTCAAAGCACCCTGCATGTATTTGGAAAACTTCCCCGTTGAAAGTGCCTTAATGGCAGCTTGACTGTCTCGGAAAGATTGCAATGTTGGCGCCTGTCACACCTTTCTCAAGTTTGAGCCTAGCACACGTCCATACTAAAACAACTCCTACAAAAATGCTGGGAGAGGAAATTTGCCATATACCAGATCTTTGTAAACTTCAAGCAGGCATACTACTCCATCCAGAGAAAAAGTTACTTCAGATCCTACTCGAATTAGGTGTGCCAGCTAGGTAAACTAGCGTCTGATACAATTAACCCATCTCGACACAAATGCCCGAGTATCGCCATTGAATAAAGAAGATCAGCCTTGACGGTCGAAGTCTACTTAATCTCGCCGGCATCGAAATTGATCAAGTAATTGAAAATTGTAGTATAAAATCGATTCTATTATAATTATGAAAATTGAACTGAAAAATATTATCGTATACATTTTATCTAGACATTATTTTGCGGGGGCGGGGATTATATTTTCATAGACGAAGCAAATAGAAATATATTTACCCCAATAAATTTAAACTGCACTTTTACTACTTCTTGATCAAATCTCCTCTACCTGTGCAAGTTACTGTATACAAATTTACACAGGTAAAGCAGATTTATTCCGTTAAACAATCCATTGCAATTCCCTTCAACTCCAGATGGCACATTCTAAAAATCTGAAGCCATACTTTTCCCTTGCATTTTATTTCGTATATAAAATCCTATACTGCAATATAAAATCATATAAAAAAGTTTATGGGCTTAACTCCCACAAAATCCCTTCAACTTTTTTAATCCTTCTTCTTTTTTTCACTTTTTCCTTCGATTAAAGTGTGTTTCTAGACGTGACATATGTATTATCAATAAGAACCTATAATGCCCCCTTTTATATGAAACTGTTTCTTGTGATTTTAGTAACAAGGTGCTACGCATTAATTAGTCAATCTTATAAAAGAAGAATGAAAACAAAGATCTCAGAATCTAATCATATTAATAACAGTGTGTATTCTATAAACATCTATTTAAGCAGATGAGATTGGTGTTTACCTTGGGATAGAATCTAAGTCTCTGTTAAACTAATAATCTTTGCTAACCAACATTTATTGAGGTTTCTGTGGCAAAGAATGACAGAATATCAAAATGTCATTATATTTCTTTGCGTCTTTTAGTGACATATCTACACATCACTTACAAACAGCTTCTCTTTGGCACCATGAAAGTTGTTGAGATGAAAATCGTCACCGCGCTGATTAATTGCTCCATACAAGTATGTAGTTTCGAGATTATTTCTGGCATCGTTGTTCCGATAACTAAACAGAACCGTTTCATGTGGTGCTTTGAATATGTCAGTCAGCCCCCTAGAAGTAGTTTCATATGCACTCACGGTGAGCACGACCAAAAGCAGAGCTTCCACTTGACACCCAATGGTTGTGTGTCGATTCCAATGATGTGCTGAAAGTGCTTCAGGCCCTGCACTCGGGGCGTTAATGGAATCTGAAGTAGTTGACGGATTCAAACTAAGAAATTATATGGCTCAATGTATGAATGACTTCTATTCTTCTCGGGTCTCCACTATTCATTTCAGCATTCACATTTATATAATTGCATTTATTTTTCTTCTTTTTAGCAAAAAATTTTAATGGAATATTTCTTTCTTATGCTTTACAGGTAGGAGCCATGCCGTAGAGGTACACTTCGAGACTCCTGACAGCGGATTTTTTCTGAGGCATTCTCCAAAGCAGCCAGTTAGCCCTGAAATTACAAATGTTCAGGCCAGATCGAAGGTAGCACAGGATTCGATATTGTCAGTGGACAGATTTACAGTCGTTCAAACAACACAACCAGTTTCAATTAGAGCCAGCTATGGGCCTTTCTCTACCAAACAAACAGTACCCGCTCGCTATATAGTTCCAGATGCAGTGGAATCTCAAGGAGATAATTTGAATGTTTGTTCTTGAATGAAATATTGATCATTGTTTCAATTTATTCTATATATATTTTGTTTTTCGTTACAGAATACTACAGCAGCACTAATGGAGCTGCAACAGTCAAACTTACATTTAGATATATCGGCACATTTAGTTCGTTCATCGATACCACGTGATTCACCTGTGTTAAGGGTTCTATTCCATGCAGGTGCAGATCCTGGTGGCCATTTACAACGGCAAAAAATTTGTGTTTTGTTACATGTTTCAATGGGTAGCAGACCTCCGCTAAAAGGTAGATGCATGCCAGAAGGAGAGGATGGTGTTTGTGTTGCAGAGGTATGTTAGTGTGACATATTTTTTCTGCTACTTTTTTTTAAAAGGGAAAAACCATTAGTAACACTTTTAAATCTATTTTATGATCAAAAGCGATTTTAAACTAAATTACTACCCGTATTTTTACGTGTTAACATCATCTCTATAGATTCAAAATCTACGCACACAAAACGGAAATTATGTATTATGTCCTTTTTTTAGCCCGAAAAAAAACAGAAAAGGGAGCTATGCACCATTCCAAATACCCTTGTAAAATTCTATTTGCTGGTGATGAGCATGGTCTATGTCCGCATTTGTGTTGGGATTCAAAAGAGAGTCTGAGCAAACACAAACATAAAATTTAAATCTGTGCAAAACAAATAAAAATAAATGAACAGAATTGAAGGATACAGAGGCAAACATGCAAGAAATAAATGTGAATACAGGTAAAGAAACAAAAAATACAAAAAGGGATAATAGGTATAAAAGGACTAGGAGAGGGAAACGCGAAAGAAGTATATTGTCCGAAAAGAAAGCTTTTCTCCTACAGCATCGGATTGTGAAGCGATATTATTGTATCGTGGTATACTCAATAATAGGTTTTTAGCTTTAATGAATATTTTATTATGGCTTAAGTCTGCTATAATCTATAAAATTGTTTTTTTTTCTTGGCATACAATTTCTGCGACGTAAAAAATCCTAATAACAATTTCACATAGCCAAAGAGTTATGTATTAAGTTATATATTATAAGAAATGTTTTTACCTTTTGTGGGTGAGAAATACGTGTCTTGTTTGCCTTCTTCTATAATTTATAAAGTCGCCATCATGATGTTCGATATTTTGATACAATACAATTAATTTTTTAGATTCTCCCTTTACTTTGTTATTACATATTTTAAATTAGTACAGAATAAACCACCGCAAATTTTTATGTAATATTTCCGAATAATCCTTGACAATTCCCTTCAAATCCAGAAGGCACACTCGAAAAATTTCAAGCCATATTTCCCTTGTATTTTATTTTTCGTATACTCGTATCAAATATGATTCCTATCGTATAATAAAATTTTATCAACGCCATCATGGGCTTGCTCTTACAAAATCCTATTTTTAATCTTTCCAATGTTATTTAACAATACAAGTATGATCCAAATTATTATACTCAATTATAATCTTCTTTTACGTCAATCACTGCTTCCTAATTGGTTGAAAAACGATCGATCACACGGCTAGATACAATCCACACGGAGATTATCATTTTCACAAGCGGGTTATCACATAATTTGTTAAATAGATAAATTCATTATTTCATTGCTATCTTTTTTTCATAATTTGGCCACAAGGGCTATATTTCATAATCCATGATTTGATTACTTCGAAGGTCGAAGTAGTTTCTTAATAGAAGTTAAATTATAGTTTTTAGTACAATGAAAGTATTTAAGTGTGTTTGAAAATGAATTTTGTTATAATAATATGACATAAAAGCCTTGCATATAAATATTTAAAAGATATTTCTTAATTTTCATTGTAATTTTTTCAAAATGTTTCATTTCGTTACATCGGCAAATGATCTTCACCAGCCTGCAGTCATCAAAGATGCAATCTTAAAAGTTCTGTAAGGTTTGACGTTGTTGCGATAGAAGATTCTGTGTGTTTTGCCAGGGTTAAACCATTTGCTCTTCTGTTAACTCATTGAGCCATCGCAGGAATGTATCTGTCCTGACAAAATATTTTCGCTATTATCACAGTGAAAATTTTCATGCAATACCAGACTAGTACACACCGCTTATTCCATCAGCCTGCAATCCCCGTTTTCGCGCACAACTCAGTCTAATCATAAATAGAACAACGTGGCTGTGAAACAATATTCCGCAGTCAGTATTTCCGAATTCCTGCAACATCAAAGAGTTCCAACTTATGATTAATCGCTATCTCCTTCAGCACCACCCAGACTCCTCACAATCTTTTCCATTCTCGAAATTTCCTTCCAGCTAAGCTTACTACTGGAGATTGCACCATGTTGCGACCAACGGCATGACTGTTAATACAAATCGAGGTTCCTAAAGGTGAAACTTTTTGACAAAAAAGAAAAATAAAACTAAAAATCTTGACTCAATTTATCTTACCAAATAACGTTATTTCATAAATTCAAAATTATAGAAATTGTATAACGTTTAGTATATGCCACTTACAAGCAATGTATACATTAAGATTATTCAGCTTTAAATGGCAAATGCTGTAATTTTTAGACAAACAAAATTCCCCTTGTTACCACTCGTTCGCACAAGTCATCATCCACTTGAGAGGACTAACTTCAATAAAATTAACTTGGAGTGCGAATAAAAATTGTTTTCGTATTCTTCTAAGTAAAATGAAAGCACCACATTATGGCTTTGATGTTTCCATATAAATATTTATAATATAAAATTTAACAGAAAGTAGCTACGAATCACTTTAGCATGGTAATCGAGTTTTACGCTTATCTCTATTTATCAGTACGTTGATCCTTGAAGGCGTAGACCCAGAAACCACTAAGAAAACTTCAATAATTTTGTATAAATTATTTTATCTTTAAATATCAAAGTTATAACAAAAAAAGAGTTAATTTTTAATTGAGAAAAGAAAAACGAAACCATACATAACTTAATAAAATTGTACCTTAAAATGTGATTCAGTTTTGCAGCAATTATCCAAACGTAGCTTCGGATTTCTTTCACAGTTTTCGGCGATATGTATTCTAAACTTATTTCAGAATATTCATTAGGAACTTGTAATTTTATAAGCCATTTCTATTTTAGTCATACATTACTTACACAATAAATTACTCAAAAATTCAATTTGATGTATGCACTTGGTGCACTGTTTCATAGCTATCTTTTTAGTCCACTTAAAATGTCGGCTCCAGCAATATTAATATTGTCAGTGCAAAAGGTTCTAACATGTTACTTTATCAATATTGAAAGCGCAAATAGAAATATCTAAAACTGTCCTTTTGCCAACAGGTTCTACAAGTTCAAATACAAAAATTAATCCGAAAATCTACAAGTTCACTTATTCAGGTAATAAATAGTTTTTAATACATCACCCCCATATAAATACCACAATGTTGTTAGAACCATTCCTGGGAAAACAAAAAAGGTCGTTGTTAAAGGTATGTGAAACCGTTTCAGCTACATGGGGTCCTGTGTTTCCTTATAATTATACGGAGGTAAACAGCCTGTTTTAGAGCCCAATTGTTAGCAAAAAAATATTTGTATGTTTTGGGTTAAAAATAACCGAAAACGTGCACAATATCCCTCTGTTTGCTGTTCAATGACGAACATTGTCCACAACTGTTACGATATGCAATAAGATTATTTTTATTATCAAATTAAGAGTGGGAATATTGGTATTTTTATGTTAATATTTAAAATAGAAAGAAGTTTAAAATGTTTGATTAAATATAACTTTCTAAGTTCGGCGTCTCAATTCATAGTATTATTAAAAGAAATTTATTAAAATTAAGAAAACTAATTTATATTAAAAAGGGGTTTCAGACACATATGTATATGTTCTCATATGTTGAAATTTATAATGACATCGAACAGAATTTTCCGATTTATGATGTTCTAAAACTGATGCATTCTTTATATAGTGCCTTTGTTTCACCCATGGCAAACTCTTGCTGAAGTTTATACAAAGTTTTTCCATAAAGTAATTAAAAAGTGGTCGTATTTTTCATAAAGTCTGATGGAAAGACGTATGAATTTTCTTAAAATCTCATTAGAGAATTTTATCAATAACTCATCAATTTCCTTATATCCTGTCACGTAAGTTTTTATCTGCATATATTATAATTCGCTGAAAATTCCTAAATCTCTAATTGAAGTGATTAAAGCAAATAGATTCAAACTTCAGTTGATGGTATGCATTTTTGGTATTTTGGGAAAATAATAGAGGAAAATGACGTGTTAACGTAGAAATATTTCAAACCAGAGATGTGATAATCAGAAGGCGTACTATTGTAATCCATTCTTGTTTTTAATGCTGCATTTAAAATCAAAAAAGAAAGCAAAAAGAATTTTAAATGATTCAGTGGAAGTGCGTAAATTGTTCCTCACCTAGTTTAACATATTAGACGGTAATCACTTAACACTTTTATTTGGTTCTTCTACTTTTAAAATATCGTCTTGCTGGACAAGTAAATTTAAGAATGAACCCATTAAACTAAATCACTTGTTCTTTATAGCTTTTTTAATATTATTTAATTCGTTACTTTCAGGTTGTTATTCCTTCCAATTGGTGGCCTTTATTACCCCCACCTGATAAAGACTTACATACGCCAACGCCAACCAAAGTACCTCAGCGTCTAGTGCAAGTTTCTTATAGTGTCTTTGAACCATCATCAAGAAATCCTGAACAATGTGAGCCAAAGGTGCAAATTCAACCTCTCACATCATTTGCTCAAGTACCATTAGTCGCTGCTCAATCAGCATATAAAGATCTTCACGCAGATGACTCATTAACTATACTTATACCACAGCATCCTCTCTATCCTATGTCAAAAATTCATGTCCCAGTTTTCCTACATCAGCAGCCAGAACAAAATGTCGCAGTCTTTACTGTGAGGTATTTGTTTTTGTTGTTTTAACAGGAAATTTCAAGAATATAACACCAAAATCAATTTTCTAGAGCTCGAGTTAAGGCAGGAATGAAAATTTTAGGTGCATCAGCAACTTCTGATCAATGGAACGTTTCAATAGAGAAAGGTAATCCAAAACACACAGTTGCACGTGTAACTGCATTCCGTAAGGATCAGGATCCAGATAGTGTTACCGGGAAAGAAAATGAGAACTTAAATTCAAATAAGCAAGTCGAATTATATTTTAATAAGTCCTTAGAAATAACAAATTTCCTTTGCAGAATAATTGAAATATTCTCGTGGTTATTGGAGGTAGCAAATGATACCAAAGAAAATTGGGACGGAGGCAAGATAATTTGGTCAGCAAATTACGTGTATGACACTCCAAAATTAAAAGATTCCTCTCCGGAAAGTACCGGATCTACACCTGAAGAGTCTAGGAAAAAAGTTATAACAAAACTGGAAATTAATAAGGATGATATCCAAGCTGTTCTTCCCATAGCAAAGGTAAATCAAATACAACAACGATTCCATCTCCAAAATATCACATAACCCACCCTTTAATCCATCACAGAATTGGGAACTAATGAATACAGCAGTGCTAACAGGACGGCAAGTCTCCCAGGCAATGAAAGTTTTTATAGTTTCCCAAGCAGGAAAAGTAGCAGATGTCACGCTTCAAAGTTCTTGTCATGCTGAAGATGAAAGCGTAATTAAAGTAAGTATTTCATAATAAACTGCCACATTGTATATTTATTGTATTTACTTCCCCCGCCCACCCTTCCACAGGTATCTTCATCATGCAGTTCAGTTTACGTAGATGGTTCCGAAATACGAGGCTCGTCAAACGCCTCCATAATAGTTAAATATGGAAGTTATGCAGGTGTTGCTAAGTTTATTGTTTGGATGCCAGAATTCCCACTGGATATTTACGTTGCCGATTTCAAACTTTCACAAATTAAAGGATGGAAGATACCTGAGGAACATCATTACAGGTTAGTGTTTAATGCAACTTTGGGTAAAAATTTATTTATGTTTCTATGAAAAATTTACAGTCATGGAAAGATTAATCGACGAAAAAGGGCATTTGGCTGGAATCATCATACAGATGATTTTATGAATGTTTTAAGACCCGAAAAAACACTTTGCAGAGCTCGGTATCAGCAGAGTCCTGTTGAAGTATATGCGAAATTTTTAGCTATGGATCAGGTATGAATTTAAAAATAAATTATAATAAATCTCGAAAGCTATTCTCAGCTGTAAAATTTTTTTCAATTATATTTTACTTTGATATTTGCACTTTATATTTTGACATCTTATCCTTAAATAAAATGTAATCTGTATGCGGACGAAAATTGGAGCATAAGCATCAATATATTATTTGTAGATTAGAAAAGAGAAATTTTATTGAAAATGGCAAATGATGTTCAACGAATGAAATATATATAATTCGATTTTCTAAACGAATGAAGCATTAGCATCTGAAATATTGATCAAGAGATTGAAATCAAGAAATTAATCCTACAAAGAGTGCTGTTAAAGTTAATTTAAAGATAAGTAAGAAGAGATAGATTTAGATTTAAGACTAGATTTTCTCATGCTAAAGAGGTTAGTTTGTAAATAGGTTTAGTTTTTGGTGAAATCGGGCCTTTATGTTCGATTGACTAACAGTATTTCTATTGTTCTAGTTCACAAACTACAAGCTACCATCAGGCTTCTTTCTTCCGCCTGTTTACTCTTCTGATCTCTTTGTATTCTTTCTCGCGAGTCCGTATTCAATGATACTGCTTGGTAGCATTCTCACGTTCAGTCGCTAGCTTCCATTTATCATCACCATAGGTCAAATGTGTTGATTGAAGCTTGATTCGTGGTTATATAGGTTTTCTGTGCGCGTTCTCAGTGCACCATACCCCCCAAAATAGTGATCCAAGTCGAATTTGCCACCTCGGTACATTCGTACCATTATCAGGTTCAAAAGGCAGTGGTCTATTTGGTTGTGGAGTCACTCGTACTTAAAATGACACCCCGGTGGCTCAAACCTGTTTCTAGCAAGAACCAAATCCTTACTTTCTACTATGTCTAAAATTCGTTGTCCATTTCTAGTTATATGTATGCAAGACACTGCTGATCTTGCCGCCAATCTTTCCACCTCCAATTCCGAAATGTCTTGATGAATGCGTCCTTGTCTATAATAGGCAAAAGATACTCAATTTAACTATAATTCCTTTTAATTTATTTATTACGAGTAGCTTTATAAGTTTAACATTTTATTTCCTATAAAAGATGGCGTTAATGTACTTTTATAATTCGAAACAGGACTCAGGACGAGTGAGCTACCTGATATCAAGGAGGACTGGATTACGAGTTACTGATTTAGTTCAACCTTTACTACGAGTTGCAGATCCAAAAATTGCTAGCCTTAAAGGTAGAATATTACAAGGAAGATCAATGGGACTTACAGAAGTGCAGGTATGATAATCACAGCAAAAATGTTTTGCCTGACTTAAAATTTGTTTGCATCAGGTTCTCTCGCCAATAACGGGCCGTGTTATTGGCGCTAAAGAAATAAGAGTTGGCAGCGATAAAGTCAGTTTGACAAGGCTTATTGTTCGAGTTGTTTCAGGCCTTCAATTGACTATTACCCCAGATAATGCTATAGAAAATGGGTATATAGCAGAAACTTCAGTGACAAGACGTTTAACCGCACAATATCAAGAAGGACTATTAGATATTGATCTTGAGTTCTCAGATGGTGTTCGTACTCCTTTAAGGTAAATTATTTCAAAACTTTTCAACTTATAATTTTAATATAATGCAGAGATGTTTCCGTGGATGATTACTTCCTGCTTGTGGAAAGTTTGGACGCTGAAGTAGTAGCTTTTGCACCAATTGGTGCTTCACATCATCCTCGGGTTATTGCTGTTGGAGAAGGAAATGGTGATTTACTAAGAGTGACATTACTTTTATCAGAAGAATGCCGTCTTCGTCGAAACATTCCCATTGCAAAACAAGTAGCTTATAACTCCAAATGAGCGCTATAAATTATTTTACATTTACTTTTTCTTAGACAAAACCAAGTCCTGGTCCTCTGGCTAGTGCTCTTGCTTCAGTACAGGTTGATTTTAATACAGTGGAAAATCCCAGCAAACCAGATACAGTTCAAAACGATGGAATAATGGGTCGAGAAAGAAAAGGAGCCAGAGATTCTGGAGACTTGGCTGATATTATTGGTATAATGCTATTTTTTTAATTGCAGATCTTATATAGATTCATTTAATGTTAATCTACTTTCAGGTATACCATTAAAAGATGACAGTAATCATGAACCTACAGTACAAGCGCGACAACATCGTGGAGGTATTACTCAAGTAGAGAGTGTTCGCCATGTTAAAAATATCCATGGAGATATGACATCAATGGAAATCGGGATGTACGTTCTTTTAACAGCATTTTGTTTCGCAATTGTCGTTTTTGTGATATCATGTATTGTATATGCTTCCAAATTTCGACCGATTGCCGTCGATTCTAATATAGACAATGGTAATAAAGATGGATTCACAAGTAATGGAATTCTTCGAGAACCAAGAAAACCCCGCGAATCAACCACGAATGCTCATGACTGGGTTTGGCTCGGCCGATCGACTTTAGATCGTTCTTCGGTAGTACAAGATTCAATTAATGGAAATATTTTTGATAATCCAAGAGGTTTGTTTTGAAAAAAGTTAAATTATTAACTGTTGAATTAAGTGTGAATTTGATTTTATTATAGATTCAAGAATACGAATAACAAGCAACCCAATGAATTTAAATTATGCTGACCCTGATGATGCTATTGCTCAAGTAACAAGCTTCGATAATCCAAACCACATACAAATGACATATGTGAACAATCAAGAAATTAACACAAATACGTACAATAAAAATGAAAAATCACCACCAGCAAAGTAAGTACTTAAGAATATTAAATATATTAACATCGAAAAAATTAACTAATATTAAACTATTTCTGACTGAAATAAATTTATAGTTGTAATGACATTCCACCTCCACTTCCGCCACATGGAAGACCCAATTCTAATAATGGTAATGAAGGTGAATATAGGCCACCGGTACCTCCACACAGAAATATTGGTGTAACCGCAAACGTTACCGCAAATTCAAATAATAATGAAAAGGTAAATTATTTCACAAAACTAAAATAATCGCAGTTTAACCGCAAAAACATTTAACAGGAAGGTGCACCAGTGGCAAGACGACATCATCACAAACATCATCGAAATTCAAATATACATAATCGCAGATCACAAGTCAATCCTAGCGTTGATTTAATTCGGGCTTATGATCGGCCACCCGATCAACATTTAAATTTTACTCAGCAGCAACTTAATATTGCTTTATTTAACCAAAATTCTCCTGAGCAAACTTTTTCTCCTCATGAAATTAGTCCTCTTAAAAGTGAATCAGAAGAATCAAATGAGCTGCACATGGCTGAAAGGTTGGTTGAAACAGCCGCACAGCAGCAGAAGAATGCTTTTCAATTTGATTCGTTAACACCGAAACGTGATCCTATTATAAATCCTTCTAAGGCAGAGCCACAAGAAGATGTACAAATCAATTCACTTAAAATTGGTAAGTTATGATTTTTTTTAGTTTTTTATTTATTTTTGGCCTAATAGGTCAATAGTAGCTGCGTTCTATTGGGCGATATTCTCTACTCTCGAGTACTCCGGAGTACTTGCAAATACACCTGCGCTTATTATGTTTTACTCGTATTTACTTCTGATATCAAAAACGCGTTCCATTGGCCATGTATCCGGAGTAGAAAATATCGCCCAATGGAACGCAGCTAGTATCAGATATGAGTTGAAGTCATTGACTTCTATGTGAGAGCTGTATTGAGTAGGAGTTCTAATTTAAAAGGATTTTAATTAAGGTTCTAAAGAAAATTTAGAAAGAGAAATGATAGTTTATCCAGAGGTCCTTTTTAAGCTCTAATTATACAATACTTGGGTCAAATATGTGATCGATAGTGGACTTTTGTTTCTTTTACCGCACAAAGTTTTGGTGTGCGTGTTAGTCTTTGTTTTTTAACATTGGAAATTCTTGTTCTGATCCTACATTTGAGCATGAAGTTGTCGGAGTCAACATTGGCCCCTCTGTGCGTTCTGACATCTAATATACTAGAACTATGCCTAACATCAATGATAACATGATCGATCTGATTATAAGTTCAAATATCTGGTGAGAGCCATGTCCTGCTATGTATTCTGTTATGCTGGAAATAAGTTCTTTTTATGATCATACAGTGATCTTACGTTTCAGATACATAGTATCAAATCGTTGGGCTTTTTCGTATGCCAGGCTGTTGTCGATTTATCCGCCAGGCGGGCGCAGCATTGCCTCAAGCTAATTCGGTCTTTTTATTCTCTTCTTCTTCTCTTTAGTACTTTTAAATTATCTTATCCAAATTTGATTTTATAAATCATATTTTTTATTTATGTCAGATATATTTTAGTTGGGTAAGTAAAAAAAATTGATAGTACTCTCCGTAATACATCAAGATATATATTTTGCCATTCACATTAAATTATAACTTTTTTTTATAATCTATTTACAGATGAAACCCCAGAAGTAAAAAGGAGGCATAAAAAACAATCTACACCAGTAACTGGAACAACAGATTCAAATTCTGATGATAATGGTGGTTTTGTAACACCACCAGGTGAAGATAAAATGTCACGTAAACATCAAGTTAAGAGAGCAACCGTTGTAGGAAATCCAATGTTCTCTAATACCTCAGATGGTGACATTGGTCCAGGTGAAAGTCTTGGATTAGATGATTTGGATATGGATTACGAACAAATTATGCACTACTTCGACAATCTCAAGGTAGAGACCGATTAATAACACTCTAAATCACACGATTAAATAACATAAATTTCCAGGAGTCGAATGCCTGAGTGCAAGAGATCATTGCAAAGATACGCGAAATACTATCAACTTTTCAACAACAATACCGAAGTGTGGCTTTACCACCAGCTAGCCCGGATGTAGTTAAGGATCCTAATTTTGAATATTTTTTCGAACAACTTAGTGAATCGTACGCTTAAGTTGATAGTATTTGAACAGTAAATAACAACAACAACAAGAACAACAAAACAGTCAATTGGAGAAACTGTAACATTATAAAGATGTAAGCACCAACTTCTCCTAAGGATGTTTGGCGATGTGTTTGAGAGGTTGAGAGGCAAAATACGAAACTTGAGCTTTACACTATATTTAAATAATAAAAAAAAACAAACAAACTAACAAACAAAAAAAAGCTGTATAGATCTCAACTCCAACCGGCTTATATCACACAATAATAAATACTGGCTTCGCGACTTTGCAGTGATCGTGTTCCGATATTCATATCATGCAAATATCACACCATACTATCATAATAAAAAAAAAGACTCATAATACTAATAAAATATATAAAAAAAAATCCATAACAAAAACAATTTCATAGACTTAAAAAGAGCAGCCATCATTCCATTGAGGGAATAATTAGATACTATAAACGCAATAATTGTATATACTAAAAAAAAAATTTAAATAATGAGCTTTTAGCAGCCACTAAATTGTGTTAAAGTTCAAAGTTTTCAAAGTTTTCCACCTTGGTTTCAAAAAAAATAAAAATAAAGAAATTACTATTTCCAATTTGACTTCCAAGTATACTCCCGCCAGTTGATGGTGGCTATCTTTGTTGCCATTGATAACAAGAAAGAAAAACTGTAGTTATTATTCTAGTCAAAAGTATGTTGTACTTCAGTAGAAAGTGTTACTTTTATCTACTATTTTTTTTAGTTTTATTAATTTTATATTTTATTTATTGTTGATTTATTTATGCATTAAGTATAAACTAAACAAATTGACAATTACTTAATTAATTGTACATTTTGTATTTTCTGTTTATATAAAAAAAGTCATTTTTGTTTTTTGCCTATTTTAATTTTAAAACAATTTCTTAAGCAGAAGGCATTTTATAATAAAACAATCTTTATCGTTAGTTTTTCGTCTTAAGATTTAATATGTTGCCATTCACATTTTTAAATTCATTTTAAATTTATTTTATTTAAACTCGTATTTTCGCACAAATATTTGTAATATTATGTAATATATAAAACAAAAAGTTTTCCTCCAAAAAAAGGATTAAACCTTTGCCATTAAAATTTGCCATATTCGCATGGGTTTTCTTTTGAACTTAAATTAAAAAAAAGAACAAAAATATTTAACAAAAAAAATGGTTATATAAGACTTTTTAAAAATATTTAAAAAAAAAAATATTTATCTCTTTTTTATAATTTGTTGTTTATTTATGAATATTTTTACTATTGAACTAGATCAAAAGAAAAAAAGATTAAAAAAAACAAAATAGGTATTATGCTGAAACAAGTTAACTAAACAAATTAAAACCAGAGAGCTTCGAATGGAAAAAATCAGGTTTGTAATTCAGTATTTATTATTATAGTATTAGCTCCAAAAAATGCTTCATTTTTTACACAAAAACAATTAAGTAAATCTGTTAAAAACACAATAAGACTTGCTTTTAGCTGTAATTATTTATATAAATATAACAAAAAAAGAGATTTTCCCTAACTAAAACAAACAAACAAAAAAAAAACAAGAATAATATAACAATGTAGAAAAAAAAGAAGAAAAAAGCCTTGCCTTATGGTTCATTGTTGTCAATATTGTTTATCATTTTTTTTATCATTAAAAAAAAAGAAAAATAATAACAAATATCGATGATATTATACAATATAGCTTTAAATAATATTATTTTTAAAATAAACTAAAAGAAAAGCATTTAACTAATCATGTCACTATTTACAATATGCGAATACATTCTCTTTTGTTTTGTTAAAAAAAATATTTATTAACATCAAACTTACTGAATCATATTTGCTGAAAATATATCTAAAAAAAACATTTAAAAAAAACGTTGCTATATTATATAAAATATATCTGAAAAAAATAGATTGAATGAAGAACTATTTCAACTACTCACTATATTAGTTAAAATATATACATACGAATATACAGCATAGGCAATATCTAAAATTTTAACTTTCATTATACAAAAAATATGGCATTGTTTTGTTCTTTTATATTAAAACATTACATTAACATCATTACTGGCTTTACTCGAAACTGAAATAACTGAAAAATTAAATATTTTGAAAATTGAAGCAGGAAATACGATGATTAACGAAATATCGAACTGCTGGTTCATTAAAATCAATCTATATGATTTTTAATATAACTACTACGCATGTAATAGCAAAAAGTATTATGTGAGAACGTAACATCCCCTATGACACAAGTTTCTACAACACGAGCTTTTCATTCATATATTTATTCACCGAATCGGACCTTGCCCTTCTCAAATCTTCGTCTCCAAACAGTTTTATTTGCAGACACTGTTCTCTAGTTTATTTTACTTAACAACTTTTCGCTATCTTCATCTGCTGAGTCGATCCACCACTCTTTGGTCTTAGCTATTCTCTTCTATCCTTCAAACTAAACCTACTACTAGACATTGCAACATGACCTGAACGACATGACAGAGTGGTAGTACCAAGTGTGATTCCTAAGCTTGGTTTTTTCATATAAAAATTTTCTTTGGAGCCCTTGTTTCTGTGTCTGGAGGGTCTCTGAATAATTCTCGACTCGTTACCTTCTCTAATTGGGTCTAATATATATTTTAATTCAACTTTCTCTAACAGTGTTTCTATTGTTGTTGTAATTGACCAAATTTCATAGCCGAACTTGAGGACTGGTTATATTATCGTCTTTTAGAGGTAAATTTTTGTTTTTCTATGGTATCTCTAGATTTAAGAAAGGAGGGACTGACAAATAGGCGCTGTTAGCTGTCATAATTCTCCTATTCACTTCTTACAGCTTGCAGCATTTGCTTTCGGCTTAAAGTCGAATTCAACATTGGCTTGTAAGAAGTTTGCAGATACCAGTAAGTGATGCATGTATTTATGAAAAGGTCCGGCTGTAGAAGGTAAGCAAGTAAATTGCTCAGCATTTGATTTTTACCTATACGATTGGCGGAGGCGGGTGACACGCCTGAACCTGTCCTCCAGTTACTGGTAACTGCCATCGATTTGTCTTTTCTAGTGCAAGAGCTATACTTTTTTTCCTTGGGTACTGTAGGAATTTTATATTACTATTTTATGTTACTGTGAAGGCGAGTTTTTTTATAAAGAAAAACTTCCGTCTCTTTTTGGTTCAATTTATTTCACTACTCTACTCTAGTACTGTCAACCGAGGATACAAATTCTTTAAACGAGATCTCTGAATTCAATTAGATTTGATCCTATCACTACATTTTGCGGTCGGCGACTGATGTCTAAAAAATTTGCATGTAAAAAAACGCGAGGGTGTGATAGACCAGCCTCACTAGATAACAATTGTCGCCACAGTACACATCCCTACATCGCAAGGACGACCGAAGCGTGGGAGAGTTTTTGTATTTCTGCGAAGATTATGGCGTTCAATAATTTTTGTATGGTTACATGACTTATCTTTATAATAGCAGCGATTTTTCCTGTAGATTTTCCTTCTTTTTTATATTCTACGATTAGATTACGCGTTTCTAGCGCCAAATCCTTCTCTCTCACCACATTTGCTTTCAAAAGTCTGTGCAGAATACAAATCGTGCACCACATTTATGTGTTCCTCTTAAATATTCTTTAGGTTTTGATAGGATAGGAAGGATAAACGCCTCGTAACTAAAATAAACAAGTCTCCATTCATCCTTCCAATTTAACACAATCTAACAACTTCAATGCTGTTCTTCTTTCCACATGAGTAAAGCCAGTAATATAAAGTCGTTTATACTCAACATCCTCAGTGTTTAAAACAAAACAAAAATAAAAACTTTTATATATGTATATTCTAAAATGACCCTTAATTGTTCAAATGGCTACAATCATTACAGTACAAGCAATATGGACAAATATATGAGCCAAGATCGAGGCTTTAACAAAATATATATATATATTAAATAATAAGCTTTGATACCAAATGTGAAATCAAGTCAATACACATGATAAGTATATTACGTAGCTATTTTGTAAAAATTCACAAAAAGACCACAAAAAAAAAATAACACAATCACACAAAAGAAACACTGCACTGTCTTCTAAAACCAAATGCATTACATTTAAAATGAACATAGCTGCAGTAAGTTAATAATAAAATAATAATAATTAATAACTAGCAAAATTGTATGTATAATACTGTAAGAGATAAAAAAAAATGAAACATAACAAACTTAAGTATAATTTAATTATAACGAAAATAAATAAATAAATAAGGTTGGATAATTATAGTAAATTATGATATTGGTAACGAAGAAAAAAATATAAGTACTATAAATATATATATATATATATAAAAAAAAGAAAGTTTAAATTGTATATTTAACGGCAACAAAAAAAATACTCCTTAAATAATTTGGACGCTTCGAAAATTCTTCAGAGTGATTGTGCTCGCAAGCAATGTGAAAATAAAAATTTTTAGATAAATGCGCTATGCTTTATGATAATTAAAAAAAAGCTGCAAGTTAAGTAATTATTATATACTTGAGAAATATATATATACACAAAAAAAATTATACAAAATATATGAAAAAAAAACAAGAACGATAATTGCAACCCTTGATTGAAATATATACAATAAACAAAAGTCTAAGCCAATTAAAACGATGCTTATGTACCTTTTTGAAAATAATTTATGAAAATTAAGGACTTTAAAAAAAATTCTACCGATATTATTCGAAATGGCATGGTAAATGTATCTATCATCATTTTTATATAATATATTTTTCTTTTCAAATGAAAAATGCCTTAAGTAAAATAGTGGCTTTTTATTTTGCTTATGTTTTTCGGTGTAAGGGATAATTTTTTTGCACAGTAAAATTGCATTAAAAGTTTTATCATTATATAAAACAGTAAACAAATCAAAATATCAATGTTAAATAAAATTTGAAAAATTTATTAAAATTATTTCCTTTTTGTTTATATAAATTGATTTAAATTACTTTAGTGTCACTGCATGCATTCGCAGTAACAGGTACTGAAATTGGGATGCTTATCCCATCATATTTTTAACGGTCTTGCGCTCTTGAAGCTGGTTCTGCATGTGGAGGTGGTGGTGAATCTCGCGTCCGAATCTTGGATGTTGTGAGTTCATTTCGTTAAGCAGCCGACTGAGAAAGAGATGTAACCGTCGGCGTTAGCGGGAGACTCCTGAAACAAGCGAAGTGTTGCGCTATTTCGAAACCACTCTCCTTTTTTTACCTCTATCTTGTGGGATCAATGTTAGATTATCTTGCAGATGTGGCCGTCTTGAAGACGGGCCATGTATTTTGCTTTTCTTTCATAAATGTTCAGCTCCAGTAATCATGCCGCCCGATTGATCTGAGAGAAAGTGTGGGTACAGCTTTTGGCGTTCTATCAACAGTATAGATATCGTCTGCGTAAACCAGTATTTAGATGAAAGATTGTAAAGTATCAGGTTCTATCGCGCTACAAACTGTATACCTAAGATTTGTAGAGCGAACCGTTTGAAACCAGCAGTTTAGAGGTTGTTTGTAGCTCAGACTTAACTGTTTGAAACTGGTTACGTTAAACAACGACATCCTACTTCTCGCAAGCCTGTCACAGAAATAATAAAGGACAGAGTTATTTTCCTCGAGGTCCCTAGTACGATTCTCGTCAAACAGTCGAACGAATGTCAAATCGAAAAAGTAGCAATTCGATTCACGACTGTAGTGAACTGAATCGAATGTAGTCGATGAGAGTTAATGATTGCATTTAGATGGTCGAATGCATGCGTTGCGTTTGTTTTATTTAAACGCAGACAACTTTCTTAAAACGACGACACTAAATTTCCTTCAAACATTCATCAAAAGGCCAAAAAATATTCGGTTACAATGACAGTACTTTTTGCTCGATTCGACAGTGTTACGATCTACCAATCTTTTTCACAATCGAATCCTGTTTTCGACTCTCGATCGATTGGCGATAGGAATTTCGAACTAGGGACCAAAGCCGGCATGTTCAGCCATCCAGCATTCCTATCCACCACAGCTGTGCTCGATAATCACACCAACCTTTGTCCTAACATTCTGTGCTGCAATAATTCTCTGGCTGTCTTACGGTACAGCCCAGGAAGAGCCTACTTCCCCAAGATGGTGGGTGTCTCGCTAGCCATCTGTGGAATATTACATATTGTGGCAAATAGTTGTACCTGAACAGTTTTCAATTACATTCAAAAGCATATATACAGTACAGAACCGGTAACTATAGCACTCTTTGTAAATGTTTGGTGCATTTCTTCACTAGGCTTAATTTGACGAAATTATTGTTAAAACGTACTCTTTCCGACAAATATAATTATTCTACAATATGTGTCCTTGAAATTTTTAGAAGCATGCTGTGTAATTGAATATGTTTATAATTAAAAAAAGTCATGTGCGTAACATTAGTTTTCTGTTATTACATCTTTTTAATTTGTTTTAAAACCCTAACAGCAAAACAAACTAAATTACACTTTAAAAAAATACAGGCCTACATGAGAGTTATTAATAAACGAAAAGATCAAGCTAATATGTATACGTATTTCTTCAAAAAATAATTGATTAAATAAATAAATCTAAAAAATTAACCATACACCGAGAAAAATTTTCAACTAATCTCATTATTTTACTAAAAAAACAAAAATGTCAGTAACATTTTCAATTATTAAATATGTACCTTAATTTATTGACTTATATAAAAATAAAGTCGTTATTGTTATAACATAAAACTCATGCCTAAAATATTTGTTTTTTAATAATAGCACATTCCTCGTTTATTATTTTTACACAATTCATAATATTTTTCTTTATTTATTGTGGAATATCTAATTCTGTATAACATGGTTTTCCTTCATGAAATCCTTTTTAACACTTTAGCTTTGTTTTAAAAGCCGTTTGTATAATTATTATATTATCATTATTATTATTATTATACATAAATATAACATAGTCTAAGAATATTATTTACGCGTTATCAGATTTTATGTAAATACATATATAATAGAAAAAAAAGAATAAAAATATAATTTTATTGATATGTCCTTGTGTGTTAAAATAAAAAAGGTTTATTCGTCCACGCCGCTAATTTTTAATGTTTCTCTCTCATTCTAACACGGTATATATTTTTGTTTTTATTTCAGCTTGCACTTGTTAGGTTTTAGGCTAAAAAGTTACCACCGATACATTTGTCATTACCTGAATCAATAAAGTTTGTTTGTAACTGTACATTTGTTTTATTTTTACAAATACTAAATTCTTAACTTCAGTTGATTTGATAGGTTTTGTTAATAATGTTTCTGAATGGCATTGTTATATTGTTTAACTGATCTTGTTACGTAGCAGCTTTCGATAGGTAAATAATACCATAGAATCTTGATCTACATAGTTATCTCCAAGGCCAACGACAGAGAATGTAGCTCGCCGCTCTGTTGCTAAACTCCAAGCTATAGGTATCGACTTAACTCGAAAAAACTGGGTTGAGAGTTTCCTTTCCGGCTGTTCAATAAAGGAAGTAGTGCATGCCGTCAAATTTAAACCTAGCGACATCTTTGCCGTGTCTCCTCCTTTACTCCTAATCTTTATAAACGACCTTCTCTCAGTCTCCTCCAACCTATTCCACCCGACGCTACTCTTACGCCTTTTACAATAAAAGACAAGGCGCATGAAAAGTTAGGTGGGCAGTATATGACATTACCGCAACCTTGGTGAAGAAGTTTTGGGCATCGATTATTTCTAGGAGTTCGCCCATGACTAGGGACAATAGAAGAGGAGAATTTCCTCTCTGTGGACATCCTTTTACCATGGTCTTGGTCTTATTCAGAGACCTCTCAAAATTCGCGAGCTTTTAACACAGAGTCGTTTCAGTCACAAAAGTACCGCTTCGAGTCCTTACTACTCACCTAGCTAGACTCTTTTTGGAATCATTACTATAATGTCAAAGGATGTGTTGTCGAAGGCTCCCTTGGTATCAAATCAAGGCTGCTCCTTCCAGTAAGAGATTGTGCAGGCTTCCCCTCCTGCTGCTCGTGCTGAGAATGGTAGATTTGACGTACCTTTTATGTCCTTGTCGACAATTTTCTCGACTGTCGAGGCGAAAAACGAGAGGCTTATTGACATGAAGGATTTTCCTTGGGTGTGATCAGAACTCCCTGGTTTGGCTATGAATGGGATATTGACATTCCCTCGCACAGATAGGATGCAAACAAGTGCCGACAGCCTTGAAAATTTTGCGGAGTAAGGGAGTGATTAGGTCGCAGTTCTCCTTCATCAATATTGGTTAGATTCCGTCTGCTCGGGGGAGGGGGGACTTGTAAGTTTGGAACGACCGAATAGCCTCCTTGCTATTCACGCATAAGGGAACGCGGTATTTGCTCCTCGCCATGGTGATTTTGTTATGCCATCAAGTGGATATATTGGTTAATAATATGGAGTGTACTTGTAGTAGTAATACCAAGGTTTCTTCCCTTGTGTGCTTTAGTGATCTTTATAGACCCGACATTTCCCTACGTACTTTTCACTAGTATTATGTGGGGTTTTTCAGAGTCCCGATCATCTTCGATGTTTTGACAGAAGAGTTTACAACTATCCCTTTTTGCTCTTCTAATCGACTTGGTATAGGTGGTCAATTGCTTCAGGTGCCGCTTTTGAAGAGCTATCTTATGACTGATCTTATTTATTGTTTAAGCGTATGTTAAAAAAAATTATTACAATTTAACAAAGAAATTTATTTAACTTTCAACATTATTTATAAAGGTATTAAATAATTACTTTCAAATCCCAGCTTCTTATTTTCTTTATCACAATCAAAAATCCATTTTATTGATACAACCTTTACTTTGTTCAATCTTTTTTCAAAATATTGCTTCAAAAAACGTTTAAAATCATGCAAATTTTCATGACTAGAATCAATAAAAATATAATTTATAACTTTACGCTCCTCAGGAGATTCGTAATGGAGAAGACTGCCCCCTCTACTCTGAAATATTAATTTGGCAAGTGTCATCAAATTATTAACATCTTTAGAAGCATAAAAATATGCATATGAAGTTCGAAAAAAATTTGGATTAGCATCTTCAAATATTTTATTTTCTAAACTTTCCATTTCTGTATTTTGTAATGGTGTTAGATTCTAAAAAAAATGGTTTTTATTAATGTTGTAAGAAGTAATTATATTTGTCTTACCTCAGATTTCAATTCGCTTAACAGTAAGGTAAGTTCTTGATCATCTACATGATCCGTATATGAATCACCATAAACATCAAAATATTTCTGAAATTCTTCCTTCATATCAGCCGTTGTGCATATCATATCTCTTGGTTTCGGTTGGGCCAAACTAGGAGTAACTGCATCACCACTGAAAGCCCTAATCAACCAATCTATATGGACAATGTTATACAATCCTTTTTCTTTCAGCTTTTTCACACGTATAGTCATTTCATTAGCAACACAAATACAATCTTTTGAATTAGGAAAGGGATTTAGAATAATTTTTCCACCGTGTTTAACAACCATTTCGCTAAGGTCTTTCTGAGAGAACTTTCCATATCCGGTCTTAGTTAGAATGCAAACACTTAGTCCACTAAAGGCATCTGTAACTTTATTTACCTAAAACAAATACGCGTTTGTTAAGAGATCTTACTTAAAAAAAATCGAAAATATTTTACTAAATTCGGCTCAAAAGTTGATGCATATGGATTTGCTGTGGATTTCGATCCATTTTGCAGTTTTATTCGTTTACTATCTTGAAGATCTTGTAACGTTAAACCCCTCTTTGTTACTTTCTTTACCCCAGATATTCCCTAATAAAATTAATTATTAATTAATTGTCGATTGCACAAAGATTTCGAAAAAAACCTCATAGAATGATTCATATTCCTGCAATGGTGTACATTCATGCCATAATTTATCACTGCGTATTGCTTCTATTCTCGGAAATCGTAAACAATATGGGACAGCGAAGCTTGTAGATGGCGCTAGTTCGCTAGCTTTAATTTGTAGAATAATAGATTGTTTCGGGTCGACCCAAGCATTTGGCTTAGTGCGTCCGCATCGAACAAAATCTGGCGGTTCTGGTGAATCAAGTAAATGCTTTAGAATTTCATCATTTATTGTTTTTCTTTCTTGATGACTTAAACCTTGATGGACACTGCCAACTACATGGAATCTGGGGATATCTTTACAAAAAGGAGTAAATAAAACGGGATACTATATTATATAAGGCTTTAAATTGTGAAGAAAATTACCATTATCATCGATCTTTTCACAAACACTAACTAAGTATCCAGAAATATGCTTGCGTGATTTATCACAGTATACACCAATTATTAATAAATCCAAATCGCAGACTATGTTATCTATATACTGAAAGGATAAGTATGGAAGTTAAATTACATAAAAACGAAAGTACAACTTATTTAGTTCTTTAAATAAATATAGGTAATTCTTAGATGTTAGACTTTGTATTAAATTGAACATTCCAATGAGTACAGGAGTTAATGGGCATTTTAGGACCCTTCCAGGGGAATCCCAAAATGGCTCATAACTAAACGTTAGAATTGATCTAGATTCACGAGAATGAGACCTTCCCAACGAGACATCAATGCAAAAATAGGACAAGAAGCAGCGTTTCAGCCTACAACTGGAAAGTTTAGCTTGCACGAACACCACAATGTGGTATCACATATTCAGCACCAAATTCCAGCATAAGGATATTCAAAAAGCAACCTGGAAGTTGCCAGATGTATTAACCAAAAACATAATTGAGACGCGGGCAACCAATCCATGGTCCTGGACGTGAGATCATACCGTGGCGCAAATATAGACTCTGACCACTTCTTAATAGGAACGAAACTTAGAGCCAAATATCTACAAAAAAAACAAGTCCTCACAAACAACCTTAGCATGGCTCGACAAGACACAAAATGGCGCTTTAAAACACATCGGAGATATCTTCTCGATTGACTCATTGAGCCTCCGTAGGAATGCCGCTGCTCTGGCTGTTCCATCGAAATAAACGATCTCTTTGCTCCATGCCCAAGTCACTCGCAAAACGTTAGTCTCTCTACGTTGCCTGTAACCCCCTTTAAGTATACGTTTCAGACTAAGAATTCATTCACAAATAGAACAATGTGAATATGGAACAATCTCTCGTACAATTCTTTTTAACATCCAACTAACACTAATTACCTCCATATTAAAAAAAATGATAAATTACTTACATCAGGTTTAATTTTATACCATCCGTTAGCTCTAGATCCAGGCTTATAAACACCAGTCTGACCCTTAAATACAAGACCCTCTTCATTTGCTTCTATTGCTTCATTGAAACATTTCATAAAATGTTCAACATTTTGGATTTTAGTTTGTTTGCAAAACATTACAACCCCAGCTTGTTCCTTAAGAATTTTGTGCAATAAAGAAATCCGTTCAATATACGGACTATTTAAATAACTGACATCATTGAGATATAGCACATCAAAAACCACAAAACATGGACGTAAATTGCCACCAGTTTGAAGATTTCTAACAATGATATTTTCTCCTTTTACACGATAAGATGATGTTGACTTATCCCAGACCATTAATTCACCATCCATAATTATATTTTTCACATTTACTCTAAATAGTTTCGCTAATAATGGTGTTAAGTTTCCTGTTGATACATTTCGCCCAAAGGAGGTTGTATAATCATGTCCATCTCTGGAAAGGTATTTATATTCTTCATCAGCCATATGTATCTGAAATCGTTCTCCATCCATTTTCGTTTCCATAAAATATGTGTCGGATTTAAAAATGTCCTCTAGTTTTCGCATTAACAATTTTTCACACAGCATGGGACGTATATGCATAAAGGGTACAATAGATCCGCCAACTTCCAAATTTTCGCCTCGTGCTATCGATTCACAAGTTTTTTGTAAGCTCGAATGTCGCAAAAAGTGCTCCTTTGCTTGAGGATGAAGAGTAGTGAAGATTACTTGCTCTGATATTCCTAAATGCATGTTTTTCAAAATTAACCGAATCAACCATTTTTGCTCAATAGCGCAGGTTTTTTGGAGGAATCTGGTTAATTCGAATGTTATTTCTGAAGAAATTGAGATTATTTAAATTTTATAATATTAGTATAGTTGGAATTGATTACTTGTTCTATCACTTTCTGCTAGTATATCCAATAATTTGTGGATGTTAGCAAGTGTTAAGTTACTTGGGTTTTCATTTACGCGGCCTTTTAAGACACCGTATGCAATCTCAGCATAATCTTTCCCCCGATGGAATCCAGTTTTGTTTTGCAATTTTCCTGCATCTTCGCCTAAAAAAATATATTGTCATTATGTAATTAAAATTCTATTTTGTAAGCAAGGTTTGGTACTGAAACAGATATTTAAAATTTTTTTTACTACCGTTACACAATAATGTTCATCTGTAGATAGCTGAAAAAAGTATATAAAACTTTTCAGAGAAAATATTTTATTTGTAGCCAAATTGCTTTATGGTAAATTGAACATATGAGAATGATTTTTTGCATGTGCAAGGAAAAGAGAAATGAAGAAAACTCTACAAAAATGAAAAAGACATGGAGAAACTGAATTCAGAAAATGATCATCAAGGATGCAGTCTCCAAAGTTTTATTTTTTCGTGATGGAACGAGGGGGATGGCAGCAAAGCTGAGGAAACTAATAAGATCCTCACGGAAGTTAACTTTCCGGGCTGCTACGTATCGGATAGGTCTTGAGTTATTCAAAATCATTCAAGATGTGCCTGACACGACAATGGCAGAAGGGAGGGTAAAACGGGAGACACAGGACTGGAGGACTTGACGGGATATTCCCAGCTATGAAACAATGGGGCTAAGAATTCATTGCACTTTGGCTTTGGGGATTTGTCTACTTCTTTAGCAAAAGGGCACCTAACAGCGGTGTGGGAAAAACTTGGCCGGTATTCATTCGCAAGCCAGGTAAGGACTTAACTGAAGCGATATCCTTCAGACCCCTCAGGGCCAGCATGATAGTGAGGTGAATGGATAACATGCTAAAAACAGGGCAATAAGAATCGATCCGTGAACATTACTGTAGACTCGTTGCTTAAGAGGCTAGAGGATCGTAATTCACCAGACTGCTCCACTATGATTCTCAATGTGTTAATATGGTCTATGCAGGATCGGCCCTTTCTGAATCCAGACTGCTGTCTTATAAGCGTTCGGGCTACAGCCTCTATTATCCTAGATAGTAATATATGGGACAAAATCTTCCCCACGTTAGATAATAAACAGATGCCTCTGCAGTTGTAATAATAATAATAGAGTAAACGCTTCTAACGCAAAAGACGCACTTCTCAGCTGGGCCAAGAAAAATTTACCAACTCAGCACAAGAAAGCGCTGAGATGCGGCTCAACTACAGCATGCAAACATGTCTCATATCGTTTGGTTCCTTTTTTGGTATTTTGACTATGATACCTTCCGTCCATTCCTCCGGAAAGACACAGGTATTCATTGCTAGTTCCAGGATTTGATGTAGCGCATCTGTTATGAGACTAGAGTCGGCTTTCAACAATTTTGGCGGGATGCCGTCTTTCCCAGGAGCTTTACCATTGGTCATTGCATGGATTGCGGTTACTATTTCTGTCTTGGCTCACGACTAGTGATTCTTATTGGCTATGCATTGTTGCTGTTTTCTTCAGGTTCCTGTAAAAATGAACCATTCAGGGCGGCGAAGAAATAATCATCGCCCAAACTTCGGAGACATGTAGAACATTTAAGCTACCCAGTCCTTTAAAACATTTACATATCTGTTACTGAAATACCTAGAACATACTTCTAACTTACATACCATTTGGAGATAGGTTCAAAATTTTAACCAATATATTGCCGATTGTTGTTATCTTCATATTATAGCTATCTCGAGCATTATCTCTTTGCGGAATTAAACATCTTAGTACGCAATACAAAGACCAATCTGCATTCTAATAGAAAATATGGTAAATACTATTACATGAATATGAATTATTGTATTACAGGATTCTCCTTGTGAAAATTTTCACTATATTTTTGCAGGTCTTGAAGATACCGACTCAATATTTTCGGTTTACTTGAAGATGTTTTTTCCTTGGCGATTGTCTCCATCACTTCACATAATGTATAAAATTTTATTGTTTCAGCAATACTCTCCTAAAATAACTGGATTTAATTAAAGAAATTAAAAAAAATAATTAAATATACTTTAGAAGTCATGTTTTACAAATATATCAAAAAATTGCATCAACATACGAAATCTGACTGTAAACTGACAAGCGACAGCTGCTGATTCGCCCACCTATGTACAGAACTAAAGGCGTTTTCAGCACCAGTTAAAGAAGAAGAAGATTATTCAGCGAATTTTGATTTCCATTCAGTACACGTTGGAAGTACAGAATACCTGACATTTTAAGTTCCCGCCATTTCTCGTTTTCGTAATTTGTGGTGCGTCCTTTAACGGCTTTTTTATGAAGAAAGTTTATATACAGCAGTCCTAATATTAGTAATGAAGCCTCCACTTCTCCATTGAGTCAGAAGGTGTACACACGCACCTGGCTGCTGAGGGCACTAAAAGTAATTACGAAAAGTGGATCAACACACCCAACCGAGTTCACTTCCAAAGCCAACGAAGAGCTTGAAGAAATGTATGACGAAATAAATCTAGTTACATACATAAAATTAAATAGACTACGATGGTTCAGCTTCAGACACGTTGTTCGAGCTTTAGCAGAAAGAATGCTGGTCAGGAGTTTCAATGTTAGACCATCAGGAAAAACGAGTGTGAGCCGACCAAGAGAGAGGTGGGTATAGATAACGTTCTAGTTTATATACCAACACGAATATACGAACACTACGCATAGCCAGCTCGAGGAAACTATCAAAACGAAAAAAGGAATATTTCTTCTAGAACTGTAGCGCTATTTAGGACAGGCGTGAAAGTCATTCGAGTCATAATGAAATTTAATAAAACCCTTTCGTCATATTCATATTTCCACTGTTAGCGATTAAATTTATTCAAAATTAGTTTATATTATTTATCCAGTTTATTAGTTTACTGGCACAAATTGAATCAAGCTTTTAATACGCCTCAGAAGGGCCTCTGTAAATCCTCTATCTGCAGCTGCTTGTGACTGTGTGGTTGATACAAGTTGTTTACAAAATGTTTCATTAAAAATCGATATCAAAGTCTTTTTCAAATTACTAATATCATCAGAAGTTACTTTCCATCCAGCTTCAGTCGACGATGATATAAATGCTAAAAAAAAAATCACATAAATTTTCGCCTATTTATTAAAACAATAACTTACTGTCATTGGTAAATGGTAATGATTTATTAGAGAACTGATGTGTGCTCATAGGAATAGCACGTTTCATATAAAAATCCAAATGACTCCACAAAAGATATAAACATTGTTCAGTTATGAAGGTGCAATGTGTTAACTCATTTTGCTTTTCACTCAAGCGCTCTGATATATCTGAATATTGGGATCTGCCTGTGAAAATAAATTAATGTTAAAATTTTGGTTGTATTGCAGGTGCGTATTAAATACTTGTAACGTCCAAATTTATATTAGGTAACGAAGATCTTTGACGAATTAACCCTTCATAAATTAACTTTTGTCGATTGTAATGCTCGACACAATTCTTCAGCTGATTAACTATAATTCCAAGGCTTGGGGAAATTTCTAAGGTGCCTGGTCGCCCCTCATATCTAGAAAGGTGTCTGATGTTATAAACAAAATAATAGAACTATGTTTTATTGCTTTTGTGCTATTTGATAAAATGTGTACAATGAAGTTAAATTTTACCTCTGCATGTGCTCAGTAACACTTGGAGAAAATAATATGCCCGTAATCCGTTGATCTGTTGAATGATTAGCAATTGCATTCCGGCAATATAATGCCAAATTAGATGCGATCTCCAAGAAATATTTAATATGTAAAGCTTTATTCTTTTCGTTGGGTTCGTACCTAGAAAATATATGTGTAAAAAATCTTGCAAGTTTTGAAAATCAATTATAATTAAGCTTACATCATGTTTTCTGATTTAAACATTTCTTTAAGCATAGATTCATTAATAATAAATCTCGAGAATAACGATAGCATTAATTTTTGCAGCCGATACAGATGAACGCTGACTTCATGTGAAGAATTAGGCTCCATTAAAGCAGTAAATTCCTGTATAGTATTATTATAAACAATAAACATTTCTCTTTTATTAAATTAAACTTACTTGATTGGCAGTTCGGGCTACTAAACTTGTAATACAAGATAGTTCTTGCAATAATCCTAAATGAAGAAATGGTGTCCCAGCACGTAATACTATTTCAATCATATCACCATGAGATAGCAAGAAATGCATAACCTGAGATATTGCAGAATGATTTTGTGTGCCCAATGTTGATAAAATAACATCACAAAGATTTAACGCTGGGAAAACTATCTGCTGATAGCGAGCATCCACTGGTGGAACAAATGAATGTGAGCTCACTTGATGCATATAATTATTAACTTGAAAATCAGGATGTAAATCATATACTTTCATGCAAGATAAAACACCTAAGATTTTATCTTCTAGCAATATTTCCGCACCAATATGAGAATTTGCAATTCTACATAGAGTAGCCATTTTTGACTCGTATACATAAAGTGCTCTCATATTATCAGGGACACTTCTTAGGACTCGACATAAACTATCATCTGACTTCATAAGGCTATCAATAATATGTGATAGGTATCCCCTTTTTTCTATAAAATTAATGAAGCTGGTTAAGGAATCAATGTCTAAAAGCCTGTCGATGCATGATAGAGCAAGCATTTTACAAATATCATGTCCCCCAATGCTATCATGGCACAAAATATCTATTAACTTGTCACCAAACGAAGTAAATACTTCTATGGCCATTTGTATGCGGTTAGATTCATTAGTTCCTTCATTATCAATATTAGTCATTGATCTATCTAAGCAGGAAACATAACTAAAAGATAATATTTTTATCATAAGAATTTTAAATATTATTTTTCTCATACTTATCATCATCTCGGTTTTTCTCGCTGTCTGAACTGCTTCCTTTTACAATATGCATGAAGTTAAGCAATGATCCGTACAAATTAATTCTTAGTTTTTGGGATGTTACTCCGCTCACAATGATCCATTCTGCGATATTTGTCAAAATATATTTTAGACTTAGTGTATTTGACTTCGGCGAATTTATGAAACGTCTTTCGTTTGACGACAATGGTCCTGCTTGGTCTTGTTCGAGACTGAAGGATGAAAATCGATTGTCTGAAATTAAAAGTTTTAGAGATCGAAAAACATAACTAAATCTCTATCATGTATTTTAGGAATGGTGAACTTTTATCACCGATTCATCCCTAACTTGGCAGAAATGTTGGTACCAATTAATGAGTACTTGAGATATCTTCTCAATCGTTCTCGAGCCACGAAAGATAAAGGAGATCATTGGCCGGCAGACTGCGAGACGGTGTTCCTCAAAGTAGAGAATTCGATGTCTGAAGCTACACTCAGTCTGTTCGGCGCATACTCGAGCTCAACCTGGAGTACAAGGATGGTGTACACCGGTTCAATGCATTGACTGAATTCCCCGAAAACTTCACTTTGATCACTCCGTTGGCTTATCAATAACGTAAGAATTGAATCAATGCATTGGGCCGTATATCAACGCCCGAAACTATTCACTAGTCACCACATTAAGACGAGTGGCTATGATCCGCAGGCAAAAGGGATGGTTGAACGGAGTACACCGACCGCGGCCGAAAATCGCTCCAGCCTTCATATGAAGATCGGTATAAAGTAATCAAGCGATGATTGACTCGTAAGTATAATTTTTAGCACAAAGCCATATATTAAGCAATCACACGTTAACTGAAATTATTTAACAATTTCTATTTCTTACCTGTATCGCTATTAACTAAAGTTTTGTGTGCATAGCCGCAACGTAAATTAACTAGAAGCATTAAAACCGTTCCAGAAGCTACATTTGCTAATTCTAACATAACTTGCACCGGTACAACCTTGAAAAAAATTAACATTTCATACAAAAGTAAAAAAAAATTTAAAATATTGTTTTACCTTGCTTAAAATACATTGCAGTATTTCTAGTAAAAGTTCCTGCTTTATTTCTATCGGTAAAGTAAAAATTGGAGCTACGCTAAACAACACTTCCGTTACCTGTTTTAAAGAAATTGTTTGAGTTTTTTTTTCTTGATAAATTTACACATCGCTTACCTGGCCCCATGCTTCCATAAACTTAACAGTTGCAGCACATTTATTTTTTTGTCTATTAACTTCTAAAGCAAACTTTAGAACTGATTGAATTTCTTGTAAAATAAGTTGCCTTTGTCCAGCTGCTATTGTACTTTGAACAGTATTTAATTCGTCATTTAAAATATCGTGTAATTTCTTTATATTAATTAAGTTTGGTCCTACACCGTTTTTAATCTCACATTCCTTAATATAGATAAAAAAATATATTTGAAACTTAATTCGAATTTTATTAGTAAAACCTTTAAAATCTGTCCAGTTAAAGAATTATCAAAAAAGTCCCATTTTGGATGAGATAGTGGAGTTGCTTCAAACTCCAAGCAATCAAGTAAATGACAAATAAGAATTCTTGTTGCTTGTTCTGATCCCTTTTTGTGACCCGTTGTTTCTCCAGTTCTTAAATCAGTTATTATATTGGCATAATGACTTAATTCCAAAGAAACATGTTCTTGAGTGTTATTTTGTAAAACTCCTGAAACAAATTTGTACAATTCATAAGAAAAAAATAAAATCTCCATTAGTTACCTAACAATATTTTGCATAAATGCGAGAACTGGCTAACTTGGCTATTTGCGGCAGTTATCTTCAGCTCAATAGCAAGACATTTTAGTAGTGAGCTCATTTGATTTAAAACCTGAGCATTTTCGTAGTTACCAAATGGTAGAGCCGATGCATGACGACAAAGGAAATCATTGCAAGATCTTAAAAATCTCAGAATAACTCCAGATGTACGTTGATTAAAACATAAAGCATATAATAATTCATAGGCTTTGTCGACGATTTTGTCTTGTGCAATATCATTTGTTGCGTCCGATTTTATCATCTATGAATCATCAAAATGTGTTAAGTTTATTTCAAATATAATACTCTTACCTCTAGATTACTATCAAGCAAAGTTACAAGAGATTTTGCGCAATTGCTAGGAAAATCAAGAACTCCAGGCTTTTGTAATTGTGTTGAGCGCACGTCTTTTGTAACATCAAAACCCAGCAAGTAATGTGCTATGTTGGGTGTGGGTTGTGGAAGACATTCTTGTAGTAAATTAATAATCGCTTCCTAAAATATTTCTTTAAATAAATAAAAATTGCATTAGATTTTGTTTTTAACCTTTATGCTCAATTCAGTTTCGCCATTAAAAAATTCCTCATTAGAATTCAGGGCTTGGGGTAGTTCTCCCTCTAAGCATTCCACAAAACCATGTCGGATTTCATTTTGGATTTTCTCACTTATTGTAAATATGCCCAATATTTGCGATGTAACATTTGGTTGGCGTGAAACTAACGTTAAAATCTTAACAGCAACTAAAGCATGTGCCGGCAACCAACTATTATAAGTGACAAATTTGGTAGTATTTAGAACATGATCGGGCTTTCCACTTCTTGGATTAACATCCATAAGGAGTTTATTCAGCCCCGAAAGTAATGTTGAACAATTAGCAATTGAATGAGCATCAAAATATAAATCCTGACATGAAAGTGATTTTTCAATTATATTTAAGCAATGAAGGACGCATTCTTCTAATTTAGCTTTTCCTGGAAATGGTGCATATGAATCTAAATGCACACGAGCTTCATGTATTATAAAAAGCATCAATCTAAGTGTTTCAGACTTTGTATGCATCTGAAGCATAATATGATAACCTGGTGGAGAATTTTCATCCTTGTTATCTACAAAATCACTTGGATTTATATCGTACGTTTTAATAAAGTGATACAGTAATTTAAGGCATTTCTCTCCAATTTCCCATTTTTCAGCAGGATTTTTATAATTTCTGTGAAAGAATAAAATTGTTTAATTTTATCTTCAAATATGTGAAGTTTTTTTATACCTGTTGTAAAATCTTAGAAATATTGTATCAATAACAAATGTTAGATATGGATCTAATCCTGGCTTCCGTGGTCCACCACCAAGGTTCTTCGGGATGGCAGTTGTAGAAAGTGTATACAGTAGTTCCAAGATAGCTTGTGACAATGGATAAGTTTCAACTCTGCTTTCATTTTGTTCAATTTCAGCTTCTAAGCCACTAACAGCTGTGAATTTTAATAATAAATCTGATTAGCATTTTTAATAAAAATGAAACGCCTTAAAAAAACTGAAGTCCTCAACGAGATGAACCGATATAAAATTAAAATCATGGTACTTAGCGGGACCAGATGGCACGAGGCGGTGAAGCATGTCTGCCGAAACAGTGACTCCTTATATTCTGGCAGAAACGAAACCGAAAGCGGTGGGAGTGGCGTTGGCGTAATACTCTCCAATGAAGCCAGGTCCAGCCTCATTAGCGGGTCACGGGTTTCTGAGAGTTATTACCGTGTGCCTGCGTACCACACTAAGAAGTAGTACGGCAGTCCAATGCTACGCCCCAACTAAAGACGACGATGACATCAAAGAAGAGTCGCATAAAACGGGCGAACGGGTCAATGTTGAGTGTGCCTCGAGTAATCGTAATCAAACAAAGTTCTACTTTCATTTAGAACCACGAAAAGAGCAACAGTTCACAATAAATATAAACAGAGAGAACTCCTTTTACCTACCTTTGTTTTAATTAACAATAGTAATTTTTGTATTTAAAAAATAATACTTAAAAAAATTAAATAAGAATTTTAAAAATCATATAGACTTACTGTAAGTATTTGTCGTAGGAATGGTCATAATTATTTGCGAAACCTCAAGATTATTCCATAACTGAATTGCTGTGTCCTTCGATTTACCCAATGTGGCTAAAGTGCGTATAATATCTGCTTTAAGTTGCAATGGTACCGAGCAGCTCAAAAGACCTTATATAAATCAAATTAAACATTTTAAATAAAACGTAAATAGCCACTTTTTTGCACGTACCTAATAACACATGCAACGGAACCCAGTTTGGATGTTCACATAAAGCAATACGAGCGACTTCATCAAAATTTGCTACAGCTCTTATTATTCCCAATACAGCATGTAAACCTTCAATTTCTTGTGGATTAATGCAACGATTCAAAACTCGATTTCTATAAATTGTATCGCTTCCAGGATGTTGTTCTTGTCTTAAATTTCTAAAGAAAGCATTAAAATTAAGAGTTTCTTTGCATAAATTAAAACTTACGTATAATATCTTGCTAAAGAACCGAAAAAATGATCCCAGGATAAAGTTGTACTTCCCGATAAACCACATCCTTGTTTTAATAAATTGAACGTGTTTCTTGCCGACTGTTCACAGCTAGACAAACCAATTAACATTTTTAAATATGGAACAAACAGTATTGGTGGCAACAATTCTCCAGCTAAGCGAATAAATTTAAATAAAGAAACAGATCTAGTGGTAGTTTTCAAGTAATTAGTTGGAATATCCATGGGCCCCCAATATTCTAAGCATAGACACAGTCCAAGTTTATCTTCACCATACAATTTTCCTACAGCCAGCATTAAACTCTCAAAATTATGATCTAAATTTGAAGGAGGATCTAAGCCTTGCTGAGTGAAACATTGTACTGTACGAGCTGTTTCATCGGCTCTACCTCTAAGTTCGGTTACCTTTGACAAGAAAAAATTATGAATGTGCATATGGTAAAAAACTTCTTTCTTTTACCTTTGAATGCATTAATTCAATGAAATCCGTAAATAAAATGTGAATTTTACGGTAGAAAAACTCAGTTCTAAAAACATATTATAAATAAACATTATATACCCAAAAATTGCAAAAACTTACTTAAAGATTATTTCGCTCTCTAACAAATAATAATGTATAAAATCAAAAACTTTATATTGAATGGCTTCGTCAATTAACTGTTCATCTTTGTCAATAACTTTTGATGAATTCTGATGCAAATTATTCGGTGCTTGACGTAAGGCGGCCATGGCTAGACCAAAACCGAAAACAATAATCGATTTTAGTTTATCATCCCATGCCCATTCACTTCGTAAAGAATCAAAAATATGTTGAGCATATCCTAATTCATTAATTATAGGTAAACTCTGAACTATTTCCTCGCCATCCTCATGCCTTTGCAGTACGCTTGTATCAAAAGAATATAATAAAGCCATTGTTAGCGTAGTCGTAACATCATCAATTCCACCTCGTGATTCAGTTGGCTTATATTTCGATAAATATTCAATTAATCTACTAGCTGTAAGTTTTGGTAAACCGCACTGTGCTGACCAGTTAAAGAGCGCTGTAGCTAACGCTAACCGAATATCTTGAAATATATCTAAGACTTGGCGGTGATGTTTTGGTGAACCAAGAGCACGATTAGTTGTTAATAGTTCAAGCTAAGTAAACAGATATTATTTGCAGTCACTAAATCTCGTTATTTAAATGCACAAACCTCTTTCGATATGTCCAGTTCTTCTAGAAGTTCAATTATCCTATTTAAAATGTTAGATTCCTCTACTAGACTGTCGGTGAATGCGCTGATGAAATGAGTTATCTGGAAAGTAAATAAATGCATAAATTAATAATAACTTTAATTATTTACGCTGGAATCAGTCTTCGCATGGGAGACATTTGTGTGACAGAGTATATTGCGACAATAGTGTGGGAAGAAATCGTGGTCAAGTCCACATTGGCGGCAAAGAAGATAGTGCTGATGTCGCCATTGTCATTGGTAGCGTTGTGTAGGCTATGCTTTCCTATGACTACTCTTCCTTTCCTACTTTGGCGTTCATATTTCCAAGCACCATTTTAATATCGTTTGACGGTATTAACCTGATGGCGTTAGTTAGTTCTTGGTTGAATTCCTATTTCTCTTCATCCGACTTGTCTTCTGTGAGAGCATGGACGTTTATGTTATGAAGTCTTGTTTTGATGCAAGTGTGCAAATCCTGTTAATTACTGGCTTGAAGTCCACAATTAGTGACTTCATTTCCTTTTCCACGATAAATGCTACTACGAACTCGCTTTCCATTCGGTGATCCACTGGAGAGTACCGTTCTGTTGAGCGTTTTGACGTTCCAAGTTCCTAAATCGAATTCCTTATTCGGTTGCCGTTTAATCCGCCCTATCCGAGACCTGCCTTGAGGATTCGTGACGGGTAGGTGTTTACGGTAGAAGGTTGTCAGCCTGCACCCACAACCTGGAAGACCAGTCCGGAGTATGCTTCGTTTTGAGGTATCTTTAAGCTTCTCTATAATTTTCAAATGAGAGTTGGTAAGGTATGGTAAATTTTCTCCCCATCATGTTGTTTTTCCTTTCGTGTAAGTGGACCAAGTCGCCCAGAAATAGTGCACTTTTACCAGGCTAGCAAGCAGCAGGTGTTAGTCAAAAGTTGCCTTTTAGTTCCCGCGTATTTGGCTGCCGACCATCTACCTTTGGCTAGGTAGTGTCGGCTTTCTCTTTGTATTCTACCAAACCTTAGCTCAGCTCTGCATGACTCCACTAGCTTGGAGCGCATCATACCTGATGAATCTAGAGCTTTTATGAAGGCTTGTGTTGTAGAGTGTAGATTTCACCGTGTTTCTAAATGAAAGTAGAACTTTGCTTGGTTTACTTTTACTCGAGACTTATACCCGTTTTATACTAAGGTTGTTTACCTGGCCGGGTCACACATCTGATGGTTATGTCACTTTTCGCAATGAAATCATTCATCTATGAAAATTCCAATTTTACGCCCTTGTGTTGGTGCAAAGTACATTGTCTGATACTAGCGTGAGATACTAGCTGCCAACCCAGTGTACACCTTGTACATCTACCTAGTACCCCTGACTTTATTCTATTAAGCTACCATATGATCTTAATGAAAAGACCAGTGAAAATCACTTGCTTCAGTTTTTCGTCTAAAAATTTAACTAACTCCGCAGACATGCCATCGATTACAACACATATTTGGTTTAATAAACTTCAATTAAAATATAAAAATACGTTCGTTAGTCTTCTAAATTATTTCGATGATTTTATTGTCTACTACATATCAACTGTTCATTTGATAAGAAATAAGTCGAAGTAATCGTTAAAAACACGTCGTTTTATATTGCCCAAAAAATTTGCTCATGTAGCCTCGACATCACGTCAAATCATTAGATATTAAAACACACCTTATTAAATCTTGGTTCTTACCTCACTTGGAGCTTCAGTACACCAAGATGCACCACTTCTTGCTTGAAATAAGTCACGCAATGCAAGTGCTATCGCCTTTCTCCCGTCATAATACAACAAAATAGCTACAAGTCCTCTTGGCAGTCCTACAATTCCAATAATTAACAAATATTAAATCTTTAAATCAAGCCTAGTATCTACCGGGATGCTGAGACATCTGTTGTTGAGCAGTACATAAGAGTTCCAAGGCTATATATTCATCCAAATTATACATATCAGATAAGATGATACACTCGTCTACCAAATCCTTAGAAAGCAACATGTGACCAGAACCGGGAATATTAATCCCTTCCGTAATTCCCTGTTTAAGCTGAGTGCGGTTCCTGACATTTTTCGGCTGCATTAAATCATAAATATCATTTTATCTGTAGTAGGAAGAACATTTTTTTACTTACTGGATTCCTCAAAATATTTGTGAAATTTTGCTTGTGTTTACGCAAAACTATTTCCAAATGTGACAATGATGACTTGTTTGGACGTGTCAATGATTTCTCCACAATACTATAAAGATATTTGAAAGGAGTCCACAGATCTTCAGGCATTCCTAAAAACATATTCATGATAAATTCCTTCATAATTTATTTGGCGGTTTCAATTGTAATGTTAACCTAACTTTTTGAGATTTTACCCGAGTTCAAATACCCGGTACTTACTAAACTTTACAAATACTTACCATCGCACATTTTGATAATATAATTGTAATATTCAATATTAAGAAATATTAAATGTTTTTAACTGATTTATAGCTTTTGAATAAATAGAAAAAGTTCGAGGTGTTCACCTCAAGCGTCTCTTGAAATCTTGTATTGACAGCCGGGTGACTAAACGGTATTGCCAGCGCAGCTGTGTTTTATTAAGCGTACATAATTCAAAAACGATATGTCCTCGCTTGGAAATGTACTATTAATAAAGTGTACTTATGATTTGCTTAAGAACAGAGTATAATTTATATAAATTCGAAATTGAGATAACAAATAAAATGATTTTAGTAGTCCATTATACACTTTTATGAAATTAAAATTATCCATAAAGGCCAAAATCAGAAATTATACGCTTTCCAGCGCTGACAAATGCGCCTTGGATAACTGACAGTTCCCCGCTTTTCATTTTCGTCGCATTTCATCACTTTTCCCTTTTGCAAAAGCCTTTCGATAATTGATGGCGATTTTGGTGTGCTGCTGCTGATCAATAAAGTTCAATTCAATTTTATTTTGTAAATGATAAGGACTTGTGCAATTTTAGTTGTTGATTGTTGTTAAATTTGAAAATCCAATTAAACATTTTCAATTTAAAATAATTATTACACTGAAATTGGTAAAAATGCCACGATGGAGTGATATTCGTGTTATGAAGTTTTTGGATATTTACGAAAAACATGAATGTTTATGGAATCCTAGAATTGAGGATTACAAAAATAAATATGCTAAGGATGAGGCTCTTGATGAAATAATACGGGAGCTTAATATGCCCGGACTATCTAGAAATGATATAAAGCTGAAGATAAAGAGTATTCGTACAACATATAAGCGAGAGCTTACTAGCCTGCTTGAGGCCCAATCTGGGAAGGAGGATCAAAAGGTAGCAATGCCTAGATTGTTTTGGTTTAAGAGGGCAGATTCGTTTTTGCGGGCTGTATCTCGATACAGAAGAACAGAGGACCACGCACCCCCTTTAGTAAGTATAATAGCATGAACATCATTCGCAATTCATTTTTTTTTGTACACTAATTAAGTCCAAGAGTTTTTTCCAAGTATCTCTTTACTGCAGTATTCTGTGCCTCGGTAGTTTAAGACGCTGAGTGCGCTTTGGTACTTGAGATCGATACGACTGCAGACGTTATCGCTAAGTTTAACAAGATTCATTAAAAGACACCAACATAGAAGCGTCCAGATTCTTAGCACTTTCATAACGTCACTAGACGTAAAAAACCAAATTTCTTTTATATGGTAGAATCTTAAGTGATTCAATTAAAGTATGATAGCTCCTAGTTATTTCAGGTAGTATATTGCGATCGAGACAAATTAATCGCTAGTTTTGTGAACTAGTGTCGGACTAGGTCAGGCTTTAAATAAAAAATGTATAATTAGTTACACCAACTATTGAAAGACTTTAGTTTTAGTTAATCATCGTCATATTGGAGAGCTTCTTTTAATGAAAGCACTACCTTTTGCAAGATTGCACTATATTGTAACATTATACATTTCTTTCAGGAATATTCAAATGCAGCCATTAAAAATGAAACTCAACTTGCTGTGATACAAATAAAAAATTGCGGTTCCTACAATCACGATGAATATGACAATAGTACTGGTTCCCGTTCATATCATCAAAACAATGAAAAAAAGCAGCCAATTAATGATACTACCGAATATATTGAAGATGACAAAATATCAGTATCATATAATGTCGAAGCTTGTGAAAGTACTGAATTTATGGAAGATGATCAAATATCGGTATCATACAACGTCGAAGCTGATACAGAACCAGACACGAAGCAACGCAACAATATTCAAACGCAAAGTAATTATCGTAAAATATCAGAAGAGGATGAATATGTGGTATTTTGTAAAAGTGTGGCTGCACAGCTACGAGCAATACCTGATTTATATTCTAGATCTGTAGCAAAATTAAAAATACAACAAATATTATTTGAAGCAGAAACTGGCCACTATAAGCAGGAGTCATATGTAACTGTTGAAACTACTCAATAGCTTATGAGTGTAGAAAGTATTTACTTTTATTTATTAATGTAATTAATTGAATAGTTATTAAGAAATTTAAGTATTGCTTTGCAGAATGTAATTTTTAATAAAACAACATTCTTTTGCACATTAGTATTGTGGTCTGGTCACGACTGCTTTTTTATTTTGGGCCTGATTGTTGAATGAATCCGGCGGATTTGGGATTCCCGCCGCTGAAGAGTTTCACTTTCACTTGTCGCTGCGATTGTTCAATCCGCCGGGCGCAACTTCTATATGAATTGACATATTTCATTTTCGAAATTCAAATGACAATCGAATCAGTTCGCATTGGATACACAACTCCAAACAAGTGATTTTTTAGTTTAACTCCCACTTTGCCGCTGTGAAATTCTCATTCACTCTCCCGCGGGGCATTCAACAATGAGAACCTGTCAAATCCGCATTCACTTCCCTGCCGGCGGATTCAACAATAAGGCCCACTATTCAGCGTCAGCGTCACGATCCGACAGACCGGCTACGCTAAGGGTAAGCTGAGAGCTGTCGCGCAAAACAGAGTCCGCTGGAGGGCAATTGTTTCCGCTCTATGTCCCATGAGGGATTAAAGGAGCAATTAATAGTAGGTATAAGTTAAATATCCGCAAACGGAGAATTAACCACTATGTAACACATGAGACCTAAAATTCTGAAAAAAGAAACAAATTTCACTAAAATCGTTTAATAGTTTTACAATCATGTAACAATTATATCAGCAATTAAAAGAGAATAAACATACAATTACAAAGTATCGTTCAACTTCAAACCGATTTTCTTCTGATAGAAAGGATTGATAGGGCTAGGCAGCAAGTTTGGCTTCAATAAACTTTTCGATGGCTTCTTTTTTGAATCGTACGGCAACTGTGGTGAGCTTCTAACTTGCTGTATATAATCACTCGGTTTCTGTGCCATATTTTTCTGTAAGACAATTTTTACCCTTTTCGCTGCAGAACGTATTGACGACGTATTTTGATATTGCAGACTAGTGTTCTTTTTTGAACTCTTGCCTAAAAGATTATTTTGTGATAATTTTCCTTCCTTTTTCTTCTTATTCTTTGCAAATGGATTTAGAACTAATATTGATTTGTCCGCTGAAGCACTGGTGGAATAGAACTTTAAATTTGCCTCTTTTAGTTTTAATTTACGTGATGGAACAGTATATTCGATTTCTCCATCTTTCAAGGGCTCATCCCATTCTGAACTAGTATCGAATATGGGCTGATTTTCATTTTGTGTAATTGTATCTTCGGGGGTTTTTTCATTCAGTGTTTTATCTGAGCTATTCTTGATTTTTGCTGATTTATTTTCTTTTTCTGTAACCTTTTTAACGGATAAATAATTTTTAAGTTCTTGTTTCTTCAATTTTTTCTTCTTATTCTCAATTTTCGCTAATGTTACTTTAGATTCTGAAGTTGTTTTCTTGATTTTTGCTGGAATTTCAATTTCTTCTTCTAGCCATTCGTCGTTGGTAATTTTGCGTTTCCTTTCTGGAAGTGCCTTTGCGATTGCTTCTTCAAAATTGTCTACATCTAAATCTTCATAATTGATTGATGATAGCAGCTTCCTTCTTTTCTTTTTACTTAGATTTTTTATTTTTCTTGTTGTTGAGTATAATTCATTCTCGAATTCTTCTAAATCTGTTATTTTCTTCTCGAGTAGTGGTTCAAGTGCTTCTATGTTGGGTTTAGGAATTCTCTTGATGCCAAGGGGATATACTCCTGTCTCGAATATTTTATATCTAAAATAATATAAAAAAAATTAATTTTATATTGAGGTGTAATGAGTTTCAGCTAAGATTAGTTAAACAGTTGAAAACAGAAGAATAATCTGTAAAAAATTGACAGGAACCTTCGGAATGCTACCAGCTAACGAAAATTCTATCATATTATTTATTAGCGCTTACAAGTGTGTGTAAGGAGTGTGATGAACATGCAGCTTACATCCTACATGTTTTATTGAGTTGAACAGTAAAGAGTACAGTAGGTACCAACGATAGTCTAACACTGAATAAAATGATAGTTGGTTCGAGAGTATAAGATTGCCTTGTAGGCCTCCTGCATATTTTGATTTCTCATAGGTTTTTTTCGAAAAACCAAACTTAAGAGTCATTCTTTATGGTACCAGTCCTTGTCATGTCGTTCAGGTCATGGTACAATCTCTAGTAGTAAGTTCAGTTCGAAGGTTAGAAGAGGATAGGTTGGGGGAATCTACGAGATACTAGTGCAGATGGTGATGAGCCCTGATCTAAGATTGTTCCTAAGCTGATGTTCTATTTATAAACGAACTTCTAGACAGAAGTGTGTGCGGAACGGGAACTTCAGGGTGTGAGGGTGAGCTGAACGGGCTAGTCTTTTGATGCGGGAAAAATATTGCAGTGCAGGAAGGAGGGCGATAATTTCAGTGGAACAATGCTTTTCCACACCCCCTAAAATTGCTGATATTCGATGTGAGTCAGAATAGGCAACAAGCAAGGTAGTAACATTTTTAGAAACCTATGTGAAATATTATAGCTACCAGTTGCTGTGGATTTGATCGAGCTTAGGGCAGTGATGACCAAGGGAATCAACACCACGAAAGCTGAAGCCTCCATATGAAGCTGTAACAGGGATATTCATGCTGCGCCGTTTGGTTAGATATAAAGTACTGGTTAAGAGTTTTAAGACTGCTCCATACCGTGATCTAATGGTGTTACGGGATTATATTTTTAAAATGCGGCCTTTCGCATCACCCCACATATTAAAAATTAGTATAATATAATAACTTACTTTTCCAGAATGGCCCTTAAAAATTTCCGACTCTTTGTGTTAGTAACATCTGTATACAAAATCTCTTCTAGATTTTTTATTATTGGCGCTACGTCAACTGGAATTTCTGGTATAAAAACATCTACATTACCAGCTCTAGGATCCAGATGATTCTCTGTTGCATCCAGTGTTTCATCTACAAAAAAAAATTGAATTTTACACTACTATTAGGATCACTTATTACTTTCTTCTTACCTAAATGTTCGTCCTCGGAATCAGAAAGATCTTCGACCTTTTCGATATCATAAATACTTCGGGATGGGAAGCCCATCTGCAAAATACAACGCTTAATTGCCTTTTTTGTTTAAACAAATCAATAAATTAACCTCTTTCCAAGCCTTAAACTGTTCATTATATTCCCTTCCTAGGCTGCTTTGTGTAAGTAAATGATAAAACACCCGATTACGCATGAATCCTAGTAATTTCAGCTCTTTTTGCTGGGACATATATAAAATGAATGTTTTTAAAAAGTTTGCTACTGCATCTGGTGCAATATCTCCCTGAGATACTTTTGCTAATTCTTCAATGAATATATCAGCAACATGCATAGATAAGCCAATAATAGAATTTGAAGAAAATGCCGTCTTCATGATTTGAGAATTAAACTCTTCTATACAATCATCTGACCATTTTTGTTTCTGTATTGCACGGAATATGTAACGAAACATTCTTCTTACTAGCTGTAGTAATAAATATATATAAAGATAATTAATATGTTGTGTTATTCAAGTTTCAATATTATATACCAATTGAAATTTGTCCATTCTCCACTGATCTATTCCAAACCATTCTAAGGTCATGGTTTTTAAAAATGCACCAAAAAAACGAATTGCAGTCTTTGTATCATCGAAGCAATCAATAGTTTTTGCTATGTCTTCAGCTAGATTTTCTTGAACGAGGGGTTTGTCAGACATCCACATGCAATAATACAAGCCTTTCCAAATTCGTAAGAAGTCTACATCCTTGAATTCTGGGTATAGAAAAAAAAGGTTAATATTACAAGGTAATCTAACTTAGATATTACAGTTACATAATAATGTTAAGTAGTTACCAAAGGAACTCTTTGACCGAATACTCAGCCACCTATGAAGCTTCTTTAATTGTTTATCCCGCTGTTTGGGATCATTACCAGCTAAAGCCTTGGCAATTTTTATTTCTTGTGCTACGACAAGTATTTCCTTGGAAATTGGCTTTTCACTTTCATTATCTTCTTCAACTTTTTCATTATTACTTATTTTAGAAATCATTTTTATTTAATAAAAATCCACAATTTTAACCACAATACCTGTTCGCACGTGGGTAAAAATCGGTAAGGACCTAAACGTCAAACATTCTTCTTCTTTGGATTTTTGATGGAAACACTCGCAGCAAGGGAACTGTTAAATGAAATTAAGTGGTTGGATTTGGTAGAAAAACTACCAAAAGTAAAAAATATTACTAATTTTAATTGATATATAGTCGAGACTAAATTAATAATAACATCCATTTATCAAAAACTTTACCATTTGTCTACTTTTAAAATAACCGAATGATGCTTTTCAAGATATATTTAGAAATTACGCTCTGGCAGTTCATATTTAGCGCTTCCATTTTTAGGTTATAATCAATCTGTCAAATGGTTCCGAATTTTACAGATGTTCATAAGTGGATTCTGAAATTCAACTTAAATATTAGTGTATTAAAATGCTTTGCTCTACTTTCAGATTACTTAAAAGTAAGCAAATGGTACGATTTTATTTAAACATAAATTCAGAAACATATTTTCTCAGGTGGTCCTTCCCTCAATCATGTCTCCCAAGCCGGCCTGAAATACTTTCCTCCGCCAATTAAGTACGACCGTAGGTAAAAGATTATCATCATATAAAATCTTAACTGAAGCTCTTGCTTTTAGATGTGGAATTTGTCGAACGGCCGAAATTGCGAATGATGGAAAAGGTTCCACAATATCAATCTAACATGAGACCTCCAAAAATGCAGAAAAAATTAAAATTAATGCGTGGTCCAGAATTAACTCATAACACACTTCTGCATAAGCAGTATGGAATCATAGCTACAGGAGGTGGTCGACTTAGATGGGGGCACTTTGAGATGTTACGTTTAACAATAGGTAGAAAACTGGATATTAACCGAATGTTTGCTATATGGCGAGTTCCTGCTCCTTGGCAGCCTGTTACTAAAAAAGGCCAAGGGCAGAGAATGGGTGGTGGAAAAGGTGCAATCGATCATTATGTTACACCAATAAAAGCAGGCAGAGTTATAGTTGAATTGGGTGGACGGTGTGAATTCGCTGAAGTTAAACCTGTCTTAGATGTTGTTTGTCCAAAACTTCCATTTAAAGCTATGGTTGTGTCTCAAGAAATGCTCGAGGAAATGGCATTGGAGGAAGAGCGCAAAGAGAAAGAGAATATGAATAAGTTCACGATGAAATATGTTATTCAAAATAATCTTAGTGGGTGCCACCGATGGCTTTCGCCAGTAGATCATAAGTGGTTTGGTAAATATCTGTAGTTTTTTTTAACAATTATAATTTAGTAAATTAAAGTAATAGTGGAAATTTTGGCAAACCTAAAACTACATAATTTTTGTCGTCGGTGACCTATGATGAGCTATCCGAGCCATAGCTAACTGTTCTAGGATCTCTAGTACCGTTATTTCTTTGAAACCATTCGTTTTCGTTTTTCTATCAAAGTTGCAAAATAATTATGTAATTTAAGTGGGCTCTACACCACAAAAATCTTGCTCGAGCATATCTGGATGTTAGGAAGCTTTTTTTAGCCGCTTGCTAAACCTCCCCCTCCCCACAACTAGAACCCAAAAACAATTACTTGTAATCTCTGCAAAAACAAGAAGATAATAAACAGAAAACTTATGGCATATCTAGAATCTAAGCATACGGCAATTAACATGGCTTTAGGCGAAAAATCTGCTATACGACTATCTTGGTGTCAAAAAGAGCAACCAAGCTATCGATATATGTAGATTTTTCTTTTAAAGAAGCTATGAAGGAAACTATGATTTTGCTCGAAAATTCTTTATTTTCACATATTTTTTTTTATAAATAAACGGTTTCGTCGCTTTTGTAGAAAATTCATCAATAATCTCCTATTTACAAAACATCGCTCATTTTCACAATACCCTTGGACATTTTATTTAACAAACTCAACCATTTAACGGTGAAGATTTATTATTTAATACAGGATTAAATATGTATTCAAACAGAAAACTCATCCTTTATCCTTTCGTAATATTAGGGTCAATTTAATTGGTAGATCACAGTCTATAGGTATTAAATATGATTTGTCCATTAACTTAGTACATCGTGCCGGGGAATTTACTGGGGTACGAATGGCCAATTTAAATTATACTATAACGTAGCTTGCGTCAAAAATTTTTATGTTTCACATTCGAAGTGAATACATCATATCCTAGTGAAATCACGTTATCATACAATACCCTATATTTTGAAGGTAACCAGTAGAAGTTTATAACTTGAGCAGTAGGCCATACAACCCATTCAGCTGCGTATAGCTTCCAAGCTTTTGTCTTCATTTCTTCCCAAGTTTCTTTTGGTGTTTTTCTCTCTAATATTCCTAATGTTATAAAAAATACCGATATATAAGCTGGAGAACAAATCAGTTGATCCAAAAGAACTTTCTTTAAAACTATGCCAAGTGTTCTACCAGGCATTCTAGCGTCAAGAAATTGATACCAAAAGTGGCATATGACTCCAACTCCAGTTCCCGATATGGCCATATGTAGTGTACGCTTCTTTTCCCATTCGGTTAGCTCTCCAACATATAATTCGTATTTTTGTTCAACTAAATCTCCAATTGATGATAGTGTTAAGGATATTCCAACATTCGTTAGCAGTAGATATTTATGACTGAAGGCCTTTTCTTTTGTCGATTGGATATGTTTCACAAAATTCTGATTTCTTAAGTATTTGATAACACCAAGAATCCTTAATGGGAACATTCCCAAAGGAAGACACAAGCTACTTTAAAATTTGATTACACAACAAATCGACTAAACACGAATGCAGCAGCCACTTGCCGACAGGGTAGGAACTAGGAAGGGTAGAAGTGACATAACCCTCATGTTGACGACTTGTCAAAATTTATATGCATCGCAAAAAGTCGTAATTTTATAAATAGCAAATTATGCAGCTGCCTCCATCGCAGTTGGCAGAGCAGTGTGGAATTTATTTAGTTTCGCTTTCAACCAATGTCGTTCCACATATTCATTCAGCAGATTTTATATTTATCTTATGAATTAAGCCACATGATTCTAGTAGTTATGGGCTGATGTAGATTTGAAAGTAAAAATACTTTTTTTAAAATTTGATTACGCAAAAGAAATTTGAGATGCATTTTAAACACGGCAAAGTTAGTTGCTGGTTGTTAATTTTTTTAAAATACAATATATTTAAGATATTGATCAAAATTTACCTGAATTGCAATTAAAAATTTGCTCAGTGGTTTAATTACGAACTTACAGTTTTATATTGCAAAACTGAGAAGAAAAGCATGTCACTATTCTATTAACTAAAACTTATGTAAATTTATATACAAGTAAAATGGTGCCTTAAAATAAAGAGGTCAAAAATTCATATACTTGCGGTTCTTCTTCTTCAACGGCTCTGTAACAGGAGTGGGTGATCCGGTCCTAGCCTCTCGCAACTGTTCTCTTCACCGGACCCGTTTTTGGGTCGATGCTATCCAATTTGGTATCCCTCAGCTGTGGGCCTCCTGGTCTTCGCCATAATTCCAGCGGAGATTGAGTCGCACCCCATAGATCTTACCGCAGAGAACTTTCCGAGGCTCATCTTCACTCATACGAACTAGATGCCCGGGCCACCGAAGCTTTATTTTCCTCACGATACCGCTCGTAGATCTCATCGTTGTAGTCTTCGGAGTCGTCCTTCCTCACATAAGGGACAAACAATTCTCCAAAGGACTTTCCTATCGAACACGGCTATGAGGCTAGAGTGCTTTTTGCTAAGCACCCACGTCTCGGATGTGCGAGTACCGGTAAAGCCATCTTATATAGTAGCACTTTGGACTAGGGTTTGTTGGCTTTTAAAAACTTCCAAACCCGGTTTTTAAAAGAAAATTATGAAATTCGAAAGCCTGTTTTTTGAATAAAAAAACGGTTTTAAATTTATACATTACACTTTTCCTATTAGCTACAAAAAATGGCATTGTTTAAGTTATCCGGACAGATATTATCAAAATTATATAAAGCTTATAAAAGATGACTGCGATGTTGCAAAAAGTGACGAAGGAGAAAATCAACACAGTGCGTTTCCATGACAGCTTGAGTACTCGAAAGCTTCAAAATCTCTAGAATTCGACCCCGTATATACTCTGCCTCCTTGAAGCGGTATATTAGCTTGAAATCAGCATGACAAGCTCTCGAGACGATTAAAGTGATAACACACAGTAAATTTAAGGCAGATTTACTAGCATCTCTGTTCGCGTAAAATTCTTTTCTAATACACTTTTATGTCACCTCGTGCGCCCAAGTGCTCCACACACTCAACGGGCAAGGTGTACATCTCAGGACTGGCGAGGTATAGAGGCACCTCAATGAGCTCGATGCAAACGAATCTGCGGGACCCGAAAATAATGTTCTAAAAAAAGCTTTCATTGCTTTTGTCGAAAATTCATCACTCCTATTTACAAAACAATACACATTTTGACAATTACATTTTATTTAACAAACTTAACCATTTAGCGGTAAATGTTTATTATTAAATATAAGATCAAATCTGTATACAAATATAAAACATCATTTTTCGTTTCGTAGAATCCTCAATATTAGGGATAATATTATTGGTCGATCACAGTTGATAGATATTAAATATGTTCGTCCATTAACTTAGTACATCGTGTTGGGACAATTTGATGGGATTCGCATGGTCAATTTAAATTATCCTACAACGTAGTTTTTGTCAAAAATGTTTGTGGATATTCAAAAGTGTGGCTCCCACCTTAATCGACTCCTAAAAAAATTCCACTTATCTAGGAGATTTTATAGTTTACCAATGGGTAATTTAAGGTGGTTGCTGCGAAAACAGTTGTATAAAATTTTCCTAGATGAGTGGACAATTTTTGGAGTTGATTAGGGTTGATTATATTTCACATTCGAAGTGTATACATCATATCCTAGTGAAATCACATTATCATACAATACCCTATACTTTGAAGGTAACCAATAGAAGTTTATAACTTGGGCAGCAGGACACACAAGCCATTCAGCTGCATATAGCTTCCAAGCTTTTGACTTCATTTCTTCCAAAATTTCTTCCGGTGTTTGTTTCTCTAATATTCCTAATGTAATAAAAAAGACTGCTATATCAATTGGAGAACAGACCAGTTGATCTAGAAGGACTTTCTTTAAAACTATGTCAAGTGTTCTACCAGGCAATCTAGTGTCAAGAAATAGATACCAATAGTGGCATATGACTCCAATTGGAGCTCCCGTTATGCCCATATTTAGTGTTCGCCTTTTGTCCCATTCGGTTAGCCTTCCAATATATAATTCGTATTTTTGTTCAATTAAATCTCCAAATGCTGATAGAATTGAGGATAATATAATATTCGTTGGCAGTAGATATTTATGACTGAAGATCTTGTCTCTTTTCGATTGGAAATGTTTCACAAAATTCTGATGTCTTAAGTATCTGATAACACTAATAATCCTTAATGGGAACATTCCCAAAGGACGATCGACACAAGCTACTTTAAAATTTGATTACCCAACAAATCGACTAACAAAACGAATGGAGTCATTAGCCGATAGGGTAGGAACGGTTGAAATGACATAACTGCCATGTTGGCGATTTGTCAATCGCAATAAGTCGTAGTTTATAAATAATAAATTATCCAGCTACCCTGCATCGCAGTGGCCCAAGAGTGTGGAATTTATGTAGTTTCGCTTTCAACCAATGTTGCTAGTTTTTAATTGAAAAAAGTGGTTGGTATGCGACCGAGTGAAAGGGTGCCTCCGCACGTTATAAATTTTTTTCCTGTCCCTGGCACTTGTTACAAAAGGAAACACTGAAAAAGATCACAGCACAGTCTGACCTCTAGATGGTAGTGGCTTCATCTCGATCTTGTATTTTGATAGCAGCGGTTGTAACATTTTGGCCGTCGCGTGTAGAAGCACGATTCCAGCAGATAACATAGGTGGTAAGGTTATAAGCGTTCAATGCCGTCCGCCCGCTGGGAGACGGCGGGGGGCGTCAAATGGGGGTCAGGTTGATAACCTTCCATCCTTGCGTTACGAATCCTCAAGGCAGGTTTCGGACAGGACGGACTTAACGGCAACGTCCGAGACAACGGAACATGGAATTCAACTTAGGAAGTTCGAACTTTAGAACGCTTCAGAATGGTCGACTACGAATACATTCATATCTGTAACAGAGGCATGCATACTTCTGGCGGGTGTATTTTTAGATTTTCCTGCCTATAGCGGGAGCATGCAAACCGCGCGAGCGTCCATTTAAGAAAATTAACTAACTAAATTATTTTTACTCGGGCAGGTAGCAAAACAAACGAAGAGTAGTTGTAGTAGTTTTCAACAGCAAAGATCCCCATCAGCTAAAATCTAGAAACTGCATCGCACCGACAACAAACAAGGCGGGTTTCCCTCCCTGAGTATCCAGTACTTGTTACGTACAGTGATGGAGAGTTGCCTGTACTCGACCATTAAGAGTGCTCATGTGAGACTCACGTACGATCAGCATTGTAAGTGGGTCTACCTTGGAAGGTTAGCTGGACATTTCATCAAAAGCAATGTTCGTATGGCTTAATCGTCCGCAGACTCTTAAGATATCCTTAGAATGAAGGAATGGATTCACACTTCGCAATCTGCTGTTGGTTGGGATGGATTGTTTGATTTTGAGAATAGTTACGTCGTGAGGAAAAGTCCGCAGTTGGACTATTTTCATCCACAGAGTGAGAGCCCTATTATGTTCCTCCAGTTTGAGCACGCCAGTTTTCTTGGCAGATTTTACCCTGGAATTATGTATAAAGCTGAGGATATATTTTGTCACTCTAATTAGCTTCTTTAGTTTTGAGAATGACTTGAGCAAGTTCGGAGCGACTTTTAGTAGTAACGTTAACTCTGTCGATGAACTTGGGAATCCGTGATGCCGGGGTGGAAGGAAAATGCTATCTGAAACTTTTACTGGTTATGTTCCTTTAATAGAAACACATTAATATATCGTGACTCGTTTTAAGGTCAATCTGGTTTCGTTGGTTGAATTGATGACTGCTTCTAGTTCGTTTACAATCTGAGATTCTTGTTATGAGGCAAGTAGAAGAATAACAAATAACTCTGGAATAGAAGTAACAGTAACAGGCAAACTAATGTAGCATTAGAAAACAAAATTTCTCTACACTTGGATTATTTATTAAGAAAATTCACTTATATGTCTCTCTACAATTATAAATAAGTTAATTAGATCTATGCTTAAGATTTGAATTATAAATATCGAACCCTAAACACACAGCATTGTCATATAGTACCCTGTACTTTGTAGATACAAAAGAGAAATTGATAAATTGAGCCGCAGGCGACACGATCCAATCAGCTGTATACATCCTCCATGCTTTCTGCTTCATTTCTCGGCAAATTTCGTACATAGTATTACCTTCTAATATTCCCAATGTTAAAAAAAATAATGATACACAGGCTGGACTACAAATTAGTTCATCTAGTAGCATTTTTCTTAACACCACAGGAAGTGTTCTTTCGGGGAATTTTGAATCTAAGAATTTATACCAATAGTGACACATAAATCCTATGGTAGCTCCGGTTGTTCCCATTTTAAAAGTGCGTGACTTGATAAATTCAACATCTTTGTTACTATATATTTCATAGGATTGTGCCAATGTATCGCCGATTGATGCGCGAATAAACGAAATTCCAATATTTGTGTATAATAAATAGGTGGGACTGAATGCAATTAGGCCTTTTTCACTAATATGTTTTTTTATATGAATCACAAAAACCCGTAACGAGCCCATTCCAAAGTTTACACAATTTTATATGAAACCTTAAATTTATTAATTTGATTCATAATTAGTAATCAAATTCTTGGCCTAGCTTAAGACGTAACTGCCAAAAGCATGAATTTTTAAACGTAACTGACGCAAACAGCTGAATATGCTTCGAAAATTAGTAATGCCACATGAATTCAAAGATGGTGATTTTTGCAAGAATTTTGTTCATTCGAAGATGAAATTTTGAACGCACATGTTTTCACAAGGAAAACCTCTCTATAGTAAAAAACGGGAAACTGTTTTACGGCTTCGGCCGAATCAAATCCAAGGAGATTGGCATGAAAATGGAGATTCCGGCTGGCTCACAGCAGTATATATAAACCGAGGATACGGCTGGTCCAGTTCAACCTGCAACATAGTAAGTCTGCCTCGGAAGTCCTTGGCAGGGTGCTGGCCACCCAAGCTGCCGACGTGGTTCTTGTACAGGAGTCATCGCAAAGTAACGGCACTATACAGGGCTTGCGGGTAGCCGGCTACAGCATTATATGCAGTGATGTGGGTGGCGACCCTCGGAACTGTGTCGTTTACAATAAAAACATTGACTGCTTTCCTCGCACAGATAAAACGTCAAGAGACCTGACAATGGTGAAGATAGAGATTAGTAGGGGGCAGCAAGGCTACGATTATTTTATGCTCAGAATACCTCATCTACGACTCCAGGGATCCACTATCATCCAAAGAACTCAAGGATATCGTGGGTCACTCTAATAAGAGCGGTCTGCAGATCATCGTAGGATGTCATGCGAACAAGGGGTGAATCCCTTTTTGATTACTTCTTACCTGCACATGTTAAACAGCGGAACGGCATGAACCTTCGTCAATGGTAGGAGACGTGATGTTATAGACACCGCGCTGGCCATTTAACACGTTGCTAATTACATGAGTGACTAACGGGCCTCAGACGAGCCGTCGGGATGAGACCACAGACACATTAACTTTAGGGTGGGCGAGTCTTTGGAAATAGTCAGGGCATATAGGAATCCTACGGAATACACGGACTGGGCAGCGAACTCAGCAGAGTATCGAAGGGTTCCATGCACTCAATTAAATCTACGATGGATGTGGAATTATCCGCAGACTTCTTTGCGGAGGCGGTTACTGCTGCTTACACCAACAACTGGCTTGTTCTGATGAGGACGCGCACACTTACATTATGGATTCAAACCTACTTTTTCACAGTCTCCTCACAGAACGGTTCTGTTGTAATAACAATATTAAGTATAAAACAATAATAAAGGGTATTATTGAATAAAAACAATCAGTTCAAATTGAAAATAACGTTTTATAATTAGCGAAAGGCATAAAAAATAAGTACAATAAAACACTTTCATTCATACAAAATATTGAGCCTATAATTAAAACATTCCATCATAGCGGCCAATTGGAATAAGAAGAATAAGGAAAATTGCAAAATTTCTTAAAGCAAGTTTCCAATCGTTGGGTACAGCATAAGGTTGTAATACTTGTGTCAGTCGATGCACCTCATGAGATACACACACAAATATAAAACTTGTTATTATCATATTAAGCGTAGGAAATCCTGGAAGCAATACAAGCACGCCATGACGGTCAGCTGCCAACCAAATATGGTATTGGCATATAAATAATTCTAAAGAAATTCTGCCGAACCAAGCAAAGAATGTCGAATATCTAGTCCGCAATATCCCAGATATATTCCGTAGCACAATATAACTAACAATTGGAATAAAAACAACGTATGAATGTATTTCCTCGCAATTCTGTTGGCTACGGCATAGAAACGTGAATGTTGTATAGAATCCCACACCAATTATAGCAGCAAGAGTTACTGTTAAAGATATTCTTCGGGAAAACAAGTTACCATGGTTGTTGTCATCGAATATGTTGTTTTTCTGAGCAAAATGGAAAATAGAAGCGAATATCATGCCAAATGTAATAGTATATCGATCTAGTTTCCATTGATACCACCACTCATGGATGTCGTCGTCTGTTGTAACAAACAACGCTTTCCATGGTCTTGTTACGAAAATCCTTTCGAAAAATACTTCCGACATGTACAAGATTGTAATTACACTTAACATGCCAACAAACTTTGCCACTAGATACAAGTAATGATAACCATTACTGTCCACACTTTGAGATGTAATTTGTGGCGGCAGTGAGAGTAGAAAATACACCATACATGTCCAGAATGATATTAATGGGATGAAGTAGTAGAACTGGTATGGACGGTTCATGCAAAAACAGAGAACAACTGTCATAAAATTAGTTCGGAACATTACTTGAAAAAAGCGAACAATTCCTGAATTTCCAGTTTGCCACATGTATGTAAAGTTACTATATCCTGCCAAAAACAGATAGGAGCTTATAAGTACTTTAATATGCATGTAAATTGGCAGGACCCGATCTGCTCCAGTCATATAATAAATAAGTATGACTAGTAGCATCCATCCTTTCAGTTCATCGGTTTGATCTCGATTGAGCACTTTCGTGAAGCGGCTATCTTCGGTGAAGAACAGGCCCAACGCAAAGACATATCCAACTGGAATCCAGAAACTAAACTCGGAATAGTATTTGTTTTCTTTCATGAAAAAGTTTGTGCGATCACATAGATAAAAATAAGCGAGGATTATTCCAATGTGCGCTAAAGCAATGATTGGTGTAGAATAATCCAGTGGCACAGCTGCAGATGATGAGGCTCCTTGGTTAAGCGGCATATATAGTGTGTGTCCTCGAAGCTGAAGTATCCATCGGCGTATTATCATTCCAAAAACTAGAGTAATGCTGAAAAATAAATAACAAGCAATTAGTTTATTGGTAATTACTATGGATTTTGGAATAATTCGAACAGTGCTCTAGTTAGATTAGAGATAGAGAGCTAAAGTTCGTGTTAATACTGGTTCAACCAAGGGGTCCGGATTTTCTGTTCCCGTTCGAGTACTCAAGCTTATTTTTTAAATATTTTAACGGAGACTGCAGTTCTAAAAAACGCTTATGGTCTCAATAGCCTATAAATAAGACGCCCTGGTAGCCCGTAAAGATCTTTAGTTTGATAGCAATTCAGAGATATAGTCCTGCGGTTTTCATGTTTAATTGTGGATTAAAGGAAATCCTTATCACAAAAAATTGGTGGCAGCGGTTGGATCGTTTGATTGTGCAAAAACGCAAGGTCTTCAACGACGAGCAGAACAAATAATTTCTTTCCTACATCAAAACTCTGATGAAACACCAACAAATTTAGCACCTCTAGTCAAGGAGCCGGAGTTGCAGTGGTGAAGCCATTCAGCAAGGTATCCCCAGCAAGGAAGTTTACCAGGAATTGGCAGTAATTAAAAAAATAAAGAAGAATTGGGAAAGGAATGTAGATGTATACCAAATATTTCAACAGGCATTCTTGGGAAGAAATGGGGACTTAAGCCACGAATGGTGCTATGGATGTATGCAGCTATTGTACGTCCCATCCTCATATCTGGATCAATAGTATGATGGCCAGCATTAAGACCAAGGAACGCGCTAAATATTATTCTCTGCCTGCTTCTACAAGAGCTCCATACTAATTCCCTAGTCTCTTGTAGCGCGGTGAGACTGGAAGAAAATGGATACTGGTAAGAAAAGCCATACGGATATAGCAATATACTTGGTATATTGGACAGAGGGTTGATCGCAACCACAAGGGGTAACCCGCCAAAAGAACATGTCCTGCAACAAAAACAAAACTGATAAGTTTCTAAAGCACTCCCGCACGAACCTAGCTATATCTGTGTATACAGGAAGGACACTAGCCAATAGGAGACCATGATCGAGAATGGGTATCCTATTCAACATTAATAAATTATAAAATTAAAAAACGAATCTTGTTACTTTTATTTAATAAAAAAATCTACTCACCATACTGCAAACACTGCATACGTAACAATCTGGATTATTGTGTATGGTTCAGAGCTGCTACAGCAAGATCCATCATTATAGTTCATATAGTCATTACAGTACATATTTAAAATAATTTGTATATCATGTCGGAGTGTTAATGCACTCAATTTATAGCCATCCACTGTCTTATCTAGAAGCCCATTAGCTATGTGATAGGAAGACTCCCATATTTGAGCAGATGAATACTTAAAAATTTTCTTAGCTACTTTATTAAACTTGTCTATATCATCATTGAATACATTCTTCCATTCTTCAGGAAGTTTCTCCTCATGAACTCTGTCTTGAAGTTTCCATAATACTTTTGATTTCCTCCCAACCAATCTATCAAACGGCGGGATTAGTCTTGTTAGGTTGCTTGAGTAGGTTTTCAGCAAATCTTCTGTTACATTTCCTCCTAAGAACCCGGCATGGGTAAATCCTACAATAAATGTCGATGGAGGCTCATCTTCACGCTCGTACTTAGCGAATTCTTCTAGTAATTGATTGCTTAAGCCATTAGCATAAAAATAAACTGCACGTAGCTTTAGCTTGTAGTCAACGTAATCACTGTTGCTTTTGCTTTCTGAAACTAGTACCGAACCATTATCATCATCGTTTGGATGAAGATGATTAATGAATGTTTGGAAGAGCATTCGTATTCTAGTATCACCCATAAATATAAAGTGATTTTTATTTCCCCAAAAGGCTAGGTAACGAAAACACCGACGGGTGTCCCTAAAATATCGATTTTTTGCAGATTGATCAAATTGGTAAATCTTAGATCTTACGTCTGTGTGTACTTGTGCATCATGCAACCGTAAGGTTGCCACTCTTTATCACCTTTAAATCGTCCCTTAGACAAAATCCATTTACAAGAATCTGTACCTGGAAAACGAAAAAGGAAGAAAAACTCATCCCATGCCCTCTGGGTTACAAAGAAATTATTTACCATATCTAAGATGTATAATTCCGTGGTAAATTATGAAACCTATAACCAAAATGAGTGCAACTTTTTTTGCATTTGTCGCGTTTAATTGTTGTATAAAATGTTCAGCTTTCGATTGATTCCCCTCTGTACCCATTTTTACCGGTGAATATTGTTTTCACTTCCCGAATATCACGAACTGTTTACAGTTTTTCGCTTTGACATTTCTTTCTTATCAGCTGATCGGTAGCAGTTTTCAGCAATAAATTCAGCGTGATAAGTGAGTCCAACATTTTTTTTGCTGACTTGAGTTAAGTTCTACAATTTATTATTGTAGACATAAACCTATAGGAAGTGCTGAAGCAAGAGAATTTACTTCCGGTTGGCATCTGCTGAAATATTTTTAAAAGTATTTCCGGTTTATAAAAAACGGAAGTAAAAATGTATTTTTTGCTGTTTTGGAAAATATTCGTCTGTTTAAAAGTTTGGTGTCCAGTCATCAGCGAAATAGAGGAATAATATGCAAAAAAATATGCAGGACCAGCAACTATGCCTGACTGATGGAAGTGCGACCATAATCTGGTAACTACTGGCAACTATCCTACAAGAAATAATCCGGCTAGTCCTTTCCAAGAAAAAAAAAATAATGGGGGAAAAAATAATTCCGGAACGAGCAACATGTCTCGGATACTGAAACAAACTATGACCAGGGCAACGAAAAGGCGAAACGAGTCACTTTTTTTTAAAAAAAATATGACGTCACGATCCAAAAAAAGTTCCACTTTTGCCGCTAGACGCGTTAGTTTTGACAATGAGGTTTGTGTCTTTGCTAGGGCAACGTTTTTTGTAGGGGAAATATTGATAAGATTCGTGTCTTCGCTGGGATGAAAGCTTTTCTGTAAGGGGAATTTTGATAAGGTTCATGTATTTGTTATGATGAAAGCTTTTTTGTAGGGGAAATTTTGATGGGGGAAACTTTGATATCGGTTGCGCTTGCTCATATGATTCGCTTTTGGAGCTTTTTTGGCCAGCTTAATATGTAAACGAGCAAGCAGTGTTGACTTTGTGTAATTTCTTGGGGATAAATTTTGCTCTGACAGCGAAGACACGAACCTTATCAAAATTTCGCCTACATAAAAGCTTTAATCCCAGAGAAGACCCGAACCTCGTAAAAATTTCCGCTACACGAAAAAGCTTTCATCCTAGCGGAAGCACGAGCCTTACTATTAACACTATTAGCAGTCCATTATAGATGTTGATTCGTCTGGACAGTGTTTCGGGTAACTTAGGTTGCGATGTTGGTCATCGTAAACCTAAAAATACAAAGAAACGCTCTTCAACAAATAATAAATTTTAAAAAAATCCAATAAAATTGTTATTAAAGAAAATATGATTATGTACTTTATTAATATTTAACTAGTTATACCCAAAAATTCGGGAGATTTTATAACAAGAGCAGACACAGCGTTTATATCAATCGCTGTGTTATTTCGCTATCCTTTTCATTAGAGCCGTTAATCTTAGATTCTAAACAGTGAAACTATTCACCGAATCAACCACAGCAAATTTTCACCTAGGTTTCACCTAAGTTTTACCGCATTTTCTCTCTATTAGGACGCCCACATGTGTAATGAATCTTTTTCGCGGTTTTTGTGGTCATTCAGTTCAGTCCAGTCCAGTCCTTTTGCACAACTATCGTATAGGTTTCATTTAGGGTCTACTGAATAGGTTTGTTCGGTGATGCTTTTCGCTTATTCACACAAATATTTACTCCACCTTGACACCTTATTTAGGAGGCGATACTAATCGAAATTTGTTTCTGTTTTATGAATTCATGTTAAGAATGGGTGATAATTTAGAATTTTGGAGCTTACTTGTTTAAAAAAAAAAAGAGTTAATAAATCCGATGGGCTTGAAAATATTTTTTTTTGTTTTATGTGGCAGGTCTAAGATCTGGGTATTACCAGTCCGTCATATATTTGGTCAAGTCCTGGTGGTGGTGATGTCTAGTAGTGTCTACCTAACTTGACTAACATCTTTCTAAGTCACGGGTGATTGAACCCTATAATGGATGCACTTCATGCCGTCGTTGAGAAAATCCATGTCAAACAGTTAAAGAAATATTTAAAAAAAATGCAATTCCTCAAACAAATTACCCTTAGACATATTAAGTGTCCAGGATGAGTGATAAAGCTACTCCCACAGCGGGTACCACTTAAGCTGACAGAAAGTAATTTACTAGACAGACTCTCTCAGGTGTGTCTTCTTGCACTCTAGGGTTGAAATGTTCAGGGCTTTTCCTGGAATTGTAACAGTTGCACTCGGATGTTTTTTGCGAAAAGGGAATATTTTGTGCAAAGGGAAAAGCACCGCAGGCAAGCCTGAAGTCGAATTTAACCCAACAGAATGTTATGCTGTGACTATTTTCGCGGAATAGTCTACTGTTAAAAGAGGAAGGAAAAACTAAGCTATCAACTACACTTGGTATTATTAAAAGAAATGAAGAGCTCATAAATTTTCTTTGACGAAACAAAGATGTATACCGGCTCAAGAGCAGCAAGAAATGTCTCAAAAATTTCGTGTCATATTGCCTCTGGTCATGATTGGAGAAGGATTATGTGAGGCTAAAGGTTTTTTAGTAGGCACTTTCCGGAACAAAATTTTCAATTAATTGGACACTATAGCTACAACAGGAAACAAAAATAAATTATTTATAGACGAAGATATTTCCTGAAAAAAAACATTTTTATAGCCAATAAAGTAAATTATGATATTGATTAACCGAATAAAAAACGGTTTATAAAATTCAAGTTTGCCATCATCGAATACGACCCAAACTTTTCAGAGACGGCATCTCTTGAAGGATTTCTTGCAACGACCACATGAATATCCCCTCCTAAATCATCAATCCATCAAACAGGACAAGGACAGTGTGAAAGCATAAAGGTTTGGCTAAAAACCCGATTTTGTGGTGCTCCCTTAAATGTAAATCGCTAAAGCAGTTCCGCCATCCCATCAATGTCCTAAGAATGGCGTTTGAACAAGATTAAGTCAAAACGTCCTTTATGCACGCAAATGTCTCGTTCCTGTCAACGTAATCGGGCACGCCACCTCGTAAGGAAGTAGGCGTTAAGGACAATGACTTAGATTTGGAGTTGGTGCTTCATCAAAACAAATCCTGCAGGATCAGTTCCAACTTAACTTCAATTGATTCGCAACTCCCAACATTGCTGATAATTTTATTCTCAAATCACGTTTCAACTGCGAAAATCAAGATGAATCGCACAAAAATAAGGAATTACCACGGCAATAAAAAAATTTCCTTAAAAAAATAATTTTGTTTTTTTTTTTCATTCAACTTAATCGCCAAAGGATGAAAAGGATCCTCGCGTTCGTGCTTTAGAGAAAGAGTGTGAGAGAGAGTGAAACTGTTGAAATTGGCGGGTTAACATCATCATAAAGAAAATCCTCGAAATTTATCCCAAGTCCAGTTTATCAAAGATAAAGGAACTAGGGCACTGCTGGATATTGTTGCGAGTATCCTGAGAGGCGTGCACAATGGAATGAAAGAAATTAAAAAAAAATCTCCCGAGAAAGGAACAAAGGGATAATTTCCATAGAGATAGGGCAGCCGGCTTTTTTGAGTGGCGGTATAAAAGTAAGTTTTGTACGTTCTTGATTCAATGGAAACGGCGTGAAAATTCTAGCTGAAGGGGATATTATGAAAATGCGAGAATGTTTCACATTTAGGAACCATTCTCTTGTTTTAATTCCACTATCAACAATTACAAACTTAATTGCTATCGCGAATGGTTTATATTACGGATTCAATGGACGCCAAACGAGGAAAAAGTTTTCAGCATTTTTATGGGAATTATGGGATGATTTAGGCTATCTGGTAACACCAGAGCAGAGAATCACTAGTGGTGGAATTTTCTTGTGGGAGTCTTAAAACACACATTAAATTATTATAGAATTTTTTTATTACTGGTCAATCATGACGTGCATGGTGCAATGTAATAAGCTTAGTTCGTAGAATAAAAGAGGATAGGAGAGGTTAAGAGAGATGCTAAAGGAAATTGCAGAGTCTTGCCTCATTTCCGGGTTCTCTAGTAAATGACCCTGGATTGGCCTTAGGACCTAACACTGAATCGAAGGTAGTTCTTGCCCATCGGTCCTACAATAGAAAAAAAGGCTTGGCAAACAGGATTTTCACTGCAGGTAAGAGTTATGTAGGTCGCCTTATTCCATGGATGTAGGCCAGTAGGTCATGACCTAGTTCTCATCCTCAACCGCCTCCGTACCTAGTGGAATGATTCGCTTAGACCTAGTTTTCCCACTCAACTGCCTCCCTATCTACTGGCACTATTCGCTTAGACCTAGTTCTCACCCTAAACCGCCTCCCTACCTACTGGCACGATTCGCTTGGACATAGTTTTCACACTCAACTGCCTCCATACCTACTTATGACTTGCAATGTCGGCACACAATCTCCAGAGGAATATGACATCTCACAACAAATTGAAAAATTTTGAAAGGTTGAAGAAGTGAACTCCTCAAAACTATGCTTGGATGAGATATTTTCCGTCCTGCTGCGTTACCAGTTAGTTTATTGGAGACAATCCAGAAGATGAGTTGAACGTCTATCCTATCAATTCTCCACAGTAACAATGTAGAAGCTGCAACCGTCAGAAGAGAGGAAGGAGAGTCTATTGTTAATCTAGATTCATACTAACACAAATTAATCAAAGAGATTTTCCATTTAAAACACTTCCTTTTTGTGTATTATTATAACAACATCAGTTTGTGAAATTTCCTTTGTAGGACTCACGTACTCCTTACAATTTTCGAAGGACAAAATCATCGCATGTCATTCTTCTTCTTCTTATTTTTGTTTTCAAATCAGGCAACAATCTTTTGAAAAACTCCATGCTGCAATATCAACCAGTTCTCATCCCATCAGCCCAAATTATCCTTTGTAAAGAACCACTTTCAACTTTACGAGCTTTTAATCTTTTATACAAATCCTGAACTCAATTGTTGCGAAGATACCGAGAGCGGAATGATTGTCTTTTCAGTTAATATAAAATGTAAATTAGGGAATTGTAAAGGTATCAACAAAAGGAAGGTTGCGCACCTTTTACACCGAGGTCCCTTTTTATTGATCCCTTCAGTACACCTGGCTCACTTCCGGAACGAACTTCTGCTAAAGTATAGTCATTTTGATGCCAAGTAAATAAGGACTTCTCTCTATCGATGGCAATCATGCTCATAAATCAAATTTTAAATGCCGCCGGTGGATTTTCTGCATTGGGGAGAAATTACAATCCTTTGACGGATACCCAATTCCATTTTTCATTGTGCTCGAGCGACTGTTGGCTTTAATTCGGTCGTAAATAAATTTTCCTTCTGCATAACCCCGTGTATAATATGGCATAAGGCATGGGAGGAGGCACTTATTCGGGCCATGATGGATGTCTCTTGACACGCGAAGCTGCCGTTATTATTTCGTTGGTTTTGTTTCTGCTTTTTTTCCCTTCATTTCGCTCATTTCCTTCAGCTTTTATAGCCTTGCTGTGTTTCTTTTTCGCCATAGACGTGCTCTGCTCTGAGAAATGGATGCGTTTATTATAAGTGGGTCGATTTAAAGCCATTTGAATATTCGTCCTTAAGCGCCGCCGCCAGCACCCCGTGGCAGGAAGAATGTCACCTTAAGCACTCTTAACACGATTAACAGTTAATATTTCCCAGATAAACAGTTAAATTTTTTGAATGCCGCACATTTAATAAAGTTCAGAGCTGGCGAATACAACAATACGACACTTTGATTACATTCATCTACACTTCGTCAAGTCAACACAACAACCACCAAACAAGCGCAAGCCTGTCCCTACATTTTAGAATAGAATTAGAGTTAGTAATGCCACCAGAGGGATGTCACCCTCACCCGGGGGTGTGTGCCTTATAAGACCTTTTCCTTGGCGTGATAAGTTCGTAAGCCGATTACCATTGGAGTGGTGAAGTTTGTTCCTCTCCTAATGAAGCGTTTTAATGAAATTACACCAACGAACTAGCAGAGGCCAACTTTCTTGTCTCCATTCATAGTTTATATCTGGTTTTGTCATGCTTGTTTCATCTCGATTAAGTAAGCAATTATTTTTCATTAAATGAAATATTGCGATAGTTATAAATTTTCTAAAATTTCGCACAAACTACGAAACTAATTTAGTTAAAGTTTAAAGTGCTTACGTGACATGGAATCAGGATTAAAATTAAGCAGAGGAGTCGACCCGAGCAGCCATCATCACGTACACTGCCGACCTAAGTGCCTACCGTCATCTCTGGTACTGTTTTGAGGTGTTTCAGATTGTCCAAAAAGTAAAGTTGAATGAAAAAAGTGAGTGTGTGTCTACTTACATACATATATGTACGCGCAGTATAAATTGTACTTCTTTGACGTGATTAAAAACTACTTTTTAATTTCCATGCAAATAATTTATTGAATTCGGCATTGGCAGGTGGAAAGCATCATGTTAACGACATGGTCCAACCATGTGGTTTTAGTTAGCACTTACTACTATTTCTATTTTACCACCGGAAAGAATTTTCAGCAATGCATCGCGGACTGGATCAGAGGTATGCCCTGTAGGATCCATGTCCACTCAAGAACTGTGCGAGGTCATAACTCATCTTCCTGCGTTCTCTCGTGACCCTTATCACCAAATTTGGTATGAGCCTATGGGTCCGTTGAACTTTGGTTGACTTATTCTACCTTCTTTGACACTATTGAAATAAACGTCACTTCCATAACTACTTCTAGTGGTGGCTAAATTGGCACATCAGTTATGAGCGGCTTATGGTAACTGATATATGATACTACGATGACTTATACCATGTTCGCACTGAGCCGAAATTACGTGATTTCGGCTATTTTCGTGATTTCACCCAAAATCACGTTCCAAATCGTGTGATTTCCCATATATTCCGGTGATTTCAAAATCATCTCAAATCTCGTAATTTTGGCAAAATTACGAACAAAATCATGTCAAAGCCAATGCTCAAACCCGAAAATCGAATTCAGCACGTCACTATTGATGCTGAAATTGTCAGTTGGACGTTTTAATAACTGATTTGACTTTGAATTTAAACTTCACATTCTTCAAAATGCAAAAACCCAAGAAATATAAAAGAAAGAAGCCATGGGCTTTGCTAGAAGAGGCGCTAGTTAAAATTTGGGCTGAAAAAATTGAAGACTTGCGTGGTGCCAGAAAAAAACACCGAAACGAAATCATTTCAATTCAGTGCAGTATTATGCGCCATCTATTAGAGTATCAACGAACTGTAATTTGTAACGAACACTAATTTGGAAGAATTTATTCAGTCAGTTAACATCGCGCCATCTATTAGTTAGAATTTGAACGAACGGTAATTGAAGACTTTAAGCTTCTCAAAGTTTCGAGAAAGTGCGAAAAGAAAAGTCTTGAATGCTCCAGTAATAAAGGGCTCTTTCGCAGGGCCGGCGCTAGGTTTTTTTGCGCCCGGTGCAGTATGCCATATTGCGCCCCATCAGCTGTTCATTTTTGATCGCAGTGCAGGACGATGGAAAAAGACATAAAAAAGGAAACACGATATCAAAGATTTCAATACTTTTGAAAAATCCTAATTTCTGAAATTGCTCTCCTGTCTAATTGCGCCCGGTGCAAGTGCACCATTAGCACCTATGAAAGCGCCACTCCTGCTCTCTCCAGATTAGTAGGGGAGCTGCCGCCTGGTATATAAGCTTTTCAAGTAATTTCAAGCATTTTTTATAATATGACTTTTTTTCGGGACATGGACCCATCTTGAGATGGAGGGTTGGGGGGGGGGGGGTGGTGGTAGAAAAGGGGTTAAAATTGAAAAAAAATCAGCTGCTACGTATGTAGGTTCTGATAGGGCTAAATAGCAGTTAAATAGTGGCAGACATTTTTGACCATGACTGGAAAAGATACTACAAGAGGCCAGAATCCAGTCTAGTACGATGCGCCATTTAAAAAGAAGTCATCTAGGTGTGACGAATCGAATCCTAGTCCGTGGGTTGGTAGTCTGACGCCCTAACACCCAGCAGGCTACCAAGGGCTGTTGGCAGTTTTCTAGTTATGTGAAAATTGCTATCACTTATCACTTATCAATCATCATGACCATAATTGATAAGTTAAACCAAAGAAGACCCACAATCTGTATTAATCGGAAAACCCACAATAGTAAATCTTAAAAAAGTTAATTCATCATCACGAAGTTACTTAATAGAGCAGAATGCGAATCTCCAATCATCAGTAAATGTCAAATATCTGTCTGAATTATACTTATTATATCATTTCCCCAGTGGTCCCCGCCGTAACATGTGGATAGTTATCGATGGCAGCATAATCTTCTTCCAAATCAAGCAGCCACTCCTCGCAAATTTAACTTAAGGTTAAACTACCCTTGAGTAATGACTTTCAATACGAGGCACTCTCATGGCAGAGAGAAAGTCATCCGGAAAGAATTTATTTTTGGCCAATTTTCCGAATGATTAGGTTCAATTCATAATAATGCTCGGGAGGGTCTATATGTGTCAGTCTTCATCTCTATTTAGATATTGCCGAGAGGAAATTTTTAGGGAAAAAATTTGACAAAATTGCCCCACAGCTACACACATTGACTTAGTCGCTGGGGGGTACATGTGCATATAGCCATCATATCTCAAACCATAATCGATATCCTTCAAGGAAGTTACATTTATCGAAGCCATGGGCATGCATTTAGTTACATATATTTCCTTGAGAAGAACTTTCTTTGACGTCTATCGTGACGTGTATAGTATTTATGCTCCATCGATGTGCCTCGGTTTGTACGTATTTTCATGCTCAAAATCAATATTTGCTTTTATTTCCCAAATTGACGTTTGGAGATACAAAAAATGAACAAATATTCTTCAGATCTCGAATAACAAAGCTAGCATCTGAGTTTTGGCATTATTTCGTGGAATCTTTGACTTGAAGGAATTTTCGATAAGTATGAATGAAAATATTCTACAACCTTTTTTTAATTTGAATTTCTTCTGATTTAAGTTAAGTTGAGAAGCTCTTGCAATTCCATCGGTCAGTAGAGTTAAATCATCATTTCATGACAGGCTGAGAAGTAAGAATGCACTGCGTTCACAAGCCCTTCTTTTACTTACAAGGGGAAGTTGATAAGAAAAAGCAAATTGTGATCAAATTCGTTGTACGTAGGACACTACACTGCCATTAAGACGACGGAGTAAGAGAGTACAGGACAACTTGCGGAGTCCCCAAGGCTCAGTCCTAAAGCCCCTCCTGTAGATCTCTATATAGACCCTAGCGCCAATGCTGTCTGACGCCTTGGAGCCGTGGGGGAATATCTGTTGATTAAACTTCTCCCGGACTTCTCCGTTTCTCCACTCTTTTCTTGAAAGAATTTCGACGAAGAAGCTCTTTCTGAAGGTTTAGTGGAAGGTAGTCTGTGATTGTGACGACCATACCTTTGGGTGCAATAGCAGCTCTAGGGAGCCATACGAGCTCCCAGCGTCCAAAATCCCTCTCACTCAGTCTCAAAAGTTTGGATAGGGAGCAGTAAGCAACACAACAATACTGTTGCTCGGCAAATGTCAACTAGTGGCAGGGCCGGCCCTGGTATTCTTGCGCCCGGTGCAATATGCTATATTGCGTCCCACTTAAATATTTTTTTGGGTTTCCCTATTAGATATCCTACGGAAATGCTCCGATAAAACTATATCAAATTTGCTAATAGATTCTACAAGTTTTAGAAAGTTGCCATTATTTTTTTTATATAAAATATCAGACCGCCACCGAATTTTTACTGCTGGGTCTCGACGCCGAAGGTCTGTTCCTTCACTTTTTAAGTAAAATCTTTTTGGGGTAAAAACTAACATGGGCAGACATTTTATGAAAAGCATGAAGCTAAAATCTCGAATAAGTTCCTGCACTAGGGGAAGTAAAGTCTTAATTTCTGAAATTGCGCCCCTGTCCAATTGCGCCCGGTGCAAGTGCACCATTTGCACCTATATGAAAGCGTCGCCCCTGACTAGTGCCCAGCAATGGTTTAAACCATGGTGCGGCAGCCAAATATAAAACAAAACAATGCACTCTAATCAGCGAAAATGCTACATCGGTATTAAGACCCACGGAATCGATTTTCTAAGGTTCCAAGGAAGTTGTATCTTATTATCTCAGAAGAGAGGAAAAACGATAATCGACGAATAATAATCAAAACTTTTCGAAGAATATTTTCGTTGGAAGTTGAATGAGGGCGCAAGATAAATAGACGATGACATAAAAGAAATCGGGGGGAGACAGGGCGGGACATAAAATAAAAAAAAATAAAAAATTTAAAAAGTTACATTGATCCTGCCTTGAACTGACACATTTAAGCAGCTCCCGATTTAAGCGTCTGCTATCATAATGTGCTAAATCCGCTAAAATGTTAAAAGCATCACGATTATTGATCTCATTAATACTCAAAATGACCCATCAACGCGCGCCCTGATAAAGACGCCAGATTAATTTAATTAAATTTTACCAGAACTGTTCATAAAATTTTATACCAAGCTGTGAACTTCATTCAACTTCCTGTAAACACACAGACACAACTAAGACAGGGTGGGGGGGGGGAAAAAGTTTTTTCTTACAAAAAAAAAATAAATTCTAAAACTTAAAGTCCATAATTAAATTTAAAGTATCTTCAAATCGATAATCCTAAAAGCATCTCCTTTAGCATCCCTGAGAGATGATGTAGCTCTTGACTATCCTTTATCTTTATTGTTACACCACTCGTAACGAAATTGCGTGATAAAGAATTTGAGAGGGAATTTTCACTGGTTTCATCAGGCCTTACAATTTTCATAATACCGAAGAAGAAGAGTGAAAAAAATAAGAAGAATACACCCGTTCTATATTAAGGACTTGATAATGAGGTAAGGATTCGCTATTGATGCCGGGGCTCACCGAGGGCCATTATCACTGCGGCCTGCAATATTTATTAGGCATTAAAGCTCGTTTAAAATGGATAAGACTCGCTTTTACAGTTGATTACTTCATTTGATTATGCCGTATCCGATTGCAGATTTCATTAGAACCAAGGAGGGTGAGCCCGGCTAAAGGATAAAAGGGCACCGGAAGATCAATGCTCTGATATTCGAGTCAAACTATTTCCTAAGGCAGATACAAAAAGGAATCCCGGACTTTTAACTGAATGCCGTAGGAGTTTTCCTTTGAGGAAACTCGGCCATGTGAGGAGGATCTCCTGCTTTGGTATCAGATATCAAAACACACAATCAACAGTATTAAAAGCGCTTAGACTCCAGGTCGATTTCGGGATGTAAAGGTATGACTTGTATCAGAATATCTGGCTATCTCCCGTGTCGGCCCCCACCACATTCACGGGCGGGCCATCTTTTACGGTAGATTCGCCCAACATATTCGTGTGATTACATTTGTGGCTGCCCTAAACATCAATTTATATCCATGCAGCCCACAACTCAATTGGATTCTAGACCGGGGAAAACCGTTTCAATTATTTTCCCTTATTTCCTTTAAGGCCCTCTGGAAGGCATCTTATACTGCTTGTTGTGTGTAATGGTGTGGCGAAGCGCCGCGGGATAAGGAGCTATATCAGATCCCTGCTGAGTAGCATTTTAACTTAATTTTCTCTTGTTGCTTTTGTTCTGATTCCCGGATACTCGACCAGCTTTAAACGGAAGGGGATTTCCTTTGTCGGGACACATCATCCTGAACGATTTGTAATATCGCGCGACAGGCCTCTACGTTCGCGTGGAAGGAGTGGGGTGGAGGGGGGGTGCTGGTTTTTAGCCCGATCAAAAAATTAATTGAAACGCGAATTATATAGCGCAAAAAATATAATAAGGATATCCGCTAATGAGAGTCCTAATTAAAAATTAGAATTTGCTCAACGGAGAGAAGAAATTACGCTGCCGAAAATTGAAGCTGCGTCCTTTTTATATCCTTGAGGTAATTCCAGGAACATTACCGGTTTTATCTAAGAAGTTTCATTTTATGTTGCCGGTTTATGATTACAATTAGTAAGTAGGACATCATTTTTCGGCACTGGGTGTGTATTAAACTTAGATTCTATATGGAAGAGTGATTTTTGTGAAATGTATCGAGTTTAATTTGGTGTTGTAAACAAGTGTTAATTAAGTCATTAGTAGACTCGTCCCACCTCCTCTGCCATGCTGCGATGGACTGGGTGCGCTCTAGAGTCCGTGGCTCTTCTTTAGACTCCTCTCTTGCATATTCCGAGTCGTACAACGCCTTGGCCTCCGCCGCAAGAATACGTGATATTTTTCTGTAGTGTCGTTATTGCTGATGATGAATTTCTGTGTACGCGAAACTTATAGGCCAATTCTCAAATCATAAGTGACATATCACAAATCACAACGAAGTCATAAAGGCGTGGTGAGTCGCAGTTGTGACTTTTTCATATTCTTGTACGCCAGTCTCAAGTTATGACAATCGCAGGCTTGTGATGACATATAGAGATGGTCACAGGGTTGACAAAATAATAATGGAAGAAATACCTTATTTGTAGAACATGCAAACAAGATTTTTTTACAGGACTTTTTATTTGTACTAAATTCAAAATTCACTTTCACTAAACTTTCACAGCAAACTAACAAAACATAGTTTTTCCACACGGGCATTTAAATTTCCAGCCAAATCAGCCCAAAGATTTTGCATCCGCTTCGGTTTGGTGGGGTCATTTTTATTTTGTCGAATTTCTGGATGATTCCGGCAAAATTCGAGGAAATACTCAAGCTGCTCTTGAGAGGTTCTCTGGTAAGACTTTTTTCCTTCTGTAAAGACTTAAAAGTAATATAAAAAGTCAAATTTAGTACTTATTTACAGAAAAATTTACCTGTTTCCATTTTGGCACGCGTTTAATGATTGACATTTCACATAAGAATTTCACAATATTTGACATTTCATATTTCCACCACAATTTTGGTGGAATTCTAGTGATGAATGTTGTGATTTTTCACTGAGAATCGGAAACAGCTGATTTGTCACAAGATTCATCTCAAGATTAATGTTTTCATATTTGCTTCTGCGACTTATGACCCGTCACAACCAAGAATTAGCCTATTAATGTATCCTCACAGGAAAAAATCGCATGGGATTCGCTTCGAATGATACCTGTCTGCCTGTCTCCCCGGTACCAAAACCCTAGTTAGTGCAAATCCAGTTCAAAGTTTAAAATCTATCTGCTAAATTACTAAATACTTTATCTTCTTGATTTGTTGATTAATGTCAACAGTGCAGTTTCACGCTTCATTGTCTTCCTTAAACTCTGCTTATTTTGAGCAACCAATGTAATTAATAGGATCACCACCGGATTTACAAAGTACACAGCACACGATTGACCCACGTGTGTGCACAGTACACAAAGGTATTAACGTTGACATACATAAACTGTATTTGAGGAGATAGTCTTCTTGTACATCGCAAATCTAAACTACAATAGAGGAATGATTGACAGCATCCGACGATTAGTTAATTTTTAAAGAGGCAATTAGTTGTGGCGGCCGCAGCTCCCCCTGCTTCTTATACCTCGTTAAAACAGAGAAAAGAAATAAAGAATTAGCACAACATATATTTAAATTAAATTTTGCACCTTCACCTTTCTTTCGTACTCCCATCGTGTGAGAAAACAATCAGACCGAACTGAAATGTCTATGCTTTTCGCATTCTACATTCGAGCAAAAAAAACTCAACGAAAGATAAAAAATGGCGCATTTTAACTCCACGGAATTTTTAATAAACCAACAACGTAATGAGTCTAGAAAATTTCATAATTGCTCTACTTTTCAGATGCATCCGAAATTCCAACTCGCCTGTATCACAACAGACAGACTCCGCGAAATAATATCCAAGCGCAGACAAGAATGAGAAAAAATAAATTCAAATTTGAAATGCACATAATGAAACAGAGGCAATTAGTGAAGAAGGCTCCGAATTTCACGGTGCCATTATCCATTGTGGATTCTACGGACTTTAAAAATGCTTAAAATTAAGTTTAATATAAACTAGTTAAAAACCAGGACACACGGCGCCCATAAAGAAATGCAGTGTGGTAAAGCAGCAAATCCTTCTGGGTTGGGAGGAGAAAATACGTACATATAAAATTCTTCTCTAGCAGTAAGGACCCCAGAAAGTACTACCGAAGTTGTATTGAGCTTCAAATCCGATGTTTGTCGTTTTTTGTATACTTTAAAACCGCAGCGAAACTAGGTTAGTCCTCAGGAATAGTGTGAGTTCATTAGAGAATCCTTTCTAGTGAATTTGTGCATGTAACGACATAACTCAGCACACGGAGGACAAAAATCAAAAGCTTGAAAATTCCAGCGATGAAGGGAACAGGATTAATATTTAAATCAAAACTGAAAACTCTCGACGGTATTTAGTGTACCGCACAAGTGTCCTTTATTCATCATGTGAGAGTGTGCACGTAACTCCACTCGAGGCGAAGCTGAGGGAATTGGTTCAAAAGGGAAACCGCCCGACATATTATATATACGTCTGAGCTGCAGGATTCTCGAGTCTCCTTATTTTTTTCCTTAATAAATTAAAATGTGGAAGGGTTCACATATAAGAAAAGAGTCACTTCTTAGACAAAGACGCCTTTTTGCTAGCGTAGCTCTATCGTAGTCTATTATGGAAATTATTAAGCATAAATTCTTGCCCTTGCCCGGATCCTGGATTATGAAAGTTCTCTTCTAACTCAAGCCACTTTATGTGCGGTTGTTGTGGAAAAGGCATTCTTTTTTATAAAGGCGCATTAAGAGGATACTATGGAATTTGGGTGAACTTGATCTGACATAGTTAGCTACTTTGAGGGTTTAAATATGAGTTTGGGTTTTTTTTCGTCCGAGGATAACTTATGGTATCTACAGCAACAGATCTAAAGTCGCTGGGAACATTTACCTTTAATCAGGCAGAGTCGTTCAATCATGAAGACAGCCAACAAGTTTGCTGAAGTTTAAGCACTAAACTTTTAACAGAGTTTAGTTGTATGGGTTGACGTTGTACATAATATTTTGAATATCGACAGAGATTCAGTGGAGAGAAGGTAAAGATGAGTTCTTATCACAATGTTGGGAATGTTACACTATTAAAATTTGACATTATCTAAACCTAAGCACACAGTCTTACACTGATAAGGAAAATCCCCTCAGAAACTTTCACCATCTTAAATGTAGAGTTGTATGTATCAGCGAGTAATAATAAGTCTTACTGCAAAATTTCGGCAAATATAGTGATAGTTTTTTTATAGACAAGACAGCCATTTTTATACGCTTTATATTAGCTTGACCTGTATGTTGTATGTTGTATGTTGTATGTTACATGTAAACAAATTTTGCAACTTGATTTTGACCCACTTCCAGGTAACGGATCAACTTGAAATTTTGCACATATGTATAGTTCGCGTGACAATGCAATGTGACCATTTTGTAAAAAAATCAAGATGGCGGTTCCAAGATGGCGGCCGAATTTCGTAATTTTACTCCCCGACCCCCGACATGGGTATCAAATGAAAGAGTATTACAAGTAGAATACAATTAGCTATGTGGCGTTATACAAAATTCAAAATGGCGGCCAAAAAAAAATGGCGGACTACCTTTTTCTTTACAACCCACCCGATATGGGTATCAAATGAAAGGAAATGACAAGTCGAATACTATTAGCTCTGTGGCGTCATTCAAAATTCAAAATGGCCGCCAACACAAAATGGCGGACTACCTTTTTCTTTACAACACCCTCGGTATGGGTATCAAATGAAAGGGTCTGACAATTAGAATACAGAACTGTGTGGCGTGATTCCAAATTCAAAATGGCGGTCAACACAAAATGGCGCTTTACCTTTTTCTTTACAACGCCCTCGGTATGGGTATCAAATGAAAGCGTACGAAGAGTATAGCACAGTAAACTGTGTGACGTCATTTTAAATCCAATATGGCGGTCTCTACAAAATAGCGATAGACTAAAAAATAGAAAATAAAAAATATATAGTTTAAAAAACTAAAAAATACGCTTTGATTTTAAAATGAACTAAAAAGTAAAAAATAATTTTGAATGTAAAGTTTTTATTGCTCCAGCCAGAATATGGAAACAACCTACCTTTCGAAATGTTAAAAAGCGTGGGCCGCTAGCGAAAATGTCCGGTGTTAATAAATATAGGAAGAGAGTCCCACGCTGTTTTACATTTCGAAAGGTAGGTTGTTTCCATATTCTGGCTGGAGCAATAAAAACTTTACATTCAAAATTATTTTTTACTTTTTAGTTCATTTTAAAATCAAAGCGTATTTTTTAGTTTTTTAAACTATATATTTTTTTTACTATGGTTAGGATGGTTAGAGGCCATTTTGAAAAAGCGGTCGAATTTATTTTTTCATTATACTTCGGTAACTGTATTTTCCTCTCGAACTTGTGGATGAAGAAAGAAGGCGGGTGTGACTGGAGGCCCGATTAGTGCTACGGCCACGTTTTGATGCCACAAGCTCGTCTATCTATATTTTTTGATCTTCTGTCGCGGATGCCTATATCCATCCTGAGGAATTTAAGCAGCTTATCAGAAATCTAGTCACAAAATCCCTTTTAAGTCTTCCAGAACGTAACTACCTAGTGTGCGCTGCCTGGATTTGCCAATTTTGACTCCGCCATCTTTATCTACGAGCCCCGGATATATGCTCCCTGTTTGGTTATGTAGTCGACTTTGTCTTTCCCATCTGTATTTCATTGCAATCAAGACTTGGGAGCCATCTGGAATAATCGCCGTGGATTTCCTTTAGAACCGGATAGGCAGAAAATTGAAATGTTTTTGGGATATCGTTAAGAATATCCAAATGTCCTTTGATTGCCTGCATTGCAACTGTAGGACTGGACTGTAGGTTCTCATTGCTCCAGTAAGCGATAGGCAAGAAAGCCGTTGCAGTCCGCTGCACTTGAGGTTCGCCGTGACCTAATTAGTTTTGGACCCTAGTAAAAATGAAAGATGGCAATAGATTTGGTGCAGATTCTTTTTTTGCCTCAAATTTGCCGTCCTATGCCCGTACGTACAGTTCAGTACTTGGCCATTTAAATCGTTTGGTCAAGTTTGGCCGTCGTGAGCCCATATGTGCTCCCATTAAAAATGGTTAAAAACTCTACGGCCATCATATGCCCCGTAAAAAGCCAAGCGGCCGGTGTTCGCCCGTTGTAAGTCTATTTTTTATTTTTACTCGGAGACCCCCAGACTATAGTGGCTTAAGTGATATTGTCTAGTGCTAACTAAGAGTACCTTTCTTTACTGCGAGTACGTTATACTGTTGTTTATGGCGTAATTTTTACTTGATGGATGTCGCCTCATCACGTGGTTTCACAATTCTGACAAATATACATATGAAAAAACAAAAAGCATTACAGTAAATAAAATAAGGACGCTTTATTTTTGTATGAAGTAATGTGATCAAAATCGTCGATCTCGGTAGTCTTTGGATTAAGCCATCCGGCAGTTATCCTAGGGATCTTTAATTCGAGTCCTGCTTAGAAACATGATCGTCAACCGTCCCAATTATGCCGGCAAGTTACTATTTTTTTAAACCTCTTCTGTCTGGAAATTCACCTAAATTTTTATATTATAGTTTTTGAAATCAATAAAAAAAGTTTTTCGCTATTTTATTACAAAGCACCATCTGCAACGAGTCGGATTTAATCACCACTCAAAACGAAGTTATCACAGTCCACACTTACAACTAACAAAATTACAATTATAGGTCAAGTATCCGCACATATGTAGTCAAGGCCATACTCTCGTAAAAATCCATTGACTCTTTACTTGGCTGCACCTGAAAACCGATTCAAAAACTCTTGTATCGAAGCAGAAGGAATCTGCTTGAAACGAGAACATTTTCTAGAGTGGTTTAAAAATGTAAAACTCCATTAAGTTTTAGCTTTCAAAGATAGAAAATACCACCGAATGGATGCGCTCTCTCAATTCAGGATTTCACTTACATGAGGCTGTTCGCAACGCAAGTTCCAGGACTAAGGATAACATACTCGTCTAGGCTCCTTTCACCAACCACTGTTCAAACATTGACAGATATCAAAGGCTTCTTACGGATTTTCATAGTAAAGGAACATCTTTGCGCGAACAAGACTTCAAGTTTCTTTTGCAGGTTTTTTTTGTAAGTAAAATCAACATTAAAAATATTTTGGTATGTTGTGGCTTATGGACCGAAAATTATATAGAATTCTATTCCATTTTTGTGTCCCTTTATAATATTGTTTTGCACACTTAGCCCCGTAAACATCAACAGAGATTTTTAATTTTTCAATCACCCTTTGCAGCAATCATTAATATTTTCAAAATTATAAAAATTTTCAGTAGGTGGACTTGGACTTCTCAAGACAACGCTGGCATGGACTACGGAAATCGTAAAAACTATCTTCCCTGAATGTGTCATCCATTCATAAATGAGATCCAATTTTTTTCAGTCTCCTCTTGGACTACAAAGTAAACATCATTCACGACTCAAAAAAACCCATCATAACCTTGAAATGAACTTGAAAACCCCCATTTAATCAAAAATCAATATCATTATCTTCTTTCGCCACCGTCTCGAAGCCTTGCAACTTGTGATTGAATCATTAATTTTCGGATCTTGCTTAGTTGTCGTGTCGTGCTTTTCAGGGTGTGGAAACCTTTCAATAGCACTACACGAAAAGCAACTGCTCAGCCAAACACAAAGTCTCTCTCTACTTTGTCCCAAAAGCTGCTAACACACTCATTTCGAGCTCTAATCTTAAAAAATGTCCTTGTATCTCACAAGTCACAATAGCAAAAGAAAGTTGCAGAATGGTCATAACGTGGCGGTCTGTGCTCATACTCGTCCGCCAGACATGGCCCAGCACTACAGGCTAATAAAGTGCTGATGTACTCTATCGATATTGGGACAGGCAACGAGTTGGTTGATGTCCTGATGCTACAGGACGTTGAAAAGGTCCTTGTGTGGCACATCCTTTTCACAGGACTCTCAATGGAATCGACACAAAAAAAAAAAACACTTATCATACAGAAAGCACAGAAAGACAACCGAGAGTGAATTCAAGCGACATGAACTAAAGTCGGAGTCGCATTTCAGGATCTTAAGTTTGAGTTATTTATTTTAGTGTTTTCAATTAAGTTAAACTCGGGTTGTGCTGTTTGTTTGCTAATTTAGGATTTTCGGTAAATCCTCTCCTTGGCAGCCAGCCACGCGCGGTTGATTAACCCAAGACCGATGCCCTTAACTTCTTTCTGGCTTTTTTGCAATGTAAAGTTCCGTCTTCTGGAATGCCTCCAAAGTTCTTTTATATGTCAAGGACGAGTTTCTTTCCTTTTTTTGGCTAGGAATATCGCGACTTTGAATAACATTTTTTTCCACGTCGGAAGTCCTTTCATGTCGACACACACATTTATTTTTCTTCGATTATTGATTGTAACATTTTTAAATGTTATATCGATTCATCATATCATATCATTTACATAAAATTAATTTCCCTTTTTTATCTTTTTTTATGTGTAAAAGCCAAGTTTAGGATCACCCTTTGTACTACTAGTCTTCCAAGTCGATCAGATCATGGTGCAATGTCTAGTAGTAAGCTTAGATTGAAGGATAGAAGAGAATAGAACCCAGACTACCCTAAGCTATCCTATTCTCTTCCATCCTTCAAACTAAGCTAACTTCCAGACATTGCCTATTTGTTTTCTTTCTTCCGAAAATCTGCCAAACTGAGGACGAAGAAAAAAAACTGTGACTCATATTTCAGGCAATTATGTTAATGTCCGTGAAGGGTGCCATTTAGCATACTCAATAGGCTGGTTCCCGCTCGATTACAGAGGTCAAGCAGCATTGGACGTGGTTAGTACTCAGTTGGGGGACCGCTTGGTCCGAGAACATCACTAGTCGTAAGCAGTATCAACTCATCTGGACGTGGTAAACCACCTCCTTGCACCTGAACAATTGGCACAGCTGCAGGAGACGATCATCAATGCCGTAATTGAAAAGGCAGGCGGGGAAGTGAAAGCCGTCTTCTTTGCTTTACTGAAGCAAAGAAGTATAAATTTTGAAGGACTTCAAAATACTACAAAAAACCATTAAACTAAACAACACACTATATTTTGTGTATTCCATAAATCGAAAATGGTTTATTCTCGTTTGTTTCAAGCGAGATCGAAATTATCTCTTACATAAATTCACAGCACAATCGACAAAATTAAAGGACTACGCACACACAAAGCCTGATATGAGTCCTTCAAAGCAATTGAAAACAAAAAAAAAACAGATAAATCGTAATTATTTACTGTAATACTTTAGCTTAAATCTTAATTTAACTTAATGGAAAATTCATTTCACGAAAATCCTCACCTATATACACACACTAAATCCTTAAATTAATTTGATGAAAAAGAGACGACACAGAACAAAAAAAAATTGTTTTTTCTTCCTTTTTTCTTTTTTTTTTTTAAATAAAAAAATTCTTTTATAACTAAACTCGCCCTTGGAATTCCGTGCAAAATTGTACCAGGATTCATCGTAAATCCTTCGCCATAAATTCACTTAAGAGCATCACCTGTTAGGAATAAACATTCTTATTTTTGTTCTTGTTGTTGTAGGCGTGTGTTGTTGTTGTTGTTGTTGGTGGTGCTGCCTGCGTGCATATCCTTGGCCCTGTGTAGAAACATTCCATCTTACAACTTTAGGGGCTGTTCTTTGAGCGGTTGAAAAGTTCCACAAAGCTCTGAATTTTTTCCGCAAACTTTTCAATTTAGGTAATTCTTAAAAGTTATGTACATGAAAATCCTGAGATTTCCCGCAACGTCCTCAGTTCGATGTTGTGTTATGTGTGGGTAAAGGATATAACTCCTTTTTTTTTTTTCAAAAAATGTGTTTTTTTGTTGTATTTTTGTCTGGATGCGGAAAATATACCCCATTAATTGCAACAGAATTACCGGGAAAATCATTGGGGCTTGGAAGTTTTTTTTGGGGGTCGGGGGGGGGGATTCAGTTCCGCCCATTTTATTTCCATAAATTGATTAGTAATCAGAAAAATACGAAGGCAACAACAAAATATACCAAAAGACAAAGCAGGATAATTGCCCGGAAACACACAAATGTTCCACACTTCCATGCTGGCAGAAAAACCCTCATATTCACAGGGTAGAACCAACTCCCCCCTCCCCCACAAACACGGCAGCTGAAAAGAAGAGTCTGTGTCACGTTCTCACTTAAGCTACAGGATGGTCTTGATGTGGCTGTGAATCTCCTGTGCTGTACAGGAGGAGCAGCTCTGATTCTGCCTGTTTAGAGGTGCCAGGGTAGGAATGGCGAACGAACGGAGGGGAAGATTCGGAGATACTTTTATTATGGATCCTAATTGAGGGTACTGGATGCGGCTGGCTTGAGGGCTTTTGTTGGCGCTTACACCTATTTCCTGGCGAGATGAAGTGCTTGTTGTGATTCAAATAATATCCCCTGCTTAATCGACTCTAGATAAATACGCTCTGCAAGAGATGAACCCTCTTTAAGAGATACAATCTCCACGCAAAGACTCGCCCAGGTACGACAGTGTATGATAAACCAAAGCATTTTTTAAAGTCCTTCGAATAATCCCGAATGGAGCCTTTAAACAAAACAACATTATCCCCACTTAAACAATGCGATGATACTCTAAGGCCGCCACTTGATGGTAGACCACACAAAAATATAATGAATGAAAGTTGCACGATAATTTTTCTTGTCTGGGACGCGCCACATAATTACCGAAATCGCCCTGCAGGAGTCCTTTCTAATCGGATTAATCGATCGAATTGGTCATGGTATTACGCAAGCGAGTTCATTATTTTTTATGAAAGCACACCAACCCGGTTTGCGTGTCGGCCAAAAAAATCGCCGGGGGTGCTCCCGGCAAACGATACTGACAATGAGAGGTATACTTAGTGCCCACTTTGACTCGGCAAAAAAGCAGAAAAATAATAAGCAAATATACGAAAAGCTTTGTACCAAAATGTCTGCTGGTTTGGTTGTTGGGCCAAATTGAATGGAGCTGGGCCCTTTTATACAGCAAAATGTATAGTGACAGTTTAGTGGCTATGTCTTGACAAATTTACGTGTCATTTGTTATGAAATATCTTCTTAGTTTATAAATATCTACAAGGACAGCAAACAAATTAATTTTACCAAAAAGTAATGGCGTCTTGGACTAATTCTGGTATATTCAGGACGAATTTAATGCGACATAGAAGGAGATTTTGAGGCAACTTTGTTTCAACATCATTAGAGTGTGTTTTCAGCAAATTGATTACATTTTAAGACGGTGTGTCGGGGGCTGACCAAGTAAAGATATTTATTAAAAATAAAAAAAAATTAACAAAATATCGACTGCTGGGCAATCTCACTACAACGACGGCCCATAAGCGGTTTCCTAGTGATCAAATGCAGGGATCACTTTTTCAAGGAGTTTCTGAAACGGTGCGTGGCTTGTCAAAGCGACAAATTGGAGGGGGTTGGGCCAGGTCTAAGTAGCGCACAAGAAATTCCAAGGAGACCCAAGCGCGAAAATCAAGGTCCCTATGCGTGACCAGGATATACTCAAGGTCGAAGAACTCCAGAAAAGCAGTCACTACTACTAGTGTTAATCGTACTTGGAAACGCTAGAAAAAATTGAACCCACCCACTCGGCTCACTCAGCTGCAGTTTTCATTTTCTCGCACACTATGGTCTACAAATTCATTTCTACATAGAACAATTCGACTGTGGAATAATCTGCTAAAGTCAGCCTTTTCGAACTCGTATAACATCCCAGAGCTCAAACGCAAGGTTCATCGTCATCTTCTCGAATACCCCCAGAACCACAATTTTTGTACAGCGTTGTCCTAGGATGGAGTCAATTGGCCCCTCTGCATTACTTCCAAATACTTCGAGAACTAATTAATTTTAAAGTACTTTGAGAACTTATTCATTTTTGAACTACTTGGAGAACTAATTAATTTTGAAGTTCTTCGAGAACTATTCATTTTTGAACTAACTAGAGAACTAATTCATTTTGAACTACTTGGAGAACTAATGCATTGTGACCTTCTTCAAGAACTAATTCATTTTGAAGTTCTTCGAGAACTAATTCATTTTGAAGTACTTCGAGAACTTATTCATTTTTGAACTAACTAGAGAACTCATTAATTTTGAAGTTCTTCGAGAACTAATTCATTTTGAAGTACTTCGAGAACTAATTCATTTTTGAACTAACTAGAGAACTAATTAATTTTGTACTACTTGGAGAACTAATTAATTTTGAAGTTCTTCGAGAACTAATTCATTTTGAAGTACTTCGAGAACTTATTCATTTTTTAACTACTTGGAGAACTAATTAATTTTGAAGTTCTCGAGAACTATTCATTTTTGAACTAACTGGAGAACTAATTAATTTTCAACTTCTTCGAGAACTAATTCATTTTAAAGTACTTTGAGAACTTATTCATTTTTGAACTAACTAGAGAACTAATTCATTTTGAACTACTTGGAGAACTAATTAAGTTTGAAGTTCTTCGAGAACTAATTCATTGTAAAGTACTTCGAGAACTAACTTATTTTGAACTAACTGGAGAACTAATTCATTTTGAACTTCTTTGAGAACTAATTCATTTTAAAGTACTTCGAGAACTTATTCATTTTTGAACTAACTAGAGAACTAATTAATTTTGTACTACTTGGAGAACTAATTAATTTTGAAGTTCTTCGAGTACTAATTCATTTTGAAGTACTTCGAGAACTTAATCATTTTGAACTAACGAAACTACTAACTGAAAAACAAATTCTTTAGAAAAATCTTGTGGTCTTACCACTGATATCGTGATTTGAACTAGCTCCACTCAGGATTACTTTGGCACCAGTGCAGGAACTAGTCAGTTTCTCACTAGTGCTAAAATTATTTCTATTTTCTAAGTAGTTAGTTGATTCCGACTGGGTATTAAAGAGAGCTAGTAGGAAGCTAAACAGTGAACCCCAGGATTGCTTGGGCCAGTACAAGAAATTTCTATAGGGCCACAAAGAGACCAACATGAACAGTACATTCCCAATATATATATATAGATGCTCGAGGCGAATCGAACAAGCTTAGCATGTTTTTAGGGACTTTCGATGGCGACTCGGGCTCATCCTCAAGGTCAAAAACTAGTACTTTTAATCAGGGTCACTACTTACATAACATTATATCAAAATCATAACAATCTCACCTTGTGTACAGCAACGACTGCTTCTAATCCCCGTTGACTACTCACCAAAAATATCTAAACATTTTATGATGACACTGAAATTGTTTACTAACGCAAAACGATACTCAAAAACCGCCTTAAATCTCTGAACCTGGCACAGCGCACAAGAAGAGCGGCAGGCCTTGCCACGAAATTTGTATAAGTTTTAAGTTTTCCCTTTATCCTTGTGCATACTTTGCCGCCACTTAATTGAGATTCCTCTCAAAGGATTCCTTCAGGATTATCAAAAAGACTTTGGCGCGCCTTGCCGTGCTCAGCTCATCCTGGGTTTGCTTGATGCCGCCGTGGTAGTGTGAAACTAACTGATTATAAGACACTGGGAAAAAGACAACTTTGTGGGCGCCACAGTTTTGTAGACATTGCTTTCGTGTAGTGCTTGATAATAGTCCTATAAATTATTCAGGAGTGTTTTGTCTCTGACACTTGTTGCAAATCATTTTTTTCCCTGTATTTACGTCATAAACTTGATTTTGGCTTCTTTTACGTCGGTCCCCGGAGTGTGTTTAGACTAAGGTAGAGTGATGAGTTATGGTTGGTGCTAAATGTTGAGACAGGTTTAACAGTTGGGTTGTCATTATAGGTGGCAGGACTGGTTTGGTGATGCTAAAACGTGCACAAGTTAAGAGTTAATTAATTTTAATATAAATACCATATGCCAAGAGCTCCTTTCGATCGGTAGATATTAGATCTTCAGTTCGCCATCAGTTCAGTCGACTGTGATAAATGCGATTAGTTGCATTTTTATCCTATTTGTAGATCATCTAATAAGCCATCTAAACTGCTCGTTTTTCATAGGTCGATTTTTATTGAAATTTTTCATACCCATAATCCACACCCGTGCAATCCGTGGCCGCTGAAAACTTAACTTAATAATATTGCTTAAAAACATAGAATTGCTTATATCTCGGAAACCGTTGCCCGTAGGCGATTTTTAGTGAAATTTGCTCCATCCGACTTATACATTTCCCTCCAACACCTTCTAGAATCCATGGGCACTAAAATAATATTTATATCGTTAGCTTAATAATATTGCATATAAGCTTAACGGAGACGCAAACCAAAAATCATCCGATCGAAGCAAATGCACCGATCCCCATTAAAAATTGGAACTCGGATCAAATTTCCCACAAAATCCCACCGAAGGCACAGCGAAGTTCAGCTAAAGATTCGTCCCCCGCCTCGGGAGTTGACGTGGCGCAAAAGCCTATCCGAGACACAGCGAAGTTCAATCAAATTCTTTAACGCGAAAGCTCATATCCAGGACACCTCGAAATTCTCAAAAGCTCACCTCCCGAAACCACAACCGATAGCTTCACTGCGCTTGGAGTGATATAGCTATGTTATCTACTTTCATCGCATAACCTCGGTTTATGTTATGAAAAAAAAACAATTAAAAAACATATGTTAATAATAAAAATTCATTTTTGCTGTCTAATGAGTTTTTCTTAAAATTTTGGACGGACCCCCTCCGAAAAAAAATCCTGAGTACGCCTATGGCGTGTAGCATATTATTTGCTGTTACTAAAGCTAATTTGATTAACAACTCTCTACTGCAACTCTCTTAGTCTATACTCAGATTAAGTCCGCCCGCGGCTTAAACTGCGGCTTTATACTAAAATACTTTAGTTCCAAAAAAAAAATCAATCAACGAAACAAAATCCACAAATGCACAAACAAAAGGACTTTTCGCATGTGCTGTAAATTCATATTGAGGGCTTAAGCACTAGAAACACTGCGCTTCCATTAAAACACTTCTGTAGTATTTGTTAAGAGGATTGATTCTCCAGTCCCTGCTGGGAGCTGCATATGAATGGGAATTTACACCCTGCATGCGGCCGCCCAACGCCCGCTGGATTTTATTCCATTACTCCTGCTATCAACTGGAAAATTTATGCAAATGTTTGCATGCTCATATCTAATAATAATCCCGAGTTTATTGCAGCACGAATAACTAAAATCAATTTCAGCTGCACTGCAAATGCACTCGACTGGAATCCTGCACGGACTTGAAAGAGCCTCCCACAATGCATGGCGCTGCGCTAATAGGCTTCTGCTGGATTTCAATACGTTTCAGAAAATTACTTTTGAGTCCATCATCAATTGTGAAACGGTGGGCGGGGAGGCGTTAGGGCAGCAGGTCACCACCTCTTCCATTCTTCGCTTACAGTTGCCAAGGTGAAAAGTCACAGTTTCTGTGCGATATCCTTTGAACTCGCTTCCACTCGACTTTTCGGGGGGGGGGGGTGGTTTTTCTTGCTTCTTGATTTGGAAGATTAAACCTCAGGGATTTGAGGATTCATGATTGTCGGAAGGTAATGAAAACGACCCCGGCAACGGGTCAACCGATGTCGCCCCCGTCTCAGGGATTGATCTTTTAGCGACTTAGGTTTAGTAATCTGATTTCCTAGGAACAAGCCCCGAATTACGGTCGGTGGCGGCCATGTGACAAGGGAGCGCCTGTGACCTTCCGATATTGATAAGGAAAGGGAGTTCTATGAAAAATTAATTAAAAAAAATTGTTTTTTTTTGACAGTTTCAATGGAGGAGGAAAAGGAGCGCTTAAAATATACTTTGACTACTGGAATGGAAAAGGACGATTTTATGGTTGATAATTTGTAAGGGAATTCATGAATTTTTGTTTTTTTAAAGGACGCTTAAATTGAAAGGGCTTTCATTGGAAGAAAGAATAGAGAAAATGAATAAACGTGAAATGAACGTGATTCTGGTCATTTCATGTCACATCAAACAATGGGCCCCAAAAATTACTCAGTTGTCAATTCGAATGGAACTTAACATTAGGTTTTGGTTATTGCGATTTCTTTCATTGACCTGAATTGAGAAAATGTACGTGGCTGCTGAGATAATTCTTAAAGAGTTTCAGTTGAGATCGGAAACTTAACCTTGACTTAATACAGGAACTTTCTATAAGAAATTATTTGTTATATGTTTGATCGGATTCCATCTTCTTCCGTCAAATCGGTCGTAAAATTTAGTTATTAAGGTCTATCCACATATATCCGTGACGGAACCGCACCGATGTTTCTCCGTGTCAGTGAATTCCGTGATAAATTTTTCACTGATGCATAATGATGCAAGTGCATAATGGAATTTAGCGTGAAATATCTTGCTGGTCTTAGACGAGAAGGAAAAAAAATAACAAAGAGAGGGCGTTCATAATATGGGGACTCGTCGGCAAGTGGAAGGAGAGAGTACGTTGATTCACACGAGTATGTAGAATATGTAGTAGGAGGATGAAATACATTTGGGCATTCAAGCATCAAGCAATTTTTACATTTCTTACTTATACATATGTACTTTGCTGTTATATTCCTTATAAAAACCGTTTAAAAAATATTTGTGTCACCCGCGAGATAAATTAAAAAATATCGGTGGCAACGTATTTTGTTGCGGTTTTTACGGACGCCTGAAGGGTACTGAGAACGTCGGTGCCCCACTGCGTCGGAGGTGTGGGAACATGGCGCGCCTTTCCCAAATTTGTTTTCTATGGAATTACATTGTGCCGATTTTTTTTCACTGATGCCGCCGGTACTGCACTGAAGTCGCCGTCACCGCACGGCTATGTGTGGATCGACCTTTACCGGTTCAGCAGTCTTGCTAATTTACTTGCCGCTTGATTGTTCGAAGTGCAGACTTATCTTCCTAAAGGCAAAGCTTGCTGGTGAGGTTCGTAAGCATATTAACCGGGGAAGCCATCTCCTGTTCGATCAGTGAAGCTAGTGTCCAGTCGCGGTAGTATTGGATGGGAAGCTGATGAAATAAAACCGCGTGTAGACGTTTTCAGTTCTTTTATTCTTCTTTCTACTCTTTTTCCAACTAGAGAATCATCTCCGACGAAGGTCAAGCAGCATTGCACGTGATTAGTACTCAGTTGGGGGACCGCTTGGAAAGTGACACTCGCGTTTAAAAATATTAAAGCTTTCGACACCGCCGCGGTTATTACTCACATATCCACGTCGAAATTCTCAAATTTTTTAGCTTATTTTTTTCATTTTTAAATGAGGCAGAAATCATTTTTCCTCGCGGGGCCACATGGGGCTGAGCTCATAGGGGCCACATCTGCACCGCTTCAAGATGGTAGTCGGGCAATTATCTTGGTGACCATAAAGGGTGCCATTAGCATAGGTACTCAATAGACCGGTTCTTGTTCGATTGTAGGTCAAGCAGCATTGGGCATGGTTAGTAATAAGTTGGGGGACCGCTTGGTAAAATGACACAGATACCGATGGGAATGCTCTATTGCGAATATATTCATATTTATAACAGAGGCGTGCATACTTCTATAGCGGAAGCATTTTGAGATTGAATCTAATCTCCACACCATCTCTGATCTAATCTCCACACCATCTCTGCCGATGTTTCCCAAGGGTCAATTCTATCACCAGCTTTTTTTCTAATATTCATAAATGATCCGCTCTCAATACCCTCCATTCCATTTTACAGTTTCGCTGATGATGGTACGCTGCGTTATTTAATATAGGACATGGACGTGCAAGTCCTTGTCTCTTAAATCGTGAACTCATGTCCAACAGGGACATCGGACTCAATCTTCGTTGGGGCCGCTGGCACATGTCTTAACGTCCTAGGCGTAACTTTAAACGAAGATCTGCGATGGAATAAGCGCGTATTCCAAATCGCCAAATACCAGTTTCTCCTCCAGCCAGCTACCCTGCAACATTCCTAGTCCTACATTCGGCCCTAACTTGAATACAACTCGTCGTCTTAAGGCGAGGCGTTCTAAAAACCACCTTGGCATGCGTGGACAAGGTATAAAACTCATTGGTGAGACCCATTTGCAGACATTTTGCGCCTCCGTAGACTCTTTAAGCCACCGTAGGAATATAGCAGGGACCAGTTCACGCAATACGACGGAATCTGGACGACCGAACCTTTTTGAGAAATGGGTCAAATTGTATTCATTATTTTTTTAGTACTAGCTCATTGGTCACTAACCTCGCGTTAACTCATGCCGCTTACGGATGCTTACATTTTGTGGGCTTCTTATGGCGCATTTTAGTTTAGGTTCTGTTGGGCCTGATTATGCGCCTATGTACCCGCGTCAAGTTTTTGACTGAAGGTTAAACCCCAATGTACGTTTGACTTGCTTCGCTTGCTTTGCTTTTGAGAGCTTTTCAGATTTTATATGTGAAAGCTTTTGCCTTAGCCGCTTTGGCATTTGGTTTTGCCTCATAAGAAAGCAATGGTTTATTTGATATGTCAAAGGAAGTCAGAGCAGCAAAGCAACCAAAGCGTACATTGGGCTTTGACTTAACTGACATTAGTCATACATGCTTCGCGACAAAAGGCCGAGTTGAAACGGAAGGTGCATCGACTTCTACTCAAGAATCTTCCAGATCCCTCACTTATCTTTTCTCTCCTATCTCTTCTATGGGGTGATTCCTTGTCCTGAAGCCGCGAAATGGATTCGAACCACGGATCTCTGGGATGGTAGTTGACCGCCTTAATCCCTAGGTTAACAAGGCTGGCAAAAATTAGTATAAGGAGCGACGCTTGAAGCTTAAATTACATATCCGACGTTTTTCTGCCGCGCCGCTCTTTTTTAAGATTTCAGCCAATCAGGAGCAATTTCGGTCACGTCATATTATTTTTGATTGGTTGAAATCTTAAAAAAGAGCGGCGCGGCAGAAAAACGTCGGATATGTAAATTAGGCTTGAGTCTAGAGATACATAAAAACTCCTAAGATAGATGACCAGACTCATGCTTTCATAACATTTAATAGCACGGTGGACTAGTTATACCTCCAAGCACTACAGGTCAATTAGTCAGTGAACTGCACAGGAAGGCTTGGTTCTCATTTGTCCTGTTGGTCCTTATTCCACTTAAGTAATTATAGAATTTATAGTCTACTTTTTACGTTATTTCATTTCTCATTATTCAATTTAAATTCGTCTAAAGCCACAAAAAACTTACCTTTGTGTAGTTCCCATTTCTCCTCAGCTTATCCCACAGTACTCTGCCATTCTGTAAATGTTCAACAGGTGAAAGGAAGGAAGCAAGACCACAGAAAAAAAACGCGATCTTCTCACTGTAAGTCCAGATTACTTTATTTTAATTTTTCATTTTTTTTTATAAAACAGTCAACATTTCTGATATGTATATAACAATAACGGTTTTTTTTCCAAACTAGGATTAAACTAAATAAAGATAAATCTAGCAAAAATACAGCTACGTTAATTAAGAATTAAATCACTTTTCTACCAGAGATAAAATTATTAAAAAGTTCCTCCAACCGAAGTCTCGCTCTCTAAAGGTAAATATTTTTCTATATCAGGTGATAATCTGGCCTGTGCTATTCAAGCTAAAGTTGAGTCTGTGTCTGTGTGTAATTCAGGAGTAATTACGATGGATGAAGTTGTTTTTTTTTCTGTTTACGGAACTGCAACGATTCAAGAGATTCTGTGGCAGTGAAAAAAATTGTAAAAAATTAAAACAACAAAATAAGAAAAAAAAATAAATAAACAATTTTCTAAAAGCAACATTTTTGGATTAATTAGTTAATTAGTCAGGAATGGAATTGCTGAGGCATAAAGAAGAGGATTTCTAGTTTATTTTTTTAGTAGTAATGGAAGTTTTAAAGTTACAAAAATTATAATAATGGCGAAAAGGTTCTTCTCGATTCCAGTTCAGTTCATTCAAGTTTCGTTGAGTTTTATTTATTTACAATTGTTTTAAGGAAGTTTCAATTCAATTCAATTCAATTATGCGACGAAAGCGATTCTGGGAAAGTTTAATTTGTAATTTTCGATAAAACTACAAAAATACCGTTTTTTAGATTATTTAGTTTTTACTTAAGTGGAGATTTAAAGAAAGTAAGTTTACGTACACACCTTTAGATTTTGTCAATTTCAAAATTTTGTTGATTTATGTGTTTAGCAATAGTTCGAGACTCTGTCCGCCAGACCAACGTCATTTTCTTAAAGCTGATATTTCGCATATACATAGTGTGATACGCAGTTAAGAAGGTATGCACACTCGCACACTCGTTAAAACTACTAAAATTTTACCCGATTTATCTTGCAGATGGTCTAAAAGAAGAATGTGTTCTTTTAAAACAATTCTTGGCGTCACATTAAAAAAATACAAGGATTTGAAGGAAGCATTTCCATATACGTAAATCAGTAGGTATTGGGTTACTTGAGCCTGGGAAAATTTCTTGTCACCGCAGTGTAGAATTTTTGTTTTCTGTACTAAAAAGGATAAAAAATTACCTAAGTTCCCGGATAAGAGAAGAAAATTTGACTTTTAAAAACTAAGCATTTAATAAATAGTGATTATTCTTTTGCATGACCTAATTTATGGGGCGGCAAATCGTACAGGCCCAGGGCGTGAAATCTTAAAATACACCACTGGTCGACCGATTTGTAATCCCACTTTCACAATAATCACGCGCGCAACCAGTTTGCAACCAAAATGAAACCTTTCTCCACAGACGACCGCAACTGATTTTGGATCAATCGGTGCTCTGTGCAGTGCACTTAGTAATAGTATAATTTACAAATATCATTCTTCAAGTAACCAAATGCCACATTTCAACCGGCAGTGATACGTTCTATACATTTGAGAGCTTTTTTAATAAAGACGAACTGCAATGAATACTGAAAAAAAGGTATGCCAACAAGTTTCATTCCTGAATAAAAATATTTTTATTTGAAACATTTTTATTTGCTCACTTCAAATTCAAACTAGATGAAGTTCATGTTGAAATTGCTCGTGTATCAAAGCCAATTAATTTTCAGTTAACTTCAAGCCTCAGCAGTCCATACCGTATGGAGTAGATATGACGGATGTGACTAAAAAGTTTTAACATATTGGTTTAAAGGGACGTAATTTGGGGAAGGGATTTTAATGAAGGATTCTACATATTATAAAAGGAGCACGAGACGCGTATATGATGAGTCCTTTTTTATGACTAGAGCTTAGGCGTACATATGTATTGTCGACGTGATGGTTCAACAATAGAAAGTAATTTCGGACAGCAAGCTCTAAGTGTCCATCACTTTCTAATTGACAAAAGATCCGAAGTAAAAATAAAAAATGGCCTTACAACGGGCGAACACCGGCCGCTTGGCCTTTTAAGGGGGATATGATGGCCGCAGAGTTTTTAACCATTTTTAATGGGAGCACATACGGCCTTATGGTCAAAAGACGTGTGTATGTACGGCCCTATAGTCCTGCAAACAACCTTCCGATGCCCGTCACATAGCCGAGGACTATGTTTCAATCACGGTCAGTGTTCGCCCGTTGTAAGGCCATCTTCTCTTTTTACTCGAGAAGCAACCCTTGAGTCTGATCATTTTCTAGTTCGAGCAAATTATATTACATGGCTCAACACCAATGAGGGATATCATTTGTAAACGACTGCACAATTTCCCCGAAACATTATGAGATCAAACACTTCAAGCTTACCTACTCACGAATTCCTTTCTGAATCTGAAATTCCGAATAAGTCACCTTCATTTTATTGAAATTTTCTTTCGTATATATTTTAGTCCTTTTATTTTCTTGTCTTTATTCCAGGAACAGAACACGTTTTGTTCGAATATTTCAAGAGGAGAAAAAATCATCAGAGTGGGGGTAACTAAAACCCTCTTCAATTTATGGCACATAAAAATTTGAAAAGCATTGAATTGACTTCGACAAAAAACTACCCATACATAATCCCAACTGTATCCTGTGTCAACAAGGACGGCATAATTCAAATGAAAGTCCTTCAGCATTTCCATAGAAATATTTTTTTTTAGCTATGGAATGAAAATTTTTTTTATTTTGAAAAATGTGAAACTTTAAGCAATTTAATGTGGTGATATCAAAACCGAAAAAAAATAATTCAATTTTTCGCCAATGTGATGAAATTGGAGTGTTGGTGAATAAAGGTTGTTCTTAAGTTTAATAAGAATTTCGCAAGAAATAAAATAAAATAAAAAGTCCCATTGGTCTCCAATATGAAGAAAATTGGAATCTCTCCTTTTTATTTCTGGATGCGCACTTAGTGTGATGATGTTCTACAAAAAAAATACATTTTGATCAATTTTTTTTGTACGTTTTGAATGAAATAAGAGCGTAAAAATTTCTGTTTCCACTCTATCGAAGTAAAAAGGAAAAAAAACGATTTTCAATCCTCTTAGGTCTTTTCTCACTTCCTTTTTTGAAATTTATTTCATAAGCTCCAGAAACTTAATCCTTAACCCCAAGCGCTTGAATAACTTCTCTGTTTCACCAGGTAAAGGTAAAGGTAAAAATACAGCGCAAGTTTGAAGTACAAAACAAAAATAATATTGAAATGTTTCACGAGAAATGCGACGGGCGAAGTAACGAATTTCGAGGAATTGCCCCCAGGAGACGACTTTAACTCGAGCGAAATGGATTGAGATCGTTCGTTAGTAGCACGTCAACGTTTCTGGAGAAAGTTTTTTAATTGAAGACTAATCATTAGAAAACCGAGAAATTAATTAACGGAATTAAGGAGGATTAAAATTAATGCAGAAGTCTTAACAGATGTCAAATGGTGTGTTTTATGGTATGGAAATCGGATACTTTCGAGGAGAGATCGGGTCAAGTACTTTAACACCTGTATTGTCGTCTGCGGTAAGATCTATGTGGTGCGACAGAGAGGAGACCCAACCTCGTTCCGGTGCAGACCAATACTACGTATACATGATGAGTTGGACCCAGGTTGAAACCGAGTGTAATTGCATGTAGAAGCGAGTCGAGTTGAGATAGGGTCGACTGAACTCGACTCAGCTCTGCTACTTGGGTTGAGATGAAATTATGCATATATAGACGCGAGTTCCGTAGTTAAGTAGTTGAATTTGTTGACAGCAGCATCTCTGTGTTTTGTTTGTGATTTTTGTCGAGTTTTGTCGATTGTCTCAAATTCAACTCAACCTTAACTCAACTATTCAACTCATCATGTATACGAAGTACAAGACGCCTAATGGTTAGGGTTGCCAAACGGGATGGCATCGGCTCAGAATCTGGACCGATGGAGATAAAAGTTGCTAGAGGCCAGGGCACAGTTCCATTTGTAGAGCCGTTAAAGAAGAAGAGAAGTTGTCGTCTACGGCACTGTGTACATTGTAATAAAAGGGGACTCACCGGAGGAAGGAATTTTATCAATTTTTTGTGATTAACTCAATCTGCTTAGTTTCTAGTAAAAATGTCGTTCCATTTTTATTGCTTTCTTAAAAAGAGTGTGAAGCAGAGGCGTAGCCAGAAATTTGGTTTTTTTGGGGGGGGGGGTTGTTATAAAATTCTATATAGAGATGGGCATCCAGCGGGTCTATTTCTTCTCGATCACTTGTTCGTCTATGACAATGCCGTGTCCTAATATCAAGCCAATAAGTGTTTTGACAATTCCTTAGCCGCGTTAAGAGACGGCACAGACAGGCCGGTTTTACACGACCGAACATCGAACAAGACAAAACGAACGAACTAACTGGGGTTTATGTGGAAGAGGGTGAGAAAGGAAAGGAAAACCGGCCCCTCTCTCCGCCTCTTTCCGATAAACCCCAGTTTGTTCTTTCGTTTTGTCTGTTCGGTGTCCTGTCGTGTAAAACCGGCCATAGGAATCACTTTGAATTGGCCAACGCCAGCGCAGACCTCTAACGTTCGGTGTGTGCCAAACTTATGGCTGCCCAATAGCTGGTTTCGGACACAATAGCCATAATTGGTCCATAATAGTCGCATGAGTAAAGGTGAAGATCCATTTCGACAGAGCCTCCATAACAGGATAAGGCATTATACAAGAGGTGGCTACGGGTGGCCGGAGAAGATCGTTAAACGACAGTGCAAAAAATACCCCACTGCCATGCAACCCTCGATACGATAACCTTGCATCTTCGCTTGGTAGGCTTTCAAGGGTGTGCTCCCTTTCACCTATTGCATTCGTTCTCCTCTTTCGAAATAAATCCGTTGCATTTTTATGAAAAACGATGATTTCTATAGTTTTTGACTAAAGTCATACAATTCTAACAGATTTTGATTTTGATCAGTTTGTAATTGAAAACTTAATTGAAACTCTGTGAAATATTCAGAATCAGAAGAGCTTTTATGCATACTTAACGTTCATATGCAGTCCTTATGCATCGATCTGCGAGCTAACCACAAACTCCTGTTTTTGACGTCAAATATTTCATCGCAGTTCGTTTTGTTAATTTTAAAACTGAACCAGAACTATTTAATTTCGGTCTCCTTTAATCCTGACTCAATATTCCCTTTATTTCACCGTCTACAATTTACTTAGCTAACTCAATCCCAACATACGACCAACGTCGCCCTTCAGCATCATCATCTACATACCGTGTCTGGCCAAAAATTTCAGCACAAGTTCAAAGTGTAATTCAAATGAATATTTGCACAATCCAAACCTGAAAAACCGCAAGTTCCCCTTTAAATTAAATACACGCGTATTTTGAACCAAATATTCCCCGGCTTTAGATACATTTGAAGCGTAAAGCTGGCAAAACCTAACATGAACCTGTCACCAGACGTGTGTATACGCCTGTAAGCAAAATTGTGGTAGATGATAACAAAAAGTACCTGACGCCATTGGTGGCGCGTCTGAAGCAGGTAGAGATCGGAGCAATGGCACCGAGTGGGGGGCGGGGGGTGGCGGGGAGCCAGGTGAATCCCCCTTTTGAGTGAAATAAGCCAAAATCGGAATAATCCAATCAAAAGTTCACTGGGTCTGTCGGCGTGAATTTGTCTAGTTGCGGAAAATTAAATTTAAAAATATTCTAGATAAAATTCACTTACAGATTTTATGTTTGGTAGTTGTTGTCGCCGACGTAAATAAAATGTTTGTCTCTCTCTCCTCCCACGCACACAATCTCAAGCAGGAAATTCACCCCCAATTAGATCCTAACACCAACACCAACTTTCATTAGAATAATAATTCGACATAAAATAGCTTTTTAATTTGGGCAAAATGTGTTCGGCGGGGGACAAAAGCTGTTGGTCCTTTGCAAGGGCGCATCAATGGCTCAGTAGCCGAAAAACGTGGACGAGCACACAGACAACATTTTCGGCAGAAAACATCCTTTTATAAAAGTCTTTGAGGACGAATTAAGATTGGGCGGCAACACCACCCAATAAGACGTTGTTGGTGGGGAAACGCTAAGCGAGGAAAATAGCAATTGCGAATTATAAAAATTTCATTCTTTGGTTGAGTTTTCATTCGTGGGGAAATATTGATTTTTGATATTAACGGATGAATCGTTTAGAGGCGACGGACGCCTTCAACCAAATTATTGTCAATTTTTGAATTTTTGGAACGTGGGAACTAACATAAAGTCGGGGTGGCTTTAAGTGGCTCGACATGAATTGATTTTGTACAATATTGAGCCATTGGTGCTTTCTGGAACCAGACAAAAAAGGCGGCACGTTACAGAAGACTGTAGTCGAGTACTCAGGGATTGAACCTGTATTACATGGGATCATGGAACTTCTAAATGTGAAATCAACTTTTTTTTAGAAAATTCAGCAAACAAATTGGGTTCAGAAAAATCTTACTTATACTCATTTTCTGTTTCTAAAAAAGGGTTTTTAAAAATCCTTTATAGACTTATAATTTTATTATATTAGGTCTAGGAAAAAGTTCACGGTGTTCTTTTAGTGAAATTTAACTTGTTTTTATATAGTGTGAAAATGACTTTTTTTCTATTTGAAAAAAGACTTCAAGGTCTAGCGTGTGCAACCGACCAAAACAAGCGCACACTGATTAGGTGTCCAAATACCATCCTCTGCCTTCTTCCACGGAATCTCCAAACCAAGTAGCTAGTGCCATGCAGCACGGTCAGACTCAAAGAAAATTTCTACTGGCAAGAAAAGCCATACAGACATGGCAACATTCTTGGTATGTTTGTCGGGGGTTGATCCAAAAGCACCACCAGGTGGAGGAGAAAGGCAGTTTATTTGGTCTGATTCGTCTATCTGGTCTGTTTGGTCTGATTGGTCTGTTTGGTCTGATTGGTATGTTTGGTCTGATTGGTCTGTTTGGTTTGTTTGGTCTGATTGGTCTGTTTGGTCTGTTTGGTCTGATTGGTCTGTTTGGTCTGTTTGGTATGATTGGTCTGATTGGTCTGTTTGGTCTGTTTGGTCTGATTGGTCTGTTTGGTCTGTTTGGTCTGATTGGTCTGTTTGGTCTGTTTGGTCTGATTGGTCTGTTTGGTCTGATTGGTCTGTTTGGTCTGATTGGTCTGTTTGGTCTGTTTGGTCTGATTGGTCTGTTTGGTCTGTTTGGTCTGTTTGGCCTGATTGGTCTGTTTGGTCTGTTTGGTCTGATTGGTCTGTTTGGTCTGTTTGGTCTGATTGGTCTGTTTGGTCTGATTGGTCTGTTTGGTCTGTTTGGTCTGATTGGTCTGTTTGGTCTGATTGGTCTGTTTGGTCTGTTTGGTCTGATTGGTCTGTTTCGTCTGATTGGTCTGTTTGGTTTGTTTGGTCTGTCTGATCTTTCTGGTCAATCTGGTCTGGCTGGTCTATAAAACGATCTATCTTAATAGGTATATACCAGTGTAGATGTTACCGCCAGGGTGGCAATATGGATGTATAACTGTTGAACAATACTATAAAAACACGTGATGCAAATACGAAAGAAGTATAAAACTCTCAAGAATGGTAAAATTGAGTCAAATACTCAATTCGAAGAAACCTTTAAACCAATAACCAATACCCTAAAAGACACCAAAAAAAGCACCAAAAGCAAATTATATTAGCAAGGGCAAACGATATCAAACCCATCAAAATTTACTCTACAAAGAAGCTTTCATCCTAGCGATGACACGAACCTTATTCTTTAAAGCTTAAAAGCTTAAAAGTGCGCCAGAATCCGCATTGCTATACTATTCTGGCCAATTAGCAAGGAGGCTTTAAACATGGATACCTATTCAGCGGAAGCGGTAGACCTCCCTATCAATACGGTTAAAAAACATATTTACCTGCACTTCCTGTCCTTGGTCAATGCAAGATGCGAAGGATTAACAACATGCAGCACGGCCAAAACTAATAACCTCCTAAAGCTATCCCGCACGAACATAGCAAGATCTATAGCTGTGTGTATGGGACAATGGCAATAGGAGAGCATGCATCAAGAATGGCATCCCAGGGTCAGACGCAATTCATTTGATATCCATATACTGTAGAGCTAAAAGCTTTGAGTTAACTTTGGGTTCGAGTGATAGGTATAAACAAGAGCTTTGCAAGAGCTTTCTTTCTGCTCTGAAAAAGCAGACTGTTGTCCACCACTGTGTACTTATAAAGGTATGTATCCACCAAAGCAAACAAACATTTGCTCGCGGGCAAAATGACGTCACAAACAAAGTTCACATCGCAGCTATGCACATCTGAAACATTAGCGGTGTTCCTTTTCTACTTTTTAGTACTTGCGAGCAGAGCAGAAAAGGAACGCAAAATTTGTTGATTTGAGTAAAACCTAACCTAACATTTTTGATGTTATTTCATTTGTATACAAATAAAAGGTCAGAATAATAATTTACAACATAATTTAAAATAATGCGACTTTATTATTTATATTTTTATTTATTTTATTTATAAATTTATTATTTTTATTTTTATTTATAGACGTTTTTAGCTCAAAACAATCAAAAACCATCTATGGGGTGATAGGGTAAATAAAATAATTCACAATAGACTCCAAATGGGAGCTTTCCTCTAGCGGATTATAACTGCGTAACCAAAAGTGTTATCTACTCGTATGTTAGAGCAAGTGTAGCTGCGAGTGCTCACGATTAAAAAATAGTAGAAATTAGCAGAAAAGGAACGCAGCTATTATTAACTTCCCAGTAGGAAGTTATTGTAATCGGTCCGAAAATCGGATTCGAAGTTTTCAATGTATTTACACGTTTTAAGGTCCCAATAGCATTTTAAGCAAAAATTTGAGAAGAAATATGTGTGTGTGTGCGTACGTATGCGGTGATTTTTTCCTGCACGATTTCGCGCGAACCAAAAAAGATATCAACTTCGTTCAGGTGCCGTTCGAAGCGTGTTCAAGGAAATATGATCTGAAAAGATTTTCATAAAAATCGGTCGAGCCGTTTTTTTGTTTGAACGACTTAAGTGATTTTTGTACCGGCACGATTTCGCGAGAACCAAAAAAGATTTCGACTTCGTTAAGGTGCCGTTCGAAGCATGTTAAAGGATATATAATCTGAAAGGATTTTCATAAAAATCGTTCGAGTCGTTTTTTTGTTTGAACGAATACTGGGAAGTTAATCTTGTGGACCGAAAGGGTCAAAAGCCACATCCCAACTAGTCTTTTTATGTCATTATGACGTCATTTTGCCCGCGAGCAAATGTTCGTTTGCTTTGGTGGATACATAGCTTTATGTAGGCATGGTACAATAAGGTAAGCTCATAAAGGTCCCGTGCCGCCCCTCAGATCTTAGCTCACAAGGAAAAAAGCTTTCCCGTGACGTCACTCAGGTCTTTTCTAATGTAAAATTTCAATCTGAAGCTTGCACTGTGAACACAACAAATCAATTGCATAATGGGCTTACAGTAAACCTACTTCAGCAGGATTTCGCTTCTATCACTCGGGTAATCTGTATTAATTTTCTTATCAAGAAATAGTGTTCGCTTCCAATCAAAATAAAAGTGTATATTTCAAAGTTTCTTCATTATGACAATCACTCTTAAGTTAAGTTAGATAAAGCTAAACTACACTGTTTTAATTTTATTTATTAGATCCAGATTAAGCACATAAACATGCCAAGGTACGAGAAATTAAAGCGACTCACATGGGGATTACCTTCTCCCCCACCCCCACCCCCGCCACTGTAATCTAGCACACTTATCTAATTAAGAAGATACGAACAATTCCACAATTCCGGCTTATCCAACTGAGTATTTTCGTTTTATAAGTTGAATAACTTTTAGTTTTGAGTAAGTTCGTTCATGATGTCGACATACGTGCATTTTCCCGTGCAGCACACTTCAATCTCGGAGAGTTGTGGAAGAAAAGTTATGTGTGTGTACTTTGAGACTGAATTAAATCTAAGCCCTGTTAGGGAAGTTAGAGAGGTTTAGGGGTAGAGAGGTAGAGGATCACGTCCTGAAGTTGCAGTTCCGCACAAACAGAACACACCCCCCCCAATCCCCTTCGCTATATATAAAGCAGCCATGCATGAAGCTTTTTACCCAGAGTTAATGGACTAATGTGAAATTTCATCTTATCTTAATGCACATCCCTCTATGGTTCCTGTAAAAATTGAAACCTGAAGCTTTTTTGAGTATTAAGGACGAAGGGGCGAAGGACGAACGACACGAGGCATAAGAAGCAAAAATATATACTCCAATAGCCGCAGTACTCGTGCCACTGGAGCTGAACGGGTACTTGAGCTCGGATACACACTGGGTGCTGACCCAGCAAGATTGACTTTTATATTATCAAAAAGGTTTAAGCTATAACGGTACCTTGAATCCCTTATACGTATAAGTGTTAATGTGCTTTCGCCTAGCTGTGGTGCTTATAAATGTAGATTTGTTAAGTTTGTCTTCTAAGGCAATGGTAGATGGTTCTGTTCGAAGTTCTTCTGCCTCATCTTGGATGTTTCGAGGCGTCTATCTGTGATGGCTACAAATGGTAATCTCTGCTTCTTGGGCCCACCAATTCCGGCACCAACCACCCGTGGCGCGTCTACCCGATGATAGATAAATTTATTACCCTTAGGTGCAACTTTTGACGCTGTCGATGCTGGGGCGGCATCAGGCTGTTGTGGTCTCATGCTATTGCCATGTTGTAAGCCGCTTTCCTCAGGCCTCTTATCGGCGGCAGCTTCCTCTGCCGATATACTGAAATCATCTCCTGGAAGCTCGTTTTGTTGTATTAATTTTTGTACCTCGTCGCTGGTATCGGCCGAGGTTGGCGAAGTGTTCGGGGACGCCGAGTCATTCACGTATTGGTCCTCGTCTGTGTTGCTGTTGGGGTTGTTTGGATTCGCTCTCTGCTCCTCAAATAAATCTTCCATAATCCATTTGGGGTTTTTATGATTGTGATAACGACGCTGGGACTTTTCCCGTTTTTTGTTGAATAGTTGGTCTGTTGCCTGGGGCGGCGTTGGGGGTGGCATTGTGCCCTCCAATAAATCCAGCAACTGCTTATTGCGTCTATTGTACTTCTTTATATAAGGCGGCAAATCGTCCTCCTTTTCATCTTCGTATAGTTGATACTGAACACGGGATAAATGGGGCCACTTGCTATTCCGATTGTATTCATCCATTCGACTGATGTGATGGCCATGATGATGATATCGATGACTTCTCATTTTGGCAGGCGTATAAATTGAATCGTCTATGGGGTCTGTGTCGCCGTAGTAGCTCACTTGTCCTTGGTAGTATGGATGCTGATTGAATGAATTCCTTACACCGGGATGCTTTCTCGTTCTAGAATGTTCGTATTTCCTGTATTTTGCGAAATTCTTTTTGTGGCTTTTATGCCCGTAACGACGAAAGTTGCGATGATGAGCTCGGTGCTTCTCAAATGCTGAACGAGCTGCATGAAAACCAAACAAAAGGAGATTGTTAATATGCGAGAGTTTACACACATCTTGGCGATGGCACGTTCATATATACACACATACACACACATATAGTATAAGATGAAAAATAACTTACCAAGCTTCTTGTGGCTTGTTACCCACTCCTTGGAGCTATTTGACCCAATTGCGGTCAAGTATTCTGTGCCATCTCCAGCGTTATTTTGTTCGTTATCCTTCTTTCGTTGCAATTGATTATGTTCGCTAAGGACGATCTCCGGGTATATCGCACCATTATTAAATTTCTGTACGTCGACCTCAATTGATTTCGACCCAATTATGTTGAAGTTGTCGTTGTCTTCTAGCTCGTCTCCGCTGATGCTTGATTTTGTGCTAAAATCCTCTAGACGTTCTTGTATCTGTATTTAACACAATTAAAAACAAAAAAAAGGAAAGTTAAAATCTACTACAAAATGAGTTTCCCTTCATTAATTCTTTTAGGTGGCAACTGTTGTTGTTGGTGGCTGTATTATACTTACAAAGTCTTCTGGCCCAAAAGTTGCCTCAAAAGAAAAATCTGTAATGATAAGAAAAATTGTTTTTAAGTGGAATGGAATTTCTAATTTATTTCTTGATTAAAGTTGAAGAGAAAAATATTGAGATAAATTAACGTTCGCCACTGGATTACGGATGAGAGTGATTAATGGTCTGAGGTTGGTAGAGGGGGAAATATTTTGTTCGTTTTTGTATACGTATAACTGTGTACACACCCGCAAATCTTATATATCTCATGGCTTTTATTTATTACAGGAAAAAGAAAGAATTAAGCCAAAGCTATCTTTTTGGCTGTTTATATAATTATACAAGAAAGATAACAACAACAGCAGCAAAAAAACCCAAGAATTTTAATAATAAATGATCCTAATTGTAAAGATAAACGTTATTTGCTAAAAATAAACTTATTCAATTATTTTCTAGAAGATTTATTTTTTGTTTTTGGATAAAATTGGAATCCAATCGCATAGAAAAATATGGGAAAAGTTTTATTATCTGTTTTAGAATATTAAATCTCACTTAATTAAGTCTTCTGCGATTGAATTTGAAAGCTTCGTAAATATATTTCAATTAAGGTGGTTTTGGTGTTACACCAGTGCAGAATGGGCTTAGAGGTATTTAGGAAAATGTTTATTCATTTCAATAAATTTTGACATTAACATACAAATAACTTTTTTCTAAACGAAAAACAAAAATGTCAACCGAAAGTCTTCAGATACTTGAGTCAGAATGTGACATCAAAAAAGTTTTAGAAATTTTATGAAAACAAACACCCGCAAAATTTGTTACTTAATCAATATATCTATACCATGTTCGCACTGAGCCGAAATTACCTGATTTCGGCTATTTTCGTGATTTCGCCCAAAATCACGTTCAAAATTATGTGGTTTCCCATGTATTCCGGTGGTTTCAAAATCATCTCAAATCTCGTAGTTTTGGCAAATCACGTTGAAAGCCAATGCTCAAACCTGAAAATCGAATTCAGCCCAATTCAGCACTTCACTGTTGATACTAAAAATGTCAGTTGGACTCTTTAATAACAGATTTGACTTTCAATATGAACTTCACATTCTTCAAAATAGAAAATGCCAAGAAATATAAAAGAAAGGAGCTATGGGTTTTGCTAGAAGAGGAATTGATAGTTGAAATTCGTGCTGAAAAAATTGTAGACTTGCGTGGTGCGAGAAAAACAAAAAACAGCCAAGCGAAATCATTTCAAATCAGTGCGAACGGTTCTACATAATTTCGAAATGACTTTCCAAAATTCCGTAATTTCGCTCAGTGCGAACATGGTATTACCACCAAAAAAAAACCACTAGTCACTGGATACGTATTTTGCCCACTAAAGGCAAGTCTAAACCACCATTTCCAGTTATTGCCTTCCGGCGGGGTCTGTCGCGACTCCTTATGTGCTTTGGCGCAATTTCGCAATAGGATGCGCTGCGGCCTGTCGCGGCTGTAGTATGCGCAAGCCTTAAAACGACAGTGCAATAACTATCCACTGCCATGTAGCCATCGACACTATAACTTTACATCTTGGCTTGGTAGGCTTTCAAGGGTGTGGTTGCTAAGATAAAAGGTATGTTCCAATAGAGAATGCGGGATCCCGCGGGTTCAAGAAATCACCCAATTTCTGTTCCAATAGAATCTCATGCTCGGAAAAGCGGGGAAATTTTTGCTTCCCCTCGACCAAGAAACCGCAGTTGATTTTTAGGTGGAGTGAAATCTTACGACATGTCAAAAACAGCTGTTACTTGCCATTGCCATGTCAAACAAATAACAATATTCGTGTGATTTACATTTGAGGAGCTTATTATCAAAAGGTGACATGTCCTCCATTCATTTTTTTACAGCAATGAGTAAAAACTGTACATAAACTTAGTCTTAAAAGATATTTATTTTTAAAAAATATGACGACACACATCAAGTATTTTATTACGTTATTGTGCAAAAATCATAGAAATACATTAACTGGTTGTTGTAAAAAAAACAAAAACAAAATGGACATGTACCTTTTTGTAATATACCATAATGGACATGTCACTTTCTGATTTAATAGTATGATGGAGATGTACCTTTTTTGAAATCATAGATACTATTTTAATATTTTGAATTATAAAATAAAATTAACATTTCATTTTAAACTAAAATATATTTATAATAACATAGCAAAGTTGTGAATACATACTGTCTTTGTCGTTTTTTGAACAAGACTTATTCTCTTTCGAGATCCACTATTCAAACCACTAACTATTGCTTCATTCATATTGCATTTGTCAAGTCACAAATCGCCAAACAAACGAACCTTACAATGACTTTGGCTTTTTCAAACTGGTGAATTCATCGCGCGATTTGGCCACAGTTTTATTGCTTTTCTTGGTAAGCGGGGAAGAAAATTTAGAAAATCGGTTGTTTGGACATGTGTCGAATTTGAAAAAATATACGAATTTATGGTCTATTATATACGGGATATGGTGCGATTTTAAACTTGTTTTCAAACAAAAACTATGTATTTGACCAAGGTTAATCGATCCTTGTTAAAAAAAAAAAAAACTTGATGTATGGACATGTCACCTTTTGATAATAACCTCCTCATTTAAGAATTTTAGTTTTTAAATCACCCCCTCTCGCATTAATCATGAGCGTACCGTTTACTAATTCAATCCGTATCCTTTTAAAGAAATCCAACTTCTGAAATTGTCAGGTAGTAGAACGTCATGGAAGTTAGTTTGCTGTGCATTGGGTGGGATCTTGGGGGAAATCTGATCGAGGGGTTGCAAGTATTGGGTCTGTGGGAGTCAGTTGAGGCAACATTAAGATTTAAATTAAGATTTTTGCGAATTGGGCCTCTGCGATACCAGCAAAGCTCTGTGGTAAGTTGGCGACCTGGGAGTTTTACCTGTTTTTATAAAGCTACAGCCAGATGCCGGTAGTTGTCACTGTCATCAAATTTTAAAACTACAGCGTGGAGGGCTGAATTTTGGTTGAACTTTTCGAGGGAATCTTTTCTTTTTCATGGTGGCCACTCTTGTTAGACTTTTTTGCTGCCGGCTTTTGGGATACCTATTCTCGTCAGACTTATGACGTAATTATACCATCCCAAAGTCCTTGATAAGTTTTATTTTTAAACATTAAAATTTACTATTTTAAATCTGTCTAACTCCGTAGAATGTATGTCTGGCTCAGTGGTATATCGTGCCCGTGAAAGTGAAAGCGATTCCTACTAACATGGGTTGTCTCTTTTCCTGTATATCGAGCCGGAAACTTCCTTTAAATTGTTTGGACTTGCTTTCAGGAATTTTATCAAATTACTTTTAAAAGGCATGATTGTTCCAAAGCAGTTTCCTTTCACTTCCTTGTTTTCTGAAGTCTAACCTTGCCCAGAATCATCTCTGCACCACTCACCTTGATAACAAATCAAAATGAAGGCTCACATAGAATAACAAACCCGTGGGGTTGAATGACTCTTCAAATCCTTACTTTTAATCAAATCATTGAGATCCTTTTAAGAGTCCTTCGGATCAAGCAGAAAATAACTTCACGCCGGGGAGTTTCCTTGGTGACATAAATGACGATTGCCTGCGTACCTAAGAACATGACATCGGCCCATGTTGACGCTCCTTTCACGAATGCGGAATAAAACGCGCCTAACATTATCTTGGCACTACGCCCTGTGAATGGTGCTTTTTTATGCCCCTATACGACAGAATCCTACACCGCACCAAACTTCACCAAGTCAAAAACAACGACGCTTACAAGAGCAGCAGCAGCAAAAAAAATTCAATTCGCGAAGCCTTGCGTCTGTTTTATTATTCGTTGCTTTAAGCGAGAGTAAAGAAATTTTCTTATATCCTTCGCAATCATTTTAATTAGGAGTAAAAAGAGTATTCGAAAAGGATCCTTTGAAATTACTAAAATACTCCTAGTAAAAAGGACGAATCCCCGCCTTTGTGCTGTGGAGGCGCAAAGGTGGCGCAGGATGTCGTCGCACTGTTGTAAATTCCATCCATTACTCTCAATCTGCTCCAGTTGTACTCGTAAAGCAGGTGTCACTGTTCGTCATATTAAAGACACGTCAGACTAATTAGTATGCAGTCAGTGACGGCGGGTACGTGCCGTGGTGTAGTTAATCACGCAAGGACCGAGTATGCAAATGTTATTTCCTTGTGGCATAAAAACTTTCCTGACGAGGCTTTAATGCTGAAAGGAGATTCTACTTTCTATACACTTCATCATATACGTGAGGACGTGGAGGAGGAGGACTTCAGCATGCATAATGTATGCATGGAAACTATGAGGTGCTATCTTGATGACTATTTCATGGAATAATGAGGATTTTCTCTCGGTTTGGAATGAATTTTTGATAATTTATTATCGTATTTCGGTTTAGCAATTTGAGATTTTGCGGAATCATTTTCAAAGTTTCATTACTGGTCGAGAAGTTTAATGGAGATTTTGTATTACACAAGTTGATGCTACCCAGAGGGCACTAAATGCTGCTCTAGATCAAACTTTAAACTTAATTAATATAAAGTTTGGCCTGAATACAATACTTATAATTCCCACTAAAAGGAGCACAAAATTCACTGGAGACGTGGAATCAATTTTCCCATGAATAAGTATTCTTAGTACTGGCGAGGTTATCTGCCATAAGTGGCCATTTAAGGGCTAATATGGAACATGCACATCTCGTAACTATTTAAGGTATATAAACTCTCAATGCAGATTTGAAATACATACTTAGTACGTTGGCATCCTCAGCTCTCATGCGAACACTTATCACAATGGACATCTCGATTTCGAGATGACTGAAATTCACTTTCAATCTCATTTAGACACGATATAAACGTGGATCGTACAGCCCAACTCGCTAGAGTCTAATTTTTCATCCCCACAAGGCAGTCGTGTCAGGAGTCTAATACTCGTGTTCTAAATGCAGTCACAAGTCACAACTCAAGTGTGTTGTGAGTCTCAACATGAGACAATTTTCTTGTGACGAGGTGCTTAGAATATCAAAAGAGCTGATAGTCACAAGAATAGTCATAAACTTTCAATGAGGGTATCTGCCCTGGTCTGGTATACCTTCAATGACCGAACCTGTGTTTAAAAGAGACAGGTATAGAAAGGACAAGAGGAAAGTTTAGTAACATCTTCACGAGAAAATTACGCAATGTGCTTCTGGTTACTCTTCCCAGCGCACAGTGGTTCCAAATGCCGAAAAGGTTGCCAAAAGTCCCTAAAATCGATCTTTGATTTGGAAACTTTTTGGGTCCCACTACATTCTACTCTCTAACAAGTTTTCTCGCATTCTTGAGATCTTTCTCTATAATTTGGAAGTTTCAAAAGTTCAGTTTGCCCCGATTTGTTTAATTTAAATAAAAATTCATAAAATTCTGGCTATTTTATAATTGCCACATCGGATCCGCCATTTTGTTTTTTAAATTTTGAGTAGCAATTGGTAATCAGCAGACTCGAAATACTCTTCATACCAAATTTCATAAAAATCTGATCACTTTATAAAAATTTTGTCAGCCATATTGGATCCGACATTTTGTTTTTTTTATTTTGAGTAAAGATTCGTAATCAGCGACCTCAAAATACTAGTTGTACGTAATTTCATACAATATGAATAACTTCTACATATGTTGTTCACCTTTTCGGGATTTGGAATCACTGTGCAGTGGGAAAAATTGAGATCGCTGCTGAGGGGAGCTAATTTTGAGCGCTGCCCAATATGCTCCCAAGGAAGCATTACTGGAGTTTTCAGAAAATTTTGAGAACGAAGAAAATGGTCGATTATTTTGGTGACCATAAAGGTTGACATTAGCATACTCAATAGTCCGGTTCTCGTTCGATACAGAGGACAAGCAGCATTGGACGTGTGTAGTATACTTAGTTGGGGGATCGCTTTGGTAAAACCACACTCGCGCTTTGGAAAGGAAAAGGCAATTGCAAAAGATGAACAAAAATAAAAGCTTTTCGAAGCCGGAGCTTATTCACATATCCCCCACAGGCCTCCATGAATATTCTTTTAAATTTTTTTTATAATGCTCCCACAACGCTTTTGAAGGAGCATTAAAAGGTATGCTCCCCTGCAATGACATGCAATGTTAAAAGGTAGATGGAACTGGTATGGGAACAGGAGCGCTGTAAGCTTTTTAAAGAGTGCTCAAAGATGGATATTGCAGAACTCTATTTCCGGCTGGGTTCTTACTTGTGGGTAGCAAGTATGATTATCCGCACACACACACACAAATAACTCCGTGTAAAGACTTGTGACTTTATGACTGGTCACAATAATTTATAATAGGGGGAGTAATTTGCATTCCCAAGTTCAGTTCAGTTTCAATGGTTTGAATAAGCGCTGGGTTATAAAATAAGAGATCGAAAGAGAGTCCGCTAGTTCTAGAATATTTTCGAGAAAAATGTAATGTGCAGTCGTCTTATTCGTGGACAGTTAGGGTTTTGGTGGAAAATTATATTTATACAATTTAGAAGAAATTAACAGAATTTACTATTCAAAATCTACACATGAACATTCGACAACCTGTTGAATGTTCCTAGTTCCATTTCATTCTGCAAGAAAAAGACAAATGAACAAAAACAATCATGAACTTCGCAAATAATGAATTAGCAGAAATCAATTCAAAAAGTGGTGCTGAGTTCGCCAAAGAAAGATGATGCTACCGAATTGGTGCGTCCTCAAAGGTATTCTGCACTTTCGATTGTTCTCTCAAGGAATTGAATCATTAATTACAGCACAGTTAATTAAAATAAATGATTCAATCAAATAAGATCGTTCAGAATTGGTGCAAACGTGTCTGGGTTCACTATGAAGGTGCAAAAAAAACGTTTGGTCAACGAGTGCTGCTTCATAGATTTAAACGTAGATGGAGACGTATACACATGCAGCAGGTTGGAAATTGATGACTCCAAACAGATGATAAAGTAAATGTTTCTGCAGTAAGAAGCTCTTAGGGTGGACGATTTTACGATTCCATAAATATGAACATGTCGGTCTACAAAACCATTGAAAGAGGTGCTCACTTGTAAGGGTTGTGTAAGCAAGCAGTGCCGCATCCTTGGTTTTGTCGTGCAAGGTCAGCTCGTACTGCAGATGTGTGTTAGGAGAGGAATCTCTAACCATGAGACGCCAACAAATAAATGAGGAATGCTGGTTACCACTTCATATCAAGCAGCTGAATACTCTGTCCATAAATTTCATTTAAAAAAGCAGAAACTCCAGGTGCAGTTTTGACAATCGCCGGAGAGAATTGCCAAGTTGACTATATGGAGGAGGAGAGTTATTCCCACTTGTTGGGTGTGAACGTAGGTAGGAGTAGCTTCTGGACAATGTCTGGATGATGCTTGCTGCAGAATGCTATAATAAAACAAACTATTTCGTGATAATGGAAGTGGAATTAATTTTTTTTATTTTCTTTGTGACAACGACATTTATTATTTCACTTTGTCATAATAAAAACGTTTTTGTTTGCTATGTTTTTTGTTATTGAATTTGTTGCTGTAGCATTAAATTATATAAAAAGCAATTTTCTTAAAAATGTCAATTTCATTGCGGATTAGTGTAATCATATCGAACGTTTCCAGTTGAATTATTTTTATTTTGATATAAATTGAATCAAGCGATACACGTACGCTTGAAACATTAAATGCTGCAAGCTGTTGGCATCCACGGTATCTTACATTCCACGGGATCTTAGGTATCTTTAGAATTTGGAGTTGAATAAGGGTGGTATTGACAAGAGGGCAGTCACCGTTGGGTGATATAGAACCTCCAAATGCATTGATTCGATTATCTGTATCGATTAGCTTAAGTGTGTTTTGGTCATTTATAAATAGAACAATTTGGCTGTGGAACAATCTCCCACAATCAGTTTTCCAAAATCGTACAACTTCCAAGAGTTCAACGTGAGGTGCATTGCTATCGCTCCAGATCTCCCTGACCTATCATATTCGCTTTGATCGGCGGCATATTTGCTTTTCCCGTTCTTTCCTCAGATATCATCACTTTTGGAGTTTCGCAACATAAGCTTTTAAGAACAAGGTTCGTGTCTTCGCTGGAATTAAAGCTGTAGGGAAGGTTCGTGCCTTCAGCAGGATGGGTCTGCACCAGCGTCGAAAAAGCATAATGCGTGTAAAATGAAATTTATCTTTTGAAGTAAGTCAGGTTTTCACAACTCTTGTAAGAAATGTGTCGAAATTCAAGAAATCACCATTGAAAATCTCAAAAAAATTAAATCACTGCAAATGGTCGAAATATTGTAGTAAATGAAACATGAATTATTGAAAACCGTAAAACCCTCCTTAAATATGCAATAAGACAGCGACAAAATCACTCTAATTAACAAAGGATTCACGGCAAAGTAATGCTAATGGAAAAACTTAACCAAATTTCACATTCAATCAAGTAAAGTTGAAGTAATGATAATGTTACAACAGAACCTGGACTGCGACCCTACTCGGTTGAGGCAGCAAATGTCTGCGAAAGAAATTCAATATCGTTTGGAAGTCTTCCGACAATAATTCCAACTCAGCACATTACAGTTTCGTAGAACGATATTCTCATTAGGACGAAATTTCTGCAGTCGCTCAGTAGTGAAGGTCCTTTTCCGTAATGGATTTAAACTACACTCGGCGACTCCAGATACATTTCTGTTAAGCACTTTAGCAACAATTACCAAGCTCCAAGCTGGACCCAATAACTTGGTCTAAGAACCTAGTCTATATGTGGGTTGTAAAATTGAATGGGGTAATGCCCGCTTGATTTTCGGGCTTTATGGTGAATGTTTTAAATGGACGAAAATCATGGTGGAATAAAATTGTGGAATTAAGGAATTGAGGGAAAAAAGTGTGAGTGGGGTTAATAGACAGAACTTAGTCAGGGATTTGGACTAAGGAAGGAGCTTTAGATCGGAATACTCCTCCTTTCATTTGATTTGTGTATCAATACTAAATTTTAGGGATTTTTTCATATTGGGGAAGGTGTGGCAAAACTTTATTTATATTTTTAAAAAAACACAATATATTTACAATGGTCCAACACTACATCATATCTTCTACAAACTATTTCCCAATCATTTACTAATTGCTCTCCATCCTCAGATTTACAGGGATTTGCTATAAACCGACAAGTCTTCTGCCTTTTAAATCCTGTATGTGAAGGGAGTCTCATGTTTACCCCATTATGTAGTATGGGGCATCTATTCATTGACAGCTTATGTATCATTGAGAAGTCGCTTCAAGTGCTCCTTTAATCTTATTTGAACTGTAAGTGGGTCGGCTACAATGTAACTATTATTATCCCTACTCAGGCTTGTCCTTGATTTGAAGGAACTGTACCGATCGAGATGATTTCTTAATACGTCTCTATTATTTCCACATTGTTTAATTTCGATATGTGTTCTGAAAATAGATCCTTGTCGAGTGTGCTCTTGTTGGCCTAGTTAGATTGTACTTAATTGTAAAGATTTTTTATAGATTGTTTATTTTTCGACAATATTATTTAATTTTTTTGTGCTCCTTTTCTGGATGTGCTTAAAAGAAATGTTTGTTTCCTGTGCAAATTAGTCCACCTTGGGGTACTTTAGCAAAAGTCAAGTCTATTGACGGTCGAATGGCGAGTTCTTTGCCCCACAAAACAGAGTTTTAAGTCGGTTGGGCTGAGGGTTAGCAACACGCTCCCATAGAAACACCATTGCTACGAATTAGGTTCCACCCTATGTCCCACGAGGGATTAAACGAGGATAAAGAAGAAGAAGAAGACTCTAGGGAAGAGTCATACATTCCAAACTTTAATAGTTGACAGTTCTAACAGTTCTCGCCCGAACCTAGCATGCACCTAGCACGCACTAGCCTGCACGGCGCCCGAAACTAGCACGCACGCCTGAGTAAAAATAACATTCGCCCGCACTTAGCATGTAGCTGGCACGCACGCACAGTTTCAATTGACACGGACGAGTCTTATTTTTAATCAAGCGTGCGTGCTAGTTGCGGGTGCCGTGCACTTTTACTCGGAAATAAAACTCGGCTGCTTCTAGCATGCAGCAGTCACGCACTAGCCTGCACGGCGCCCGCAACTAGCACGCACGGAATCGCCTGTATGGCTTTAAAAAATTGTATAGGACAGAGAAAATTGTCAATTTTCTTGGTGACCATAATCAAACTCAGTAGAACGATTCTCGTTCGATTGCTTAGGTCAAGCAGCATTGGACGTGGTTAGTGCTTAGCTGGGGGACTGCTTGGTAAAACCCCACTCGCGTTTGCCATGGTGTATGCCTATGCGGATGCATTTTGTAAATGTTCGTGCCTGTGGCGGGAGCGTGCAAGCTTCTACCGAATAAATTTTTAGATTTTCGTGCCTGTGTCGGGAGCGTGCATGCCTGTGGCAGGAGCGTGCATACTTTTGTGGCATGCCTATTTGTTCGCTATGGCGTGCTAGGTGCGGGCGTGTGCGGGATTGTAAGAAAATTAACCAACTAAATTATTTTTACTCGGGAATGTTTTGGTATTCTATGATTTTATCAACTTTAACTGTAAAATAATATGCCCATGTCTCCATTAAACCGAATTCCCCATCAAATGGGTCAAACGAAAATCTGTAACCATAACAATATTGCAAACGGCCGAGCATTTGTTCAGATTAATGCGATCAACCGTCAACACACTTCTCAACGGTTTATCTCAACGCCCTGCAGATCCCGTTCCGTAATGTAATCGAAACATCAAACGTAAAGGCCAAAACTGTATCACTTTCCCACCTTAAATTCCCAGAAATATAACCTTTGAATCATGAGAAATATTCCCTTTCCTCTCAATTATTCCCATCAATTTATCCTTCGAAATGGTTCTTTTATATTTCTGCGTGGGCGAAATCTTTTCGGAAGAAGTTCGGCAGGGGATAATCTTCGCTCGTTGCGGTGGTCTACACGGCCGCCATCCGGGGGGGGGGGGGCGGGGGCAGAATTTTAAAAAAACATTTGCGTAGTAACTTGTCAATCTTAATTTTTCGCCGGATTTTCTTCGCCGCATTTAAATTCCGGGCACACTGCGGCTGTGTTGGAAATATTATTCTTCGGCTGAAAGGAAAATACTTTAAGGAGCATAATTTTAAGCAATTATAAGGAGCCCCGCCGCAGCAGCTATCTCCATTTTAAACAAGTGTTGTGTAATGGACACGTAATCAGAATGAAATATTGACACGAAGACCGGGCATCAGTGTGTACGTATACAGCTTTCCTTGGCTCAATGGCAGAGCGCCGCCGGGGGGTGGTGTCGGTGTGGAGGGCTGTTGTGGGGGTGGTTGCGAAATTACTTCCACACTTAGCCTCAAATCTTCCCACAACAGTGCCACTTACAGCACTCACGCGAAAAAGTCACGTTCCAAGTGAATAACCTTAAAGTGGTGGGAAACGAGGCCTCTAACCGGGCCTAGGAGGCTCAAAGGGGCCCCAGCGGAAAGGCACTTGGCTTGATACTAGTAAATGACGGATTCGAATCAATGCGCGCTCAACAGGAATATCACTGCACGGAAATTGCTTGATTTATGCAAGAAGGCCAGCAGCCGTTACGGTTTGGTAGGCGCTCCGCCCCCCGCCCCCACTGAGCACTTCGTAGTCTTTCATTTGAATAATGGAGATCCTAATTGAGGTCAAGAGATTCCATCCAAACAGGATTGAATAAGAATTTCGCTACTTGCTTGCAGCTTCTTTTTCCGCAACGAATCCGCCGTAATTCCGTCCCTGGTGGCCAGCGGGAAAATCCCTACTGAAAAAAACTATGATGGGTTTTTGCATATTTCCATAATTGATTTGTGTTTTCCTTGTTTAGACGTGTGAGGGCGTTGGGGTGTGGGGAGTCCTGATGTCGATTTCAATCAAGGACTTCTTCAAGGTTTTCAACGATTCCCGCGCTTCATGAAACATTCATCCGCATTAGGGCGAAGCTGATGCCCACATTTGCGGCATTGGATATCGGTCGATGTCAAGGATATCGCGAAACACATCGATACCGAAAAAGAGTTGATAACTTTTGTGTGGGAGAAGTTTCGGGAATTTGTTGGCTGGAATTTGGCCAATGAGGTGCCGCCTTTGGGGCCATAAGCCACATGTTGTGGAATGAATTAATTTTATCGGAACATGTGTAGATAATGGTGCAGAATAAAGTCAATGGTGGATGTGATACACTATCGCATTTTCAAATGATGTGAGGAGCTCAAGAAGTGGAAGGGAAGTTGTAACCAGTCTCAGATCAAGCACTGAACTAGATTCCTTTCGAAAAATGATTGTGTGTTTTAAGGGTGAGGCTTGAAAGGGCATGGAAATTGTTGGTACTCAAAAGTTTCATCAGACGAGTGCTGAGAGCGTTTTGTTGGGAACACTCAGGCAAGTTTAATAGTTCAATGAGCTCAAAATGAAGTAAAGATAATCTGCTACGGCTAGGACTAAGTATAAGGACTGTTTGTTTCACCATTCGGTGTTTTTTAGTGTAAATAAAAATTTGCTTGACACTGAATACGTACCTGTGATGAATCTGTTGTCACCATTAAAGGAGTATCCACACACATCAGGGACGTGCCCGGGACGTTCGATTTTTGCTCCGGCCCGGACACGGACCTGTGTGAACGAGTTCGTATAAAATGTACGCACCGATATTTTTTGAACCCCTGACGGAACACTAATATGTGTGGATACCCCTTTACTCGTTCACACATGTCCGTGTCCGAGCAGGGGCTCGTTCACACATGTCAGAACACGGCCCTGTGACGTCCCGGGCACGGTCCTGATGTGTGTGGATACTCCTTAAATCTGCTTGCTTTCAGCTTTTTTACGTGGTAAACTAACTTTAGGAAATATATTTTGTTCATTCGGGTCATCCCGGTTAGATTTAAATGGGGTGCAAAGAGGGCCCATATGAGACTAGTCTGATTGCCTCATGTGGTCCCCGTGTGGATTGCCCTATAAGGCCAACAAGGGGTATCTAACGCCTTGCCCAATCTCGAGTGGAAAATAGGCTAAAATATTCGAGAATTTTGGCGTGGATATGCGAGAAATAAATAAATAAGTTGCGGCGGTGTTGAGAAATTTTTATTATCAAGCGCGAGAGTCGTTTTCCCAAACGGTCCCCGCACTGAGTACTAATCACGTCCAATGCTGCTTACCTCCGCAATCGAACGAGAATCGGTCTACGGTATTCTAAAGACAGCTTTCACGCTCGTCAACATAAGAGCAGGTTTAGACGGTGCGCTCCAGCGCATGTGCCTCACGAACTTTGTGGTTAAAGGGAGAAGTGGAGTGATACCTCTCTTCATCCGCACTTCTTCCTTCATCACTAAACCTTTGTGAGGCACATGCGCTGGAGCGCAACGTCTACACCAGTTCTAATTGTCTGAAAAAGGCTTTATGAGTAAAATTTAAGGTTAAGCTTAAAGCTTTTAAAAAGGCTTTCCGAATACATAAGGCAGATGTTGGGCTTGTCCCATTTCATTTGTAATGAGGTTTGCCTTATGGGGCCCTTATGAGAAACTGATAGGGCATACCTCACTTTAGTATCGCAGATTTTTTTTTTGTGGTGTTCATGAGGAATCTAAGGGGAAATCCCTCTTTCGGCATGTCCGTAATTTACCACATGGAGCCGTCATGCTGCATGAGGCATGACCCCTTTAAATAGTAGCGGGGATGGTGTAATATCTAGTAGTAATCTTAGATAAACAAGAGATTCCAAAAAAAGTTCCACTTTTGTCCGCTAGGACACTAGAAGTTTTAAAGATAAGGTTTGTGTCTTCGCTAGGATAAAAGCTTTTTGTAAAGGAAATTTTGATAAGGTTCATGTATTCAATAGGATGAAAGATTTTTTGTAGGGAAAGGTTCGTGTCTTCGCTGAAATGAAAACACGTTTAGACATGTTCTTAGTGAGTCACCTAGGTATTTCACAACTTGCGAAATTGTTTATGCAAATATCGAAAGCACCTAAACACGGGTGGTTGTGAGCTTTTTGTGTCGCGGGCGGGGATATGCCATAGTGTTTAAGAGAAATATCAAATAGGTATGGAAATAGGGTGGGTTCAATTTCGACTAGCTAGTTTCAACTGCTTTTTCAATGGAATTTTTATTTATGGTTCGGACAAATTGAGGATTTTCAATGGAAGATCATCGCAAAAAAGTGTAGGGCGGCTAGGAAATATGTGGATGGATGGCAGGCTAAACTTCGTATAACAAACTGGAGACAACCAGCAAGACTTAGAGACGACTGAAACAAGAGACTTCAAGAGGCATGAAATTCTATGAGGATTGTAGTAGCGTATAAAAAGAAGAAGAAGAATTAAATTTTATTTCTATTTTTCCAAATAAACAAAAGTTTGTTGCTTCAAACATCTATGCAAATGAAACCACGTGGTGGATATGGGTGAAATTTTGGCCGTAGTCTAGTGACAGATGACATTTACTAAAAGCACATACCATCGATACCACTAGCGCCTCTCTTATTGGATTTATTGATCAATTGTCATATCTTCAATAGTATCCTAAAAAGTCTGTCCAAATGTTATCTTTGTACTTAGTCTCCTCTATGATGTTACTTTACTAAGGAAAATGAGGTCCTACGATCCAAAAGTAATAAAAAAGGGAAACCTTAAAAAATACTTATACATTTACGGCTTTGAAAATTTTACAATTACAACGAAATAAATTACGAATTAAATGTGACAAGCTTGTCCTTAATGTGATCAGTGCAAGTTGAAATCGTAACGCGATTGGGAAATGACAAATTAATTGTTCCCCCCCACCCTCCATTTACACCAATAATTACAAATCAATAATCAATCACCCACGCCCAGCGTAAATATCCTTAACAGTTTGTCCTTAAGTCCTTAAACTGGCACAGCACAAGCAATAATTGAAAAAGAGTTTAATTATTCGTGAAGGAAACTTTTCGAAATGTTGTTTACACTTTGAAACATTTTTTTTTATTTCCCCAAAAATTAATTTCGATTTCCCTTTGCGCCCGTGTCGTCAGCAAATCCCTTGCTTGTATGCCGAGAGCTCCATTTACTAATTTCCGGCTGAGACACATTCGAACAGATTAAAATTTTGTTTGCAATCGATTGAACTTACTAATTGGCACCGGCATTAATTGAATTGGACCCAACCGGGCCATGACCCGGGCCCAAGCCAGTAGGTACGGAGCCCCATTTGGCCCGAGAGGATGGATGGATTATATCTTAATACCTTCGGTAAGATTCCCCTGGAATTGCAGATAGCAGGAGGTCGAGTGGATGTGTATTGATTTAAGGTGAAGCAATGGCACATCTCCTGGTTGCTTTGAGCCTCCTGGCGGCGGCAGTGCAGGGGAGGGGGGGGGGGGGAAGGATGCTTGATTCAATATTCACATACGGCCACCAGATGCAGCAGCAGATCGTATTGGCTTAGGTGCGACGTAATTGTCTCTAAAAGTAGGGCCTCGATTACACATGGTGCATGTAAACAGCCAGGATATTACCTAAGGGATCGTTAAGATTTTATGGCCAAAGCATATATGGACTCCGCAAACAAGCACACACACACACACAAACACACACCCAATCTCCGTAGGAGTATAAAATTTTGATTTACAACAATTTCGAATGGAATTGAAAGGATTTCCCCTGCTGGCCTCGACTGTTGTTGACTATTGAAGAACACCGAAAAATAAATATTTTTCACCCATAAAAAAAGGAGATTTTTTTTTCATCCTTACACAAATCACAAGCCGAAAGCCTCTGGCGTTATTGGAAATTTTGCAATGTATCAAATTTTCAAAACTGAATCAAATTTCAAATTACAAAACTCTAACCTGAAAAGGATGAATACAAAAAAGGATCAAATATCGCGGTAAATCACTGCAACGACTTTGATAATATAAATAGAAAGAGCGCGTAAATTTGGATTTATTCTGTTCCGAAATTGTTGTGTGATTGGTACATGGTATCTCCTGGTGTGGTGTTCGTCCTTCTTCATATTTTAGTCTTGCTGTCGTTGTGAGGTTTTATGGCGTTTTTCGTCTTTTATGTGAACATCCTTTTCTGGAAACGCTTTAACATATATATCACAATGAAAATAAATCACGAAAGTGCCAATATAAATGAAATAAAATGTATTTGTGAAACATAACAGCCAATATGAGTTGAAGAGTGTGGGATATGACTTTTCGTTGTCTTACATATGTATAAGAATTTGAAAATGTCTGTTCTACAATTTAGCTTTGAAGATAGCGATCGGTAGACAGCCATCAGTGAAATGGAGAGGTTAATATGAAGTATATGAAAATATGCTATTCCAGACTGTTGAAAGTGGGTTCAAAACCTAGCTAACCTCAGTAGGTAATGTGACACTTGGGCGTGGGAAAATGAACCAGTTCTCAATTGGACTTTTTAATGGCTTAGGTGTTAATTGCCTACTTAAAACGTTTTATTTAGTGCTGCACACGAGACGAGACTTGTCTCGAAATCGTCTCGTCTCGTCTCGATTTTTGAGACGAGATCGAGACGAGATTTCTAGATTAAAAATCGATACGAGACTGAGACTACCATTCGAGATCTCGCGAGACATCTCGAGGTCTCGAAATCAAATTGTTATTTTGAAATCGTATCGACACCAACTATTTCAGTATCTTCACGCTGTGCTCTTTGACGAGCACAACATTCGGCACCAATACATGACTTGAGCAAGCTGCGGGGACAAGGCGAAGAGTAAGCATTCCATAAGCATTTAAATGCAGAGTCAATTCCAAAACAGAAGAGGTATTTTACTGTCATTTCATTTCATTTCAACGCGTTTAAAATGAAATGCGTTGAAATGAAATGACTGTAAAATACCTCTACTCTTTTGGAACGGACTCTACGTAAATTTAACTCTACACAAATTAGAAATAAACTTTCGATTCATTGATCCCCTCTACCCCGCCCTGGTGCCACTGTAAAAGGCAGATTTACGTGTCTACGTTTGGGAAGTGACTAGCATGGAAGTAGAAGGAATATTTGTATACAATTTCATTAATATGGCACATATTGATATATCTCGAAATACAGAAGACTGAGCAATTTGTATTATTGACAGTGAAATTCGAGACTTTTCGAGACGAGACAAGACTTTTCGAGACGAGACGGGACGAGATCGAGACGAGACGAGACTTTTCGAGACGAGACGAGATCGAGACGAGACCTGCAAATACCCATTTTTTCGAGACCGAAACGAGACTATGCCAAATCTCGTCTCGTCTCGTGTGCAGCACTAGTGTTATTACCTGTTAATGGGTGATATTTCACAAGTAATTTTCCGTAAAATAGGTAAAAAAAGCCATTAAGGAATAAAGGGCAGGATTTTCACTGCGAGTGATATCGAATGGGCCATTGTCACCCTTCAAGCCCTTCAAGTTTCTTGGAAAGACCAGATCTCTCCGGTTCTCCTTCAGAGGGGCTTGAAACAGGTCCTACCAATCCTGCTGCCACTATTCCGGGGTCGCTTTGCGCTAGCCCATATTTCTAGATCCTGGAGAGAGGCTAGGGTGATCTTTATTCCTAAATCGGGGAGAAGATCGTATAAGAAAGACGTAGAAAGCTAAGAAAAATTTCTTTGTCATTTTCTCGATGTTCGACTTCCAGTTGAGTTTTGGGTTCAGGATTAGACCTAGAAATTGCACCCTGGAGTGTAGAGTGACGGAATGTACATTCAATTTAGGGTGGTTAAATGCGAGGATTATCGTTTTCCCTAAGTATTCACTACAATAAACTTTTTCCAGTTCTACATATTTTGAGAATTTTTCAACTGACCTTTATAACAAGATTCTTGACCAGGTGGAATAAGCAATTTAAAACTTGATAAACCACAATGGCGCGAGCAACCAAATGTAAAGACGATTTTTTTTATAACCATGCATTTTTTCCAGTCATTTCATTTTTCTCTTTTTCCTTTTTGTACTACACCCCTATACCTCATATTTGTAGGCTGGAATGCGTTAACCGGTTCAGCAGTCTACCTAGTGGTTCGTCACTTAGTCGTGACTGTTCGATCTCTCACGAGGTATTCAAAGAGAACATGAAAGGCAACTTCAGTAGGTTATGCGGCACTTGGGCGTGGGAAAATAAATCAGTTCTTAATGACCCCTATTTAATGGCTTTTATTACCTGATTTACGGAAATAAATTATGACTAATCACCCATTAACAGGCAGTAAAACGTATTAAGCAGGCAATTAACACCTAAGCCATTAAAAAGGCCCGTTGAGAACTGGTTCATTTTCCCACTCCCAAGTGCCACATTACCTAGCGATGTTTGTAACATCACGACAACCTTATTTGGAATGGTCTAGGTAGATAATCTTATTAGCCTTTATTCTCTTTTTGGGATAGTTACGATTAGCTGGGTTTTGAACCCAGTTTGGCGCGATTAACCAAATGTAAAAACGATTTTTTATAACCATGCATTTTTATTTTATAATGGGTTAACGAAATGTGAACGGAAACATGTTGCCAATATTTTTGTGAGTGGTGTCTGATGGATTCAATTAAATATATATGTATTTTTCCACAATTTTATAAAAAATAAATTCCGGAAAGTGTTAAATCCTTTATTGAGTTTTAATAACTGAAGTAACAAAAGCGACCTTTCTGCAGGTTCCAGTCAACGGAACTGGAAAACAACCGGACCAAAAAATTCCAAAAAAACAACGAAAATGTCGGCGGCTTCACACGATTGCAATATGAAATGCATTTTTCAACATTTGCTCTCCTCCATGGTTGTGTACCGAACCGGAAAAATATTTATGTATCGACGGTTTTGCATACATAACTCGGCATCGGTCTACAAATATTTACCTCAAATTTTTGGCGCATAGTAAACCGCCTCTCTCTCGTCCTTGCCGCTATTGCTGGCTGGCTGGGGCCGCCCGGTTCCCTTTCGGAATTATTTTAAATAGGAGATAAATTACGCACGGAGCTCCGTGGAAAGTTTGAGCTAACAAAGCGCGCTGGTGGAGCACCAGGTTTTAAGGAACGGCAAACAAATTAAAGTGAAAGTTTGTGCTTTATTTCATTTAATTATAAGCAAACTTTTGAGCGTGGTCCATAATAATCCGAGAACTCACCCTCTTGAACTTGACATTTAAGCCCCCATAAAGTTTTGAGCCCCTTTGGCTCAATAGTGAACTACCCTTGTCAGTAATAACAATGTTTGCTCACCGGTGCTTCATAAGAAGGGTCTCTCCATCAAGACAAATGTGGGAACTGGCAAACATATTTACGTGTTTATTTAGTCAAAGGATACGCTTCCTTCCAGATTTGTTACAAGCTGAAGAATTTTGTGAAAATATTCCCCAAAATGTTTGTAGCGAGAAATTTCGAATCAACGAAGGCAAATATTTGGAAATAAGGGAAACTTTAATACGTCACTGATGGTATACGACCTCATCTGGCCCTGATGACGACAAGGGCGAGGGACGGGCGGTTGGAGCCTGGGCCCATGTGTAATTGCCCGTAAATTTTAAGGCTCTTTCCCCTTTCAAGGATGCTAAAAGTCCTGACAAATGATTCAATCGTGTGTTCATGGCTGTCATAAAATTGCTTAATATTGATTGATTCGGTGGTGATGGTGCGGTCCCCTTCAGTCTCTCTTAACCGCACAACAGAAACCGAAACATCTATGGTGACAGGAACACACGGGCGTTTCACGGAATGTCCATTTTAGGGGTGTGGTAACTAAATTAGAGCAAGTGAAGCAGTTACGGGTTTATTTTGGCATAGAAAATTTACTGTTTTCCGTAGATTTTACTGCAAATACAGTTCGTTTCAGTGTTGTACGAGTACATAAAACATATGCTATAAAATATAGGAACGGAAGCTTAGAGGATGCTTACGGATAAGAACAATTCAAATATCTTTCTTCTGCCATCGCCCGTAGCTAGTAAGTTTCTGTTCGATCACAGAAGTTGGCATTTGCGTCGCGGTACTACTGGATGTGAACCAGGGTATTAAAAGCCGCGTGTCGGCGATGCCAGTCATTTCATTTTTCTCTTATTTTTTTTGTACTACACCCATATACCTCATATTTGAAGGCTAGAGCCCGTTAACAGGTTCAGCAGTCTGCCTAGTGGCTTGTCACTTAGACTTGACTGTTCGAGCTATCGCGAGGTACTCACAGAGAACATGAAGGGCGATTTCAGTAGGTATTGCGGGACTTGGGCGTGGGAAAATAAATGAGTTCTTAATGGTCATATTTAATGGCTTTTATTACCTATTTTAAGAACTTGACACGTTTATGGCGGCCCAATTAAGAATGAGTTCACGATTGGGGGTACATTGTCAGGGCCAGTGGATTTGTTACCATGAGTCACATATACATTTCGCCCGCCCTGAAAAAAAAATCCTGTCCATACAGTGAGAGGAAGATTGGTGGCAAGGGGTAGCATAGCAGTGGCGGGAAGAGCAGAATTCGAGGGGAACAGAGATGTTAAAAAGTCTGAATTACCAACAGGTGAATCGACTTCGACGGAGTATCGCGTTGGATGGAGATGTGAGAAAAAGGTCAAGGAGATAAGTTCCGCAGTGAAAGTCTAAGCTAAGGAGTCCCTTTATATTACCAGTCCGTCATGTCGTTCACACTGTGGAGAAATGTCTAATAGTAAGCTTATCTCGAGGGATAGAAAAAGGGTAGGATAGGTTAAGGAGAAGTCTGGGGATGTCTTGGATATTGTATGAGTTCATTTTTTATGCAGCCCTGGGCCAGAGCTGCAGCCGTCGGAGTTAGCGAGAGTACCATACTTTCAGATGAAGTAGGATGTGTGCTATCCGCAAGGTGACGACCCGATCTAAGCGGAACTTTGGTACCCTAACCCTACGGTTGACTCGACGAGATCCCCTCTTACGGCTAGTCTTAAGAGCCCCATTGTTTCTCTTTTGTTGAATAGGATATAGGGCAGGTCTCCCGTGCTCTCCACTTTTGGCTGGCTAGCAGCAGGTGGTTGTCAAAAATTTCGTTTTTGACTCCGTCTATTGGGCTACCGACCATCTTGGTCTCCGAGCTCCCGGAGAGAGACTCCCTGGGCCTGGCTGGGTAGGTAGTGAGATTTCTCGTTTTCAATAATGTTCCTATGAACGTGAACTGGACCTACACCAAAATCACACGTCAGTGATTTTGGACGTCCAAAGTTTTACTCATCTCTCACAACAAAATTACTACAACCAAATCCAGCAAACTATTTCCGCACACCAGACTTTGATAAAATGCCTTCACGGTATACAACACAATTGTTTTTCACAAGCCTATGCAGCGTTCTTCCCTTTGTGGTAATAATATTGGAAAATGCACCGCAATTTTTCATTATTTTTCTCCATTTACAAGCGAAAACAACTTTCTAACCACTTTACATAGAATCAAAACAACACTCGAACTGTCATTTTTCAAATGAGCGTGGTGTCGCTGCGATCAGTGTGTTTCGTGACTTTATGGGGACTCGACTCCTAATCCTCAGGAATTATTTCATAAAGGAGGGTACAATATGTAGATTATATTTATTAGAAGTTAACCCGAAGGCTGTACAATGATAACTAAACTTAGATTCAAAAACAATTCATAAACTTAACGTCAAAATACATTAATGGTTGCTTATCCTAAAATTAACATCTAAATTTGGTCTAAAGTGAAGTGTTTTAATTTCGTTTATGTACAGTGGCTTTTCAGTAACGTGTTGTTGTGAATGATAGTTTTTAACATGTAGATGGCGTTGAACACACTTCGTAGTCGGGTCGCCACAACTTATTTGCGATTAACGCCATCTATTGGGAAAACACCATGAATTTTTCTCCAGATTTTAATAATGCTTTTCCACAACGACGCGAACTTTCCAGATAATCCAATATGTGTCCAGAACCATCCACATAGCATCTACTTTACCTAAAAAGCCAAACAAAGCGTAAAATCCTGGCATTTAATCCGTCATACTCCTCCTCCTCCTCCAGCGACGTGTCTCTTTCTCTCCGGGGGCTCACCAGTGTCTCAAGGAGGATCTATTTTTGATTATGTACATCTCTCCTCGCAGCCCTTCCAGAATTATATATGTATGCATGAATGAAAAAAAAAAACAAAACAGGAAAAGTGTCCTTTTCGCTGCTGCTGCTGCTCAGGAAAAAGGCATTTGAAAGCACTCCGTCACCTCTGTACAAATTTCGGGTTAATCCCTGTGATTGTGTGTCAGAGGAGAATAGGAAAAGGTATGAAAATTTAGAACAGAAGGTCCTTGAACTTTAACAGCACTTTTCGAGATTGCCTCCGCGGGGATTTCCGGTGATTTTTCGAATTGTTCCTTGGATAAAATTTAATTTTGAATCGATATCAGCTTTAAGAGGGCGCGTTTATCTGTGTTTATTTTTTTTTTCGTTTTTTTTTTGTATTTGTGTGCGTTCATTCTTAGCTCTAAAATGGCTGGATTATTGCCCTCATCGCACCCTAAGTATTTCAACAAGGAAAATGATAATTTCTTTTTTTTCTAAAGTAGAAACGTCGGCTTTAGTGAAAAATGATTTCTTTTTTGACTTTGAAGATCAAAGGTTAACAAGACATCAAAGGTCTATAATAAAAAAAAAATACAATCTCAAATCTTAACGAAAGTCCTTAATTTAGCTAAAGTTCCTTTGCAGCTGAGTGGTTTCATTAAGCTCTGCTTGTGTCAAATTAGAAAAATACCATCGGAAAGGGTGCTTCTGTCCCCCCTGAACGCGAGCTTTAATATAACAATTACGTTAATGCTGGGGTAGCAAATTTTCCTCTAAAACTGTTACAAAACGACATGTCATCATCCTTCGCCCGAACTGAAAGCAGCAAGACACCCAGTTTGCGAGCCCATCCCAGGTATACTCTCAATGACACTGGGGGACCGGCTTTAATTAGGATTCACAGTCCCACCTTTAGTAGGTTGACTGTACCTTATCATGGATTCATCCTTTAAAATTGGGGCAAATTTTCTTGGAAATTTCGAGCTCCTTCTATGGCACATATATATATACAAACAAACCTTGTTACCATCACGGATATGACGAAGGATCCCGGGACATTCCGCCACTTGTGAGCGCCATGCAGAGGCAAAGTAAACTTTGTTAAGAATGAAGGGAGGCAGTCACCTTTTCTGACTCTTACTTCTCACATGCGAAATTGCACAAACACACCCACCCCCGGCCCTCATTAATAACAGGTGAAAGTGAAGTTATTGTGTGGACTGGTTTCATCCATCTGGTGACGGGTGATGTGACAGCGAGAAACGTTAGGAGTTATGAGTATATTTATTTGTAAAGCGGAGAGCGGACGGACGTGGGATATACTCACAAATGGGTTGCAATTATAACAGAGTAACTTTAAAAAAAAACAAAAATATTTATTTAATTACAAACACTACCAACTTAGCAACTGGCTCGAATGGAATCCTTAATATCTTCGAATTGTTGAGAGAGAGAAATGCCATGGGAAAGTGGATGCCGAAACGAGCTCCTTTATTGAAAGGAGCGCCACAGATGAATTATATTCGTTTCGTGGATGGCCTGCTAACGACTTTTTTCCTATTCTGTTCTGGAAGGACTTATCGATGTTTATGGGTCAACAGATCCATGCTAGTTCGGGGATAAAAGTTCGGGGAATCATTCCCAAGTAACAAAAGGAAACGAAAACCATTCACTGACGTGTTTCCTTATATGTAGCCGATGAGAGATCCAAGTGCTTTTTCCTGCTACGGCTACCGTTTTTCCCAGCAACTGTCAGTTTTATCAAATGTGTTCCAGAAAGTTGAACGAATCACTTTGATGCTCCTCTGCCGCCACGCCGCCGCTGCCACCGCCTGACAAACTGACCAAAAACTTTCTCCATGCTTGACTTTGTTTTGCGCCAGGACTCCAGCTCCTCGGCTACATTTTGCCCTTAGCAAAAACAAAAAAAAAAAACTTTTCCTCACTTCGTGATATTATGTAGGCTTCCCCATTATGTACCTGTATCTGTATCTCCAAGGAGCACCACCGAGACTATACGTCCTATATGAGCGGTAGTATAATGTTGGGAAGTTTCGGCAAAACTTTCTCTCTCGAGAAAATTGCCATGAACATTAAGGTATGATATACTAGAAAGCCATACTGAAACGGTGTCGTTACCATCAACCCTTCTTGCCTCGAGAATATATATATGAATTGGAATCTGCCTTCAGAGAGCGGGTATGGGGCGACTTTGGGCTGCTTTCAGGTTGGCGTATTTTTATGCAAATTTTTAAGGCTTTATACACGTTCGGTATATAAAAAGGGTTGAATGCTGCGGGGGTGGGGATTTATTTTCTTGAAAATTCCATTCAGAGGAAATTGGGTGCAGTTTAAAAAAAAAGATGTAATTAAAAGCTTGAGTTAATGTGGGCTCTCTCGTTTTTAGTGGGTTTTAAAGCTTCACTTTCTCTCGGCGTTGAACGTAAACAAAGTAATGACTTTGCCTTGACATTAAAACCTTATTATTTTGAAAGTTGTTTGTAAGTTTTTGTGCTGTCCAAGCAGATACATATATCAAAGCAGCAATACTTGTAAGAGGTATTTTTCTCTCTCTTTATATGCATAATGCTTTTGTAAGCAAAAGGGGTGACTTGGCCTACAATTTCCGAGAATTTGAATCAACATTCTTGACACACTTTCGAAAATATGACGGATATTATAAAGCAATGGTATTTGTAGATATCGTCTATACATGATTGTGCTAAATATGTTCATATAAAAAAGATCTTATCAAGGGATCAGGCGATTAAACCTAATTGGACCCCTCACTGCACCTAATTGGGCCTTTCACGGTGACAAAACCCCTATACAGGATGGCGCACCAACGTATTTTTGGACCGTGGTCTAGAAATAAACGCGGTCATATACCGTGAAATTGTGTTAAAGGCAGAATTGTAGCCCTGGACTCATAAACATTTCAAGCGCAGCCTGCTCAAGTTCCATCAACATTATAAATTGTGTTTGTAAGAGGTGCCTCTTTTTTCTTTTGAGCCAGTACAATGTCATACTTCAAATGAGGCGTTCATATCAATCTCACCACGGCTCAGTTTAAATTGGATATTTTACTGCCGCAAAAGATGTAAGAATTGACTCTCCACTGCGTAATTTACAATCACACCTCGTTCAATTATCTCGGTACACGCTCATATAACAAGTAGGACATTATTTTTGAACCGAGACATTTAAAAAAAATTAGGCCTCAGTACAATCATCGTGTAAGGGACAAATGTACTGCCTCGTGTAAGTCCGGCTCAACTCTACAAAATACCACAAACCCACATTCAGCAACGTGCGTTGTGTTTTTCGATCGTCTTAAAACCATAGCACCCGTTAAGGGTTACCACATCGAAAATTTGTGCAGACACATTAAATCGGCGTAATATTGTACTTGTACTGGGAACTTCTTTGATAACACAAAATTACATGTTGTAGTAGTCAATGAGACATGGCTGAAACCAGAAATCCCAACTTCTTATGCTTCATTGCCTGGCTTTTGTATACATCGGAATCATCGTATCGGTCGTACTGGGGGTGGTGTTGCAATATATGTCACCTCCTCTCTCTCCTCGAAAGTAATTGGCCAAACTCGTTTCAAAACCACCCTTCTTTTCAGGTGCACTAGTTTTTTGCATGAAAAGCTTTTGTTTTTGAGCTTTTTCTTGAAAACAGTTTTTCGACAGTTTTATTAATTTGTTTTTCACCTGTTCTATCGGTCCGATTTTATCCAAAATATATTCATATAATTCCTACAATTTTTCTCTTAATTATATCGTTGAAAAATCGCAGTTTTTTTGTTTTTAAGAAAAAGCTCAAAAATCAAAAAGCTTTTCACGAAAGCTCAAAAGAAAAGCTTTTCGTGCAAAAAAACTGTCACACCTGGAAAAAGGTGGTTTTAAAACCAGTTTTAAGGTATTTGATCAAACCTCACATGCATTTCATGAAAATGGGTTTGTAGAGCAACTCTTTGCGAATGAATAAGGCTTTTCAAAATAACTCTTGGGACATTGTGGGCCTTGTTCAAACTTTTTTCCGGAAACAGCTGTTTCACATTTTTGCGACTTACGCGAAAAGTTATTATTATTTTTTCATGAAATTTTTATTGTAGATGGGCACGAACGGAAGCCACAATTTAAGCCCTGAAACAAGGTTCTACGATAATTACAGTCCCTATCATTAAATATCAAAATATTGTCATATTTCGCGGTTTTTTTGCCAAAACCTGTTGATCGATTTCAATTGTCCAAAACTCATATTTTTCGCCTTTTTAAACGCTATTACGTACTATTTTTTGTTTTCCAAAAAAAATGTTTCGCACCTAAAACGAGAAAAAACGTGTTTTCGCTACTATTATTCACTTTTTTCCACCTGTTCCCCTGGACCGATTTTGTCCAAAATACATTCATTAAATTCCTATGATTTTGCTCTTTTTTCTATTTAACCTTTTCCGCTATTCCTCCTGGATTAACTATAGAACGGGTTTGAGCACTCTTAAGGCTATTAACTTACAGGCCGCCGGCAGGCCGCGGCCTTTGAGGCCTGGTCGGCAGGCAAAGTCCGATGTAGGCCACACATTACTCAGCCTGACCGAGGGATGAGGATTTGAGGCATCTGCCTGACAGACCGTGGCCTGTAGGCCACCTCCTGATTCCCCACAAACACACAGGCGAAGACGACAGTTTAGCGTAGAATCGACCAATCCAGATATAAATTCCGATTGATGCACTTTTTTTCACTCATGACCTCAACGAAAACGTCAGACTGAATAGAAATTCAGATCTTAAGGCGCGGACTGACGATAAATGCCCACACACATAAAGATTTTTTTCAGTGTTGCTTGACTGCAGACCATGGCCTGCCGGCGGCCGGTGAGTGTGTGCTGTGTGGTTATACTTGGCCTCAGTGCGAGAAACCTTCAGGCCATGGCCTGCCGGCGGCCTGTGTGTGAATGCGGGCCTTTATAGCGAAGACCCTTAATCCGGACTATGACGTCAGAATGACGCAGACCCATTTTATTTCCATGTTTTTTATATGGCTGTCAAAACCTAATTTCGGAGTAATATTTGAAAATCATTTAAATAAATTATTCGTGAATTTTTCATAGGTATTATTTATGATATTACATAAAATTTTCCTAGGTAAGACGAAATTCGGTTCTATCTGTTATCTAGATGCACCCACAACAGCAACTAAAAAATTCATCTCTTGTGTTATATCCAAAATGAATATTCCGAGATTCCTTCATTGAGTAAAATATAACAAGTAATTTCTGCATAATAAAATATTAAATACAATTTAATAAAATAAATCGTTTGCAATCATTCCAAGCACGTTTTGCAAAGGCATTTTACATTTTCAATTCAAGGAATTACATTTCCATATTTTGATAATATTAAAGGGAAAAATTCCGTGAATATATAAAGCATATTCACGATTACAAAAAAAAATTATATTAAAATTACTCTAAAAAATTCTCATTAAATTGCAATAATTTAAATATAAAATAAAAAAAAGAAATTTACAAAAGGGAATTAAATGAAATTCCTCTGTTGGTAGTAAATTACAATATAAACTTTCTAAAATGCTTACATAAAAGACTGCCGACGTTTTTAATTAGGGAAAAAATTTCATAAATTTTCTATTCACGTAGAAAATTCCCATCGCTAATTAATTGCTATAGTAGAAGTTAATTTTGATGAGCATTCATATTTCGTTTTTATCATTTACCTATGAAAGGTTATATTTTTTGGACAGATGCAATTTTTTTGAATTTGTTTTTGATGCCAATAAATTTTTATTAATATTTGCTTGATTGGTTGTGTGAGCAAATATTAATTAGCAAGCTTAATGGAAATTTTGTTTCTATACGTTTTTGCTACGTTTATTTTTAATTGTAAAAAAAATTATGTTGAACTTTATGAGGTATTGAATATGGTAAGGTGAAAAACCTCTTTTAAAGCCACTAATTTCCGGCCTGGATGCAGCATTAAATTTGTCAAGAATTTTATAAAAATCAAAACAAAATTTTTTGTAGCCGTTGCTTCACTTCCTCTTTAGTATTATGCCTCTTGGACGGCGACAACTAGTTTGCTCACTGTGTTAAAATGCGTAGCGAAAAGGGTATTTTGTATACATTTTTGTCAGTAAGCTATATATATATTTTTTTCTACGCCTCTGTTAGAATATTCTGATATTACTTTTAGTTACGGAATTAGCAACATTCCGCGCCCGTGTGTAATATTCATTCCATCACTTGTTATGGAATGACTACTAGTGGCGACATCTGTTCGTCGTAATAAAAGAATATGGTTTATTAATTAAAGAAAAAAAAAGATTTATTAATTAAAGAAAAAAAAAGGATTGTTTCAATAATAAACAATCAATGATGTTCCGCTAGAACATTTTGCTTTAAATAAACTATTCAATTATTAAATTGCAGAAAATAATAGCATTTTTTTAATAAATTATGCGGCGGCCATCTATTAACAAATTATTAAATTACAAAATTGTTATGAATGAACACTCCCTACTAATATGTTATTTAGCTTTAAAATATCTTGCTGTGCCTTATACATTATATTTTTGACATTAGCTTTACATAAGTTACGTTTTTCTTTACAAAATATTAATAAAAACTAATTAGAGGCGTAGAAAAAGTATAGTCTGCAACACGTTTTGAATGGCATATTCCGCACTCGTGGACCGCCAAATTTCCACTTGTGCGGAATATGCATCATTCCAAACTTGTTACAGAATATACTATTAATCACGCATTAGTTCTATATATCCAGGTAGATCAGGAAGTCAAATATACATATAGAGTGAATCCTCCTATCAACACTGTGTATGGCGAATTGGAAACTCGAGGAACGATACAACTCCCACACTCAGTCCACCTCCTATACAAAATCATATAAAATCCACAAAATAACATCAGATAAGATTCATCTTGTTGCTTTCCTGTTAACCAGCATCAAAAATTCACTCGACCTCACTTGCTTAACTCTCAAAACACAACTCTATCGCGTAATCCCTAATCTTAGGTCTTAACCTAAATCTCTATAAATTGGGTTTTTATTGATTGCAACAATCTAAAATGTGTGCCAAAATTTTAGGTTTCTATCCATTCTGGAAGGATGCCAGAATTTCGTATTACCCACATACACCTTCAATTTTTTTTTGTATCAATAGAGGAAAGTAGCTGCTAACATGCCCAACCTGGCAAAGTCATTTCTTTCATACACTCTGGGATGATGTATACTTTCAGTTCTGTTGCTTGCATTTATGTCGGTTGAAATTTTTCTCCTCTACCTCATTTTTGATTTATGACATTCATGTAAACTCAAGAACTGCATACAGGAACATATCGGATTTGATAAGACTCTGCTCCTTCTAACGTCGAAGGACTCGTCCCATTTTCCATTTAGTCGTCTAACTAATTCAAGCTTTTATTCCTGCCTTTAGAAGAACTCCACTGCTCTAGATCAAAGTTGGAATTTCTTTTTGACTGCAAACTCATCTCTCGCTTTGACAAATCATTGTTAGTAGATCCTTTATGAATATAAGGACCCCTAAGCCTTGTGTTGACATTTCCACCATTAAAAATCTTTTACGTCCCATTGGGCAATTCACCTGTTATAGGTATATGCCTCAATTGTTGAGAGTAGCTCTAAATATATACTCCAATAGACTAAGCAAAAAATTACGTCTTACTTTGTGCTGCGATTATCTTCTCGGTTTTGCTGGGATGTTTCGTTTCAGGATTACAAGAGATTAAATTTGGGTAAGGAGCGGCTATTTTGGAGATGCGCTTTGTTCGTCAGGAATATTTTATGCTTTGATATTAAATTTTTCATGGCCCAAGAACTTCCTTTTGTGCATTTCCGAAATGTGTTACATAAGCACTGCTCCGCTGCAGAGTTAGCATATGCTTAAATTCTTATAGCTCCTTGGTGGATATCTCTTAGTACTTTGTATGTTGTATTTTCTATGCTATATTTCTCAAATAAATTCAGGGTCTTCCAAAAAATGTACATATATACCTTCAAGAAGACTCTCAAGATTTTCTCAAATTTGACAATGGCCATTACGTGAAGAAATACTAAATTTATAAATCGTTCATGGTGTAGAGATGGATGCCGTAAGCTGCAGTGTTGTTTGCTTCCACATTGTGGTTTTTGAATTAAAAGTCCGGAGATCAATTAAGCTAACATTTTCTTATATTAGTGCGGATGAAAGAACAAGCAAAAATTACTGCTCAACAATTAACAACCAATTCGGGAAACCCAACTGCCTGAGGCTTTCTCACTTCTTCCATAGACCGGGATTTGTGTTTCCATAGAACGAACGCAAACTCATTTGCTCTCTGTATTATCTGAGATATAAAGGTGACAATGCTTTGTTTGTTTGAACGGCAAACAGAGGCCTCGGAAGGTGGTGGGACTCGATTTGTGACTTCTATCAATACCTGAAAAGAGTCCGAGCACCAAGCAGCTCTGTTAGAAGCAGGGCTGGACTGAGAATGAATTTAGGACCGGGAAATTCAAAAATTTCGGCCCATTTCAATACATTTTGTTTTAACAATCAAGAAAAGCTCTTTTTTGCTTTCAAAAGTTTTTCTTTAAGTACAATTATGAGAAGAACTATGTGTGTATGTGCGAGTTCGTAAACGCCGGACTGCAGTCATTCTGCAGAATTCAGCAATTGGAAGTCTGTAGCTGAATTCTGCAGAATGACTGCAGTCCTGCGTTTACGAACTCGCACTATGTGTAGGTGTGTTTGTGCGTACGTCCGTAGTAATTTTTTCCTGCATGATATAGGACCAACCCAAAAAAATATCGTCTTCGTTGAGTTGCCGATCGAAGCGTATTAACTAAAGCATGATCTAAAATGATTTTCATAAAATTCGGTTGAGCCGTTTTTTTTGTTTAAACAACGTACGTGTTTTTTGTACCCGCACGATATCGCTCAAACCAAACATGATATCGGCTTCGTTGGAATGCCGATTGAAGCACATTAACGAAAACGTGCTTTGGAAAAAATTTCATAACATTCGGTCAAGCCCTTTTTTGAAAAGACTTCGGCCAAGAGCCACAAGCACCTTCTAATAAACTCGATGGAATGATACCGGTTCTAAATGAAACTAACTTTTCTGGATTCAGCTTCCGATAGCTTCTAGTCCAGGAGAGATAGCGGAAAAGTCTTGAAAAGTTGAAATATATCTACCCTGCGATTTTTGGACGCTACAATTAAGAGAAAAATCGTAGGAATTCAATGAATGTGTTTTGGAAAAAATCGGTCCAGGAGAACAGGTGGAAAGAAGCTAATAATTGTAGCGAAAACACGTTTTTCAATGTTTTAGGTGCGAAAAAAATTTGTTTTTGAAAAACAAAAAATAGTACGTAATAGCGCATTAGTGCATTAGTAAGTAAAGTGTCAAAATGAACCGACGACAAGATAGCAAAGTAAAAATTATTAAATTAATAAATTTGCATGACAAAGTTTGTTCACGCTTGTCTAGTGGCTTATCAAGTAATTAGAAGTCATGGCATCCTGCCGCTACTCGACCGAGAAAATAGAACAGGAGTGGATGGACTCGACATAATGATTGTAGTAAATTACTCGACTAAATTTGTTTGTCCATGCTGGTTTACTTACTCGTTCGACTAAAATACTGGCAACGTTTGTACCAGCCTTAAGAGTCCGCTGGTGGCCAACCTTTTCCGCCCTATGTCCCATGAGGGATTGAAGGGGAATAAATAAGTAAGTAAGTATTAGAAAGTCAACTCGCTGGGTTTTATTCCCTTTCTTCAAACTACTGACTGGGATTTGTGTTTTCGTAGTAAGAACCCCAATTCAAGTAAGAATGTCGTTTTCGGTATCGCCCAGAATTATTCAGACAGGAAATCGTCCGTTCATCCCTTATTCCACCATATCTTTAAAATCAGGGCCGAATAGATGGTTTGGAGGTTTAATCAAGATATAAATGGAAGGTTCACCGCCATCTGCTCCAACAACCCCAGATACCCTGACCTATTCTATTCTTTTCTATCCTTCAAACTAAGATACACTTAAGATTAGATCTGTAACATGCATTTCTAAAACCTTCAATATCGCGGCTATAGCAAACGGAGTCGCTCTCTCTATAACACCCATTCTCTTTTCAATCTCTTTAAGGGCAAGCGACAAGAAAATCTTCGAGTCTTTTAAAACAAGGTTTATTCTAGTTTAGAATAGATTCGATGTTTTATGAAAATATATCGATACATCGTATAAATAAATAGCTTTCAAAACATCGGATCGATTCGATGTATCTTATTGTAAATATCGAGTGAATTCGATGCATCGATGTATATGCCCTATTGTGGAACAATCTTCCACAGTGAGTATTCCCGAGCTTATGCTAATTTCAAAAGCAATGCTCACTGGCTACATTCTTCAGCACCTCAGGCTCTATCTAGATTATCCAATGCTTTATTAGTTCTTCAATTAAAGTTTACTACTAGACATGATTGACTTATAGGTTTAACACATGAAAAAGAGTATGTGAGCAAGACGTGTAAGTGTTGTAGCAAAAAGAGATAGAAAACATATAATCCGAGCTTGTCGTATCGCAAATATTAATACGAAATTAAAAATTTTTTTGTAAACGGAAAATGTTATTATCTGCTCATTTTTACTATTTTTTACTCGTGAGTACTCGCAGCTACGAGAAGTTAACATTTGTAGTTAACGGAATTTAAATCCGCTAGAGGGAAATTCGCCATTTTTAGTATATTGTGAATTATTATTGACTTATGCTTATGACAGACATGTTGTATCGATACCGCGGTATTGCGTATACCCAACTTATACCACATGTCTGTCACCTTATATCCAGCTTATACCCAGGAAAACAAGTGGTTATGAACTGGGTATTGATACCACGAAAATTTTGTGGGTATAGAGTAGGTATACGATCTTTTCATTGCGCACAGCGCCACCTGTGTGCGAAAATCGAGCAAAAACGTCTAAATATATATTTTTATAACAAGAAATCTCATATTTTTTTTGTTTTTCGTTCCAAATTTTGAATTTGCCTCAAATCCAGATTTATTTCCTCTTGTTTGGCAAGGAATAAAGCAATTAAATGTTCCATTTCCATATCAAATTCAACACTTAAAACTTTAAATTTAACAAAATTCGCTTACTAGATTTGAAAAAAATTTTAGCTGTCGACAAACGTCAAATTATACCCTCGTTCATGTGTTTCAGGGGTTCCTCAATACCCCGGTATTCGCCATATCGTGGTATCGATACCACATGTGTGTCATAAGCATTAACTAAGAGACTTCCAATAAGATTCCAATAAGTTAATAGCTGCGATCCATTGGGCGATTTTTTCTACTTGCAAGTTACTTGCGAGAACATGACCAATGGAACACGATTTTTGACAATTACCAGTAAAATGTATTTGCCCAAAAACAAGAGCAAGGATAGCTGCGAGTAGCTAGCAGCAGTTTTGAGTAGTTTACCAGTCCCAATGGATTGCAGCTATTGTAACTAAATGAAGAAACGTCAAAAATGTTAGGTTAGGTTTTACTCAAATCAACAAATTTGGTGTTCCTTTTCTGCTCTACTCACAAGTACTAAAAACTAGAAAAGGAACGCAGCTATTGTTGAAATTATTCGAAATTAATTTTTTTCGAACCTTGACATTGAGTTAGCGTACACAATTTATGAAACTGACTTTATTCGTGTTGTTTATAATATGTAAAATAGATCACAATCACTGGTATTTATTTAATATTTATCAATGTCAATCTAATAAAGATAGGACTCCAACAATTAACATATGCATACTCGTACATTCCGTGCAATGACGTTTTTTTTCTCTTGTTTATAAAAACCAAACAAACGCTATATCTCGTGAGACTGTCACTTTACATAATAACATAAATTCATAAAAAATCATTATATAATTAAAAAATAAAAATTCATATTTTTAATTGAAATGAAATACATACAAACAGAACACTAAAACCGGTTGGTACTACTCATAACTCATTCACAAAACGCAATCCTTGCGGATGTCACGCAAAATGTGCATAAATTTTTACCCACAGTCTGATTTTATACTTCACAAAATGTTTTGCTAAAAGTTAAAGGTTTAATATGAAGAAAAAAAAATAAAAATAAAAAAATAAAAATAAAATATACATTTCTCATTTCTGTTTAAAAACACGAATAAATGTCGAAAAAGTTTTGTTACAAAAATAACTTTAAGAAACATACAAGTTTCCCCGACATTTATTGGGTAGAGGTAGGTATATGCGACAAAGAAGCTCGTGTATCTTGTGACGTGTAAGCGAAGGTACAAAAAAAGGACGATGAAGGATATGATATAAAAGGTGGTGATGGTTGGTTGGTGGTGTTTTGAATGGTGGTTTTGGTATATGGTATGGTACTGTAGCACCCTCATCCTATTTATCTAACAAAAAAAAATCAGGATGACAAAAAAAAAAGGTTGAAGAAAACTTACAACTTACTCAGACGGTCTCTTTGATTTGTTGAAACCACCATCCATTCAATTCGATGTGTACACATATACATATATAGAAACAACAAAAAACAACTAAAACAACAACAAAAAACCAAAAAGGATGACGCCTGAATTATTAAAGTAACGACCAAGGACCAGTCAACAACTCTCATGCTCGAATAAAGTTTAGAGCTTAGAAACGATTTGGTCCTGTTTAAGAGTAAAGGACTTTTATATCACTTAATTTAGTATAAATTCCCTTCTTTTGGGGCGGAATCCTGTTTTGTATTTATGTTCGGGGTTTATTTTTCGTTGTTAATAACTCACTCCTAGTAATAATGTCTTGTATCCAAAGGACTTTAAAGTTTCTTGTCATAAAACAACAAGGGATGTTTACAGTTTACATCGGGGTTATAATTTACAACAGCCACAACTTTTTGGGGGGGGGATTGCTGGTGTAAACTAACAACAATGTTTAAGATATAAAAATAAAAATAAAAATAAAAAAAAATAAAAACAAATGTTACACCGCTGCTTTATATGTATGCATGTACAGAGCCCCGCAACACTACACTATCGACAATGGTTTTTTGTTGCTTGATTCAACATAGCGATATAAATTTTGTTGACAGGATACCACACCACTGACCATCAACCGATTTCCACGTCAGTTTAGTATTTGCGATAAGGTTTTATTGTCCATTACTTTGTGTAAAGGATAAGACAATGCTTGAATAGAACATGCTCTCCTTGAAGGATAGTCGAGGGAATATTACAGCTGGTGTAAGGAAATTTTGTGGGTTTTCCGTTGATTATATCGCTCTGGTTGTTCCTTATAGCCCTGCCATACAGTTTCTACCATGAATCGCTTAATTTTCTCTCGCACTGACTATACAAGGATTATTTTGTATACATATACTCATTTTTGTATGTAAATGTATTTTTAGCACAAAAGTAACAAAATACTTTATAATCCCATATACTTTAAAGTTTTAAGTAAGTGACAAAAGACTTTTTAATCCTTACATTTAAAACTGGGACAGAAGAAAATTTTCAAGAATGTATTTTCAGGCCTTTTACTACTTTTTACTTCGCATCAAGTCCCGCCAAAAGAAATTTGCATAAATATTGGGTACGGAGCCTTTTTCGAACGAGCCTTTTTTTTCCTCCTTCTTCTTGAAGTGTATTCAACTGAGTTGTTTTTAATAGGGTGTTTTCAAAAAAAAAAATTGCTGACCGAATAGTCTATTTAAAAAAAAATATTGTACATGTTCAGGGTAGACACACAAAGCACTCGATTTGTTTACACGATTCATGTAAACATTGGTGATATCGAAATAATTTTAAAGACTCACCATCAGCTGTCGAACATCCTTGCCGGTCTGCGAGGAAAACCAGAGGAATTAGAAAATTATAAACCCATAATTTCATATCAAACATTGTCCATTTCACTTTTGCACTTGTCCCACTTATGAACGTAACCTATCCCAATGGATAATGCCGAACACTATACCGACTCCGATTATTAGATGGATTAAATCCTTATATTTTTTTAAGGGTAGCACACAAGACTGCCGCAACAGCCTTTTACGAAAGAAAAACTACGTTCGATATTTCTGTATTGAAATGGTATTGGCGCTTCAGCAATGCCTTCCGATATTCTCTACTATTTGCCGGTACACGTCTCGCAGCCAACTAAACTGAAAACCCTTAACGTTATGGAAAATCAACAGAAAACAGAGAAAAGCTTTTTTCCCATTTCTATAGAGCATGGAAGCTATATCTACACACCGACGAAGGTAGAACGAAATTTTTGAGAAAGCTACAGGACTGCGCAGTTGAGATCCTTGGCGCGATTCTTCATATAATTTCAGTTTGCGTGATTCCAGACAGTTGAGGACGAGGCCCACGAGGATCTCCCATGGTAAACAATGGAAATCAAAACCATGTGCTGATTTATGACTTTAGAGCAATTTTCGCCGCTCGCTCGCTCATACAATATACATATATATAAATATAGTACATACACCTTACCTTTGCCAGTATATTCGCAGGACTCGCAGGACTCTCTGCACAGCTCGAGCTGGCTCCTCACAGAGCTCACTTGCTAGCGTTCATCATGGAATCAACGAGGCGGCCTTTGCGAGGAGCTATTTATGGGCACTTACCCGAGTCTATGAGCCACACGGTATACACGAGTTACCGAATTTTATGGGCTGGATTTGTAGGCCGTTGAATATTTCATTTTTACCGGATCCCACTTTGCGGGCTTTTCCAGAATTTATTTAGAAATTTATTTGAACGAACAGGAAACTATAGCGGAATTCGTGATGATGGCATGCACAGCAGTAATGTATAGAGCGAGAGAGAACCAGCTCGCCCGGTTGGTGGGTGGATGGGTGTACTGGAGGGGGTTATTAGACCGAACCAAGGATAAAGGGATAATAAGGTCGTAATCGCTCTTTGACAAAAATTGTCTGCACTACCTACACACACGCCCACCCACCGGATAATGCCGGTAATGGGTAAAAGGTATACCATGCCGGTGAATGTCATCCGAATACAGGGATATGGTAGGGAAATTTCTTCCTTTTTTTTGTTGTTGGCTTTTTGGGATAATAAGGAAAAGGCGCTTTCTTGCCTTTAATATGGGGGAAACGAAAAGGCTCTTCTTCTCTGGCTAATCTACCCTATCCCAAATGGTCCCCGTGTATGACTTTGTAGCTGTCGGTCGACTCTTGTATTTATGGTTATTCACATTCAATGGCTATACTCAGTGGCCTTCGATAAAAACCCTCCTATTCTTGGACAAGTTATCCGGTGACTATTAGCGTTCATCTTGTGGCTATATAGAGCTCCTATTTCGTCGGATAAGGATAGAGAAGGTTATACATTGAAACGGAGATTGCTTTCCTAGCAATTAATACGCTTGAAATGAAACTAGAAGACATCAATATAAATCAGTCAATGGCTGTAATGAAGAGAGATTTGGAGCTTCGTCAGTAGGAGATTGACAGGGATAGGGAAAATTTAGAAGCATCCCGAATTGGGTGTATATTTTTATTTTGTGTGGAAAGTGTGAGTAGGAGCATTGTTGCTATAGGGGCCGGAAGGATGGAGCTTGTATACTCGTAAACCCAACAAAAATAACCCATAGCCTAATAACTTCCGTCTCTACCGTTAATGGCATTGTCATTATTATTATTATTAAACAAAACTTTGTTCCTTGGATTATGATTGAAACGACTTCTTCTTTTAGCGTTACATCCCTTGGTGGGATTTAGCATTCTGCACGACCTGCCTCCATGCTGCTCAGTCCATCGCCATTTGCCTTCGGTTTTGACATTCATCTTCCGTATGTCACTAGTCGTATTGTCTACCCATCTTGTTCCTGGCCTACTTGGATCTCCCTCTCCTCTTGGATTGAAACGATTTAGTACCCAGTATAAAATTTTTACAGTAAAACTTCCTTGCTCTCGATCCGTGGATTTTGAAGTGAAAGTTCCCTTCTCCCGTTCTGGGGATTCGAGGAGCAACGAAAACCAGGACAGTTGTATGAAACGGAAGTTGCCTTCTCACTTGTTTACAGCTGTCACTTTAATGTGCAACTTTTGTAAAAAAAATTAAGATTTTTTATTAAAGAACACAAGACAGAAGTGAAAATTCACGTAAAGTAATATACAAAATATAACACAATCAAAAAAACATAAATACAAGCCAAAAAAAACAAATACAAAATAACGAGCAAAAAACAAAAATCTTGAACCAAATTAAACACTAATTTCATAATTGAATGAATGCACAAGTATTCTAACAATTTAGTTTCCACTTTATTTTGTTTAACATTTTGGATTTTAACAAGTTAAGCTGAGGAATTTCGCGAAGATCACGGCCAAAAGAGCAATTTTCCACACTGCTTCAATAAAGCAGCTGACAGCGACAGCCATGATAGCATTTAAGTGATGCCATATAAATAAATTCTTCCAAGCCAGCAGCAAAATTTTTACAATTTATTTAAATTCGTTCATAGATGGCGCAGGCATCGGTAAAGTAAAAATGAGGAGTCTGTTATTTAAAAAATTAAGATTGTGTATTAAAGATTATTATTTCGTTAATATTATATTGACGTCAAGAATAGAGGTTAACGTCATGTGTCTATTAATATCCGATCTGTAAAAATTCACTAAGTGAGCGCGAAGTTTTATTACTCGGCTGACCTGAAACACAAAATCCATTTTATTTTTAATTTTTATATATAATTAAAGCTTCTGTTAAAATTCATGGTTCATTACGAAAAAAAAATTTCTTTAATATAAAAATTATTATTAAAAAAATTAAATAAAAGAAGCATAAAATTTTTTTTTAAAGCAACAGAGAAGCAAATCCAACATAATATATCCCCTCCAATCCAACATTAATATGTAATGAAATTCCACACAAACAAAATTCAACAATAAAAACATAAAAATGAGAAAAGTTACAACGTGAAAATTTAAAAAAGTTCTGGACTCCGTCATTTAACGAACAAAAAAACAAATGGAATTAAAAATGCCGCCTACATGCCATCAACAATTTGCACCTAACACCGGCTAAGGACATAAATCTCGAGTAGGTAAAACCTCTAGGGCAGATCTGCAGATTGATTGAGTGCCGACACAATGTGGCAATAATGGTGGCATTCTTGAATAAAAATCGCTATAATGTCACAAAAAGCTCGTAAACAATACTAAAATTATCGAAATCAAATTTTTAAAATGTAATTAATCAGCCATGTTTCAAAAATTCGAGTATAGATGGAGTACTCGTCTTTATTAAGGCGTAGTTCTCCAGCTGCAGACGAGTTTATATTTGGTCTATTCAAGATCAGATTTCGTGCCGGCTTCATACAATTTCGACTTTCGACGTAAACTTAAGGCTAGTTTACACCCCAAACGCAAAGTGGAAACTTTCATGCAACAGAGAGAAAAGTATACAAATTTCTGTGCGATAAAAGAGCTTCAGGGCTGGGTTTCCACTTTGCGTTTGGGATGTAAACTGGCCTTTAATCGCAACTGTGGTACACATATGAAACCAAAATCGAATCGTCTAAAACGAAAGACAGATGGCACATTCAAACAACCTGAAAATCCATTAGATGGTGAATAGTAAAATCATAGCATAGGTATGAATCAAATTGCTGAATGTGCATATGAAATTGTGAATACCAAACAAAAAACACCATGTTTCAATAAGAAGTACTCTCTCAGCTTATCCCAGAAAATCTACCTTAAAGCTAAACTGCTTAAACACATTCCTCAATTCCACAAACCCCACATGAATATTATGTGCACGATTGAGTCGGACACCCATACATAGATATCAAAAATCGCCTATAAGTATGCAATAATTAAATGATTCTGTTTTGATATGTTATGCGAAGGTATGTCGGATATTAATCACCTGTGACATGTTTTGGCAACCTTATCACATTAATTTCCGCCAGAATGGCCCGAGTCCTGCCTCCCCTCCTCCTTCAATATATTGGGTGAATGACACACCTGACCTATATTTAACATTCGCGCGTATGTAAAGAGCTTTCCGGTGAAAATATGTTTTCTGAATGGTGATGCCTCATGCCTCCGGTACCCTTGTTGGTCAAACACTTTGCCTGTGCAAACTTTTACCTTTACACCTCCACGCATTGAGCGCTTCAGCAACGCTTTCACAGCCATGCAACGTCGTCATAACTGAGGTGTTTTTTTTTTTACATATTTTTTGTTTTTTTTTGTTGAATTTATGCTTATGTCCTTCATGCATACATATTAGATGAATTCCCTACAGAAAATGCTGCCGTTGCATATCCTTGAAGTCTCTCAATCTGCTTTAATATCTCCAGTCTCCGGTTTTTTTTTCAAGCTTATGTCAATCAATAGTGCACCTCCTGCGAGCACATGCTGCATGGGGCGAGAGCATAGTGTTGAGGAGCAATCCACTTGGGCATTATCCTGCTTGCCTTTGTGCAGTAAATAGCACACCAGAGAAGAGCATAGTTTCCCCAGTTTTGTTAACAACTAATATAACGTAAGTTTTTGGAGAACAAAGCGCCATTTGCATCGGCCCCAGCGGAATTGCACTCATGCAGTGCATCCATTATGGCAGTGCTGCAGTTTCTCAATTAGCTTTAATCATTTTCAACAACAAAAAAATGCGCAAGTGGTAGTGGGAGCCAATTAATGTGGCGCAGAATTTAATGAAATTTTATTCTAATTTAATTCAAATACGAAAATTAATTTCACGAGTGCAATGTAATATGCACTTTTGTTCACTTTTGTTTATGCAGCCGCATTCATTAGTCGTTATTTGCCAGAACAATTTCGATTTAATCCGAGTTAATTTGGTTTTATTAGTGTGCATTAGGATTGGCGGAAATAGAATCAAATTTGTCGGTCAACATTAGTTTAGATTTTTAATACTGTTTCCATTTTTAAGTCAGCGGAATTTTCTTAAACGATCTATAAGTAGAAAGCGGAAGTAGTTGCATAGACTTCTATAGATTAAATAGTTTCCTGGTCTTCTATTGATTAAATAGGACGCTGGTTTATGTCAGCCAGTCCATGCCCTATTACCGGCAGGGACTAACTTCAACCATCAAAAACTGACCCTTAATGTCCTAACTAGAAACACATTATCATAGATTTGACAAGTTGGCTAAAGAATACTCTTCAACTTTAAACTAAGATTAATGTTCAATTTTTTCAACGTAGATCCGACCGAATTTCATATTTGCCACAAACGTTACAAAATACAAAAAACCTTCTTGCAACCGTCTATAGGAAGAGAAGAAACAATGAATTTCGGTCTCCTGCAGGACGTAGATAAAAACTCAGAATTAAGTTGAAATTCTGGAAAAAACTTCATCACATCATTCCAAAGCTGGACTGAAAGATTCATTCAGACCGAAGAGGTGCAACAGAAATGAAACTGAGAGAACTATTCCATTGACGTCTGACTTGGATGAAGTAAATGAAAAGCGTAAATAGATAACGATCTATCACCCGCAGTATATTCAAAGAACTTACGAAAATTGCTAATTTGTTGTAATTGACTTATACACAAAACCTGCCGAAAATTAGTGAACCCAAAGCCCTATTTTTTGGTAATATCTTATCATTAGTGAAAAGGTATGATTTTTACAAGCATAGAAAAAATCCCTTCTCATAAATTCACCCCAATTTCACCAATGAAGTACTACCGCAATGTGAAAATCCAGTGCGGGGGAGGCTAAGGTCGTCAACTTCGCTAAATCGACAACTTGCATGCATTGGCTCCATTGTAGTTACTGTTGGGGATGGGGTGTTGAAGACTTGTGATACTTTTGTTCAGTGTTACTGTGCTTATAGAATAAGGTGTTTATGGCATCTTTGTCAGTTGTTGAAAGGTCACAGTGATAAGTGAGAGTTTTTTATGGAAATTGAAGTTGACATCTAGGGGAATATTAATGAGCAATTTTGTGTAGCATTTAATTACACAAATACAGTATATATCGCGTAGTTCTCCGAAAATAGTAAATTTTTGCTTTTAGATGTTAGTCCGGGGAAATTAGCAAAAAAAACGCACGAAAGAAGACAAAATTCGGAAATGGCTGAAAATTGGTCCACAGGTTTCTTGGGACTTTCTAAGAAAACAATTTCGGAATCACAAAAACAACATGGCCGCCGGAAGTATAGCGGTTTTCCGGTGTTTTCCTTGTATCTCGGTTTCTATAGGTCGTACAATCCCGTACAAAGGCCCTAAATGTTGATAATGAAATTCTCTACAACTTTAGTTCTTACAAAGATGTTGACCTTTCAAAGTTATTCAAGGTCAAAGTTTCAAAAAATCAGTGTTTGGAGCAATTTCCGAATTTTGTCTCCTTTTAATTTCCCCGGACTATGTCTAGAATACTAAGCTCATTGCGTTACGAATATTTAGGTTTTCAATAACAGCCCATCAGAACCGAGGCCTCGTTACTGGGGAGGTATTTTCCAACCTTGTAGTATCGTGGTTATAACTCTTAAGTGAAGATCACAATTACTCAAAGCTTGACTACGATCAAACCGACAACCCAGTAAATAACTCCTTACCTCTTTCACGTAACTAAAATCAAAGCTTCAAGCTCAGACGACATCCACACCCGAGACCACAACGACACAGTATCAATTATTGAATCAACCAAAAGCTTCGTTGCGATCGGACTCGGCTGAACCATAAAAACTCCTACAGGTTCGGAACTTGTTTGGCCAACTTTAAGAGTTGTTAAAAAATTATCAGGACACTGGGTTGCTTGGTGGTACCAGGCATTGTGCTCTAAAATAGCATATGTGAAAGAAGGTATAGGATAGGAAGGGCGAACAACTCCATATACACGGTTTGGTTGGCGGAAAATTAGTCTACCGTTCATATTTTCTATGACGGTCCAGTGATATGGAGGCTAAGAGTACCAATACTAGACACAAGGAAGTGCGAACGAAGCACGGTACGCTCACACCTTTTCTAGACTAAAGGGAGCAAAATTGTAGCTTTAAAAATTGAATAGGACGAACAAAACGGGCAATTATCTTGTCGACCATAAACAGTGCCATTAGCGTACACAGTAGACCAGTTCTCGTTCGATTGCGTAAGTCAAGCAGCATTAGACGTGGTTTGTACTTAGTTGGGGGACCGTTTGGTAAAACGTCCATGGGGATTTTTTATGTGAAAGTCTAAGTTTGGAATAGTATATGCTGATGCGGGTGCAGTTATAGATGCTCATGCCTGTAGCGGGAACGTGCGTACCTCTGGCGGGCGCATTTTTCGAATTCCATGCCTGTAGCCGTAGCGTGCATTCCAGGCGCATTTGTTCGCTATGCGTGGAAGTTGCGGGCACGTATAGACTTTTCAAAAAATTAACCAACTAAATTATTTTTACTCGGCAGCTTACCCTGGCAGTTTTTTTTAGATATAGAAACCCCGTGGCCGTTTTGGGAAGCCCTGGCGGAAATCGGGATCCACAATGGAATCAGTTAATGGAACCTCCGCATTCTGGAAACTAGAATCATTTACAGCAGCTGGAACAATAGCACAACAGCAATGTTCTGCGCTCTCTACCACAGGAAATGGTAGTAGGGCCTACCGGCTACATCGTCGGAAAATTTAATTTTGGCAGTGACCTTAATATCCGGAACCCTACCAGAGAGGGATGGGAAGTTTTCCAACCCGACAAGTACCATGACATTTCCCTCTATGACTTAGTTAGTATTTTGGTAGTAATAAATAAATAAAGGAATAAATAAAGTCGCCTGTTTTCTTGATTGTACCTTAAAATTGAACCTTACTCACTTCAGAAACTGAATACAAAGTTCCAAGAAAATTACTTAAATAAAGAAAGAGACTTTAATCCAATTTCTACACTTGTTGAATTGGATAAAGGACATAGTTCTATCTCTGTTAGTCTACTCATTGAACGAGCTGAGTTCAGCTGTGATGCAAAGTGTACAAAATTCATGGTGCATGCGCCGAACTTCTGTTCCTTAATTCACAATATGCCACCAATCATAGCAAGTCATAAAGCATTTTTTCTTGATTGTATCTTCGTCGATTCGGCACAACTATTAATCTAACTTTCTCTGCACTAAAGCCTCCCTTAACCTTTTTTTATTAAGCTCGACCTTTCTCCGCCATTCCACTTTACTAAGGATCGAACGAAATTGAAAAGAAAAAATTCTTTATAACACTATAACCTTTTTTATGCTCTTCTATTCGAACTTTCCTATCTCACTAGCAGAAGCAGAAGGACCTTTGTTTTACAGCCAGCTTATCCACAATCCATGGTAACAATATATTTATTTTGTTGTAACTAAGTTCCACGGCGGTAAATGCGCAGTAAACCCCATGGAAACTGAGGGCCGAACATCCACATTATATGCCGAAGATTATACGCTATATAATACCTACACATATACTCGTGCATAACCCCAAAACATGCTCGTGTATCAATCCTTCTGCCGTTGAATATTTTTATATTCAATTTAAAGCTCTTAACTTAATTCCCAACGACGTTAAGTTTCCGGTTTATATATTTCCAAAGTGATTAAGACTTTCCCCAGCGACTTAAGTCCCAGGACTAAAGATCAGATTTGCTTGGAAGTCGCATCATTTATTCTCATCCTTCCTGACGGATTCGCAACAAAATCCAAATGAAGGATTTTGCGGTTGCCTTTTATGAGTTTTTGGCCCTGCGCCGCCCATAAAACTTAAACTCCCACAAGATTTCTGCAGGGAACGTGAAGGGTGTATATACAGAAGGTTTCGCATTAATAAAAATTAACAGAATTGAAGGAAGTAGTTAATGTCCTATGAAAGGGTCTCACCATTAATCACGCGAAGTCATTTAATTTCGAGTCCTTTTAGCTGTTTGGACCTTGAAACTACGACGTTATGTCTTCATTAATTTACGCTTTATTTGAAGTTCATTAAAAATGTTCAGGTGACACTTCGTTCCGAATCAGGATCACAGTTCCCACCCCCCCCCCCCCACAGGGCCCAGTAAATGGAGACACATGGTGACAACTTCAATAAGAATGACCTCATTAAGGCGCCTCCACTGTGACATCCACTTTCTAAGAGGGTCGCAGTAATTTCATTTTCCACCCCAGGAACATAATTTCTGAATTAAATGCTTCCCGCGCGATGAGAGACATGCAAAAGCGTACATGCCACCGTGTTAAGAGGTAAACTAATTGCGCCCCCGTTCCTCCAGTTCCGCTCCATCAGCAGGTGACTGAAGGGCTAAAGTTCGCCCCAGAGAGTTTCCCCCCGCCCCATGCCAGCCGAGCACAGTTTATCTTATGTTGACTTAGCATTTCACTTTGGCACCTGCCATCCAGCAGCGGATCTACTTCAATGCGCGAATAGCAAGGAACTCCATTTAGCCCCATTAGCGCAGCAAGTGCAACGTTTAAGGATAACTGTGTCAATATGCACTTTCTGGAAATGTACTCCAGAAATAACTTTCTCGGTATCCCTGCCGTCTGCTATGAGAAGTGTTTCGCCGCTCATCCACGTCGGGGCTCCGCTATTTTTGAATACAAAGCGCCATCAGGAACCGTCGTCATGTGAAGTGGATCCACAGGACTTGAACTCGAAGCGAAACTTTCACGATACATATCTTTGCTTTTAGGATCACATTCTTCTGTATATGTGGGGGCGAAGGGGGATGCGAAACGAACCCGCACCCCCCGAGGCGAGGGAGACATTGCGTAATTTAATTTCAAAACTTTTGAGTACGATCTTCGTCTGAGAACAATTCGTCAAGCCTATCCAGCCGTGCTCGCGTATCTACGTACGTGTACGTGGGGTACATGAAAAGTTTATCCGCGGAGCCCTGCTTAAGTTTTTGCGTCACTTCTGGTAATCAGCTCCCAGATCCCCGAAACACAGTCGCAGTACAAATTTAATTTATTACCTTATGAATTAATTATTAATTAAGGCAACTCTCGCAACGAGATTTGAAACGAAATTAATTCATAAACCCTATGTCAGCTTTGCGGAGATAACAGAAATCACAACGGTGATAAACAAATCGTGAAACTTTTAAGAAGTTATACAGTTATCGTTGGGTACCCCCGGGTGGGTGCGGGTGGGCTGGTGCTCAATAGTATCCTGTGAGCCTTTGGGTGACAACTATTTCGACTTTACAACTAGTCGGATTTTGGCTGCTTCACCCTGGAGCTAGATTCAAAATTTTGAACAATGTCCTCTCAGCGAAAAACTTGTGTGAAAAAACCAAGCTTAGGAGCCACCCTGTGCACTGCTAGTCTGTCATGCCGTTCCCATCATGGTGCAACGTGTAGTGATAAGCTTACTTTGAAGTATGGAAGATTATATTATAGGTGAGGGGTCTGGTGGTGTTCGAGCAGATGTATATGGACCTTACTAGGATAATGCACGAGTTCGAAAACACAGACTGTGGAAGATTGCACCATAGTCGAGTCTAGTATATTCCTACGGTAACTCAAAGGGCCAATGGTGGAGAAAATGGCGTCGTAACCGACGAATGTAGGATGTAGAAACCAAACTATCGAAGAAGGATTGATTGGAGCCCGCCTTTGCGAAAAGATATACCTTATAGTAACAATCAAAGATATGGTCCACACTTTCGAAAACGACATCCACACGGCGTATAAGTTACCCTGCCCATGGTGGAAAGAAGATCTCTCGATATACAAACAAGGCCTTTGGTAACCCTACAAGGACTGCTTAAAGCTGTACGAGAAAACCATTGCCTCAGCCGAAAGAAATGCCTGGCAGGAGTATTGCCAATCTATCGAGAGCTTAGGAGAGTCGGCCAGACTATGTGGGGTCTCCTTCAAAGAGCACTCCAGTATGTCCTTTGTAAAAAAAAAGGGGACCGGAGCTTGGATAAAATCGCAGATTGATGCATTTCCATATATACCCATCTCAGTAGGTATTGGGTTGCTTGAGCCTGGGAAAATTTCTTGTCACCACACTATAGATCTTTCGTTTTCCGTACTAAAAAGAATAAAAAGCTCGTTCCGGATAAGCAAAGAATATTTGACGTTTAAAAACTAAGCATTTAATAAATAGTGATCATTCTTTTGTATGACCTAAGTTATGGGGTGGCAAATCGTTTAGACCCAGGGCGTCAAATCTTAAAATACGCCACTGGGGAGGTTGTAATCAGAAGTAAGCGCACTGCTGCTAAAAGCCAACAAAGCCTACTGTAGTCTGCCAAGGCTCTTCAAATCCAAACATCTAACTAGACCATCCAAACTTCTACTGTAACAGACAATGGTCTTACCAGTACTCCCATATGAATCAGCTCGAAAAATGGAAGAGATAAAAATGAAAGAACTGCCAATGGCAACTCGTGGCATTACTCCTCCATCCAATATTGGGTCTGGTTATTAGTTTTCAGAACAGGACAGAGCAGAACAGAACGGAACAGCAAGCAATTAAACATCAAATACTTTAGAACAACTTAGAACATAAAATCTAATGAAAGCTTTTTTGTATTTTTTTGCTCTACATTTTCTATTCTCATAATTTCATAGACACATCTGGCAAAATTAAGAAAAAACAACAGCAAAAATATCTTGTCCAAAAGTGTTCTGAAAAAATCTTGAACAAAAAAGTAAAACTTAGAACACTTTAGAACAACAAAACCAGACCACTTTCGGACAAAAAATTACAACTTTTAAACTAATGAACGCCAAAACCTGTACTTCTCTATTCTAGGATGATCTAGATCGTTCTAGGACTGACTAATAAACAGACCTATTAGGTGACAGAACGCGGAATACCACGGTATACAGAAACAAGGTAATGTAACAGAGATGGTAAATTCAAAAACTCGTCACTGCAGAATTCAGCCACAGACTTTAATTGGAAGCCTGTAGCTGAATTGCAGTGATGCGGCAGTGATGAGTTTTTTAATTTACGCAAACTGACAGCACTAATGCAGAAACAACAACACAACTCCGATTTTATATGGAAAGAGCGTGCCAAGTGACGTCAGCACTCAAATGACATTTCTCCATTACATTACCTTGTTTCTGTATACCGTGGCTGAATACGGCTTAGAATCGAAGGCAAGAGAAAAGACAGTGAATTGATGTAAGTTAGTAAGGAGAAAGACATGAAGACATGAAAGTCGTTGCGGGACCAGTCGAGATCGATCCACGGACTCCTGAGATGGTAGTAACCTTAACCCATAGGCTTCCGAAGGTCGGTCGAATAGAGAAATGTTGAAACTTTGACCAATTGAAAGGTTTCATCTGGTCTAATTTCAGTCTTTGGTCGAAAATCAATCATTTTTTCAAATTCTTTGTTTATGGTGAAAATATTTTTAAGAATAGTGAAAATTTTAAGATCTCTATGGACTCAACTTCTGGAAATCGAGGCAGACATCAACAAGTCACTATAAAATTGGTGTAAGTCTAGTTTGTAGGACACAAATTTGCAAAACTTCATCCGTACGAAAGCTGAAATTGGTTTTTCCTTTTTACAAGGCACCACGATAGAAATACCTGCAAAAATATAGTCTAAATAAAACAAAACTTCCCAAAGTATAACTTCTGTTATATATTATAAAAACCACTTGAACGTCAAACTAAATTCGTTGTAATGAAGGGCACAAAAGTTTCAGGCATTGGCTTAATCCCATTGTAATCGCCGTAACCCTTTTAGTTCTCCCCATGCTCTGGCCTTGTTTATTTGGGGTACGGCAAGGGATTATGCATGCGGCACATGGACAATTTAACGCTAGTGACCATAGCTCATGATGAGGGAAAACTTTTAAACAGTTTATTTTAAGTGCATTAATGGCAAGTAAAAGTTTTCCAGCTTAAAATGAATTTAAAATCGCTGCTAAACTTGCTAGACTACAGCAACAACAACAGTGGATTTATACCAGGACGAGGATGTGGAATTTTCACCTCATTATTTTAAGATAGGTATTTGCTCCATTAGATGAAAATTGTTGGACTTGTGTTGTACTTTCTCTCTGTTACTACTCTCTGCCGAAGCTGTGTAGATTGGTAGTTACAAGTTTGTTTTGATTAAATCTTGGCAAGTTTTTGTGTATGAAAATATATATAGAACAAAAATGTTTGGGATATTGTGAAGTGGCTTCAGGCAAATTAGTTCAATATTATTGTTTACAAAATTTCATTAGTGGAAAATGCAGAGAACAAAAATATAGCGCGTGTAACCAGTGCACGTGAAAGATGTGAAACATCTTTGGCGATCTTTATCTTTCTTTAAATTGAATAATTTTACATCCCAAACGCAAAGGGGAAACGCAGCTCTGGAGCTCTTTTATCGCACAGCAATTTTGCGTTGCAAGTTTTTTTACCTATTTTTATTTTCTAGTTTTTAGTTTGGTTTTTGGCTCTTATCATCATGCAAACTTCTCATCCTTTCCAACTCTTTCATTGCATCTTTGTTGCACGGTTTCTTACCTGTTAATTTCTCACAATCAAGCTCCTCAATACATAGCCCTTCCAAAGTTCTTACGCGACTCAATGCTACATACCATATTGTCAGCGGCATTTTGAATTTTCTAATTTTGATAACAAATTCATTATTTCCGACCTTAAACACACCCAAATAGAGATTTTCAGTGAAATCGAATTGTTATTACCAAAATCGTACCGCCATTTTGAATTTTAAAATTTTGACCACACATTCGTCATCCGTCACCTTAAAAAACCTACCATACCGATTTTCAAAGGATTCAGAACACATCTGCAAAATTCATCCGCCATATGCCGCGGCCATTTTGAATTTTCGAATTTTGAAAACAGATTCGTCATTTGTGATCATAAAAACTCCCCGATCCCGATTTTCAACATATTCAGAACACATTTGCAAAATTCATCCGCCATTTTGAATTTTCAAATTTCGACCACAGAATCGTCATTTATGGCCCTAAAAACCCCCGGATACCGATTTTCAATGGATTCAGAACATATTTGCAAAATTCATCCGCCATATTGGCGCGGCCATTTTGAATTTGCATAATTTTGACAACAGAATCGTCATTTGTGGCCCTAAAAACAACCCGATACCGATTCTCAATGGATTCAGAACCCATTCGCAAAATTCATCCGCCATATTGGCGCGGCCATTTTGAATTTTCTATTTTTGACCACAGAATCGTCATTTGTGGCCCTAAAAACCCCCGATACTGATTTTCAATGGAATCGGAACACAATTGGAAAATTCGTTCGCCATCTTGGAACCGCCATCTTGATTTTTTACAAAAATGTCAGATTGCATTGTCACGGGAACTCAATGTGTGTGCAAAGTTTCATAAGAATCGGTTAAGTAGAAGTAGTTGAAAAAGCTGTCGCAAGATTTGAACCGAACAAACAAACAAACAAATATACTAAATAAAACCATTAAATATAAATAATAAAATTCAAATGCAGAGATCAAGAATTGAACCCGCGACTTTTTGGAATATCAACCATTTGTTCCACTCTGCCTATATCTGGCTCGTCATGTCTGGCTCGCGGCATATAAACACTTTTCTTTGGTGCTACTATTTTTTTTAAAATCTCCGTCTTATTCTGTCTTGCTCAATACAGATCTTCCGTTTCCCGGAATGAAAATTGGATTGGACGAAGCGTTCCCTATAAAGCGTTCCCTAAAAAGCGTTCCCAAAAAATGTTCCCGACCTTGAAGAATTACTCTCAACGCGCGCAAAGATGTTTCACATCAAAAATATTTATTGATGAATTTGTGTTGGGGTGAAAATTAGAATTTAGAGAAGTTTTACCATTAGAAAAACCATACAACATGTTAGTTTATCTTCTTCTTCTTTAGCGGCTCTATAAGCGGAATCCTGCAATTGTTCTCTCCAGCGGTCCCAATGTAACGAACCGAGATTCATCACCAATGATTTCTCTCCCAAAAAGCTTTAAAAAATAAATATTCAACTACCAGACTAAAGAGAGGGGATTCTCACTTTGAAAGCTTCACTTCGAAGCTTTAAAGCTTCCTACCCCGACGAGCTTTCCAGCTATAAAAGAAACCGCTTCACCGGGCCAAATTCAGTCTTTCACTAGACTCGTTCCGGAGAGGTAGTCTTCTGTGGTCCTATACCGTGTCAAGGTGTACGATCCGGCACGGTCAGCCTACAAACAGAACACCTACATACCACATACAAATACCCGTGGAATGTTGCCCAGGCCTTGTCGAAGTGTACGATCCCCGACCGTGTCAAGGTGTACGGCAACTCCCGGCAACCCTACCTTAAAAAAGGAGGTTTAAAGAACCACCGAAAGAAACCTCATTGCACCAATTCTGAGCCGATGTCATCAAGTTTGGCATCCCTAAGCTCTGGGCGTCCCGGTCTACGCCATCCTTCCAACGAAGGTTGGGTTTCCCTCGCTGTCGCAAGAAGGAATCATCCATTACATAAACCTAAAAAAAACTACAGACGGTCATAAATCCTTAATGTGATAACAAAAAATGTCAATTTGTGTTTAATTATTTTCTATTAGGGTTTGTGCCGCCAAACCAACGTTGCCAGTAACTCGAGTTTATATAATCTAATCCCAAATTGATTTCAGATTATTCCCGGATTTATCATCCCTTCGGCTACACCAACTTATAATCCCAAACCTAAATAATTTGGATGATGAATTCCGATACTGGCCGACACCGAACACCAATAGTAATTAATTTTCTTTGGCACCATAAATTTGTAACGAGCCGTCGTCTTTGGGATTATCGTGGTCTCTGAAACGTAATCCGTTTCGAATTCAGGTAAAACATTTTGATTACTCCTGGGTATGAATTGAATCCAACCGTGAACACTGCTTAGAGCTGACTTCCAGACTTATTACAGCGTATTCCACTCTCGCAAATATTTGTCTTTCAAGTTTCACACAAAAGCCACAACCTTATTTCGAGATGTGTTTTTATTCCTCAACACTGGAAAAAGTGTGCTCTGCGCTCGTGGATTTATGCCATATCTGCCGAGGCTTTGTGCCAGATAAGGAACACCTCATGAATTTTATATCTTCCGCCTAAGGAGCTCAAAGCGGGAATTAGACGCGAGATGATCGATACTGCAAGGAGCTGCCGAGTGCCTATTCCGCTTTAGCCATAATGTTCCATTTCGTTCCACATTTTCCTTGAATCCCTTTTCGTCCTTTTTTTTTCATAGAAATGAAAAATGTAAGGAACTCTGTAAGTTAAAATAATTTCACCCCTGAGGAAGGGCATCTAAAATGCATGCCCACTTGTAGGGTAGTAGCTGAGGATAGGTTACAGCATTACGAGACGCGTCTGCACTTCTAAGCCAGAATAGACAAGGGGTGTTGCAGGTGGGATTTGTTTGGTTTCGTTGAGAACAAAAACAAAAATAAATAAAGATTTTTGCAATTCTAGTGAAAAGTTTAATCTCACGTTGGCTGTGGAAGGAAGACGCTTGTGTAGCTTACAGAACCAACCACAATAAACGAAACTGAATTATTGATGAAACGATTGCGGCTAACTTATTTACCGACAGACTCTGGATGAGAAGGGTTAGTTGATGTTAATTAAAAGTGAAAAGCAGCAAGAGCCGCGATTTGTTTGTAAATTGAAAAGGGTCGGGACAAGTCTGGAATTTTGTTACCAAAAATTTGCCACAGTTTCCGTGGATGGTCAGTTACGGTCGGTTACGTTAGGCACTCTTGGAAGCTAATAATAACCTCAAATTAATTGGATGCTGGTCACTATAGGAAAGAGTTGCAGGAGCATGTATCTTACGTTAAAGGATATTCTCTGCTTACATACACAATTCTTCCAAGTTAAGCTGATTATAAAACTGTCCAGGGACGTCGGATGCAGGAACAATTTACACATGCACCAAGTTTTCAATTGTTGGTTAAGTTACGTTAACAGGGAAATATTTTTAAGTTTTAAAAAAAGTTTATGGTTACAACCAAAATTATTTCCGGCTGCTCTAAGCCTCTCCTGTTCCAAAATAGATAGCATGTAGTGAGTTTTTGTTAGGGACTAAGTGGACTAATTCGGGCATTATGAAAAATAAACAAAATCCCTTTATTTACACTGCAAATCTCATCTTTTGAAAGTGTTTTATTTCAAAACGCTTAAAACGTTTTATTTTGACGTCACCCGTTTGATTAACATAGTAGAAATTTTTGAAGCAGTTTTAAGTGGTTTAAAAGTGTCGACAATGTTAATCAAATGGGTGACGTCACAATAAAACACTTTAAGGGTTTCGAAATAAAACACTTTTAAAAGCTCAGATTTGCAGTGTATATATTAATAGGCAAAGCCAAAAATTGTGATCCCTTTTTAACCTATTTCCGGTGCACGTATCTTAATGAAACATATATCAAACGAAAGGTATTTTTTCATAGATGGTCAGAATATATATTTTATTCAGGTACGTGCCAAGGGAAAGGTGTTAAAGGCAGGTAAAGTTTTACGTATACTGAAAAAAATTTTATTCACATATGCACTAATACACTGTGCACGCCCTATCATAATTGTCCAAAATTTTTCTAAGTCCAAGAAATGCCGAATCCTTCCTAAGAATGCCGAATCCTTCCAAGTCTAAAAGTGATAAAAATTTCCGCCTTGCTTCCGCCTCTTTTCAGTCTTTTGTTGATACTCGTGAAGGGTAACTGATATCAGTTTTCAGTGCAAATAATAATTTCTTCCCTATTTCAGACAGAATTTCGTCTAAAATTCATTTTCCAGTCTATTTTCAGGCTTTTTTCATTCGGGTATCGCCAACAAGCGAGACTAGTGTAAGAAATTGCTTATCTTATTCAGTTTTGAACAATTTGATTGATACCACTACACTTTCACTATTAAGTAGGCCGGGAAAAAGTTTGTGGAGTTTCCCCAACAGATGGCGTCAGTTGCAAATAAGACACGAACTATTGATCGCAGCGACACCCCTCTCGCTCATTTGAAAGATGGCAGTTCGAGTATTACTTTGAGTGTTTAATTACCTCGGGCCCTGCAGAAAGGTGAGCCAATAAAATTTTGAACTTCCCATAAGCATTTCGTTGTATTAAGTTGATTTTGCGACCTCAAATCCGGGCAATAACCCATGAAAATGCTGTTATACTTTAAGATGAAAGATATCACCCACAAGGCCCCTGACTTATTTCATATTTCCATGTATCTTTTATAAATAGACCCTAAAGGTATTATACATTTTTTCTTTTGCACAATAAAACGATAAAGGTTCATTAAGCATTTTTCATGACGTTAAATCCAGTTAAGTCCTTCTTTTCTGGTACATTTTACAATTTTATCATCCATGCTCTGGCATACCTTTTACACCTTAACCGATAAAATAAAATCATTTCCCTACAAAGAAGGGCTCCGACAATTTCATTCAATTTTACTTCCCAATATATTAAACCCATTTTTGCTAAACATTTTTTTTTGCTCCCCACCCAGACCCGAGAAGGAACAACCTCTTTCCTGTCGGAGGTATTCACTTACCAAAATTACATGTCAAATCCGATGTAAATCGCCCGACACGACTAGGGTGAATCTCATCCCTGAGTGATGTAAACCTAAGGCGCCCTATTGCCGTTCCGTAGGAAAAACACAATCCGTTCGTACGCTCTCGTGTCCGAATAAAATCTATTTATGCAAAGGCCCGGAACTGTTTACATTATGGGAGGTTCAAAGGATCCCGACGGTGTGCTCTGATTCCAATTGCGGATCAAGGGGTCCGTTTTGAATACTATTAAGCCCCTGACCTCACCCCGCACGTCTTCTGTTGTGTTACGGGCCATATACACATCTTGGCTTATTGGAAATTGAAATTTTTTTTTCGTTCGGTGTAAATATTTATGAAGTAAAATGCTTCTTCACATAGAAAAAATTCCTCCCCGGGATACACACACCCTATCTAACTGGGTGGCATCTATTCAAACAAAATCACGCAGGCAACATTGAATTAAGGCATCTTTAATAAATTTTCATTGTTTACTATTTTTCTTATTTGTAGAGACAGAGCGAAAAATCGTTGCCAGAGCGGACCTAGCTACGGGCATTAAGGGATGGATTATGCTTAATAGAGGAGAGAGTTTATAGGGCAGATCTATCTAAAAGATAAAAGTTTGGACCTCACACTGCATACGAGGACCATTTGTAATTTGGAAAAATATAGCAAATATAGCCTCTTGAAGTTCTTGGAGAACTAATTCATTTTGAACTACTTGGAGAACTAATTCATTTTGAACTACTTCGAGAACTAATTAATTAACTACTTCGAGAACTTATTCATTTTGAAGTTCTTGGAGAACTAATTCATTTTGAAGTTCTTGGACAACTAATCCATTTTGAACTACTTCGAGAACTTATTTATTTTAAAGTTCTTGGAGAACTAACTCATTTTGAACTCCTTCGAGAACTAATTAATTTTGAAGTTCTTGGAGAACTAATTTATTATGAACTAAGAAAACTACTAACTAAAAAACAAATTCTTTAGAAAAATCGTGTGGGCTTACCACTGACATCGTGATTTGAACTACCTCTTCTCAGGATTACTTTGGCACCAGTACTGGAGCTAGTTAGTTTCCCACTAGTTCTAAAATTATTTCTATTTTCTAAGTAGTCAGTTTATTCCGACTGGGTTATTGTCCATACCTTTGATTGTACAACGGCCTATAGACAGAGTATGCTCGGCGAAATCGTATTTATATAATTTCTTTTCCATGTTGGTTGTTTTTTGTTGATTTTTCATTTCGGTTGTTTTAATTGAAATACGCAATAAAACTTTCTGTAATAATTCATTAACAATATCGATTTATTTTCACCTACTTTCCGTCTTTGTTGTATCTTAATGCATGACGTACTCGTAACATAAGTGTGACATTGGAAAATTTTTCTAACAATCTAGTTTTTTTATTATTATACCTGAGGTTTTCAATAAGGGCACACTTTTATTCTACGAATTGAAAAAAGTCATGTAGTATAGGGTTAAGAAGTGACTTTAACATAAGCTAAGCCGATTCCTTAATAGTCTAAGCTGGAGACGAAAAAGTGTTTTCATCTTTGATGTGGGCAAACTCGATTGCAACTCATTCTATTACTAAACGGGATTATATGGGAAACGGGATATGGGAAAAAATGTCATCGATGTTATGCATAAAAATTTGTAGGAAGACTATAAGCTACTTAATATAAATTCCTAGTCCCCGACAGCTAGGTTAGTGCAAAATGGGTGGTTGACAGGGGTCAAGTTGCCGAAAATGTTTGCAAAAAAAATCATAACGGATAAGCTTTCTATTATCAGACATCTAATTTAATGAAGAAAAATGACATTCTTGACCTCTGCGTTCTCCGTATATAAAATATATATAAAATCTGCAAAATCTGCAAAATCTGCAAAAACTGCAAAATCTGCAAAATTTGCAAAATCTGAAAAATCTGTAAAAATCTGCAAAATTTGAAAAATCTGCAAAATCTGTAAAAATCTGCAAAAACTGCAAAATTTGCAACATCTGCAAAATCTGCAAAATTTGCAAAATCTGGAAAATCTGCAAAAATCTGCAAAAACTGCAAAATCTGCAAAAATCTGCAAAATCTGCAAAATCTGCAAAATATGCAAAATCTGCAAAAACTGCAAAATATGCAAAATATGCAAAATCTGCAAAATATGCAGAATCTGCTAAATCTGCAAAATTTGCAAAATTTGCAAAATCTGCAAAAAATGCAAAATCTGCAAAATTTGCAAAATCTGCAAAATCTGCAAAATTTGCAAAATCTGAAATATGTGCAAAATCCGCAAAATCTGCTAAATCTGCAAAATTTGCAAAATTTGCAACATCTGCAAAATCTGCAAAATTTGCAAAATCTGGAAAATCTGCAAAAATCTGCAAAAACTGCAAAATCTGCAAAAATCTGCAAAATCTGCAAAATCTGCAAAATATGCAAAATCTGCAAAAACTGCAAAATATGCAAAATATGCAAAATCTGCAAAATATGCAGAATCTGCTAAATCTGCAAAATTTGCAAAATTTGCAAAATCTGCAAAAAATGCAAAATCTGCAAAATTTGCAAAATCTGCAAAATCTGCAAAATTTGCAAAATCTGAAATATGTGCAAAATCCGCAAAATCTGCTAAATCTGCAAAATTTGCAAAATGTGCAAAATCTGCAAAATCTGTAAAATTTGCAAAATCTGCAAAAATCTGCAAAATCTGCAAAATCTGCAGAATTTGCAAAATCTGCAAAAAATGCAAAATCTGCAAAATTTGCAAAATCTGCAAAATTTGCAAAATCTGCAAAATCTGCAAAATCTGCAAAATTTGCAAAACATCTGCAAAATATGCAAAATCTGCAAATCTGCAAAAACTGCAAAATCTGCAAAATCTGAAATATCTGCAAAATCTGCTAAATCTGCAAAATTTGCAAAATGTGCAAAATCTGTAAAATTTGCAAAATCTGCAAAAATCTGCAAAATCTGCAAAATCTGCAAAATATGCAAAATCTGCAAAATGTGCAAAATCTGCAAAATCTGCAAAATATGCAAAATCTGCTAAATCTGCAAAATTTGCAAAATCTGCAAAATCTGCAAAAAATGCAAAATCTGCAAAATTTGCAAAATCTGCAAAATCTGCAAAATTTGCAAAATCTGCAAAATTTGCAAAATCTGCAAAATCTGCAAAATATGCAAAATCTGCAAAAAATGCAAAATCTGCAAAATTTGCAAAATCTGCAAAATCTGCAAAATTTGCAAAATCTGCAAAATATGCAAAATCTGCAAAAAATGCAAAATCTGCAAAATTTTCAAAATCTGCAAAATTTTCAAAATCTGCAAAATCTGCAAAATTTGCAAAATCTGCTAAATCTGCAAAATTTGCAAAATCTGCAAAATCTGCAAAAAATGCAAAATCTGCAAAATCTGCAAAATCTGCAAAATCTGCAAAATTTGCAATATCAGCAAAATCTGCAAATCTGAACTCACGCACTCACGCACTCACGCAATCACGCACTCGCACTCTCGCAAATCTGCAAAATCACGTACTCACGTACTCACCCACTCACGCACTCACGCATTCACGCATTCACGCATTCACGCATTCACGCACTCACGTACTCACGCACTCACGCACTCACGCACTCACGCACTCACACTCACGCACTCGCACTTACGCACTCACGCACTCGCACTCACGCACTCGCACTCACGCACTCGCACTCACGCACACGCACTCGCACTCACGCACTCGCACTCACGCACTCACGCACTCACGCACTCGCACTCACGCACTCGCACTCACGCACTCGCACTCGCACTCACGCACTCGCACTCACGCACTCGCACTCACGCACTCGCCCTCACGCACTCGCCCTCACGCACTCGCACTCACGCACTCGCACTCACGCACTCGCACTCACGCACTCGCACTCACGCACTCGCACTTACGCACTCGCACTCACGCACTCGCACTCACGCACTCGCACTCACGCACTCGCACTCACGCACTCGCACTCACGCACTCGCACTCACGCACTCGCACTCACGCACTCGCACTCACGCACTCGCACTCACGCACTCGCACTCACGCACTCGCACTCACGCACTCGCACTCACGCACTCGCACTCACGCACTCGCACTCACGCACTCGCACTCACGCACTCGCACTCACGCACTCGCACTCACGCACTCGCACTCACGCACTCGCACTCACGCACTCGCACTCACGCACTCGCACTCACGCACTCGCACTCACGCACTCGCACTCACGCACTCGCACTCACGCACTCGCACTCACGCACTCGCACTCACGCACTCGCACTCACGCACTCGCACTCACGCACTCGCACTCACGCACTCGCACTCGCACTCACGCACTCGCACTCACGCACTCGCACTCACGCACTCGCACTCACGCACTCGCACTCACGCACTCGCACTCACGCACTCGCACTCACGCACTCGCACTCACGCACTCGCACTCACGCACTCGCACTCACGCACTCGCACTCACGCACTCGCACTCACGCACTCGCACTCACGCACTCGCACTCACGCACTCGCACTCACGCACTCGCACTCACGCACTCGCACTCACGCACTCGCACTCACGCACTCGCACTCACGCACTCGCACTCACGCACTCGCACTCACGCACTCGCACTCACGCACTCGCACTCACGCACTCGCACTCACGCACTCGCACTCACGCACTCGCACTCACGCACTCGCACTCACGCACTCGCACTCACGCACTCGCACTCACGCACTCGCACTCACGCACTCGCACTCACGCACTCGCACTCACGCACTCGCACTCACGCACTCGCACTCACGCACTCGCACTCACGCACTCGCACTCACGCACTCGCACTCACGCACTCGCACTCACGCACTCGCACTCACGCACTCGCACTCACGCACTCGCACTCACGCACTCGCACTCACGCACTCGCACTCACGCACTCGCACTCACGCACTCGCACTCACGCACTCGCACTCACGCACTCGCACTCACGCACTCGCACTCACGCACTCGCACTCACGCACTCGCACTCACGCACTCGCACTCACGCACTCGCACTCACGCACTCGCACTCACGCACTCGCACTCACGCACTCGCACTCACGCACTCGCACTCACGCACTCGCACTCACGCACTCGCACTCACGCACTCGCACTCACGCACTCGCACTCACGCACTCGCACTCACGCACTCGCACTCACGCACTCGCACTCACGCACTCGCACTCACGCACTCGCACTCACGCACTCGCACTCACGCACTCGCACTCACGCACTCGCACTCACGCACTCGCACTCACGCACTCGCACTCACGCACTCGCACTCACGCACTCGCACTCACGCACTCGCACTCACGCACTCGCACTCACGCACTCGCACTCCGCACTCCACTCACGCACTCCACTCACGCACTCCATCCGCACTCGCACTCACGCACTCCATCACGCACTCGCACTCCGCACTCCATCCGCACTCCCGCACTCCGCACTCGCACTCACGCACTCCATCCGCACTCCATCCGCACTCCATCACGCACTCCGCACTCCATCCGCACTCCACTCACGCACTCCACTCCGCACTCCACTCACGCACTCCATCCGCACTCCATCCGCACTCCATCCGCACTCCATCCGCACTCCATCCGCACTCCATCCGCACTCCATCCGCACTCCATCCGCACTCCATCCGCACTCCATCCGCACTCCATCCGCACTCCATCCGCACTCCATCCGCACTCCATCCGCACTCCATCCGCACTCCATCCGCACTCCATCCGCACTCCATCCGCACTCCATCCGCACTCCATCCGCACTCCATCCGCACTCCATCCGCACTCCATCCGCACTCCATCCGCACTCCATCCGCACTCCATCCGCACTCCATCCGCACTCCATCCGCACTCCATCCGCACTCCATCCGCACTCCATCCGCACTCCATCCGCACTCCATCCGCACTCCATCCGCACTCCATCCGCACTCCATCCGCACTCCATCCGCACTCCATCCGCACTCCATCCGCACTCCATCCGCACTCCATCCGCACTCCATCCGCACTCCATCCGCACTCCATCCGCACTCCATCCGCACTCCATCCGCACTCCATCCGCACTCCATCCGCACTCCATCCGCACTCCATCCGCACTCCATCCGCACTCCATCCGCACTCCATCCGCACTCCATCCGCACTCCATCCGCACTCCATCCGCACTCCATCCGCACTCCATCCGCACTCCATCCGCACTCCATCCGCACTCCATCCGCACTCCATCCGCACTCCATCCGCACTCCATCCGCACTCCATCCGCACTCCATCCGCACTCCATCCGCACTCCATCCGCACTCCATCCGCACTCCATCCGCACTCCATCCGCACTCCATCCGCACTCCATCCGCACTCCATCCGCACTCCATCCGCACTCCATCCGCACTCCATCCGCACTCCATCCGCACTCCATCCGCACTCCATCCGCACTCCATCCGCACTCCATCCGCACTCCATCCGCACTCCATCCGCACTCCATCCGCACTCCATCCGCACTCCATCCGCACTCCATCCGCACTCCATCCGCACTCCATCCGCACTCCATCCGCACTCCATCCGCACTCCATCCGCACTCCATCCGCACTCCATCCGCACTCCATCCGCACTCCATCCGCACTCCATCCGCACTCCATCCGCACTCCATCCGCACTCCATCCGCACTCCATCCGCACTCCATCCGCACTCCATCCGCACTCCATCCGCACTCCATCCGCACTCCATCCGCACTCCATCCGCACTCCATCCGCACTCCATCCGCACTCCATCCGCACTCCATCCGCACTCCATCCGCACTCCATCCGCACTCCATCCGCACTCCATCCGCACTCCATCCGCACTCCATCCGCACTCCATCCGCACTCCATCCGCACTCCATCCGCACTCCATCCGCACTCCATCCGCACTCCATCCGCACTCCATCCGCACTCCATCCGCACTCCATCCGCACTCCATCCGCACTCCATCCGCACTCCATCCGCACTCCATCCGCACTCCATCCGCACTCCATCCGCACTCCATCCGCACTCCATCCGCACTCCATCCGCACTCCATCCGCACTCCATCCGCACTCCATCCGCACTCCATCCGCACTCCATCCGCACTCCATCCGCACTCCATCCGCACTCCATCCGCACTCCATCCGCACTCCATCCGCACTCCATCCGCACTCCATCCGCACTCCATCCGCACTCCATCCGCACTCCATCCGCACTCCATCCGCACTCCATCCGCACTCCATCCGCACTCCATCCGCACTCCATCCGCACTCCATCCGCACTCCATCCGCACTCCATCCGCACTCCATCCGCACTCCATCCGCACTCCATCCGCACTCCATCCGCACTCCATCCGCACTCCATCCGCACTCCATCCGCACTCCATCCGCACTCCATCCGCACTCCATCCGCACTCCATC